>CM061560.1:70432307-71705878 GCA_030864225.1 Capsicum baccatum var. pendulum
GTATTCCCTCGGAAACCCCCCTGATTGTTCAAGTAGTTGGCCTCCACTTCCGAATCAGATTCGTCTCTTCCTTTTGACGCAATAGCTTTCACTTTTTCAGTCTTCCTCAATAGATGCTTTGTAAGAAGATCCATTTGGGTTTTCATGTGCGCCATATCTTGATCACGTTCTTCTCTTCTTCGTTGGTCTGCAGTCATGCCAATAGATAAAGTGGGGCTTGCTACCTCAGAATCCCTGGTATGCCAAGCTTTATTTTGTTTCGTCATACGATCTAGCATATTGCTTGCTTGACCAAAGGTGAAGTCCATAAATGATCCTCCAGCCGCATTATCCACCACTGGCTTAGTCACCGAATTCAAAGCTTTGTATAATATCTCCATCAAGTGGACATTGGTCATATGATGGTTTGGGCACCGCATTAGCTTCGTCTTGAACCTCTTCCATGTTTCGTGGAGAGCTTCAGTTGGAAGCTGTCAAAAATTTATGATCTCATCTCTCAACTGTGCTCTTTTGGATGGCGGAAAGAATCTTTCTAGGAAAGCGTCTTTCAATTGCCTCCAGTTAGTAATAGAATCAGGAGTCAGCCCATTCAACCATAGAGTTGCCTCCCCAGACAGAGACAATGGAAATAGACGTAATCGAATTGCATTCTGTCCAACACCCAAATTGTTAAATGACTTGCATGTGGAAATAAAGTTGATCAGATGCATATTCGGATCATCGCCTGCTAGTCCACCAAATAATCCCTTGAGTTGCAAAAGCTGAATCATGGTGCTAGTGATATTGAACTTTGCTCCAGGTGCTAAGGGTGGCAGAATAATGGCTCCTGTGGCACCAGCTTCATCCAAATCCTCATCATCGTCATCAAAAGGAATCTGCACAGCTCGGCGATCAGGTCTCAATCGCGTTTGACGATCTCTCCTCTGCATGGGTGCCACCATCTCAGAAGTATGCCGTGGGTTTAGTAGCTCTTCATCGCCCAGATCCTCATCGTCAGGATTTGTTGCTCGCCTACGGTTATCAATATTCTGTTGATGCACTTGAGCAGCCATCCTTTCAATTTCACGTTGTGCCTCTATCGATGCACTGAATAAACCTAACAACAACTAAAAGTAAAAGTACGAGAATCTTTGACCAAAGGGTCTAGTAACTATCACAAACTTAATTGACACTCGTATTCCCCGGCAACGACGCCAATTTTTGATAACGCTCAATATACAGCTCTCGTGGGAGTGTAAAGCGGTCGTTAGCAAATATAGAACCCAACCTGGGTTGGGTGTCGATCCCACAGGGAATAGCTTGGCCAACAAGTAAGCAAAATTACTAAACTTTTTGTGCAAGTCTCGTAAGAAGGGGGAATTCTTGTCTTGCAAGTAATTTAAATAAAGTATCAAAATAAAAGCTGAAAATAAAAAGAAAGAATGTTACGTGAGTTGTAAACAATGAGAATTGAAGCGTTGGGGTTATGTCCACCTTCTGAGGTATACGTCTCTATTGGCTATGAGTGTGTAGAGTCTTGACATGCAATTGCTTATAGAGAATTGTAGTCGATGGTAAAATCCAAGCGTCTCTCGACCTAAACAAGGACTATTTCACTTTAACTCTCTCGAGCTTAAAGCGTGTCTAACGGTATGAATTCTCCAAGAGGTTAGTCCAGTTACGACACTAGCTTTTTAATAGGAAAGGGTGTCCTACTACCTTGACATTATCTCTTTTCCAGACAAATAACCTTTCTCTCGAACAAGTTAAATGTTAGACTGGCGTATTCTTGCGTTTGCAACCGCAAAGAATGTAGATTAAGATGAAGAGAATAATGATATAAGCAATATACGTGTCACGAACTCACAAACTCACAGCAATAGATAGTATCTCATTCGGCTTCCATAACCCCAACAGAGAAGTTTAGTTACCCATGAATGCGAAGGACATCACGTTTGGCATTGTCATAATATCACAATGTTGAGTAATGGCGTGTGGATTAGGTGCTAGGCGTGTGGTGTGATTCCTTTAGCAAGTAACGATTCTCTTGTTGTGGAATTTAAGAATAGAGTTAATGGAAAGATTAGAAGAGTAGATTAGAAGTGTTGTAGTGGAAGAAGAGAGGGATGGAAGAAGATTAATTGTTGAATGTATCTCTCCACTAAGGGAGGAGTTCCTTAAAAATCTCTAGCATGATAGGGTATTTATAATACCAATATCCTACTCCTACTAAGCTAATGAAATAAATAACCAATTCCTACTAGACTAATGAAATACTTAACCCAAATGTACTAGGTTAATGTAACATTATCATAATCCAAATAAACTAATGAAATACATAACCCAATTGTACTAGGTTAATGTATCATTGTCCAAATCCAGCTTTGTGTCTGTAAGTCCCCAAAGTCTTCAGAAATGCTGTTTTAGCCCGGGACAGATTTTCCATGCGGTAGTTTTGGTCCAGGTCCCCAGAGTCTTCAGAAATGCTGTTTTAGCCCGGGACTGATTTTCCATGCAGCAGTTTTGGTCCTTAGGCGTGTAAACTCCCTTTCCTTCCTTCGTGAGCTTTCTTTTGCGTCAAGTAAGCCATAAAATGCTGAATTTTGCATCATTTATACCTGAAACTTTACTAATCATGTTCGTTAGCTCATTTATAGGAAAAAGGACTAAAAGTGCATGAAATATATAATTTGTTCTCAAAACTAGGCTAAAATATGGGCAAAATATATTGATATAGGCGTGTAAATCCGCCTATCATCAACACCCCACACTTAGAGCTTTGTTCGTCCTTGAACAACATATCATGTCCTTATAAACATCAACTTCGGGTTTTACAGCAACAACACAAAACATTGTTCAAGACAAACACAACAATTATCAACAAAGAGTAGCTTTCTGATTATAAGTAGAAACAATTTAACCTCAAGCATAGACTCGTGATGGTGATCAACTCACATGCAAACATTAAGGTGCATAGAATCATATACAACTATCCAAAGCTCATCAACCATGTGTGTCTCACAATATAGTACCCATAATCACTCACAAATATAGCATATTTTTCAAACATGGATATCAAAATGTCCTTGCTCTCACTCTCACAAAGAATTCATATGTAGCAACTGATGACCATAGGCTTGACCTTAATGTAGTACTCCACTAAATGTAGGAATATTAAGATTAGGATCAAGTAGGTCTTTTGATGGTTGTAATGTAGGCTAAGGGACGGGTAGGAATATTTTGGCCAAGAATAGTGACTAGGTTCCTAAGCGCTTTAATACATCACTTTGTATCATTGACACTTTTTTCTTTCAACCTTTCTTCTTTTTTCTTTCTTTTATTCTACCACCCTTGTTCTCCTCTTTTGTTTTTTAATTTTAAAGCACAACTCACTTTTCAGCTTTCTTTTCCTTTTTCTTTTCACAACATACCTCTTATGATAGCACTTTTTTTTTTTTTCATAACACATTCAAGAACCATTCCAATTTATAGCATTATACTCACCCAATTTCCTCTTATGTTGTCACATGACTTTTTCACTTTAAAGCACTTAGGAATTTGGATCAAATTACAGTCTTGAAAGAAAATGGATTAGGCTTACATACAAGGTTGTCAAAGAAATAGGCTAAAGGCTCAAAAGGGTTTAACTAGGATGATGTCTATGGGTAGGTAAAACTGAAGATAAACAAATATAGGTTGCCAAAGAAATGCCTAAATCATATCATAAACTTACACTCCTTATTTTCGCTTTGCATACATACCAGGCAAGTTCTAGCATCAGCCACAATCATAGAATATACGATTAATCTCACACACACAAGGCACATGGTCGACTTGATTGGAAGTAATATAGACTCTCGACCCAACAAGTGAAGGAATTTAATCACACAATATCACATAATGAGTCACAACTAGAGCCTAAAACGTCTCAATAGTCACAATTGTAACACATACTCTTGTTATAATCTCATGCTGCCTATCAAAATAATTTCATGCGAAGCTAGAAAAAAAAATTTTAACTACTAAAAAAAACAAAACGAAACAAAAATGAAACAAAAGCAAACAAACATAGATGCGAATAGAGAAGTATAGCATGCAATACCACCACCCCATACTTAGTCGGGACACTGTCCTCAGTGGAATATAAATACGAAGAACCTGGTTGGTCGGACTTATCCTCTATGTCTGGGGTCATACCCCTTGCATTGGAATCATCATTAGAGTCGTCATCCTTAGAAGTTACTCATAAGTATCCCACTTAATTCCAAGCGTGAGTCGAGGTATTTGCAGCAAGGAGGGTTCTCCTTGCTCCTTGCAGCCTCTTTTCTTGCCCTTTTGGGAAGTGGTAGCCTTCTCCTTGCCTTGTCTCTCTTTAGCCCGGGACTGATTTTCCATGCAGCAGTTTTGGTCCTTAGGCGTGTAAACTCCCTTTCCTTCCTTCGTGAGCTTTCTTTTGCGTCAAGTAAGCCATAAAATGCTGAATTTTGCATCATTTATACCTAAAACTTTACTAATCATGTTCGTTAGCTCATTTATAGGAAAAAGGACTAAAGGTGCATAAAATATATAATTTGTTCTCAAAACTAGGCTAAAATATGGGCAAAATATATTGATATAGGCGTGTAAATCCGCCTATCATCATATAGTTGAAAGAAGTTCCTTTCAAGGTCTTTTTTTTTCTTGTGGAGGCTGTGGAAGAAGGGACTTCCTATTAGTGAAATACTTGTCAAAAATAGTATCACTGATAATATTACATGTTGTTACTATAGGGATGGTGTGCAAGAAACAGTTGGGTATCTATTTATGAACTATAATATCAATAATCACATTTGGCATGATTTAAAGTTGTTGATGACCAATTTATTTAAGTTAAGGACAATGTATAAAAATGAGAGGAAGTTGGGTGTGCACCAAAATTTAAGCCACTATTTGAAATTGTGCCTAAGTTTATCTTATGGAAGGCATGGAAGAGGAAAAATGCTATAAAATATGGAGGAAGGATGTCACAAGCTAGCATGATACTGGAAATTAACAGGAACTTAACTTTTATGGCTAGATGTATCTACCCCTAGTTAGCTAATATTTCTTCATAGTAGCTTGATCTTGTGAATTTTTTAGAAGACTATATCCCAAGGATTGACAGTAAGATTTTATATTGAAAGTTACCTAACATGGGTTTCTTTAAATATAACTCTTATGGATCATCTAAGAGTAATCCTGGACCTAATTCAAGAGCTTTTTGTATAAAGGATGATGCTGGGAATCTAATCTGTACTGAGAAAAAAAAACTTGGAAATAACTCAAATTTAATGGCTTAAGTTCTAGCATTAAAGATGGGGTTGGAATATTGCATTCATCATAATTACCTTCCATTAATATTAGAGACAAATTCTTTGGCTCTCAAGAAGATATTGGATGAAAATTAGGAAGTGCCTTGGGGTATTGCTATGGAGATCAGAAAGATCAAAGCTTTGTTAATTGATGTGGATACAAGGATAGAACATGTATACAGAGAGCAAAACAAATTTCTAGACTTTATTGCTAACCAAGTTTTATTTTTATAGGTATAGACAAAATAACATATTCATTAATTCAAGAATTACCAAGGGAGAAAAAACAATCCTAAACATAGACAAGCATCAAATACTGAACCTTAGAATAAAAAAAACTCCAAAATAAAACTTTTGAAAATAGGGAGAGGTAATATCAGTGAAACAAGAACAAAGCAGTCATGAAAATGAGTACTACTATTTGCACAGGCATAATCAATGTACAACAAAGTAAATATACAATAAAGCGGGATATACAAGGCAATATAAAATGGGATACAAGCTTAGTGGAGTTAAATGCAGAAAATAATGAATATGGGAGGCATAAATGGATGCTAGCTTTTAGCAAATCCACAGGTTAAGAATTGAAAGCAGCTACAACCAGTAGCAGATATCATATGAACAAGCAAAAACACAAAGATTTAAGGACCTGGTACATGTCCAATAAGACTAAAGATGGAACTCTAATTTTGTGCTTCTTAAATAGTGGTGTTTGCTCTTTGTTTAGTTAAACATTTCGAGGAGACAAAATTTGGGTGAATCTAATAGTCAGAATTGAGTATTTTTGAAACTAATGGTAGAAGATCAACACTTATCATGATTGTAGGAGCTCAGATCTATGGATAGATGAGTTGAAGAAGTCTTAATTTGGTTTGATTTTACGTCATTCGTGATCCTTTGTAACTGTCTCTTATGAAAGACCCAAAACTCAACTATCCTTCACTTATTTCTTGAAGTTTCTTACAAATCGGATGAGCTATGACATCACCTTTCGTGTGCTACTTCGATTTTCCCTAGAGCTGAAGAAACTTTTTGATTTTGTTGGAACAGATGAAGAGATGACCGTTGCACTTTCCTTTACTCTTTTTGTGTCTGATAAATCTATTTCTTTTTTTTTTTTTGGATTTTGATCTAGTTTTGGACTTGGTCCCAATTTGGGCTTTAGCATTTTTGTACATAAATTGGCCTTTTGGCCATTTTTTAGAAAAGAAATATAGAACAAGAAAAAAGAAAGATACATAGACGAGAGATTAAGGAGAGAGAAAAGAAGAAAATCATCATCATTTATCTCTGATTTTAGTAACCTTTAATGCAACATTACATTTGATAACATAATCGTCCATTAAAGTCTCATGTGTGATTTTAGCAACAATCAAAGATACTCTCCTTATTTGAGTGAATCTCTCATTTTTTTAAACTATTTGTATACTCCCTCCGTTTGAAAAATAATGACTTAGTTTGACTTGATACAGAGTTTAAGAAAATAGAAAGGCTTTTGAATCTTGTGGTTTTAAATTAAAGATATGTCAAATGTACAAAATATTCTTCAATCTTGTGGTCTTAATATGCCACATGGAAAGTTTAGATTAAAAAATTGTTAAAAAGGAAATGGATCATTCTTTTTTAAACGGACTAAAAAGGAAAGTAAGTCATTCTTTTTTAAACGGATAGAGTATGTATTTACACCGAAAAATAGCACATCAAATACATAAACAATTTGTTATCTAAGGTAATTCTGAAAGTTTTGCAATCAGTTTATTATTTAAGGACCTATGAGTGCTATGTACGAAATACCCTCATTAAATCCCATTTTAGGGTCATTTTACTAATTGCTTCTCCTTTCTTACACTTTTCATTTTTTTTTAAAAATTACTGGTTCTCTGTTTTTTTAAAAAGAAAAAAATTGCTGCTCTGTTTTTTTTACTAATTTCGCTGCTTCACTTTTTTTCTTGAAAAAAATAAATTTGCTGCTCTTTTATTTTTTTTTATGCTTTTTATACTTACTTTTTTAAAAAAATCTTTTCTTTAATTGATACACCTTTTTTGTTAACATTCAAATATAATTTTAAAATATTTTAATTATTGCGCTTCTTTTTTATCAATGAAATACAATATCTTATATCAAATGCGTACATACATCCTCCCTCCCCCCTCTCTCTCTATATAACATTTATCCCTTATTTTAATCACCCTGAATGCAACGTTACATTTGGTAACATAATCTTTCATTAAAGTTTAATGCGTGATTTTAAATATAATAAACGATACTCTCCTTTTTATCTATTTGTATATGTATTTACATCCAAAAATAACATGTCAAATATATATACAATTTGTTATCAGATGTAATTATGAATGTGTTGCAATCAGTCTATTATTTAACAACCTATGTTTGCTATTTGTGATATAAATTATAAAGATAACTAAAAGTAAGAAATGACACAATGGGAAATTTTATATATA
This sequence comes from Capsicum baccatum var. pendulum, assembly GCA_030864225.1. Taxonomy (NCBI): domain Eukaryota; kingdom Viridiplantae; phylum Streptophyta; class Magnoliopsida; order Solanales; family Solanaceae; genus Capsicum; species Capsicum baccatum. Next base: position 70,440,080 of record CM061560.1, read on the forward strand.
TTCAGTATTCTCACCTGTAACTTTTCTACAAAAAGCTATGAATATTTATAAGCTAAGATGGATAAACCCAACTTAAAGGGTGAATGATGAATAGGCTTTATGCCTTATTAAATTAAAGACACATGGCAACTAGTATGGACACATGTACATCTACATGTTACATAATACTCCTCCTTAGATGTTCATGTAAAGAAAACTTTACTGAATACACATTTGAGTGCTGCCTTATTAAAAATCTTATCAGAAAAAAACTCAGTGGGATAGAAACTTTGTTTAAGGAAAAAGGAGCACAACACGTATTCTTACTCTCCCTGATAAAGATCTCGATTCAATCGGTTCAGTCTTCGCATCCCAATCATGTATACCATTTTCTCAAAGGTTGAAGTTGGTAAAGATTTGGTGAACAAATCTACTGGATTGTCACTGGAGCATATCTGCTGCACATCAATATCACCATTCTTCTGGAGATCGTGTGTGAAGAATAACTTAAGCAAAATGTGCTTCGTTCTATCTCCCTTTATAAAACCTTTTTTTAATTGAGCTATGCATACTGCATTGTCTTCAAATATGACCGTGGGTACCTTGATATCGAGCTTCAGTCCACATCTTTCTTTGATGGAATGTACCACTGATCTCAGCCATATGCATTCTCTACTTGCTTCATGAATTGGTATTATCTCAGCATGATTAGAAGAAGTAGCAACAATTGTCTGCTTTGTCGATCGCCATGATATTGCAGTACCTCCATATGTAAACACATAGCCGGTTTGAGATCGTACTTTATATGGGTCAGATAAATAACCTACATCTGCATGACCAGCAAGATTTGGACTAGCTTTGTTAGTATAAAATAGAACCATATCAATAGTACCTTTTAGGTATCTCAATATATGCTTAACTCCGTTCTAGTATCTTCATGTAGGGGAAGAACTATACCTCGCAAGCAAATTAACAGAAAATGCTATATCCGGCCCTGTTGCATTAGCGAGGTACATAAGTACACCAATAGAACTGAGATATGGTACTTCTGGACCAAGAATCTCTTCACTGTCTTCCAAAGGCCGGAATGAATCTTTACTTACATCAAGTGATTGAACAACCATTGGAGTACTTAATGGATATGCTTTGTCCATGTAAAATCATTTCAAAACCTTCTGGGTATCGGCAGTTTGATGAAAAAAGACCCCGTCTACTAAATGTTCAATTTGTAGATCAAGACAAAGATTTGTCTTTCTAAGATCTTTTATTTCAAATTCTTTCTTTAAATATTCAATTTCCTTTATGACCTCTTTTAGAGTTCCAATGAGATTTATATCATCCACATAAACGAGTATGACAAATTTCGATGTCGTTTTTTTAATAAAAATACAAGGACAAATGACATCATTTATGTAACCTTCGCTTTTCAAGTACTGACTTAGGCGATTATACCACATACACCCAGATTGTTTTAAACCGTATAGTGATTTTTGTAATCTGATTGAATATAAATCCTGGGACTTTGAACTATATGCTTTAGGAAATTTTTATCCTTCTGGGATTTTCATGTAAATATCGTTATCAAGTGAACCATAAAGATAAGCTGTAACCACATCCATTAGATGAATTTCAAGATTTTTATGTACAACTAGACCGATGAGGTATCGAAACATTATTGCATCTATAACAGGTGAATATGTTTCCTCATAGTTGACATTGGGTCTTTGAGAGAACCCTTGTGCAACAAGGCGTGCCTTATATCTTACAATTTCATTTCTCTCATTTCTCTTATGTTCGAAGACCCATTTTTAACGCCCCAAAAATGGGTCCCAGAGCGCTGATAACGCTCAATCTACAGCTCTCGTTTGAGTGTAAAGCGGTCGTTAGCAAATATAGAACCCAACCTGGGTTGGGTGTCGATCCCACAGGGAATAGCTTGGTCAACAAGTAAGCAAAATTAATAGACTTTTGGTGCAAGTCTCGTAAGAAGGGGGGATTGTAATAAGTAACCAAAGTAATGAAATAAAAGCTGAAAATAATAAAGTAAAAAGAGAAAGATTGTCACGTTGGTTGTAAACAATGAGAATTGAAGCGTTGGGGTATGTCCACCTTCTGAGGTATACGTCTCTATTGGCTATGAGTGTGTAGAGTCTTGACATGCAATTGCTTATAGGGAATTGTAGTCGATGGTAAATCCAAGCGTCTCTCGACCTAAACAAGGACTATTTCACTTTAACTCTCTCGAGCTTAAAGTGTGTCTAGCGGTACGAATTCTCCAAGAGGTTAGTCCAGTTACGGCACTAGCTTTTTAATAGGAAAGGGTGTCCTACTACCTTGACATTATCTCTTTTCCAGACAAATAACCTTTCTCTCGAACAAGTTAAATGTTAGACTGGCGTTAGTCTATGCGTCTTCTTTTCTAGACAAGTAACCTTTCTCTCGAACAGGTTAGATGTTAGAATGGCGTGTTCATTTGTTTGAACCGCAAAGGATGTAGATTTAAGATGAAGAGAATAATGATATAAGCAATATACGTGTCTTGAACTCACAAGCTCATAGCAATAGATAGTAACTCATTCGGCTTCCATAACCCCAACTAAGAGATTTAGTTACCCATGAATGCGAAGGATATCACGTTTTGCATGGTGGATGGCGTGAATAGTAGGTGTTTGGCGTGTGGTTTTGGTGATTCCGTAGCAAGTAACGATTCTCTTGTTGTGGAATAGATGAATAGAAGAATAGATTAGAAGTGTTTGTGGTGGAAGATGAGAGAGATGGAAGAAAATTAATAGTTTAAGAATGAATTTCTTGAATTAAGGGAGGAGTTGCCTCCACTAAGGGAGGACTTGATTAAAATCTCTAGCATGATAGGGTATTTATAATACTCCTATCCTACTCCTACTATGCTAATGAAATAAATAACCAAATCCTACTAAACTAAGGAAATACTTAACCCATTTGTACTAGGTTAATGTAACATTCTCCTAATCCAAATAAACTAATGAAATACATAACCCAATTGTACTAGGTTAATGTATCATTGTCAAAATCCAGCTTTGTGTCTGTAAGTCCCCAAAGTCTTCAGAAATGCTGTTTTAGTCCTGGACAGATTTTCCAAGCAGTCCCCAAAGTATTCAGAAATGCTGTTTTTGCCCGGGACAGATTTTCCATGCAGCAGATTTGGTCCTTTAGGCGTCCAGCTCCTTTCTACTTCGTTTGTGAGCTTTCTTTTGCGTCAAGTAAGCCATAAAATGCTGTATTTTGCATCATTTATACCTGAAACTTTACTAATCATGTTCGTTAGCTCATTTATAGGAAAAAGGACTAAAAGTGCATGAAATATATAATTTGTTCTCAAAACTAGGCTAAAATATGGGCAAAATATATTGATATAGGCGCGTAAATTCGCCTATCATCAACACCCCACACTTGAAGCTTTGTTCGTCCTCGAACAAAATATCATGTCCTTCTAAGCATCGACTTAAGGTTTTTACAGAAACAACACAAAACATTCTTCAAGACAAGCACAACAATTATCAACGAAGAGTAGCTTTCCGATTATAAGTAGAAACAATTTAACCTCAAGCATAGACTCGTGATGGTGATCAACTCGCATGCAAACGTTAAGGTGCATAGAATCATATACAACTACCCAAGACTCATCAACCATGTGTGTCTCACAATATAGTACCCATAATCACTCACAAGTATAGCATATTTTTCAAACATGGGTATCAAAATATCCTTGCACTCACTCTCACAAAGAATTCATATGTAGCAACTGATGACCATAGGCTTGCCCTTAATGTAGTACTCTACTAAATGTCAGAATGCTAAGCTTAGGATCAAGTAGGTCTTTTGATGGTTGTAATGTAGGCTAAGGGACGGGTAGAATCAACTATTTTGGCCAGAAATAGTGACTAAGTTCCTAAGCGCTTTAATACATCACATTGTATCATTGACACTTTTTTCTTTCAACATTTATTTATTTTATTCTTCCACCCTTGTTCTCATCTTTTGTTTTTCAATTTTAAGCACAACTCACTTTTCAGCTTTCTTTTCCTTTTTCTTTTCACAACATACCTCTTATGATAGCGCTTTCTTTTTCATAACATATTCAAGCACCCTTGCAATTTAAAGCATCATACTTACCCAATTTCCTCTGATGTTGTCACATGACTTTTTCACTTTAAAGCACTTAGGAATTTGGATCAAATTACGGTCTTGAAAAAATTGGATTAGGCTTACATACAAGGTTGTCAAAGAAATAGGCTAAAGGCTCAAAAGGGTTTAACTAGGATGATTTACATGGGTAGGAAAAACTGAAGGTAAACATGTATAGGTTGCCAAAGAAATGCCTAAATCATATCCTAAACTTACATTCCTTATTTTCGCTTTGCATACATACGAGGCAAGTTCTAGCATCAGCCACATACATAGAATATACTATTAATCTCACACACACAAGGCACATGGTCGACTTGATTGGTAGTAATATAGACTCTCGACCCAATCAATTGAAGGAATTGAATCACACAATAGCACATAATGAGTCACAACTAGAGCCTAAATGTCTCAATAGTCACAATTGTAGCACATACTCTTGTTCTAATCTCATGCTGCCTATCCAAATAATTTCATGCGTAGCTAGAAAAATTTTAACTACTAAAAAAAACTAAAAAAAACGTCAAACGAAAAAAAACAAAAAGAAACGAACTCAAATAAACAAAGTAAACAAAAATAAACAAAGTAAACAAACAAACATAGGTGCAAACAGAGAAGTATAGCATGCAATGCCACCCCACACTTAGACGGGACACTGTCCTCAGTGGAAAATAAATACGAGGAACCTGGTCAGTCGGACTCCTCCTCTATGTCTGGGGTCATACCCCTTGCGTTGGGATCATCATAAGAGTCATCATCCTCATAAGTTCCGCATAAGTATCCCACTTAATTCCAAGCGTGAGTCGAGGTGTTTGCAGCGAGGAGGGTTCTCCTTGCTCCTTGCGGCCTCTTTTCTTGCCCTTTTGGGAAGTGGTAGCCTTCTTCCTTGCCTTGTCTCTCTTTAGGTGCCATTGTACCTGAGACTTGAAATAGTGTTAATGGTAGCACAATCTCAATGGATACAATCTATACACAGACAGTAGGGGTACCACCCCACACTTAGGGTGTTGGCACCAACTAGTGAGGTGAAAGTGATCGATTACTCAGAATTCATCGACATACGTTTTAGGATTGTATTCCGACAAGAAAATCAGCAATGCATTACTTACTTGCAGCCATTGGACTACTTTCATGGTATCTATAGCAACACTACTACATAGGGGTTACTATATGGAATAGTTATTCTTACAACAATCACAACCTCTTATGTCGGTAGGCACTATAAGTCTTATCCCGATGGCCGGGATGGTTAATCATGCAAGTATCCAAACAACACTCTCAAGCAATATTCATAGCCACATATGTTCAGCAAATATCATAACAATGCTATTGAAACCAAATTCAAGTCGAAAATAAGTCAAGAATTCCCTACGTATATGTTCACTCACATGATTATGTAACAACAATTCAAACACATGAACATCACCAACAATCTTATATGATTTAGCAATTTATAATAAGCATAGCAACGTAGTACTTACGATGAAGAATAAGAGAGTACTTACTTGCTTGAAGCTTGTGGAGACGGTGTTGTGAATTAGAAGAGCAAAAGAAGAAAATTTTGAGAAGATTTGGAAGGTTATGTGGCGCCTTTAGGGTGTTTTCTAATGTGGTTGTGTTGTAAAACTATGTCCCCTTTATATAGGAAGAGTATGGGTCGGGTTATGACCCATTTACAATCGGATTTGGGGGCAAAATCACCACATATGCGGCGCATTGTCCATGGCATAATGGGACATATGCGCCGCATATCCTATGGCATATCTAGACATATGCGGCGCATATGGTATGGCATTTGGTCTCAGTATCTCAAATGCCATAGCATAGGCGGCGCATAGTCAAAAGCACACCTAGGAATAGGCGGCGCATAGTGTATGGCACACTAGATTCCGAGTCCTTAGGCTATAGAATAGGTTGTGCATCGTTCGTGGCCTATTTATACCAAGGCCTAGCCTTCCTCGAAGCCTATTTTGACGAGGAAAAGGCTCAATCCATAGCCTTATGCATCACCATTCCTAACTTACCACTTTACCATATAATGCGACCAAATCGTCAAGTGAAATCAATCTCCTCGTTGCATACTTCTTGCACCTATATTTGCTCAAAACACAATAAAAACGATTAGTACGATGGGTTGCCTCCCACCAAGCGCCTTAGTTTTGGTCGTGGCACGACTCTTATTTTTGGATTTTCATTTATCAAAAGCAAAAACAAGTACTAGAATGAAAGAAAGACAAAACGATAAAACGATAAAATGATAAAACGATGGGTTGCCTCCCATCTAGCGCCTTATTTATTGTCGTGGCTCGACGTAGTTACCTCGAGTACTTAGACTTCGTCGAGGCAAGTGATGGATCGTTTTCTGAAAGGATTTAGACGACAATGAGGCTTACCTGTGGTCATGCGATCTTTTTCGAGCTGGCTCATACGTTTCTCCAGAGAGTCACCAATTATATCATCAATAGTCCAACCCATAGCTCTCTTGTATCTCCTCAGAGCAGAGATGAGAGCTTCTACGTGCTGTTCACTTAAATCATCTGCTCTCTCTGGAAGTATATTTCTACTTTCCAAGAACACATTCTTTAGATAATCGGGGAGCTCTTGCGATTCTAGCACTGGTGGCTCATCAATGGGAGTCTTTGCTGTTGGTTGATTCTTGAGATCACATCCCGGGTGCTTAGGAGTATAAGACTCTATTTCTGTTAGATCACCCATAAGTTCTTCATAATCTTCATTATTCTCATGCTCAACATTCAGTGGCGCAGCAGATAGTGGCTCAACAGTAGGTTGTTTCTCTATAGATAATGCTTTCGTATCCTCATAATGAACATCAGCTATGGATGACTCATTCATATCGCTGGGCTGCTTCATTGTTTTGCGTATATCAAACCGTACCACTTCGTCATTAATTCGAAACAAAAGCTCATTATCTTTCATGTCAATAAGCACACTTCCAGTTGCAAGGAAGGGACGTCCCAAGATGATGGGAACTTCAGAATCCTCCTTACAATCCAGAATAACAAAGTCTGCAGGAAAGATGAACGAAGAAACTTTCACCAACACATCATTCAAGATACCTACAGGTCGTTTTACCGACCTATCAGCCATCACGAGCCTCATATTGGTTGGTGTCGGATCGCCTAGCCCCAACTTCTTGTAGATGGATAGTGGCATCAAATTGATGCTAGCTCCCAAATCGCACAATGCCTTCGCAAAATCCAACGACCCAATTGTGCAAGGAATAGTGAAAGCTCCAGGGTCTGCCTTCTTTTGAACTAGCGATCTTGTAGCAATTGCACTACAATGATGAACATTATCTGCCAAGTCATAACTTGCTGCCCGCTTCTTTGTCAAGAGATCCTTCATAAATTTTGCATACCCAGGCATTTGTTCAAGTGCCTCCACCAATGGAACATTAATGGTGAGCTGTTTTAACATATTCATGAACTTGCTGAACTTTGTGTCATCCGCCACCTTCTTCAATCTTTGGGGAAAAGGTGGTGGTGGGTATGGAAGTGTTCTCTCCACGGTTTTCTTCTCCTCTTGCTTTCGTTTATTTTTTTCAGGCTGCACGTCACTAGGCAACACGTCCTTGGCGTTGGAAGTGGATATTGCGGCGTCTTCCCTAGTGGCGTCACTAGGTGTGGCGTCCATGTCTGCTGTTCCGTCAACTACTTGCTTGCCTTCTGCTGAAGTTTCCAGCACCTTACCACTCCTCGTAGTGATGGCCATGCATGACCCATCATTCCTTGGGTTTTGCACAGTATCGCTAGGCAAGGTGCCGGCTTTTCTTTGGTTGAGTGCTGCTGAAAGTTGACTGAATTGCTGCTCTAGTTGCTTGATAGAAGTGGAATGAGAATCAACTAATTGCTTCATGGAGGCCAAATCGTCAATCACCTCCTTAACTCCCGCGCTCGTCGCTTCCACTCCTTTCAATAACTTAGCCATCATGTCTTTCATAGAATTAGATGTGGTGGTATCACGTCTACCAGGGGGAACGTACAAACCACTATTTTCATTATTTTTCTTCCAACTACCTTGGTCTTTACCTCCAGATTTATCATAATAGTTCCGACCTTGGTTTCCTTGGGCATTCCCACGGAAACCCCCCTGATTGTTCAAGTAGTTGGCCTCCTCTTCTGAATCAGATTCGTCTCTTCCTTTTGACGCAATAGCTTTCACTTTTTCAGTCTTCCCCAATAGATGCTTTGTAAGAAGATCCATTTGGGTTTTCATGTGCGCCATATCTTGATCACGTTCTTCTTCTCTTCTTCTTTGGTCTGCAGACATGCCAATAGATAAAGCGGGGCTTGCTACCTCAGAATCCCTGGTATGCCAAGCTCTACTTTGTTTCGTCATCCGATCTAGCATGTTGCTTGCTTGACCAAAGGTGAGGTCCATAAAAGAACCTCCAGCTGCGTTGTCCACCACTGGTTTAGTTACTGAATTCAGGGCTCTATACAAGATCTCCATCAAGTGGACATTGGTCATGTGATGGTTTGGGCATCTCGCTAGCTTTGTCTTGAACCTCTCCCATGTTTCGTGAAGAGCTTCAGAGGGAAGCTGACGAAAGTTGCTGATTTCATCTCTCAATTGAGCCCTCTTGGATGGCGGAAAGAATCTTTCTAGGAAAGCGTCTCTCAATTGCCTCCAATTTGTAATAGAATCAGGAGTCAGCCCATTCAACCATAATGTTGCCTCCCCAGACAGAGACAATGGAAATAGACGTAATCGAATAGCATTCTGACCAACTCCAGGATTGTCAAAAGACTTGCATGTAGAAATAAAGTTGATGAGATGTATATTCGGATCATCGCCTGCTAGTCCACCAAATAATCCCTTGAGTTGCAATAACTGAATCATGGTGCTAGTGATGTTGAACTTGGCTCCGGGCGCTAATGGTGGTGGAATTATAGCTCCAGTAGCTCCGGCACCATCAAGATCATCATCATCATCGTCGAAAGCTGGTTGCAAAGGTTGGCGATCATATCTGTACCGAGCTTGTCGACCTCGTCTGTTGGCAGGTGTTGCCATTTCAGCGCCATGCCTTGGGTTGATCAACTCGTCATCTCCTAAATCTTCATCGTCAGGATTTGTTGCTCGTCCAGGATTATCAATGTTTTGTTGTTGGACTTGAGCAGCGGCAAGAGCAGCTAATCTTGCTTGCTCGTGTTGAGCAGCCATCCTGTCGATTTCCGCTTGTGCTTCCATTCTTCTAATTCGTTGCGGTTCCGGATTGATTGGTAATAACGGTTGACCAGAACTTCTAGTATGGGGCATGCACTAAAAGAAAAACCTGCAATAAACAAAAACAAAAACTAAACGTAAAAGTACGAGAATCTTTGACCAAAGGGTCTAGTAATTTTCACGAACTTGATTGACACTTGTATTCCCCGGCAACGGCGCCAATTTTTGATAACGCTCAATCTACAGCTCTCGTTTGAGTGTAAAGCGGTCGTTAGCAAATATAGAACCCAACCTGGGTTGGGTGTCGATCCCACAGGGAATAGCTTGGTCAACAAGTAAGCAAAATTAATAGACTTTTGGTGCAAGTCTCGTAAGAAGGGGGGATTGTAATAAGTAACCAAAGTAATGAAATAAAAGCTGAAAATAATAAAGTAAAAAGAGAAAGATTGTCACGTTGGTTGTAAACAATGAGAATTGAAGCGTTGGGGTATGTCCACCTTCTGAGGTATACGTCTCTATTGGCTATGAGTGTGTAGAGTCTTGACATGCAATTGCTTATAGGGAATTGTAGTCGATGGTAAATCCAAGCGTCTCTCGACCTAAACAAGGACTATTTCACTTTAACTCTCTCGAGCTTAAAGTGTGTCTAGCGGTACGAATTCTCCAAGAGGTTAGTCCAGTTACGGCACTAGCTTTTTAATAGGAAAGGGTGTCCTACTACCTTGACATTATCTCTTTTCCAGACAAATAACCTTTCTCTCGAACAAGTTAAATGTTAGACTGGCGTTAGTCTATGCGTCTTCTTTTCTAGACAAGTAACCTTTCTCTCGAACAGGTTAGATGTTAGAATGGCGTGTTCATTTGTTTGAACCGCAAAGGATGTAGATTTAAGATGAAGAGAATAATGATATAAGCAATATACGTGTCTTGAACTCACAAGCTCATAGCAATAGATAGTAACTCATTCGGCTTCCATAACCCCAACTAAGAGATTTAGTTACCCATGAATGCGAAGGATATCACGTTTTGCATGGTGGATGGCGTGAATAGTAGGTGTTTGGCGTGTGGTTTTGGTGATTCCGTAGCAAGTAACGATTCTCTTGTTGTGGAATAGATGAATAGAAGAATAGATTAGAAGTGTTTGTGGTGGAAGATGAGAGAGATGGAAGAAAATTAATAGTTTAAGAATGAATTTCTTGAATTAAGGGAGGAGTTGCCTCCACTAAGGGAGGACTTGATTAAAATCTCTAGCATGATAGGGTATTTATAATACTCCTATCCTACTCCTACTATGCTAATGAAATAAATAACCAAATCCTACTAAACTAAGGAAATACTTAACCCATTTGTACTAGGTTAATGTAACATTCTCCTAATCCAAATAAACTAATGAAATACATAACCCAATTGTACTAGGTTAATGTATCATTGTCAAAATCCAGCTTTGTGTCTGTAAGTCCCCAAAGTCTTCAGAAATGCTGTTTTAGTCCTGGACAGATTTTCCAAGCAGTCCCCAAAGTATTCAGAAATGCTGTTTTTGCCCGGGACAGATTTTCCATGCAGCAGATTTGGTCCTTTAGGCGTCCAGCTCCTTTCTACTTCGTTTGTGAGCTTTCTTTTGCGTCAAGTAAGCCATAAAATGCTGTATTTTGCATCATTTATACCTGAAACTTTACTAATCATGTTCGTTAGCTCATTTATAGGAAAAAGGACTAAAAGTGCATGAAATATATAATTTGTTCTCAAAACTAGGCTAAAATATGGGCAAAATATATTGATATAGGCGCGTAAATTCGCCTATCATCAAGCGCCACACGGTGTTTGAGGCTACGAGTAGCCATAAGCTAACCCTTTGAGCCATTTTCATTCAGTTCAACACGAATCAACAGGGTTTCCATAAATAACCCTTAAATATCAACAGAGTAATCATCATCCAAGAATAAAAGAATTTCAGAAAGATAACAAAATACGACTTATTAGTCAACTCCCAACATCTATACTAGTCTGACAATCCTCTAAGAAATTCAATAAAACCAGCGAGCCATTGAGACATGCCCCAACTGACTCATACTCAGTTATCAAATGTAAATAATTTCGTGAAACCAACATCAAACATCACGTCCTCGAAACATGAGGACTAACCACGACAGAGGATGTAGAACAGCGTGCTCGAAGAATCACTGTCGAACCTGAAATTAAGCACCTGAACCTACATTCCGAGAAAATGCAGCCCACATTCGAAGATGTGGGTCAGTACTATGGAAAGAAATCAAGTATATGGGGGTGTATGCAGTTTTATAAACATCATCATCATAAATATTTATAAGAAATATGCAGGATGTATGAAAGGCTCACATAGCCCGAAGAAAATCATCATAATCATGAGAGGATAAAATAAGTATAATAACACATGTGAGTCATCATATAATTTGTCAATCACTTTCAGTTCATCAAGAATACCAATTCTCATAATGTAAATATCATTTAAATCTTTCGAAAGAATAACTTTCACAATTCCACTTTCAAATCACTTCACCGTTCACCATAGACACAAGGAAACACACACACATTGGGAGATCCTCTAACCGACATAAATCATGTGAGCCACATGGAGTCCAACGTACAACCCACGTTGGGGATAGCCGTCCTATCCTTGCCATCGGAGTAGGACTATCGATATCAAATCCATACAAACGAGTGATCACTATATAAATCAGCCTCAGGCTCACTCCTATGGGGGCACGTGGTTCTAGGAAAGTAAGGTTGCTTTATACCTCCCACTCGGTGCTAAAGATTTCTCCCGGACTTAGCTCAGATCATTTCAGAGACAATCCACAACAAAACAATTTCAGTAATATATAAATATACATCGGGAGCCATCATGCTTCCTATCTATCAAAATCAACCACGTTGTGGATTTCTTTTACACTCGAGTTCAAAACAACTCCATTAAGACCAAAAGGTCAAATCATTCAAAATATCTCAAATATTCAACATCAACGTGCTTATAACACACACTTTCTAAAAGAAACACAATTTCTAATGGGGATTCACGACCTAAATATCAAAATCATGATAAATATCGTTCAAGATTCATGCTTTATATCTCCACATATGTAAATTCATCTTTCAAAATCATAAATATCAAGATTTCATAATAGTCATCATAAGATATGGGTTCATGCTTCAAATCGTAAAAATCAAATAAAAATTATGCCTTTGTAAAGAAAATTACTTTTGGGCACAAGAACGAAAGAGAGTTCTTGTTGAAAAAACCCACATACCTTGAATGATGAACTTTACATCGATACTGATTTTTGAGATGTTAATCGTGCCTTTGAATGATGGTTCTTGGAGTTCTTAAACTAGGAACTTTGGAATCTTGAATAAATTTGCAGAATTAATGGTGAACTTTGGAGGTTCTTGAAGTTGGATGTAGGAGCTTAGGGTTTCTTTTTGAGGGAATTTAATGAAATATAACATATAATGATTCTAATAGGCTTTCATATAGGGTTTGGACGGATTTTGGGTGAGGAGAATGACCAAAACGCCCCAAAAAATCAAATAATTCTCGAATCTGTCCTTTGGTGGACTATTTTGATAGTTTGAAGTAGATCAACCATAACATTTTACTCCGATATCCAAATTGGATGAAACAAATTTCATTAGAAAGAGGACTCTCATATCTTTTTGTTGATATAGAGTATCTCAACCATATCATCGTGTACGTGGAGTTATGATCGTTTGAAGTTGACCCAAAAATTCACTTTTGATACGATGAAGTAGATCGACCATAACTTTTTGCTTTGATAGAAAAATTGGATGAAACCAATTTCATTGGAAAGAGGACTCGCAGATCTTTCCGTTGATATATATTAGATCACCTAGATCATTATGTACAAGGAGTTATTATCGTTTAAAGTTGGAGCAAAAATACGCCAGGCCTCAGTACTTTTTCCTGCACGTTTTACTGTTCATTACTATTAAAGGTTCGATCGGAATGTTCATAACTCGTCGCTCGGGTGTCCGTTTTGGATGATCCATATATCGTTGGAAAGATTATTTGATACTTTACGCAATGGTGGGTCTAATCTAAGACATTCCACATGGAAAATTTATAATTCATTCTAGGAGATAGAACCCAACACATTTACGCACAAAATTTCAACGAAATTTTTTTCGGGGTATTACACATTTATAATCTACTAGTTTTACACTATCTGGGGTTTGGACTACAAGTCCAAAAATCTCCCGTTTAGCAAGTGAGTTCAATTTCGATTGAATCACCTTTTGCCATTTTAGCCAATCTTTTCTTCATCGACATTCTTCAACAGATAGAGGTTCAAGGTCCTCATTGTCTTGCATGATATTTAGTGCAACATTATATGCAAAAACATTATCTACCGTAATTTTCGATCGATCTAAATTTACCTCATTACTAGTAAAACTTATTGAAAGTTCTTCATTCTCTTGAGTCTCAGGTTCACTGATTTCTTCAGGAATCTCAGGATTAATTAGATTTTGAGTCTCTTCAGGAGAATCTTGTATAATATTATCTTTATCATTCTTTGCGCTTCTTTTTCTAGGATTTTTATACTTTGAACCCAATGGACTACCACGCTTCAGGCGTACTTGCGATTCAGAAGCTATTTCATTAGAAGATGGTTCTTTTGGAACTTCAATTTGGATAGGCACATTCGCTGCAGGAATATGCGACTTAGTTATCCTTTTCAAATCAGTAAATGCATCTGGCATTTGATTTGCTAGTTTTTATAAGTGAATGATTTTCTGGACCTCATTTTCACATATGGGGGTACGTGGATCCAAATGAGATAATGTTGAAAATTTTCACGCAATTTCTCTTTTCAATTCACGTTTTCCTTTCCGTAATTGCGGGAAATTTATTTCATCAAATTGACAATCTGCAAATCGAGCTGTAAATAAATATCCCGTTAATTGTTCAAGATAGCAAATTATAGAGGGTGACTCGAACCCAACATATATTCCTAACCTTCGCTAAGGGCCCATCTTAGTGCGCTGTGGTGGTGCTACTGGCACATATACAACACATCCAAAAATTCGTAAATAGGCATTATTTGGCTCATGACCGAGGACCAACTATAATGGAGAGTACTTATTATAATGAGTTGTCTTGAGAGGAACAAGTGATGCTGCGTGTAAGATAGCATGACCCAAAATAGTAGTGGGCAATTTCGTTTTCATAAGCAGTGGTCTTGCTATCAATTGTAGGCGCTTAATAAATGACTCAGCAAGGCCATTTTGAGTATGAACATAAGCTACTGGATATTCAACTTGTATCCCAACTGACATACAATAAACATCAAAAGCTTGGGATGTAAATTCTCCAGCATTATCGAGGCGAATAGCTTTAATGGGATAATCTGGGAATTGCGCCCTTAATCGTATTATTTGTGCCAATAATTTCGCAAACGACAGGTTGCGAGATGATAAGAGGCACACATGCAACCATCTTGAAGATGCGTCTATTAGAACCATAAAATATCTAAATGTCCCAGTAAGTGGGTGAAACAGAGGGAATTCGATGCTAACTTTCAGTGGTGATGGCCTAGTTATCAATTTGCCTTGATAAGAAGCAGCACATGAAAATTCATCAGTTGTAAGAATCTTCAGGTTCTTTAACGGATGCCCTTTTGAATTTTCAATGATTCATCTCATCATTATTGATCCAGGATGGCCTATTCGATCATGCCATAGCACAAACGTATTTAGATCAGTAAACTTCTGGTTTACGATAGAGTGTGCTTCAACTGTACTAATTTTGGCCTAGTATAAGCCGGAAGACAAAGTTGGTAATTTCTCCAACAATTGTTTTTGACCTGAGACATTCTTGGTAATGCCAAGATATTTGACATTCATTTCATTTATTGTCTCGATATGATATCCGTTTCGGCGGATATCTTTAAAACTTAATAATTTTCTGGGGGATTTAGAAGAGAACAATGCATCTTCTATAATTAATTTTGCTCCCTTAGGCAAAAATATAGTAGCTCTTCCGGAGCCTTCAATCCATTTTGAATTGCCAGATATAGTTGTAACATTTTCTTTTCTTCTAAGTAAGTGGAAAAAGTATTTTTCATATTTAAATATTGCGTGTGTTATCCCACTATCAATTACACAAATATCGTCACGATCAATTATTGATACAAATAAAATTTGAGGAGTATCCATATTCTTCAAAATGAAATATATAAATAAAGTAAATACTACAGTATTACTAACATATGATCATATTTACACAAACTTTAATTATTTACACGACTAGTAAGATACTAATAACAGAAATGTAAGCTAATACAACTTAAACAGAAAAGTAACATAATCAAACTATTTCATAATTATCACCGATAGGGTGGTTTACATGTTCTTCAGGAACTATAAAGAAGTCAGAAACGTCCAAGTCCATGGGCTCGACATTATCTTCAAAGAGGAAGTTTGCTTCAATATAATTTTCTTCCCTTTTAAGGGACGCCCGATAGAGTTTTACCAAATGCTTTGGCGTTCGACAGGTACGCGACTAGTGCCCTTTTCCTCCACATCGATAGCATTTACTTTCAGAGTTCGTCCTTGGCGCTGCTTCAGGAGCTTCCCCCTTCTTTTTGCACTGCTGGTGATGAGGGTTATTATTTATAGCAATACGATCACCCTGATTAAAATACCTTCCACGACCTCGACCACCACCACAACCACGACCACGATTGGGGTCAGGACTTCTTTCACGCTTAGTTGGGCAAAAAATTTGCAGCATTCACTTTTGAAAATGGAGCAATATCAGCAGGTCGATTTTCATGATTTTTCATTAAAAGATCATTGTGTTGTTCAGCAACAAGAAGATGAGAAATCAATTCAGACTATTTTTTAAATCCCATTTCTCGGTACTGCTGCTGCAGGAGCATACTCGAGGCAGGAAAAATAGAGAATGTTTTTTCTAACATGTCGTGATCTGTGATATCCTCCCCACATAAATTAAACTGCAATTTAATTCTAAACATCGCAACATTATAATCAGTTATATTCTTAAAATCTTGTAACATCAGATGGGTCCATTCATAACGAGCTTGTGGAAGAATGACCATCTTCAGGTGGTCGTATCTTTCTTTTAAATTGTTCCACAATATAAGAGGATCTTTAATCGTGAGGTATTCCTTTTTTTACCATTCGTCAAGATGATGACGAAGAAATATTATGGCTTTGGCCTTCTGTTGATGTGATGCCTTATTGTCATTTTTTATGGTGTCTGTCAGACCCATTGCATTTAAATGTATTTCAACATCTAATGTTCAGGATATATAAGTTTTGCCCGATATATCTAGAGCACTAAATTCATGTTTGAAAATATTAGATATATTTATAAAAATTAAATACTTATCTTTAAGTATTGTTGAAAAGTTTTTATAATGGCTCGTGCTAAAAACGTGATATAAATTATCTAAAGATAACTAAAAGTAAGAAATGACACAATGAGAAATTTTATATATTCAGTATTCTCACCAGTAACTTTTCTACAAAAACTATGCCTACTTATAGGCTAAGATGGATAAACCCAACTTAAAGGGTGAATAATGAATAGGCTTTGTATCTTATTAAATGAAAGACACTTGGCAACTAGCATGGACACATGTACATCTACATGTTACATAACAATTTGCGAAATTTCCTTATTAAAAATCTCATGTTACATAACAATTTGCGAAATTTCCTTATTAAAAATCTCATTTTAGAGCCATTTTGTTAGTTGTTTCTCCTATCTTATTCTTTTTTTTTTTTGAATTTCGCTGGTTTTCTTTTTTCTTTCTACATATAAAAAAGAATTCGCTGCTCCACTTTTTTTTCAAAAAATAAATTTGCTGCTCTATTGTTCTTTTTTCCTTTGCTTTTTTCGTGCTCTTTTTTTTTTTTTAAAAAAAGAAACTATTCTTTTAATTGAAGCACCTTTTTTGTTGATATTCAAATACAATTTTGGAACATTTAATTACTATGCTTCTTTTTTATCGATAAACAATGTATGATATCAAATACATACATACAATATGTGTGTGTATATATATACCATAATATACAATTTTATGCGCATCCTAGATTTATACATATTCTATAAAAAAATGATGATATAGTTTCTATACAATTCCAACAGTAATTATATAGTTTTGCTCATATCTTATACAATTTTTAGTTGATATAATTATTCAAATACATATTTTATATAACAATTAGACTGTTTCTATACACATCCTATGCAACCTTTAACTGCAATAATTATTTAGATATATATTCTATTCAATAATTATATAATTTTTGTATATATTCTATACAATTTCTATATTTATCTTATATACATATGTATTCTATACAATAACTATACAATTTCAATACATATTCTATATAATTTGTTGAAATGACCAATGGATGGAACTAAAATGAGCGAATGACTATCCCGTGACGTTACTTTGAAAATGGCAATTTGGGTAGAATTTTTTGTCCTGACAGAGGTGGATGTCCTTTTCCCAAAGAAAAGTAAGGTGCCCAAGCTATTTATAACACAATAATTTCATGCGTCATGGGTGACATGGCTAAATAAAACTATATTTTCTTCATCCATCTTTACTTATCATTATTAATTTGACACATATCTTAATAAATAATAAATAATATGAAATATTTTACTATATTAATCTATAAATATAATAAATTTGATGTTTTAAAAAATATACTAGATAATAAATCATATTTAGTCCCTTTGTCAACTTGACTATTACCTACAATTCAAAAAGAATGATCTGTTTGAACTTTGTATGGAGTTTAAGAAAATAAATAAGACTTTTGAAACTTCTGATCTTAAACTAAAGTTATGTCAAATATAGCAAAATATCTTTTAATCTTGTGGTGTTAAACATATCATATGGAAAGTTGGTATTAAAGGTTTGTCAAAAAAGAAAAGAGTGATTCTTTATGAAATAGATTTTAAAAAAAAAGTAATTTTTTTTAAATTTTTTAAACGGATGGAGTAATGTTTAAACCCAAATCAACTAGATTAATTCAATGTTTTGAAATTAAAATTTAAATACTAAAAAATTATATAAAAAGTATAATAAATTGCAATTTTCTTATATATTTCAAAATGTTGATCAAAATTTATATCTTTTAACTTTTAAAAAAGAAAACTAGTACAATTAAAAAACAATAGTAAAAGAAAGAGTAAAATGAACATAAAATGATTTATTAATTTTCTAAACTACATAAGTATTATTGAATATTTATTTTTTGTATAGTGGGCAAGTAAAAGATAGAATGAAAGGAGTGGAAATTAGTTACAACAATATGAGGTATGTTATTGTAACTAATTTGCACTCCATCCATTCTATCAACTTGTGTTAACTTATGAGGTATATATTTTTTTTTTCTATTATACAGAAGAGAGGGTTTAAACATGTCAGTTTAATGTCAATACTTTTCATTTAAGGGATTGTTTGCAACATAATTTAATTCATGGAAAATAAACTTCAACCACAAATAAGAATATGAAGAAACAATAATTTTTATTGCTAAACGATGTGGGTACAAATTTGTTCCTCTCTTAATTCTCCTCTTTTGATTTTCTCCTTAATTTGATGGCCGTCAGTAGCGTATTTCTCGAATGTAGGAAGATTTGGATATGAATTTCTCCGTAATTCGAGGGCCTTTAGTGACGTATCTCTCGAATATAGGAACATTTGAATTTGATATAAATTTTTTTCGTAATTCGAGGACCGTTAGTGATGTATTTTTCGAATGTAGAAATTTTTGAATTTGATCGCCATGAAAGGATGATTTATAGATCTTCTGGATGTATTTGATTATCAAGAAGAGATGATTTTGATCCTTTGGTAATATTCCATGAGTTTATGGAATTATCTAGAGATATTTGATTTCTTTATTAATATCTCATGAATTTGTGGATCTTCGAGATGTGGGATATTTCCCCCTTTATATAGGCGCAATTTAAGGTTTAGGTAAAGTAGCCACCAAGTTAGATTTATGGTAAAGTAGCCCCCAAGAACTCTAACAAAAATTGAACTCTTTTTGTAGAGTTTACAAAATTTCAATGTCTACAAATACCCCCTACTTCAAGGCTTATCGGAGTGTAGAGTTGATCAAATTCAAAGAGAAGTCTTGAAGTACCACTTTAATATTTATGATCCTGCGACTACAGATTTGCATATTTGATTTATGAGAGAAGAGATGAAGGGCAGATTTGGTCCAGTGGGCGTACCAATTTGTTTGTAACATAATTTAATTCATGAAAAATAAACTTCAACCACAAATAAAAATATGAAGAAACAATAATTTTTGTTTATAAACAATGTGGGTACAAATCTGTTCCTCCCTTGATTCTTCTCTCTTAATTTTCTGCTTAATTCGATAGATGTCAGTAGCATATTTCTCGAATGTAGGAAGATTTGGATATGAATTTCTCCGTAATTCGAGGGTTGTTAATGACATATTTCTCGAGCGTAGGAACATTTGAATTTGATATAATTTTTCTCCATAATTCGAGGGTCGTTAGTGGCGTATTTTCTGAACGTAGAAATTTTTGGATTTGATCTCCATGAAAGGAGGATTTGTGAATCTTAGGGAGAATTTTTTATCCTTTTATGATATTCCATGAGTTTATGAAATTATTTAGAGATATTTGATTTTTTTATGGATATCTCATGAATTTATGAATCTTCGAAATGCAGGATATTTACCTCTTTATATAGACATAATTTAGGATTTACGTAAAGTAGCCACCAAGCTAAATTTAGGATAAAATAACCTCAAGAACTCTAATAAAAATTAAACTTTTTTTTATAGTGTCTACAAAATTTCAATATCTACATGAATTATTTAGTCATTTTATCTACCCAATTGATAAGTCACTGTATACGTGTAAAACGTGCAGGATCCTACCAAACATGTGGCAATGCATTCAGATATCTCTATATCTCTATTTTTTCTTGTCTTTAATTCTCTTCCTCTCAAAAACAAGAAAAGAAGAGAAAAGTTGTTTTTGTTTACTCTGCATCATGTATGTTTCCTTTTGATAAGATTATGTCATATTATAGCATTTTGAGTTTTGCCTCATGGTTTTTTCATTTTTTGAGATTATTTTAATGGTAGAAGATCATCCAATTTGATTCTTCTATTTCTAGGTAGAGATTAGATGGGTTACTTGGGTTTCTCCATCCTTAATATTAATGGAAGAAAAAGAAGACCAAATTCAACTTTTTGCCTTCTAAGTAGATTAGATTGCCTTACAAGAGTTTGATCGGTAGAGATTTATACATTTAATACGGTGGCACTGTCTTTTCTTTAAGATTTTAAGTCGAAAAAATTGAATCTTTTGAAATTGTTTGTATGATTTTGCATGTGTTAAAATAAGATTGATTTTTAATTTTTGCATGTTTTACAATTTGAAGTTTCATGATTTTGATAGATAATTTCAGCTAACATTCAAATATTGCTTAATCATAAACCCTTTCAATCATTGTTTAATTATTAGTTGTGAAGTGACCGATTCTATATTTTAGACATCATATTTTATGTTTTGCAGAGGAAGTTGAGTGACGAACCTGTGGTTTAATCTACAAGCATAAATGAATTTTGCCATGTGTTCATTATCATCTTTTATGATTGCCTCTTCCTACTACAAAAATTTCCAAAGTAGAAAAATATTCATTTGGCACCTGAACCTTTTGCAAGAATTGGTGACTCAAGTACGATAGATGCAATTCAAAAAAATAAATGTATAGAGAAGAACAAGTTTAGAAGCTTAATTACCTTACTTTGTACAGATAAGTGATATGAGATGTCTGGCCTTCCACCATCGAGAGTGACCCTGAATTTTCTCTAATGATATTATTATCAATGAATTTGTCAAATAGCCTTGCTGTAGCTCCAAGAGAATAACCTGCAAAGGACATGTGGTTTTTGTATTTAGTTCAATTTCGTTTCTGAAATAAGCAGGGACTTCAGAAATAACTAGCAATAATATCGTGTGGTTTTGGTAGACAGTCATTGTTCATGGCCGCAAGAGTGGTACCAAATTCAGACTCAACTCTGCATATAGATTTTAGGATGCTGTTATCCTTGTAATAACCATGTACTAAATGCCTGAACTTTGTTCTTTATATTCGTGGCTGGAAAAGTTGGGAGCAAGAAACTTCAACCCATGGTTACGAGTTTTCAAATGGTATATATTTGCTTGCTGTAAAGCCAGAACTTTGTACAGTTGCTTGTTCTCTATTTATTTGCCCATCTCATCGTTAGGTTCATTGTTACGTTCAATTGGTGTGAATGGAAAATAAAAAGTTGCTTGGAATGGAAAATGAAAAGTTGCTTGGAAGGGACAACTCTTCGAGTAAAAGATACACTATATTAGAAAAAGGTATAACTGTTTGGATGATTGTGGCTGTTCAAAAAAGACACTCTTTTGAATGGACAGACATGATTGTTCAGAAATGATACATGTAACGCCTTAAATTTGATATTTGGAATGCTACATGGTGCTCATGACCTCGAAGGATCACAAGCTAATCAATGACTGATATATGTACCTGTATACTGCATAAAATACTTTATAATGCGGAAATATGAACTGAAAGGTCATAAGGTTCAAAATTGAGACATAGTATTTGATAAAAATGTAACATCTGGGAGGGGTATAAAATATTCAAAATAATTGAAATAAGCTATGTGAACCTACTGTAGTCTGGAAAGCCTTTTAAATGTAACTGTCTGAATAAGGAGTTGATGGGACATATTCTCAACAAACTTTAACTAATATTATTGAGATAATAAAATAATGATCATGTCCTCGAAAGACGAGGACTCACTGCTAACTCTAATAGATGAGATTGGAATCTACTGATAGTTGAGACTGGAATCTACTGATGTTCTGGAGCTTGTATCTCTGAATCTATGGTATAAGACATCATAGCGCAAATGCGTCAGTACTTTGAATGTACTGGTATGCATGTGAGGTAGGCTGAATGCATGGGGTTCATATGCATGAACAATAATAATAGCAGACTGGCAATCATGAACGTGGGAATACATGCATGAGACATAATAACTGACATAAATACTATGATAACATGATTACTGAATCTAAATACTGATAATTTGACATACTGATAACTGGTATAACTGATAACATGAGTGATTGTATCTGACAGTCCTGAATCTGATGGAACTAACTGAGTTTCGTACTGTATCTGAGTTGATTATATTTGACAGTCCTGAAATTTGAAGAACTATCTGAGTTCTATTACTGAGACTGATTGACTGTGTCTGACAGTCCTGATTCTCTTACATAAAACTATGGGAAATAGTTATCTAACCGACATGCCCCTAATACGCTATTACGATTGAGTTGGGGTCCAATCTGTAACCCCCAATTAGAAGGGTGTTAATACTGTGCCACTTAAAAAGACAAGCTGTGGGTGACCCTCATTTGATAGTGTCCCTAAAAGAGAATAGTGGGGCCTTTATCTGACAGTGCTTATCCACCTCATCAACCCTTATCGGACAGTGTTGATGTCTCAACCTATGCTGAATATATAATTCTGGAACGCAAGGATTACTTCTAAGAATCACACCTTCATCTTTTAGTGTGTGTTCCCATCCTTGGGTTCACTCGGTGCTAATTCCTACTCCCATCTAATAGACTCTGAACATGATTTACTGAACTGAACATGGGTTGAGTTACTGAATTTTGTTGACTGGTGGAATACTACTGATATTTGACAACTGACTAAGTTCATGAGATCATGGAGATTTCCCGAGTCATAAGACTGTCTGAAGTCTAAGGATTCATAGATTGACTGAGAGTATTGTGAAAACATAACATGGCTCTAGGCACACAACTAATGTTTCGGGTACGAGTATTCCCAAGAATCGATGGAAGGAAACTGACCAAGCATAACCTACTTTAACATATAACTAACATCATAATCTATAATACATTTATAGAAGTATTTCATCAAAATATGTGATAGACATAACTTGTACATACATGGGGATTTCATGGTATCATGCTAGTTAGGCACTTTTCCTTCATCTACGCATTTAATCAAATATATTGTTGGCATGGTACATGTAAACATCATTGTACAATAATTAAACATCATGGTTCAATTCTAATTTCATCATTCAAGGGTTTAGTCATAGGTTTGCATGAATCTATATCTATAATAATTTAACCCACATAGAATTTATCACCCAACATCGAGTAGAATTTAATTTCTCATTATCCACATGAACACGAGCAACCCAATCATGACATTCATAAGAAAATCTATAAACTTGAATTTTGAAAAGGAATTCTTGGGCTTCATGGGCAAAAGGAGTCCATGAATGAACACTATGCATACCTTGCTTCGTAAATACATGAAGACTGGCGGAGGAAATTCTTGATTCTGAATCTTCTATGAAAAGTCCTATGTTGTTCTTGAGAGGTTTTTGAGAGAAGAGAGTGTATTTTGGGTAAAAAGTGTCGGAATCACATGTTAAAGGGTTTAAATAGGGGTGAAAAATTGACCCTTTTAACCCTGGACATGTCTTGTAATTTTCGTAAAAAATTTTCGAATTGGACCCCTGGTGCGACGCGGCGCTATCGCATCGTGTCACTGGAATTTGACAATTGGAAAACTGAGGGATGGCGCGACGCGGAGCCATCGCGTTACCTCTTCTTTTGCGACCTGGAAACTTTGGCACAACGCAGAGGAAATCGCGCTGAGACACTGAAAAAGGACAATTGCTATTTTAGCTTGTGGGGCGGCGCACCACTGACCAATATGGCGTTGTTTTACGATGGGAACTTGAAATAGTCATAACTTCTTACCTGGCTATCGGATTTAGGTGAATTTATATCGATGGAAAGTTTATTGAATTTCCCACATGACAAAAAGTGAAAATCTTAAAAATACCACGTGTAAAAAGTGGATTCATCTTTCAAAGAAAACTCCTAATATTTTTAAGACAATTTTAAGCTAGGAAAAGGTACAGGGATTTGTCCTCAAATGAGACTGAGAGTGAGGGGAAGAACATAAACTGACATACATACTGAACATGGATAACTGGAACATGACTCATAGCTAACATGACCAATAACTAAATATATCATACTGAGAATGCATATCTGATGCATGTGCAATTGATTCATGAATGCATGACTGAGTGTTCTAAGGAACTAAGTTTCTCACAATGATAATGCATGTCTGATGCATAATTATATAACTGAACTGATATATGAATGCATGACTGAATAAGCAATGGTACTTGATACCAAGTTTGTGATGAACACTGAACGTGAAATTGAGTAAGCTTTAGGAGAACTGTTACCTTGAGCTTGATCTGAGTTGGCGGAGAAGAGGTGAGGATTTTTGGTATGCATGTCTACTTCTGCTTCCCAAGTAGCTCCCTTGGCAGACTGATTTTGCCAAACAACTTTAACTAGAGGGTCTTCTTTGTTCCTCAGTCTACGAGTCTGATAGTCTAGGATTTTGACTGGAATCTCCTCATAAGAGAGACTGTTCTGAACATCAATGCTCTGAATAGGGACTACAACTACTGGGTCGCCTATGCATTTCTTGAGAAAAGAGACATGGAAGACTGGATAAACTGAGGTTAGATCTAAAGGCAATTCGAGCTCATAAGCTACCTTGCCGAATCGACTGAGAATCTTAAAGGGACCGAGATATCGGGGACTGAGTTTCCCTTTCTTACCGAACTGTTTTACTCCCTTCATGTGAGAGTTCTTTAGATAAACATAGTCACCAATCTCCAACTTGAGATCTTTTCTATGAACATATGCATAAGACTTCTGTCGGCTCTGAGCAGCCCGGAGTCTTTCTCTAATCAATTGGACTTTTTCTAAGGCATCGAATACTAAGTCAGGCCCTATGATTAAGGCCTCACTAACTTTGAACCAACCGATCAGAGATCTACATCTCCTACCGTAGAGAGCTTTGAATGGAACTATTCAAATACTGGAATGATAACTGTTGTTGTAACTCAATCAAAGGCAAGTGGTCATCCCAACTACCCTTGAAATCAATTGAACACGCCCGTAGTATATCTTCTAAAGTCTGAATGGTCCATCCTTCTTGACCATCTGTCTGAGGATGAATAGTTGTATTGAGATGAACTTGGGTACCAAGACCCTTTTGGAACGCTTTTCAGAAGTGAGAGGTGAACTGGTTACCTCTGTCTGAGATAATAGATAATGAAATGCCATGTAATCTGACCAACTCCCTAATGTAGAGTCTGGCGTAATCCTCGGCTGAATAAGAGGTATAAACTGGAAGACAATGGGCTGATTTGGTCATCTTGTCTACAATGACCCAAACTGAATCATGCTGATGATGAGTTCGAGGCAAACCCATCACGAAGTCCATGTTCACTTCTTCCTACTTCCAAGTAGGAATAATGAACTCCTGCATTGAACCTCTAGGCTTTTGATGCTCTATCTTAAACTGCTGACATGTAGAGCACTTAGTCACAAATCTGCAATATCTCTCTTCATCCCACTCCACCAATAGACTTCTCGCAAGTTGCTGTATATCTTTATGGCCCCTGGATGAATAGAGTAGCGCGCACCATGCGCTTTTATAAGAATTCGCCGCCTTAAGTCATCTACACCTGGAACACAGAGACGACCCTGACAACGCAAAACACCATCTCCTCCTTGGGAGAAAACCTCTACTTTCTGATCCTGAACTGACTCTTTTAACTTGACAAGGATGAGATCTCTATCTTGCTTTTCGTTTACCTTGGAAACTAAAGATGATTCTGAACAACTCTGAACCCATATATCACCCTCATCTGTATCGACTAAGCGAATGTCTAGTCTGGCAAGCTGATGTACTTCCTGATATAACTTCTTCTTACTGTCATCCATATGAGCAACACTATCTATAGACAGTCTATTGAGAGCGACAACCACTACATTGGCCTTTCCCGAATGATAGAGGATACTCATGTCATAATCTTTCAAGAGCTCTAACCACCTTCTCTAACGATGATTGAGATCTTTATGAGAAAATACATACTGAAGACTCTTATGATCTGTGAAGACATCTACATGAACTCCATAGAGATAATGCCTCCAAATCTTCAAGGCAAAGACTACGACTGCTAACTCAAGATCATGAGTAGGATAATTCTTTTCATGGGGTTTAAGATGTCTGGAGGCGTAGGCGATGACCTTACTATGATGCATGAGGACACAACCTAAACCCACTCTGGATGCATCACAATACACTATGAATCCATCTGGACCACCTGGAAGACCTAAACTAGAGCTGAGGTGAGTCGAGTCTTCAACTCCTGAAAACTCTTTTCGCAAGGATCTGACCACTGAAACTTGATTTTTTTCTGAGTCAATCTGGACATAGGGGATGCAATAAAAGAAAATTCCTCAAACCATCTGTAATAGCCAGTCAAACCCAAGAAACTCCTGATATTTGACGGAGAGACAGGTTTGGGCCAGTTTCTTACGGCTTCGGTCTTTTAAGGATTTACTCTAATGCCATCACCCATAATGATATGACCAAGGAATAATACTGACCTTAGCCAAAATTCGCACTTACTGAATTTGGCGAATAACTGATGATCTCTGAAAGTCTGAAGTACTGTTCTGAGATGGTCTACATGATCTCGCTCACTGCGGGAATAGACTAGAATATCATCTATGAAGATTATGATGAACATGTTCAAGTACTATTTAAACACACAGTTCATCAAGTCCATGAAAGCTGCTGAGGCATTAGTAAAACCAAATGACATAATTAGGAATTTGAAGTGACCATACCAAGTACGAAAAGCTATTTCTAAAATGTCACATTCTCTGACTCTGAGCTGATGATAGCTGGATCTGAGGTCTATCTTAGAGAAATAACTGGCACCCTGAAGTTGGTCAAACAAGTCATCGATTCTGGGAAGAGGATACTTGTTC
This sequence comes from Capsicum baccatum var. pendulum, assembly GCA_030864225.1. Classification (NCBI taxonomy): domain Eukaryota; kingdom Viridiplantae; phylum Streptophyta; class Magnoliopsida; order Solanales; family Solanaceae; genus Capsicum; species Capsicum baccatum. The sequence goes on from CM061560.1 coordinate 70,467,426, forward strand.
TTGATTGTGACCTTATTAAGTTGACAGTAGTCTATACACATTCTGATAGAACCATTTTTCTTGCCCATGATTAATATTGGCGCACCCTACGGGGAAACGCTGGGCCTTATGAATCCCTTATATAGGAGATGCTTCAACTGTTCTTTGTATTCTTGGAGTTCTACTGGTGCCATTTTGTATGGCAGAATAGAGATAAGCTGAGTATTTGGAAGAAGATCAATGCCGAAGTCTATTTCCCATTCGGGAGGAATTTCTGAAAGATCTTCGGGAAAGACATCTGAATATTCATTCACAACTGGAATGGATTCAAGACTGGGATTTTTGGAACTGGAATCCTTAATATGAACAAGATGATAGACACATCCCTTAGATATCATTTTCCTTGCCCGATGGTAGGAAATAAGCTGACCCCTGAAAGTGGATACACTACCCTTCCACTCAAGGATGGGTTCATTTGGGAACTGAAATTAGACTATCCTATTTCTGCAGTCGACTGTGGCATAGAAGGAACGGAGACAATCTATGCCGAGAATGACATCAAAATCAGTCATCTCTAATTTGCCAAGATCTGCTGAAGTGACTTTCTAAAATATCATAACCGGGTAGTTCCTAGATACCCACTGAGCTATGATGGTTTTACCCACTGGGGTAGAGACTGAAAAGGGCTCTGCTATAATTTAGGGACTAACACCGAAATCAACTTCTATATAGGGAGTAACAAAAGACGAGAAAGCACCTAGATCTAGCAAAGCATAAACATGCACATGAAAGATCTGTATTGTACCAGTAACCACATCAGGAGAATTTTCCTAATTTTACTGGGACTGAAGAGCATAGAGTCTGTTTGGGCGTTGACCACTAGTAGCACTAGGGGTGGCACCTTGCTGATTTAGGTGACCGAACTAAGCTGAGGAACGGAGATGACTCTGATAACCTGTTTGAGGGCAGTCTCTGACTCTGTGGCCTGTCTTGCCACAACTGAAAAAGACATTGCTGCCAGTTCTGTACACACCCTTGTGGTTCTTACCACAAGTCTGACAAAGGGGATTAGTTCAGGCACTGCTAACACTGCCCTGAGATTTAGAGCCTGGTACTCTATCTATGTTACCCTTTCTGAACTTAGGAATTAGAGCATTGGCTGACGAAGGAGATGGAACTGATGACTTAGGACAAATCTGAGAGCGATTGCCTTCTTCTGATTTAGGCTGACAAAAATTAAAGCTACCTGTCCTAGCTTTCTTATTCTGCTTCTCCCTCTGCTCCTCTATCTGCTGAGCATGAGTCATAAGCTTGGCTAAATTCATGTCACTATTCAATATGGCGGATTTTCACTCATTAACCACGCTATCATTCACCCCTAAAATGAACTTACTCATCTTGGCCCTGCTATCTGCAACCACATGAGGGACATATCTGGCTAATTGAGTAAACTTCAGAGAATACTCTTTCACCGTCATATTTCCCTACCTGAGGTTGATAAACTCTAACACCTTAGATTCTCTAAGCTCTAGGGGAAAGAATCTACAAGGAAAGAAGAAGCAAACTCCTCCCACTCAACAGGCCCCGGATTATCTGGCCTTTCTGACTTCTACTGTTTGAACCAAGTGTGAGCAACATCCTGCGACTGATTTGCAACTAGCTCATCACTCTCACTAGAAGTAACCCCCATTATGTCTGTAACCTTCTGCACCTGATCTAGAAATTCCTGAGGGTCCTTATTTGACTTAGACCTGAGAAAGGATGGAGGATTCATTCAGGGTGAAATATTGAATCCTGGCTGTAGCTGAATTGGCCACTGGGTTGGCCAGAATGACAGCTGGCCGTTCATTCTGAGCAGCAACTGAGTTAGCAAGAGTAGCGAATGCAACTCAGAACTCTGTATGAGAAACATGTTCGCCCAAAGGTTCTCCGGGCTGAGGGGCTGGCTAATTCTCATTTTTCTTTTTAGGAGGCATGTTCTGTAGAAGAAAAGGAGAAACGTATTAGACTGAGAGACTGACTTGAAATTATTCTCACCGGCACAACATGAATACTGAAAGAGGGGAAACTGTTCCTAAAACATCTTGTAGCCTCCTGTACATAAATGTGGCACGCAACACACTCATGTACAAAACTCTACTAGGTGCGGTTTTCAGACTTTCTAGGACTATATTGAACCTTAGGCTCTGATACCAAGTTTCTAACGCCCTAAATCTGATACCCAAAATGCTACACGGTGCTCATGATCTCGAAGGATCACAAGCTAACCCATGACTGATATCTTGTATACTGCATAAAATACTTTATAATGCAAAAACATATACTGAAAGGCCATAAGGTTCAAAACTAAGACATAGTATCTGATAAAAATGTAACATCTGGGAGGGGTATGAAATATCCAAAACAACTGAAATAAGCTGTCTGAACATATTATAGTTTGGAAAGCCCCTAAAATGGGACTGTCTGAATAAGGAGTTGATGGGATATATCCCCAAATAACTCCAACTAATAAAATAATTACTGAGATAATAAAGTGATGATCATACCTTTGAAAGATGAGGAGTCACTGTTAACTTTGACAGCTGAGACTGGAATCTATTGATGCTCTAGAGCTCATGTCTCTGAACCTATGGTATAAGATACCATAGCGCAAATGCGTCAGTACTTTGAATGTACTGGTATGCATGTGAGGTAGGCTGAATACATGGGGTTCATATGCATGAACAATAACAATAGAAGACTGACTATCATGAGCGTGAGAATACATGCATGAGACATAATAACTGACACCGATACCGTTATAACATGATTACTGAATCTGAATACTGATATCATGACATACTAATAACTGATATAACTGATAACACAGGTGACTGTATCTGACAGTCCTGAATCTGATGGAACTAGCTGAGTTCGATATTGTATCGGAGTTGACTGTATCTGACAGTTTTGAAATATGAAGAACTATCTGAGTTCTATTACTGAGACTGATTGAGTGTGTCTGACAGTCCTGATTTTGTAACATGGTACTATGGGAAATAGTTATCTAACTGACATTCCCATAATACGCCATTATGGCTGAGTTGGGGTCCAATCTGTAAGCCCAATTAGAAGGGTGTCAATATCGCGCCACTGGTAAAGATAATCTGTGGGTGAACCTCATCTGATAGTGTTCCAAAAGAGAACGGTGGGCCCCTTACTTGACAGTGCTTACCCCCCTCATCAACCCTCATCGAACAGTGTTGATGTCTCAACCTATCCTGGCTACATAGTTCTGGAATGCAAAGATGACTTCTAAGAATCACACCCTCATCTGATAGTGTGTGTTCCCATTCTTGGGTTTACTCAGTGCTAATTCCTACTCCCATCACAATTTACCAACATTTGACAATATACCCATATTCCATAATGCTACTATCACTTAACAAAATCATCATCGATAGTCACTGGCTACCATTTTATGAGCTAACTATCTCTTACTAACTAATATCTTTAATTACTAGTCATCATAGGACCGTTAGTCGTCATTTAGAAACAATTCTCCATATATCCACTGATCATTATATATTAGATAGCCATAATTTATCAATTAACACCATTTATAAACTATCATCATTTATCAACTAATATTATTTATTAATTAATTACTATTTACCAACTAATCCTCGCTTGTAAACTAGTCATTATTAGTCTCTTAACAATATCCACCAATATTTCATATTTTGCTCTAATCATCAACTACACCACTTTATAAATATTTATCACTTACAGACTATACCCAACATCACTAATATCAACAACATACCCAAAATTCATAGAAGTAGACATAAGAATATAATTGTCATACATAGGGCATATCTGAACTCGAATTGGTAGATGTACACAGAGGCACATCAATATAATCATCCCCCAACCTTTTTGAGTTTTAATGCATCATCATAAACATCCTTCGGTCTTGTCGGATATCAATATGATCATAGTATCCTCCGAACTTGCCGGGTATAATCAATATCAACATCATCTTTTAAAATTTAACCGGGTATATAATAACCGCCATAAGTGCCAATATAGTCAACCATTAATATTTCTAACATAATTCATGGCACAATATAATTAGTTAAATCAAAATGATAATATAGCACAAATAATAACACAATTGCAAATGTCATCAATAAGGATCCTTTCTATCATGATTACTTGCATAATTGTTTAGCATGATCATAGTCATAAGCATCATAATGAGCAATGATTTAGCAATAGTATTATTCATGGAGTATCATTAGCATAAAAGATAACTTATAGATAGCTTGATCAATAGCTAATTTAGGGCATAATCTACAATTTATTCTTAGCATAGTTAATAACATAATTTGACTTAGACAATATCATAGTCAAGGGTTCACTTAATGATATATTTGGTACTCCAATCAATAGACAAAATAATAATATAGCAATAATCTTAACAAATAAATCATACATATTGTATAGTCATCTAGGTATTCCGTCCAATTCCATCTATTATAACCAACAAGTACCAAGGTTCCTCAATGTTGCCTCAAAAGAGCCTTCTTTAAGCATTTAATAAGCATATAAATGTCTCAAGATAACTATTCATTAATCTTTGCTTATGGTGGGTGAAAGATCCCAATTCTAAATCCTCAAAATACATTTTAAGTCAATTTCTACTCCGTACTAGTCTAAGGTATCTAAATTCACTCTTAGATGTATAGCAAGACATAATTTGTCCTAAGGTAAAGATACTGCGCAAGCATTTTAACTAAGTTCAATGAAAACTAACACAAGCTCCATTAGTGTAAGCAACTAAGGCCCAACTTACCCTAAGCATGAGTGACAACGTCACTCCCATCTAACTAGAGTAATTTAGAGCATTCTCATCCTAAGTGTGAGTCATAGAGTCTAATTAACTAAGGTTTAAGGAAACAAGCTATGTATTCCAATTCTATGGTTTCAAATATCTTAAATGGTCCAACTAACCAAGTCTTGCATTTCAACACCTAAACCCATCCCAATCTTACAAGATATCATAAATATACTATGGCATAACTCAATTTAACATGGGATAAACCTGGCCTACCTCAACATTGAAGAAAGCTCAACGAACTGCTAAACCTTCACTTTTTCTTTCGAGAAGACTCCTCAAGATGCCAATCTATAAAAAACATATTATGTTCAGCAATACGAGAATATCGATACCCATTTTGCACTATTTTGCTTCAGGTCCAAAAATAACATCAAACCCCATGTGGGTCCAACTTACGAAAATTATGTTTCCAAAGCCAACCCAACATTTATACAAGCTCAAGGAATCATTATGCTAAAAAATGGGTTAAAACCAAGCTAAATTAGGGCTAAAATTAAGTCCTAAGGATTTTGGAGTTTTGAGCGATTAATCAAGAAATTTCACCAAGAGAAAGGTAAATTCTTACCTTAAATCAGATGATAATCACAAAAATACATGTCACCCAATCTTCCCAATCACTAACAAGCTTCAATTTTAAGCTGAAACACTATTTTAGGGTTTATCTCTCAAGGGAAAAATGAATAATGCCTAAAATTATGGAGAAAGGGCTCAATTTATACCTAGTCCAAGGCCTCGACAGCCCCTATCATGACCAATAGGTATGTGACCGCACTACCTCCCCCCTGCCATCGGAGTCGCTATCGCGATAGGCCACTACGATCACACCATCTTACCTGCCCAAGGTACCACGATCGTGGCATTTGGCTGGCGATCGCCACTACACCAGAAAGCAACTGAGACTTAGAAGTTTTTTCAAGTCTCTGCCAACCTCTTGGGATTCATTCGAAATCTCGAATGCGCAAACAAACTATGTAACCACACTAAATTTGGTGTTTCAAACCCAATGGGTCATTTAGATTTTCCATTCGAGGTTGTTTCGACAAAATATGGGTCCCACACTTATATTTATTTTCTCAACTTTTCGACCAATAGGTCGAAATAAGCCTGTGTGCATCAGGATCCAAATCAAAGGTCTATCTAGCCTAAAATCGACATTCTGAAGCCGCTGTCATAGTTAGAATTTGCATACGAGATTGTTTTACTAAAGTTTTTGCTTGATGGCCATTTCTAACCAGAGAAGACTTCAAAATAGGCTCTGAAAACAAAATGAACTGTCCGGTAACAAAACCGTCAGTCCCAGCAAGTCATAAATGACTTGGGGTAGTTATGAAAAAGCTCTAATGGTGAAAATAAGCGAAAATATGAAAAATGACCTGAAGGGTCATTACATATGATTTCATGTATCTTTTTTTATTTTTGTGACTTCGTGTATTTTTGTGATCTAGAAATTGTGTATCTTTTTTAATTTTTTAGAAGTGTAACTTGTTGGCACCTAATTTTTTCCATCTACGACTAAGTTTAATTCTGAGTTTCTTCAATTTTAAATAAAATTACAACATTTATTTTATTCGGATAAAATTTTTTCAAAATATTTATATAGAAATTATTTTATTTTATTTTAAGTAGCGATTATATATTTTTGTAACCATATATACAAGATTGTATAATTTTGTTACTTAAATAATTATTTTACGAAAAAATAAGATTTCAACTAAGGTTTATCTTGAAAATTAATTAAAATAGGCAAAGTCTTAATTTAAATATAATTTGTTATCAAAAAATAATTTATTTGAAAAATAATCTATTTGATTTTATTAAACCAAGAAACTCGAAATTAAATTGGGTATTAATTCTAGTCGAATTATAATTTAATTTAGCCAACTAATTAAATTTGATCATAATTGAATTCAAATTTACCACAATTACAATACAATAGGCCAATGTGTTCTCAATATGATCAAAATTTAAATAAGATGACTAAATCCTAACTGGATTGGGGTTATTTTTTAAATAACTCCAAAACCCTTCTATTTACCCAGCCCTGTTCCCATTTTTTAAAAAAATTGGGCCATCTTACCTGCTCAGCCAGCCCAGACTCGAGCAAGCCACCAAACTAGCCCAAACACCCCTAACTCGTCCATCCCAATCTCTCAATCCTTTACTATTTACCTGAATTACAACAACCCACAACATTAACAACGACGAACTCTAGCAATTACCCAACTCCAACATCGAACAACAACAATAATTCCAATTCACAACAGTTGGCAGCAATTCGTACAACCCAATAAAACATAAAGAAATGACGAACCCAAACTCAAATATCCAGCAACCCAAACCCGCAACAACTTCAACGGCCTCATCTCTTCTCCATCTGTATGAATCCACGTGCTAAGCACGAGTGTGGATGGGTATCGAAGCTTCCAGGTTATTTCTCTAAGAATTATTCACTGAATTTCAAATTTTCATTTTTTAAAATTCCAATTTCGTACACAATAGTACGATTCCAGCCCATTCAACAAGCCTTATCATCAATTACCTTCAAAATTCTCATAAGAACCTTGGAAAATCCTTATCCCACGTCGACAATCAATTAAGAATTGAGATTTTTTTATTTATATATAAACCCCTCTCTTTCGCTGTTATGGGGTTTTTTTCGAATGAAAAAGGGGCTAAAATTCTCTACTCATTTAGGATTTGGACTTCTGTCCCCAACCTGGAGTGCTGAGAATCTTGGTTCAAGTTTTATTTTTTCCTCGTCATTTTCAAATAAGAGTCAAGTTGGAGAGGTCGTCGTCAACTCGTCGTCCTATTTTGCTGCCCAAAAAAGGTAAACACATTTTTTTTTAGTTCGTTGCCTCTTCTTCATCATCTTTCTTCTTCGTATTACTTGTAACCATGTTAATTGTGGGACTATTTGTTGTAGAGACTTCAAATGCCATAGGATTTTTGTTTTCAAATCTGATTGTTTGTACCTCAAGTAAATAACTTGATTCCAACCATTCTTACAGAGCCCATAATTCCAAATAATCCATACATCTAGGTGCAACAAGATGTATCGAGACTTGACAATACTATTGGTCCATACATTTAGGTGCAACAAGATGTATTGGTGGCGAAAGATGAAGCGTGATGTTGTGGATTTGTGGTTAAGTGTCAAAACTTTCAGTAAGTCAAATACTAATATTTAAAACCTAGTGGCACATTTCATTGGATGCACATTTTGAAATAGAAGTGGAAACTAATAATGATGGATTTCATGGTGGGTCTTCTAAAATTTTTGAAGAAATATGACTCCATTTAGGTCATTATTGATAGGTTGACTAAGTCGTCTCATTTTATTCTAGTAGGCACCTAAATTTGTTATTTCATAATGTAGAATTTAAGGGTTTTGCCATGCTTGAATAGAGCAAAAACATTAATTACTTAGCATATGTTGATGATACTATTATATTTGACTCTACTGATAGAAATCCTTGAAATCGGTAATGGATGTTCTTAGCGACTATAAAGCACAATCTGGACAAATGACAAACAAGAATAAAAGTTCTTTCCTTTTCTATCATAAGACTGCCTATGTTCATATCAAGGAGGTAGAGAAATATACTGGGTTCACTAGAGGTAAATTCCCTCACATGTATCTAGGTTGTCCAATTGGTCGTGCAAAAAATACGGAAGTGTATTTTTCAAAATTGATGAAGAAAGTGCATGACAATTTACAAGCTTGGAAGGAAAAGATATTGTTAATTAGTGGTAAGGTTGTCTTAGTAAAATTTATTTTGTATGACTTATATAGAATCTTTGCAAGATTATTATAGAACTATAGGGAGGTAGGCGGAAATAAACACTGGGTCACTTGGTCTAATATTTGCCTTTCCAAAGAAAAAGGAGGATTGGGGTTTAGGTCCTTGTTTGATATATCTAAGGTATTATTTGCTAAGTCATGGTGGATCTTTAGAACTCGAAAGTCACAGTGGACTAATTATACATGGAACAACTATTTTAAGAAAATAGGGCTCAAAGAGTGGAATAGAAAGAAGTTACATTGACTTGGAAATATATACTTGAAGCTAGAGATTAGTTTGATCAAGATATATGGTAGAAACCTAAAGGTGGACACTTTAGTGTATGGTATGAAAATTGGACATAATTTGGGGTCCTGTACTATTTTTTGCTCCTGAATTCTAATATTAATCACGAACTGAAAGAAGTCAACTATTTTCAAATGGTAGTTGGAACGTAAAGGTAATGTAATAATCATATCAAAAAACGCGTGTAGTCATATTGTGAACAATGTAAATTGTAAGGAGGAACCAGGAGTATGGGACAAGTCTTGGTGGATGTTGAAAAGTTTAGGAAAATTCTCAATAGGTTCAACTTGGGTATGTGTTATACAAAGAGGTCAGTTTCAACAAAATTTTAAACAAGTATAGTTGAAAGAAGTTCCTTTCAAGGTCTTTTTTTTCTTGTGGAGGCTGTGGAAGAAGGGACTTCCTATTAGTGAAATACTTGTCAAAAATAGTATCATTGATAATATTACATGTTGTTACTATAGGGATGGTGTGCAAGAAACAGTTGGGTATCTATTTATGAACTATAATATCAATAATCATATTTGGCATGATTTAAAGTTGTTGATGACCAATTTATTTAAGTTAAGGACAATGTATAAAAATGAGAGGAAGTTGGGTGTGCACCAAAATTTAAGCCACTATTTGAAGTTGTGCCTAAGTTTATCTGATGGAAGGCATGGAAGAGGAAAAATGCTATAAAATATGGAGGAAGGATGTCACAAGCTAGCATGATACTGGAAATTAACAGGAACTTAACTTTTATGGCTAGATGTATCTACCCCTAGTTAGCTAATATTTCTTCATATTAGCTTGATCTTGTGAATTTTTTAGAAGACTATATCCCAAGGATTGACAGTAAGATTTTATATTGAAAGTTACCTAATATGGGTTTCTTTAAATATAACTCTTATGGATCATCTAAGAGTAATCCTGGACCTAGTTCAAGAGCTTTTTGTAAAAAGGATGATGCTGGGAATCTAATCTAAACTGAGAAAAAAAAAACTTGGAAATAACTCAAATTTAATGGCTTAAGTTCTAGCATTAAAGATGGGGTTGGAATATTGCATTTATCATTATTACCTTCCATTAATATTAGAGACAAATTCTTTGGCTCTCAAGAAGATATTGGATGAAAATTAGGAAGTGCCTTGGGGTATTGCTATGGAGATCAGAAAGATCAAAGCTTTGTTAATTGAGGTGGATGCAAGGATAGAACATGTATACAGAGAGCAAAACAAATTTCTAGACTTTATTGCTAACCAAGTTTTTTTTTATAGGTATAGACAAAATAACATATTCATTAATTCAAGAATTACCAAGGGAGAAAAAACAATCCTAAACATAGACAAGCATCAAATACTGAACATTAGAATAAAAAAAACTCCAAAATAAAACTTTTGAAAATAGGGAGAGGTAATATTAGTGAAGCAAGAACAAAGCAGTCATGAAAATGAGTACTACTATTTGCACAGGCATAATCAAGGTACAACAAAGTAAATATACAATAGAGCGGGATATACAAGGCAATATAAAATGGGATATAAGCTTAGTGGAGTTAAATGCAGAAAATAATGAATATGGGAGGCATAAATGGATACTAGCTTTTAGCAAATCCATAGGTTAAGAATTGAAAGCAGCTACAACTAGTAGCAGAAATCCAATAAGACTAAAGATGGAACTCTAATTTTGTGATTCTTAAATAGTGGTGTTTGCTCTTTGTTTAGTTAAACATGTCGAGGAGACAAAATTTGGGTGAATCTAATAGTCAGAATCGAGTATTTTTGAAACTAATGGTAGAAGATCAACACTTATCGTGATTGTAGGAGCTCAGATCTATGGATAGATGAGTTGAAGAAGTCTTAATTTGGTTTGATTTTACGTCATTCGTGATCCTTTGTAACTGTCTCTTATGAAAAACCCAAAACTCAACTATCCTTCACTTATTTCTTGAAGTTTCTTACAAATCGGATGAGCTACGACATCACCTTTCATGTGCTACTTCGATTTGCCCTAGAGCTGAAGAAACTTTTCGATTTTGTTGGAGCAGATGAAGAGATGACCGTTGCACTTTCCTTTACTCTTTTTGTGTCTGATAAATCTATTTCTTTTTTTTTTTTGGATTTTGATCTAGTTTTGGACTTGGTCCCAATTTGGGCTTTAGCATTTTTGTACATAAATTGGCCTTTTGGCCATTTTTTAGGAAAGAAATATAGAACAAGAAAAAAGAAATATACATAGACGAGAGATTGAGGAGAGAGAAAAGAAGAAAATCATCATCATTTATCTCTGATTTTAGTAACCTTTAATGCAACATTACATTTGATAACATAATCGTCCATTAAAGTCTCATGTGTGATTTTAGCAACAATCAAAGATACTCTCCTTATTTGAGTGAATCTCTCATTTTTTTAACTATTTGTATACTCCCTCCGTTTTAAAAATAATGACTTAGTTTGACTTGATACGAAGTTTAAAAAAATAGAAAGGCTTTTGAATCTTGTGGTTTTAAATTAAAGATATGTCAAATGTACAAAATATTCTTCAATCTTGTGGTCTTAATATGCCACATGGAAAGTTTAGATTAAAAGATTGTTTAAAAGGAAATGGATCATTGTTTTTTAAATGGACTAAAAAGGAAAGTAAGTCATTCTTTTTTAAACGGATGGAGTATGTATTTACACCGAAAAATAGCACATCAAATACATAAACAATTTGTTATCTAAGGTAATTATGAAAGTTTTGCAATCAGTTTATTATTTAAGGACCTATGAGTGCTATGTACGAAATACCCTCATTAAATCCCATTTTAGGGTCATTTTACTAATTGCTTCTCCTTTCTTACACTTTTCATTTTTTTAAAAAAATTGCTGGTTCTCTTTTTTTTTAAAAAGAAAAAAATTGGTTGATCGTATATTTCATTATAGTTCTATGAATGTCGTACAGCCGCAGCAAAGTCGTAAATAAGAAAATGTTTTCTAGCTATTTGTGGATGTGCTGCTCTATTTTTTTTTTACTAATTTCGCTGCTTCACTTTTTTTCTTGAAAAAAATAAATTTGCTGCTCTTTTGTTTTTTTTCTTTTGCTTTTTATACTTTTTTTTTTAAAAAATCCTTTCTTTATTTGATACACCTTTTTTGTTAACATTCAAATATAATTTTGAAATATTTTAATTACTGCACTTCTTTTTTATCAATGAAATACAATATCTTATATCAAATGCATACATACATCCCCCCTCCCCCCTCTCTCTCTATATAACATTTATCCCTTATTTTAATCACCCTGAATGCAACGTTACATTTGGTAACATAATCTTTCATTAAAGATTAATGCATGATTTTAAATATAATAAATGATACTCTCCTTTTTTAACTATTTGTATATGTATTTACATCCAAAAATAACACGTCAAATATATATACAATTTGTTATCAGATGTAATTATGAATGTGTTGCAATCAGTCTATTATTTAACAGCCTATGTTTGCTATTTGTGATATAAATTATAAAGATAACTAAAACTAAGAAATGACACAATGGGAAATTTTATATATTCAGTATTCTCACCTGTAACTTTTCTACAAAAAGCTATGCCTATTTATAGGCTAAGATGGATAAACCCAACTTAAAGGGTGAATGATGAATAGGCTTTATGCCTTATTAAATTAAAGACACATGGCAACTAGCATGGACACATGTACATCTACATGTTACATAATACTCCTCCTTAGATGTTCATGTAAAGAAAACTTTAGTGAATACACATTTGAGTGCTGCCTTATTAAAAATCTTATCAGAAAAAAATTCAGTGGGATAAAATCTTTGTTTAAGGAAAAAGGAGTACAACACGTATTCTTACTCTCCCTGATAAAGATCTCGATTCAATCGGTTCAGTCTTTGCATCCCAATCATGTATACCATTTTCTCAAAGGTTGAAGTTGGTAAAGATTTGGTGAACAAATCTACTGGATTGTCACTGGAGCATATCTGCTGCACATCAATATCACCATTCTTCTGGAGATCGTGCGTGAAGAATAACTTAAGCGAAATGTGCTTCGTTCTATCTCCCTTTATAAAATCTCTTTTTAATTGAGCTATGCATACTGCATTGTCTTCAAATATGACCGTGGTTACCTTGATATCGAGCTTCAATCCACATCTTTCTTTGATGGAATATACCACTGATCTCAGCCATATGCATTCTCTACTTGCTTCATGAATTGCTATTATCTCAGCATGATTAGAAGAAGTAGCAACAATGGTCTGCTTTGTCGATCGCCATGATATTGCAGTACCTCCATATGTAAACACATAGCCGGTTTGAGATCGTACTTTATATGGGTCAGATAAATAACCTACATCTGCATGACCAGCAAGATTTGGACTAGCTTTGTTAGTATAAAACAGACCCGTATCAATAGTACCTTTTAGGTATCTCAATATATACTTAACTCCGTTCTAGTATCTTCATGTAAGGGAAGAACTATACCTCGTAAGCAAATTAACAGAAAATGCTATATCCGGCCCTGTTGCATTAGCGAGGTACATAAGTACACCAATAGAACTGAGATATGGTACTTCTGGACCAAGAATCTCTTCACTGTCTTCCAAAGGTCGGAATGAATCTTTACTTACATCAAGTGATCGAACAACCATTGGAGTACTTAATGGATATGCTTTGTCCATGTAAAAACATTTCAAAACCTTTTGGGTATAGGAAGTTTGATGAATAAAGACCCCGTCTACTAAATGTTCAATTTGTAGATCAAGACAAAGTTTTGTCTTTCCAAGATCTTTTATTTCAAATTCTTTCTTTAAATATTCAATTTCCTTTATGACCTCTTTAGAGTTCCAATGAGATTTATATCATCCACATAAACGAGTATGACAAATTCTGATGTCGTTTTTTAAATAAAAATACAAGGACAAATGACATCATTTATGTAACCTTCGCTTTTTAAGTACTCACTTAGGCGATTATACCACATACGCCCTGATTGTTTTAAACCGTATAGTGATTTTTGTAATCTGATTGAATATAAATCCTGGGACTTTGAACTATATGCTTCAGGAAATTTTAATCCTTCTAGGATTTTCATGTAAATATCGTTATCAAGTGAACCATAAAGATAAGCTGTAACCACATCCATTAGATGAATTTCAAGATTTTTATGTACAGCTAGACCGATGAGGTATCTAAACATTATTGCATCTATAACAGGTGAAAATGTTTCCTCATAGTTGACATTGGGTCTTTGAGAGAACCCTTGTGCAACAAGGCGTGCCTTATATATTACAATTTCATTTCTCTCATTTCTCTTATGTTCGAAGACCCATTTTGTAACGCCCCAAAAACGGGTCCCAGAGCATCACACGGTGCTTGAGGCTACGAGTAGCCATAAGCTAACCCTTTGAGCCATTTTCATTCAGTTCAACACGAATCAACGGGGTTTCCATAAATAACCCTTAAATATCAACAGAGTAATCATCTTCCAAGAATAAAAGAATTTCAGAAATAACAAAATACGACTTATTAGTCAACTCCCAACATCTATACTAGTCTGACAAGCCTCTAAGAAAATCAATAAAACCAGCGAGCCATTGAGACATGCCCCAACTGACTCATACTCAGTTATCAAATGTAAATAATTTCGTAAAACCAACATCAGACATCACGTCCTCAAAACATGATGACTAACCACGACAGAGGATGTAGAACAGCGTGCCCGAAGAATCACTGTCGAACCTAAAATTGAGCACTTGAACCTACATTCTGAGAAAATACAGCCCACATCCGAAGATGTGGGTCAGTACCATGGAAAGAAATCGAGTATATGGGGGTGTATGCAGTTTTATAAACATCATCATCATAAATATTTATAAGAAATATGCAGGATGTATGAAAGACTCACATAGCCCGAAGAAAATCATCATAATCATGAGAGGATAAAATAAGTATAATAACACATGTGAGTCATCATATAATTTGTCAATCACTTTCAGTTCATCGAGAATACCAATTCTCATAATGTAAAATATCATTTAAATCTTTCAAAAGAATAACTTTCACAATTCCACTTTCAAATCACTTCACTGTTCACCATAGACACAAGGAAACACACACACATTGGGAGATCCTCTAACCGACATAAATTATGTGAGCCACATGGAGTCCAACGTACAACCCACGTTGGGGATAGCCGTCCTATACTTGCCATCGGAGTAGTACTATCGATATCAAATCCACACAAACTAGTGATCACTATATAAATCAGCCTCAGGCTCACTCCTACGGGGGCACGTAGTTCTATGGAAGTAAGGTCGCTTTATACCTCCCACTCGGTGCTAAAGATTTCTCCCGGACTTAGCTCAGATCATTTCAAAGACAATCCATAACAAAATAATTTCAGTAATATATAAATATACATTGGGAGCCATCATTCTTCCTATCTATCAAAATCAACCACGTTGTGGATTTCTTTTACACTAGAGTTCAAAACAACTCCACTAAGACCAAAAGGTCAAATCATTCAAAATATCTCAAATATTCAACATCAACGTGCTTATAACATACACTTTCTAAACCCATCATAAGATATGGGTTCATGCTTCAAATTCGTAAAAATCAAATTAAAATCATTCCTTTGTAAAGAAAATTACTTTTGGGCACAAGAACGAAAGAGAGTTATTGTTGAAAAAACCCACATACCTTGAATGATGAACTTTAGATCGATACTCGTTTTTTAGATGTTAATCGTGCCTTTGAATGATGGTTCTTGGAGTTCTTAAACTAGGAACTTTGGAATCTTGAATAAATTTGCAGAATTAATGGTGAACTTTGGAGGTTCTTGAAGTTGGATGTAGGAGCTTAGGGTTTTATTTTTGAGGGAATTTGATGAAATATAACATATAATGCTTCTAATAGGCTTTAATATAGGGTTTGGACGGATTTTGGGTGAGGAGAATGACCAAAACGCCCCTAAAAATCAAATAATTCTCGAATCTGTCAAATACTGATAATTTGACATACTAATAACTGATATAACTGATAACATGAGTGATTGTATCTGACAGTCCTGAATCTGATGGAACTAACTGAGTTTCGTACTGTATCTGAGTTGATTATATTTGACAGTCCTGAAATTTGAAGAACTATCTGAGTTCTATTACTGAGACTGATTGACTGTGTCTGACAGTCCTGATTCTCTTACATAAAACTATGGGAAATAGTTATCTAACCGACATGCCCCTAATACGCTATTACGATTGAGTTGGGGTCCAATCTGTAACCCCCAATTAGAAGGGTGTTAATACTGTGCCACTTAAAAAGACAAGCTGTGGGTGACCCTCATTTGATAGTGTCCCTAAAAGAGAATAGTGGGGCCTTTATCTGACAGTGCTTATCCACCTCATCAACCCTTATCGGACAGTGTTGATGTCTCAACCTATGCTGAATATATAATTCTGGAACGCAAGGATTACTTCTAAGAATCACACCTTCATCTTTTAGTGTGTGTTCCCATCCTTGGGTTCACTCGGTGCTAATTCCTACTCCCATCTAATAGACTCTGAACATGATTTACTGAACTGAACATGGGTTGAGTTACTGAATTTTGTTGACTGGTGGAATACTACTGATATTTGACAACTGACTAAGTTCATGAGATCATGGAGATTTCCCGAGTCATAAGACTGTCTGAAGTCTAAGGATTCATAGATTGACTGAGAGTATTGTGAAAACATAACATGGCTCTAGGCACACAACTAATGTTTCGGGTACGAGTATTCCCAAGAATCGATGGAAGGAAACTGACCAAGCATAACCTACTTTAACATATAACTAACATCATAATCTATAATACATTTATAGAAGTATTTCATCAAAATATGTGATAGACATAACTTGTACATACATGGGGATTTCATGGTATCATGCTAGTTAGGCACTTTTCCTTCATCTACGCATTTAATCAAATATATTGTTGGCATGGTACATGTAAACATCATTGTACAATAATTAAACATCATGGTTCAATTCTAATTTCATCATTCAAGGGTTTAGTCATAGGTTTGCATGAATCTATATCTATAATAATTTAACCCACATAGAATTTATCACCCAACATCGAGTAGAATTTAATTTCTCATTATCCACATGAACACGAGCAACCCAATCATGACATTCATAAGAAAATCTATAAACTTGAATTTTGAAAAGGAATTCTTGGGCTTCATGGGCAAAAGGAGTCCATGAATGAACACTATGCATACCTTGCTTCGTAAATACATGAAGACTGGCGGAGGAAATTCTTGATTCTGAATCTTCTATGAAAAGTCCTATGTTGTTCTTGAGAGGTTTTTGAGAGAAGAGAGTGTATTTTGGGTAAAAAGTGTCGGAATCACATGTTAAAGGGTTTAAATAGGGGTGAAAAATTGACCCTTTTAACCCTGGACATGTCTTGTAATTTTCGTAAAAAATTTTCGAATTGGACCCCTGGTGCGACGCGGCGCTATCGCATCGTGTCACTGGAATTTGACAATTGGAAAACTGAGGGATGGCGCGACGCGGAGCCATCGCGTTACCTCTTCTTTTGCGACCTGGAAACTTTGGCACAACGCAGAGGAAATCGCGCTGAGACACTGAAAAAGGACAATTGCTATTTTAGCTTGTGGGGCGGCGCACCACTGACCAATATGGCGTTGTTTTACGATGGGAACTTGAAATAGTCATAACTTCTTACCTGGCTATCGGATTTAGGTGAATTTATATCGATGGAAAGTTTATTGAATTTCCCACATGACAAAAAGTGAAAATCTTAAAAATACCACGTGTAAAAAGTGGATTCATCTTTCAAAGAAAACTCCTAATATTTTTAAGACAATTTTAAGCTAGGAAAAGGTACAGGGATTTGTCCTCAAATGAGACTGAGAGTGAGGGGAAGAACATAAACTGACATACATACTGAACATGGATAACTGGAACATGACTCATAGCTAACATGACCAATAACTGAATATATCATACTGAGAATGCATATCTGATGCATGTGTAATTGATTCATGAATGCATGACTGAGTGTTCTAAGGAACTAAGTTTCTCACAATGATAATGCATGTCTGATGCATAATTATATAACTGAACTGATATATGAATGCATGACTGAATAAGCAATGGTACTTGATACCAAGTTTGTGATGAACACTGAACGTGAAATTGAGTAAGCTTTAGGAGAACTGTTACCTTGAGCTTGATCTGAGTTGGCGGAGAAGAGGTGAGGATTTTTGGTATGCATGTCTACTTCTGCTTCCCAAGTAGCTCCCTTGGCAGACTGATTTTGCCAAACAACTTTAACTAGAGGGTCTTCTTTGTTCCTCAGTCTACGAGTCTGATAGTCTAGGATTTTGACTGGAATCTCCTCATAAGAGAGACTGTTCTGAACATCAATGCTCTGAATAGGGACTACAACTACTGGGTCGCCTATGCATTTCTTGAGAAAAGAGACATGGAAGACTGGATAAACAGAGGTTAGATCTGAAGGCAATTCGAGCTCATAAGCTACCTTGCCGAATCGACTGAGAATCTTAAAGGGACCGAGATATCGGGGACTGAGTTTCCCTTTCTTACCGAACTGTTTTACTCCCTTCATGTGAGAGTTCTTTAGATAAACATAGTCACCAATCTCCAACTTGAGATCTTTTCTATGAACATATGCATAAGACTTCTGTCGGCTCTGAGCAGCCCGGAGTCTTTCTCTAATCAATTGGACTTTTTCTAAGGCATCGAATACTAAGTCAGGCCCTATGATTAAGGCCTCACTAACTTTGAACCAACCGATCAGAGATCTACATCTCCTACCATAGAGAGCTTTGAATGGAACTATTCAAATACTGGAATGATAACTGTTGTTGTAACTCAATCAAAGGCAAGTGGTCATCCCAACTACCCTTGAAATCAATTGAACACGCCCGTATTATATCTTCTAAAGTCTGAATGGTCCATCCTTCTTGACCATCTGTCTGAGGATGAATAGTTGTATTGAGATGAACTTGGGTACCAAGACCCTTTTGGAACGCTTTTCAGAAGTGAGAGGTGAACTGGTTACCTCTGTCTGAGATAATAGATAATGAAATGCCATGTAATCTGACCAACTCCCTAATGTAGAGTCTGGCGTAATCCTCGGCTGAATAAGAGGTATAAACTGGAAGACAATGGGCTGATTTGGTCATCTTGTCTACAATGACCCAAACTGAATCATGCTGATGATGAGTTCGAGGCAAACCCATCACGAAGTCCATGTTCACTTCTTCCTACTTCCAAGTAGGAATAATGAACTCCTGCATTGAACCTCTAGGCTTTTGATGCTCTATCTTAAACTGCTGACATGTAGAGCACTTAGTCACAAATCTGCAATATCTCTCTTCATCCCACTCCACCAATAGACTTCTCGCAAGTTGCTGTATATCTTTATGGCCCCTGGATGAATAGTGTAGCGCGCACCATGCGCTTTTATAAGAATTCGCCGCCTTAAGTCATCTACACCTGGAACACAGAGACGACCCTGACAACGCAAAACACCATCTCCTCCTTGGGAGAAAACCTCTACTTTTTGATCCTGAACTGACTCTTTTAACTTGACAAGGATGAGATCTCTATCTTGCTTTTCGTTTACCTTGGAAACTAAAGATGATTCTGAACAACTCTGAACCCATATATCACCCTCATCTGTATCGACTAAGCGAATGTCTAGTCTGGCAAGCTGATGTACTTCCTGATATAACTTCTTCTTACTGTCATCCATATGAGCAACACTATCTATAGACAGTCTATTGAGAGCGACAACCACTACATTGGCCTTTCCCGAATGATAGAGGATACTCATGTCATAATCTTTCAAGAGCTCTAACCACCTTCTCTAACGATGATTGAGATCTTTATGAGAAAATACATACTGAAGACTCTTATGATCTGTGAAGACATCTACATGAACTCCATAGAGATAATGCCTCCAAATCTTCAAGGCAAAGACTACGACTGCTAACTCAAGATCATGAGTAGGATAATTCTTTTCATGGGGTTTAAGATGTCTGGAGGCGTAGGCGATGACCTTACTATGATGCATGAGGACACAACCTAAACCCACTCTGGATGCATCACAATACACTATGAATCCATCTGGACCACCTGGAAGACCTAAACTAGAGCTGAGGTGAGTCGAGTCTTCAACTCCTGAAAACTCTTTTCGCAAGGATCTGACCACTGAAACTTGATTTTTTTCTGAGTCAATCTGGACATAGGGGATGCAATAAAAGAAAATTCCTCAAACCATCTGTAATAGCCAGTCAAACCCAAGAAACTCCTGATATTTGACGGAGAGACAGGTTTGGGCCAGTTTCTTACGGCTTCGGTCTTTTAAGGATTTACTCTAATGCCATCACCCATAATGATATGACCAAGGAATAATACTGACCTTAGCCAAAATTCGCACTTACTGAATTTGGCGAATAACTGATGATCTCTGAAAGTCTGAAGTACTGTTCTGAGATGGTCTACATGATCTCGCTCACTGCGGGAATAGACTAGAATATCATCTATGAAGATTATGATGAACATGTTCAAGTACTATTTAAACACACAGTTCATCAAGTCCATGAAAGCTGCTGAGGCATTAGTAAAACCAAATGACATAATTAGGAATTTGAAGTGACCATACCAAGTATGAAAAGCTATTTCTAAAATGTCACATTCTCTGACTCTGAGCTGATGATAGCTGGATCTGAGGTCTATCTTAGAGAAATAACTGGCACCCTGAAGTTGGTCAAACAAGTCATCGATTCTGGGAAGAGGATACTTGTTCTTGATTGTGACCTTATTAAGTTGACAGTAGTCTATACACATTCTGATAGAACCATTTTTCTTGCGCATGATTAATATTGGCGCACCCTACGGGGAAACGCTGGGCCTTATGAATCCCTTATATAGGAGATGCTTCAACTGTTCTTTGTATTCTTGGAGTTCTACTGGTGCCATTTTGTATGGCAGAATAGAGATAAGCTGAGTATTTGGAAGAAGATCAATGCCGAAGTCTATTTCCCTTTCGGGAGGAATTTCTGAAAGATCTTCGGGAAAGACATCTGAATATTCATTCACAACTGGAATGGATTCAAGACTGGGATTTTTGGAACTGGAATCCTTAATATGAACAAGATGATAGACACATCCCTTAGATATCATTTTCCTTGCCCGATGGTAGGAAATAAGCTGACCCCTGAAAGTGGATACACTACCCTTCCACTCAAGGATGGGTTCATTTGGGAACTGAAATTAGACTATCCTATTTCTGCAGTCGACTGTGGCATAGAAGGAACGGAGACAATCTATGCCGAGAATGACATCAAAATCAGTCATCTCTAATTTGCCAAGATCTGCTGAAGTGACTTTCTAAAATATCATAACCGGGTAGTTCCTATATACCCACTGAGCTATGATGGTTTTACCCACTGGGGTAGAGACTGAAAAGGGCTCTGCTATAATTTAGGGACTAACACCGAAATCAACTTCTATATAGGGAGTAACAAAAGACGAGAAAGCACCTAGATCTAGCAAAGCATAAACATGCACATGAAAGATCTGTATTGTACCAGTAACCACATCAGGAGAATTTTCCTAATTTTACTGGGACTGAAGAGCATAGAGTCTGTTTGGGCGTTGACCACTAGTAGCACTAGGGGTGGCACCTTGCTGATTTAGGTGACCGAACTAAGCTGAGGAACGGAGATGACTCTGATAACCTGTTTGAGGGCAGTCTCTGACTCTGTGGCCTGGCTTGCCACAACTGAAAAAGACATTGCTGCCAGTTCTGTACACACCCTTGTGGTTCTTACCACAAGTCTGACAAAGGGGATTAGTTCAGGCACTGCTAACACTGCCCTGAGATTTAGAGCCTGGTACTCTATCTATGTTACCCTTTCTGAACTTAGGAATTGGAGCATTGGCTGACGAAGGAGATGGAACTGATGACTTAGGACAAATCTGAGAGCGATTGCCTTCTTCTGATTTAGGCTGACAAAAATTAAAGCTACCTGTCCTAGCTTTCTTATTCTGCTTCTCCCTCTGCTCCTCTATCTGCTGAGCATGAGTCATAAGCTTGGCTAAATTCATGTCACTATTCAATATGGCGGATTTTCACTCATTAACCACGCTATCATTCACCCCTAAAATGAACTTACTCATCTTGGCCCTGCTATCTGCAACCACATGAGGGACATATCTGGCTAATTGAGTAAACTTCAGAGAATACTCTTTCACCGTCATATTTCCCTACCTGAGGTTGATAAACTCTAACACCTTAGATTCTCTAAGCTCTAGGGGAAAGAATCTACAAGGAAAGAAGAAGCAAACTCCTCCCACTCAACAGGCCCTGGATTATCTGGCCTTTCTGACTTCTACTGTTTGAACCAAGTGTGAGCAACATCCTGCGACTGATTTGCAACTAGCTCATCACTCTCACTAGAATTAACCCCCATTATGTCTGTAACCTTCTGCACCTGATCTAGAAATTCCTGAGGGTCCTCATTTGACTTAGACCTGAGAAAGGATGGAGGATTCATTCGGGGTGAAATCTTGAATCCTGGCTGTAGCTGAATTGGCCACTGGGTTGGCCAGAATGACAGATGGCCGTTCATTCTGACCAGCAAATGAGTTAGCAAGAGTAGCGAATGCAGCTCAGAACTCTGTATGAGAAACATGTTCGCCCAAAGGTTCTCCGGGCTGAGGGGCTGGCTAATTCTCATTTTTCTTTTTAGGAGGCATGTTCTGTAGAAGAAAAGGAGAAACGTATTAGACTGAGAGACTGACTTGAAATTATTCTCACCGGCACAACATGAATACTGAAAGAGGGGAAACTGTTCCTAAAACATCTTGTAGCCTCCTGTACATAAATGTGGCACGCAACACACTCATGTACAAAACTCTACTAGGTGCGGTTTTCAGACTTTCTAGGACTATATTGAACCTTAGGCTCTGATACCAAGTTTGTAACGCCCTAAATCTGATACCCAAAATGCTACACGGTGCTCATGATCTCGAAGGATCACAAGCTAACCCATGACTGATATCTTGTATACTGCATAAAATACTTTATAATGCAAAAACATATACTGAAAGGCCATAAGGTTCAAAACTAAGACATAGTATCTGATAAAAATGTAACATCTGGGAGGGGTATGAAATATCCAAAACAACTGAAATAAGCTGTCTGATCATATTATAGTTTGGAAAGCCCCTAAAATGGGACTGTCTGAATAAGGAGTTGATGGGATATATCCCCAAATAACTCCAACTAATAAACTAATTACTGAGATAATAAAGTGATGATCATACCTTTGAAAGATGAGGAGTCACTGTTAACTTTGACAGCTGAGACTGGAATCTATTGATGCTCTAGAGCTCATGTCTCTGAACCTATGGTATAAGATACCATAGCGCAAATGCGTCAGTACTTTGAATGTACTGGTATGCATGTGAGGTAGGCTGAATACATGGGGTTCATATGCATGAACAATAACAATAGAAGACTGACTATCATGAGCGTGAGAATACATGCATGAGACATAATAACTGACACCGATACCGTTATAACATGATTACTGAATCTGAATACTGATATCATGACATACTAATAACTGATATAACTGATAACACAAGTGACTGTATCTGACAGTCCTGAATCTGATGGAACTAGCTGAGTTCGATATTGTATCGGAGTTGACTGTATCTGACAGTTTTGAAATATGAAGAACTATCTGAGTTCTATTACTGAGACTGATTGAGTGTGTCTGACAGTCCTGATTTTGTAACATGGTACTATGGGAAATAGTTATCTAACTGACATTCCCATAATACGCCATTATGGCTGAGTTGGGGTCCAATCTGTAAGCCCAATTAGAAGGGTGTCAATATCGCGCCACTGGTAAAGATAATCTGTGGGTGAACCTCATCTGATAGTGTTCCAAAAGAGAACGGTGGGCCCCTTACTTGACAGTGCTTACCCCCCTCATCAACCCTCATCGAACAGTGTTGATGTCTCAACCTATCCTGGCTACATAGTTCTGGAATGCAAAGATGACTTCTAAGAATCACACCCTCATCTGATAGTGTGTGTTCCCATCCTTGGGTTTACTCAGTGCTAATTCCTACTCCCATCACAATTTACCAACATTTGACAATATACCCATATTCCATAATGCTACTATCACTTAACAAAATCATCATCGATAGTCACTGGCTACCATTTTATGAGCTAACTATCTCTTACTAACTAATATCTTTAATTACTAGTCATCATAGGACCGTTAGTCGTCATTTAGAAACAATTCTCCATATATCCACTGATCATTATATATTAGATAGCCATAATTTATCAATTAACACCATTTATAAACTATCATCATTTATCAACTAATATTATTTATTAATTAATTACTATTTACCAACTAATCCTCGCTTGTAAACTAGTCATTATTAGTCTCTTAACAATATCCACCAATATTTCATATTTTGCTCTAATCATCAACTACACCACTTTATAAATATTTATCACTTACAGACTATACCCAACATCACTAATATCAACAACATACCCAAAATTCATAGAAGTAGACATAAGAATATAATTGTCATACATAGGGCATATCTGAACTCGAATTGGTAGATGTACACAGAGGCACATCAATATAATCATCCCCCAACCTTTTTGAGTTTTAATGCATCATCATAAACATCCTTCGGTCTTGTCGGATATCAATATGATCATAGTATCCTCCGAACTTGCCGGGTATAATCAATATCAACATCATCTTTTAAAATTTAACCGGGTATATAATAACCGCCATAAGTGCCAATATAGTCAACCATTAATATTTCTAACATAATTCATGGCACAATATAATTAGTTAAATCAAAATGATAATATAGCACAAATAATAACACAATTGCAAATGTCATCAATAAGGATCCTTTCTATCATGATTACTTGCATAATTGTTTAGCATGATCATAGTCATAAGCATCATAATGAGCAATGATTTAGCAATAGTATTATTCATGGAGTATCATTAGCCTAAAAGATAACTTATAGATAGCTTGATCAATAGCTAATTTAGGGCATAATCTACAATTTATTCTTAGCATAGTTAATAACATAATTTGACTTAGACAATATCATAGTCAAGGGTTCACTTAATGATATATTTGGTACTCCAATCAATAGACAAAATAATAATATAGCAATAATCTTAACAAATAAATCATACATATTGTATAGTCATCTAGGTATTCCGTCCAATTCCATCTATTATAACCAACAAGTACCAAGGTTCCTCAATGTTGCCTCAAAAGAGCCTTCTTTAAGCATTTAATAAGCATATAAATGTCTCAAGATAACTATTCATTAATCTTTGCTTATGGTGGGTGAAAGATCCCAATTCTAAATCCTCAAAATACATTTTAAGTCAATTTCTACTCCGTACTAGTCTAAGGTATCTAAATTCACTCTTAGATGTATAGCAAGACATAATTTGTCCTAAGGTAAAGATACTGCGCAAGCATTTTAACTAAGTTCAATGAAAACTAACACAAGCTCTATTAGTGTAAGCAACTAAGGCCCAACTTACCCTAAGCATGAGTGACAACGTCACTCCCATCTAACTAGAGTAATTTAGAGCATTCTCATCCTAAGTGTGAGTCATAGAGTCTAATTAACTAAGGTTTAAGGAAACAAGCTATGTATTCCAATTCTATGGTTTCAAATATCTTAAATGGTCCAACTAACCAAGTCTTGCATTTCAACACCTAAACCCATCCCAATCTTACAAGATATCATAAATATACTATGGCATAACTCAATTTAACATGGGATAAACCTGGCCTACCTCAACATTGAAGAAAGCTCAACGAACTGCTAAACCTTTACTTTTTCTTTCGAGAAGACTCCTCAAGATGCCAATCTATAAAAAACATATTATGTTCAGCAATACGAGAATATCGATACCCATTTTGCACTATTTTGCTTCAGGTCCAAAAATAACATCAAACCCCATGTGGGTCCAACTTACGAAAATTATGTTTCCAAAGCCAACCCAACATTTATACAAGCTCAAGGAATCATTATGCTAAAAAATGGGTTAAAACCAAGCTAAATTAGGGCTAAAATTAAGTCCTAAGGATTTTGGAGTTTTGAGCGATTAATCAAGAAATTTCACCAAGAGAAAGGTAAATTCTTACCTTAAATCAGATGATAATCACAAAAATACATGTCACCCAATCTTCCCAATCACTAACAAGCTTCAATTTTAAGCTGAAACACTATTTTAGGGTTTATCTCTCAAGGGAAAAATGAATAATGCCTAAAATTATGGAGAAAGGGCTCAATTTATACCTAGTCCAAGGCCTCGACAGCCCCTATCATGACCAATAGGTTTGTGACCGCACTACCTCCCCCCTGCCATCGGAGTCGCTATCGCGATAGGCCACTACGATCACACCATCTTACCTGCCCAAGGTACCACGATCGTGGCATTTGGCTGGCGATCGCCACTACACCAGAAAGCAACTGAGACTTAGAAGTTTTTTCAAGTCTCTGCCAACCTCTTGGGATTCATTCGAAATCTCGAATGCGCAAACAAACTATGTAACCACACTAAATTTGGTGTTTCAAACCCAATGGGTCATTTAGATTTTCCATTCGAGGTTGTTTCGACAAAATATGGGTCCCACACTTATATTTATTTTCTCAACTTTTCGACCAATAGGTCGAAATAAGCCTGTGTGCATCAGGATCCAAATCAAAGGTCTATCTAGCCTAAAATCGACATTCTGAAGCCGCTGTCATAGTTAGAATTTGCATACGAGATTGTTTTACTAAAGTTTTTGCTTGATGGCCATTTCTAACCAGAGAAGACTTCAAAATAGGCTCTGAAAACAAAATGAACTGTCCGGTAACAAAACCGTCAGTCCCAGCAAGTCATAAATGACTTGGGGTAGTTATGAAAAAGCTCTAATGGTGAAAATAAGCGAAAATATGAAAAATGACCTGAAGGGTCATTACATATGATTTCATGTATCTTTTTTTATTTTTGTGACTTCGTGTATTTTTGTGATCTAGAAATTGTGTATCTTTTTTAATTTTTTAGAAGTGTAACTTGTTGGCACCTAATTTTTTCCATCTACGACTAAGTTTAATTCTGAGTTTCTTCAATTTTAAATAAAATTACAACATTTATTTTATTCGGATAAAATTTTTTCAAAATATTTATATAGAAATTATTTTATTTTATTTTAAGTAGCGATTATATATTTTTGTATCCATATATACAAGATTGTATAATTTTGTTACTTAAATAATTATTTTACGAAAAAATAAGATTTCAACTAAGGTTTATCTTGAAAATTAATTAAAATAGGCAAAGTCTTAATTTAAATATAATTTGTTATCAAAAAATAATTTATTTGAAAAATAATCTATTTGATTTTATTAAACCAAGAAACTCGAAATTAAATTGGGTATTAATTCTAGTCGAATGATAATTTAATTTAGCCAACTAATTAAATTTGATCATAATTGAATTCAAATTTACCACAATTACAATACAATAGGCCAATGTGTTCTCAATATGATCAAAATTTAAATAAGATGACTAAATCCTAACTGGATTGGGGTTATTTTTTAAATAACTCCAAAACCCTTCTATTTACCCAGCCCTGTTCCCATTTTTTAAAAAAATTGGGCCATCTTACCTGCTCAGCCAGCCCAGACTCGAGCAAGCCACCAAACTAGCCCAAACACCCCTAACTCGTCCATCCCAATCTCTCAATCCTTTACTATTTACCTGAATTACAACAACCCACAACATTAACAACGACGAACTCTAGCAATTACCCAACTCCAACATCGAACAACAACAATAATTCCAATTCACAACAGTTGGCAGCAATTCGTACAACCCAATAAAACATAAAGAAATGACGAACCCAAACTCAAATATCCAGCAACCCAAACCCGCAACAACTTCAACGGCCTCATCTCTTCTCCATCTGTATGAATCCACGTGCTAAGCACGAGTGTGGATGGGTATCGAAGCTTCCAGGTTATTTCTCTAAGAATTATTCACTGAATTTCAAATTTTCATTTTTTAAAATTCCAATTTCGTACACAATAGTACGATTCCAGCCCATTCAACAAGCCTTATCATCAATTACCTTCAAAATTCTCATAAGAACCTTGGAAAATCCTTATCCCACGTCGACAATCAATTAAGAATTGAGATTTTTTTATTTATATATAAACCCCTCTCTTTCGCTGTTATGGGGTTTTTTTCGAATGAAAAAGGGGCTAAAATTCTCTACTCATTTAGGATTTGGACTTCTGTCCCCAACCTGGAGTGCTGAGAATCTTGGTTCAAGTTTTATTTTTTCCTCGTCATTTTCAAATAAGAGTCAAGTTGGAGAGGTCGTCGTCAACTCGTCGTCCTATTTTGCTGCCCAAAAAAGGTAAACACATTTTTTTTTAGTTCGTTGCCTCTTCTTCATCATCTTTCTTCTTCGTATTACTTGTAACCATGTTAATTGTGGGACTATTTGTTGTAGAGACTTCAAATGCCATAGGATTTTTGTTTTCAAATCTGATTGTTTGTACCTCAAGTAAATAACTTGATTCCAACCATTCTTACAGAGCCCATAATTCCAAATAATCCATACATCTAGGTGCAACAAGATGTATCGAGACTTGACAATACTATTGGTCCATACATTTAGGTGCAACAAGATGTATTGGTGGCGAAAGATGAAGCGTGATGTTGTGGATTTGTGGTTAAGTGTCAAAACTTTCAGTAAGTCAAATACTAATATTTAAAACCTAGTGGCACATTTCATTGGATGCACATTTTGAAATAGAAGTGGAAACTAATAATGATGGATTTCATGGTGGGTCTTCTAAAATTTTTGAAGAAATATGACTCCATTTAGGTCATTATTGATAGGTTGACTAAGTCGTCTCATTTTATTCTAGTAGGCACCTAAATTTGTTATTTCATAATGTAGAATTTAAGGGTTTTGCCATGCTTGAATAGAGCAAAAACATTAATTACTTAGCATATGTTGATGATACTATTATATTTGACTCTACTGATAGAAATCCTTGAAATCGGTAATGGATGTTCTTAGCGACTATAAAGCACAATCTGGACAAATGACAAACAAGAATAAAAGTTCTTTTCTTTTCTATCATAAGACTGCCTATGTTCATATCAAGGAGGTAGAGAAATATACTGGGTTCACTAGAGGTAAATTCCCTCACATGTATCTAGGTTGTCCAATTGGTCGTGCAAAAAATACGGAAGTGTATTTTTCAAAATTGATGAAGAAAGTGCATGACAATTTACAAGCTTGGAAGGAAAAGATATTGTTAATTAGTGGTAAGGTTGTCTTAGTAAAATTTATTTTGTATGACTTATATAGAATCTTTGCAAGATTATTATAGAACTATAGGGAGGTAGGCGGAAATAAACACTGGGTCACTTGGTCTAATATTTGCCTTTCCAAAGAAAAAGGAGGATTGGGGTTTAGGTCCTTGTTTGATATATCTAAGGTATTATTTGCTAAGTCATGGTGGATCTTTAGAACTCGAAAGTCACAGTGGACTAATTATACATGGAACAACTATTTTAAGAAAATAGGGCTCAAAGAGTGGAATAGAAAGAAGTTACATTGACTTGGAAATATATACTTGAAGCTAGAGATTAGTTTGATCAAGATATATGGTAGAAACCTAAAGGTGGACACTTTAGTGTATGGTATGAAAATTGGACATAATTTGGGGTCCTGTACTATTTTTTGCTCCTGAATTCTAATATTAATCACGAACTGAAAGAAGTCAACTATTTTCAAATGGTAGTTGGAACGTAAAGGTAATGTAATAATCATATCAAAAAACGCGTGTAGTCATATTGTGAACAATGTAAATTGTAAGGAGGAACCAGGAGTATGGGACAAGTCTTGGTGGATGTTGAAAAGTTTAGGAAAATTCTCAATAGGTTCAACTTGGGTATGTGTTATACAAAGAGGTCAGTTTCAACAAAATTTTAAACAAGTATAGTTGAAAGAAGTTCCTTTCAAGGTCTTTTTTTTCTTGTGGAGGCTGTGGAAGAAGGGACTTCCTATTAGTGAAATACTTGTCAAAAATAGTATCATTGATAATATTACATGTTGTTACTATAGGGATGGTGTGCAAGAAACAGTTGGGTATCTATTTATGAACTATAATATCAATAATCATATTTGGCATGATTTAAAGTTGTTGATGACCAATTTATTTAAGTTAAGGACAATGTATAAAAATGAGAGGAAGTTGGGTGTGCACCAAAATTTAAGCCACTATTTGAAGTTGTGCCTAAGTTTATCTGATGGAAGGCATGGAAGAGGAAAAATGCTATAAAATATGGAGGAAGGATGTCACAAGCTAGCATGATACTGGAAATTAACAGGAACTTAACTTTTATGGCTAGATGTATCTACCCCTAGTTAGCTAATATTTCTTCATATTAGCTTGATCTTGTGAATTTTTTAGAAGACTATATCCCAAGGATTGACAGTAAGATTTTATATTGAAAGTTACCTAATATGGGTTTCTTTAAATATAACTCTTATGGATCATCTAAGAGTAATCCTGGACCTAGTTCAAGAGCTTTTTGTAAAAAGGATGATGCTGGGAATCTAATCTAAACTGAGAAAAAAAAAACTTGGAAATAACTCAAATTTAATGGCTTAAGTTCTAGCATTAAAGATGGGGTTGGAATATTGCATTTATCATTATTACCTTCCATTAATATTAGAGACAAATTCTTTGGCTCTCAAGAAGATATTGGATGAAAATTAGGAAGTGCCTTGGGGTATTGCTATGGAGATCAGAAAGATCAAAGCTTTGTTAATTGAGGTGGATGCAAGGATAGAACATGTATACAGAGAGCAAAACAAATTTCTAGACTTTATTGCTAACCAAGTTTTTTTTTATAGGTATAGACAAAATAACATATTCATTAATTCAAGAATTACCAAGGGAGAAAAAACAATCCTAAACATAGACAAGCATCAAATACTGAACATTAGAATAAAAAAAACTCCAAAATAAAACTTTTGAAAATAGGGAGAGGTAATATTAGTGAAGCAAGAACAAAGCAGTCATGAAAATGAGTACTACTATTTGCACAGGCATAATCAAGGTACAACAAAGTAAATATACAATAGAGCGGGATATACAAGGCAATATAAAATGGGATATAAGCTTAGTGGAGTTAAATGCAGAAAATAATGAATATGGGAGGCATAAATGGATACTAGCTTTTAGCAAATCCATAGGTTAAGAATTGAAAGCAGCTACAACTAGTAGCAGAAATCCAATAAGACTAAAGATGGAACTCTAATTTTGTGATTCTTAAATAGTGGTGTTTGCTCTTTGTTTAGTTAAACATGTCGAGGAGACAAAATTTGGGTGAATCTAATAGTCAGAATCGAGTATTTTTGAAACTAATGGTAGAAGATCAACACTTATCGTGATTGTAGGAGCTCAGATCTATGGATAGATGAGTTGAAGAAGTCTTAATTTGGTTTGATTTTACGTCATTCGTGATCCTTTGTAACTGTCTCTTATGAAAAACCCAAAACTCAACTATCCTTCACTTATTTCTTGAAGTTTCTTACAAATCGGATGAGCTACGACATCACCTTTCATGTGCTACTTCGATTTGCCCTAGAGCTGAAGAAACTTTTCGATTTTGTTGGAGCAGATGAAGAGATGACCGTTGCACTTTCCTTTACTCTTTTTGTGTCTGATAAATCTATTTCTTTTTTTTTTTTGGATTTTGATCTAGTTTTGGACTTGGTCCCAATTTGGGCTTTAGCATTTTTGTACATAAATTGGCCTTTTGGCCATTTTTTAGGAAAGAAATATAGAACAAGAAAAAAGAAATATACATAGACGAGAGATTGAGGAGAGAGAAAAGAAGAAAATCATCATCATTTATCTCTGATTTTAGTAACCTTTAATGCAACATTACATTTGATAACATAATCGTCCATTAAAGTCTCATGTGTGATTTTAGCAACAATCAAAGATACTCTCCTTATTTGAGTGAATCTCTCATTTTTTTAACTATTTGTATACTCCCTCCGTTTTAAAAATAATGACTTAGTTTGACTTGATACGAAGTTTAAAAAAATAGAAAGGCTTTTGAATCTTGTGGTTTTAAATTAAAGATATGTCAAATGTACAAAATATTCTTCAATCTTGTGGTCTTAATATGCCACATGGAAAGTTTAGATTAAAAGATTGTTTAAAAGGAAATGGATCATTGTTTTTTAAATGGACTAAAAAGGAAAGTAAGTCATTCTTTTTTAAACGGATGGAGTATGTATTTACACCGAAAAATAGCACATCAAATACATAAACAATTTGTTATCTAAGGTAATTATGAAAGTTTTGCAATCAGTTTATTATTTAAGGACCTATGAGTGCTATGTACGAAATACCCTCATTAAATCCCATTTTAGGGTCATTTTACTAATTGCTTCTCCTTTCTTACACTTTTCATTTTTTTAAAAAAATTGCTGGTTCTCTTTTTTTTTAAAAAGAAAAAAATTGGTTGATCGTATATTTCATTATAGTTCTATGAATGTCGTACAGCCGCAGCAAAGTCGTAAATAAGAAAATGTTTTCTAGCTATTTGTGGATGTGCTGCTCTATTTTTTTTTTACTAATTTCGCTGCTTCACTTTTTTTCTTGAAAAAAATAAATTTGCTGCTCTTTTGTTTTTTTTTTTTTGCTTTTTATACTTTTTTTTTTAAAAAATCCTTTCTTTATTTGATACACCTTTTTTGTTAACATTCAAATATAATTTTGAAATATTTTAATTACTGCACTTCTTTTTTATCAATGAAATACAATATCTTATATCAAATGCATACATACATCCCCCCTCCCCCCTCTCTCTCTATATAACATTTATCCCTTATTTTAATCACCCTGAATGCAACGTTACATTTGGTAACATAATCTTTCATTAAAGATTAATGCATGATTTTAAATATAATAAATGATACTCTCCTTTTTTAACTATTTGTATATGTATTTACATCCAAAAATAACACGTCAAATATATATACAATTTGTTATCAGATGTAATTATGAATGTGTTGCAATCAGTCTATTATTTAACAGCCTATGTTTGCTATTTGTGATATAAATTATAAAGATAACTAAAACTAAGAAATGACACAATGGGAAATTTTATATATTCAGTATTCTCACCTGTAACTTTTCTACAAAAAGCTATGCCTATTTATAGGCTAAGATGGATAAACCCAACTTAAAGGGTGAATGATGAATAGGCTTTATGCCTTATTAAATTAAAGACACATGGCAACTAGCATGGACACATGTACATCTACATGTTACATAATACTCCTCCTTAGATGTTCATGTAAAGAAAACTTTAGTGAATACACATTTGAGTGCTGCCTTATTAAAAATCTTATCAGAAAAAAATTCAGTGGGATAAAAACTTTGTTTAAGGAAAAAGGAGTACAACACGTATTCTTACTCTCCCTGATAAAGATCTCGATTCAATCGGTTCAGTCTTTGCATCCCAATCATGTATACCATTTTCTCAAAGGTTGAAGTTGGTAAAGATTTGGTGAACAAATCTACTGGATTGTCACTGGAGCATATCTGCTGCACATCAATATCACCATTCTTCTGGAGATCGTGCGTGAAGAATAACTTAAGCGAAATGTGCTTCGTTCTATCTCCCTTTATAAAACCTCTTTTTAATTGAGCTATGCATACTGCATTGTCTTCAAATATGACCGTGGTTACCTTGATATCGAGCTTCAATCCACATCTTTCTTTGATGGAATATACCACTGATCTCAGCCATATGCATTCTCTACTTGCTTCATGAATTGCTATTATCTCAGCATGATTAGAAGAAGTAGCAACAATGGTCTGCTTTGTCGATCGCCATGATATTGCAGTACCTCCATATGTAAACACATAGCCGGTTTGAGATCGTACTTTATATGGGTCAGATAAATAACCTACATCTGCATGACCAGCAAGATTTGGACTAGCTTTGTTAGTATAAAACAGACCCATATCAATAGTACCTTTTAGGTATCTCAATATATACTTAACTCCGTTCTAGTATCTTCATGTAAGGGAAGAACTATACCTCGTAAGCAAATTAACAGAAAATGCTATATCCGGCCCTGTTGCATTAGCGAGGTACATAAGTACACCAATAGAACTGAGATATGGTACTTCTGGACCAAGAATCTCTTCACTGTCTTCCAAAGGTCGGAATGAATCTTTACTTACATCAAGTGATCGAACAACCATTGGAGTACTTAATGGATATGCTTTGTCCATGTAAAAACATTTCAAAACCTTCTGGGTATAGGAAGTTTGATGAATAAAGACCCCGTCTACTAAATGTTCAATTTGTAGATCAAGACAAAGTTTTGTCTTTCCAAGATCTTTTATTTCAAATTCTTTCTTTAAATATTCAATTTCCTTTATGACCTCTTTAGAGTTCCAATGAGATTTATATCATCCACATAAACGAGTATGACAAATTCCGATGTCGTTTTTTAAATAAAAATACAAGGACAAATGACATCATTTATGTAACCTTCGCTTTTTAAGTACTCACTTAGGCGATTATACCACATACGCCCTGATTGTTTTAAACCGTATAGTGATTTTTGTAATCTGATTGAATATAAATCCTGGGACTTTGAACTATATGCTTCAGGAAATTTTAATCCTTCTAGGATTTTCATGTAAATATCGTTATCAAGTGAACCATAAAGATAAGCTGTAACCACATCCATTAGATGAATTTCAAGATTTTTATGTACAGCTAGACCTATGAGGTATCTAAACATTATTGCATCTATAACAGGTGAAAATGTTTCCTCATAGTTGACATTGGGTCTTTGAGAGAACCCTTGTGCAACAAGGCGTGCCTTATATATTACAATTTCATTTCTCTCATTTCTCTTATGTTCGAAGACCCATTTTGTAACGCCCCAAAAACGGGTCCCAGAGCATCACACGGTGCTTGAGGCTACGAGTAGCCATAAGCTAACCCTTTGAGACATTTTCATTCAGTTCAACACGAATCAACGGGGTTTCCATAAATAACCCTTAAATATCAACAGAGTAATCATCTTCCAAGAATAAAAGAATTTCAGAAAGATAACAAAATACGACTTATTAGTCAACTCCCAACATCTATACTAGTCTGACAAGCCTTTAAGAAAATCAATAAAACCAGCGAGCCATTGAGACATGCCCCAACTGACTCATACTCAGTTATCAAATGTAAATAATTTCGTAAAACCAACATCAGACATCACGTCCTCAAAACATGAGGACTAACCACGATAGAGGATGTAGAACAGCGTGCCCGAAGAATCACTGTCGAACCTAAAATTGAGCACTTGAACCTACATTCTGAGAAAATGCAGCCCACATCCGAAGATGTGGGTCAGTACCATGGAAAGAAATCGAGTATATGGGGGTGTATGCAGTTTTATAAACATCATCATCATAAATATTTATAAGAAATATGCAGGATGTATGAAAGACTCACATAGCCCAAAGAAAATCATCATAATCATGAGAGGATAAAATAAGTATAATAACACATGTGAGTCATCATATAATTTGTCAATCACTTTCAGTTCATCGAGAATACCAATTCTCATAATGTAAAATATCATTTAAATCTTTCAAAAGAATAACTTTCACAATTCCACTTTCAAATCACTTCACTGTTCACCATAGACACAAGGAAACACACACACATTGGGAGATCCTCTAACCGACATAAATCATGTGAGCCACATGGAGTCCAACGTACAACCCACGTTGGGGATAGCCGTCCTATCCTTGCCATCGGAGTAGTACTATCGATATCAAATCCACACAAACTAGTGATCACTATATAAATCAGCCTCAGGCTCACTCCTACGGGGGCACGTAGTTCTATGGAAGTAAGGTCGCTTTATACCTCCCACTCGGTGCTAAAGATTTCTCCCGGACTTAGCTCAGATCATTTCAAAGACAATCCATAACAAAATAATTTCAGTAATATATAAATATACATTGGGAGCCATCATTCTTCCTATCTATCAAAATCAACCACGTTGTGGATTTCTTTTACACTAGAGTTCAAAACAACTCCACTAAGACCAAAAGGTCAAATCATTCAAAATATCTCAAATATTCAACATCAACGTGCTTATAACATACACTTTCTAAACCCATCATAAGATATGGGTTCATGCTTCAAATTCGTAAAAATCAAATTAAAATCATTCCTTTGTAAAGAAAATTACTTTTGGGCACAAGAACGAAAGAGAGTTATTGTTGAAAAAACCCACATACCTTGAATGATGAACTTTAGATCGATACTCGTTTTTGAGATGTTAATCGTGCCTTTGAATGATGGTTCTTGGAGTTCTTAAACTAGGAACTTTGGAATCTTGAATAAATTTGCAGAATTAATGGTGAACTTTGGAGGTTCTTGAAGTTGGATGTAGGAGCTTAGGGTTTTATTTTTGAGGGAATTTGATGAAATATAACATATAATGCTTCTAATAGGCTTTAATATAGGGTTTGGACGGATTTTGGGTGAGGAGAATGACCAAAACGCCCCTAAAAATCAAATAATTCTCGAATCTGTCCTTTGGTGGACTATTTTGATAGTTTGAAGTAGATCAACCATAACATTTTACTCCGATATCCAAATTGGATGAAACAAATTTCTTTAGAAAGAGGACTCTCATATCTTTTCGTTGATATATAGTATCTCACCTAGATCATTGTGTACGTGGAGTTATGATCATTTGAAGTTGACCCAAAAATTCACTTTTGATAGGCTGAAGTAGATCGACCATAACTTTTTGCTTCGATAGACAAATTGGATGAAACCAATTTCATTGGAAAGAGGACTCACAGAGCTTTTCATTGATATATTGTAAATCACCTAGATCATTATGTACAAGGAGTTATGATTGTTTAAAGTTGGAGAAAAAATACGCCAGGCCTCAGTATTTTTTCCTGCACGTTTTACTGTTCATTACTATTAACGGTTCGATCGGAATGTTCATAACTCGTCGCTCGAGTGTCCATTTTGGATGATCCACATATCGTTGGAAAGCTTATTCGATACTTTACGCAATGGTGGGTCTAATCTAAGACATTCTACATGGAAAATTTATAATTCATTCTAGAAGATAGAACCCAACACGTTTACACACAAAATTTCAATGAAATTTTTTTTGGGGTATTACACATTTATATCCTACTAGTTTTACACTATCTGGGGTTTGGACTACAGGTTCAAAAACCTCCTGTTTAGCAAGTGAGTTCAATTTCGATTGAATCACCTTTTGCTATTTTAGCCAATCTTTTCTTCATCGACATTCTTCAACAGATAGAGGTTCAAGGTCCTCATTGTCTTGCATGATATTTAGTGCAACATTATATGAAAAAACATTATCCACCGTAATTTTTGATCGATCTAAATTTACCTCATTACTAGTAAAACTTATTGAAAGTTCTTCATTCACTTGAGTCTCGGGTTCACTGATTTCTTCAGGAATATCAGGATTAATTAGATTTTGAGTATCTTCAGGAGAATCTTGTATAAAATTATCTTTATCATTCTTTGCGCTTCTTTTTCTAGGATTTTTATACTTTGAACCCAATGGACTACCACGCTTCAGGCGTGCTTGGGATTCAGAAGCTATTTCATTAGAAGATGGTTCTTTTGGAACTTCAATTTAAACAGGCACATTCGCTGCAGGAATATACGACTTAGTTATCCTTTTCAAATCAGTAAATGCATCTGGCATTTGATTTGCTAGTTTTTATAAGTGAATGATTTTCTGGACCTCATTTTCACATATGGGGGTACGTGGATCAAAATGAGATAATGTTGAAAATTTTCATGCAATTTCTCTTTTCAATTCACGTTTTCCTTTTCATAATTGCGGGAAATTTATTTCATCAAATTGATAATCTGCAAATTGAGCTGTAAATAAATCTCCCGTTAATTGTTCAAGATAGCAAATTATAAAGGGTGACTCGAACCCAACATATATTCCTAACCTTCGCTAAGGGCCCATCTTAGTGCGCTGTGGTGGTGCTACTGGCACATATACAAAACATCCAAAAATTCGTAGATGGGCATTATTTGGCTCATGACCGAGGACCAACTATAATGGAGAGTACTTATTATAATGAGTTGTCTTGAGAGGAACAAGTGATGCTGCGTGTAAGATAGCATGACCCAAAACAGTAGTGGGTAATTTCGTTTTCATAAGCAGTGGTCTTGCTATCAATTGTAGGCGCTTAATAAATGACTCAGCAAGGCCATTTTGAGTATGAACATAAGCTACTGGATGTTCAACTTGTATCCCAACTGACATACAATAAACATCAAAAGCTTGGGATGTAAATTCTCCAGCATTATCGAGGCGAATAGCTTTAATGGGATAATCTGGGAATTGCGCCCTTAATCGTATTATTTGTGCCAATAATTTCGCAAACGGCAGGTTGCGAGATGATAAGAGGCACACATGCAACCATCTTGAAGATGCGTCTATTAGAACCATAAAATATCTAAATGTCCCAGTAAGTGGGTGAAACAGAGGGAATTCGATGCTAACTTTCAGTGGTGATGGCCTAGTTATCAATTTGCCTTGATAAGAAGCAACACATGAAAATTCATCAGTTGTAAGAATCTTCAGGTTCTTTAACGGATGCCCTTTTGAATTTTCAATGATTCGTCTCATCATTATTGAGCCAGGATGGCCTATTCGATCATGCCATATCACAAACGTATTTAGATCAGTAAACTTCTGGTTTACGATAGAGTGTGCTTCAACTGTACTAATTTCGGCATAGTATAAGCCGGAAGACAAAGTTGGTAATTTCTCCAACAATTGTTTTTGACCTGAGACATTCTTAGTAATGCCAAGATATTTGACATTCATTTCATTTATTGTCTCGATATGATATCCGTTTCGGCGGATATCTTTAAAACTTTATAATTTTCTAGGGGATTTAGAAGAGAACAATGCATCTTCTATAATTAATTTTACTCCCTTAGGCAAAAATATAGTAGCTCTTCCGGAGCCTTCGATCCATTTTGAATTGCCAGATATAGTTGTAACATTTTCTTTTCTTCTAAGTAAGTGGAAAAAGTATTTTTCATCTTTAAGTATTGCGTGTGTTATCCCACTATCAATTACACAAATATCGTCATGATCAATTATTGATACAAATAAAATTTGAGGAGTATCCATATTCTTCAAAATGAAATATATAAATAAAGTAAATACTACAGTATTACTAGCATATGATCATATTTACACAAACTTTAATTATTTACACGACTAGTAAGATACTAATAACAGAAATGTAAACTAATACAACTTAAACAGAAAAGTAACATAATCAAACTATTTCATAATTATCACCGACAGGGTGATTTACATGTTCTTCAGGAACTATAAAGAAGTCAGAAACTTCTAAGTCCATGGGCTCGACATTATCTTCAAAGAGGAAGTTTGCTTCAATATAATTTCTTCCCTTTTAAGGGACGCCCGATAGAGTTTTACCAGATGCTTTGGCGTACGACAGGTACGCGACTAGTGCCCCTTTCCTCCACATCGATAGCATTTACTTTTAGAGTTCGTCCTTGGCGTTGCTTCAGGAGCTTCCCCCTTCTTTTTGCACTGCTGGTGCTGAGGGTTATTATTTATAGCAATACGATCACCCTGATTAAAATACCTTCCACGACCTCGAACACAACCACAACCACGACCACGATTGGGGTCAGGACTTGTTTCACGCTTAGTTGGGCAAAAATTTGCAGCATTCACTTTTGAAAATGGAGCAATATCAGCAGGTCGATTTTCATGATTTTTCATTAAAAGATCATTGTGTTCTTCAGCAGCAAGAAGATGAGAAATCAATTCAGACTATTTTTTAAATCCCATTTCTCGGTACTGCTGCTGTAGGAGCATACTCGAGGCGGAAAAAGTAGAAAATGTTTTTTCTAACATGTCGTGATCTGTGATATCCTCCCCACATAAATTAAACTGTAATTTAATTCTAAACATCGCAACATTATAATCAGTTATATTCTTAAAATCTTGTAACATCAGGTGGGTCCATTCATAACGAGCTTGTGGAAGAATAACCATCTTCAGGTGGTCGTATCTTTCTTTTAAATTGTTCCACAATATAAGAGGATCTTTAATCGTGAGGTATTCCTTTTTTTACCCTTCGTCAAGATGATGACGAAGAAATATTATGGCTTTGGCCTTCTCTTGATTTGATGCCTTATTGTCATTTTTTATGGTGTCTGTCAGACCCATTGCATTTAAATGGATTTCAACATCTAATGTTCAGGATATATAAGTTTTTCCCGATATATCTAGAGCACTAAATTCATGTTTGAAAATATTAGATATATTTATAAAAATTAAATACTTATCTTTAAGTATTGTTGAAAAGTTTTTATAATAGCTCGTGCTAAAAACGTGATATAAATTATCTAAAGATAACTAAAAGTAAGAAATGACACAATGGGAAATTTTATATATTCAGTATTCTCACCAGTAACTTTTCTACAAAAACTATGCCTACTTATAGGCTAAGATGGATAAACCCAACTTAAAGGGTGAATGATGAATAGGCTTTGTATCTTATTAAATGAAAGACACTTGGCAACTAGCATGGACACATGTACATTTACATGTTACATAACAATTTGCGAAATTTCCTTATTAAAAATCTCATGTTACATAACAATTTGCGAAATTTCCTTATTAAAAATCTCATTTTAGAGCCATTTTGTTAGTTGTTTCTCCTATCTTATTCTTTTTTTTTTTTGAATTTCGCTGGTTTTCTTTTTTCTTTCTACATATAAAAAAGAATTCGCTGCTCCACTTTTTTTTCAAAAAATAAATTTGCTGCTCTATTGTTCTTTTTTCCTTTGCTTTTTGCGTGCTCTTTTTTTTTTGTTAAAAAAGAAACTATTCTTTTAATTGAAGCACCTTTTTTGTTGATATTCAAATACAATTTTGAAACATTTAATTACTATGCTTCTTTTTTATCGATAAACAATGTATGATATCAAATACATACATACAATATGTGTGTGTATATATATACCATAATATACAATTTTATGCGCATCCTAGATTTATACATATTCTATAAAAAAAATAATGATATAGTTTCTATACAATTCCAACAGTAATTATATAGTTTTGCTCATATCTTATACAATTTTTAGTTGATATAATTATTCAAATACATATTTTATATAACAATTAGACAGTTTCTATACACATCCTATGCAACCTTTAATTGCAATAATTATTTAGATATATATTCTATTCAATAATTATATAATTTTTATATATATTCTATACAATTTCTATATTTATCTTATATACATATGTATTCTATACAATAACTATACAATTTCAATACATATTCTATATAATTTGTTGAAGTGACCAATGGATGGAACTAAAATGAGCGAATGACTATCCCATGACGTTACTTTGAAAATGGCAATTTCGGTAGAATTTTTTGGCCTGACAGACGTGGATGTCCTTTTCCCAAAGAAAAGTAAGGTGCCCAAGCTATTTATAACACAATAATTTCATGCGTCATGGGTGACATGGCTAAATAAAACTATATTTTTTCCATCCATCTTTACTTATCATTATTAATTTGACACATATCTTAATAAATAATAAATAATATGAAATATTTTACTATATTAATCTATAAATATAATAAATTTGATGTTTTAAAAAATATACTAGATAATAAATCATATTTAGTCCCTTTGTCAACTTGACTATTACCTACAATTCAAAAAGAATGATCTGTTTGAACTTTGTATGGAGTTTAAGAAAATAAATAAGACTTTTGAAACTTCTGATCTTAAACTAAAGTTATGTCAAATATAGCAAAATATCTTTTAATCTTGTGGTGTTAAACATATCATATGGAAAGTTGGTATTAAAGGTTTGTCAAAAAAGAAAAGAGTGATTCTTTATGAAATAGATTTTAAAAAAAAAGTAATTTTTTTAAATTTTTTAAACGGATGGAGTAATGTTTAAACCCAAATCAACTAGATTAATTCAATGTTTTGAAATTAAAATTTAAATACTAAAAAATTATATAAAAAGTATAATAAATTGCAATTTTCTTATATATTTCAAAATGTTGATCAAAATTTATATCTTTTAACTTTTAAAAAAGAAAACTATTACAATTAAAAAACAATAGTAAAAGAAAGAGTAAAATGAACATAAAATGATTTATTAATTTTCTAAACTACATAAGTATTATTGAATATTTATTTTTTGTATAGTGGGCAAGTAAAAGATAGAATGAAAGGAGTGGAAATTAGTTACAACAATATGAGGTATGTTATTGTAACTAATTTGCACTCCATCCATTCTATCAACTTGTGTTAACTTATGAGGTATATATTTTTTTTTCTATTATACAGAAGAGAGGGTTTAAACATGTCAGTTTAATGTCAATACTTTTCATTTAAGGGATTGTTTGCAACATAATTTAATTCATGGAAAATAAACTTCAACCACAAATAAGAATATGAAGAAACAATAATTTTTATTGCTAAACGATGTGGGTACAAATTTGTTCCTCTCTTAATTCTCCTCTTTTGATTTTCTCCTTAATTTGATGGCCGTCAGTAGCGTATTTCTCGAATGTAGGAAGATTTGGATATGAATTTCTCCGTAATTCGAGGGCCTTTAGTGACGTATCTCTCGAATGTAGGAACATTTGAATTTGATATAAATTTTTTTCATAATTCGAGGACCGTTAGTGATGTATTTTTCGAATGTAGAAATTTTTGAATTTGATCGCCATGAAAGGATGATTTATAGATCTTCTGGATGTATTTGATTATCAAGAAGAGATGATTTTGATCCTTTGGTAATATTCCATGAGTTTATGGAATTATCTAGAGATATTTGATTTCTTTATTAATATCTCATGAATTTGTGGATCTTCGAGATGTGGGATATTTCCCCCTTTATATAGGCGCAATTTAAGGTTTAGGTAAAGTAGCCACCAAGTTAGATTTATGGTAAAGTAGCCCCCAAGAACTCTAACAAAAATTGAACTCTTTTTGTAGAGTTTACAAAATTTCAATGTCTACAAATACCCCCTACTTCAAGGCTTATCGGAGTGTAGAGTTGATCAAATTCAAAGAGAAGTCTTGAAGTACCACTTTAATATTTATGATCCTGCGACTACAGATTTGCATATTTGATTTATGAGAGAAGAGATGAAGGGCAGATTTGGTCCAGTGGGCGTACCAATTTGTTTGTAACATAATTTAATTCATGAAAAATAAACTTCAACCACAAATAAAAATATGAAGAAACAATAATTTTTGTTTATAAACAATGTGGGT
The DNA here is from genome assembly GCA_030864225.1 of Capsicum baccatum var. pendulum. NCBI lineage: Eukaryota > Viridiplantae > Streptophyta > Magnoliopsida > Solanales > Solanaceae > Capsicum > Capsicum baccatum. The sequence continues at coordinate 70,510,959 of CM061560.1, forward strand.
ACAAATCTGTTCCTCCCTTGATTCTTCTCTCTTAATTTTCTGCTTAATTCGATAGATGTCAGTAGCATATTTCTCGAATGTAGGAAGATTTGGATATGAATTTCTCTGTAATTCGAGGGTTGTTAATGACATATTTCTCGAGCGTAGGAACATTTGAATTTGATATAATTTTTCTCCATAATTCGAGGGTCGTTAGTGGCGTATTTTCTGAACGTAGAAATTTTTGGATTTGATCTCCATGAAAGGAGGATTTGTGAATCTTAGGGAGAATTTTTTATCCTTTTATGATATTCCATGAGTTTATGAAATTATTTAGAGATATTTGATTTTTTTATGGATATCTCATGAATTTATGAATCTTCGAAATGCAGGATATTTACCTCTTTATATAGACATAATTTAGGATTTACGTAAAGTAGCCACCAAGCTAAATTTAGGATAAAATAACCTCAAGAACTCTAATAAAAATTAAACTTTTTTTTATAGAGTCTACAAAATTTCAATATCTACATGAATTATTTAGTCATTTTATCTACCCAATTGATAAGTCACTGTATACGTGTAAAACGTGCAGGATCCTACCAAACATGTGGCAATGCATTCAGATATCTCTATATCTCTATTTTTTCTTGTCTTTAATTCTCTTCCTCTCAAAAACAAGAAAAGAAGAGAAAAGTTGTTTTTGTTTTCTCTGCATCATGTATGTTTCCTTTTGATAAGATTATGTCATATTATAGCATTTTGAGTTTTGCCTCATGGTTTTTTCATTTTTTGAGATTATTTTAATGGTAGAAGATCATCCAATTTGATTCTTCTATTTCTAGGTAGAGATTAGATGGGTTACTTGGGTTTCTCCATCCTTAATATTAATGGAAGAAAAAGAAGACCAAATTCAACTTTTTGCCTTCTAAGTAGATTAGATTGCCTTACAAGAGTTTGATCGGTAGAGATTTATACATTTAATACGGTGGCACTGTCTTTTCTTTAAGATTTTAAGTCGAAAAAATTGAATCTTTTGAAATTGTTTGTATGATTTTGCATGTGTTAAAATAAGATTGATTTTTAATTTTTGCATGTTTTACAATTTGAAGTTTCATGATTTTGATAGATAATTTCAGCTAACATTCAAATATTGCTTAATCATAAACCCTTTCAATCATTGTTTAATTATTAGTTGTGAAGTGACCGATTCTATATTTTAGACATCATATTTTATGTTTTGCAGAGGAAGTTGAGTGACGAACCTGTGGTTTAATCTACAAGCATAAATGAATTTTTCCATGTGTTCATTATCATCTTTTATGATTGCCTCTTCCTACTACAAAAATTTCCAAAGTAGAAAAATATTCATTTGGCACCTGAACCTTTTGCAAGAATTGGTGACTCAAGTACGATAGATGCAATTCAAAAAAATAAATGTATAGAGAAGAACAAGTTTAGAAGCTTAATTACCTTACTTTGTACAGATAAGTGATATGAGATGTCTGGCCTTCCACCATAGAGAGTGACCCTGAATTTTCTCTAATGATATTATTATCAATGAATTTGTCAAATAGCCTTGCTGTAGCTCCAAGAGAATAACCTGCAAAGGACATGTGGTTTTTGTATTTAGTTCAATTTCGTTTATGAAATAAGCAGGGACTTCAGAAATAACTAGCAATAATATCATGTGGTTTTGGTAGACAGTCATTGTTCATGGCCGCAAGAGCGGTACCAAATTCAGACTCAACTCTGCATATAGATTTTAGGATGCTGTTATCCTTGTAATAACCATGTACTAAATGCCTGAACTTTGTTCTTTATATTCGTGGCTGGAAAAGTTGGGAGCAAGAAACTTCAACCCATGGTTACGAGTTTTCAAATGGTATATATTTGCTTGCTGTAAAGCCAGAACTTTGTACAGTTGCTTGTTCTCTATTAATTTGCCCATCTCATCGTTAGGTTCATTGTTAGGTTCAATTGGTGTGAATGGAAAATAAAAAGTTGCTTGGAATGGAAAATGAAAAGTTGCTTGGAAGGGACAACTCTTCGAGTAAAAGATACACTATATTAGAAAAAGGTATAACTGTTTGGATGATTGTGGCTGTTCAAAAAAGACACTTTTTTGAATGGACAGACATGATTGTTCAGAAATGATACATGTAACGCCTTAAATTTGATATTTGGAATGCTACACGGTGCTCATGACCTCGAAGGATCACAAGCTAATCAATGACTGATATATGTACCTGTATACTGCATAAAATACTTTATAATGCGGAAATATGAACTGAAAGGTCATAAGGTTCAAAATTGAGACATAGTATTTGATAAAAATGTAACATCTGGGAGGGGTATAAAATATTCAAAATAATTGAAATAAGCTATGTGAACCTACTGTAGTCTGGAAAGCCTTTTAAATGTAACTGTCTGAATAAGGAGTTGATGGGACATGTTCTCAACAAACTTTAACTAATATTATTGAGATAATAAAATAATGATCATGTCCTCGAAAGACGAGGACTCACTGCTAACTCTAATAGATGAGATTGGAATCTACTGATAGTTGAGACTGGAATCTACTGATGTTCTGGAGCTTGTATCTCTGAATCTATGGTATAAGACATCATAGCGCAAATGCGTCAGTACTTTGAATGTACTGGTATGCATGTGAGGTAGGCTGAATGCATGGGGTTCATATGCATGAACAATAATAATAGCAGACTGGCAATCATGAACGTGGGAATACATGCATGAGACATAATAACTGACATAAATACTATGATAACATTATTACTGAATCTAAATACTGATAATTTGACATACTAATAACTGATATAACTGATAACATGAGTGATTGTATCTGACAGTCCTGAATCTGATGGAACTAACTGAGTTTCGTACTGTATCTGAGTTGATTATATTTGACAGTCCTGAAATTTGAAGAACTATCTGAGTTCTATTACTGAGACTGATTGACTGTGTCTGACAGTCCTGATTCTCTTACATAAAACTATGGGAAATAGTTATCTAACCGACATGCCCCTAATACGCTATTACGATTGAGTTGGGGTCCAATCTGTAACCCCCAATTAGAAGGGTGTTAATACTGTGCCACTTAAAAAGACAAGCTGTGGGTGACCCTCATTTGATAGTGTCCCTAAAAGAGAATAGTGGGGCCTTTATCTGACAGTGCTTATCCACCTTATCAACCCTTATCGGACAGTGTTGATGTCTCAACCTATGCTGACTATATAATTCTGGAACGCAAGGATTACTTCTAAGAATCACACCTTCATCTTTTAGTGTGTGTTCCCATCCTTGGGTTCACTCGGTGCTAATTCCTACTCCCATCTAATAGACTCTGAACATGATTTACTGAACTGAACATGGGTTGAGTTACTGAATTTTGTTGACTGGTGGAATACTACTGATATTTGACAACTGACTAAGTTCATGAGATCATGGAGATTTCCCGAGTCATAAGACTGTCTGAAGTCTAAGGATTCATAGATTGACTGAGAGTATTGTGAAAACATAACATGGCTCTAGGCACACAACTAATGTTTCGGGTACGAGTATTCCCAAGAATCGATGGAAGGAAACTGACCAAGCATAACCTACTTTAACATATAACTAACATCATAATCTATAATACATTTATAGAAGTATTTCATTAAAATATGTGATAGACATAACTTGTACATACATGGGGATTTCATGGTATCATGCTAGTTAGGCACTTTTCCTTCATCTAGGCATTTAATCAAATATATTGTTGGCATGGTACATGTAAACATCATTGTACAATAATTAAACATCATGGTTCAATTCTAATTTCATCATTCAAGGGTTTAGTCATAGGTTTGCATGAATCTATATCTATAATAATTTAACCCACATAGAATTTATCACCCAACATCGAGTAGAATTTAATTTCTCATTATCCACATGAACACGAGCAGCCCAATCATGACATTCATAAGAAAATCTATAAACTTGAATTTAGAAAAGGAATTGTTGGGCTTCATGGGCAAAAGGAGTCCATGAATGAACACTATGCATACCTTGGTTCGTAAATACATGAAGATTGGCGGAGGAAATTCTTGATTCTGAATCTTCTATGAAAAGTCCTATGTTGTTCTTGAGAGGTTTTTGAGAGAAGAGAGTGTATTTTGGGTAAAAAGTGTCGGAATCACATGTTAAAGGGTTTAAATAGGGGTGAAAAATTGACCCTTTTAACCCTGGACATGTCTTGTAATTTTCGTAAAAAATTTTCGAATTGGACCCCTGGTGCGACGCGGCGCTATCGCATCGTGTCACTGGAATTTGACAATTGGAAAACTGAGGGATGGCGCGACGCGGAGCCATCGCGTTACCTCTTCTTTTGCGACCTGGAAACTTTGGCACAACGCAGAGAAAATCGCGCTGAGACACTGAAAAAGGACAATTGCTATTTTAGCTTGTGGGGCGGCGCACCACTGACCAATATGGCGTTGTTTTACGATGGGAACTTGAAATAGTCATAACTTCTTATCTGGCTATCGGATTTAGGTGAATTTATATCAATGGAAAGTTTATTGAATTTCCCACATGACAAAAAGTGAAAATCTTAAAAATACCACGTGTAAAAAGTGGATTCATCTTTCAAAGAAAACTCCTAATATTTTTAAGATAATTTTAAGCTAGGAAAAGGTACAGGGATTTGTCCTCAAATGAGACTGAGAGTGAGGGGAAGAACATAAACTGACATACATACTGAACATGGATAACTGGAACATGACTCATAGCTAACATGACCAATAACTGAATATATCATACTGAGAATGCATATCTGATGCATGTGTAATTCATTCATGAATGCATGACTGAGTGTTCTAAGTAACTAAGTTTCTCACAATGATAATGCATGTCTGATGCATAATTATATAACTGAACTGATACATGAATGCATGACTGAATAAGCAATGGTACTTGATACCAAGTTTGTGATGAACACTGAACGTGAAATTGAGTAAGCTTTAGGAGAACTATTACCTTGAGCTTGATCTGAGTTGGCGGAGAAGAGGTGAGGATTCTTGGTATGCCTGTCTACTTCTGCTTCCCAAGTAGCTCCCTTGGCAGACTGATTTTGCCAAACAACTTTAACTAGAGGGTCTTCTTTGTTCCTCAGTCTACGAGTCTGATAGTCTAGGATTTTGACTGGAATCTCCTCATAAGAGAGACTGTTCTGAACATCAATGCTCTGAATAGGGACTACAACTACTGGGTCGCCTATGCACTTCTTGAGAAAAGAGACATGGAAGACTGGATAAACTGAGGTTAGATCTGAAGGCAATTCGAGCTCATAAGCTACCTTGCCGAATCGACTGAGAATCTTAAAGGGACCGAGATATCGGGGACTGAGTTTCCCTTTCTTACCGAACTGTTTTACTCCCTTCATGTGAGAGTTCTTTAGATAAACATAGTCACCAATCTCCAACTTGAGATCTTGTCTATGAACATATGCATAAGACTTCTGTCGGCTCTGAGCAGCCCGGAGTCTTTCTCTAATCAATTGGACTTTTTCTAAGGCATCGAATACTAAGTCAGGCCCTATGATTAAGGCCTCACTAACTTTGAACCAACCAATCAGATATCTACATCTCCTACCATAGAGAGCTTTGAATGGAACTATTCAAATACTGGAATGATAACTGTTGTTGTATGCAAACTCAATCAAAGGCAAGTGGTCATCCCAACTACCCTTGAAATCAATTGAACACGCCCGTAGCATATCTTCTAAAGTCTGAATGGTCCTTCCTTCTTGACCATCTGTCTGAGGATGAATAGTTGTATTGAGATGAACTTGGGTACCAAGACCCTTTTGGAATGCTTTCCAGAAGTGAGAGGAGAACTGGTTACCTCTGTCTGAGATAATAGATAATGAAATGCCATGTAATCTGACCAACTCCCTAATGTAGAGTCTGGCGTAATCCTCGGCTGAATAAGAGGTATAAACTGGAAGAAAATGGGCTGATTTGGTCATCTTGTCTACAATGACCCAAACTGAATCATGCTGATGACGAGTTCGAGGCAAACCCATCACGAAGTCCATGTTCACTTCTTCCTACTTCCAAGTAGGAATAATGAACTCATGCATTGAACCTCTAGGCTTTTGATGCTCTATCTTAACCTGCTGACATATAGAGCACTTAGTCACAAATCTGCAACATCTCTCTTCATCCCACTCCACCAATAGACTTCTCGCAAGTTGCTGTATATCTGTATGGCCCCTGGATGAATAGAGTAGCGCGCACCATGCACTTTTATAAGAATTCGCCGCCTTAAGTCATCTATACCTGGAACACAGAGACGACCCTGACAACGCAAAACACCATCTCCTTCTTGGGAGAAAACCTCTACTTTCTGATCCTGAACTGACTCTTTCAACTTGACAAGGATGAGATCTCTATCCTGCTTTTCTTTTACCTCGGAAACTAGAGATGATTCTGAACTACTCTGAACCTATATGTCACCCTCATCTGTATCGAATAAGCGAATGCCTAGTCTGGCAAGCTGATGTACTTCCTGAGCTAACTTCTTCTTACTGTTATCCACATGAGCAACACTACCTATAGACAGTCTATTGAGAGCGACAACCACTACATTGGCCTTTCCCAAATGATAGAGGATACTCATGTCATAATCTTTCAAGAGCTCTAACCACCTTCTCTAACGATGATTGAGATATTTATGAGAAAATACATACTGAAGACTCTTATGATCTGTGAAGACATCTACATGAACTCCAGAGATAATGCCTCCAAATCTTCAAGGCAAAGACTATGACTGCTAACACAAGATCATGAGTAGGATAATTCTTTTCATGGGGTTTAAGCTGTCTGGAGGCATAGGCGATGAACTTACTATGCTGCATGAGGACACAAACTAAACCCACTCTGGATGCATCACAATACACTACGAACCCATATGGACCACCTGGAAGACCTAAACTAGAGCTGAGGTGAGTTGAGTCTTCAACTCCTGAAAACTCTTTTCTCAAGGATCTGACCACTAAAACTTGATTTTTTTCCGAGTCAATCTAGACATAGGGGATGCAATAGAAGAAAATTCCTCAAACCGTCTGTAATAGCCAGCCAAACCCAAGAAACTCCTGATATTTGATGGAGAGAAAGGTTTGGGCCAGTTTCTTACCGCTTCGGTCTTTTAAGGATCTACTCTAATGCTATCACCCAAAATGATATGACCAAGGAATAATACTGACCTTAGCCAAAATTCGCACTTATTGAATTTGGAGAATACTGATGATCTCTGAAAGTCTGAAGTACTGTTCTGAGATGGTCTGCATGATCTCGCTCACTGCGGGAATAGACCAGAATATCATCTATGAAGATTATGACGAACATGTCCAAGTACTATTTGAACACGCAGTTCATCAAGTCCATGAAAGCTGCTGAGGCATTAGTAAAACCAAATGACATAATTAGGAATTTGAAGTGACCATACTGAGTACGGAAAGCTGTTTTTAGAATGTCACATTCTCTGACTCTGAGCTGATGATAGCCGGATCTGAGGTCTATCTTAGAGAAATAACTAGCACCCTGAAGTTGGTCAAACAAGTCATCGATTTTGGGAAGAGGATACTTGTTCTTGACTGTGACCTTATTAAGTTGACAGTAGTCTATACACATTCTGAGAGAACCATTTTTCTTGCGCATGATTAATATTGGCGCGCCCTGCGGGGAAATGCTGGGCCTTATGAATCCCTTATATAGGAGATCCTTCAACTGTTCTTTCAATTCTCTGAGTTCTGTTGGTGCCATTTTGTATGACAAAATAGAGATAAGCTGAGTATTTGGAAGAAGATCAATGCCGAAGTCTATTTCCCTTTCGGGAGGAATTCCTGGAAGATCTTCGGGAAAAACATATGAATATTCATTCACAACTGGAATGGATTCAAGACTGTGATTTTTGGAACTGGAATCCTTAACATGAACAAGATGATAGACACATCCCTTAGATATCATTTTCCTTGCCCGATGGTAGGAAACAAGCTGACCCCTGAAAGTGGATACACTACCCTTCCCCTCAAGGATGGGTTCATTTGGGAACTGAAACTGGACTATCCTGTTTCTGCAGTCGACTGTGGCATAGAAGGAACGGAGACAATCTATGTCGAGAATGACATCAAAATCAGTCATCTCTAATTTGCCTAGATCTGCTAAAGTGACTTTCTAAAATATCATAACCGGGTAGTTCCTGTATACCCACCGGGCTATGATGGTTTTACCCACTGGGGTAGAGACTGAAAAAAGATCTGCTATAATTTTAGGACTAACTCTGAAATCAACTTCTATATAGGGAGTAACAAAAGACAAGGAAACACCTGGATCTAGCAAAGCATAAACATGCACATGAAAGATCTGTAACGTACCAGTAACCACATCAGGAGAATTTTCCTAATTTTACTGGGACTGGAGAGCATAGAGTCTGTTTGGGCGTTGCCCACTAGTAGCACTAGGGGTGGCACCTTGCTGATTTAGACGATCGAACTAAGCTGAGGAACGGAGATGACTCTGATAACCTGTTTGAGGGCAGTCACTGACTCTGTGGCTTGGCTTGCCATAACTGAAACAGACATTGCTGACAGTTATGCACACACCCTTGTGGTTCTTACCACAAGTCTGACAAAGGGGATTAGTTTAGGCACTGCCCTGAGATTTAGAGCCTGGTGCTCTATCTTTGTTACCCTTTCTGAATTTAGGAATTGGAGCATTGGCTGACGAAGGGGATGGAACTGATGACTTAGGACAAATCTGAGAGCGATTGCCTTCTTCTAACTTAGGCTCACTAAAATTAAAGCTACCTGTCCTAGATTTCTTATTCTGCTTCTCCCTCTACTTAATTTTCTGCTCCTCTATCTGCTGAGTATGAGTCATGAGCTTGGCTAAATTCATGTCACTATTCAATATGGCAGATCTGCACTCATTAACCACACTATCATTCACCCCTGAAATGAACTTACTCATCTTGTCCCTGCTATCTGCAACCACATGAGGGACATATCTGGCTAATTGAGTAAACTTCAGAGAATTCTCTTTCACCGTCATATTTCCCTGCCTGAGGTTGATAAACTCTAACACCTTAGATTCTCTAAGCTCTAGGGGAAAGAATCTACAAGGAAAGAAGAAGCAAACTCCTCCCACTCAACAGGCCCTGGATTATCTGGCCTTTCTGACTTCCACTGTTTAAACCAAGTGTGAGCAACATCCTGCAACTGATTTGCAACTAGCTCATCACTCTCACTAGAAGTAACCCCTATTATGTCTGTAACCTTTTGCACCTGATGTAGAAATTCCTGAGGGTCCTCATTTGACTTAGACCTGAGAAAGGATGGAGGATTCATTCGTTTGAAATCTTGAATCCTGGCTGTAGTTGAATTGGCCACTGGGTTGGCCAGAATGACAGCTGGTCGTTCATTCTGAGCAGCAACTGAGTTAGCAAGAGTAGTGAATGCAGCTCAGAACTCTGTATGAGAAACATGTTCGCCCAAAGGTTCTCCGGGCTGAGGGGCTAGCTAATTCTCATTTTTCTTTTTAGGAGGCATGTTCTATAGAAAAAAAGGAGAAACGTATTAGACTGAGAGATTGACTTGAGATTATGCTCACCGGCACAACATGAATACTGAAAGAGGGGAAACTGTTCCTAAAACATCTTGTAGCCTCCTGTACATAAATGTGGCGCGCAACACACTCATGTACAAAACTCTACTAGATGCGGTTTTCAGACTTTCTAGGACTCTATTGAACCTTAGGCTTTGATACCAAGTTTGTAACGTCCTAAATCTGATACCCAAAATGCTACACGGTGCTCATGATCTCGAAGGATCACAAGCTAACCCATGACTGATATCTTGTATACTGCATAAAATACTTTATAATGAAAAAACATATACTAAAAGGCCATAAGGTTCAAAACTAAGACATAGTATCTGATAAAAATGTAACATCTGGGAGGGGTATGAAATATCCAAAAGACCTGAAATAAGCTGTCTGAACATATTATAGTCTGGAAAGCCCCTAAAATGGGACTGTCTGAATAAGGAGTTGATGGGACATATCCCCAACTAACTCCAACTAATAAACTAATTACTGAGATAATAAAGTGATGATCATATCTTTGAAAGATGAGGAGTCACTGTTAACTCTGACAGCTGAGACTGGAATCTACTGATGCTCTAGAGCTCGTGTCTCTGAACCTATGGTATAAGATACCATAGCGCAAATGCGTCAGTACTTTGAATGTACTGGTATGCATGTGAGGTAGGCTGAATACATGGGGTTCATATGCATGAACAATAACAATAGAAGACTGACTATCATAAGCATGAGAATACATGCATAAGACATAATAACTGACACCGATACCATGATAACATGATTACTGAATCTGAATACTGATATCATGACATACTAATAATTGATATAACTGATAACACGAGTGACTGTATCTGACAGTCCTGAATCTGATGGAACTAGCTGAGTTTCATATTGTATCGGAGTTGACTGTATCTAACAGTTTTGAAATATGAAGAACCATCTGAGTTCTATTACTGAGACTGATTGAGTATGTCTGACAGTCCTGATTTTGTAAGATGATACTATGGGAAATAGTTATCTAACCGACATTTCCCTAATACGCCATTATGGCTGAGTTGGGGTCCAATCTGTAAGTCCAATTAGAAGGGTGTCAATATCGCGCCACTGGTAAAGATAATCTGTGGGTGAACCTCATTTGATAGTGTTCCAAAAGAGAATGGTGGGCCCCTTATTTGACAGTGCTTACCCCCCCATCAACCTTCATCGAACAGTGTTGATGTCTCAACCTATCCTGGCTACATAGTTCTGGAATGCAAGGATGACTTCTAAGAATCACACCCTCATCTGATAGTGTGTGTTCCCATCCTTGGGTTTACTCGGTGCTAATTCCTACTCCCATCTGAATAGACTCTGAACATGATTTACTGAACTGAACATGGGCTGAGTACTGAATTCCATTAACTAACGGAATACTACTGATATTTAACAACTGACTTAGTTCATGAGATCATGGAGATTTCCTGAGTCATAAGACAGTCTGAAGTCTAAGGATTCATAGATTGACTTGGAGTATTGTGAAAACATGACATGACTCTAAGCACACAACTAATGTTTCGGGTATGAGTATCCCCAGGACTCGATGGAAGGAAACTGACCAAGCATAACTTACTTGAACATATAACTAACATCATAATCCATAATACATTTATAGAAATATTTCATCAAAACATGTGATAGGCATAACTTGTACATACATGGGGCTTTCATGGTATCATGCTAGTTAGGCACTTTTCCTTCATCTAGGCATTTAATAAAACATATTGTAGGCATAGTACATGTAAACATCATTGTACAATAATTAAATATCATGGTTCAATTCTAATTTCATCATTCAAGGGTTTAATCATAAATTTGCATGAATCTATATCTATAATAATTTAACCCACATAGAATTTATCACCTAACATGGAGTAGAATTTAATTTCTCATTATCCACATGAACAAGAGCAACCCAATCATGAAATTCATAAGAAAATCCATAAACGTGAATTTAGAAAAGGGATTCTTGGGCTTTATGGATGAAAGGAGTCCATGAATAAATACTATGCATACCTTCGTTCGTAAATACACGAAGATTGACGGAGGAAATTCTTGATTCTAAATCTTCTATGAAGAGCCATAGGTTGTTCTTGAGAGGTTTTTGAGAGAAGAGAGTGTATTTTGGGTGAAAAGTGGCAGAATCACGTGTTAAGGGGCTTAAATAGGGGTGAGAAATTGCCCCTTTAACCCTGGATATTTCTTGTAATTTCAGTAAAATTTTCCCAAATTGGTCCCCTGGCGCAATGCGGTGCTATCTCATCGTGTCACTGGAATTTGAAAATTGAGAAACTGAGGTATGGAGTGACACGGAGCCATTACATTGCTCCTTCCTTTGTGACCTGGAACTTTGGCGCGACGCGGAGGAAATCACACTGAGACACTGGAAAAGGACAATTGCCATTTTAGCATGTGGCGCGGCGCGCCACTGACCAATATGACGTTGTTTTACGATGGTAACTTGAAATAGTTATAACTTCTTACCTGGTTATCGGATTTAGGCAAATTTTATATCGATGGAAAGTTTATTGAATTTTTCACATGACAAAAAGTGAAAATCCTAAAAATACCACGTGTAAATAGTGAATTCATTTTTCAAAGAAAGCTCCTAACATTTTTTAGATGATTTCAAGCTAGGAAAAGGTACGGCGTATTACAATACACCTTTTTAGTGAACCATTACCACCTTTCGGAAGGGGCACTTAATAGCTATATAAATCTATATTTTTTCACAGGTTTAGTATAAATTTTCTGCACTTGAAAACATTTGTTATCTTCTAAATTACTTTGTGTGATCATCTAACTGTTGAGTGAGTTAGAAGATAATCTGATCGTTTCAGGTACCACTAAAGTCAGATTGTTAAGTCATTTTATCTTGGGAGAAAAATTGGGCAACCTCGGGTACTTGAGGGGTATTATTTCCTTAAGGATACTCCGTGAATTCAGAGGACTTGACTTTTTCTGCTTCATCTAATTTTCTTTAAAATACTGAAAACACACTTCTTTGAAAGGTCATTTTTGATCTTGTGTTGAAGGTGTTGAAAACTTCATAAGTACTCTTGATTTATTCTTGAACTTGTTTTGCCAAAATACAAATTTTTTTGTACCCGACCACAATAATCTTAAGGAAATAATTGAAAAAAAATACATTTTTTTGGCTTGTTTGGTGAAATTTTCTTTTCACTAAAGTTTTTTCTCCCTATAATCTGTATTGTTTAGTTTTTGGAGATTAAATATTTATGCTTTCTACTCCGTTTGAACTTAACAAGTGACTTGAAGAAATAAAATCTTCATCACAAGTTAGAGGTCATTCGGTTGACGATTGAAAGTCATAAAAACTTCATCCTTAAACTAGAAACAAGGGGTGTTTAAAGCTGCTACAACTTTATAAGTAGTATTTTGATTAACTAAATTTACTGTCTTGTTGTGATAGAAAAATGACTTCTGACAGTTAAGTGAATATTTTTCAATGACTGTGGCAGTAACTAATGTTGCCACAACGAGTCATACCAATGCTCTGCAAGCAATGACACCAACGGATAAACCTGAAAAATTCACGGGTGTTGATTTCAAAAGGTGGCAACAGAAGATATTTTTCTACCTTACAACTCTATGTCTTCAAAGATTCACATCTGAAGAAGCTTCTGAGGTGCTCCGACTTTCTATGTAGGAATTACATTCTAAATGGCTTTTAAGATGAACCATACAACGTGTATATTGGAATAAAGATGATAAAAGAGTTGTAAGGAATTTCAAGTGCTCATCCATGATCTCCTCTCAGAAGGTATGAGTTTGATGAATACCTTAGTTAAACATATTAAAAATGTTCTTGATGTTCACATAAACTTTGTTGTAGGTTTAATCGTGAATGAGGCATTTCAAGTCGCGGTGATAATAGAGAAGTTACCACCTATGTGGAAGGACTTCAAGAATTACTTAAAACATAAGTGAAAGGAGATGTATGTTAAAGATCTTATAGTAAGACTGCGCATTGAAGAAGACAACAAAGTCTCAGAAAAAAGGTCGAAAGGAAACTCTACAATAAGTGAAGCAAATATTGCAAAGACGACCATAAAAACTCTAAAAAATGGAACAAAACTGGACAGAAAAGTAATCAACCTAAAAAGAAATTCAAGGAAAAATGCTTTAACCGTAGCAAGATTGGCCATAAGTCAATGAATTGTTGTGCCCCAAAGAAAAGCAAAAAGTAGGACCAAGCAAATATGGTTGAATCCAAGAGAAAAATGGATGATTAGTATGCCATGCTGTCTAAATGCAACTTGGTGGGAAATCCTCAAGAGTAGTGGATGGATTCTGGGGCCACTCTCCAAATTTACATAAATAAGGAGTTGTTTGCTGCTTTTGCTCCGGCTCAAGGTGAAGAGAATATATATATGGCCAACTCCGCAACTGCAAAAGTTGAAGAAACAGGAAACGTCTTCCTGAAAATGACATCAGGAAAAGTGTTGACTTTTAACAATGTCCTGTATGTTCTGGAGTTACGTAAGAACTTGATTTCTGTATCACTTTTTGACAAAAACAAATTCAAATGTGTATTTGTTTTAAAAAAAATATTGTACTTAGTAAAGGATAAGTGTATGTAGGAAAAGGCTACCTCACTGAGGGCCTATTCAAAATGAATATAATGAATGTTGAAATCAATAAAAGTTTAGTTTCTTCTTACTCGCCTGAGTCTAATGATTGTGGCATGAACGATTAGGACATATCAATTACAAAACTTTATGAAAACTGATTAACTTAAAAGTTTTTCCAAACTTTGAGTGTAATAAATTAAAATGTCAAACGTGTGTGGAATCAAAGTATGCTAAGCATCCGTATAAGTGCGTTGAAAGGAATTTCAATCCTTTGGAATTAATACACACAGACATTTGTGATATGAAATCAACACCATCTCGTGGTAAAAAAAAGTATTTTATAACTTTTATTAATGATTGGACTAGATATTGTTATGTCTATTTGCTAAACAGTAAGGATGAAGCAATTAATGTGTTTAGGCAATATAAAACAGAAGTTGAAAATCAGTTAGAGAAAAAGATCAAAACGATAAGAAGTGATAGGGGTGAAGAATATAAATCTCCCTTTGCGGAAATATGTGTAGAGAATAGAATTATCCATCAAACCACATCCCTGTATTCACCTCAATCTAATGGAATTGCAGAAAGAAAAAATCAAACCTTGAAGAAAATGATGAATGGATTACTTATAAATTCATGTTTACCGCAAAACTTATGTGGGGAAGCTATTCTTACAGCTAACCGAATACTTAATAGAGCGCCACATAGTATGACACAATCAATTCCATATGAAAAATGGAAAGGAAGGAAACCCAACTTGAAATATTTCAAAGTTTGGGGGTGTCTAGAAAAGGTCCAAGTTCCTATGCCTAAAAGGGTAAAGATAGGACCTAAGACGGTGGATTGTATGTTCATAGGATATGTTAAAAGTAGTAAAGCATGTCGATTTTCGATTCATAAATCTGAACATCCAGATATAAATGATAATACGGTAATTGAATCAGATAATGCTAAATTCTTTGAACATGTTTATTCATATTAAACTAGGCATGAATAGTCTAGGGGGGGGGTCTAAACGACCTCGAGATAAACCAAGTAAGGATGTACATAATGATGAGAATCAATGACGTACTACACATCAAAGAACGTTAACTTCATTTGAATTGGATTTTGTAATATTTCTCTTAGAAAATGAGCCTCAAACATTTAAAGAAGTGATGGCGTCTTCAGATTCATCTTTTTGAAAAAAGGTAGTCAATAGTGAGATTGATTCGATCTTAAGCAACCATACGTGGGAATTGGTTGATCTTTCTCCAGGAAATAAACCTTTAGGTTCTAAATTGATCTTTAAAAGAAAAATAAAAGCAGATGGTACTATTGACAAATGTAAGGATAGACTTATAGTAAAAGGCGCCTTGATTTCTTTGATACATACTTGCCAGTAATGAGGATAACGTCAATTCAGATGTTAATTGCCTTGGCGGCGGTATATGGTCTTGAAATCCATTAGATGAATGTTAAAATAGCATTCCTAAATGGATAATTAGAGGAAGAAATTTACATGGAATCGCCTGAAGGTTTTGTGGTTCCAGAAAAAGTAAATAAGGTATGTAAACTTGGTAAGTCACTTTATGGACTAAAACAAGCACCTAAACAGTAACATGCGAGTTTGACCAAACCATGTTGGCAAACAAGTTCAAGATAAATGTGTTTGCATTAAAGACACTTCAAATTATTTGTTTATATGTAGATGATATGTTGATCATCAGTAGAGACATTTCTGACGTAAATGCTATGAAATGAATACTCGAGAGCCAGTTTGATATGAAAGACCTTGGAGTTGCGGATGTGATCTTAGGAATAAGAATCCATAGAACTCCACAAGGGTTGACATTATCAAATTCTCATTACATTGAAAAGATACTTGATAAATTCAAGTATTTGAAATTTGGTAGTGCCAAGACTCTATTGAATGTGAGCTTTGCACTTCAAAAGAATGAAGGTGAAATTGACTCACAATTGGAGTATGTTTGAGTGTTGGGATTTTTAATGTGTATAATAAATTGTATACGGCCAGACGTATCATGTGCTATTAGTAAGTTGAGTTAGTACACGAGTAATTCCAATAAAACTTATTGGATGACAATGAAAAGAGTTTTTGGGTATCTTAAATACACTCAAGACTATGCTTTGCATTACAATAAATATCCCATGGTACTTGAAGGATGTAGTGATGCAAATTGGATCACCGAATCGAATGAAGTAAAATCCACGAATGGATATGTATTTACTATAGGTGGAGGAGCAGTCTCTTGAAAATTATCCAAAAAAATATGTATTGCTCGCTCTACATTGGAATTAGAATTTACCGCATAAGATAAAGCAGTGAAAAAGCAGAATGACTCCAGAATTTCTTGGAAGATATTCCTTATTGGCCCAAACCATTGGCACCAGTATGTATACACTATGATAGTCAAGCTGCAATAGGTAGGGCATGGAGTATGATGTACAACGATAAATCTCATCACATAAGATAGAGACATAAAACCATTAGAGAACTTTTATCTAGTGAAATTATCACTGTTGACTATGTGAAGTCAAAGGATAATGTGTTAGATCCACTTGAAAAAGGCCTATCTAGAGAAGGAGTTGAGAGGACATCCAAGGGAATGGGTTTACGGTTTAGGACAAGTTAGCATGGCAGTAACTCTACGTAGCAGACTGGAGATCCAAAGAGCTAGATTCAAGGAGATCAAACAAAGTTTTGTCTGACAGGTTCAACATTGTCAATATACCCAACCCATTCTCATGATGTAGACAGTGTTTTGTAAATAAGGATAAGACTTATGGTGTGAATTTTTAATGATTATCTAAATTTGGCAGATTTGATCAAATAGTTTAATCTGTAGGATTGAACGTTTAGAAATCACCTATGTGAGGGTAAAGTGGAAGCCGCTTCAAGCAGAATATTAGTAAAGGCTTATTCTCTAAGCTCTCATGAGACTGGGACATGTTCATGGATGAAACAAACAAAATCGTGAGAACCATAAATGGTGAAAGGCTGGTTGTGTGACATGTGTTGTCTAGGTGTACATTAAATCTCGATGGTTCAAATATATCAAATCTATCGATTGATCGAGTGCATCCGATGCATGTTTTCACTACAAAAAGTTTAACGAAAAACCCACTTATCCAGATGCAATCAATTTTTGCTTGATGATCACATACTTGTTCGTAAAGTTTTACAAAGAGTAGCCATTCCCCATTCATGTAGGGGATTGTTGGGTTCAATTGGTATGAATGGAAAATGAAAAATTGCTTGAAAGGGACACAACTCTTCGAATAAAAGAGACATTATATCGGGAAAATGTATGACTGTTTGGATGGTTGTGGCTGTTCGAAAAAGACACACTCTTTTGAATGGATAGACATGACTATTCAGAAAATATACACCTTTCCGGTGAACCATTGCCACCTTTCGAAAGGGGCATTTAATGGCTATATAAACCTACATTTTTCATAGGTTTAGTACAAATTTTTCTGCACTTGAAAACATTTCTTGTCTTCTAAAATACCCCGTGTGATCATCTAACTGTTGAGTGAGTTCGAAGAGAATCCGATCATTTGAGGTACCACTACAGTCGGATTGTTAAACCATTTTATCTTGGGAGAAAAATTTCGCAACCTCGGGTACTTAAGGAGAATTATTTCCTTAAGGACACTCCGTGAATACCGAGGACTTGACTTTTTATGCTTTATCTAATTTTCTTTCAAATACTGAAAACACACTTCTTTGAAAGGTCGTTTTCTATCTTGTGTTGAAGGTGCTAGAAACTTCATAAGTATTCTTGATTTATTCTTGAACTTGTGTTGAAGTTGTTTTGCCAAAATATAAATTTTTGTTTACCCGAACACAACACCCATTTGGTTTCGACTCTCACTCTATGTCTCTTCTTGGGAATCGTAGATCCTTCAATATTTAGACTTACTCATGAGACATCTTTTGTCAGTGCACATGCGCTATAGGGTTATTACCTGTCAAAGGAACATAAATTTGGTTGTTGTTCCTCCAACAGGTAACCTATTGCCCTTCTGAACTCCCAAAATTAGCTCTAATATTCTTAATTTAGCTTCAAATTCCATTTGAAGCTGCTTAAATTTGATCTAAATAAAGTGATATGCAGTGACTTGCTTGGAAGATTTATTTTATTTTTGCTTTGGGGTATCTTAAAATTGATTGTTTATCTGTGGATTAGATTTGTTGGTGGTTTACTGCTTGTGATGGTAGTTAGGGAAATTATTGGGGAGATTTACTTGTAAGGATATGGTATGTGGGTGTAATTTAATCTCAAAAGCTAGATCATGAGGGCCGAGGGAAGGATTGTTCAAGTTCATATAAGCAACCACCAATTCATTTCCCAATTAATTTGGGACTTTAATTCATTCTAATAATACTAAAGTAAGATTCACAATGTATACTAGGAGAAATAAAATTAGGAAGGAAAATGCCTAAGATAATGCGGGACTACTCTTTTGGCCATTAACTTGAGCAATCAAAAAGCTCTTCTAGCAGCAGCAGACAACCTGTTTGATAATTCACTCCAGGTTTGGCTCGATATTTTGGCAGAACAAATAAAATTAAGAAAAGAGCTAGACTTCTAACATGAGAAACACACCAAATAAAAAGCCTTGAGAAGAAAACATAGAAGAGTATATGGGTGTTATTGATGAATCACAAATGCATGCAAGTTTCTTTATAAGGCAGAAACTGAACCCATATTTTCCCACAAAATGTTTAAATATTTAACAAAGTAAACATTGAAGCAAAGGGCGAGAGCAACAAATTTGGGATTCAATTGAACTATTGTGAACACATCACTTATGGATTTTCTTATTAGATAAAATATAAGAGAGAGATAAATGGGTTTTCCTACATCATTTTATATTATTTTATAATTTTGGGCAAGTATTCTCTATTAGTTTCTTCTGGTAGACCTACACCAGTTTATAGTACATCGTCTCAGCAGAATCAGAAGATTTTGTTTGAGCAAATAAGGATGTCATTGCAAACACGTTTTAAAAGGCCAGTTGGCACTGGTTTCCACACTTCATGTTCAACTCATTTCTTATTCAGGTACGTAAAATGGACAAGAACACTGAATTAGATCCCACAGATCAGATTTATGCTTTGGAAGCCAAAAATCAGCAGCTAAATTCACCTGACTCTTCAACAACTATCTGGTTGTATATGTTTCTCGAATTTACATTGGTTTTGAACTAATCTAATCTTAAAGAGGTAAACAATTTGTTGAATTTTGTTTTCCATTTATTACCAACTTATGAGAATCTATCTACTTAACATACTGCAAATTAGCTTATTATGGTGATACCTGTTCCAATATAATTATTTGACCAGCACTTTTGTTCATTTGATACAGATGCGATACTTTCAGGCCCAAAAGAATTTGTACACTCATTTGACACCCTCCTGCGGCTCCTTCAGAGGAAGTTTATTGGAGATAGAGAAGAAAGCTGATAACTACAGTGATTGTATAAAGACTTGCCAAAGCATTCTTGCAAGAAGTAAATACTTTTAACATTTCTTTTCTAAAAAGCAAAGCAGTCAGAGATGCAAATGTTAGAGAAGAGAATTTTAATGACCCGAAAGTTCAAATCAACAAGTAAATTGTACAGGCTCAGGCGACACAGAAGATCTCAAGAGGCAACTAAAAGAAAGCAAGGTTGAAAGGAAGCACAAAAAAGAGGATGTTACAACAATGGAGGCCACACAACTGGGAGCACCATGCATAACATTTTATTATTATATAAATAAAATGCATGCAACTATTTTGTAAGATTTCACTTCTTATCAAATTTAAGTTTTACTTAATTTTTAATTACTCAAAACTTTTGTCGCGTTGGGCCCATGCTGATATGGGCCTTGCACCTCTAGTATATATATAAGCATCAGTATGTGTTGTGTCCAACAACCTTATGCTTTTAGCTTATCTATCAGTTTAGGGGTAATAACATCCCAACCATTCAACCATCATGGTCATCTCCATTGAGCTTTCCCTTAATAGCATGATGCTCTAAACCATTATTGTTTGCACGACTGTCCTTTTCCCTTCATCATTTGCTTGACTGGAATGTGCTTCTTACTATTCTGTGATGGTACTCTCCTAAGAAATCTATCCGGATCAGCATAGGGGCGGCTCAATATAATTGGTGTCCTAAAGTGAAACTTCAAAGTGAATCTTTATTTTCTTTATCCTCAAGAAAAAAATGATTTTATATATATATCTTTACTATTCATTTTTTTTTTTTTTATAGGTATTGAGGATTTGTTTTATAATGATATCTTCCAATATTGCTTGATAGTAAACCTAATCTATTCTATTTCTCTTGGGTGATTGTAGTACTTTTGCATTTGCATTTTTTGTCCCATTTGAATTCACCAAGCTGAAGGAGCTGCTTAACGCTGCCATACAATTTCTTCCACACTTTGATCCAATTTTCGACACGGTTTTTTGTGAAATTAAAATGGAACATCTCGGTTAGAGTGGAAATAGCGGCATCATATGCAACAGTCTTAGATCTATTTCCCATCCTACGTTGCTCTACAAGAAGCATGCCGAGGGAACAATCCGTTTCATCAGTCCATCTCATGTGCTTGACATCTCTTATGCTGCTTCAACATCGTATGCAAGAGGTATTAATTGGTTTTGAACTCTAAGAATCAGTAGCCAAATGACGTCTGTTACAGTCCCTACCGGCCACAATTATTTTCGAATAATTAGAGTTGCCACAGACCCGGAAGAAGTAATCGTAGTCTTCAATAACTTTTCCTCTGAAAGCCCGAGCATCCACGTGTGTCTGAGAATATAGCATTCCAGGAGAATAATTAGATCTGAATTGGCAGTAGGCCAGTAATCGCTACCACATGTTGATTAATATTTTCTGTATAAATATGTAGGGCAATATTTTACAAATGAGATAATAGAAATTTTGTGAATTAACATCAATCAAGATTATTATAAACAAATTGTTTAAATTGCAGATCTGAAATATTCTATTGAAAAGGATTGTAATAAAACTGAAGAAAGTAAGTAACTAAGGTGGACTTTGTTTGCAGATGAAGCCTTGAAAAACAAAGAATCCAAACCTTTGATTTAAGTTTTGCAAAAGTTTCTCAAGAAACTGTCTTACGGAAAAGTAGTGTTAGGATCTTTTCAAAGAAAAGTTCTTTCAATTTACAAAAACACTCGGAAATGTTCATGAGGCAAGTTGCTCGGACTCTCCAAAAATGTTGCCGCACCTAGGTCGGATCCTCAAACAATTCACTACTTTTGAAGGGTACGACACGCACGCGGTGACATTTTGAAAGTCCAAGCAAATAGTTTATGAGAACTACAATTATCCCTATCTGTTTTTCTTTTTGGCATGAACTCTTTTTCAAGAGACTTTCATTAAAACGGTGTATAAATGGAAAATGTTGGGAAGAAAACAGTTGACTACGCACTTGATTTGGATATAAGAACATTGGTATAGTATCAATGTCTGTGCACTGGTAGAATATGACTGCATCTTATGAACTCTTGTTCCCTTTTACCCAAATTAAGCTATCTAAGGAGCTGAAGAAAGCCCCTCACCTTATCAAATGATAATAGGAAGTAATGATTAGCAGAAGCACTAGAGAAAGGTGAGTATATACATAAAGAAATCAAGTTAAATCAGCAAGTTCAACACTGAGATCAGAAAACTGTTGAGGAATACGCCAGAAAGCGAAAATATTCATTTGTGTAGTCACCATAAACTCACTCAAACAAAAACGAAGAGAAGTTATTGATGGTTGGCATCAATAAACCCAAAGGCGTGCATGCACTCAAACCGGTCCTCAACCATCCTCCAAAGGAAAGGAAACAAGAAGACAAACTTATAATAAACTAGGTCAATAATTGAATTACATTCTAAAAGTACGACTAAAAAACACTAACAATTTGGTTTAACATCACCAGTACGCTGCAACTCCTACCTTATAAATTAGCAACTACTAAAGTTGCTTAGCCAACTTAACTTCTTTGGTGTTTCAATGCAGATTGTAATTTACCATATCGTATCGGAAATTTTTAGGCAAAATGGTTTAGTAAACTCTTGTACTTGTATGAGCTTGCATTGTGACCCTTCTACTTACACCTTTTGTTGGGTTCAAAGTGTGAAGAAAGTGCGAATGAAAAGTGGAGAGAAAAATGGTGGAGGGAAGGAGACACCGATTTGGAAAGTGTATTCCCAAAATTGGAAAGTTTACTAAATCTCCCACATTGGTGGGAGAAGGAAACTTTGGAGTGTTTATAATAATGAACACTTACTCCACATGATAAGTGAGGCAAGAAAATAGAGATGCCTCGTGCCATCGTCATCGTGACTCGCTTGACTTTTGATTTGGATTTGGAAAATGATTGATTGATGAGATTTATTTTTTTGGACAAACTTTATTTGAATTTTGAAAAATACCAAAGGGAAAACGCAAACGCAGTAATTTTTTTTTTCTGTAGTGTTTCGAACCTCCATTTATACATGTATGCAGAATTCGAAACAGTGTTTCGAACTGATGCAATACTTCATCGAAATGGTGCCACTATTTCTTGAACTGGTACACTGTTTCGTGAACTGGTATGCCTGTTCGGGAAAAGACATGTTCTTTGGATGAACGGACATGAATTTCCAGAAAAGACACACCATTTAATTGAACCAATGCCACCTTTTCAAAGAGGCATGTTATGACTATATAAACCTGCTTTCATTCACAGGTTTAGATACAAAATTTTCAGAATACAAAATTCTTCCTAACTTCAAAATTGCTCTGTATGACCAATAAAAACGTTCTGTACGTTCAAAGATATTCTAGTTGTTTGAGGAACCGCTATAATTGGTTTGTTTGGCCATTAAATCCTGAGAGGAAAATTCTGCAACCTCGGGTACAGTGAGGGGAATTATTTCCTTAAGGAAATTCCGTGGATTCGGGCGTCTTGGCCATTTCTGTTTTCATCTTGATTTCTGGAAATAAGAGACACTTCTAAAAATAAGAAAGATCTTGTGTTGAGGGTATTTTTTGTACTTCATTGAGTTCTTGTTTTAAACTTGAACTAGTTGAAGTTGTTGTTCTACATATACAGATTCTGCATATCCGTAGAAGGAAATAACACCTTTGTCATTTGAACCTTTAAACTCAATTAGTCACAATTTTTTAAACCCTTCTGACTATTGACTGCCTACATGGCAACTTAACAGATGAGCTGGGACAAACACGTGATTTTATACGTGTAGGGCGCTTATACAATTTTTTTTAACTTAAAAGTAAAATAAATAAGTAAATAAAATCTCCATGTTTCCTTGTTCACCACCCACTGTACCCCTTCCCTCCCACCCCCCTTTCCCCCATTTTCACCATCAGTCCACAGCCCTCGAGCCTCCATTTTCCCTTATATTCACCACCACCATATCCCTACCCCTTTATTTTCCAGCACCATCGTATCCCCATCCTAATTTCTCAAGCAATTACTCTAATTAAAAATCTTCTCAAATAAAAAAAGAAACTAGAAAATTTATGATTTTTTCAATTAAATTTCTCAATTTTTTCAGTTCATCCATGATGATAAACGAAGGATAGACATCTGTTTAGTTGTATTTTTAGGATCTTGAAGATTTTCTAGTCGTGGATGGATTGTTGTTATTCGAGAAGGAGCACATCGTTAATAAAATCAAATAGTTGTAGGCGTTGTGACTGGTACGAGGTTAAGTTTGATTGACCAGTGATTGAACTGTCATTGCTGGAGTTGTTCGTTGCTCCACCAAATTAATGTTTCGATGAATTTTGATTGGAATTTAGAGGACAGGTAAAAGGTCAATTTGATTTTAGGTGTTAGGTGATTTTGCTAGTATTTCGGCGATGTGGCGGTATTCCAACGATGGTGAGATAAAGAAGAAGAAATGGAGGTGGAAGGAGAGAAAGGGAGAAAAATGAGTTGAAAGACCTCATAAGTCTTTAATTAGAAAAAGGGATGTACCATAGTATTATTAAGTTAAAAAATATAAAATCGCTTAAATAACTGAGATAGTTTTCGACAACTGCATTAGTTGTCTCAACCTCAACAACTATCTAAGTTGTCGAACAACTTTGCATAGTTGTCGAACAACTTTAATAGTTGTTGAGATAGAGGACAAGGAGAAGGTCGATTTGATAGGTGATTTTGCTGCTGTTCTGGTGATGTGGCGGTATTCCAGTGGTGGTGAGATAAAGAAGAAGAAGAAATAGAGGTGGAAGGAGAGAAAGGGAGAAAAATAAGCTGAAAAATCCTTTCAAGTCTTTAATTAGAAAAAGAGGATGTACCATAATATTATTAAGTTAAAAAAAAATCACTCAAATAACTGAGATAGTTGTTCGACAACTGCATCAGTTGTCTCAACAACTATCTAAGTTGTCCAACAATTTTGCATAGTTGTCGAACAACTTGGCAAAGTTGTTCAACTACATTAATAGTTGTTGAGACAACTTCTATAGTTGTTGACACAACCTTTTTAGTTATCGACGCAAAAATATTTTTTAAAAAATTGAAAAGTGTTATAAATGTATTTACATTATAGTGAATGTCATCAAAAATATAGAAAAGATCTATCAAGATCTAGTTGATATCTATCAGGATTGAAGTATCTATCTTTTAGAGAGAATCTAGGAGTAATTTTCCCTATAAATAGAAGGGCTTTCTTCATTGTAAATCATCCTCCAAGAGAAATAAGAATTACTCTCTATTCTCTCTATTCTTTTTCTTTATTCTTAGTTATTCCATGACACGTTATCAACACGATCCTCTTACCATCTTCAATCTCTTTCCTTTTGGTGGCTCGGTAATTTATGTGTAATCTTTCTTCATGGTGGTAAGAATATACATTTATATGAATTAGTTTTATTGGTTGATATGAATTAATTTATTGTTTCTAAAAATATAGTTATATTGATTTATGTTATTTGTTTCGGTGAACATCCACCGAAAAGTGGGATATGAAGTTTCACTGTAAAGTTTAACTCTAACAGTTTAATTAAGATTTGAAGGATTGAATGATATGGTTGTGCAAAGGTAAATTTTATTTTTCCGCTTTCAAATTCGATACAAAAATAAGTACTTACATATACTATGTTTTGTTCAAATTTTATTATTTTGGACTATAAGTCATTGATTAAGAGTAAAACATTTTATCGCATCAAAAGAATAAGACATCGGGCTAAAGTCTCGATGTACCATGATGATAAAATGTTGGGTTTAAGTCCTATCGATTTATGCCTAAGACACCTTTATATGGATAAAACATTGAGTTTGAATCTCAATGCACCATATTAATGATATTATGATGGCTAAGGAAAAATAATATATTTTTGGTGAAAAGTCATGTGATATGTCCCATTGAACATGCTCTATTGTCTAAAGTGAATGTGGTAGCAGTGCATAATATGTCTGAAAGAAGATAAGTGATTGAATACACGAATATAAGTGTGGAGAGATAATATGATAATAATCATCAAAAGTAATAATATTTTCACACGCTTATTATGATAATAAGATATGTTAGAAAAAATTTCTCTACAATTATATGTATGCCTCGATTTTCTCCTGAAGTAGCAATATCATGAAAGAGGTTATAAGCTATCAAAATTTGATAAACTTAGGGCACGAGTATATTCCATTCTTGGAGAATGAAAAGCTTTTTAATTTAAACGTGTACTTGATTGTGATGGTATCACAACTCACCTCCGAAATAGGCAGAATAACTAAGAAGAGTTATTTTGAAAGAGTGCACAATAACCAAATAAATAGTGCACAATA
This sequence comes from Capsicum baccatum var. pendulum, assembly GCA_030864225.1. Taxonomy (NCBI): domain Eukaryota; kingdom Viridiplantae; phylum Streptophyta; class Magnoliopsida; order Solanales; family Solanaceae; genus Capsicum; species Capsicum baccatum. The sequence continues at coordinate 70,537,050 of CM061560.1, forward strand.
ACAAATTTTTGTTGTTCTAAATTATTCTGTTAAATAAAAAGGCAAAATAACCCTAAAAATAGATGGAAAGGGCATTTTAGGCCCAATAGGTAGACAAAGGACATTTTTTCACCATTCACATAGTTGAAGGGCATTTTAGGCCCCTTTCCATTTTATTAATTAGGAAACATACAATTATAAATTAGTAAACATGGGCCGGTTCATATCAAACTGAACTTTACCTCATTTAATTACTATGTAGGGTTTTATGATAGGTTTATTATTAATCTTTTAATTAGTGGCAAAAAAGAACCTAAAAATTTGCAACAACAACAATGACAACAACAACAACAACAACCACAACCACAACCACAACCACATCCACAATAACAGATGATAACAATGACGACGACAATAATAACGATGATGACAACGAATATGAGAATGATGATCAAGATAATTATGATAATAAGACTATTAAAAATTAAAACACCCCAAGTTTTGATCTTTGAGAAATTTCTAAAATTTTATCCTCACTATCCTGACTATAACTTACACTACGAGTCGTAGAGTCTTAATGAGTTATTGGACCCAAATCGTAGCCTGAATAGTGTGTGTGGATAGGTCTTCTGCTCTGATTACAAGTGGCTTACTATAGTCGTGAGGACTTCTTACGGGTTGTTGTGTGCAAATAATAGGATATCCAGTGTATACCTAAATGATTTCTGTGTTGACTACGACTGGATCCTATGAGTCGTAAGGTCTCATTACTAGACATGATATATCAATGATAAGTTAAACAGTGTATGTGTGTGGTGACACTGTCTTGACAACGACTCATGGAGATGAGTCGTGAAGAGTCGTTATGAGAATCATAAAGACTTACGGTTTATTTTATAGCCTTTAATAAGGGTATTTTAGACATTTCTCTCTTATCCCAATAATAACCCAAACCTATAAACATACTTGGGGCCCTATTTTCACCGATAACACGCTTCAAATATTTTTTCTTCTCTCTCAAGTCTCTTAAGCATCCAAACTTAGTGTTTTTAAGAAGCGGGTCAAGGGGACCTTCAAGGGATGAATTCTCTCCATAATCTTTGGTATTTCTGGTATGTTACACTTCCCTAATTGCTACTTTGTTAATAGAACGTATTTTAGAGTATTATTCATATGGTTTTGATATTGGTTTTGGAGCATGGGTTGAGGATTTTGAATGTTTGTTTTTGAACAAAGTTTTCCTTGGTTTACATATTATTGTTCATGCTTTAATTATGGTTTTTAACTTTTTGGGTGCATGGTATGGTGAGTAAACTAAGATATTATGATTTTCCCTAATTTGTGAATAAAGACAATTTAAGTGGTATTGACCTCAACTCTCCTCCCTTTTGTGAAATTGGATTTGAATGTGAAAAGTATGCATATTGAGTTGCTCTTGAACTATTGCATAATGTGAAAAGTAAATGAAGCATAATGATTTTTGAATTGAACCTTATGAGGTTGTGTAATTCCCCAAGCTAATATACAGTTGACCAAGAGGGTTGGGAATTTACCTAAATGATGATAATTAGTTTGGCATGGTGATGTTACCTTGCAAGTGTAGTTTGTATGACGATACCAATAATGTTTGCTTAAATGTGTATCATGGTTCAATAAATGGAAACGTGTGATAAATGATTTAATTGGGCTTTAATGAGGGTTGTGTTGCTGAGTTGTGATAGTAGAGGTTCTGAAGGACATAAGGGACCAATATCGGAAACCACGGTTATTGATGTGGGGGTCTTAATGGCAGGTGTAACACCCCGATTCGCTAAACTGGAATGCTACACGGTGCTCATAACCTCGAGGTACCACAAGCTAACCCATGACTGATATCTGTACCTGTATACTGCAAATCATGATATAGTAACACGGAATACATGGAACTGTAAGGCTATAAGGTTCAGCTGAATACAATCATGTGGGTGAAAATACCCAAAACAACTCAATCTGAACGTAAATATAAACATAAATCTGAAAGCCTCTAAACTATCTGAATAAGGAGTTGAAGGAAAATGTCTCCAACTAACTTTGTAAAACTGAATTGAAGAAATAAATAAATATATCAAATTATATTGTCCTCGAATCAATGAGGACTCACTGTGTCTCTGCGATTGGAATACTACCTCTACTGCTGGGCTGGAGCTCGTGTCTCGGGACCTATGGTGTAACATAAAAAGAAAGCACCATAGCGCAAATGCGTCAGTATAACTGGAGTACTGAGTATACGAGGAGGGTAGACTGAACATAAAGGGTTTCATGCATGAACAACACTGACTGACTAATATGAACGTGGGAGTGCAAACACTCATATATAGAAACTGGAACCATGAATACGTGATAGCATGACCTGTAAGCTAATACATCATTTACTGATAACTGTCATGACTGATACTAAAACTGATAACATGTACGACTGTATCTGACATTCCTGTATATACTGAAATCTAAAGAACGCCCTGAGTTCTTTTACTGAGACTGATACTGAAACTGTGGGAAATAGTGTTTAACCGACATACCCCATGTATGCCATTATGGCTAAGCTGGGGTCCAATCTCTGCCCTGACTGGAGGGGTTTCAATACCGTGCCGCGGGTAAGGACAGTCTGTGAGTGACCCTTATCTGGCAAGTATTCAATGAGAATAGTGGGAACCCTAAACTGATGAGTTAAGCCAACTCACCAACCCTAATCTGACGGGTTAAGATGTATCAACCTACGCTGGCTGCGTAGTTCTGGAACACAAGGATTGCTACTAAGAATCACACCCTGAACTGGCAGGTGATTTTCCTTCCTTGGGTTCACTCGGTGCTAACCTCTACTCCCATCTGGAGGGACTGGACATGAATAACTGACTATGCATGACTTAATGTTACTGAATTCCGTTGACTGGCGAAATGTAACTAATATCTGACAACTGGCTAAGATCCTGAGGTTTTCCTGAGTCACATGACTGACTAAAGTCTATGGAATCATAGCTTGAGTTTGGATATCGTGAAATATGACATGGATCTAGGCACACAACTTTAGTTTTTGGGTACAAGTTCCCCAGGACTCGATGGAAGGAAACTGACACACATGACTGACTTGATCATAAGAGTAGAGTCCATAATATATAATATCATAAGTAGGGATCTCATACTATGCATGGTTATCAATAATGTATTGCATGGAAAGGATTTCATATCACATGGAAGTACTTGCGCAATCTTAATATCATGTTCGTTGCATAATCATATTGGCAACACATACTAATAGCATGGAAGTTCATGTGGGTTGATGGTTATCATACATCTTGTTCATAAGTAGGATTTGCAAGTAAACATAGCATAATATCATAAGAATAGTTCATGAGTATTCCAACAACATTTACAAGGCACATTAGCAACATAGAAGTCATTGGAACGTAAGGGCATATCATGAATCCTTCACTTAGTCACAATTTAGCTATATTGCATGATTTCTAGTTCCTTAGGCATTTTATCAAACAATTTACATGCACATATTAAGGATAGGTGAATTCATCAAATTATACATCATGAACAACCAAATTTACATGTTTCCAACTCATATGACATCATGAATTCACAAAAACATATAAAGATTTCATCTTGGGAATCACCCAATATCAACAACATGATCATCAACACCCAACAATATAGAAATCATACTTTATAATGAAAAAGAGGAAAACAAACAAGAACCAACATGGGCATGATCATATCACCAAAATTAACCAAGCTTTTGTATTTTAAAGATATGCTTGGGTTGGGCGGCGCCTAACCAATCGCCTATGCTTACTGTCTCTCACGAAAATGGGCATAACTTTTTGCTCGGGTATTGGATTAAGTCAAATTTGGCATCGTTGGAAAGCTAATTTGACTCTATACAATTGAGTGGGTCTAAATCAGCTAAAATACCACATTAGCATCGAGTTATACTAATTCAAAGATGACCCTTGCAAAATCAAACACTAAAACTTGATGGATTCAAAAACTCTTAGCTTGTATTACTTGAAGTGACTCATATGAACATGCTTAATGTATCATAAGCTATCCTATCACTAGGATATTCATTGTAAGTCATGTACTCAAGTATGAATCACAGGATAGGAGATTTCATACGTAGGAATACTTATTTACTTCCTATCTTAGAAACATGCGGGGTATTACAATATCTCCCCCTTGAGAACATTTGTCCTTGAATAAGAATTTACTAAGAAGGGATACAAGACAATAGAACCTGAACTGAACATGAAGAACTGAAAGTTGATCTCATGACTGACGTGCTAAACATACTGAACTCGTGCATATTTGATGCACGAACAACTGACACATGAATGCATGACTGAGTATGAAACGGTTAATAGGTACCAAGTTTATATTGGAAACATGAACATGAAACTTAATAAGCTTAAGGAGAACTGTTACCTTGAGCTTGATCTGAATTGGCGGGGAAGAGATGAGGATACTTGGTACGCATATCTACTTCTGATTCCCAAGTAGCTCTCTCATGAGACTGATTTTGCCAAAGAACCTTGACTAGAGAGACTTCTTTGTTCCTCAATCTATGAGTCTGATAATCTAAGATTTCGACTGGAATCTCTTCGTAAGAGAGGATGTTCTAAATGTCGATGCTCTGAATAGGGACAACAACTGTTGGGTCACCTATGAACTTCTTTAGCAAAGAGACATAGAAGACTGGATGGACTGAGGCTAGATATGAAGGCAACTCAAGCTCATAAGCTACCTTGCCGAAACGACAAAGAATTTTGAAGGGACCGACATATCGGGGACTGAGTTTCCCTTTCTTGTCGAACCACTTCACTCCCTTCGTGGATCTTAAGATAGACATAGTCATTGACCTAAAACTCAAGATCCTTTCTACGAACATCTGCATAGGACTTCTGTCGGCTCTAAGCAGCCCAGAGTCTCTCTCTGATCAACTGAACTTTCTCTAAGGCATCAAATACTAAGTCAGGACCTATGACTGAGGCCTCACTAACTTCAAACCAACCAATTAGAGATCTATATCTCCTACCATAGAGAGCTTCGAATGGAGCTATCTGAATACTAGAATGATAGCTATTATTGTATGCAAACTAAATCAAAGGCAAGTGGTCCTCCCAACTTCTCTTGAAGTCAATTACACACACCCTTAGCATATCTTTAAGAGTCTGAATGGTCCTTTCTGCTTGACTATCTGTCTAAGGATGAAACGCTGTGCTGAGATGGACTTGAGTACCAAGACCCTTTTGGAATGCTTTCCAAAAGTAAGAAGTGAACTAGGTACCTCTGTCTGAGATGATAGATAGTGGAATACCATGTAACCTGAATAACTCCATGATATAGAGTTTAGCATAATCCTCGACGGAATAAGAAGTACGAATATGAAGGAAATGAGCTGACTTGGTCATTCTATCTATAATGACCCAGACTAAATCATGTTGATGATGAGTTCTAGAAAAACCCGTCATAAAGTCCATGTTAACTTCTTCCCACTTCCAAGTAGGAATGGTGAACTCTTGCATGGAACCACTAGGTTTCTGATACTCTATCTTAACCTGCTGACATGTAGAGAACTTAGCCACAAACTCTGCAACATCTCTCTTCATCCCACTCCACCAATAGATCTCCCGCATGTCACGGTACATCTTAGTGGCCCCTGGATGAATAGAGTATCGTGCACCATGCGCTTCTGCAAGCTGAACATGAAGAACTGAAAGTTGATCTCATGACTGACGTGCTAAACATACTGAACTCGTGCATATTTGATGCACGAACAACTGACACATGAATGCATGACTGAGTATGAAACGGTTAATAGGTACCAAGTTTATATTGGAAACATGAACATGAAACTTAATAAGCTTAAGGAGAACTGTTACCTTGAGCTTGATCTGAATTGGCGGGGAAGAGATGAGGATACTTGGTACGCATATCTACTTCTGATTCCCAAGTAGCTCTCTCATGAGACTGATTTTGCCAAAGAACCTTGACTAGAGAGACTTCTTTGTTCCTCAATCTATGAGTCTGATAATCTAAGATTTCGACTGGAATCTCTTCGTAAGAGAGGATGTTCTAAATGTCGATGCTCTGAATAGGGACAACAACTGTTGGGTCACCTATGAACTTCTTTAGCAAAGAGACATAGAAGACTGGATGGACTGAGGCTAGATATGAAGGCAACTCAAGCTCATAAGCTACCTTGCCGAAACGACAAAGAATTTTGAAGGGACCGACATATCGGGGACTGAGTTTCCCTTTCTTGTCGAACCACTTCACTCCCTTCGTGGATCTTAAGATAGACATAGTCATTGACCTAAAACTCAAGATCCTTTCTACGAACATCTGCATAGGACTTCTGTCGGCTCTAAGCAGCCCAGAGTCTCTCTCTGATCAACTGAACTTTCTCTAAGGCATCAAATACTAAGTCAGGACCTATGACTGAGGCCTCACTAACTTCAAACCAACCAATTAGAGATCTATATCTCCTACCATAGAGAGCTTCGAATGGAGCTATCTGAATACTAGAATGATAGCTATTATTGTATGCAAACTAAATCAAAGGCAAGTGGTCCTCCCAACTTCTCTTGAAGTCAATTACACACACCCTTAGCATATCTTTAAGAGTCTGAATGGTCCTTTCTGCTTGACTATCTGTCTAAGGATGAAACGCTGTGCTGAGATGGACTTGAGTACCAAGACCCTTTTGGAATGCTTTCCAAAAGTAAGAAGTGAACTAGGTACCTCTGTCTGAGATGATAGATAGTGGAATACCATGTAACCTGAATAACTCCATGATATAGAGTTTAGCATAATCCTCGACGGAATAAGAAGTACGAATATGAAGGAAATGAGCTGACTTGGTCATTCTATCTATAATGACCCAGACTAAATCATGTTGATGATGAGTTCTAGAAAAACCCGTCATAAAGTCCATGTTAACTTCTTCCCACTTCCAAGTAGGAATGGTGAACTCTTGCATGGAACCACTAGGTTTCTGATACTCTATCTTAACCTGCTGACATGTAGAGAACTTAGCCACAAACTCTGCAACATCTCTCTTCATCCCACTCCACCAATAGATCTCCCGCATGTCACGGTACATCTTAGTGGCCCCTGGATGAATAGAGTATCGTGCACCATGCGCTTCTGCAAGAATTCGCTGCCTCAATTCATCTACACCTGGAACACATAGACGACCTTGACAACGAAGAACACCATCTCCCCCTTGGGAGTAAACCTCGACTTTCTAATTTTGAACTGAATCTTTGAGCTTGACAAGGCTAGGATCCCTGTCTTGTTTCTCTTTTACGTCGAAAAATACAGATGACTCTGAACTACTATGAACACATACACCACCCTCTGAAGAATTGACTAAGCGAACGCCTAGTCTGTCAAGATGATGGATCTCCTGAGCCATCTTTTTCTTACTATCCTCAATGTGAGAAATACTACCCATGTAGAGTCGACTGAGAGCGTCGGCCACAACATTGGCCTTGCCCAAACGATAAAGAACACTCATGTCGTAATCCTTCAAGAGCTCTAACCACCTTCTCTGGCAAAGATTGAGATCTTTCTGGGAAAAGACATACTGGAGGCTTTTATGGTCTATGAAGACATCTACATGAACTCCATAGTGATAATGTCTCCAAATCTTCAAGGCAAAAACTACCGCTGCTAACTCAAGATCATGAGTAGGATAATTCTTCTTATGTGGCTTTAACTGTCTAGAGGCGTAGGCTATGACCTTACTATGATACATGAGGACAAAACCTAAACCCACTCTGGATGCATCACAATAGACTATAAAACCATCTGAACCATCTGGAATAGCTTGAACTAGAGCAGAGGTGAGTCGAGTCTTCAACTCTTGAAAACTCTTCTCGCATGAATCTGACCACTGAAACTTAATCTTCTTCTAAGTCAATCTGGACATGGGAGATGTAATAGAAGAAAATCCCTCGATAAACCATCTGTAATAGCCAGCCAAACCCAAGAAACTCCTAATATCTGATGGAGATACGGGTGTGGTCCAGTTTCTTACTGCCTCGGTTTTCTGAGGATCTACTCTAATTCCATCACCGAAAATAATATGACCAAGGAATGCTACTGATCTTAGCCAAAATTTGCACTTGCTGAACTTAGCAAATAATTGGTGATCCCTGAGAGTTTGAAGAACAATCCTGAGATGGTCTGTATGATCATGCTCTGTGCGAGAATAGACTAGAATATCATATATAAAGGCTATGACAAATATGTCCAAGTACATCTTGAATACACGGTTCATCAAATCCATAAAAGCTGTAGGGGCATTGGTAAGACCAAATGACATGACAAAAAATTCAAAATGACCATACCGAGTACAGAAAGCTGTCTTCAAAATGTCACATTCTCTAACTCTGAGTTGATGATAGCCTGATCTGAGGTCTATCTTGGAGAAGTAACTGGCACCCTGAAGTTGGTCGAATAGATTATCAATCCTGGGAAGAGGATATTTATTCTTGACCATTACCTTATTGAGTTGACGATAATGAATACACATCCTGAGAGAACCGTCTTTCTTGCGCACGAATAATACTGGAGCACCCCATGGGGAAATGTTGGGTCTGATGAATCCCTTATCTAAGAGATCCTTCAACTGATCTTTCAGTTCCTTGAGTTATATTGGTGCCATTCTGTATGGTGAAATAGAAATAGGTTAAGTATCCGGAAGAAGGTCTATGTCGAAGTCTATTTCCCTTTTGGGAGGAATGCCTGGAAGATCTTCAGGAAAGACATCTGAGTATTCATTAACAATAGGGACTGTTTCGAGACTGGGATATTCAGAATAGGAATCTTTAACATGCATGAGATGATACACACACCCCTTAGAAATTATTTTCCTTGCTCGAAGGTAGGAAACAAGTTGACCCCTGAACGCTGATATGTTACCCTTCCACTCTAGGAAGGGCTCATTCAGTAACTAAAACTAAACTATCCTTTTTCTACAGTCAACTATGGCATAGCAGGAATGAAGCCAATCCATGGAGAGAATGAAATCAAAATCAGTCATCTCTAACTCTACTAAATCTGCTGATGTGGATTTTTGAGATATCATAACCGGACAGTTCCTGTATACCCATCGGGCTATGATGGTTTTACCCACTGGGGTAGAGACTGAGAAGGGCTCTGCTAGGACTTCGGGACTAATTCTAAAATCGCCTGCTATGTATGGAGTAACAAAAGACAAAGATGCACCTGGGTCTAGCAAAGCATAAACATGAACATGGAAAATTTGTAACGTACCCGTAACGACATAAGGAGAATTTTCCTGATCCTGTCGGGACTGAAGAGCATAGAGTCTATTTGGGCATTGCCCACTGGTAGCATTGGAAGTGGCACCCTGTTGGTTTGGGCGACTGGACTGAGCTGTAGAATAATTTTGCTGACCCTGAATTCTTGACTGTGGACACTCCCTAATCCTGTGTCCTGGCTTGCCACAACCAAAACAGAAATCACTACCGGCTCTACAAATGCCCTTGTGGTTCTTACCACAAGTCTGACAAAGGGGATTCGTTCGGGCACTACTAACACTGCCCTGAGATTTAGAGCCTGGAGCTTTGTTTCTATTGCCGTCTCTGAACTTCGACACTGGAGCGCTGGCAGAGGAAGGAGCTGGAATGGATGACTTGGAGCAAAACTATGAATGGTTTCCTCCATCTGACTTGGGGTGAGCAAAGTTAAAATTACCTGACCTTGCTCTCTTGTTTTGACTCTCCCTAGTCTTAAACTTCTGCTCTTCTACTTGCTTGGCATGGGTCATGAGTCTTGCTAAGGTCATATCACCGATCAGCATTGCAGAGCTACACTTATTTACCATGCTATATTGACCCCAGACACGAAATTGCTCATCTTAGCTCTATTGTCTGCAACCACATGAGGAGCATACCTGGCTAGCTGTGTAGATCTGAGAGAATACTCCCTAATCATCATATTTCCCTGCCTGAGGTTAATGAACTCAAGAACTTTGGCTTTCCTCAGCTTTTGGGGAAAGAATCTGTCTAAGAAGGCTGTGACAAATTCCTTTCACTCGATAGGGCCTATATCATCTAACCTCTTAGACTTTCACTGTTTGTACCAATCATGAGAAACATCCTATAACTGGTAGGCGGCTAACTCATCACTCTCAATAGAAGTAACACCTATGATGCCAATGACCTTCTGGACTTGTTCAATGAACTCGTGAGGGTCCTCATCAGATTAGACCCATGGAAAGATGGAGGGTTCATTCGGGTGAAGTCCCAAACCCTAGCTACTTTGGGAGTGGCCACTGGATTGGACGGAATGAATGGTGGCTGTTCATTCTGTGCAGCCATGGACTGAGCATGTGTGGTAAATGTGGCTCTAAACTCCACATGGGAAACATGTTCGCCCAAAGGATCTTCTGGCTGAGGAGCTGGCTGGTTTCTTCTCATTGAGGCCATGGTCTGGAATAAGAAAAGAATGGATTAGACTGAGAGTTTAACTTGTGATTATGCTTACTAGCATAACATGAATAATGAAGAAAGGGGATTGTTCCTAAAACATCTTATAGCCTCCCCCACATAAATGTGGCGCGCAACACACCCATGTACAAGACTCTACTAGATGCGACTTTCAGACTTTTTAGGACTCTATTGAACCTTAGGCTCTGATACCAAGCTTATAACATCCTAATTTGTTGAACCAGAATGCTACACGGTGCTCATAACCCTGAGGGACCACAAGCTAACCCATGACTAATATCTGTACTTATATACTGCAAATCATGATATAATAATATAGAATACATGGAACTGTAAGGCTATAAGGTTCAAATGAATACAATCATGTGGGTGAAAATATCCAAAACAACTCAATCTGAACGTAAATCTGAACATAAATCTGAAAGTAAATTTGAAAGCCTCTAAACTATCTGAATAAGGAGTTGAAGGAGCATGTCTCTAACTAACTCCATAAAACTGAACTGAAGAAATAAATAAATGTATCAAATCGTATTGTCCTCGAATCAATAAGGACTCACTGTGTCTCTGCGACTGGAATGCTACCGCTACTGCTGGGCTGGAGCTCGTGTCTCAAAACCTATGGTGTAACATAAAAAGAAAGCACCATAGCGTAAATGCGTCAGTACAATTGGAGTACTGAGGATATGAGGAGGGTAGGATGAACATAAAGGGTTTCATGCATGAACAACACTGACTGACTAATATGAATGTGGGAGTGCAAACACACACATATAGAAACTGGGACCGTGAATACGTGATAGCATGACCTTTAAGCTAATACATAGTTTACTAATAACTGTCATGACTAATATTGAAATTGATAACATGTACGACTGTATCTGATAGTCCTGTATATACTAAAATCTGAAGAACGCCCTGAGTTCTTTTATTGAGACTGATACTGAAACTGTGGGATATAGTGTTTAACCAACATACCCCATGTATGTCGTTATGGCTAAGCTGGTGTCCAATCTCTGCCCTGACTGGAGGGGTGTCAATACCGTGCTGTGGGTAAGGACAGACTGTGAGTGACCCTTATCTCGCGGGTATTCAATGAGAATGGTGGAAACCCTAAACTAATGGGTTAAGCCACCTCACCAACCTTAATCTGACGGGTTAAGATGTCTCAACCTACGCTAGCTTCGTAGTTCCGGAACACAAGAATTGCTACTAAGAATCACACCTTAAACTGGCAGGTGAGTTCCCACTCGGTGCTAACCTCTTCTCCCATATGGAGGGACTGGACATGAATAACTAACTGTGCATGAATTAATCTTACTGAATTCTATTGACTGGCGGAATGTTACTGATATCTGACAACTGACTAAGATCATGAGGTTTTCCTGAGTCACATGACTGACTAGAGTCTGTGAAATCATAACTTGAGTTCGGATATCATGAAACATGACATGAATCTAGGCACACAACTATAGTTTTTGGGTACAAGTACCCGCAGGACTCAATGGAAGGAAACTGATACACATAACTGACTTGATCATAAGAGTAGAGTCCATAATATATAATATCATAAGTAGGGATCTCATACTATGCATGGTTATCAATAATGTACTGCATGGAAAGGATTTCATATCACATGGAAGTACTTGCACAATCTTAATATCATGTTCGTTGCATAATCATATTGGTAACACGTACTAATAGCATGGAAGTTCATGTGGGTTGCATGGTTATCAAAAATTTTGTTCATAAGTAGGATTTTCAAGTAAACATAGCATAATCTCATAATAATAGTTCATGAGTATTCCAACAACATTTACAAGGCACATTAGCTACATAGAAGTCATTGGAACGTAAGGGCATATCATGAATCCTTCACTTAGTCACAATTTAGCTATATTGCATGATTTCTAGTTCCTTAGGCATTTTATCTAACACCTTACATGCACATCTTAAGCATAGGTAAATTCATCAAATTATACATTATGAACAACCAAATTTACATGTTTCCAACTCATATGACATCATGAATTCATAAAAACATATAAAATTTCATCTTGGGAATCACCCAATATCAACAACATGATCATCAACACCCAATAATTTAAAAATCATACTTTATAATGAAAAAGAGGAAAACAAACAAGAATCAATATGGGCATGATCTTATCACCACAATTAACCAAGCTTTTGTATTTTAAAGATATGCGTGGGTTGGGCGGCACCTAACCAATCGCCTATGCTTACTGTCTCTCACGAAAATGGGCATAACTTTTCGCTAGGATATTGGATTAAGGCAAAATTGGTATTGTTGGAAAACTAATTTGATTCTCTACAATTTGGTGGGTCTACATCAGCCAAAATACCACATTATATTCGAGTTATACTCGTTCAAAGATGACCCTTGCAAAATCGAACACTAAAACTTGATGGATTTAAAAACCCTTAGCTTGTATTACCTTAAGTGACTCATATGAACATGCTTAATGCATCATAAGCTATCCTATCACTAGGATATTCATTGTAAGTCATATAATCAAGTATGAATCATAGGATAGGAGATTTCATACGTAGGAATACTTATTCACTTCCTAGCTTCGAAATATTTGGGTTATTACAACAGGTTTGTTCAAGTCACCCTTATTATTATCAGATGATTGGGAGGTTTGAGTTCCCCATATTATATTACATGATTGAGTGCTTAAATCACCTTGGTATGATTGGAGGTTCGAGTTCCCCATGGTACATATGTACATCCTATGGTTTGTGCGGCTACACGCACTGGAGTCCTTCTATTTGGGGGAAAGCTGGGACCATATAGACCGTGAGTGCCTTCTTATGTTATAATGATTGAGTTACACAATCCAGGCTAAACTTTTAAAGTGTATGTTAAGCCTTGTTCCCTTTTCCGTTATTTTATTTATGTATTTATACGATGAAGTACACATGGCTTTTAATTGGATTTGACTTGGCTTTATTTTATCCCCTATTATTGAGTTACATACTAGTGTTCAACCTGCTATCCATCTCTAGACGCTGTATCCCCAAGCGATGCAGGAACCAGAGATACTTTTATTTTTTGCATAGTGATAGGTGGATCATCTCGGTTTATCGGTGGTTGGTGAAAGTGGTGAGATTCTATTCTCTGTAAGACTTGGACATTTCTTCAGTTTATATTCTTAGATTAGAATTAAGAGTTTACATTATTATTAACTTTTTCATTGTCATTGTTAGAGTCAGGGGAATATCTCAATACTTTATTAATTTTGGTTTTACTTAGAAGGCTTTGTGGATTACTGTGGACTAGGGTGGTGATATAGGTTGGTTGATTTTGGTCAGTTATCAGCTTTAGACATATCTTAAATTCTTTAAGCTTATCTTATACTATCTTGTTATATGCTTGGAATTCATCTGATTTTAGGGGTAGTGTGTTCTGTTTGGTTAGGTGCAGGGGGTATTCTCTGGTCCTTATTGGAATTGAGATACCCATCATGGCTAGGCCCTAGTTTGAGTTATCACAATGTTGGTATCATAACCTAGGTTTGGTATCATTGGGTCTCCATAAAGCCATGTCAAGTAGAGTCTCTTTTATGGGTTTGCAGTGCGCCACACTTACAAAGGAGAGGCTTCAAGGCATTTAGGAATATTTCCCTTTCTTGGTATTCTATTTCGAGCTATAAAGCCTAATATTCTTAAATATTCTCAAATTCCAATATGTTCACTTTTTAGATCATGCCTCATAGAAGATATGATGCTCGTGGAAAATCTTCAGTCCCGTTTGAAGACTATGTGAGTAGAGCTCATCCTACTTAAGGAGTTCAGACCCAGTCCAAGGTCATACTTATGATTGCCTCTGTAGAGTTCCACTGATTCCCCTAGCCCTCTCCGAGCAACTTAAGCTGGCATGTCTAATGTTGAGTTTCGCCAGTCTATCTGTTTGCTTTCCAGTTGGTTGCCTCTCAGATTGAGTATGTTTCTTTTATTTTCCCACCTTCTGAGGTCACTAGAGTTAGCCAGTTTATGAGATTGAGTCCTCCAACTTTCACTGATTTTAAAGTTAAGAAAGATCCTTAAAATTTTATTGATTAGATGGAAAAGATTTTTTATATAATGCATGCTACTGATGTAAAAGGTGTGGAGTTTATTGCATATCAATTGAAGGATATGGCATATCATCAGTATGAGAAATAAGACCAGTCTAGGGGTGATGATATTGAGTCTACTTTGTGGGATAATATCTCTAGTGCTTTTCCTAATCGCTTTTTTCCTCAGGAGTTAAAGGAGACATAGGCTGAGGAAATTATAAATTTGAAGCAAGGCAGGATGGCAGTAAAAGAGTATGCCTTAAAGTATTACCAATTATCACGATATACTTTAAAATTAGTGTCTAGCATGAGGGATAGAATAAAAAAATTTTCTTTGGAATTATCCTATGATTTGATCTTAGAAAGCAAGGCTTCCTAGTTGAACAAGGATATGGACATCTCTAGACTTTTGGTGTATATGGAACAAGTGGAAGAGAAAAAGAAAAAATAAGTAGAGATGAATGAAAGGAAGAATAAGAAGTTTTGGTACTCGAATCAGGATGGAGGTCAGTAGCACAGTGCTAGAGATTGTGGAAAATATTCTAAGAAGTAGGGAAATTTTGGTTCCTACTCTATGGCTAGTGCTACTCATTCGAAGCCGTCGGGTGATTGTTGTTTTCAGAATAGTATGGGTCTAAGGGTACAGGGTATCCAATGTCTAGCTAGTGGGTCTCAGTCAGCTCTATTATATCTCCCTTGTAGATTTTATGGTAAGGTGTATTATAATATTTGTGAAGAGGGGAGCAATAAGTTATTTAAATATAGCTATATTGGTAATATGCAGAAGGATTGTCCTTCTAGGGTTGCTTCTGGGGAAAATAAGATTCGTGTTGCTACTTCATCAGCTCCTACACCAAAGAGTGCTACTTCTATTTCTGGATCCAACACTAGACAAAACTATCTGTACGCTCTTGCCATCTATCACGATTCTGAGGCATTTCCCCCATTACTATTACTGATATGCTTAAGCTTTTCTCCTATGTTGTATTTTGTCTACTCTATCCCGAGTGTACCCTCTCTTATGTGACCCAGGGTCTACCCTCTCTTATGTGACCCTTTATATGGCTATCTATTTTGCTTTTGACCCTAAGTATATTTTGGATCCCTTCTCTGTGTCCACCCCAATGGGTGACTGCATTGTTGCTAGAAGGATCTATAGGAGTTGTGTGATGATGTTTTGTGGTAGGGAGACCCTGGTGGATCTGATAGAGTTGGACATATTAGACTCTGATATGGTTTTAGGGATGGATTGGTTGCACTCGTTATATGCTTCCCTTGATTGTCAGACCCAAAGGGTTAGTTTCCACTTCGCTAATGATCTGGTGATCCAGTGGGAAGGTAGACCCCTAGTGCCTAAGGAAAGGTTCATTTCATATCTTAGAACCCAAAAATTAATTTCTAAGGGATGTCTCTATCACTTAGTGTATGTTAAGGATTGTAGATCCAAAGTTCCTTCTTTGAAGACCATCCCTGTAGTCTGTGAATTCCTCGAGGTATTTCTTGATGATCTTCCTGGTGTTCTTCCTTATAAGGAAATTGATTTTGGAATTGATCTTCTTCCAGACACTCATCTTATTTCTATTCCTCCTTATAGAATGGCTCCAACTGAGTTAAAAGAACTCAAGGTGCAGTTAAAATATCTGTTAAATAAGGGATTTATCTACCCTAGTATTTCTCCATGGGCTGCTCCAATTTTATTCTTGAGTAAAAAGGATGGGTCCCTTTGGATGTGTATAGATTACCACTAGTTGAATAAGGTAACTGTGAAGGATAAATAACCCCTTTCAAGGATTAATGATCTCTTTGATCAGCTTCAGGGTGCTAAGTACTTATCTAAGATTGATCCTCGGTCTGGGTACCATCAATTGAAGATTAGGGAGACGGATATCCCTAAAACTTCTTTTCGAACCCAGTATAGTCATTTTGAGTTTTTGGTGATGTCATTTGTTTTGACTAATACCCCGACAATATTTATGGATTTTATGAATCAGGTATTCCGCCAGTTCTTAGATTTTTTCATAATTGTATTTATTGATGATATTTTGGTGTATTCTAAGAGTGAGGCGGATCATGCCGATCATTTTTGCCTTATGTTGGAAACCTTAAAAGATCAATGGTTGTATGCAAAGTTCTCAAAGTGTAAGTTCTGGTTAAATGTTGTGACTTATCTGGGTCATATTGTTTCTAGTGAAAGGGTCATGGTGGATCCACAGAAAGTTGCAGTGGTTAAGTAGTGGCCTAGACCCACCAATCCAACTGACATTCGGAGCTTCTTAGGTTTAGCCGGATATTATTAAAGGTTTGTAGAAATTTTCTCTTCTATTACTGCCTCATTGACTAAGTTGACTTAGAAGAAGGTAAAGTTCTTTTGGTCTGATGCTTTTGAGGGTAGTTTCAAGAAGTTGAAAGATAGATGACTTCGACTTTGGTATTAACTCTACCTGAGGGTATTGATGATTTTTTTGTCTATTATGACGCCTACCGGGTGGGAATAGGTTGTTTATTGATACAAAACGGCAAGGTGGTCACATATACTTCTAGATTGTTGAAGGTTCATGGGAAGAATTATTCGATTATTATTTGAAATTGTTAGTTAGGGTGTTTACATTGAAGATCTGGCGACATTATTTGTATAGGGTCCATACAGATATTTGTTCTGGTCATATGAGCATGCAATTCGTGTTTACTCAAAAAAGATCTAAATCTCAGGCAAAGAAAATGGCTTGAGTTGCTAAAGGACTATGACACGAGTCTCCACTATCACCCAGATAAAGCTAATGTGGTTGTTGTTACTCTTAATAGGTTATCCATCGAGAGCTTATCTCATATGGATGAGGAGAAATGGGATTTAGTGAAGGATATTCACCGTTTGGCTAATCTTAGAGTCCATCTCTTAGATTTTGAAGATGGTGCTGTAATTATTCAAGAGGTGGTGAAGTCATCTCTTGGTGCTGTGGTAAAGGAGAAACAAGTGTTGGACCCTATCTTGATGCAGATCAAGGAGGATGTAGGTAGGAAAAAATTGATGGCTTTCTAGATTGGTGGTGATGGTATCTTGAGGTATCAAGGTAGATTGTGTGTTCCTGATGTTGATGGGTTACAAGGAAGAATGTTGGCTAAAGCTCATGTGTCGGATTATACTATTCATCCTAGTTCAATGAAGATGTACCATGACTTAAGAGAAATTTATTGATAGAATAACTTGGAGAAGGATAGCTAATTTTGTGGCTAAGTGCATGGTGTGTCAGCAAGTGAAGGTGGAGCACCTAAGGCCTAGTGGATTATTTCATGAAATTGAGCTGCTTGTGTGGAAATGAGAAATAATTAATATGGATTTCGTTACTAGTTTTTTGCAGTCTCACCATCAGTTTGATTCCATTTGGGTCATCGTGGATAGGATTACTAAGTCTATTCACTTCTTGTTAGTGAGGACTCATTATTCAGTAGAAGATTATGCTAAGCTCTTCGTTGAGGAGATCGTGAAATTGCATGGTGCCCTAGTTTCCATCATGTATGATCGAGGTACTGAGTTTTTATCTCATTTTTGGTTTTTTTCAGAGAGGTTTGGGTACTAAGATGAGCCTTAGTGCTGCTTTCCACCCGCAAACAGATGGGCAAGTAGAGAGAACCATTCATACATTGGAGGATATGCTCAAATTTTATCTGGTTGACTTTGGTGGTAGTTGGGTTGACCACTTTCCTCTTATAGAATTTTCCCACAATAACAGTTATCACTCTAGCATTGATATGGCTTTATTTACGGCCTTGTATGGTAAAAGGTGTAGGTCTCCTATTAGGTGATTTGAGGTTGGTGAAAAAAGGTTATTTGTTCCTGATTTGGTTTACCTAGCCATGGAGAAGGTGAAGATGATTTGGAAATGGCTTAAGACCTCCCAAAGTCGCCAAAAGTCCTATGCGGATGTAAGACAAAAAGAGTTGAGTTTAATGTTAGTGACAGGGTGTTCTTAAAGGTGTCTCCCATGAAGGGCATGATGCAGTTTGGGAAGAAGGGAAAGCTTAGTCCCCATTATATTGGTCCATTTTGGTTTTGAGGAGGGTTGGTGATATTGCATATAATTAGAGTTGTCTTCAAGATTGATCTCCATTCATCTGGTCTTCCACATTTTGACGTTGAGAAAGTATACGAGTGATCTTGCGATTGTTGTTCCTTTGAAAGGTGTGGGCATTTTGAATTCCTTTTCTTGAGAAAGTTCTGGTGGATATCTTAGGTTGGAAAGTTTGTCGATTGCGGACGAAAGATGTGGCTTCGATAAGGTTCTTTGGAGGAACCAAAAGTATGAAGAAGCTACTTGAGAAGTCAAAAAGGACATTAAGTTAAAGTATCTAGTCTTATTCCCTACTTTAGAAAATCGTGCTTAAGGTATGTGTGATCTTAACATCTTTATTTTCTGTCTTTATTAAAGGTAAGTGTGGAAGCATTTCTGTGTTAAATCGTGCTCAGGGATAACTTGACCTATCATTCGAGGACGAATGATCCTAATGGGGAAAAATGAAATACCTAGGTGATGATCTCTGAAAAATTTCTGAAATTTTATCCTCATTGTCCTGAATACGACATACCTTATGAGTCATAGGGAGTCTTAACGAGTAGGTGGACGCAAATCGTAACCTGACCAGTGTGTGTGGATAAGTCTTCTACTCTGAGTACGAGTGACTCACTATGATTCATGAGGACTCATAACGAGATATTGTGTGCAAATCATAGGATATCCAGTGTATAACTAAATGGTTTCTATGTTGACTACAACTGGACCCTATGAATCGCAGGGTCTCATTACGAGCCACAGTATATGAGTTGTAAGGTGAATAGTTTGTGTTCATGGTGATACTGTCTTGACAATGGCTTATGGAGATGAGTCGTATTGAGTCGTGATGAGTCATTATAAGAATCATAACAACTGATGGTTTATTTCCCAGCCTTTAATGGGTGTATTTTAGACATTTCCCTCTTATCTCAATAATAAACCATGACCTGTAAACACACTTGGGGTCCTATTTTCATCGATAACACATTCCAAACAATCTTTCTTCTCTCTCAAGTCTCTCAAACATCCATACAAAGGGTTTTTAAGAAGAGAGTCAAAGAGAGCTTTAAGGGTTGAATTCTCTCCATAATCTTTGGTATTTTAGGCATGTTCTTTGCCCAAATTGCTACTTTGTTAAAGCATGCATTTTAAAGTATTATTTCTATGGTTTTGATATTAGTTTTGGAGCATGGGTTGAGGATTTTGAATGTTTGTTTTTGAACAATATTTCCCATGGTTTACATATGTTTGTTCATGCTTTAATTATGGTTTTGAACACGTGGGGTTCATGAGTATGGTGAATAAACTAAGGGATTATGATTTCCCTTAGTTTTTGAACATTGACAATTGAAATGGTAATGACCTCAACCCTCCCTCCCCCTAATTGTGAAATTGGATTTGAATGCAAAAAGTATGCATATTAAGTTACTCTTGAACTATTACATAGTGTGAAAAGTAAATAAAGCATAATATTTTTGAATTAAACCTTATGGGTTGTTTAATTCTCCAAGTTAATATATATTTAAACCAAGAGGGTTGTAAATTTCCCTAAATATTGATAATTGGTTTGGCATGTTGATGTTACCTTGCAAGTGTTGTTGGTATGACGGTACTAATAGTGTATGTCTAAATGTGTATCATGGTTCATTACATAGGAATGCATGATATATGATTTAATTGGGCTTTAATGAGGGTTGTGTATCAGAGTCATGAAAGTGGAGGTCCCGAGGGACCAATACTGGAAATCTCGGTTGCCAATGTGGGGGCCTAAATGATTGGGTAGTTCAAGTCCACCTTATTATTATCAGATGATCGGGAGGTTTGAGTCCCCCACACTACATTACATGATTGGGTTCTTTAATCACCTTAGTATGCCAGGAGGTTCGAGGCCCCCATGGTGCATACATACATCCTCTAGTTCGTGCGGCAACACACAATGGGGCCTTTCCAGCTAGGGAAGAGTTGGGATCATATAGCCCGTGGGTGTCTCCTTATGCTATGGCGGTTGAGCTACACAATCCGGGCTAAACTTTTAAAGTGCATGTTAAGACTTGTTCACTTTCACGACATATTATTTATGTATGTATACGATGATGTGCACATGGTTTTGAATTGGATTTTACTTGGCTTTATTTTATCCCTTATTCTTTGAGTTATATTCTAGTGCTCAACCCATTAATCATCTCCGGAAGCTATATCCCCACATGATGCAGGCACCAGAGATACTTCTATTTTTCCTGCACAGTGTTAAGTGGATCTGCTTGGTTCGTCGATCATTAATGGGGAAGTTTTCAGCTTACATTCTCTAAAAAACTTGGGCATTTCATCAGTTTCCATTCTTAGATTAGAATTGAGAGTTTACATTATCATCAACATTGTCATTGTCATTGTCAGGATTGGGGGCATGCCCGACACTTTATTGATTTTGATTTTATGTATAAAGATTTGTGGATTACTGTGGACTTGGGTGTTGGTGTTGGTTCGTCATTTTTGGTCGGTTATTGGCTATAGACATATATTAAATTCCTTGAGCTTATCTTATGCTATCTTGTTATATGTTCTGAATTCATCTGATGTTAGGGTATTGTGTTCTGTTTGGTTAGGTGCATGAGGAGGTCTTTGGTTCTCGTTGTACTTGAAAAATCCATCACGCCAATACCCTAGTTTGGATCATGACAAAAATACTATAAAAAGAGACTTAAAAAAGAGATATCAAAAATAGGTCGGAGAAAATAGACCTCATTAGGTCATTTTTGCCCTAATTTTTTTTAAATAAACTAAACTTACCAAGTAGATTAAATGTTTAAAAACTTTACAAAATAATAATAGCAATCTTAGGGGTCAGAACTAAATTCAAGGGAAATATAGTGGCCGCATGAGGTCACTAAACATTTAAAAAGACTTAAAAATAACATAAAATCGACCTGGCGCTACTCCATGTTGGGTGATAAATTCTATGTGGGTTAAATTCTACTCCATGTTGGGTGATAAAGAATATATTAATACTCTAGAAGAAAAGATTAAAGATCAGGAGCTTGTGCTGATAGCTTTGACTCTCCAGATATCAGAAGCTGAGCGACAACTTACTAAGCTGAAACTTAAAATCTGATTTTGGTAAGTCAACTAGAGAAATAAGGTGGTTCCAATTATAAATGGAAGAATGAAGTCTCAAAGTTTCAGGTTGAGCTTGAAGAAAAGCTGGAGGATTCTCAAAGGCTTCTCATGGCTGCACTTCAGGAGAATGAAGAGTTAGAAAAGGACCTGGTTCATCTAAGGGAAGAACTTAATAAATTCCTACAATGGACTGCATCTTCTCAGATCCTTTCTAACTTTACTAATCAAGGGTCTAACAATGGAAAGAGGATTGGTTATCAAGAAAGAACCTAACCTAGTGGGTCTCAAGGGACAATTGCTCATAATGCTAAGAACAAGGTTCATAAGCCTCTATGCACTCATTGTGGAAAAGATGGGCATACAAGGGGAAATTGTCAGAACTAGATTAGAGCTAGGATGAATGTTTCCAAATATATTCAGAAAGGAAATGTTTATTCTAAGGGTCTCAAGCCTTACAAAATTGTGAAAAAGAACTCTCTACGTAAATGGCCCAAAAGGGATTTGATCACACCATTGTCCCATTACTGGGAACTCAGGCTCAAATGGGCTTCCAAATCTGGAAAGTGATCATGATTCTAGGCAGGAGAAGGGGATTACAGTCAGGAATAACTCATCAATTGAAAGAGTTCAAAGCTCAATGATGAAAGATTTAACTGTGCTCTTTCTCTTAAAACACTTCTAGTGAAGGTGTCTTTTTGTGAAAATATTATTTCAAATATCTAATCCCTGGCCTATGAAAGATGATATTCTACAAGAGAATGTGTGAAGCTTGTGCTCTAAAGGACGCCCTAGAATGACCTTTAGAGATGATTAACGAAAATGCTCTGGTCCTGCAAATAAGATCTGATTCTTAGGGATACGGTCCCTAGGAAATCCATCTCAGAAGGAGAAGCTTCATTAGCTTGAACAAAATCAAGTTAAGGACCTAGTTCCCAGACATGCTTTGGGAACAAATTCTAAGATAAATAGAGTGTGCAAAGAATTAAAGCATGATGATGACTTAGCCTAATTTGTGAATCAGCTTTCCTTCCAAAATTAGCTATGTTCAGGAGACAGGTATTCTCGATAAAGTGGGTGTATTTTAGTCTAACTCAGTACTTTACCCTTGTATTTATACACCCATGGGAACAATTTAGGAAGTGGACAAAAGTGACAAGAACAAATTTTAAGATTCACTCAAAGTAGAGGGATCTTATTTTTTCTTACAGGTTAGTATCACTACAGTATGCTTTAATAATCATAAAATATACTGTCTGATAAAGCCATGTATCTTTTCCTTCCCCCACAAAAGTTGTCAATTCATTTGCGAAATGAAGAGTAACTCTTATCAAAACCAAACATGTCATTCTCTAATTGCAAAGATCACCTTTTCAAAATGCTAAAACAAAATACTTCCTAGTCTGAGTCTTAACTCATCACTCGTTGGCTTCACTAAACCAAATTTATCTTTTTTATTCTCCTTCCTATAAAAAATCAAATTGAATATGCCATCATCAAATATCCTGATCCTTTAGCAACTAAAGCCATAGAAAACTTCGTCTTAGGTCCTCTAAGTCAAAGTTTGGTAATTCTGTTGGAATGAGGCAGAAATACATAAGCTCTGAAAAGGAAAGAAGCCTCTAAGGGAACTGGTCCCAGAAAGAAAAAAACTGCTATTGAAATGTTAGAGGAAAGTAATGAGAACAAAGGATGAGATGAAGAATATGGGTGATTGAAGGGGATTAAAATGCTGATGACTTAGAAAGTTCTCCCAGGAATAAAATCTTGATCCCAACATATGTGAGAAAAAGGGAGACATGCAATGCCATATAGGTACCTCCTCAACAAAGTATTTGAACTCTTTGAGGTACTTGGGAAAAGGATATCACATGGAATAACCAAGCTGATATTTAATTTGAACAAAACTTGTGGTGAATGTATATCAAGTATCTGAATTTCTAGTTGTTCAAGAGAAGTTCGGAATGGAAATGGAGGAGTTAAGAATCTAGTCAATTGTCAAAGATACCGGATTAAATGTATTCTCTGAAGGAATAGGTGCCACTGATGAACATGCAACTAGAAATGCAAAACTTCAGGAAAGAATGGTCAAACTGAATGCTAAAGTGAATATCCATACCCAAGAGTTGGTGGATACTCACTCTACTTTAGATGCAAGAATAGAATACTGCTTAAGTCATTTTTACCCAATCTTCCTTCCACCCGAGCTCTGTTATCCTCATCCCCTCATCAATATTGTGTCAGCTCCATATCCTGGTCTCATAATGGCTTTTAAAGATGGTTATCATATGATAATTATTCTAGCCTATTGTAATAGTACTGACTATTATGAGTGAATGGATCTTTAGTTTGTGTATCTCATTTGTCTCCTTATTTTTGTGCTGTTCTACATGTTAGTATTCCCCAATGGCCATGAGTTAACTAATTTGTGCTTATCTTTACTCTTTGTTTACTGTTAACCCTTTTCAATGATGCCAAAAGAGGGAATACAGAGTTCATGTAGTAGGGACCAGGCACCAGGTAAATTGAGATGCAGATCTAAAAAGAGTCATACTGACAGGGGGGAGTGTGTAAATATAAATGCACCAAATAAAATAAAGATGCACTATAACAGGGGAAGTTTTTGCTTCCAAATGACAACAAGGGACTAGGTCTTTGTGTTGCATAATGAAAGAGAAAGCATGATGATAGGGAGAGCATTCATCTTTAAGTGGTAATCACTCTGGTTAAATGTGATTAGTATGCACTAATACATAAATTTTATGGTTTGGTTTGTCATCATAAAAAAAAGGAAAAATTGCTATATGTAGTTTTGATGATGAGTAGATAAACTATGAGGGACTAGGTCCCTGGACGTGCAAAGTACAGTACAACTGACACACATCTTTGCACAGTTTTGTCATCTTGTGTAACAAACTTGCAGGTGCTATTTTGTACTGACTTGGATAGCTGGTCCAATGATCTTTCAAGCCCTAATCATCATCCATCTATAAAAAGAAAGAGATACCTCTTCAATAGTCAGTTTTTCGTGAATCTAAAGAGTGAAGAGAGGCTGCAAAAACCCCATTTCAATTCTACTCAAGTTCTTAGATTTATGAGTGCTTAAATTGTAATAGTTTCTTGAGTGAGTAATGAGTTGTAACAGAACTACTCATGTTATAAGAGTAGTGTTTCTTGTTGAGAGACAACTACTTAGGTAGAGTTTCCTAAGTAATATGATGATTAGAGCTAATTAGTGTAGAGGGAGTCCTTGGTAAAGTTACCAAGATGAGCTTGTAGTAGAGTTGCTACTAGTGCAAGGAGCCTAGAGTTACGCTGGAATCTAGAATGTAATCAGGAGGTTGATTATAGTAGATTTTGTTGGTGCTTGTGAGGGAAAGCCATGGTTTTTCTCATTCTGTGTTTCCATGTAAAAATTCTTGTGACTTTTACTATTTATGCATTATGTTTAGTTTTCTTGAACTCTATTGTTTGATTGCCTATGTTTGATTATGAGGTACCTGGTCCCTTACTGCGCGGAGCAACCCCGAAGGCTTTCAACATACATATCTCCTCAAAAGGATCCATATCGATATTAGAATGGTAGCTATTATTATATGCAAACTCTATGTCAAATGCTGCTCCCATTGGCCTCTAAAATCCATCACACAAGTGTGAAGCATATCCTCCAAATCCTGAATAGTTCGCTCTACCTGACCATCAGTCTGGGATCGAAACGCCATACTAAGATCAACCCGAGTACCCAAATCATCCTAAAAAGTTTTCCAAAAGTGAGATGTGAACACAAAACCTTGATTTGAAATAGTGGACACCGAAACACCATGCAATCTTACTAATGAAGATACAGGCCAACCTCTCAGCACTGAATTAGACCTAAACCAGAATAAACTGAGTTGACTTGGTTAATTGATCCACGAAGACCCAAACACTATCAGAACCATGAGATGTATGAGGAAAACCCATTAGAAAGTCCATGGTGATCCATACCCACTTCCACTCGAGAATGGGTAACCACTGAAATTAATCGATAGGTCTCATAAACTCGGCCTTTACCTACTGACAACATAGGCAACGAGCCACAAAATCTTCCATATCTCATCTCACCCCACCCCACCCCACCAATAGCGTTGTCTCAAATCATGATACATCTTAGTCATACCTGGATGGATAAAATATCTGGAACAATGGGCCTCATCTAAGATCAACCTAATCGAATCACCTGAAGTATCACAAAACACAGTAAAACCCATTCCCTCCTTGGGCAAAGTCAATATAAGAGCTGAAGTCAACAAATCCTTAAGCTTTTGAAATCTCGCCTCACAAGCGGCAGACCAGTGAAAAGAAATCTTCTTCTTAGTCAACTTAGTCAAAGGAGCTGCAATAAAAGAGAAACCCTGAACAAAACACTGATAATAACCTGCCAAGACAATAAAACTCCAAATCTTGATGGGTGAAATAGGCCTAGCCCAATCATGAACCGCTGCAATCTTGGTTGTATCAACCATAATACCCTCCTTAGTCACCATATGACCCAAGAAAGAAACAGACTCCAACCAAAACTCACACTTAGGGAACTTCGCATACAACTTCTCATTCCTCAATCTCTGAAGCACAATCAACAAATGCTCCTCAAGATTAGCCTTACTCTTGGAATGAACCAAGATATCATCTATAAATATAATAATAAAAGAGTCGAGATACTATGGAAATACCTGGTTCATCAACTACAAAAATGCGACAGGGGTATTAGTCAACCCAAAGGATATGACCAAGAACACATAATGACCATATCGAGTCTAAAAAGCTGTCTTTGAAATATCTGAAGCTCTAATCCTTAACTGGTGATAACCAGACTACATATCAATCTCTGAAAGCATCGCAACACCCTAAAGCTTATCAAATAAGTCATCAATATAGGGAAGAGGATAATTATTCTCTACTTTCACCTTCTTCAACTGCTGATAGTCAGTACACATTTGTATAGACACGTCTTTCTTCTTTATGAACAAGATAGACACACCCCAAGGCAATACACTAGGTCAGATAAATCCCTATCCAATAACTCCTACAACTAATTCTTTAATTTCATCAATTCGGATGGGGACATACCATAAGGAGGAATAGAGATGGGCTTGGTGCCCGACTCAACATCAATAGCCGAATCAATATCACAATTCGAAGGCATACCAGGAAAATCCGTTGAACACACATCCATAAACTCATGAACAACACAAATATAATCTAAGGAAGGAGGTGAAATAATAATAGTATTACGAATATGATCCAAATAAAATAAATATGCCCTCTCAACCAACTTATGAGCCTGAACATAAAAGATAACCCTCTTAGGACCTGAATGAAGTACACCCTTCTAAGCTATTCTTGGCATACCCAACAAAGCTAAAGTCACAGTCTTAGCAAAAAATATAGGACAATAAGATAAGGAGCCAATCAATCTATACCCAAAAAAACATCAAAATCAACCATATCTAATAGAAGCAAATCTACCTAAGTCTCACACCTACAAACAGTCACAACAAAAGATCGGTACACCTGATCCACCATAAAAGAATCTCCTACAGTGGTAGATACACGAATAGGAATGTCAAGTGGGTAATTAATAGAATCAAAACCCAAAGAAAAATACACAGACACATAGGAGAGAGTTGATTCGGGATCAAATAATACAAATGCAAGTCTAAAACAAATTAACACGATACTTATAATAAAAGAATCAGAGGACTCTGCCTTAGGTTTGGCTAGTATAGCATAGAACTGCCCACGACTACCAAATGTTTGAAAGGCCCCCTACCACCCCACGAGCACCAATGCCTCTGCCCTTCGCAGCTTTGGTAGCACCTCTAACACTTATGACCATAATAGGAGTGGCTCTAAGAACATTTTGGGATAGTCCTTGGTCATATGGCCAACCTCATCGCATACATAACAAACTCTAACTTTGCTTGACAGCCATCCTGAACTGATGAACTAGAAGATCCACCACCTGAACTCTGCAAAGCCGCCTACACCATCCTACCCTTATATCCATGAGAACCTCTAAAATCTCTACCAGGAGAAACCTGACCTCTGAACTCACTAAAATAGGGCACCTTCTTAGTGCCTCCCTGAGATTCTTGAAGAATACCCTCAATCTTCTTACCATGATCCACAATACTCTATAAGAATCCCCAAATACAACCATCTATGATGTAGCAAACTAAAGAAAGATGTCCAAATCCTTCACAAACTTTTGAATCTTCTCAGACTCTATAGAAATACTAGCACAAGAATATTTGGACAAGGTATGGAAGCATGTATCATACTCTTCTATAGTCATGGAGCCTTGCTCCAGGTAATCGAACTTATCATACATTTGATCTATCAAACTATAATATCTCTAGAAAGGCATCGAAAACTGATTCCATGATATCTCAGAAGCATTAACAGATCTACAACCAACAACCTATCTCCACTAATCTCTAGCCATATCTCTCAATTGATAGGTGGTATAAGCCACTACATACAACTCCAACGAACCTATATTATGATAATTCTCTCGATAATCAATTAAAATGTCATAGGCATCCTCGTTCATAACACCACTTAACCTAAAAGGACCCAAACGAGTAAATCTCTCAAACCTCTTCTAATCTTCAGAAGACATCAAAGTACTCGTAATAAGAGGAGACATAATAAATCTAGAAGGTTGAGATCCCATCAGAAGAGGTAACATAGACGAAGGCTGAACTCCCAATCATGGAGAAACATACTTAGATACTGGCATTGAAGGAGGAATAGTACTCTAAGTCTAAGTACCCAAAACAAAAGTACATGTAATAAAAGGATCCATACTCTAAACTTGAGGAACACCCGATATAACCAAAGGTGAACCCTTTATGGTTCAATAAATACACCAATAATCCCTCCCAAACTAGGGCAGAAAAACTCTAACAAGGCGCAGTAGGCGTGAGTATGGTCCACTTATACTTAAAGATATCATAAGATGACCAAGCAAAATTGTAAATAAAGCATACAAAATATACACTAAGGATGCATCACCTACAATCACAAAATATCCCACAATGGTAGACTACACCAGTTACACTAAAAGTTCTAATATATCACAATTACAAGAACAACACAGTATGTAGAACACAAGTATACATTATATTACATGCAAGTAGAAATAGAGAAGAACATGTAAATACAAGATGGTCAAGTATAAATAATCAAATATAGAGCAAGTAGAAAAATAAGGAGTCAAAATGGAAATTTAATCACAACATCAATCATAATAAAACAGATGCAATGTATAAGATGATGATGATGATGCACGAGATTGTCACACAGACTCCGTATACACCTACTGAGCTAAATCTTCTCGATGTAGGACCCATGATGGATTCATCAATCCATATACTGCTCCATATATACCTACAGAGCTAAAGTTTCCTGATGTAGGACTCATGTGAGGTTCATCACTCCGTATTCAACTAATATCCATAACTCTTCTCCATATGTCCTTCGAAGAGGTCTATAAAATTTGATGTTTCCAATATTTCCAGAATTGTAAGTATATCTAATATTTCTATTTTTTCAGTATTTCTAGTGTTTCCAAAGAACATACATAATATGAGACAAATCAAGAGGGACCACCACAAAAAACAAGTATATACGAAACATACAAAAATTAAGTGAAAGTATGCGTATGATGCCATGAGGATGTACGTTCATAATCACTCTCGATGAGTATTTTCACAACCAACCATATGATGTATTTCCACAACCAACCAAAATGATACATTTTTCATAACTATGTGAGCCAATATCCATTCATTATTTCCAACTATCCATAAATTTCTACATGTTTTATATGCCAATAAGTATGAATATATCACAATACACTAATGGTACCATAATAGGCAATTTCAACAATAAAATTTAATTATTGGCAAGTATTTAAGGCTATCAATATCATATAGGAGCCCACACGATAAAACATATCACATAATATCTCAATTTCAACAATTACGCCACATATAGGCCCTTACACGGGCAGAATACATAGATAACCATTGTTCATGATTAGTTCCCGCCCTTAACATATATTTTGTACCATAATTAACTATCCAATCTAGTCTAAAGTTGTTAAGCCATAACCTACCTCAAAGGCCGAAACCAGTCTGCAACACTTCAAACCCACGACCTTAATTTTCATGAATAATTTTTAAATCAACTAAAACTAAGAAATATAGAATCTATGCATCAAAACAAAGCTAACGATACTCATACTGACTACTTTTGGTTCAGGGTCAAAATAGACCTCTGAAATAGGTTTTTGAAAAAGAAGGAAAAAATCATAACTTTACTTCAAAAATGTGTTTTCCATATTTTTAGGAATATACAGTAAAAAATCCAAGTCAAATCGAGTCAAAAAATGAGGTTCAAATAAAAAAAAGCTATCTTTAAGCTTTTCCAAATAAAATCTTCAAAATTTGTGTTAAAATCAAGAATCAAAGTTGTTTTGAAGATTAAATTGATGAAAAACTAGTAATTGTAAGATCAAAACATTATTCAAGTAAAAAAGAGTGAAATTGGGGTATACAATCTAGCTTTAAAATTTATTGGAGTTTCAAAAAATTAATCAAGAATTAGAGTAGAAAAGGATGAAATATCACCTTAAATCCGTAATAGAATCAAGAAATAGATGTTAATATAGCTTTCCAAGCTCCCATAAGAATCCCATTTAAGTTATCACACTATTTTAATGTTTAACTTTCAAGAGGAAAGGCGAAAGAATCGGAAAAAAGGGGTAAAAGCTGTTTTTATATTGTAGATTTTTTCACCAGATTTTTAAGTCTTAAAATGGACTTTGATGGGGTGTCCAGGATTTGTTCAGAGTATGATATATGCAAGAAAACTATGAAACCACACTAAATTTGACGATTCAAACTCAATGACGATATCAGAATTATGATAAAACTCATTTTCACAAAGTTGACTCCCAAAATCTAAAATCCCAATTTTCCAAACAAAGGTTCAAAATGAGATTTAAAAGCCATAAAATCACACAAAACATGTTACCACCCTAAAATCAACATTCTAGATGCGTTGGAAAAGTAGATTTATCATCCAAGGTCATTTCGACAAAATGTGGGTTCCACACTAATATTTCAAATTTTTTAACTTTCTGATCAACAGGTCGAAATGAGCTCTGGTACATTAGAAATCGAATCAATGGTTTGCCTAACCTAAAATCAATATTTGGAAGCTTCTGGCGTAGTCAGTTCATCCATCCATAGAAAATATTAAAAGATATCCATATAAGTCAAAAATAAGGCTATACAAAAGGCACCAAAATACATCGGGAATAGTGTCAATCACCCCCAAATCCTAGAAATACCTTAATGCAACTATGAAGAGGTGTAAGACAGTCAAATCACATAAAATCACAAATGTCACATATTTTATTAAATTTTTAGGTCGTTACAAAGAAATATACCCAAATTTACATTCAATTCATCCACCATAAACAAAGCAAGTATAAACCCAAACTTTAATCTCAATAAAAATCCAAAATATCTCTATGGAAAACACCAATAATATTTTTCACTCAATAATAATGTATTTCTCTCTCAAAAAGTAGAAAATTAGGTGCTGAAATTGTGAAGGGTTGAACCTTTTATCTTTTGGGAATGAGCCTTGATCATTTACAAATTTGTCACTGAAAAATCCAATCAATCGCGATCGCCGTCTTCTATCATGATCGTGACACTGCATTTGCATTCCTTTGTCGCGGTCGTGACTCCATGATCGCCAGGCCTTGGATCATGAGCACAACACGTTTGCCTTTTTGATCCATCATGATCGTGACCCTCAGAGTGCGATCGCCGCACCTAAGGGTCGTATCCTAAGGCATGTCTTCAGCAGTTGTCCATTTTTGATCACTTTCCCTCCTTTCCAAATTTGCCTTTGCTCCATTCTAATCGAATTTCCATGTAGGATCACAAACACTGAAAATTAGCTCATTTTATAAAGAATTAGCCTCATATATTCAATTAACCCACCATAGTATGCAAGAAATTACATAAAAATAAGTGTCAATTTGCAACTCATTAACCTTACGGATTGAATTACACTAAAATCAATTTTCTAAAAATTTCAAGACATGGATTGTCTTTGATAAATCAAGAGTATAGAAAGGCGAAAAAGGGAAAGAATTGTTACTATGTCAAATGATATTAACTATGATACGAAACTGGAAATAATTGAATAGAAATCACTTTGGTTAGAGCCTAAAAGGCTAAGAATAAAATATAACCATAAAGATAAGATCTATTCAACAGGCACTTAAGCTTGTTAATTGATGATAGGCGAATTTACACGCCTATATCAATATATTTTGCCCATATTTTAGCCTAGTTTTGAGAACAAATTATATATTTCATGCACTTTTAGTCCTTTTTCCTATAAGTGAGCTAACAAACATGATTAGCAAAGTTTCAGGTATAAATGATGCAGAAATCAGCATTTTATGGCTTACTTGATGCTAAAGAAAGCTCACGAAGGAAGGAAAGGGAGTTTGGACTCCTAAAGGACCAAAAGTGATGCATGGGAAATCTGTCCCGGGCTAAAACAATATTTCTGAAGACTTTGGGGACTTGCAGTAACTTATTTAGATTAGGATAATAATACATTAACCTAGTACAATTGGGTTAAGTATTTCATTAGTTTATTTGGATTAGGATAATGATACATTAACCTAGTACAATTGGGTTAAGTATTTCATTAGCTTAATAGGATTTGGTTAAGTATTTCATTAACTTAGTAGGAATAGGATATGGGTATTATAAATACCCTATCATGCTAGAGATTTTTATTCATTCCTCCCTTAGTGGAGAGAAACAATCCTCCCTTAGTGGAGAGAAACAATCCTCCCTTAGTGGAGAGATACATTCTACTTCTCAATTACAACTCTTCTAATCTTCCCATTAATTCTATTTTTCTTCTTCTATTCATCTATTCAATTCTTAATTTCCGCAACAAGAGAAACGTTACTTTGCTAAGGAATTCACGCCTCACGCCTACCACTTGTGCTACACGAAAATCATCAATCTTGTGGTATAATAACAACAATGCAAATTGTGATTTCCTTCGCATTCATGGGTAACTAAACTTCTCTGTTGGGTTATGGAAGCCGAATGAGATACTATCTATTGCTGTGAGTTTATGAGTTCGTGACACGTATGCTGCTTATATCATTATTCTCTTCATCTTAATGCAAATTCTTGTGGCTGCAGACGCATAGAATAACACCAGTATAACATTTAAATTGTTCGAAAGAAAGGTTATCTGCCTGGAAAAGAGATAATGTCAAGGTAGTAGGACACCCTTTCCTATTAAAAAGCTAGTGCCGTAACTGGACTAACCTCTTGGAGAATTCGTACCGTTAGACACTCTTTAAGATCGAAAGAGTTAAAGTGAAATAATCCTCGAATAGGTCGAAAGACGCCTGGATTTACCATCGAATACAATTCTCTATAAGCACATGCATGTCACCATTCTACACACTCATAGCCAATAGAGACGTATAACTCAGAAGGTGGACATAACCCCAACGCTTCAATTCTCATTGTTTACAACTTACGTAACAATCCTTCTCATTTTACTTTGCTATTTTCAGCTTTTACTTCATTGTTTTGGTTACACATTGCAATCCCCCCTCATTACGAGACTTGCACTAAAAGTCTAGTAATTCTGCTTACTTGTTGACCAAGCTATTCTCTGTGGGATCGATACCCAACCCAGTTGGGTTCTATATTTACTAACGACCGCTTTACACTCCTACGAGAGCTGTAGATTGAGCGTTATCATTAATGCTCTTTACTTCCTTCTAAGATGAAATGGTAATAGTAATAGGTGAAATATGGTATAAAATATTTGGAAAATCTAACTATGTTCAGTAGATGGTAAACTGACTTATTAAAGAACTAACACAATGCCAAGCATAAAATATTTGTAGTCCAAAATTGGCGCCGTTGCCGGGGAATACGAGTGTCAATCAAGTTTGTGATAATTACTAGACCCTTTGGTCAAAGATTCTCGTACTTTTACTTTTAGTTTTTGTTTTTGTTTACCGCAGTTTTTTATTCAGTGCATGCCCCATACTAGAAGTTCTGGTCAACCGTTATTACCTATCAATCCTGAACCACAACGCATTGGAAGAATGGAAGCACAAGCAGAAATCGAAAGGATGGCTGCTCAACAGGAACAAGCAAGATTGGCTGCCCTTGCCGCTGCCCAAGTACACCAACAAAACATTGATAACCCTGGGCGAGCAACAAATCCTGATGACGAGGATTTAGGTGATGACGAGTTACTAAACCCTAGGCATGATGCTGAAATTATAACACCTGCCAGCCGAAGAGGTCGACAAGCTCAGTTTAGGTATGATCGCCAACCTATGTAGCCAGCTTTCGACGATGATGATGATGATCTTAATGGTGCCGGAGCCACTGGGGCCATAATTCCACCACCATTAGCGGTTGGAGCCAAGTTCAACATCACAAGCACCATGATTCAGTTATTGCAACTCAAGGGATTATTTGGTGGACTAGCAGGCGATGATCCGAATATGCATCTCATCAACTTTATTTCTTCATGCAAGTCGTTTGACAATCCTGGTGTTGGTCAGAATGCAATTCGATTACGTCTATTTCCATTGTCTCTGTCTGGGGAGGCAACACTATGGTTGAATGGGCTGACTCCTGATTCTATTACAAATTGGAAGCAATTGAGAGACGCTTTCCTAGAAAGATTCTTTCCGCCATCCAAAAGAGCACAGTTGAGAGATGAGATCACCAATTTTCGACAGCTTCCAACTGAAGCCCTCCACGAAACATGGGAGAGGTTCAAGACAAAGCTTATGCGGTGCCCAAATCACCATATGACCAATGACCACTTGATGGAGATATTATATAGAGCTTTGAATTCAGTGACTAAGCCAGTGGTTGATAATGCGGCTGAAGGATCTTTTATGGACCTCACCTTTGGGCAGGCAAGCCATATGCTAGATCGGATGACAAAGCAAAGTAGAGCTTGGCATACCAGGGATTCTGAGGTAGCAAGCTCCACTTTATCTATTGGCATAACTGCAGAACAGAGGCGTAGGCAAGAGGAACGTGATCAAGACATGGCGCACCTGAAAACACAAATGGATCTTCTTACAAAGCATTTATTATCAGGGAAGATCGAAAAAGTTAAGGCCGTGGTAGCACATGGAAGAGACGAATCCGACTCTGAAGAAGAAGCTAACTACTTGAATAATCAGGGGGGTTTCCGCGGGAATGCCCAAGGAAACCAAGGTCGGAACTGTTATGATAAATCTCGAAACAAGGACCAAGGTAGTTGGAAGAACAAGAATAAAAAGAGTGGTTTGTACGTTCCCCCTGGTAGACGTGACACCACCACATCTAATTCTGGAAGTATGGAAGACATGATGGCTAAATTATTGAAAGGAGTGGAAGCAACGAGCGCGGGAGTAACAGAGGTAATCAATGATTTGTCCTCCATGAAACAATTAGTTGATTCACATTCAACTTCTATCAAGCAAATAGAGCAGCAATTGAGCCAACTTTCAGCAGCACTCAATCAATCAAAGGCCGGCACTTTACCTAGCGATACTGTGCCAAACCCAAGAAATGACGGGTCATGCATGGCCATCACTACCAGAAGTGGTAAGGTGCTGGAAACTTCAGCAAAAGGAAAGCAAGTGGTTGACGAAGTTGCGGACATGGATGATAACACAAAAGGAAAAGATGCCGCAGCACCCACTCCTGACGTCAAGGACGCCTCACCCAGTGCTGTGCAACCTGAAAAATCAGAAAAATGGAAGCAAGAGGAGAAGAGAACCGTGGAGAGAACACTTCCATACCCACCACCACCTTTTCCCCAACGATTGAAGAAGGTGGAGGATGACACGAAGTTCAGCAAATTCATGACTATGTTAAAGCAGCTGACCATTAATGTTCCATTGGTGGAGGCACTTGAACAAATGCCTGGGTATGCAAAATTTATGAAGGATCTTTTGACTAAGAAGCGGGCAGCAAGTTATGAGTTGAGAGAAGATGTGCATCATTGTAGTGCAATTGCTACCCGATCGATAGTTCAGAAGAAGGCCGACCCCGGAGCTTTCACTATTCCTTGCACTATTGGATCATTGGATTTTGCCAAAGCATTGTGCGATCTAGGTGCTAGCATAAATTTGATGCCACTATCCATCTACAAGAAGTTGGGGCTAGGCGATCTGACACCAACCAATATGAGGCTCGTGATGGCTGATAGGTCGGTAAAAAGACCTGTGGGTATCTTGAATGATGTGTTGGTGAAGGTTTCTTCATTCATATTTCCTGCAGACTTCGTTATTCTGGATTGTAAGGAGGATTCTGAAGTTCCCATAATCCTGGGACGTCCTTTCCTTGCAACCGAAAGTGTGCTTATTGACATGGAAGATAATGAGCTTTTGTTTCGAATTAATGACGAAGTAGTACGGTTTGATATATGCAAAGCCATGAAGCAGCCCAGCGATATGAATGAGTTATCTGTAGCTGATGTTCATCAATAGGATATGAAAGCATTATCTATAGAGAAACAGTCTACTGTTGAGCCATTTTCTGCTGCGCCACTGAATATTGAGCATGAGGATAATGAAGATTATGAAGAACTTATGGGTGATCTAATAGAAATAGAGTCTTATACTCCTAAGCAACCGGATTGTGATCTCAAGAATCAACCAACAGCGAAGACTCCCATTGACGAGCCACCAATGCTAGAATCGCAAGAGCTCCCCGATTATCTAAGGTATATGTTCTTGGAAAGTAGAAATATACTTCCAGAGAGTGCAGATGATTTAAGTGAACAACACGTAGAGGCTCTCATCTCTGCTCTGAAGAGATACAAGAGAGCTATGGGTTGGACTATTGATGATATATTTGGTGACTCTCCGGAGAAACGTATGAGCCATCTCGAAAAAGATCGCATGCCCACAGGTAAGCCTTATTGTCGTCTAAATCCTTTCAGAAAATGATCCACCATTTACCTCGACGAAGTCTGAGTACTCGAGGTAACTATGTCGTGCCATGACAATAAATAAGGCGCTAGATGAGAGGCAACCCATCGTTTATCATTTTTCATTTATTGTTTATCGTTTTGTCTTTCTTTCATTCTAGTACTTGTTTTGTTTTTGATAAATGAAAATCCAAAAATAAGAGTCGTGCCACGACCAAAACTAAGGCGCTTGGTGGGAGGCAACCCATCATACTAATTTTTTTCATTGGTTTTGAGCAAATATAGGTGCGAGAAGTATTCAACGAGGAGATTGGTTTCACATGACGATTTGGACGTATTGTATGGAAAAGGTGGTAAGTTAGGTATAAGGATTCATAAGGTTATGGATTGAGCATTGCTCATGCCAAAATAGGCATCGAGGAAGGCTAGGCCTAGGTAAAACTAGGCCACGAACAATGCAACACCTATCCTATAGCCTAAGGTCTCGGAATCTAGTGTGCTATACACTATGCGCCGCCCATTCTTAAGTGTGCTTTTGACTATTCGCCGCCTATGCTATGGAATTAGGTCTCAGGATCTCATATGCCATAGATTATGCGGCGCATATGTCTCAAAATGCCATAGACTATGCGGCGCATATGTCTCAAAATGCCATAGACTATGCGGCGCATATGTCATGACTATGCCGAGCATTATGCGCCACATATGTGGTATTTTTGTCTTCAAAACAGTTTGGAAATGGGTCAAAACCCGACCCATTCTCTTCCAATATAAAGGGGACTTAGTCTTGAAACATAACCACATTAGAAATTGACCCAAAGGCGCCGCACATCCACCCAAATCATCTCAAAATTTCTCTTTTTGCTCTTCCAATTCACAAGAACATCTCCAAAGGATTCAATCATGTAAGTACTCTTTTATTCTTCATCCATTTTTCGTAAGTACTACGTTGCTATGCCTATTATGAATTGCTATATCTTGAAGAAGCATTTGTGATATTCATGTGTTTGAATTGCTGATACACAACCAAGTGAGTGAACATATATGTTAGGATGCTTTTAACTTGTTTCCAACTTGAATTTGATTTTGATGTATTGTCATACTCTTGTGGAATTGCTATAGTCATTAACATTGCATAATCTTGTCACTTGAATACTTACATGTTGGAATGAATTGTTCATCGGAATAAGACTTATAGTTGCCTACCGACATAGGCGGTTGTGATTATTGATAGATACTATACCTTGATGTAATCCCTATGTAATAGTCTTGATATAATCTTACATGAAAGTATTGCCAAGAGTACAAGAAGCATGACTCACTGATATTGTTGGAGTAGAGCACCTAAAACGTATGTCGATAAAGTCTGAGTAATCGACCACTTTCACTTCACTAGTTGGTGCCAACAACCTAAGTGTGGGGTGGTACCTCCACTGCTTGTTTATAGATTGTATCCATTGGGATTGTGCTACCATTAACACTATTTCAAGTCTCAGGTACAATGGCACCCAAAGCAAGACAAGGCAAAGAAAAGGCTACCACTTCCCAAAAGAGCAAGAAAAGAGGCCGCAAGGAGCAAGGAGAACCCTCCTCGCTGCAAATACCTCGACTCACGCTTGGAATTAAGTGGGATACTTATGAGAAACTTCTAAGGATGACGACTCTAATGATGATTCCGATGCAAGGGGTATGACCCCAGACATAGAGAATGAGTCCGACTAACCAGGTTCTTCTTATTTATTTTCCATTGAGGACAGTGTGTCCCGTTTAAGTGTGGGGTAGCGGTATTGCATGCTATAATTCTCTATTTGCATCTATGTTTGTTTACTTTGTTTGTATTTCGTTTTTTTCACATTTTGTTTTTTTTAGTAGTAAATTTTTTTTAACGTAGCTTCGCATGAAATTATTCTAATAGGTAGCATGAGATTATAACAAGAGTTTGTGCTAACATCATGACTATTGAGACGTTTAGGCTCTAGTTGTGACTCATTATGTGATATTGTGTGGTTCAATTCCTTCACTTGTTGGGTCGAGAGTCTATATTACTTCCAATCAAGTCGACCATGTGCCTTGTGTGTGTGAGATAATAGTATATTCTATGTTTGTGGCTGATGCTAGAACTTGCCTGGTATGTATGCAAAGCGAAAATAAGGAGTGTAAGTTTAGGAGATGATTTAGGCATTTATTTGGCAACCTACATATGTTTACCTTCGTTTTACCTACCCTTGGACATCATCCTAGTTAAACCCTTTTGAGCCTTTAGCCTATTTCTTTGACAACCTCGTGTGTAAGCCTAATCCATTTTTTTCAAGACCGTAATTTGATCCAAATTCCTAAGTGCTTTAAAGTGAAAAAGTCATGTGACAACAAAAGAGGAAATTGGGTGAGTATGATGCTTTAAATTGTAATGGTGCTTGAATGTGTTATGAAAAAGAAAGTGCTATCATAAGAGGTATGTTGAGAAAAGAAAAAGGAAAAAGAAAGCTGAAAAGTGAGTTATGCTTAAAATTGAAAAACAAAAGAGGAGAACAAGGGTGGTAGAATAAAAGAAAGAAGAAAGGTTGAAAGAAAAAAAAATGTCAATGATACAATGTGATGTATTAAAGTGCTTAGGAACTTAGTCACTATTTCTGGCCAAAATAGCTGATCCTACCCGTCCCTTAGCCTACATTACAACCATCAAAAAACCTACTTGATCCTAATCTCAACATTCTGACATTTAGTGGAGTAGTACACTAAGGGCAAGCCTATGGTCATCAGTTGCTACATACGAATTCTTTGTGAGAGTGAGAGCAAGGATATTTTGATACCCATGTTTGAAAAATATGCTATACTTGTGAGTGACTATGGGTAATATATTGTGAGACACACATGGTTGATGAGTTTTGGATAGTTGTGTATGATCCTTTGTGCCTTGACTTTTGAATATGAGTTAACCACCATCACGAGTCTATGCTAGAGGTTAAATGGTTTCTACTAATGATCGGAAAACTACTCTTTGTTGATAATTGTTGTGCTTGTCTTGACGAATGTTTTGTGTTGTTGCTGTGAAACCCTAAGTTGATGTTTAGAGGGGCATGATATTTTGTTCGAGGACGAACAAAGCTGCAAGTGTGGGGTGTTGATGATAGGCGAATTTACATGCCTATATCAATATATTTTGCCCATATTTTAGCCTAGTTTTGAGAACAAATTATATATTTCATTCACTTTTAGTCCTTTTTACTATAAGTGAGCTAATAAACATGATTAGCAAAGTTTCAGGTATAAATGATGCAGAAATCAGCATTTTATGGCTTACTTGACACTAAAGAA
This sequence comes from Capsicum baccatum var. pendulum, assembly GCA_030864225.1. Lineage (NCBI taxonomy): Eukaryota > Viridiplantae > Streptophyta > Magnoliopsida > Solanales > Solanaceae > Capsicum > Capsicum baccatum. The sequence continues at coordinate 70,577,175 of CM061560.1, forward strand.
AGATCAAGAAGGAAGGAAAGGGAGTTTGGACGCCTAAAGGACCAAAAGTGATGCATGGGAAATCTGTCCCGGGCTAAAACAACATTTCTGAAGACTTTGGGGACTTGCAGTATCTTATTTGGATTAGGATAATAATACATTAACCTAGTACAATTGGGTTAAGTATTTCATTGGTTTATTTGGATTAGGATAATGATATATTAACCTAGTACAATTGGGTTAAGTATTTCATTAACTTAGTAGGATTTGGTTAAGTATTTCATTAACTTAGTAGGAATAGGATATGGGTATTATAAATACCTTATCATGCTAGAGATTTTTATTCATTCCTCCCTTAGTGGAGAGAAACAATCCTCCCTTAGTGGAGAGATACATTCTACTTCTCAATTACAACTCTTCTACTCTTCCCATTAATTCTATTTTTCTTCTTCTATTCATCTATTCAATTCTTATTTTCCGCAACAAGAGAAACGTTACTTTGCTAAGGAATTCACGCCTCACGCCTACCACTTGTGCTACACGAAAATCATCAATCTTGTGGTATAATAACAACAATGCAAATTGTGATTTCCTTCACATTCATGGGTAACTAAACTTCTCTGTTGGGGTTATGGAAGCCGAATGAGATACTATCTATTGCTGTGAGTTTATGAGTTCGTGACACGTATGCTGCTTATATCATTATTCTCTTCATCTTAATGCAAATTCTTGTGGCTGCAGACGCATAGAATAACGCCAGTATAACATTTAACTTGTTCGAAAGAAAGGTTATCTGTCTGGAAAAGAGATAATGTCAAGGTAGTAGGACACCCTTTCCTATTAAAAAGCTAGTGCCGTAACTGGACTAACCTCTTGGAGAATTCGTACCGTTAGACACTCTTTAAGATCGAAAGAGTTAAAGTGAAATAATCCTCGAATAGGTCGAAAGACGCCTGGATTTACCATCAAATACAATTCTCTATAAGCACATGCATGTCACCATTCTACACACTCATAGCCAATAGAGACGTATAACTCAGAAGGTGGACATAACTCCAACGCTTCAATTCTCATTGTTTACAACTTACGTAACAATCCTTCTCTTTTTACTTTGCTATTTTCAGCTTTTACTTCATTGTTTTGGTTACACATTGCAATCCCCCCTCATTACGAGACTTGCACTAAAAGTCTAGTAATTCTGCTTACTTGTTGACCAAGCTATTCTCTGTGGGATCGATACCCAACCCAGTTGGGTTCTATATTTACTAACGACCGCTTTACACTCCTACGAGAGCTGTAGATTGAGCGTTATCATTAATGCTCTTTACTTCCTTCTAAGATGAAATGTTAATAGTAATAGGTGAAATATGGTATAAAATATCTGGAAAATCTAACTATGTTCAGTAGATGGTAAACTGACTTATTAAAGAACTAACACAATGCCAAGCATAAAATATTTGTAGTCCAAATATCATTCTTTCTTTCAAGAACTTCAAAAATCTAAAGACATTTTTATGGATTCAAGATTTGAACTGACTTATTAAACTCTAACTTATTTGATTTAGTGTAGTTCAATTACCGTATAATATTTATACACTAATTGACACGACCTGACCCAAGGACTTGGTGTAATGGATGTCCATAGTCCGACCGGGATCGAAGACCATCCCTGTTATCCAACCTAACCTCTAGCCACCTTCCCTAAGTTGGCTGAATTTCAAACATATAACAAGATAGTGTAGCTATCCAGATATAGACTCTGGGATAGGTCTATTATTGAGACCGACCCAATTGAGCTCGACCACTCCCTACCAATCGTACAACCATACCAATCCAAACCAAACCATAGATCCAACCAAAACTAAATAAGTTCCAAAACATAGTACGATTAGTCGTAAAATGAAATATGATGGAATAGTGAGAAATTAGGTCTAATGATGTCAGCCCTAATACCAAAACCAATGTTAAGGCTGGCACCAATACCGATCCCGCCCATTCCAACCCATAGTAGTTCCACAAAGCCTCTAACCAAAAGAATACAAAAATCCGGTTGGGACATTCCCCCAACCATAGGAAACATTAATATCCATAAATAAGTCAAAGTATGAAATAACATCCATGAAATAGAGCCTTCTGAATAGATAAAAGATTACCACTTCAATCCAATTACTGACCTTGAAGTTTGAATTGCTAAGCAGGTGGAGTAAAATAGTTGGTTCCTACATCGCATAGGTATACAGTACCTGAAGATGGGTTAGTGGGTGAACGCTAACATGAGCTTAGTATAAAGATAAAATAATGCCATTTATAAAATTAAGTAAAACCAATCCATATGCACACAACCAGATATATATATATATAACCATGCCAAGAAAGGGGACTGGATTTAGCGTACCATTTAAACCTTCCCCTATGCTATGTAGCTTTGCTGTCCTAAATCACCCACGGGCTATATAGGTTTAGCTTTCCCTGCTAAAAGGGCCCCAGTGCGTTAAGCCACACCACTAGGGAAGAAAACTTAGGATGGCTAGTACATCCCCTAAAATATATAGTGTGACATCACACACATGGTCACTAGGACCAAATCTCACATCGACAAATATGAGTTTCCAGTTTAGAACCCCTCGGGACCTCCACCTTCCATGGCTTTGCTACATATCTCTCCTTTAAGCCCAATTAAAACCATTTCAAAGAAACCAACCAAACTATCAACCATTTATTAATCAAGGTTATTAGATAGTGCTATTGTCATACCTACTATAACTTGCAAGTATTATCCTTAGCAAAACCTTTATGAGATCAAAGGATTTTTATGTACCCGTTGATCATATTCAACTAAAACCATGGCCACCAAGGCCTTTCCAATCCATTTAAAACTATTTAAACCGGCCATATAATTTAGGGTTCCATTACCAAGTTTAAACCATGCATAAGTTCCATCCAAAAATTAATATTATTGTGAAAACATTATTATAGGCATTTTACCAAACACATTGGTGGTATAGTATTTCCAAAACTGAAGTCCATTACCAAAGAACCATTTCCATGCATCCAATTATCCAAAACCACTATTAATGCATTTATATGCATAATTAAAACATGGGAAAACCATAACCAAGCATGTATAACCAAAACCATAAAATCATATTTGAAAACCCAAAATCATACAACATTCAAAGAATAAAAACATTGTATAAAACCATGCCTTTAATTGGAACTAATAATGAGAAAATAGAACACGCCTTATACTAAGATGATGATGGAGAGAAATCACCAAGACAAGCCCTAATTTACTCCTTAAGATGAAACCCTAGCTTTCTTTTCCCAAGAACTACAGAGATGATTTAAGAGTGTTTTCCAAGTGTTTTAGAATAGAATAATAGGGCAAATAACTTTCCAAGTGCAATATAAGTCATGGGACCATATTAGGATAAGTAGGGAAATGTCTAGATTGCCCTCACTTAAACTATATTAAATTCCCATCATAGGGTACGACTGACCCTTATGAGTCTTACCCACCCTATACAAATAATACCTACCTCTCGTACCCTAGGCTTTCCCCCTTGGACCTAACATTGTCCAAGGAATGATACACCTAAAATAAAGTCATATTAAAGTATATGATTGGCACCCATAAACCGTATCCCTGACAGATTATATCCAAGAGGTTTGAAGACTGACCACCATAAGAGTCCTGGGTATGACTCATACCCTAGTTTACTGCTCATGGTAAGCCACTCATACTCAAATCCAACTTAAGTTACCAAGTCTAAGGTTAAGTTAAGGAACCGTACAACCCATTTCCAATAATACGACTTGTACCGCAAAGTCGTACCCATTCCAGTAATGAAGATCCATTCTTCCAACCAACACTGGTCAACATACGGCTGGACCATACCACCCGTATCAAAGTGTACAATTCATTCCCCTAAGTCGTATCTTGCCCAGAAATCAGAAATCAAAAATCAAGGAAATTTTTGAAGGTCTAGAGCTAAGGTGTTTCAATCTCTCCCACTAGAAACATTCATCCCCAAATGACGGGTAAGGAAGGGATAGTAACACGCACGAGTCATTTGCATTATCAAATATCTTTCTAATCTTTACATTATCAAATATCTTTCCAATCTTTAACAAAGGTTGAAAACAAAGAGGCAAAGTGTTAATCTTTTTTTTAACAAACTCAAAAAATAAAGATGTGTTGAAGACATACCTTTCACATGAATCCCAGGAGAAGAAAACATATACGGATACTTGGACTTCATGTCCTCCGTTGCTTTCCATGTAGCTTCTTCCATCTTATGGTTCTACCATAAAACCTTCACCGAAGCCACATCCTTGGTTCGCAACCAACAAACCTACCTATCCAAGATCTCAATCGGTACCTATTCATAAAACAAAGAGTCTGATATACCCAACCTCTCTAATGAAACAATCAAAAAGGACCACCAAGAGACTTCCTCAACATAGAGACATGAAATATTGGATGAATGGAGTTCAAACTAGAAGTCAACTCCAATTTATAAGAAACATTTTCAACCCTCTACAAAACCATATAAGGACGAATATAGCGGGGACTGAGCTTTCTTTTTTTTTTCTAAATCGTATTACTACCTTCATAGGAGATACCTTGAGGAACACATTATCCTCAACCTCAAACTCCTAGTCTCTATGGCTTACATCCACATAGGACTTTTGGCAACTTTGGCAGCCTTAAAGATTATCCTGAATTACCTTCACCTTTTTTATAGCCTGATAGATCAAATATGGACCAAACATATCCTCCTCACTAAGCTCGAACCAACCAATAAGAAATCTATACATCATACCATACAATGTCTTAAAAATGGCCATACAAATACTAGAATGATAGCTATTACTATAAGAAAACTCTACCAAAGGTATATACTAAACCCAATAGCCCCCATAATCAACCACACATAGCCAAAGCATATCCTCCAATGTTTGAATAGTTCTTTTCGCTTGCCTATCCATCTAAGGAAGAAAAACAGTACTTAGACTTACCTTAGTACCTAATCCCTTCTGAAAATACCACTAGAAATGAGATAAAAATTGCATACCATGACCAAAGATAATCAAAACAAGTACCCCATGCAGATTCACAATCTCTTAAAGATATAACTTTGTATAACCCTCCACTAAAAAGGTAGTCCTCATTGGCAAAAAGTGAACAGACTTTGTCATCCTATCCATGATGACCTAAATCAAATCATATTGATTACGAGATCGAGGAAGACCGATAACAAAATCCATATTGTTTAACTCCCATTTCCATTCAGGAAAAATAATCTCTTGATACAACTCACCAGGTTTTATGTGCTCAAATATAACTTGTTGACACACCAAGCACTTGGCGACAAAATCAGCCACATTCTTTTTTATACCATTCCACCAATACATCTCCTTGAGATCATGATACATCTTTGTTGAGCTGGGATGTGCAACATAGCATGATTTATATGCCTCAACCAAGATCCTTTGTCGTAACCAAGCAATATCAGAACCACACAACCTCACTTGGTACCATAAAATACAATCACCACTGATCTTAAACACCATTACCTTCTACATACCCACATTACTCTTGATTTTCATCAAGATAGGATCTAGAACTATTTTCTCCTTAATCTCTGCACAGAGAGATGATTAAACTATTTCCTGTACCATCACCTCACCATCCTAGAGTCTAAAAGATGAACTCCAAGATTAGCCAAAAGGTGAATATCTGTAAGACCCCATAAAATTATAAGTTTAATTTAGTCTATTTATGCTTGTTGGGGGGGGGGTACCATACTTAGAAGGTTCTAACTAAGTTCCCATACATAGCCTATTATTGTTCTTCAAAAGTTGGCAATCTCATTTTGCCACCTTAATGTCCTTTATTAATTCATATTTTTGCTAATTCATGATCAGAGAGGTCCATAGGTGGCTTCGGACAAGTTTTGGATTTTTCAGACCACGTTTGGAAGCCCAAAATAGTGGACCAATGCGATCTTGGTGCACTGTATCACTAATCGTGTTGGTTGATAATTGTTGCAGGTTGCCATGGCCAAAGTACTGCGACTCGATACGTTGATGGCACGACACGTTGACTATCACGTTAATGCCATCGATGTACCGCATTGATAATAGCATCGATGCCCAGTTTTAGTCATTAAATGTCTATATTTTTAAGGGCAAAAGGGTTAATTTCCTACCCCTATAAAAGTCTAAAACGCAGGATTTATCCCTAATTTAACCAAAATATAGTGTCTCTCTCAAGTTTCTCTCAAGAATGAGTTAGGGTTTTCACTTAAGGATTCAAATTCAATACTCAAATTCAAGAATCTCTCCATCAATCTTTGTATAATCAAGAACTAAGGTATGCATAGTGTTCATTCATGGATTTCTTTCGTCCATGAAGCCCAAGAATCAAGTTTTAAACTATGAATTTTGATATTTATGTTATGGGTTGATTATGTTCATGTGGTTGTTGTTGTACGATTTGCCAAGTTGGAATCTTTATTTGTTTTATAAAACTATGTTAGCATGCAAGTTGAAAACAATGAACTTAGTTGGTTATGGTATATTAATTTGATGATTTTGTCTATGCCCTAAGTGGTGCATGTAAGGTGTTTGATAAAATTCCTAAGAGAATAGAAATTATGTATTATAGCTTAATTGTGACCCAAACGATAAATACATGTTCTACCCTTATGTTCAAATGACTCCCATGCTATTGATGTGCATTGTAGATGGTTGTTGGAATGCTCATGATATTAGAGTATGAAATTATTGAGTATATGCAATACTACCATGTACAAGATTATGATAACCATGTGCTTCATGAAATCCCCAACTTATTGTATGATGAATTATTGATATTGGTTATGTGTTCAAAAAATGTCAATTCTTGTCAGTTTTATGCTATCGAGTCCTAGGGGTACATGTACCTGATAATTTAGCTATGTGCCTAAAGCCAGTGTCAGTTTCCTATGATGCTCATAGTAAAGCCATGATCAGTAGAACACAGTCAGTCATGGGACTCAGGAAAATCCAATAAATTCAGTATCAGTCCAGTAATCTCAGTACTCTTAGTTAGTCATCAGATCTTAATAGTATTTCTTTAGTCAACGGAACTCAATGAATCAGTCTAGTTCAGTTCAGTTAATCATGTTCAGTGTCTATTCTGATGGAAGTAGGATTCAGCACCGAGTGAACCCACGGATGGGGAACACACACTGCTAGATAAGGGTGTGATTCTTAGAAGCAATCCTTGTGTTCCAGAACTATGTAGCCAACATAGGTTGAGACATCAACACTGTCAGTTGAGGGTTGATGAGGTGGATTAACACTGTCAGATAAGGGCCCCATCATTCTCTTTTGAGGATACTTTCAGATGAGGGTCACTTAAAGCTTGTTCTTACTAGTGGCGCGGTATTGACACCCTTCTAATTCGGGTTAAAGATTGGACCCCAACTCAACTATAATATCTTATTAGGGGTATGTTAGTTAAATAACTACTTCCCACAGTCTCAATTTTTTATCCAGTCTTAGTAATAGAACTCAGTCCAGTTCTACAATTTCAGGACTGTTAGATACAATCGCTCAGCTCAGTATGGAACTCAGCTAGTTCCATCAGTACTAGGACAGTCAGATATAGTCACCCTATAATAGTATATTAATTATGCAAAAATCATGTTACCAGTATTCAAATTTTAGGACTGTCAGATATAGTCAATCAGACCAGTTCTTTATAATAAGAACTGCCAGAAATAGTTAGTTCTTTATATATAATATAACATCAGTACCTCTGTATTCAGTAGACTCAGTTATCTGTACCAGTAAACTCAGATGTTTGTAACTTAGTACTCAGAACTCAGTACCTAGTGACAGTATGATCTCAGTTACAGTTTACATATTCTTGCATGTATTCTCATGTTCATGTTATTTGGTCAGTTAGTATTGTTCATGCATATGAACCCCATGCATTTATCCTAGCTCACTAGCATACCAGTACATTCAATCATACTGATATATTTGTGCTATGGTGTTTTATACCATAGGTTTAGAAGCACGAGCTCCTGAGCATCCTTAGTAGATCAGACGTTCAGCAGCTGGACTAACAGTGAGTCTTCATTATTTGAGGATAGCATGATTATTTTATTAATTTATTATTTCAGTAGTTCGGATTTAGTTGGGGACATGTCCCATCAACTCTAAAGTTTTTAGACAGTTTAGAGGCTTTCAGACAACAACATGTTTCAGACCGTGTATTTCAATTTTGGGTATTGTTACACCCTACTGCAAACATTATTTTATACTCAGTACTAGTTTAATTTTGAACCTTATGGACTTACAACTTATATTCCACATATTTAAAATATATTATTCAGTGCTCAATTACAGATATCAGTCATGGGTTAACTTATGGTCCTATGGGGTTGTGCGCAACGTGTAGCATTCCGGGTGTCAGATTCGGGGTGTTACAAACTTGGTATCATAGCCTAAGGTTCAACAGTATCCTAGTAAATCTGAAAAGCCACATCTAGTAGATTTTTCTACATGGGTGTGTTGTGCACCACACTTATGGATAGGATACTATGAGATGTTTTAGGAATAGTTTCCTCTCTTTCAGTATTCATGTCGTGCCAGTGAGTATGAGATCAAATTTAAATCCTAGTCTAATCTTCTCTCCCTTTAATTATAGAACATGTCTCCCAAAATGACTAACGAATGGAAAATTGAGAATCAGTCGGCACCTCCACCTATTTAGGCATATTCCCTGGGCGAGCATGTCTTTCATGGTGAATTTAGAATCGACTCTCTTACTTTATCTTATTCAGTATTAGCTCAGATAAATTAGTAGGCTATTGTCCCACCTGGCATATAACTCATGCCCAACAGATTGAGATGGGAAAGTATACAAAGAAAGAAAGAAAGTGAGAAAATAAGAGAGCGAGAACAGGTAATCTTAATTTTGCTCAGCCTAAGTCAGATGGTGGCAACTGTTATCAGTTCCACCCAAAGTCTTCCATTCCAGTTCCTCCCTCATCCAGTGCTCTGGTCCCTAAATTCAGAGATAAGGCGCTAGGTCCTAAACCTTAGGGTGGTGTTAGTAGTACCCAAACCCATCCCTTTTGCCATACTTGGGTCAAATATCATAAAGGTATATGTAGAGCTGGCAGTGATATGTGTTATGGGTATGGTGAGTCAGGTCATAGAGTCCAATATTATCCTAAGGCTGGTCCACGATGCCAGCATAATCGTTCCTCAGCTCAGTTCGGTTACCCAAATTAGCAGAGTGCCACCTCCAGTACCACTAGTGGGCAATGCCCAAACAGACTATATGTTCTTCAGTCCTAATAGGATCAGGAAAATTCTCCTGATGTGGTTACTTGTACGTTATCGATCTTTCACTTGCATATTTATGCTTTGCTAGATCCAGAAGCCTCTTTGTCTTTTATTACTCCTTGTATAGAAGTTGATTTTAGAATCAGTCCCAAAATTCTAGTAGAACCCTTTGCATTCTCTACCCTAGTGGATAAAACTATTATAGCCCGACAGGTATATAGGAACTATCCGATTATGGTATCTCAAAAGTCACTTTAGCAGACTTAGTTAAATTAGAGATGAATGATTTTGATGTCATTATCGGCATGGATTAGCTTCATTCCTGCTATGCCACAGTCGACTGCAGAAATAGAATTGTTCAATTTTAGTTTTCGAATAAACCTATCCTAGAGTGGAGAGGTAGTAATTTAGTTTTCAAAGGTCAGCTTATTTCCTACCTTCGAGCATGGAAAATGATATATAGGGGATGTGTCTATCATCTTGTTCGAGTTAAGGACTCTAGTTTTGAGACTCAGAATTTTGAATCAATCCTAGTAGTGAATGAATATTCAAATGTTCTCTTTTCCGAAGATCTTCTAGGAATTCCTCCCGAAAGGGAAATAGACTTCGGCATAGACCTTCTTCGAGATACTCAACCTATATCTATTCCGCCATACAGAATGGCACCAGTAAAACTCAGAGAATTGAAAGAAAAGTTGAAGGATCTCCTAGTTAAGGGATTCATCAGACCCAGTGTGTCCCTATAGGGTGCACCAGTCTTATTCGTGCGCAATAAAGATAGACCTCTCAAAATATGTATAGATTACCATTAGCACAATAAGGTCACAGTCAGTAACAAGTATCCACTTCCCGGAGTCGATGACTTATTTGATTTACTTCAGGGTGCCAGCTATTTCTCTAAGATAGACCTCAGATCAGGTTATCAGCAGCTCAGACTCAGAGAATGTGACATTCCAAAGACGACTATTAGAACTCGATAAGACCACTTCGAATTCTTAGTCATGTCCTTTGGTCTTACCCATGTACCCGTATCCTTCATGGACTTGATAAACCAAGTGTTCAACCAGTACTTGGAAACATTCATTATAGTATTCATAGATGATATTCTTGTCTATTCCCGCAGTGAGTGTGATCCTACAAACCATCTTAGAATATCAAATCCCATCAGTTATCATGTTATCTATTCATGTCCTATAGATCAGCTCCATGACCATCGCTCATAATCATTCACGTCAGTGAAAACTTATGTACGCTCCCAATTCCTAGGATAAGGAGTTCCAATTCACTCAGTGTTACGAATCATGTCCCATGAGTACAGAAACTTCAGACTCAGGTCATGAGCTCATGACTCATACATTTATGTCATGCTTTATAGTATGCCCAGCTCACATGACACATACTCCACTCCTTATGATCAGTCGAACTCAGATTTATGCCACGAATACCCTTAATTATGATCCCTAAGTGAATCCATGGTGTTGATGTTCTATCCCTAAGCCTTAGTTACTACATCAGTTCAGTAATTTATATTTAGTAAAGGACTCAGGTACTCCTACAGGACCATGGCTTTCAGTTATCAGTTACTTAGCCATCAGAATTCAGTACTCCTATGCCAGTGTAAATATTAGATATAGGAAACCATCATTCAGTCTCAGTTACAGTCTTAGTTATGTTTACAAACATCAGTTATTTAGTTAATCAGATAAGTTAGTATATTTATGCATTTATGCTTAGCACCCACGTGAATCTTTTCAGTAGTCTTAGTTACAGTGCATAAGGCTTAGTAAAATTATCTTAGATTATGTTTCATAGGCCTTGTCTCCTAATACAAGAATCCTACCCATGTAGCAATCTTCTATTCTGATGTCCTGCTCCGGCTAGACCAAGATTTTCTTTCTCCCTACTGTCACTAAAACTCTATATAAAGAATGTCATAGAAATGCTTCGGTCGAGTATAAGTTTTTAGCATGAGTTAGTCCATAAATCTGGTAAGTCAGTTTAGCAGTTAGATGGACAAGTTCGAATGGTGTGATTTTCCTATCTTTCCATCTAATCACACTATTTGGAATCTCATAAATATGATCATTCTAAGATGGACCAACTAGGTAGTGGCGTGTTCAACTTGGTTCATGTATCATGCCTTAGTTTCAAATTATAGGTATTCAGTCACGATTCAATCCATAGGTGCCTCATGCATCACCTCAATTTTTCTGAATCTCAATAAAGTCAGTTAAGTATTCTTTAAGGGACAGTTTCTCAAGGGGGAGATATACGATAATTCCCCAAACATCCATGACTTTAGCAAGTCACTCTCTCTTCTCATAATGAGTCAAATTTTGGATAAGGGATAATCATAAGTTGGCTCTCAAAACTCTGACCTCAGTCGTATGCCATGTATTCAAGGTGCTCAATTTAGATCACGATATCCAGCTCAAGTGTCACATTCTAGACTCAGTTACGTTCTCATGTTTCCGCTCATGTATATTTAGTAATTAATCTTAGACGCACCAGAATTTTTTTCAGTTTAAGTTAATAGTCTTCCTTCAACTCATTCAGTTTTATGTTCAAGTTTTAGTTACAAACTCGGTATTCAGTTCCATGTTTAGATTCCTATCACAAGTTTGGTATCAAATACCATTTCATATTCAGTCATGCATTCATGTGTCAGTTCAGTTATATAATCATGCCTCATATATGTATTCTCATTGTGAGAAGCTCAGCTTATCAGAAATCTCGATCAAGCTTTCATGAACTAGTACTCATGCATCAAATATGCATATTTAGTATGATACATTCAGTTTATCTGTTATGTCAGTGGTGTAATCATGTTTTAGTTATTCATGTCCTATATGTACTTCAGTCTATCATTTCTCCTCTCTCAGTCAATCTCATTCGAGGATGAATATTCCTAAGGGGGAGATATTGTAAGACCCCACAAAATCCTAATTTTAATTTAGTCAATTTATACTTGTTAAGGAGGGGGGGGTCCCATACTTAGAAGGTTCTAACTAAGTTCCCAGACTTAGCCTATTATTGGCCTTCGAAAGTTGGAAATCTTGTTTTGCCACCTTAACATCCTTTAATGGTCTGTATTTTTTGTTAATTCATGATCAGAGAGGTCAATAGGTGGTCCCAGATAAGTTTCAAATTTTTTGGACCATGTTTAGACCACATTTGGAAGCCCAAAATAGTGGACCAACGGTATCTTGGCACGCCGCATCGCCAATCGCGTTGGTTGATAATTTTTGCAGGTTACCAGGGTCAAAGTACTAAGACTCAATGCGATAATGTCATGATGCATCGACTATCGCATTGATAATAACGTTGATGCCCAGTTTTAGTCATTAAATGTCTGCATTTTTAAGGGGAAAAAATTTAATTTCCCACCCCTATATAAGTCTAAAACACGGGATTTAGCCCCAATTCAACCAAAATATAGTGTTTCTCTCAAGTTTCTCTCAAGAACAAGTTAGGGTTTTCAATTAAGTATTCAAATTTAATACTCATATTCAAGAATTTCTTCGTGTACAATATTATGATAACCATGTGCTTTATGAAATCCCCAACTTATTGTATGATGAATTGTTGATATTAGTCATGTGTTCAAGAAGTGTCAAGTCTTGTTAGTTTTGTGCTATGGAGTCCTAGGGGTACTTGTAACCGATAATTTAGTTGTGTGCCTAGAGCTAGTGTCAGTTTCCCACGATACTCACAGTCAAGCCATGATCAGTAGAACTCAATCAGTCATGTGACTCAGGAAAATCCAATAAATTCAGTATCAGTCTAATAATCTCAGTACTCTTAGTCAATCATCATATCTCAGTAGTATTACGTCAGTCAACAAAACTTAATGAACTCAGTACAGTTCAGTTCAGTTAATCATGTTCAGTGTCTATTTAGATGGGAGTAGGATTTAGCACTGAGTGAACCCAACGATGGGGAACACACATTGCCAGATGAGGGTGTGATTCTTAGAAGCAATCCTTGCATTCCAAAACTATGTAGCCAACATAGGTTGAGACATCAACACTGTCAGTTGAGGGTTGATGAGGTGGATTAACACTATTAGATGAGGGTCCCATCATTATCTTTTGGGGACATTACCAGATGAGGGTCACTACAGCTTGTCCTTACCAGTGGCGCGGTATTGACACCCTTCCAATTGGGGTTATGGATTGGAGCCCAACTTAGCTATAACAGATTATTAGGGTCATATTGGTTAAATGACTACTTCACACAGTCTTAGTTTCGAATCCAGTCTCAATAATAGAACTCAGTTCAGTTCTACAATTTTATGACTATCAGATACAGTCGCTCAGCTCAGTATGGAACTCAGCTAGTTCTATCAGAACTAAGATAGTCAGATATAAACACCAAGTAATAGTATATTAATTATGCAAAAATCATGTTACCAGTTAGGACTTTCAGATACAGTCAATCAGACCTGTTCTTTATAATCAGAACTGTCAGAAATGGTTAGTTCTTTATCTATAATATAACATCAGTCCCTTTGTATTCAGTAGACTCAGTTATCCGTACCAGTAAACTCAGATGTTAGCAACTTAGTACTCAGAACTCAGTACCCATTGCAGTATGATCTCAGTTATAGTTTACGTATTTTTGCATGTATTCTCACGTTCATGTTATTTGGTCAGTTAGTATTTCATGCATATGAACCCCATGCATTCATCCTACCTCACTTGCATACCAGTACATTCAATCATACTAACATATTTATGCTATGGTGTTTTATACCATAGGTTTAGAAGCTCAAGCTCCCGAGCATCCTTAGTAGATTAGACGTTCAGCAGCCGGACAAATAGTGAGTCCTCATCATTCGAGGCTAGCATAATTATTTGATTATTTTAGTAGTTCGGAGTTAGTTGGGGATATGTCCCATCAACTCCATAATTTTTAGACAGTTTAGAGGCTTTTAGACTACAACATGTTTCAGACCGTTTATTTCAGTTTTTCATATTATTATACCCCACTACAAATATTGTTTTATACTCAGTACTAGTTCAGTTTAGAACCTTATGGCCTTATAGCTTATATTCTGCATATTTACAGTATATTATTTAGTTCTCAGTTATAGATATCAGTCATGGGTTAGCTTGTGGTCCTTTGGGGTCATGAGAACCATGTAGCATCCCGGGTGTCAGATTCGGGGTGTTACAATATCTTTCACCAATTCCCACTTTCCTTCCTCCACATGATCTAAAATCCCCATGGATAACCTCCTAAGAGCATCAATGACCATGTTAGCCTTACCTGGGTGATAGTGAAGACTCATGTCATAGTCCTTGAGAAGCTCCAACCATCTCCTTAGCTTGAGATTTAGCTCCTTCTGAGTGAACACATATGTAGACTCTTATGATCAGAAAAGATGTCTACGTGCACTCTATACAGATAATGCCACCATATTTTCAAAACAAAAACCACCACTAATAAGTTCAAATTATGAGTAGGATAATTCCTCTCATGTACCTTCAACGTCTGAAAGAATAGGAAATCACTTTCCCATGTTGCATCTAAACATAACTAAGTCCCACCCTAGATATAGCACAATAAACCACAAACCCCTCACTGCCCTCAGGCCATGTCATGACTGGAGCCGAAGTTAGCTTATCTTTGAACTTCTCAAAACTCCCCTCATATGAATTCGACTAAGAAAACTTCAACTTTTATGAGTCAACTTAGTCAAAGGAGAAGCTATCATTGAAAAGCTCTCCACAAACCATCGATAATACCCAGCCAAACCCAAAAATCTTTAAATGTCAGTTGGAGTCATGGGTTTAGTCCACATTTTAACCACAACCACCTTTTACAAACCTACCATGATCCCCTCGCTAGAAATAATATGACCAAATAAAGTTCACAACATTCAACTAAAATTCACATTTGGAGAACTTGGTACATAACTACTGTTCCTTCAAGGTCTGCAATACCATACAGAGGTGATTAGCATGATCCATATAACTTTTGGAATAGATCAGAATGTCATCAATAAACATAATGATGAAGAGGTCCAAGAATTGCCTGAAGACCCTGTCCATCAAGTCCATAAATTCCACTGGAGCATTAGTCAACCAAATGATATCGCCAATAATTCAAAGTGCCCATACAGAGTATGAAAAACTGTCTTAGGTTTATCCTCCTCCCTAATCTTAAGCTGATGATATCCAGATCAAAGATCTATCTTATAAAAGAACTTGACACCTTGCAACTGATTAAACAAGCCATCTATCCTTGGAAAAGGATACTTGTTCTTGATCATTACCTTATTAAACTATCGATAGTCAATGCACATCCAAAGGAAACCATCCTTCTTGTGCACGAACAATACTAGTTCACCCCACGGGGATACCTAGGACAAATAAACCCCTTATCTATAAGATCTTTAAGTTGTTCCTTGAGTTCCATCAACTCAGCTAGAGCCATTATATAAGGAGGAATGGATATTGGTCAAGTGTCCGGAACCAAATTAATACCAAAATATATTTCCCTATCCGTAGGATCATTTGGAAAGACCTCAGAAAACTCATTTACCACTGGAACTGACTGTAAAGAAGGACCTTTCAAGTTAGAATCTTTAACCCATACCAAGTGATAAAGACAACCTTTAGAGATTAACCTTCGAGCTCTAAGATAAGAAATAAACCTCTCCATAAAAGCTAGGGAACAACCCTTCCACTCTATAACCAGTTCACCAGGGAACCTAAAGACAACCTTATGAGTTCAACAATCCAAGGACGTGTAACAAGAGTGTAACCAATCCATCCCCAGAATAACATCAAAATCCACCATATCAAGTTTAAATAAATCCACAAAAGTATGTCTACCACCAACAGATACCACCCCCTATAAACTCTCTTAGCAATAATTGAGTAACCTACTAGGGTAGAAATAGAAAAAGGATCCACAACAACCTCAGGATCAAAACTAATATATACAACAACGAATAGGGTCACATAAGAGAGAGTGGACCCTAGATCAAGTAGACAATACACATAACAAGAAAAGAGTTGTAACGTACCAGTAATGACATCAGGTGATGCCTCAAATTCCTGATGAGATACAAGAGCATATAAACTACTCCAGCCAGTGCCGGTACCAAAAGAAGGAGTAGACACTGAAGCCGTACCACTAGGCTAAGAGAAACAAAATAAAGCAATTAAAGCTCTGATCGCTCCCAAAGCTCCCTTACCAACTGGACAATTCTTGAGCATATGGCCTGGCTGGTCACATTTAAAATACTTGTCCATTCCTTCATCATAATAACCTTAATGAAGATAATTACCGAACAAGGAAAGAAGGAATAAAGAAGCCGATTGACCCCTACTCGTATGAGATTGGGCACCCAATTCCCAAAAATTATCACCACCTTGTTCACGCCTATCGCCTAACTACCTCGAGTAAAAAGCACTAGCAGTAGAGAAGGAACCAGAACTCTCCTACTTTTTTTAGCCATTTACCTCTTTCTCGACCCCCTTGCAACTGAGTACCTCCCTAGTCTAAAAACCTGCTCCTTTTACCTTGCCTATCTCCGTACTCCGCCTGTTGTCTCTTCTCATCCACCACCTGCTGCATGCGGACAACTAACCTCAAAATAGATATCTTTGATTAGAAAGGACGTCTTTCTTTCCTAGATAAAATATTGAAATAGCCCAGAAGCGAACTTTCTTATCCTTGCCCTCATGTTTGCCACCAAATCAGGAGCATACCTTGATAACTGATGAAATTTCAAGGCATATTCCTTGACAGACATTCTCTCTTTCTTAAGATTCACAAACTTTTCTATCTTTACTTTCCTAAGTTCTTGAGGAAGGAAATGATCCAAAAAGCACCAGAGAAGGCATCATATAAGGACATATCCTTCACATCACCTCTATCCTTGTCCCACTCTTCATACTATTGGTACGCAATATTTGAGTTGAAAAGCTACAAACTTTACACCTTCTATATATGTGGCCTGTAACACCCTAAATATATTCTCTGTTTCATCCAAAAAACTTGAGGATCCTCCTCCACTTTCACACCAATAAAAGTAGGAGGATTCAGTTTCATAAAATGACCAACCTTTGTGGCCTCAACAGACAACCCACCAAACATATCCCGCTCAGCCTAAGCAACAACTAAATAAGCAATAGTATGAATAGACTGGCAAAATTCTGTATTAGTCACCTCACCCTGAGGAGGACTAGTAGCAATCAGAGAATCTCTAGAACTATCAGGTATAGGACCTTAAGATCGTAGAAGAACTCCATACATAGGATGTACCCCATCAATATTGTCTCCAGATAGGACTAAAGAGTTTTCTTGTGTTCTAGATAACCGAGACATGATCTGAAAAGTGAACAACCAAGGATTAGAGAAAAATCCAAGACTTAGACTCTAAGCTTTAAAATATAATATCAAGAAAGTAAAACATTTCTAAATTCCTTGTATCCTCTCTCTTATGAGTGTGGAATGCTATACACCCTTAAAATATACTCTACCAAAAATGGTTTTGTGGACTCCCAATTGACCATGAACCTAAAGCTCTGATACTAACTTGAAATGAGCCAACTCGGAGCCTTGTCATAATGCGTATCCTAAGTCTGACTAGGACCGAAGACCACCTCCATTACCCAACCAAAACTCCAGCCACCTTCCATGAGTTAGGTGAATTTCAAACATATAATAAGATAGTGTAACTATCCAGATTACAAACTCTGGGATAGGTCTATTATCGATACTGACCTAATCAAGTCTAAACTCTCCCTATAAACCGTACAACCATACCAAGCCAAACCAAACCACATATCCAACCATAACCAAATAAGTTCCAAAACATAATATGATTAATCCAAAAATGAAATACAATGGAATAGTGAAAAATTATGTCCAATGATGTCATCCCCAATACCAATACTAATGCTAAGGCTGACACAAATATCTATCCTGCCCATTCCAACCCATAGTAGTTCAATAAAGCCTATAACCAAAAGAATACCAAAATCCAATTAGGACATACCCCCAACCATAGCCAAAACCAATATTTATAAATAAGTAAAAGTATGAAATAACATTCATGAGATGGAACCATTCGAATATATGGAAGCTCACCGCTTCAATCCAAATGCTGACACTAAAGTACGAATCACAAAGCATGAGGAGTAGAATAGCCTGTTCCTACATTGCATGGGGATAGAACACCCGAAGATGGGTTAGCGGGTGAACGCTAGCATGAACTCAAGATAAGAATAAAATAATGCTATTTATAAAACCAAGTAAAAACCATCCATATGCACACAACCATACATACATACATATATATATATGTATGTATAACTATGCCGAAAAGGGGACCGGTTTTAGCATGCCATTAAAACCTTTACTTGGATTGTGTAGCTTGCCGTCCTAAACCACCCACGAGCTTTGTGTGTTCATCTCCCCTGCTGTAAGGATCCCAGTGTGTGAAGATACACAACTAGGGAAGAAAACCTGGGATGCCTAGTACATCCCACAAAATATATAGTGTGACATCATGCACACAATCACCAGGATCAAACCTCATATCGACAAATATGATTTTCTAGTTTAGATCCCCTCGGTACCTCTAGCTTCCATGGTTGTGCTACACATCCCTCCTTTAAGCCTAATTAAAACCATTACTAAGCAACCAACCAAACTATTAACCATTTATTAACCAAGGATATTAGATAATGGTATCATTAAGCCGACTATGACTTGCAAGTGTTGACCTTACCCAAATCTTTTTGAGATCAAGGGATTTTCATGTACCCATAGATCATATTCAACCAAAAATCTGGCCACCAAGTCCTTTCCAATCCATTAAAAATCATTTAAATCATTCATATGATTTTTGGTTGCATTACCAAGTTTAAACCATGGATAAGTTCCATTGAAAAACCAATATTATAGTGAAAACACTGTTATAGGCATTTTATCAAACACATTGGGGCATAGTATTTCTAAAACCAAAGTCCATTATCAAAGAACCATTCCAATGCAGCCAATTATCCAAAACCACCATTAATGCATATAAAGCATAATTAAAACATGGAAAAATGATAACCAACCATTTATAACCAAAAACCCCAAATCATATTTTAAAACCCAAAATCATACAACATTCAAATCATAAAAACATTAAATAAAACCATGCTTTTAGTTGAAACCAAGATGATGATGGTGAGAAATCACCAAGACAAGCCCCAATTTACTCCTTAAGATAAAACCCTAGCTTCCTTTGCCTTAAAACTCTAAAGAGGATTTAAGAGTGTTGTCCATGTGTTTAAGAATAGAATAATAGGGAAAATAACTTTTCAAGTGAAATATAATTCATGGGAACTTATTTGGATTAGTGGGTAAATGTCCAGATTTTCCTCATTTAAATTGTATCAAATTCCCATCATAGGGTGCGACTGACCCTTACGAATCATACCCATCCTATACGAGTGTTACCCACCTCTCATACCCTAGGCTTTCACCATTAGATCCAACACTTTCAAAGTTATGACACACCTAAACTAAAGTTATATTAAAATATACGACTGGTACCTATAAATCGTACCCTTGGCAGAATAGAATCTAGGAGGTTTGAACACTAACCACCATACGTGTCTTAGGTATGACTTGTACCCTGGATTACGGCTCAGGGTGAGCTACTTCTACTCAAATCCAAATTAATTTACTAAGTCTAAGGTTAAGTGAAGGAACCAAATAATCCGTATCCACCAATATGACTCGTTGACATCTTAGTAATCAAAATACATTCCAATAACCAATACTGATCAGCATACGACTAGACCATACCACCCATACCCAAGTGTACGACTCATTCCCCTAAGTCGTATCTTGCCCAGAAACCAGAAATTAAGAAAATTTTCTAAGGTCTAGAAACTAGAGTGTTTCACTAATTCTTGAATTTTTACCACATAATATACAATAGTACCAAATCTAGTAGCTGGGAGACTATAAGTTACACCTTTAAAGATTTTTGATGATCTATTGTGAAGCAATTCTAAATTGGTAAGGTACTGCTATATCCCTTGGCAATAAGCAGGGTAGCTTTGACAAGATGACAACCTAGACCTATAGGAGGTCTAAGAACCAACTCGAATGTCATTGTTTTTCTTAATTTCTCTCTAGAAATTTCTAATTCAGGAAATTTGTTTAGAGAAGTATACAAGAACATCTTAAGAGTGCTGAAAGACAATATTATATGTATGACGATGGGTAAGGTATCACCTATTTGGCGTCACCCATCTTTGCCTAGTCATATTTTGCTTACTTTTCTAAGTCATATCAATTTATGTATTGTACTCTCCATTTATGTGACATCATTTAACTTGTCAAAAAGTTTAAGAAAAAAAATCATGATGTAAAATAAATCTCATTAGCTATTTATGTTGTAAATTATTTCATAAGAACTCTGTATATTGAAGATAACTACTCTTTCAACTCAAGAGTCACCCAAATCTATATAGGTCTATAGGTGAGGTAGATTGTCTAATTTTATATATTTGATTATTTGTTTTCCTGCTGATCTTTCATTATATTATGTTTTTCCTAGAGTAATCAGATGTATGATATGAAGACTGAAGAGTGCTCACATTTCAAATAGTTCTCGAGATGAACTTATACTGAAAAATGTGATTGTTTTTTTATGTTACTGAAATTTATGATTTGATAGATCTAATAGTTTCTATGATATGTAAACAGGATGGAGAAACATATTCCAGAAGATTTTGAAGAAGAAGAAGATACATCTGAGATAACATAGTGGGAGACTATTAGGTGGTTTGCTATTTTGATAATATGGATATCACTACTGTCTAGATATTCTGTAGGAGGTGATGTCTCTTATACACAATGTAGGAATTTACATCAAACCACTCTAAAGTTATGCTGTCGGACTCTTCAAAAATATCAATAGGCGCGTGTTAGATTCGTTAAAACTTGATGTTTCTTATACACAAAGTAGGAAGGTACATTAAATTACTTTAAATCTATGTTGCTCAAACTCTTCAAAAATGTCAATGGGTACGTGTCGGCTATATCAAAGCTAGTGTATTTTTGAAGAATACAACACAGATGCAATATCTAAAGTGAAGAGTTCATGCAACTTAGATATAGAGGGTTGATGTTGACAATATGGTATCTAATTGTTCCTGCAATTTTCTTTTTACATGTTGATCCATACAAAGAGAGGTCCCTAGTTTCATTTTTTTTCCTTGTTTCCTTTGAAGTCTGAGCATCCTTTAAATTATTTTTCCTTTTAATTTTTTAATATGCAATTAACACTTTGTTGTTTCTCCTTTTCCACATGCACATATTATCATAATCTTTTTTTTTTTTGTAAAAATTGTTGGCTTTATTTACTACCACCAAGTCTTAAGCATTTGATTGATTAAGAATCTTTTTCACTTTCTCTTGAGTTTAGTTTTAAATTAGCATGACTTAAATATGATAATTTCTATTTTGTATTGAAAGAAAAGTACTAATTCATGAAATCTAAACATTACATAGAACGCGTTCACACACATACACACACACATATATATAGAGGGGTGGGGCTTCAAAGGTCACAACTATTTGTTTACCCTTGCGTTAAATGAGTTTTTTTAAATGTTAAATTTCTATTTCTTAAGTTTCCTTCTTTTAGCTGTATGTAGACTTTAAATGGAACTTGTAAATATGAAATGGTTGTTTTGACATTGTTGAGTTAAGGCTTTGATGAGTTAAGATCTTGCTTGTCTTGTCTTGATCAAAAGAAAAAAATCCCGCTTATCTTGACTATTGCATATATTCAAATCCCAAGATCACAAAAATTAATAATTAACCTTTGTTGCTATGGACTTTATGTATATGGTTACTAAGTAGATACATGGTTATATACTGATGCCTCAGACAAATAGGCTCTTTAATTCCTGATAATGAAATGGATACAACTCAACACTGGCTAGCTGCACTACCTCCTGATTTTTATCTAGTAACTTGAAGTTAGTTGCTGAGTGACACAAGTGAAGATAAGAGAAATAATTATTTATTTTATCTGCCATAGTATGTTGATATCTCATTGTAGTATTCTTTTAGAAGAGACATTTTTTTGCAGTTAGGTAACAAGTTGAGGATATTTAGTACTCTTAACAAGTATGTAAAGATGCATTATATTGCTTTTAATGTGGATTGGAGGATATTTAGTATATGTGTTTATTTTAGTTTGATTAATTGTTGATAGCTCTTTGAGCTTGATTTAGCTTATTAAATTGTATATATATTTTTATATTAAATTAAAATGGAAGGTGGGCAGTTACAGAAGCAATAATTTACTGCCAATTTTTTCCTAGAAAAAAGACCTCATAGGTCACTATTCTATTTTTCTTTTTATAAAAAGCTACCTCATGAGGTCAGCTTTAATAAAAAATAAAATAAAATAAAATAGCGACCTCATTAGATCTCCTTTGTAAAAAAAAAAAACAACTAAATAAAATATAAAGTGACCTCAAGAGGTTTCTTTTTATAAAATTTGAATAATTACCTTATAATCTCATTAGATTGCTTTGTAGATCTCTTTTAGCGACCTCATGAGGTCTCTTGCAAAACACGACCTATGTTGTAGCGACCTACAATTGAGGTTGCTTTTTAGGAAAAGAGACCTCATGAGGTTGATTTTTTTATGTATTTTTTTTATAGTTTTTTAGTAGTATAATGATGATAATAATGATAATAACAATAACAATAAGTCTCATTTTTCTTCTTTTAATTTACCTTTTGTAGTAAATTCTAAATATATTTGTAAAATATATTTTCTCATATAATTAAATACTCAGATTTATATAATTTACATTTGAAGCATCTCTATTTCAGCTTTTTCTATAGTCTCATCTTCTTTATTCAGGTTCAAGACTTGGAAACAACCTCTAGTAGAAATGCAATATAAGACTGCATATAATAGATCCTTGTGGTTGGGCTCCTTCCCGAATCATACGTATAATATGAGATTTAGTGCACTAGATTACCATATTTTTCTTTCTAAATTTTAAGATATAACTCCCGCCTGTTTAACCAAAAAAACAACCAAGTATATGTTAGCATATAATTGTGACTATGAAATCTATGCAACAATTATATATTATATTATATGATACAAATGTTATATATGTATATATATATATATATATATATATATATATATTATAATAATGTAAAGACCTTAAGAAAAGTGATTTAAACTTTTTACCCTTCAGTAAAACTCTCCAGAATAGACAAAATCGTCTTTCCACAGGTCTTGATATAACATAGGAAAATTAGAAAATAAACTCCAAAAATATAAGAGAGGACACATTAATATAAGACTCTTAAGATATATGGTAATAGAAAAATATTTTTGATTTTAAATGTTTGTGTTAGTTTAAATATTTTGTTACTAGGCCATTTATCTAAGATTTAGGAACTTATGTCAACTTCCACGATCTTACATAAACCCTAAAATCGGACACACTTTTCTCTGTCTTTCATTCAATTTACTAAATAAACATTACCACCTTAATAGAATTATACAATTTATTAAATTACTTAAGACGAGATCTGCTACGAAAAGAAGCAATAAAATAAGAGAATTTTCACCTTTGGAACTTAAACATCTAAAACACGACCAAATCATCCAAAATACTGGCAAAGATCTTCAGTTATTGCCACTTGAGGTATCCAGCCCCGACATTATGTTAAATAAGAGGCATGATTGATGTTGCATCGTGTTTAATAAGCTACTTCCTCCTGTCTATACTAATGATTTGTAATTTTTTAGCATACCTATTGAAAAAAATCTGTTTGACCAAGTAATTTTATGCTCTTCCCAAAAGTTTAATGTGAATCATCTTGTAATAATGCAAGGAACTGATATTTTGCAGTCTCCCAAAAGTAAGCTACAATTGTTTATGTCATTACAAATATTATTGTAAGTGATTTACTCCTTGATAACGTTTATTCATTACGATCAGTTACAAATTGTTATTTGAATTCAAAAAATTTAATGGTTGCACAAAGTATCTCATGTTATGCCTGAGTATTATATGTTCTATTTAATAATAAGTAAACCATTGTATCTTACTTTTCTTTAGGTTTATTCCTTATATTTTTGGTATGTGACATTATGCAACAACATTAAATGATATAATTTATCCAAACATTTTATCAAAATAATTCAATACAATATAATATAATACATTATGAAACAACACATAACAATCATCCTAACAAGTTGTAACACTATGAGAAGCTATAGCTTTTATGTGGTTTCACTATTTTGATGAAGGGAAGAAGAGAAGAACACATACCTGAAATTTGAAAAGGAACATGCTTGAAATTAGAAGTTGAATATTCAAATTCTACTTTTGTTGGTTCATGATAGGATTTGGCCCAAAATTTAAAAGGGAACAAGCTTGAGATTAGAAATTGAATATTCCAATCCTCCTTCTTTTAGTTCACGGACGGATTTGGCTATCCATTACTAAAGGGTATACGATTTACTTACATTGAATTCATCAAGTTGATTCAATGTATGTGCAAAGAAGATTAATTTACATGTTTACTCGATCGGTATATATATATTTTTTTCTTTTCTCCTCAGGAACTAAATTTAGAGAAAGATAAAGTAAGTAGTCAGTTGCTTTCACTTGATATTCTTATAATGTTACATTTTCTCATAAGCACGTGCAAGTGATATTTGGCTTATACAAGGTAAAAATATTAGAACACTAGCTTTGTGTAACACCCCATATTTTTGAGTTAGACTTTGAAGCATCATTATTATGTGTGTTAACTCTAATCCCATGAATTTATTTTGATTACAAATGTCATGATCTTTATCCTAGTGTGTGAAGTAATCTCGAGGTAAAAAATGTTCATAATAATCACTTAGAACAAAGTTGAGCTAAGAGCTTTTGATTCGCCCAAAGTTTGGTATTTGATTCTACAAGGATCTGCTTTGAACCTGTATAAATTTTGATAGATGTAGAATTTTCCAGCTCAAGTCCCACGAAATTGTAGATAATTGAGTCATCATTCCAATAATACCAATTTTGCCTTAATTCAATACCCGAGCAAAAAGTTATAAGTATTTTTGTGAGAGAGGCAGTAAGGGCGCATGATTAGCTAGCGGCACCCCCTGTAGTGCACCGCAATGGAGCCCGCGATGCCCGCTCTAGTACACCACACCAGAGCCTGCGGTGCCCACTCCATAGTTCGACCCTCAATTTTTCTATCTTTTGTTATAATTTATGAAAGGATAAATAGGTTTTTTTTCTTCACCCAAGGGGTCCATATCACGGGATTGAGGGTCCCAAAAGGCAAAATTGGCCCTTTTATTCACAAATCCTCTCAATATAAACCATTCTTTCTCAATAACAAACCTTACCTTCTCAAGATTCAAGCTCAAGCTTCAAGAAAACCACTAAGAACTCTCATAAATTCATCAATTAAGGTATGTGTGAGGTTCATTCATGGGTCCTTTCACCCATGGAGTCCAAAAATCTTTTTTTAAGTTTAAAGTCATGATTTTTACATGTTATTATAAATTAAATTTATGAAGTTATAATGAATCTTGATTATAAATTATGTTTACAGAAAATGCCTCCCAGAAAGAACAACAGAAGAAGAAACGAGAACCATCCATACCTCCACCTATTTAGGAAGATCTCCTGAATGAGCATGTCTCTCACACTGAAATGTATTGGTCCCTATGTATTTGAGAATGTATTGGTCCCAATGTGTTTGATGAAATACTTAAGTGAATAATTGTGAACAATGACTTCCTTCTATGGTTTCAAAGCTTTCATATGTCCCTATTGTTATTGAAATCGAGTCTTGGGGGTTATGAATACCCAAAATTTAGCTATTTACTTAGTTTTCAGTACCCACAGAATGATTTTAGAATATACCATAAGATTTCTCTTTCAGTCAATTATTATAATCAGTTGTTAGTTCAGTTAAACTTAGTTTAGTCCAGTAATCAATTTTAGTTCAGTTGGGAGTAGGATTCAGCACCGAGCAAACCTAGGGATGAGGGCTCACCCATCAATTAGGACTGGGTCCTTAGAAGCAATACCTACGTTTCAAAACTACATAGCCCGTGTAGGTTATGAGATGTCACCCGCCAGTTTAGGACTTACACTCTCAGGGATCACCTTCCAGTTTAGGAGTGATATCAGGGGTCACCCGCTAGATTAGGACTGACTCCACCACCATTATTAGTACCCGTGGCACAATACTAGCACCCTTCCAACTGGATCACAGGTTAGACCCCAATAAGCTCAGTCTAGGGCATGTCGGTTAGTTGATACCTCCCACAGTTTATGTTTTAGTATTCAGTACAGAATTCAATTCAGTTTTTCTTAACCATAGTATATAGTTTATTAGTATTCAGTTACCAGATTTCAGCATCTCAGTTTACATACTATTCCAGAATTACGTTATATTCTTGTTCATGCATACTCAGATTTTACAGTTTTTATGTATCTATGCATCATTATCTCATGCTTCATCTAGTTAGTTACTGTTCTTTATGGACAAGAGGCAACACAATGTTTTAGGAAATATTTCCCTTCTTTTAGTGTTTATGTAATGCCAAAGAGCGTGAGCTTTACTTAAACTCTCTTTCTACTTCAATATTCCTCCTATTTATAGAAAATTCCTCCCAGAAAGAAAAACAGAAGAAGAAATAGGAACCATCCCACACCTCTGCCTGTTCAGGAAGATTCTCAGATGAGCATGTCTCTCACGCTAAATTTAGAGATGCTTTCACTACCTTAGATTATTCATTAGTTTCTCAAAAAAATTTGTAGGCTATTATCCTATTTAGGCTTTTGATTCATGCTCAGTAGAGTGGGGGGACACAGAAAGAAAGAGAGAAAGAATAAGAGGGCTAGAACAAATAGTTTTAATCCAAGGTCATGGGGTAGTAACCGCTCTCAATTCCCTTAGAAATTCTTAGCCCCAGCACTTCCTTCTGCCAGTGCCTAAGTTTAAGAATGACAGTCGAGATGGAGCACCAGGCTCTAAGTCACACGGTAGTGGGAAGGGTATTCGTACTAATTCGCTTTGCAAAGACTGTGGTAGGAATTATAAAGGTATGTTTAGAGCTGGAAATGATGTGTGTTTTGGGTATGGCAAGCCAGGACACAGAGTTAAATATTGTTCGAAGAATGGTCAGTAGGCTTACTCCAATTGTTCTCTAGTTCCATCTGATAACCCAACTCAGTAGGATACCGCTTCCTGCGCAACCCGTGGCCAGTGTCAGAACAAGCTATATGCACTTTAATCTTGACCGGATCAAGAAAGTTTTCCTAATGTGTTTAAAGGTATGTTATAGGAATTTCATTTGTATGTTTACACTTTGTTAGACCCTAGATTTTTTTTCTAACCCTGATATAGCTGTCGAGTTTATTGTCAGTACCAAAACTTAGCAGAGCCCTTCTCAGTGTCTACCTCAGTGAATAAATCAATCCTAGCTACGTAGGTATGCAAAAATTGCCCAATTTTAGTATCCTAAAAAATCACTTCAGTTGATTTAAGAAATAGAGGCATTTAGTTTTAGTTTTTAAATGAACTGCTCATT
Organism: Capsicum baccatum var. pendulum; assembly: GCA_030864225.1. NCBI lineage: Eukaryota > Viridiplantae > Streptophyta > Magnoliopsida > Solanales > Solanaceae > Capsicum > Capsicum baccatum. The sequence goes on from CM061560.1 coordinate 70,605,130, forward strand.
GAATGGAGGGGTAGTCCCTCAGTGTTTAGGGGTCATATATATTTTTAGAGGCCTACCTAAAATCCTATGACGGAAGATTTCCAGGAATTAGAAACATGAATCCAAAAGTTTAGTAGTAATAGAGTGGGGATAGTATTGTCTGAATTTGGTTGATTACATATCCATGGGGCTAGCTGTATGAAAAGAGATTAGTAGGCTTGAAACAGTGTATGCAAGAATTTCAGATAAGTATTATGTAGGGGTGTGCTTATGTATCATCCTTGAGCGTTGAGTTTGAATGGGGCTATTAATGTAGTAATTGATGTTCTTACTAGCTAAGTTATGGGCTATAGCATGTTGATGTCGGATGTCTAGGTGTAATGGTAATTCTTATCATTTAGGGAGAAAAATAAGTACAGAGATGTGATATTAGTAGGCTATAAAGGAAGTTAGTATGGTTCATTAAGAGGTTGAGAATATCTATGTTATGTAATAGAATTTAAGCTTGAATCTTTGAAGATTGAACTAATAGAAAGTAGAGTGGAAGCACCAGATGGTGTGAACTTATGGTATGGTGATACTCTTGGAAATTCTATGTTATGAAATGTTTTAGTTATGGTATGAAGACTTTTGAGGCTATAGAAAGCTAAGAATTGTGTATCAAAAGGAAGTACTAGCAGTGGGCCTTATATTATTAGGTATAGTCTTTTAGGGAAAGTATAGTGTTTATGTGCATTACTCTACCCTAGACTCTAGAGTAAAGAGGTGACAGTTCAGTTTAGAGTTGTTGATTAAATGGTTCACAGACTTAGAATAATGTCTTTAAACTAAGGGGGAGATGGTAAAATATGTAACCAAGTCAGGCTCTCAAATCCTAGTGTTGATGCCAGTAGGTAGGAGAGGATGATGCCCAACTCGTTCATATCTCAATTCAAGGTTTTTCAGTTATCATGATATCTACTCATACCTTAAATGTCATCTCCATGATTATATTTTATGTTCATGCACATCATAAAGAATTATGTGCATTTCCAATCCCTAGTAAAAGGAGTTTCGGTTTGTTCAGTAGTACGAATCATGTTACATGAATTTACAAACTCTAAAAATTAGGTCATGCAGCTTATGACTCATGTACTCATGCTTTACAGTATGTTCAGTTCCGGTACTCATACTACACTCTTAATGATCAGCTAAATTTAGATTCATGTTATGCTTGTCCTCAGTTTAAATCTCTTTGATGAATTCATGTCATTGACCCTCTATTCCTCAAACCTTAGTCTTAGATTCCAAATGTTCATTCATATATCAGCCCGTAAGTATTTCGTATATCATCTCAGTCTTTCCTTAATATTTCAGCCAAATCAGTATCATTCAGGGAACGAGATGTCCCAAGGAGGGGGGAGGGGGAATGTATTGTAATGCCCCAGTTTTCATGTCCTAAACCTATAAAATTTTCTTCAAGAAAAAATATCCAACTTAAAGTAATGGGTACTCATTAGTTGACTCCCTTATTTCTATCTTAGCCTTATAACCATTCTCATATCATTGCATGTATTCGTGAGATCAGCTCAGTTCATGTATTATCGTTCATGTATTATCCTTAGACTCAGTTATACAGTCATGTTCCAAGTCACATTCCAAGTCATGTATGTTTAGAATATGGTATGAATTGCCTTAGTACCCTCAGTCTAACTAGGCTCATTCGAGGATGAATGATTCCAAGGAAGAGATAATCAAACACCCCATATTTTTGGGCTAGACTTTGAAGCAACGTTCTCACGTGTGTTAACTCTAATTCCATGAATTTATTTTCAAAACACATGTCATTATCTTTATCCTAGTGTGTGAGTGATCTCGAGGTTAAAAATGTTCATATGAATCACTTAGAACAAAATTTATCTAAGAGCTTTTGATTCACCCAAAGTTTGGTATTCGATTCTAAAAGGGTCTACTTTGAATGTGTATAACTTTTTATATATGTAGAATTCTACATCTCAAGACCCACCAAGTTGTATATAATTGAGTCAGTTTTCCAACGATTCTAATTTCTCCTTAATTCAATACCCGAGAAAAATGTTATATCTATTTTTGTGAGAGAGGCAGTGACGACACATGATTAGCCCGCGATGCCCCCTATAGTGCACCGCAGTGAAGCCTGTGGCGCCCGCTCTATAGCCGCCCCTTAATTTTACATCTTTTGCTGTCATTTATGCAAGGATAAATGGGTCTTTTACCTTCACCCAAGGGGTCCATAACAAGGGATTTAGGGTCCTAAATAGTAAAATTGGCCCCTTTATTCATAAATCTTCTCAAAAGAAACCATTCTCTCTTAAGAAAAAACCCTAGACTCTCCATGATTCAAGATCAAGCTTCAAGAAAACCACCAATAACTCTCACAAATTTATTAATTAAGGTATGTGTGATGTTCATTCATGGGTCCTTAGAAGCAATCCGTAAGTTCTAGAACTACGTAGCCAGCATAGGTTATGAGATGTCACCCGCCAGTTTAGGATTAACACTCTCAAGGATCACCCTCCATTTTAGGAATGATCTCAGGGGTCACCCGCTAGATTAGGACTGAATCCACAATCATTATTAGTACCCTTGACACGGTACTAGCACCCTTTTAACTGGGGTCACATGTTAGATCCCAATAGGCTTAAACTAGGGTATGTTGGTTAGATGATACCTCCTATAGTTTTATTTTCATATTCAGTACAGAATTCAGTTCATTTTTTCTTGACCATAGCATACAGTTTATCAGTATCCAATTACCAGATTTTAGTATCTCAATTTACAGACTATTCAGAATCATATTATATGCTTGGTTCTGCATACTCAGATTTTACAGTTTTTATGTATCTATGCATAAGTTATCTCATGCTATTCAACCAGTTAGTTATTAGTCTTATTCAATCAGTTTTTAGTTTTTCTACGCATGTCTGTTATTACTATTTTCATGCACAGTTAACCCATGTTGTTGTGGGTCTTTATGTGAAAGCCTAGAAAATTTCCCAGCCAAATTCAGCAACTACACCATATTCTTTTTTAATTCAAATCAACCACCTAGCTCGAGCTTGTGAATACTGTTAGTCACATGGTTCATGAGTGGGATTGCCACCTCACGAATAGGTCTAACAGCTGGAATGACTGGAGCTAAGACATGTCCAATATTTTGATCTACAGGATCATTTGGATCAGCAATATTCGGATCTCTTCTTTCATCCATTTAAACCTTTTGAATGGTGTGCTGAGCTCTTTGCCTCTGTTGAAATACCAATTTTGGTTCTGAAAAAGGGTCTACCGACTCTCGATCTCTCGCCAGTCCTGTATTCAACTAAACCTATAAAAATTCAGCCGCTAAGATCAAGTTGGTAACAGTTAAAATTATTATCAAATACCAAAAATTTAGCAAATTACTAATTATACTAGTCCCCGACAACGATGCCAAAAACTTGTAGTGTTCAAATGCACACGCAAGTTTACGTGATCGTACAAGTAACATAGTGACTCAGATAGTCGGATATCATTCCCTTGAGGATTAAGAAAATAATAATTTAATCAACTATAGTTTTAGGCAAAGTGGTATTAAGTGTCATAAGGTATCAAGATAATTTTGAAAATATTAAATTAATCAAGTATGAATAAATAAGAAATAGTACTTTATAACGATAGCAACGAAAGCAATGGTTGGAAATAGTAGTGATGAGAATTCCAATGTTGAGGCACATCTAAAAATCATACAATTCTGTCTTCTTATAGTATTCTAGTTGGCTATCGGGTTATTGATTCACAAGGTTTATGTACGATTTTGGTCTCCCAAACTCAAATATTCTATCTATCTGAATAGTGCAACTACAAATCCCATAGAGATGCAATAATTTATCTAGATGCAAATAGCTATCTTCTTGCAGTTGAACTAAACAAGGCTCCTAGGTATATCTCTATCCTAGTTGCTAATTCAAATCCTCTATTTAATGAAAGGATGAGAACCTTTCTCCTTAATTTCTTCATTCTTTTTCACGATTCTCCTCCTAGATTCACATAGAAATATAGATTTATTTTGATGATGGCCACTCATCATAATATTAAGCTCAAGAAATTAAGAATAACCCATACGATAATCCAATAAGAAACTACAATAAAGAATATCAAAGAGTAATCATGTACTTAGCCTCAACCCAAGAACAAGGGTATTTAGCCACTCATGTTTGTATTTAACATAAAAAATAAGTAATTCTTCATACCAATAATTAATCTTGAAGTAAAGAAGTTCAAAAGAAATTTCAAGAAACCTAAAAGAGAGAATTTTATGTTATTCCGCTACTGCTATGCTTTCTGAAGTCTTTTTAATTGTACTGAATTGTTTCTTTTAAATATGGGACAAAATAATCCCAATTTTTTAGGCAGCATGATATGCTTTGCTAACTAATGCCATACTCCATGCAAATTTGTGCCATTGCAGAAGGTTACTATTTCATGACTATTGCGATTTGGTTCCTCACCATGATGCAGTACAATCGTGATAAGCTACTGGTTTTTGAAAAATGCAATTTCCTTTTCCACCGTGATGAGCTAAGCTGTAAACTTCAAAAATTAAAAATTGAACCTTCACTGTGAAGCGGTAATATCGCGCCCTCTTTCTGGAATTTGGCAAATGAGAACTGGCTCCTCACTGTGACGCAGTGATATTGCAGTAACATTCTAGATTTTGACAAATGCCATTTGGTCAGCCAATGCGATGCACTGATCGCATAAATTAGAAGTTTACACTTTCAGCTTTCCTTTCGAGATATGTTCCAATGCCTTTGTTTTCTCCCTTTATTATTACATATCATTAATGTGTCCAATCATGTCTAATTCAATCACAATTTAGTCCTGCAAACACTAATCATGTCCATTATATAAAGAACACACTTAAAGCTTAATTACACTCAGAATGGCACATTATAGCTCTCAGAACAAGTCCAAATCTAGGTGAATATTGTGATTGAACATATAAATATGCCCAAGATCCACCATCCATAGACCAGAACCAGGAGGTAGACTCAAGCTCAAACATAATATGGTACAGTTACTACACAATAGTAGGAAATTCACTAGCCTTTCATATGAGGATCCTTAAGTTCATCCTCAAAATTTTTAGAGATTAGTGATACATTCGTCCCACTAGATTCTCCACTAACTATGTGAGGCTCACTCCTTCCCAATCTCACTTTTAGGAGAAGCTAAGAAATAGTTAAAGGTAGAACCTTAAACTCTATTAATATATGGGTTGATTTGGCAAAGAATTTCTCATGTGATTCTTTCTTTCTGGAAAGACTGCAAGGTTACTCAATGAGATTTTAATTTTCAAGAAGAAGTCATATGAGAACTTATATCATGCATGGAAGAGATTCAAATCTATTCTCAAGGACTGCCTGCACCATCAACAGACGCATGAGGTGATAGATCACACTTTTATTGAAGCTCTTGAACATACAACAAAAATTTTGTTAGATTCAGTTGTAGGTGGTCAAGCTTTGGATAATTCATATGATAAGTTGTATACTTTTCTAAACTGAATTAGGAAATTGTTTGATAAGGGGGATATTGTAATGCCCTAGGTTTTTGTTCCTTGAAAATTAGAAAATTTTATCCTCACTGTCTTGACTACGAACTACCCCTATGAGTTATAGAGTTTCTTTACAATCCATATGACCCTTGTCGTAAGGTGTCCAGTGAATGATGCTTAAGTTATCCTGAGTACGATTAGACATACGAGTCATAGGGAGTCATGGCGGGTCTGACAGACCCAAATCATAACCAAATTGGTAATAAAGTGGCTAAGTTATGCTTTGAGTACGAGTAGATTACTATGAGTCATAAGGACTTGTTACAAGTCATTGGGTGCAAATCATAAGATATCTAGTATTTGCCCGAATGGGTTCTTTATTAATTACGACTGGACCATACGAGTCAAAGGGTCCCATTACGAGTGGTGCTAGTTGAGTCACAGGGTCACTAATGCGTGGGTGTACTGGAAATTCTCATGGCTATGACTCAGGGTGATGAGTCATAATGAGTCTATATGAGTTGTAAGTGACTCGTAGTCATTAACGACTAAATTTTAGCATTTATTTTGAGGGCACTTTGGATAATTTTCTCCTTACTCAATTAAAACTCCACGTCCATAAATCACTTAAGGGGATTATATTTCATCCTTAATGTACTCAAACACTTCCTATCTCTCTCAAATTCTCTTAAATAACCATACTTAGGATTTCCAAGAAGTAGGTCACCCAAGGGCTTAAGGGTTGAATTCTTTTTGTGAAACTTGGTATTTCAGACATGTTACTTTTCTCTCATTGTTAATTTGTTAAAAGCATATGTTATAAAGTAGTTTTCATAAGATATTTATGTTGTTTTTTAAAACATGGGTTGAGGGTTTTTGTATAACTATTGATTATGTGATGGTTCATGTTTGTCCCGGCATGAGTTAGGTTTAAATGGTGGCTTTAAAGTCAATTTGATGCATAATAATAATGAATGAACTAAGGATTGGGATTTCCCAAACTTGTCACTTTTGAAGTATTTATGACCCCAAACCTATATTATGAAATTGGATTTTAATTATGAGAAGTTGTAGGAATTGAACTATTCTTGAACTTTTACATTATGATTTTGAATTGAACCTTATGGGGTTTTGTTATTCCCCAAGCTACTTTAAAATTGAACCAAAGGGGGTTGTGAATTCCCTTAAGTGAAGATAATTGGTATTGCATGTTGATGTTACCTTACAAGTGTAGTTGGTCTGACGATACCAACAATGTATACCCAAATATGTATTATGATTCAATGAATGGAATTACATGATAAATGTTATTAATTAGGTTTTAATAAGGGTTTGTCTGTAAAGTTGTGAAAGTGGTGATCCCGAAGGACCCATATTTGAAACTGCAGTTGCTAACGCGGGGGTCTATATGGTCGAGTGGTTCGAGTCTCTCTTATTAATATCATTTGATTGGGAGGTTTGAGTCCCCCATATCTTATTACATAATCTGGTGCCTGTGTCACCTTGATATGTAGGGAGGTTTGAGTCCTCTATAGTGTATATATTTACCCTCTGGTTTTTACGGCTAACGCTCCGGGGACTTACTAACCGAGGGAGAGCTGGGACCGTATAGCCCGTTGTTGCCTTTATATGTTATGACAGTTGAGATACACAATCCAGGCTACAGTTTTAAAGTGCATGTTAAGACTTTTTCCTTATCTCGATATGTGATATATATGTATGCGCATTTGATTCTGTATATTGATTTTGAATGATTTTGAACTAGTGATCATGGCATTATGTTATCCTTATCCCTGAGTTTCATGCTAGTGTTCAATCCACTAACTATGTTCAGACACTGTATCCCCACACAAAGTAGCCACCGGAGCTACTTCTACTTTTCTTGTGAAGTTAATCAATTTATCAATTTGTTGTGGTAAAGTGGTGAGCTTCAATACTTTGAAAGACTTAGACATTTCATCAATTCCTATCATAAACTAGAGTTGAGTGTTTTAATATCATTAAAATTATCATTTTCATTGTCATTGTCATCTGTTAGAGTCGAGGACATGTCTTGACCAAGATTGGTTTTTGGTTCTTGTGCTAGGAGTCTTTGACGATTACTATAGACTTGGGTTATGTTGGTTGAATGTTTTGGCTGGTCAATGATTATCGGTTATAGACATACCCTTTATTATTTGAACTTATCTTGTTATATGTTTGAAATTTATCTACACATTGGGGATATTATGTTTGGTTTGGTTTGGTGTAGGGGGAATCTTAGGTCCATGTGGAACTTGAGATACCTATCATGGACAGGCCCTGGTTTGGATCGTGACAAAGATGGTATTAGAGCCTAGGTTTGGTGTCACTGGGTGCCCAACATATCTTTGTCAAGTAAAGTTTCTTTTATGCGTGTGTAGCATGCTATACTCATAGAGGAGAGGCTATAAGGAATTTAGGAATGTTTCTATTTTTTATTGTTCTATTTCAAGCTATGGAGTCTAAGGTATTAAGTCTCCTCTAATTTTCGTACATTTACTTTTCAGATCATGCCTCCCAAATGATCCGATATTCATTAAAACTCTTCTGTCTTATTTGAGGACAGTTTGGATAGAGCTCGTCCTACTCCAAGAGTTCAAACTTAGTCAAGGGTCACTGCTTCTGATTGCCCTGATGGAGCTCTATCGGTTCCCCCTATCCCTCCTCAGGCACCCTAGGATGGCATATTTAATGTTGAGTTTTACTAGTTAATTTATTTTCTTACCCAGTTGGTGGCCTCCCAGACTGAGCATGTTGCTTCTGTTGCTCTATTATCTTAGAACACTAAAGTTGGCCAATTTATAAGGTTGAGTTCTCCTATTTAAACTGGTTATAAAGTTGAGAAAGATCAAAGTTTCATTGATGAAATGGAAAATATCTTCTGTGTGATGCATGCTACTGATATGGAGGGTATAGAGTTCTCATTTTATTAGTTGAAAGATGTAGCATACCTATGGTACGAGGAATGGGACCAAGCTAAGGGTGATGATGTTGAGTCAGCCCTGTGGGATGACTTCTCAATCACTTTTCTTAATTACATCTTTTTTTAGGAGTTGAGGGAGGTGAAGGCTGAGAAATTCGTGAATCTGAAGCATAGAAGGATGTTCGAAATGGAGTATGCGTTAAAGTTTCATCAGGTATCGCATTATGCTCCTGATTAGTGTTTAGCATGAGGGATAGAATAAGGAAGTTTGCTTCTGGGGTTTCCCGTGAGTTGATCTTAAAGGGCAAGACTTCTTTGTTGAACAAAGATATGGACATATTTAGAATTGTGGTGTATATGCAACAAGTAAAAAAGGAAAAGAAGAAGCAAGCTTAGATGAGTGAAAGAGAGAGTAAGAAATTTCACTATTTAAATTAGAGTGGAGATCAGCAGTAAAGTGGTAGAGATGGCGGAAAATAGCCTAAGAAAAAATAGGCCAATTCTGATTCCTACTCTATGGATAGGGCACCTATCTAAAGTCACCAGGTTATCATTATTCTCAGCTTTATAGTGGGATTAGAGCACCAGGAGCCCAGTCTAAGGGTAGTGGGGCTCAGTTAGCTCTGCCGTATCCTTCTTGTAGATTCTATGGTTAGGTGCACTGTGGTGATTGTGAAAAAAGGGAGGAACAACTGCCTTAAATATAGTCAAATTGTCCTTCTAAGGTTGCTTCTGGGTCAAATAAGATTCCAGTTACTATTTCATCAACTTCTACTCCAAAATATGCTACTTTTGCTTTTGACTCCGGCACTAGTCGGAATCATATGTATACTCTCTCCACTTGCTAGAATTCTAAGGTGTCCGCTGATGTTGTTATTGGTATGCTTAAACTATTTTATCGTGATGTATAATATCTACTTGATCCCGGGTTTACTCTCTCTTATATAACCCCTTATGTGGCAATTTATTTTGGTTTTGATCCTGATTATATTTCGAACCACTTTTCTGTGTCAACCCATGGGGTTCACTCCATTATGGCTAAAAGAGTTTATTGGGGTTGTGTGGTGTAGGTCTATGGTAGAGAGACCTTGGTAGATCTGATAGATTTAGACATATGAGACTTTTATGTGATTTTGGAGATTGATTGGTTGCATTCGTGCTATGCATCTCTTGACTTTCGTACCTAAATGCTAAGTTTCCACTTCATTAATGAGCAGGTGATTGAATGGGAAGGTAGTTCCCTAGTACCTAAGTAAAGGTTTATTTCGTATCTTAGAGCTTGGAAATTAGTTTTTGATTTTGGGCGCATTTATGCACTTTAGTATTTATATCCTAGTTTATTAAGCCTTGTTTTGAATATAATTCGTGTGGTTTATGTGTTAACAATGACATAAATAATCATCTAACTGTTTAAGTATGTGATTTCAATGTTTAAAGGTGTTTTCAAACAAGTTTGGACTTAAATTGGTCATTTAGAGTCTAGACGAGAAAACTAGTTTTACTAGCTTGAGCTAGGTGTTGTTCTAGTTTTATCGTGATAGAATCTAATGTCTCAAATGGGTTCCTAATGTTTTTATTGTGTATTTATGAGTGGAAAAACTTGTTTGTAATGTTCAAAGTGTAATTGAGTCAAGGTAAGAGTCAATTTAATAAGATAAAGATTAATAGGGCGAGGCTAGGATTAGCTTGAGTTTATAGTTCGTCGTCTTGGATATTGTGTTGTTTTGAAATCAAATTTGTTGTGTTTAATTCTATAGTATAATTGGTGATTTGATTATGTTGATATTTTTATGAGGAACAAGCTGAAATACAAGTGGAAAGAATACTAAAAGGCTTGGGGTGGACAACAAAGGTGGAAGGCAAAGTTCAACGTCAAAATGGCACTTTCCAGTGAGGGCAGGAGATATAAGGGCAGCGCCCCCTTTAGACCAGTGGAATAAAGCATGAAGATCCCCCTTTATAGAGGTAGACTAAGGCAGGTAGTACCCCCTCCATTTTGGTGGTCCAAAGCCCGCGCTGCCCCCTCTATTCCCACAAGGTCAATTTGCCTCTACTATAAATACACGCCTTTAAACATATTATGGATACCTAGGGATTTTTTTGGACTAGGAGAGAGGCTTCTCAACACTTATTTTAGGGTTTATTTCTCTTTACTTTAGATTTTTAATGTATTTAATCATGTATTCAATTACTTTAATTACAGTTATGTCTATTAGTGGCTATACGCCCCCTTTTCGGGGTTAAAGCCAAGTACATAACTAAGGTTGCTATGAATTGATTTGATTTTATTTATTTATCATATTTGGTTGTTTTTTTAACCTTTGTTATCATTATTTGAAGGATGCACGGCCCTTAAATACATATATTATTGACCTTGTGATCTCGGGAGTGGGAATAGAAAGATATAATTTGGGGGTAAATAGAGTAGGGTTCTTATTCCTTTATAAAATAGGGGATTTAAATTAACATCTAGGATATGGATATACTTAGAGCCTTACTTGGTTCACTACGGGATGAAATATAAATGCGTTTAGCTTAGTTCTCTCATCCCCACTCAACGATCAAGTTGTGGGTCTAATTTGATAGGTGGTTAGAGGTGAGGAGACCATGATAAAAAAATCAACCCCGTGAATCAACAACCAACATAAGTAGCTTAACCAATGAAGTTCGATAGCATAGTATTATTCTTTGTAGTGTTTTATCCCTGGGTTTCCATCTATTGATTGTTCCAAGTCTTTACTTTTCCACATTATCTTAGTTTACTTTTAGTTTACAAATCACAAACTCTCTTTTGGTTACATTGCACCACTTTAATCTCAATAGTTAAACTAGAATTGGATAGTTGTTGAACATAAGTCTCTGAGGGATTGATATTCGACTTTATTTAAGGACACTATATTACTTGATGAGATGACATATACTTGCGTATGCACTTGGTCATAATAAGTTTTTGACGTCGTTGCCAGGAACTTGTAAATTGGCAACTATTTTAGTTTTAGTTTTACTGTTTAGATTTGTTTGGTGCTTTACTATTGGTCTTAGAATTGATTTCGCAGGAAACAGGTTTGTAGAGTAGTAAGCTAGGAAGGGATAGGGAATTGGTTGAACCAAGCCCCGAACCCGAGCAACGCTTTCATCAATGAAGGAGAGAAGAAATCTTTCTCCCCCGTATCCCGTAATTTCAAGAGTAACAAGACAATCTTGCTCTAATAGATGAAGATCAACCAGCCCGCAGGACAGTTCGAGAAGTGGCAATTCCACTTTTGATAAATTTGACCTCCCTATTCAGAAACCGGCTACTTAAGATAATTCTGAGCTGAAATAGAACATGTTGCAGCTTTTAATCAGCAGTGGACAATTTACAAGGCTTTCACATGAAGATCCACAAGTCCATCTGCAGAACTTTCTGGAGATTAGTGACATATTTATCCCTACTGTTGTGTCAACTGATTATGTGAGGCTAACACTATTCCTCTTTTCACTATTAGGGGAAATGAAAAAGTGGTTGAACGTTGAGCCGACAAGTTCAATCACAACCTGGGATGACATAGCCAGGAAAATCCTCATCTGATTCTTTCCATCTGGAAAGACTGCGAGACTGCATAATGAGATTGTGTACTTCAAATTAAAGCCAGATTAGAATTTGTATCATTCTTGGAGTGATTCAAAGATCTTCTTTGGGACTGTCCACATCATTAGCATTCCAATGAGGTATTAGCTTACACTTTTGTTAAGTCACTTGACCATAACACAAAAAAATTTCTATATTCAGTTCCAGGTGGTCAAGCTTTGGAGTTGACTTATGATGAGTTATATAATTTGTTGAACCAAATTGCTTAAGGGAATCCTGAGTGGTATTATGACTCAAGAAATGCTATAAGGAAGATTGCAGGTGTGTTGTAGGTGAACCAATTTACTATAATATCTGCCTAGATTGCATCTTTACAAGATCAGATAAGCAATATGAAGTTGGGGGTTACACAACTTGCAATCATAGTTAATAAAATTCAACAGACTGCAGGTTGGTGTAAGGTTTATGGTAGCAATGGGCATTCAACGACTATGTATGCTGTAAATCCTGAGTTCGTGATGTTCGTGGAAAATTCTTATAGAATTATGGGAATGCCCAAAATCTAAAGTGGCAGACTCAGCACCTAATTCATTACTAGAACAATCAGAAACAACAGTCTCAGTAGCCACAGGTTCAGAGTAATCAATCACCAACTCTAACAAACAATGTTGAGGAAATGTTGAAACAAATTATGGCTAGTCAAATATAGTTGGCAACATAAATAAAAAGTCAACAAGTAGACATGAAAAGCCAACAGGCAGAGATAAAGAGGTCAGGAGATTGCTATAAGAAACTTGGAGATACATTGGAGAAGATGAAATAGGCATAAAATAATAGGACTCAAGGTGGTTTTCCAAGTGATACTAAAAATCCTAAGCAAGTAATAGCAATCTTTTTGAGGAGTGGTAAAGAACAGAATGAAGAACCTCTAAAGAAAACTAAGGAGGGAGATGGAGAGTTGAGTCCTCCACGGGTATCCAAAAAAGTTATTAAAAATTCTAGGAAGTCTGAGTACTCAAAAGCAAAATTTGTTGAACAGGTGAAAGAGAGACCACCACTACCTTTCACACTGAAGCATATAAAGGCAAATGAGGATGCATACTTCAAAAAGTTCTTTGATACATTCAGAGGGCTTTATATTAACCTTTCTCTTTTATATGTTTTGCAGGGAATATCCAAGTACGCTAAGTACTTAAAGGATGTGGTCACCAATAAATTTAAGTTGTAGGATGTTAAGAAAGTAGCACTCACTGAGGAATGTAGTTATGTGGTGACGTAGAAAATGCCCCAAAAACTCAAAAACCTAGAGAGCTTTACTCTCCAGACTCAAAATGGCAATAGTGAGGTGGACTACGTACTTAGTGGCTTGGGGAAAGTATTAACTTGATGCCCCTCTCCTTATTTAATACTTTAGGCCTGAGGAAGCCGAGTCCAATCACTGTGATACTTTAATTGGCTGACCAGACCCTATCCCATCTGGAAGGAATCATAGAGGATGTTCTCATCAAGGATGGTAAGTTTATTATTCCTGCTAACTTTTTTATTTTAGATTTTCAGGCAGATGAAAGAGTACCAGTCATTTTGGGACGTCCATTATTAGCAACAAGAGAAGCTTTGACAAATGTGAGAGAGGGCACGCTTACAATAAGGCTGTATAATAAAAGGTGATCTTTAAAGTGTACAAATTGCTCAACATACTATCCCACTATATAGGTTTGTACATGATTACTATGATTGAAAGGGGATAAGTGTAGGGTGGTGGATTCTATTCCATAAAAGGCCTCTTTGGACTTCCTCATTGAGCTTCCCAAACCTCCAATACCTAGGCCTGACATGATGCAAATTGATGAGCCTGATAGGGCTACGGTTGAGAAAGCTATTGACCTTGGGAGTAAGAGGATGAATGAGAAGAAATAAGTTTCAGATTGGGTTGTGTCGCGATAGTAAATCAGGCGCTTCTTGGGAGGCAACCCAAGTTAAGGTATGTTATAGTTTTAATATTTTAGTTTTTACTTAACTATTTTTTATTTTTGTTGAGTCACAGGTTGATGGGAAGTTTGAGTATCGTAAAACCTGAGCTAAGAAGCATGGCGAAGACTAAGTATGGGGTCCCCGGACCCTCTTGATGTGTAAAGATACTACTATCTAGGCATAGAGGCCTCAGAGAGTATTTTTATCTCTATTTTTAAGTATACGTTGGGGATAAAGTAGATTTTTAAGTTTGGGGTGGGGAAATTCCCATTTTTAGGGTAATTTTAAAATTTTTTGTGTTAGTAATAAGTGAGATATTCTTGTTGTTGTTATATTTGATTGCATAATGCAAGTGTTTTGGTTGTAGAAATCATGTTGATTTTGTAAATTACTACTTTTTAGACTCTTTGGCTCATGTTTATGACTTGTACTTGTTGGCTTAATTGAAATTCATGCTATTATTTGGTTAAGAGTGTATGATGATCTCGCTTGGGTTGAGCATGTGCCATGTGTGTGTAAGGTTTTATGTATTACTTGTTTCATATGATGTCTAGAACTTGACTAGTGTGTATACAAAGAGAAATAAAGAGTGTGGGTTTAAGAAATGATCTAGGCATTTCTTTGATAGCGTGTTTTATATCTTCTTTTGACCGACCCTTGTGCATAATCCTAGTTAGCCCCATGGAGGCTTTAGCTTTTTCTTTGGCAGTCTCATATGTAGCCTAATCTCCTTCTTTGATTTACCTTAATTTGATCCAAGCTCCTAAGCTCTTTGGTGTAAACTTAATTAAGTTATGGAGTTGAAAATTTAAGTAAGAGAAAAGTGAAATTAAAGCCCCTAAGTGATAGTTATTGGTGTGTGCAATTGATGTGTTATAGTTCAGAGTTAAAGAAATTTTTGTGAAAGAAATTCCCATTATTAGCCCAGTCGTGTTTCAATGAACCTGTTTTAGCCCTGGTCCTCCTTGGACATTGTGCATCTCAACTAAGCAATTGCTTAAGTTGAGGGTGGCTATGTAATGACCTACAAATTTGATGAAATATGTGAAATTTGTGATTTTGTGTGATTTGACTATTTTTGCCCTCTCTATAGTTGTATTATGGTATTTTTGGGGTAAGAAAGTGATTGACATGTTTTTTGATGCATTTTGGTATCATCTATGCGATATTATAATTTTTGCTAGCTTCGAGAGCCTTATTTTATACTTATGGGGATAGCTTCTGATCTGTGCGATAGATGGAAAAACAGATCGCATCAGCAACTCTGGAATATCTTCTGGCTAGGTAAACCTTTAGCTCAGGTGCCGATGCACCCAACTTATTTCTACCTATTGATCGAAAAGTTAGAAAATTAAAGATATGGGTGTGGGACCCATATTTGATCAAAATGATCTCAGATGGAAAATCCGACTTTACTGGCGGTTAAAAAATGTCAGTTTAAGGGTGTTATCATTTCGACCCTCGATTTGAAAAATTGTGATTGCGGATTGTGGGGGTCAGCTTTGTGAAAGTGATGCTTTTAAAAAAATCTAACTTCGCCATGCGTACGGATCATCGAATTTAGTATGGTTGCATAGTTTGTTTGCATATATCCGACTCCAAAGGAATTTCGGCACCCCGTCGAAGTCTGGGTTCGACTTTAAAAATAAAAAACTGCAGTCAGCAGATTTTCAGCCATGTATTGCTGATTTTTTCCTCTTTTTGCCCATTTTGCTCATTTTAATCTTGTCCCTTTAGAGTTAAACCTTAAAATAGTATGAGAGCTTAAAAGTGAAACTTGTTATAGGTTGGGAAGCTAGATTAACACCTAATTCTTGATTTTATTACAGATTTAAGGTAAGAATTCACCCTTTTCTTAGTAATTTCTTGATAAATTTATCAAAACCCCTAAAATCTTAGGGCTTTACATTAAACCAAAATTTCACTCCTTTACACTTAAATTATGTTAATCTTATAGTTACTAGTTTTTCATCAATTTAACCCTTAAAAGAACTTCAATTCTTGATTTTAAATAGAATTTCAAAGATTTTATTCAGTAAAGCTATAAAATGATTTTTTTCAATTTGAACCTCATTTTTTACTAGATTTAACTTGAATTTTTAGTTGTAGATTTTTAAAAATATGGGGAACATGTGTTTGAAGTAAAGTTGTAATTTCACCTTTCTTTTTTAGAAATTCGTTTAGGGGGTCCATTTTGATCCCAAACCAAGAGTAGTCAATATGGGTGTCGTTAGTTTTGCTTTGATACATATATTTTATATTTTATATTTTAGTGGGGTCCTATGTGATATTAATATCCTTGAATACATATGAATAATTGTATTATGTTGTTAAGATACTCAATATAGTACCATTGGTGAATTGTGATTATATTCATACTTTATTTTGCATATGAGACATGTGGAAATTCATGGATGAAACTGACATAATGAGTGGATATTGGCTCACATAGTTATGGAAATATATCATTGGAATTGGTTGTGAAAATACTCATTATGATTGGTTGCGAGCATTATATCCTCATATCATACTCATTCATAAAATATTGGTACCACCGTGGTAAAATTTGAGAAATACTGGCAATACCTTTTTAAATACCTCCTCGAGGGATGTGCTGGAGAGGGTATATTGTAACACCTTATAAAACCCTTTCCAAGGGATGTGTAAAAAAGTAGATATGAGATATATGGATTGTATACGGGTTGACAAACCCTTCATGGGTCCTGCGTTGGGAGGCTTGCCTCTGTAGGTGTATACGAGGATTGTGAAATGATTCTGGAGGTTATGCGATCATCACATATATTACACTTACTTTGTTGTGTTATGTTATGTTGTATTTCGATATTGACTTGTTATATGTATTTATCGTATCTTCTTTTACTTGTGGTTGATGATCTTGTACATGCATGTTCCCCTTTGTTCTTCTTATATGTTATATAATATGTACTTTGGTTCTATCATGATGTGATGTTGCAATATATGTGACATATATTAGAACTGTTAGTACAAGCGGTGTGAGCTACCATTGTGGGACATTTTCTAATTGCAGGTGACGTGCCCTTAGCATATATTTTGTATGCTTTATTTTCTACTTCTCTTGATCGGCCTATGATACCTATTGAGTACAAGTGGATTGTACTCGTGCCTACTGCACCCTTTTGGTGAAGGTCCTAGCTTGAGTGTACCTCAACTTGATTGACTCAGGCGATTTTTGGAGTTTCCAAGGTAACAGTTGGACATTAATACGTCCAAAGTTCACCTCTATCTTTCTACAGTAGTTATGTCTTTATTAGTATTTAGAGAAAAATATTATTCCTTTGTGGTTATTTTTCTAATGTATTTTACTTTTGCATTATATTCGTAGTTCTTACACTATTGATACCTGGTTTTGGGCATGATTGGTATTTTAGATAAGTTCTTTCCACAGTGTTATGATTACTTATATGGTTTGACTTTATTCTAGAAGCCTTATCTTGGGTTATTTCTATTTTTTTCTCTTTTTGTATAAGTTTGGGTGATAGGCTTACTTGTCAAGGTGCGCTACAAGAAGTGCCATCATGACCCTTATTTTTGGGTTGTGAAAAATTGGTATCAGAGTGGCCAGGTTTCATTGGTCTCAACGGTTTAAGAATAGGATGTATAATAGAGTCTCGTAGATTGGTACATAGATGTCCATATATAATTTTAAGAGGCTATAGGACATCTTTAGGAATCTTCCCTCATTTTATTCTTTATCGTGCAAAGT
This sequence comes from Capsicum baccatum var. pendulum, assembly GCA_030864225.1. Taxonomy (NCBI): domain Eukaryota; kingdom Viridiplantae; phylum Streptophyta; class Magnoliopsida; order Solanales; family Solanaceae; genus Capsicum; species Capsicum baccatum. Next base: position 70,622,894 of record CM061560.1, read on the forward strand.
TCTTTCATACCTTGTGTTTTGAATTGTGTTTTACTTTTTTTGCGTGAATAGTCTGGCTTATACTACTATCAGTTTAGAGATGTTGTGAGTGATTGGTGGAGATTATTTGTCAGTTGTAGGCCTATTGATGCTCCTAAGTTGTCATGGGATTAGTTTGCTCATGCCTTTCTGGAGAGATTCATTCCTTACAGTTTGATGGATCAGCTGTGGAACGAGTCAGATCATTTGGAGAAAGGCTCTATGACAGTTGCTGAGTATAAGCCATGTTTACCTACCCTTTCCAGATATTCCTATGATAGTATTTCCATCGAGTCTGAGAAAAGTCAGAAGTTTGTGAAAGGTTTGGATGTCTCCCTTTAGTTGGCTATGTCTCAGATGGTTGTGTTTGGGGATTCTTTTCAGAGTTTTGTGGATCATGTTAAGGTGACATAGGATATTCCTTGGGTATCTCAGGGAAGCGCCAAGAGGGTGCACCATTTTGGTAAGTTCAGTGGTCAAACTTCACGAGGCAGAGGTTTTAGAGGTTCTCGTGGGTCTTCTAGTTTAGTAGTGCAAGATAGCCATCAGGGAAAGTTTAGAGTTTGCTATGTATGTTATGAGACCAACCATGTGGCCAAGGATTGTCCTCGTCGAGTGTTTAGAGATACTCTTATTTCAGCTATGAAAGGTAGTGGTTCTTCCAGAGTTGCGAGAGATAAGGGTAGTGGAGCCCATGGTGAGGGTCACGGGGCTATTCATCAAGCCAGTGGTCATGGTCATTGTTATGCCATACAAGTCAGACTAAAGGTAGAGGCTTCAGATGCTATGATCACAAGTATCATCCCCGTTTGTTTCAAACCTGCATCTGTATTATTTGATCCTAGATTAACTTTCTCCTATGTGTCTATATATTTTTGTTTGGGTTTAATTATGTTAGTGAGCCTCTTACCATGCATATTCGTATATCTACCCCGGTTGGTGATTCTTTAGTGGTGGATCGGGTGCACCAATCTTTTGTTGTGAGTTTTTCCAAGCATAGGACTTTTTTAGATTTACTTATATTAGATATGGTTGATTTTGATGTTATTTTGGGTATGGATTGGTTGGCTCGTTATCTTGATATCTTAGATTATTTTGATAAGACTGTGACTTTAGTTTTGTCGGGTATGCCAAGGATAGCTTGGAAGGATGCACTTCATTCGGGTCCTAAAGGGATTATATCTTATGTTCAGGCTTGTAAATTTGTTGAGATGAGATGTTTATCTTACCTGGCTCATATTTATGACACTAGTATTATTTTGCCTCCTTGGTTAGATTTTGTCTGTGTTATTCGTGAGTTTATGGATGTGTTTTCTATGGACTTGCCTAGTATGTCTTCGGATCAAGATATAGATTTTATTATTGATGTTGATTCGAGAACCAAGTGCATCCTCCTTATAGGATGGACCCAAAAGAGTTGAAGGAACTGAAGGATCAGTTGTAGGAGTTATTAGATAAGGGATTTATCCAAACTAGAGTTGGACCTTGGGGTGCGCCTGTCTTGTTTGTGAAGATAAAATAATGGATATATGCGAATGTGCATTGATTATTGATAGTTGAATCAGGTGATGTTTAAGAATAAGTATCTTATTTAGCGTATTAATTATTTGCTTGATCAGCTTCAGGGTGCTGCACTATTTTTAAAGATTGATTTGAGGTCCGATTATCACCAGTTGAGGATTAGAGCTTCAAATATTTTGAAGACAGCTTTTCAAACTCGATATGGTCATTATGATTTCTTGGTCATGTCCTTCGGGTTGACCAATGCCCCTGCCGCATTTATGGAGTTGATGAACTAGGTGTTTCAACTGTATCTTAACTTTTTTGTTATCGTACTTATAAATGATATCTTGGTGTATTCCAAGAGTGAGGTTGAGCATAAGGAGCATTTACAGATTGTGCTTCAGAGATTGAGGGATGAGAAGTTGTACGTGAAGTTCTTTAAGTGCTAGTTTTGGTTAGAGTGTGTTTCTTTCTTAGGTCATGTGGTGACAAAGAAAGGTATTATGGTTGATCCAGCCAAGGTTACAGCAGTCCGTGATAGGACTAGACCTACTTTGCCCATTGATATTTGGAGTTTTGTTGGCTTAGCAAGTTATTATCGGTATTTTGTTGAGGGTTTCCCTTTTATCGCAGCTCCTTTGACTAAGTTGGCTCAAAAAAAAATTTCCATCTAGTGGTCTAATGCTTGTGAGATGAGCTTCCAAAAGCTCAAGGGTTTATTTACTTCAAATCCTATATTGGCTTTGCTCAAGGAGAGCGTGGGCTTTTTTCATGTTTTGTGATGCTTCTTGTTTTTGTTTGGATGTTGTATTAATGTAGGAAGGTAAGGTGATTGCGTATGCATCTCGTCAGTTGAAGCCTCATGAGAGAAATTATCCTACCCATGATTTGGAGTTGTGCTCAGTTGTGTTTTCTTTGAAGTTCTGGAGGCACTACTTGTATGGAGTCCATTGTGAGATCTTCTCAGATTATCATAGCCTTCAGTACCTCTTTACCAGTGAGATCTTCATATAAAGTAGTGCAGCTGGCTTGAGTTGCTTAAGAATTATGACTTGACTATTCTCTATAACCCGGGTAAGCTAATATGGTTGCAGATGCCTTGAGCCAAAAGTCGAGTAGCATGGGTAGCTTGGTGCAATTTTTGACCAGGAGAGGACTTTGGCCTTAGAGGTTCAATATTTAGCTAACCATATGGTTAGGCTTGATATTTCAATATCGGGGCGTGTTTCAGAATTTATGGATGCTAAATCTTCTTTAATGGAGCAGATTTGAGCTCATTGATTTAATGATGTTGGATTGAGGTTGATTTGAGATAAAGTGTTAAGTAGGGAGGCTAAGGAAGACTTACGTGATTCAAATGGATTTTTGAGGATTAGGGGCCGAGTTTGTGTGTCGAGAGTGGGTGACTGGATTAGGTTGATCTTAGAGAAAGCCCATTATTCCAGATACTTTATCCATTCTAGTGTAAATAAGAAGTATTATGATTTGAGGCTGCACTACTAGTGGGATGGTATGAGGTGAGATATGGCATATTTTGTGGCTCATTGCCTATGTTATCAACAGGTGGAGAACGAGCATATTTGACCTGGTGGATTACTTTAAAGGTTACCCATTCCCGAGTGGAAGTGGGAATGGATCACTATGGACTTTATGAATGGTTTGCCTCATACATCTCAGAATTTTGATAATGCTTGGGTCATCATGGATTGATTGACCAAGTCATCTCATTTTATTCTGGTTCGAGTCTCACTCAATACTGAGAGGTTAGCCCCTATCTTTATTTATGACATTATGCATCTGCATGGTGTGTCAGTGTCTATTATTTCATATCAAGATTTTGTGTTCACATCTCACTTTTGAAAGACTTTTCAGGATGGGTTGGCTACTCAAGTTGATCTTAGCATAACATTTCATCATAGAAAAATGGGCAGTCAGAGCGGACTATCCAAGTTTTGGAGGATGCTCCACGCATGCGTGATGGATTTTGGTGGCCAGTGGGACTAGCTTTTGGCTTTAGCAGAGTTTATATATAATAATAGCTAACATTCCAGTATTGATATGGCTCCTTTTGAGGCCTTTTAAGGTAGACTTTGTCGGTCCCCAGTGGGTTGGTTTGGTGTTTCAGAGGTGAGACCTCGAGGTACAAACTTAGTTCGTGAATCTTTGGTCAGAGTCCGAATCATTCAGAATAGACTTCGAGCAACTCAGAGTAGGAAGAAGTTCTATATTGATCATAGACTTAATGCCTTGAGATTTGGTTTTGGTAATCATTTTTTCCTTTGAGTTTCACCCATGAAGGGTGTGATGAGGTTTGGGGAGAGAGGCAATCTTAGGGCCAGGTATATTGGTCCATTTGAGATTCTTTGGGCTGGTGGGGATGTGGCATATGAGTTAGCTTTGCTCCCTGATCTATTAGTTGTTCATCCAATTTTTCATGTTTCTATGCTTTGTCCTTATATTCCTGATTAGTCTCATGTAATTCATTGGGAGTCTGTTCAGTAAGATGAGCAATGTCCTTTGTTGAAGAGCTGGTTTCCATTTTGGCTAGGGATATTAGGCGGTTGCAATATGGCGACATGGACCTGTAGATGAAGCTACTTAAGAGGTTGAGTCTTATATGCGTAGTTCTTATCCTCAGCTCTTCATTGATCTAGGTATTTCATTGCCTTAGTTTGAGGACGAACTAGATTTTTAGTAGTGATTGATGTAACGACCTTAAAATTAGATGAAATATGTGATTTGACTATTTTATCCCTCTCCGTAGTTTCATTATGATATTTTTGTGGTGTGAGAGTGATTGCCATGTTTTTACATGCATTTTGGTATCATCTATGCGATATTGTAATTTTTGATGTCTTCGAGAGACTTATTTTAGACTTATGGGTATATCTTTTTATCCGTGTGATGGATGTCCAAACGGCCTGCACCAAAAGTTCTAGAATATTGATTTTAGTCTAAGTAGACCTTTGGTTCGGGCTCCAATGAACCCGAGATCATTTCGACCTATTGATAGGAAAGTTGGAAAATTAAAGATATGGGTGTTGGACCCTCATTTGATATAAATGACCTTAGATGGAAAATCCGACTTCGCCAGTAGATCCAGAATGTCGATTTTACTGTGGTAGCATATTTGGTATGATTTTATAGCTTTTAAATCTCATTTCGACCCTCGGTTTGGAAAATTATAATTTCGAATTTCGGGGGTCAACTTTGTGAAAATGATATTTTTTTGAAAATATGACTTCGCCAATGCATCTAGAACGTCGAATTTAGTATGGTTGCATAGTTCGTTTGCATATATTGGACTCCAAACGAATTTCGGGCACCCCGTCGAAGTCCGAATTGGACTTTAAAATGAAAAAAATTGCTGTCATAGCAGATTTTCAGAGATATATTGCTGATTTTCTCCTCTTTTTGCCCATTCTGCACATTTTTCATGTTGTCTTTTGAGAGTTAAACCCTAAAATATTATGAGAGCTTAAAAGTGAAGCTTGTGGGAGCTTGAGAAGCTAGATGAACACCAAATTCTTGATTTTATTACAGATTTAAGGTAAGAATTCACCATTTTCTTAGTAATTTCTTGATAAATTTCTCAAAACATCAAAAATCTTAGGGCTTGACTTTAAACTCCAATTTCACTCCTTTCACTTGAATAATGTTTTTATCTTATAATTGCTTTTTTTTAATCAATTTAACTCTTAAAACAACTTCGATTCTTAATTTTAACCCGAATTTCAAAGATTTTACCAAGTAAAGTTCAAAAATAGTTTTTCTTCGATTTGAACCTCGTTGTTTACTCGATTTAACTTGGGTTTTCAGATTTAGGTCCCTAAAATTATTGGGAACATATTTTTGAAGTAAAGTTTCAATTTTGATCTTCTTTTTTGGAAACCCATTTCGGGAGTTCGTTTTGACCTCGAATCTAAAGTAGTCAATATGGGTGTCATTGATTTTGTTTTGTTGCATAGATTTCATATTCAATTTTTTAGTGGGGTTCGAGATTGTTCTTGAAAAGTAAGGTCATAGGTTCAAAGTGCAGAATACCAGTTTCGGCTTTTGAGGTAGGTTATGACTTAACTCTTTCAGACTGGATTGAGTAATAAATGATGATATAAAATAAATGTTAAGGGTGGAAACTAATCATAAAAATAGCTATTTATGTGTTGTGCCCATGTGGGGGCTTATATGTGATGTAATTATCGAAATTGAGTTATTAGGTGATAGATGTGACCGTGTGGGATCTCATGTAATATTATTAGCCTTGAATACATATGAATAATTATATTGTTTTATTAAGATGCTTAATATGATACCATTGGTATATTATGATTATATTCATACTTTATTTGGCATATGAGACATGTGAAAATTCATGGTTGAAATTGAAATAATGAGTGGATATTGGCTCACATGGTTATGGAAATATATCATTGTGGTTGGTTGTGAAAATACTCATTATGATTGGTTGTGAGAATTTCATCCTCATAACATACTCATTCATGAAACATTGGTACCACCGTGGCAATATCTGAGAAACACTGGCAATACCTTTTTAAAATACTCCTCGAGAGACGTGTTAGAGAAGAGATATTATAACACCTTATAAAACCCTTTTCGAGGGATGTGTCAGAAAGGAGATATGAGATATGTGGATTATATATGGGTTGACGAATACCCCATCGGTCCTGCATTGGGAGGCTTGCTTCTGTAGGTGTATACGGGGATTGTGTGATGATCCCAGAGGTTGTACAGCGACCTCGTGCATCATCATCATCATCATTATCATCATGCACATTGCACTTACTTTATTGTGTTAAGTTGTGTTGTATTGTCATATTGACTTTTCATCTATATATTTATCATATCTTTTTTTACTTGTATTTGATGATTTTGTATATACACATTCCCCCCTATTCTTCTTATATATGATATAATACATACTTTTGTTCTATTTTAGTATGATGTTGCAATATATGTAACATATATTAGAACTGTTAGTCCAAGCGGTGTGGGATACCATTATGGGATATTTTTTAACTACAGGTGACATGCCCTTAGTGTATATTTTGAATACTTTATTTACTACTTTGCTTGGTTATCCTTCGATACCGATTGAGTACAAGTGGATCGTATTTGTGTGCACCTCAGCTTGATTGACTCGGGTCATTATTGGAGCTTCCAAGGGAGCGATTGGACATTCGTGCGTCCGAAGTTCACCTCTATCTTTCTACAGTAGTTATGTATTTATTAGTATTTGGAGACAGATATTATTCCTTTGTAGTTATTTTTTTGATGTATTTGACTCTAGACTGTATTAGTAGTTCTTACACTATTGGCACCTGGTTTTTGGTATGACTGGTATTTTGGATAAGTTCTTTTAGCATTGCTATGATTACTTATATTGTTTGGCTTCATTCTAGAAGCCTTATCTTAGGATATTTCTATATTTTCCTCTTTTCGTATTAGTTTGGGTGATAGGCTTACTTGTCAAGGTGCGCTGCGACAAGTGTCATCATGACCCTTATTTTTGGGTTGTGACAGGGTATCATATGGGTGTGTAACATATAATGGATGTGAAGAAGGGTATAATTGAAGGATGTGTCTATAACATACCCCCACCATAGTAAATGTGAATGAGATTTATGAGATGGGAAAAATAAAAAAAAATGGGTAGACAAAAGTGGTGTAAGTTGGTTGTTAGAGATTGGTCTTAATTGAAAAATATGATGTATTAAAGCGCTTAGGGAAGATAGTCACTATTCTTGGCCAAAATAGTTCCTACCCATCCCTCAGCCTATATTACAGCCATTAAAGATCTGTTTGATCCTAAGCTTTATCATTCTGATATTAGTGAAGTAATACACTAAGGAAAACCTATGGTTCATTATGTGTAACATGTGAATTCCTTGTGAAAGCGAGCTTAATTTGATTCTTGTACCCAATTGGTGAAAAGTAGCATTTATGTGAGTGATTATGGGAAACTCTCTTATTGTGAGGGAACATAGTTGATGAATGTTGGGTGAATTATATGATGTCTTTGATTGAACAATATGCATGAGTTTGCTAACTAGGTAAGTCAATTCTTGAGGCTAGGATGTTTTGGAATAGTGTTCTTTAACTTTCAATTATGTACATAACATGCTTAGTGTAGAAACTTGCATTCTGTTTAGTCATTGTAGTACTAGCTTGATCGTTTTGCTTGTAGTAGAAGTGTGCATTTACCTCGGCTTATGATGCTTAGAGTAAAGAGTTGTTTGAGGCCGAACAAGGCTTTAAGTGTGGTGTGGGGATGTTGGGTCCATTTATGCACTTTAGTATTGTTATCCTAGCTTATTTAGCCTTGTTTTGAGGATAATTCATGTTCTTTATGCGTTAACAATGATATAAATAATCATCCAAGTTTTTAAGTATGTGATTATAATGTTTAAAGGTGTTTTCAAACAAGTTTGGACTTAAATTGGTCATTTAGATTCTAGACAAGAAAACTAGTTTTACTAACTTGAGCTATGTGTTGTTCTAGTCTATCGTGATGGATTCTAATATGTCAAATGAGTTCCTAATTTTATTATTGTATATTTATGAGTGGATCAACTTGTTTGTAATTTGAAAATTATAATTGAGTCAAGGCAAGAGTCAATTTAATAAGTTAAAAACTAATAGGACGAGACTAGGCTTAGCTTGAGTTTCTAGTTCGTCATCTTGGATGTTGTGTTTTTTTGAGCTTAATTTGTTGTGTTTAATGATGTAGGATGATTTATGAGTTGATTATGTTGACATATTGATGAGGAATAAGCTAAAATTCAAGTAAAAATAACACTAAAAGGTTTGTGATGGACAACAAAGGTGGAAGGCAACGTTCAACGTCAAAATGACACTTTCCAGTGAGGGCAAGCAATATATGGTAGGCGCTCAATTTATACCGGTGGACTAAAGCAGGTGGAGCCCCCTTTATAGCGGTGGACTAGGACAGGTGGTGCCCCCTCCATTCTGGTGGTCTAAAGCCCGTGTTGCCCACTCTATTCCCACACGACCAATTTTCCTCTACTATAAATACACGACTTTAAACATACTATGGATACTTGGGGACATTTTTAGAATTGAAGAGGGGCTGCTCAACACTTCTTTTAGGGTTTATTTATGTTTACTTTGGCATTTTAATGGATTTAATCATGTATTCAATTACTTTGACTACAGTTATGTCTATTAGTGGCTAAACACCCCCTTTTCTGGGTTAAATCCAAGAACATGACTACTATTGCTATGAATTGATTTGGTTTTATTTATTTATTTATCATATTTGGTTGTTTGTTTACCTTTTATCATTATTTTAAGGATTCACGACCCTTAGAATACATATATTATCGACCTTGTGATCTCAGGAGAGGGAATAGAAAGAAATAACGTGGGAGTGTATAGAGTAGGGTCCTTATTACTTTATAAAATAGGGGATTTGAATTAGCATCTAGGATAAGGATATACCTTGAAGCCTTACTTGGTTCACTACGGGATGAAATATAAATATTTTTAGGTTAGTTCTCACATCTCCACTCAACGATGTAGTTGTGGGTCTAAGTTAGAAGGTGGTTAGAGGTCGGGCAACCCTGATCATAAAATCAACCCCGTGAATCAACAACCAAGATAAGTAACTTAACCGATGAAGTTCGAAAGCATAGTATGATTATTAGTAGTGCTTTAGCCCCGGGTTTTTATCCATTGATTGTTCAAAGTCTTTACTTTTTTGCATTATCTTAGTTTACTTTAGGTTAATAAATCACATACTGTTTTTTGATTACATTGCACCACTTTAATCTCAATAGTTAAACTAGAATTGGATAGTTATTTAACACAAGTCTTTGAGGGATCAATATTCAGCTTTAATTAAGGCCACTGTATTACTTGTTGAGACCACGTACACTTATGTGTGCTCTTAAGCGCAATCATTTGTAAATAATGCCTCTATCTCCTCGTACATGTTAAGGAATCTAGATCCGAAGGTCCTTCTTTGTAGACTGTCCCTGTGGTCTATAAATTTCTTGAGGTATTTCATGATAATCTTCCTGATGTACCTCTTAATAGGGAAATTATTTTTGGGATTGTTTTTCTTTTAGACACTCATCCTATTTCATTCCTCCTTACAGAATGGCTCCTGCTGAGTTGAAAGAACTCATGTGGTAGTTGAAAGATATTTATTACAAGGTTTTTATCCAACCTAGTGTGTCTCCGTGGGTTGCTCCTGTTCTTTTCGTGTGTAAGAAGGATGGTTCCCTTCGAATGTGTATTAATTACCACTAATTGAACAAGGTGGCCGTGAAAAATAAGTATCTACTTTTGGGAATTGATGATCTGTTTGATCAGCTTCAGGGTGCTAAGTTTTTTTCAAAATTAATCTTTGGTTGGCTTATCATCAACTGAAGATTAGGGAGACAGATAGCCCTCAGACTACCTTGCAAACTCGGTATGGTCATTTTAAGTATTTGGTGATGTCCTTTGGTTTGACCAATGCCCCGACAATATTAATGGATCTTATGAATTTGGTTTTCCATCAGTTATTAGATTTTTATTGTTATTGTCTTTACCAATGATATTTGGGTATAATCAAAGAGTAAAGTGGATTATGCCGATCACCTACGCCTTGTATTATAGAGCCTAAAGGATCAATGTTTGTTTGAAAAGTTCTCAAAGTATGAGTTTTGGTTTAATGTTGTGACTTACTTCGGTCATATTGTCTCTAGTGAACGGATCATGGTGATTCACAGAAGTTTGCAGTGGTTAAAACGTGTCTTAAGACCACGAGTCCAACCGATATTAAGAGCTTCTTGGGTTTAGCCATATACTATAGAAGTTTTGTGGAGAGTTTCTCTTCTATTGCTGCCCCGTTGACTAAGTTGATTAAGAAGAAGGTACAATTATTTCTAATACTTGTGAGGGTATTTTTGAGAAGCTAAAGGATAAATTGACTTTGGGTCTTATCTTGACTCTACCTAAAGGCACTATTGGTTTTGTTGTCTGCTATGATGTGTCTCGAGTGGCACTTAGTTGTGTGTTGATGAGACATGACAAGGTGGTTGCTTATGTCTCTTGACAATTGAAAGTTCATGAGATGAGTTATCTGACTCGTGATCTTGAATTATTAGTTGTGGTGTTTGCATTAAAGATCTAATGGCATTATTTGTATGGGGTGTATGTTGATATGTATTCTGATCATAAGAGCATGCAATACGTGTTCAGTCAAAAGGAGCTAAATCTCAGGCAAATAAGGTGGCTTGAGTTGCTCAAGGACTATTACATGAGTCTTCACTATTAGCAAGGTAAAGCTAACGTGGTTGCTGATGCTCTTAGTAGGTTTTCCATAGGAAGCTTATCTTATGTCGATAAGGAGAAGCGGGATTTCGTAAAGGATATTCCCCATTTGGATAATCTTGGAGTTCGTATTTTGGAATTTAAAAATAGTGGTGTGATTGTTCAAGAAGTGGCAAAGTCATTTCTTGGAGGGAGGTAATGGAGAAGCAGATATTAGATCCTATTTTGATGTAAATCAAGGATGATATGGGTAGGGAGAACGTGATGATTTTCAAAATTGGTGGTGTTGGTATCTTGAGATACCAAGGCAGATTATGTGTTCCCGATGTTGATGGGTTGCAAAGAAAAATTTTAGTTAAAGCTCATGAGTTGTATTATACTATTCATCTTGGTTTGACAAAGATGTATCATGATCTATTGGTGGAATAATATAAAGAGATATGTGGCCAATTTTGTGGCTAAGTAGATGGTGTGTCAGCAAGTGAAGGTAGAGCACTTGAGGCCCAGTGGGTTGACTCAAGATATTGAGCTTCTAGAGTAGAAATGGGAGATATTATAATGAATTTTGTTACGGGTCTTTTGCAGTCTTACCAGTAGTTTGATTCAATTTGGGTCATCATGTATTAGATGACTAAGTCTACTCACCTCCTTCCAATGAAGACTAATTTATTTTCTGAGGATTATGCCAAGTTATTCATTGAAGAGATCATGAAGTTGCATGGTATTTCAATCTCAATCATATCTGATCGGGGTACCCAATTTTCATCTCACTTTTGGAGATCTTTCTAAAGAGGTTTGGGGACTAAGGTGACCCTTAGTACCGCTTTCCACCTATAGATGGATGAACAAGCAAAATGGATAATTCAGGCTTTGGAGGATATGCTTTGGGCTTGTGTATTTGATTTTGGTGGTAGTTAGGTTGATTACTTGCCTCTGATGGAATTTGCGTACAACAACAGTTATCACTCTAGCATTAGTATTACTCCATTTAAGGCCTTATATGGTAGAAGGTGTAGGTTTTCTAGTGGGTAATTTGAGGTTGGAGAGAATAAGTTGTTTGGCACTGATTTGGTCCACCAAGCCATGGAGAAGATGAAGGTGATTTGCCATAGACTTAAGAACGTCCAAAGTTGTTGAAAGTCCTATGCTAATTTAAAGAAAAGTGATTTAGAGTTCAATGTTGGTGATTTGGTATTCTTGATGGTATTTCCTATGAAAGGAGTGTTGCAGTTTGGCAAGAAGGGGAAGTTCAGTCCCCGTTATGTTGGTCTATACATGGTCTTGAAGAGAGTTGGTAATGTTGCATATGAATTAGAGTTGCCTTCTATCTTGAGCTCCATTCATCCAGTGTTTCATGTTTTAATGTTGAGAAAGTGTGCGGGTGATCCTTCAATGGTTGTTCTTTTAGAGGAGGTGGATGTTTTGGATTCCTTATCTTATGAGGATGTACCATTTGGGATTTTGGATTGGCAAGTTCGTCGGTTGCAGTCTAAGGATAGGGCTTCGGTAAAGGCTCTTTGGAGGGACCAAAAGGTTGAGGAAGCTACTTGGGAAGCCGAAGAGGACATGAAATCCAAATATCCATCCTTGTTCCTCGTTCCAGATAATTGTGTGTGAGGTATGAATATTCCTTAATATTCTTATATTTTTGTCTTTGTGAAAGGTAAGTGTAGTTGTGATAGAAATCAAATCATGCTAATAAATGCCTTATCCTATCATTCGAAGATGAATGATCCTATAGGGGGAGGGTAGAGTATGTAACACCCAGATTTTTGGTCCTTGAAAATTTCAGAAATTATATCCTTACTGTCTTGACTATGACTTACTTGTATGAGTCATAGGGTGTCTTGAAGGGTCATATGACCCTAGTCGTAAGGTGTCCAGTGAATGGTGCTTGAGTTGCTATCCTGGTTATGACTTAGAGATACGATTCATAAGGAGTCTTGATGGGTCCTAGGGACCCAAATCGTAACCAAATCAGTAATTAAGTGGATAAGTTCTTCTGTGAGCACAAATAGCTCACTATGAGTCGCAAGGACTTATTACGAGTCATTGGGTGCAAATCATAGATTGTCCAGTGTTTACCCAAATAGATTTTGTGTTGATTACGACTGGACCTTACGAGTCGTAGGGTCCCATTACGAGTGGTACCAGTTATATCTAGCATCACTATTGTGTGATGTCTTGGGAACTTTCTTGGTTATGGCTCAGGGTGACGAGTTGTAATGAGTCTATATGAGTTGTATAGTGACCCATAGTCATTAACGACTAAATTTTAGCTTATATTTTAAGGGCATTTTGGACAACTTCCTCCTTGCCCAATTAAAACACCATGTCCATAAAGCACCTAAGGGGGTTATATTTTATCCTTAACGTACTCAAACACTTCCAATCTCTCTAAAATTCTCTCAAGAAACCACACTTAGAGTTTCCAAAAAGTAGGTTATCCAAAGGCTCATGGTTGAATTCTTTTCATAAAACCTTGTATTTAAAGCATGTTACTCTTCCCTTATTGTTAATTTGTTAAAAGCATATGTTTTAAAGTATTGTTCATGAGATATTTATGTTTGTTTTGAAAACATGGGTTGAGGTTTTTGTATAATTATTGTTTAGGTGATGTTTTATTTTTGCCCCTGCATGGGTTTGGTTTAAATTATGGTTTTAAAGTCTATTTGATTCATGGGAATTGTGAATGAACTGGGGATTGTGATTTCCCAAATTTGTGAATTTTGAAGTGGTAATGACCCTGACCGTATATTGTGAAATTGGTTTTTAATTTTGAGAAATGTGGGAATTTAACTATTCTTGAACTATTGCATTATGATTTTGAATTGAACCTTATGGGCTTGTGTAATTCCCCAAGCTAATGTAAAATTGAACCAAAGGGGGTTGTGAATTCCCCTAAATGAAGATAATTGGTGTGGTATGTTGATGTTACCTTGCAAGTGTAACTGTTATAATGATACCAACAATGTATGCCTAATTGTGTATTATGGTTCAATGAATGGGATTGTGTATTAAATGTTTTTAATTAGGCTTTAATGAGGGCGGTGTAGCTTCGTCATGAAAGTGATGGTCCCGAGAGACCCATACTGGAAACCGCAGTTGTAGACGCGGGGGTCTATATGATCGGGAGGTTTGAGTCCCACTTATTAATATCATTTGATTGGGAGGTTCTAGTTTCCCATATATTATTACATGATTTGGTGCTCGTGTGACCTTGATATGCAGGGAGGTTTGAGTCCTCCATAGTGAAAACGTATACCCTCTAGTTTGTGTGGACACATGTATTGGTGTCGTACTTTCTAGGGGAGAGATGGGCCCATATAGCCAATGGGTGCCTTTGTATGTTATTACCGTTGAGCTATACAATCCAAGATAAAGTTTTAAAGTGCATGTTAAGCCTTTTTCCCAGTTCTGACATGTGATATATATATGTATATGCATTTGATTCTATGCATTGATTTTGAGTGATTTTGAACTGTTGATCATGGCATTATATTGTCCTTATCCCTAAGTTTCATGCTAGTGTTGACCCCACTAACCATCTCCGAATGTTGTATCCCCATGCGATACAGACACTGGAGCTACTTTTACTTTTCCTATACAGAGTTAGGTTGGTTGGCTTGGTTCGTCGATTCATTAAGGTGAAGTGGTGAGCTTCCATACTTTGCAAAACTTAGACATTTTATCATTTCTTATCATTCACTAGATTTAAGAGCTTCATTATCATTTTAATTATGATTGTCATCTGTCGAAGTAGGGGACATGTCCCGACCAAGACTGGTTTTGTTCTTGTGTTAGAAGGCTTTATCGAATTACTTTGAACTTGATTTTTGTTGGTTGAATGTTTTGGTTGGTCAAAGGTTATCGGTTATAGACATACTCTTTATTCTTTGAACTTATCTTGTTATATGTTCAAAATTCATCTGACATTGGGGATTGTGTTGGTTTTGGTTTGGTGTAGGGGGTGATCTTCGGTCCACGTGGTACTTGAGATACCCATTAAAACCAGACCCTGATTTGGGTCATGATAGATATGTCCAGAAGTATAGTGAAGAAGCCTGACGAAATAATTGACGTGGATAGTGTCACAGCTTTGGCTACTCAATTATTAAACTTTGCAAAACCAAATGATTACCGTTCAACAAGTTGGGTGTGAAGCAACCTCATGCATAAGTATATGTAGTACAGTAGACCCCAACTTGGTGTGAATATTTGTGGTATTAGTGGTCATACTACAGACTTATGTGGAGTGAATCTGGAATGAGTTAAATTTTTGGGCAATGCATGAAAGGAAAATCTAAATTATGGTAATGCCTACAACCACAAGTGGCATAATCATCTCAACTTCTTATGGGGCAACAATTAAGTTCAGACTTAGCAATTTTAGCAGTAGCAGAACATGAAGGCTAATAATATTAAAAAAGAATTTAAAAAGATCCTTGCAAATGAAGAATAAATGGATATGGAAATTAAAAATCAGCTACTTGCCCAGAAAAATCATAGAGTACTAGACCTTAAGGTGGTTTTCCTAGTGATACAAAGAATTTGAAACAGGTATTTGCAATGACCTTGAGGAATGGTAGAGATCTCATTGATAGACCTCCCAAGAAAAATCAGGAGGTAAAAGCAGAGTTAGTCCCAAAACAGATAAAGGAGAATCAAGTTGCAGATAAAGAGGCTGGAAATTTTGAGAAGTCATAGTACCTAAAAACTAAGGAATATGAGCTTGTACAAGAGAGACCACCACCTCCATTCCCTTAAAAGTATAAAAAGGCTAAGGAGGATGCATGTTTTTAGATGTTCTTTGACATATTTCAGAGAACTTCATATTAATCTTTCATAGTTAGATGTTTTGCAGGGTATGCCTAAGTACTCTAAGTACTTGAAAGAAGTGGTGACCAATACGACAAAGTTGGATGACATTGAGAAGGTGGCACTTACTGGGGAGTGCCATTCGGTTTTTATGAGCAAGATATCGTAGAAGCTGAAGGAACCAGGGAGCTTTAACCTCCTCATATGAATTGGTGATAGTGAGGTGGTACATGATTTGAGTGACTTAGGGGAGAGCGTAAATTTGATGCTCCTGTCTGCATTTAATACTCTTAGATTGGGGATGTGGGGGCCATTTTTAGTAGTGCTCCAAAGAGCGTATAGAACAAAAGTGCAGCCTAAGGAAATCATTGAAGACTCTTGATTATGATGCAGATAATAGGGTACAAATCATACTAGGACGTCTATTCTTAGCATTTGGAGGGGTACTAATTAATATTAGAGAGGGAACTCTAACAATGAGACTGAATGATGAAGAGAGGGTCCTCAAAGTATATAAACCTCTCAATCCACCTTTGCACTATAAGGATTTGTGAATGATCATGGTTACGGAAGTGGATGAGCATGGTCTAGTGATGTGCATACCTGTAATGACCTCTTCAGAAAATCTTATAGAGTGGCCCAAATCACCCATTAAGCTCTACATTGAAAAGCTTGAGAACGATCCTGGAAAGGCTATTATTGAGAAAGATGTAGACCTTGATTAAGCACTCAAGAGGTCATAAAAGAGTGAGAAAATTTCTTTCGAGAAAGAGAAAAATGATGAAGGCATATGGATGAAAAGTAGTGATATGAGTCATGCCACGACACTAAATCAAGCACTGCTTGGGAGGCAACTCAGGTTAAGGTAGGTGTTTGATTTTTATATTTTCTTTTTATTTCATGTTTTTTTGCTTTTGTTTTGAGTTATAGGCTGAATGAAAGTTTGAGTGCCAGAGATCTATGCAAAAAAGCATGGTAAAGACTTGGTGTGGGTTTCACCAGACCTTATTAGTAATTTAAAAGACTACTAGTTAGGCCTAGAGGCATCAAGAAGTATTTGTATCTCTACTTTTAGTTCTACTTTGGGAACAAAGTATGATTTTAAGTGTGGGGTAGGGAATCTTGGATGGTTTAGGAGGAGTGCTGTTATATGATTTTTATTCCAGTTGTTTCCGTGTTTGTGTGTAAATTTGAAAAAATTACAAAACAAATTTCTCTTTGGTTGTTTTTAGTTGTTAGTGTTATTCTAGTAGGGTCACACTTCACCCACCCCTTGGTTTTTCTTTTCAGTTCTTTTTTTAGGGGGATTCCTTTAAATCCAGTATCCCTTTTTAATTTTTAGGAGTAAATTTTAAAATCTTTGTGTTAGGAAAAAGTAAGATGTTCTTGCTAGTTGATATGGATGATTATATGATGAAAGTGTTTTTGAATGTAAAAAGCATGTATATTGTGTTGAATAACTACTTTTGAGATACTTTGGCTTATTTTTGTGACTCTTGTGTGCTATTGGCTTAATTCAGAATTTATGCAATTGCTTGGTTTAGAGTCTATAATGATTCTACTTGACTTGAGTGTGTGCCACGTGTGAGTGAGACCATTTTTTTTATTCCTTGGAAATATTGATGTCTAGAACTTACCTGGTGTGTGTACGCAGAGAAATAAAAAATGTTAGGTTTGGGAATGATATAGGCATTCCATTAACAGCCACACTTCATACCCTCTTTCTCTACCCTTATTGAATGATATTATTTAGCCCTATTGGGACTTTGGTGTATTCTTTGGTAGCTTCATATGTAGCCTATACCATTTCTTTGATTGACCGTAATCTAATCCAAAGCTCCTAAGCACTTTAGCTGAAATAATACAAGAGGTTAAAGAATGTTAATTTAAGGAGAAAAAAGTGAAAGTGAATCCCTAAAGTAGTAGTTATTAGTGTTGAAAAGGTTTATGTAATGAGGTGGGGAGTAATTTAATAGAAAGAGAAAAGTTGACCAAAAATTGAATCAGGTGTTGATAAAGAGTACTCCCTTCTTACTAAATGTGAACTATCTTAAACAGATGGGGTAAAACAAACGTGAAGTAGTAAGATAGAAGTGGTGAGAACTTGGTCGATTAGAGAGGAATTGAATGACAAATATGATGTATTAAAGCACTTAAGGAAGAGAGTCACTATTACTAGATAGAATAGTCCTTACCTGTCCCTTAGCCTATATTACAACCAGTAAAGTCCTATTTGATTTTGATCATTGATGTTCTGATATTAGTGGAGTACTACACTAAGGGAAAGCCTATGGTTCACCTTATGGAGCATGTCAATTCTTTGTGAGTGTTAGCGAAGATTGATTTTCATACCCACTCTTGTGATAAATTGCATCTTTATGAGTGAATATGAGTAAATCTCTTTGTGGTGAGGGAACATATTTGATGACAGTTAGTTGACTAATATAATCTCTATATTGAGTAATATACATGAGTTTTCCAACTTAGTTGAGTCAATTTGTGTGGTTAGAGTGTTTTGAAGTAGTGTTCACGAGATTTCAAATGTATATGACATGCTTCATATAGAGCTTACTATTTGTGTAGTTGTTGTAGTGCTAACTTTAGTTTCTTACATGTAGTAGTGATATTGGGGTCTTCATTATATGGTGATTAATGCAAAGTTTATTATTGTACAAACGAGGTTTTAAGTGTGGGGTCTTGATCTTAGGTGGATTTATGCACCTAAGTGTCATTAACTATGCTT
Source organism: Capsicum baccatum var. pendulum (assembly GCA_030864225.1). NCBI lineage: Eukaryota > Viridiplantae > Streptophyta > Magnoliopsida > Solanales > Solanaceae > Capsicum > Capsicum baccatum. The sequence goes on from CM061560.1 coordinate 70,641,276, forward strand.
GTTTAGCCTAGTTTTGAAGACTTCTTGTGTTCTTAATGAGCCGTTAATGTTATAATTGACAGTATAGGTGCTAAAATACATATTTATAATGTCCAAGGTGTATATAAAATAATTTTGGAATCAAATTGGGCACTTAGAGTTTAGATGAGAAAACTAGTGTTACTATCTTAAGCTATGTATTGTTCTAGTGTATGTGAATTCTATTTTGTTGTCTGCACTAATATGTATTTTTTGATGTTATAAGAGATCATGGATGATGTTAACATAAATTTTGGGAATCTAAAGAAGCAAAAAGTGAAGTGTAAAGACACCCAAGAAGTGATGAAATCAAAGTCAAAACAAAGTTCAAGATGTCAAAATTTGAAATTTTTGAGGCCATGGGTATGCCACGTCCTTGGACCTCCAAGATAAGGGTGTTACACAACCCAAAACACAAAATAATTGTGTCCAAAATAGTGTTCAACCATGTTAATAGAATTCCACACCCCTAAAAGTGGAGCAACACAAGCTTGACACACCAAAGGGCATAAAATGACCAACTTTTGTCCTAGTATAAATAGAACACTTCTCTCTTGTTGTAAACAACTTGGCAGACTTTTAGGGATAGAAATACACTTAAGGAGTCTGAAATTAGGGTTCTTATTCTTTGACTTAGTTTGATTTGTGTTTTTATACATGAATTACATTATTGCGAATCATTGTAAGACCATGAGTGACTAAACATCATCTTCTAGTGTTGAGGCCAAGAACATGGTTACTTATGATTTCAATTGAGTTTTGTTTAAGTTGATTATCATTATTGTTTGTTCATATATCCTTGCTCTTTATCATTCTATAGTTTCATGGCCTTTAAGATAAACCTAGGTTTCTATTGTGAGTCTAAATAGAGTAAAATTAGATTAGATTGTGGGATATATGGAGTGGGATCTTATACGTTCAAGGGATTGTCGCTAAGATTTGCATTTAGGATAGGAATATACCTAATTGGTTCCATTTGGATCATATACGATAAGAAATATAAATGTTATTAGCTTAGTTCTCGCATCTCCACTCAATAATGTGGTTGTAGGGCTAAGTTAGATAGAAAATTAGAGGCTCAAAAGACCATAATCATGTTATCAACCCCGAAAATCAACAACCAAGGTAATTAAATAAACTAATGAGATTGTAAGGCTAAGTAGGAATGTTCATAGTGCCATAACCTTGGATATTACCCCATTATTGTTCAGGAACTTTATATTATCACATTATTTATGGTTAAGTTTGAATTCTCAAATCTTAAACACTATTGGTTACTCTTGCACTTGTTTGATCTTTGTTGTAATACTAGAATTAGATTCCTGTTGAGCATAAGTTCCTGTTGGATCGATACTTGGCTTTTAAAGGCTATTTTAATTCTTTGATGACCAGGTACACTTGCGTGTGTGCTAGGACGCAACAAATATTGTATTATTTTCCCTATGTTTTGAGATAATTCTTAGTATGTTCTTTGGTTATGTCAAGTCCAAAGTGCAACTGAAGCTTCATTAGAATCAGATGTAGGCTATTGCCTACTTTGCAACTCCTTGCACTTGTTCAGCCAACACCTTTCAAATAGAATTATCCATTCTCTCAATCCATATCATGTGTTTAGTCTGCTTGTCATCTTTTTGAATTTCAAAATTGGTAAAGACTTCTAAAGCCATATCATCAACCATTAAAGTTACATCTAACTTTATATCACTGTTAATACAACTTGGTACTTCCTGATCAATGTGCGCAACTGCACACAATTCATCATAGTTCTTAATAGCCTTCTTGTGAAAGACTTGGCTTCGGGATTTACCTGTGCATGACATGTATGTCAAAGAACTATACCAATTTAAATATGTTGTTAGCAAAGCTTATTACTGTAGAGTGGTTAACAACAAAAAAGATAGTGCAAATATCCCATCATTATGGTACAAAAAGGATATTAATGAAAATTATTCAGAGGTCACGACCTAAACCAGGGCCTGGTTGTGACGGGTATCTCAAGTCCCATGTGAACCAGATATCACCATCTTACCTAACCTAACTAACATACCAAACCATATAATAATATAGAATAATATAAGAGAAACAATAACTCATAAAATTTCTACACCATTCATCACCACCAAACACTAAACCATCACCCCCAAGTCCACAGTAATCCACAAAGCCTCTATAATTCTAAGTTAACAATTTGTCGGGACATGCCCCAGACAATAGAAAAAATTCAAGTCTAAAAAAGTCTATGACATAGAGTAAAAAGACCATGAAATGAATGTGTTACAAAGTATGGAAGATCACCACTTCAATGTGAACTCACAAACCATTCGAACACCTGGTCACTACGTAGGAAAAAAGGAAAAAGCTCCAATCCCTGTGTTGCATGGGGACACAATGTTTGAAGATGGTTAGCAGTTGGATCACTAGCATGTAACTTGGGGATAAAGGAATAAAATAATTCCATCAATAAAACTAAGTCAAATCATCATATGCAATCTCATCTATACCTACACATTTATTATAAATATATATAGTGTAGGGATATGGAGAAAGGCTTAGAATGAACTTTTAAAACCTTAAACTGGACCGTGTAGCATAAACATCATATAACAAGGCACCCATAGGTTATATGGACACAACTCTCCCCTAGCTAAAAGGTCCTAGTGCGTGTAGCCGCACGAACTAGAGAATATCCATAATTGTATTTGTCATTATAGGGGACTTGATCCTCCTGGCATAATCAAAGTGATGATGCACCAATTTATAAAATATGGGAGACTCAAACCTCTCATTCATATATCCATTTGGGGGAGTCGAACCTCCCGATCATATAGACACCCGCAACAGCTAGTGCAATTTCCAGTGTTAGTCCTTCGGACTGCACTTTTATGACCCGACTATACATACCGCTTTAAAGACCGATTTAAAACATTATTTACATATACACATAACCATTGGTCCAATTACTTACAAAAGGCATCCCATTGGTATCATCATACCAACCCCTAGCTACAAGCGTACAACATGCCATAGCCATTATTATTCGACTTTGGGACTCAAACCCATTGTCTATAAAAAGTCATCAATTTAATTCAACATATAGGGACTCAAACCCATTTATCTAATTAACCCACCAAGGTTACAATTCAAAACCATTTATGACCCATAAGGTCTTTATGAAACCATTTTCCAACCATTTACATCATTAGCAAATGCCTTAGTTCAAATCTCAATTCGATTAAATTTATGGTCTTCAATACCTTTACAAAACATACATCCTTAATTATCATTCTTATGCAAAGCATTAGTTCATAATAGAATTCATCATGTGACAAGATCCTTCTCATAGACATTTTCACAAATAGATTGAGGGCACACTATTATCAAACCATTATTGAAGTAAAAAACCATCATGTTAGGGTTAACCATGACCCATTAATTAAACCATAATTTCTTTACACCTCTATGTTCAAAACCATAATCAAAGCATTTATAAAGACAAGTGAAAACATGAGAGAAAAATACTGAAAAATATACATTCAAACCCTCAACCATGGATTTTATAACCACTATTTAAACTTTGGACGAATCAAATATTCTTAGCTCAACTTTTCTCTAGGTGGTTTTTATGAATAATTTTCACCTAATAATAAATTAAAGCACTACGATAAAGATCATGAAACATGAATTTAAATATGAGTTATGTGATTTGAGTTTACATATGTAGGAACGATGGTGTGATTTCTAGCTCGAAAATGCGGTGCGTTACAAAAAGTCTCAACAAACCTCCTAAAAAAACCAGCTTAGCCCAAAAAGTTCCTGATGTTGGTTTGAGTTATAAGTCTAGGCCACTTCTTAACTGCCTCAACTTTTTGTGAATCGACTTTGATCCCTTTACTAGAAACAACATGACCGAGATAAGTCGCAACACAGCTGAAATTCACACATAGAAAATTTTGCATATAATTTCTGGTCCTTAAAAGTTTGTAACACAAGTAGGAGGTGATTTGCATGATATCCCTCCCCTTTTTAATACACAAAGATTTCATTAATGAAGACTATAACGAATAAATCCAGAAACTACCTGAACACCCATTTTATAGGATCCATGAAAGCTGTTGGAGTATTAGTCAACCCAAATAACATAACTAAAAACATATAATGGCCATACCATGCCTAGAAAGAAGTCTTGGGAAGATCAACCTCTTTATTTTTCAACTGATAATAGCCCAAACAGAGATCAATCTTAAAGAAACACCTATCACCCTGAAGCTGATCAAAAAGGTCATTAATCCTAGGGAGAGGTTGCATATTTTTCACTGTAATCTTATTAAAATGAAGATCTACATATATCCAAGGAGAGGTATCTTTATTTTACACAAAAATCATATTAGCACCTAATGGGGAAACACTAGGACAGATGAAACCCTTATCAAGAAGATCATTTAACTGCTCCTTTAGTTACTTTAGTTCAGTCAGAGTCATCCTATAAGAATGAATGAAAATGGGATAGGTATCCGATTGAAAGTAAATTTCAAAGTCTATTTCCCTATCTGGAGAAATTCTAAGATAATAATCGTGGTAAACTTTAGGAAATTCATTAACCATAGGACAGATTGCAAATAGGGACTTTCAAAGCTAGAATCCTTGACACAAAATAGATGGTACAGACACTCATTGGATATCATTTTTTAAGCTCTAAGATAAGAAGTAAAACTCCCTTTGAGTACTAAGGAACTTCCCTCCTATTCAATCACCGGTTTATCAAAGAATTGAAAAGTGACCTTTTGAGTCCTACAATCAAGAGAAACATAGCACAAATAAAGCCAATACATTCCTAAGATTACACAAAAATCCACCAATATCTCCCTATTAAAGATAGACAGTACACTACCCCTATAGATTTTTGTTGCAACAATAGAATCACCCACCAGAATAGAAATAGAAAAGGGGTCAAAAATATTTTTATGACCAAATCCAAAGTGTATAGCCACATAAAGCATCATATAAGATAGGGTACAATTGGGGTCAAGAAAATAATAAACATTACAGTAGATTATCTCTAACATACCAGTGAAAACATCTCTAGGTTCCTTTGATTCCTCATGAGTAGCAAGTGCATAGATGTGATTTTGGCCATTTCTAATTTCTGAAGTGGCACCCTCAGGTGTAGAAGCCAAAGAAGTGGCGATCGAGACCTTATTAACTCCAGTGGCAACTTTAGCTATAGGATAATTACACTATAGATGACCAAGATGATCACAATAAAAACATATATTCTTCCCCTCATCCCAATATCCATGATGAAATTGCCCATAAAATCAACAATGATGATAAGGTAGGGCTGACTGAGTTCCTCTAACTTAAGACTAGTCACCCTGTGCTTTAGGACCATTGCTAGCCTAAAAATGATGATCACCTAAAGTCTTAGGATAAGGAGCACTAACTATCAAATAATAATTTCCCCAATTCTTCTTCTTTGTTAGCTGCCTACCATCTCTACTATTGTTTTGTTGATTTTCATCCTGCTCAGCATATATAAATTTCTTGATTTACTTTTCTCCTATTTCTTCCTACTTTTTTTTCTCATCCTCCACCTGTTGCATATAAACCACCAACCTAGAATGTCCATATCATTACTAAACATCACAGTCTTACATTCTAACACCAAATCATGAGACAAACCAGAAGTGAAATTCCTTATTTTGGACCTCATATTAGACACCAACGACAAAGCATAGTAGGAAAGTTGCTGGAACTTCAGGTCATACTCCTTAACACTCATTTTACCCTACTTTAAGATCACAAACTCTTTGGACTAAGCCTCCATCAAAATTTTAAGGAAAGAAGTAATCAAGAAAAGGGCCTAAAAACTTATCCCTGACCACTGTCTCAGCATCATCAACCTTCATCTCATACCACCCCTCATACCATTCATAAGCCACATCCTTTAACTAATAAGAAGTGAACTCCATACCTTCTAAATAAGTAGCATCCATCACCCTAAATATCTTCTCCATCATATTAATAAACCCATGAGGATCCTTCTAAACCTTAGAGACTTTATAGGTTGGGGGATTCAACCACATAAACTATCCAACCCTGGTGACTTTAAATGAACTAGAAACATGACCAGCTTGATCTGATCGGTGAGATTATGATGCCATAATCTAGCCAATCAAATGAATTGACTGACTGAACTCTGTATTAGATATATCTCCCTAAGGCAATTATGAATAAGTATAGCCAGCATGGGAAGCTTGACGAGGACTAGTAGGGACTGATGGAACACCATGTGGAGTGGTACAATTAAGAGAAGGGACCCTAGACTGGGTCGGTACTTCATAAACCATGGCAAGTTCCCCCATATTTTATAAGGTTAAAAAGATGTTCCAACAGAGTTTCTAAGACTGTCAGATCTTTGGGGAGGCAAAATATTCAATACGAGTAAAGTAGGAGTTAAAGAAGATTCACATAAGAAAGAAAATCGTTCCTAAGTCCCTTGTATCCTCCCTCTTTTAAGTGTGGCATGGTACACACTTATAAAAGGGAATCTACTAGACACAAATTTATGGATACCCAGCCACCCTGAACCATGCTCTAATAACAAGCTTGTCATGATCAAAACCAGAGCCTGGTCGTGACAGGCATCTCAAGCCCATCATGGGCCAGAGACCACCGCCTTAGCCTTACCTCCAGAGCACAATAATAATAAATAGTGGAAACTAACCAAATAAATAATAGATAAGTAATCCTAAAATAAAAAATAAATAGTCAAAACAAGACATCAAGAACATCCCAATCCTGCTCACAAAAGCCTCTAAACCAAAAATTTCAAATCCATCAAGATAAGTATCCTACTATGACAAAAATAATCTAATAGTACTAAGTACATAAAGAAACCAATGAAATAACCTAGCCTTTCAAAAAATGGACTCTCACTTCTTCACAACAGACCAACAGAAGTACCAAACCACATAACACTGCATAGGAGCAATAAAAATGTCCTATGAACCTAAATTATTAAATAATGCATCATTTGAAGAATGTCAGTGAGGCGAGTATTGATATATAACTAGAGGGAAAGGGATAAAACTATGTATTTATCAAAAACTAGTCCAAACCACTTGTACAACATTTATATACACATATAGAGGATGTTGGGACAGGTAAAAGGGTTCATTAACATGAGATCATAAACCATTAGACTGAACTATGTAGCTCGCTCCATCCAAAAGGCACCCACAAGATATAGGGATATGACACTTCCTTACAAAAAGGCCTCAGTCCATGTTAGCTGTATATATAGAGGAAAGGCTAAACACACCAAGGTGATGGCCATCCAAAATATAATGTATATAAAGACACATGGACATATAGACCCCCATGTTAGCAAATGTGGTTTCCATTATTGGTCTCCCAGTGACTACACCTTCACAGTAAGCTACACAATTCCTTTTAAGTCCAAATTAAATAGTTTGCATATAAACCAACCAACTACCAAGGAGTCATTATAAAGTCATTTTCCGACATGGTATCTTCTTACCAACATGCTTGCAAGCTAATTCAATTTTGTCAAACCAGTCTATTTAACCATTAGACTCCCAAGTTCCATAAAATTTCCAAAATAATGGCAACCAAGGGCACTCCAAATATATTTTTATTGGTTTATTCTTTAATTCAATGTAATGGTTTCAAAGACAAGTTAAATTATTCAATTATCCATAATCAAAAATCAAGTTATAATGTGGGTTAAGGTTAATACCATTACCAAGACAAAATTTATTAAATTTAGTGAAACCATGTCACTCATTCCAACCCAAATAACAATGCACCAAATTAGTCCTAAAACCATCAATTAAAGCAAGAATAATCCATTTAAAACATAGGAAAATTAAGTCAAGTAATAACAACAAAAAACCCTCAACCCAATTTAAAACCTATTATTAAAAACACATGAATCTAAAGTAAATTTATGGAAAAATGTAAAATACAATTTAAGAAAATAGAAACATGCCAAAATATATATTAAATTAAAGATAAATCGAAGCTTGGAGCCCGGAGTAGTGATTTCTTATAAAACCCTTGAACTTTCTTGGTTTGGAAGTTAAAGAGAAAAAGTGTAGTTTTTTATTTTTGATAACTGAAGAAAAAGGATTAATTTGGTATTTTAAAGTCATGTAAGAGGTAACGGACCAAAAAGTCCCTCACCTCAAGTGAAAAAAAACAAAAACATAATGAAGTTAACATAGAAATGTGGCATGCAGCTATTGTAGTAAGGATCTAGCATGCCACACTTTTATCACAAAAGCAAAGTGGCATGACATACCACTATCATGGACCCGTACTGCTTTGGGATTTTAAAATGACCCCAAATCTCTTTTGAAAATTCTAAAACTTTCCTAAAATACCCTTTCAACAACCCTAATAACAACTCAAGTCAAAAATTAAAGTTATGTACCCGAGAGTGTGAAAATAATATTATGAAAGTTTTATAGGGTCTTTGTAAAACCAGAGGCAGAGGCTTTTGATGTTGTCATCACTATTATTATTCCTATTTGTTTTAAATCGCATCAGTGTTATTTGATCTAGGATCAAATTTATCTTATGTGTTTGTATATCTTGTTTTAGGCTTTTATTCAACTAAAAAGACTCTTTCCATGCCTATCCACGTATATAACCCTAGGAGACTCTTTATTCATGAATTGGGTGCATCAATCTTGTGTTGTAAATTTTTCTAAGGCGTGAGACTTGGGTTGATCTAATTATCCTAGCCATGGTAGATTTTGATGTCATCTTGTGTATAGATTTGTTAGATCCTTATTATGTTGTCCTAGATTGTTATGCTAAGACCATAACCATAGCTTCACTGGGTGTTCCAAGGATATCTAGGAAGGTTGTGCTTCATTTGGGTCCCAAGAGAGTTATATCTTTTCTTAAAGTTTGTTACTTTGTTAAGAGGGAGAATTTGTCTTATTTGGATCATATTCATGATACTAGTACTGCGTCACATCCTTCTTTAGATTTTATTCTTATTGTCCGTTAGTTCATGGATATTTTCCTAATGGATTTGCCTGGTATGCCTTTAGATTGTGATATTCTCTTTGTTAATGATGTTGAGTTTGGTATCAAACCCATTTCTATTCTCCCTTAGAGGATAGCCCTAGTGATGTTAAAGGAAATGAAGGATCAGTTATAAGAGTTGTCGGATAAGGTATTTATTCGACCTAGTATATTACGTTGGGGTGCAGGTGTCTTGTTTGTAAATAAAAAGGATGGATCTCTGCATATAGGTATTGAATCTCAGTAGTTGCACAAAGTAACAACTAAGAATAAGTATCCTCTTCCTGATATTAATGATTTGTTTGATTAGCTTCAGGGTGCTTCAGTATTTTCAAAGACTAATTTGAGGTCCTCATATCAACAATTAAGAATTAGATATTTGGATATTCCAAAGAAAACATATTCGACTTGGTACAATCATTATGAGTCCTTAGTTATGTCGTTGACCAATTCCCCAGCCACATTTAAGGAGATGATTAACCTAGTATTCTGATAGCATCTCAACTCTTTTGTCATAGTATTTATAAATTATATCTTAGTTTGTTCTAAGAGTGAGGTAGACCATAAAAAGCATTTATAGATTGCATTTCAGAGGTTGAGGAATGAGAAAATGTATGATAAGTTTGCTAAGTAGGAGTTTTTGTTTGATTTTATCTCTTTATTAGGTCATGTGATGACCAATGATGGTATTATAGTTGATCTAACTAATATTTCAGTGGTTCATGATTGGGCTAGGCCTATTTTTCCTACTAATATTCAGAGTTTTATTTGTTAAGCAGGTTACTATTGGTGCTTTGTTGAAGGTTTTTCATCTATTGTAGCTCTATTGACCAGGTTAACTCAAAATAAGATTTCCTTTTAGTGGTTCGATGCTTGTGAGGCAAGCTTTCAAAAGCTTAAGGATTTATAGGCATCAACTAGTATTATGATATTTCCTAGGAAGTGGATGGATTTTACCATTTTTTGTGATACTTCAGGTGTTGGGTTAGGTGTTGGGTTGATGTTTGAGGTTAAGGTGTTTGTGTAAGCTTGTCATCATTTGAATCCCTATGAAAGGAATTACCCTACCTATGATTTAGAGTATGCATGGTTTTTCATACTTTGAAGTTGTTGACACACTACTTATGCAGAGTATATTGTTAGATTTTGTTAGATCATCATAGCCTTCGGTATTTCTTCACCCAAACAGATCATAATACAAGGCAATATCATTGTATAGAGTTTTTTAAAGATTATGATCGTACTATTCTATATCATCAAGGAAAGGGTAATGTGGATAAGGATGCCTTGAGTCGAAAGTCAACTAGCATGGGTATCTTGGCACATCTTTTGACCTATGATCAGATCTTGGCCTTAGAGGTTTATTTTTTGGAAAATAAAATAGTTAGGCTTAATATTTCTACACATGAGTGCATTTTTGCATTTTTTGAGGCTAGATCTTCCCTGATTGAATGGATTCTGATTCATCTTTTTGATGATATTAGATTGAAAGTGATTTGGGAAAAGGTGTCGAGTGGTGAGTCCAAGGAAGCCTCACTTGATCAAGATTGTTTTTTGAGGATTGGACACCGAGTTTGTTTACCGAGAGCGGGCAATTGGATTACATTGATTTTGGAGGAGGTTCATTGTTCTCGATATTTCATCTATCTGAGAGTGACTAAGATGTATCATGATTTGAGAAAAAATTACTATTGAGGTGGTATTAGGAATAATTTAGTGGATTTGGTAGCTCATTGCCTATATTGCTAGCAGCTGAAGGTCGAGCATTTTAGACCCGGTGGTTTGCTTTAGAGGTTACCAATTCCTAAGTATAAATGGGAATGGATAACTATGTACTTGATGACTAGTTTGTCTTATACTTCTAGTAGTTCTAATAGTGTTTTGGTTATCATGGATTGATTAATCAAATCTTCTTATTTTATTTTAGTACAGGTTTCTTTCAGTGCTGAGAGCTTGGCCCATATCAATATTCGTGAAATAGTTTATCTTCATGGTGTGCTAGTGTACATCATCTTGAATCAAGGTTTTTTGTTCATATCTTACTTTTTGAAAACTCTTTAGAAGTAGTTGGGGTACCCAAGATGATCTTAGCACAGCCTATCACCCCATACTAAAGGTTATTCAAAGTGGACTATTTAGGTTTTAGAGATTGGTGGATAATGTAATGACTTATTCTTTGGTGATTTATGTGAACTATTAATTTCTGTATGATTTGACCATTTTACCCTTTTCAATAGTTGCTTTCTGGTATTTTTGGGGTTTGGGGATGATTGGTATGGTTCCTAATGCATTTTCATATCATTTATGAGAGTTATTTTTGGTGAATATAAAGGCCTTATAGTTTACTTCGGTCAATATTTATTAATTTATGCGTCGGATGGCAGATGGACTATGCCAGCTAATCCAGAACATCGATTATTAGTTGATAACTTGGTTGGGGTAATTTTATGGGGATTTTTTATCTTATTTCAATCGTCAATTTGGAAAGTTGTTAAATTGGATTTTGGGGGTAAACATTGTTAAAACGATATAGTTTTTTCAAAAAATTAATATCGCCAATGAGATTGGAGTGTCAAATTTAGTCTAGTAGCATAGTTCATTTACATTCTTGAGATTTCATATGAATCTCGAGGGGTCCGCAAGGACTTTATATTCTCCAAGTCTTCTGCTAGTGCACCGCTTAAGCGACACTTTGGTCCTTAAGCAACTTGGCTTGACAGCCAAAATGTCAGCTAAATGACATAAGGCTCGCCTATGCACTTTTATCTTTAGACATATCCTGGTCACTTATATATCACTCACGTGATAGGAGGGTATCGCATATGCGACATATGGATGCTTAATCAATGCCCTCTTAAGAAACCCGGTGGTCGCTTAGGCGTTACTTGAGCAATATAATTTTTTTCATAATTTTTCACCATTTTTTAGACTTGGAGCATGGATTTTCGATTTGTAAGGAAATATTTTCCATTTTTAAGCTTGGGTAAGCTCCAAATCCCCATTTCAATTACTTTTCTTTTATTCTTATCATTTAAATCTTGTTAAAACATATATTTAAAAGTGGAAATTGGGGATATTGACCCAAAAGGCCTAAGTTAGCAATATCTCGATTTAAACCTCAATTCCAAATCATTTTCACTTGGAATTTCTTCTACAAGTTCCTTTAATCATCGAAAATGTATTTTTGGACAAAGAATGTTGAAAACCCCATTTTGGTGGTCCATTTTTACCCCGATTCAGAAATGGGCAATATGGGTATAGTTGTCTTGCTTTTAATGCATAGATTCTGTATTTGTGTAATTTAGTTGATTCTGCATCTGTTCAGGAGGATAAAACTATGTGGTAAAGTCTTTTGGACTGATTTTCAACATTCGAGGTAGGTTATGGCTTAATTTTCTTTAGACTGATCTGGGTAGTTAATATTGGTATAAAATCATGTTATGGGTGCAAGAACTAATCATGGAAATAGCTTAATAATTTTGTTGCTCCCGTATGGCAGCCTATATTATTATTATTGGTAGTTTTGAGACATTATTTGCTATGTGTAACTTTGTGGAATTTTATATGATTATATTAGCCTTGAATATGTAATTTGAGTAGTACCTTTTCTGGTGAAAAATCCTAAATTTGACATTATGGGGCATTTATGGCATATTGTTGTATATTTTACCTTATTGGCATATAGATTATGTTAGATTCATGGGGGGTTGGAAATTACAGTGGACTTTGGTTCACATGGTTTGTTATATTGGTATGATTTGGAAATTCTCATTTTGGCTGGTTGTGATCAATACATCCTCATATCATATACATTCATGAAACATTGGTATCACTGTGGAAGTACTAGAAACACTGGATTTTCTAATAGAAAACGTGACATCTCTAAAATCCCGTTCTCGATGTTTGTGTTGGAGATGAGTTATGGATATTCATATTGGAAATTTGATTTTATTTGGGTTTATGAACCCCCATGGGTCTTACCTTGGGATCACAACTCAGTAGGTGTATATGGAGGTTGTGCGACAACTGCGAGAATCCCATTATTATCATCATCATTTTCATCGTCATCATCATCTTTATTTAATTTCATATATTATACTCATATTGTGTTGTATTATCATCCTTGATATGATAGATGTCTGTTAATACCACTTTCTCATACTTGTATATGGTATACGTGTATATTTATACTTGTTTATTGTACTTATGTTAATGGTTTAAATAGATATTAAAGAACTGTTAGTAGAGATGGTGTGGGCTACTATATGGGACATCTACTTATTACAGGTGATGTGCCCAAACCATGCATATTATATACCTTATTTTCTACTTTGCTCAGTCTGCATATGATACCAACTGAATAAAATTACACCGTACTCAGCCCTACTGCAACCTTTTGGTGTCGATATAGGTACGAGTGCACTACATGATAGCTGATTCAGGTGGTATCTGGAGTATATTAGAGGTACGATCGATCTATGCTTCCAGAGTCTATCCTCTTCCTTTTCATATCTATTTCAGGTCTTGTTTTGTATTCTGAAATAGATTATGATCCTTTTGGTTTATTATTGTATCTTTGACATTCAAGATGTATTTAGTAGTTCGTACACTATGACACTAGGTTTTGGGATATTGTATGGTATATTTGGTAATATATTTTTGCTATTAGTATATATGCGTGGTTTGACCCATTCTAGGAGTCTTTCCTTGGGTTTATGTATTATCTTCTTATTTCATATCATTTTGTGTGACACACATACTTGTCAAGTCTTGTTGTGACAAGTGCCATCATGACCCTTGGATTTTGGGTTGTAACAAGATTTAGAGGCATTACTTACATGGTATGCGTTGTAAGATCTACACTGATCATCATAGTCATCATTATCTTATGATCGAGAGAGAGATTAATTCTTGGAAGCATAGATGGATGGAGTTATTGAAAGATTATGACCTCTATATTCTATATCATTTAAGCAAGGCAAATGTAGTATGGATGCCATGAGCCAAAAAGCAGTGATTTTGGGTAGTTGGGCTTCTATTTTTGTTCCTAAGAGGTTGTAGGTCTGGGAAATCTAGTCCTTATCCAGCTTGCTAGTGCAACTTGATATTTTAGATTCCATAAGGATCCTTGCTAGGGTGGAGGTGATGTCTACCTTATTTGTGAAAATTTGGAGTTATCAATTTGAGGATAGGGGACTTTGTGTCATTCATGATCAGGTGTTGAGTGGTGAGTCCTGGAGGGATACTATAAATTCTGAGGGTATTTTGTGATTTAATGGCTGCATTTTTGTTTTGAAGGTTTATGACATGATTTAGTAGATATTGCGTAAGGCTCACATCTCCAACTATTATATTGACCTTGGGAGAACTAAAATGTATAGTGATTTAAGGAACACTATTTGTGGAGTGGCATGAAGAGAGATGTGACAAACTCTATAGCTTATTTCCTATGTTGGCAGCAAGTGAAGGCAGAGCATCATAGCCTGGTGGATTGATTCAGAGATTTCCTATTCTCAAGTAAAACTGGTAGTGGATAAACATAGACTTTGTTAGTGGGTATCCTCGCACCTCTCGTTGTTCATACAAAATTTGTGTCATCATAGATCGGGTGACCAAATTGGCATATTTCATTCCTTATTTAGATGTCCTTCAGTGCCGAGAGATTACCCCATATCCATGTTTGTCGAATAGTTCACCTAAATGGAGTACCAATATCTATTATTTTAGATCGGGGCTCAGTATTCACTTTTATCTTCTTGAGAGCTTTTCAAGATTTGAGAACATAGGTGGATCTTAGCACCACTTTACACCCTCAGACCGATTGATAGTGAGACAAAACTATTCAGCTTCTTGAGCATATGATTCAATCTTGTGTTATGGATTTTTGAGGTTAGTGGAAGCAACACTTGGAATTGACAGAGTTCACATATAATAATATCTACCATTTAATCATTGATATAGAACTATTTGAAATACTATATGGTATACATTGTTGATCTCCTATAGGTTGGTTCAAGAGCTCCGAGGTCAGGATATGTGGTGTGGACTTGATTTGGGTGTTGTTGGATAGAGTTAGGGTGATTTAGAATAGGCTGTGGGCGACTCATAGTATGAAGAAGTCTTATAAAGATCATATGCTTTCTGCCTTGAGGTTTGGAGAATGAGACCAAGTATTCGTTTGACTATCTCTAATAAAGGTGTGATGAGGTATGGTAGGAAAGGCAAGCTCGGCCCTAGATACATTAGACCTTTTGAGATCCTTCACAATGTTAGAAATATAGCTTATGAGTTATCCTTGCCCCTAGATTTATATGTTGTTCATCAAAATTTCCATATTTCAATGCTGCGATGTTACATTACCGATGAGTCACATATTATTCGATGGGACTCAATTCAATTGGATGAGAGATTGACCTTCGTGGAGCAGTCGGTGTTCATATTATCCACGAATGTAGGATGATTGTGCTCTAGAAATATTCTGGTAGTTAAGGTTTATTGGATACATCACTTATAAGAGGCTACTTAGGAGATCAAGAGCGAGACACGGGCCCAGTATTCTCAAATGTTTAATCCTCTAGGTACATCCTAACCTTTTGCTTTCATGTATAAAAATTGTGTTAGTAATGGATATCGTAATGACCCTCTAGGTCATTTTCAAATTTTCCACACATTTTCTGTAACACCCCGAATTTGGTGCCCAGAATGTTACACAGTGTTCATGACCCCGAAGGACCACAAGGTAACCCATGACTGATATCTATACCTGTACACTGCATAATATAACATGATAATGCAGAAACATGCACTGAAAGGCCATAATATTCAATACTGAACAAAATTTGAACAATAAAACGTCTGAGTGGGATAATAGAGTACCCAAAACAAAACTAAAAATACTGAAATCTGAAACATGATAGGCTGCATCTAGTCTGATAGCCTCTAATGTCTGAATATCTGAATAAAGATTTGATGGGACATGTCCCAAACTAACTCCAACTAATAAGCTAATCAATGAGATAGTAAAGAAATAATCATACCCTCGAAGGATGAGGACTCACTTCGGACTCTGACTGCTGAAACTGGAATCTACTGTTGATGTGGAACTCGTGTCTCTAAACCTATGGTGTAACATAAAAAGAAGCATCATAGCACAAATGCATCAGTATAATGGAATGTATTGAGTATACATGTGAGGTAGGCTATATGCAAGGTTTCACATGTGTGATTATCGTTAGCTGACTGTCTAACATGATGCGAGAATGCATGCATAAATACGTAACTGTAACTGACCATGTAATAGCAAGATTACTGAGTTTGAATACTGATAACCTGACATGTTAATAACTGATATGACTGATAACATGAGTGACTACATCTGACAGTCCTGAGTCCAATGGAACTATCTGATTTCCAAACTGTATCTAAGTTGACTGTATCTAACAATCCTGAATTTTAAAGAACTATTTGAGTTCTATTAATGAGACTGATTGACTGTATCTGACAGTCCTGATTCTGTAACATGAAACTGTGGGAAGTAGTTATCTAACTGACATGCCCCTGATACGCCATTATGGCTGAGTTGGGGTCTAATTTGTAACCCTAATTGGAAGGGTGTCAATACTGCTACACTGGTAAAGACAAGTTGTGGGTGAACTTTATTTGATAGTGTCCCCTATACGAGAGCGGTGGGGCACTTATCTGACAGTGCTTATCCACCTCATCAACAGTGTTAATGTCTCAACCTATGCTGGCTAAATAATTCTGGAATGCAAGGATGACTGCTAAGTATCATACCCTCATCTGATAGTATGTGTCCACACCCTTGGGTTCACTCGGTGCTAATTTCTACTCCCATCTGAACGGATACTGAACATGATTTACTAAACTGAACATGAGCTGAGTTACTGAATTCTGTTGACTGATAGAATACTACTGATATCAGACAATTAACTGAGTTCATAAAATCATAGAGATTTTCCTGAGTCATAAGACTGTCTGAAGTCTAAGGATTCATATCTTGAATGAGAGTATCGTGAAAACATGACATGGTTCTAGGCACACAACTAATGTTTCGGGTACAAGTACCCCCAGGACTCGATAGAAGGAAACAGATAAATCATGACTTACTTGAATACATAATAATCATCATAATACATTTACTGAAGTATTTCATTAAACATGTGATAGGCATAATTTCATGATATCATGCTAATTAGACACTTATCCTTCATCTAGGCATTTAATCAAACACATAGTAGGCTTAGAATATGTAAAAAACATCATACAATAATTAACTGTCATGATTCAATTCTAATTCAATCATTAAGGGGTTTAGTCATAGGATTTTATCAATCTATACCTATACAAATCAACTCATATGGAATTTTGGCACTCATTCATGGAATACAATTCAATTACTAATTATCAACATGAACAAGAGCGGCCAAATCATGAAATTCATAAGAAAATTCATAACTTGAATTTAGAAAAGGGATTCTTGGGCTTTATGGACGAAAGGAGTCCATGCCTGAACACTATGCATACCTGGGTTAAGGTTCTTGATTCTTGAACTTGAAGAATTGGAAATCCCGTAGTTCTTGAAGAAGGTTGGATTTTATTTTTGGAGATTAAGGTTAGAGAGAAATCGAAATATTTGTTGTGAAATTATAATGAGAATGTGATTTCTGTCTGGATTTAACTAGATATATAAATGGGTGGAAAAATACCAAAAAGCCCCTTTAAAATGACTTGAAAATTCATTGAACGGAACCTGTGATGGCTCATGCGACGGTCCATCACTTGGTCGATGGTCCATTATTTCGACCATCATAGGTGGACAAGAAAAGGGTCTCACTGCGTAGATAGCGATGGTTCATGCGACGATCCATCGTTAGGTCGATGGTGCATCATTTTGACCATCATACGTGGACCAGAATAGGGTCTCACTACCTAGATAGCGATGGCTCGTGTGACGGTCCATTATTGGGTCGACGGTCCATCGTTTCGACCATCGTAGGTGGACCAGAATAAGGTCTCACTGCCTAGGCAGTGATGGCTCATGTGACGGTCCGTCGTTAGGTTGACAGTCCATCATTTCGACCATTGTAGGTGGACTAGAAATTTGACTCATTGCCTTGGCTACGATGGTCCGTCTCTAGATCGACAGTCTACCAAACTGGCCGTCGCACCTAGGCGATTCTGACAGCTCTAAGTAAAATGTCCATAACTTCTTCCCTCGATACCGTATTTCGATGAAATCAGTATCGATGGAAAGCTTATTAAATTTCCCACATGATGAAAAGTGAAAATTATAAAAAAAATACCATGTGTAATAAAATGGTTTCATATTTCAAAGCAAGTTCTGACATCCTTGAGATGATTTCAAGCTAAGAAAAAAGCACGGGTACTACAATATCTCCCCCTTGAGAACATTTGTCCTCAAATGAGATTGACTGAGAGGGGAAATACTAGACTAAACATGAATAACTATAAAATGATCTCATGACTGACCTGACTGACGAGCTGAATATAACATACTGAACATGTATAATTGATTCATGAACTCATAACTGAGTGTTTTGAAGAACAAAGTTTCTCATAATGAGAATGCATGTTTGATGCATAAATACATGAATAAACTGATACATGAGTGCATGACTAGATACGCAATGGTTCTTGATACCAAGTTTATAATGGGAAATTAATATGAAACTGAATACCAAGTTCTTGATGAACACGGAATATGAAACTGAGTAAACTTAAGGAGAACTATTACCTTGAGCTTGGTCTGAGTTGGTGGAGAAGAGGTGAGGATACTTGGTGAGCATGTCTGCTTCTGCTTCCCAAGTAGCTCCCTCGATGGACTGATTTCTCAAAAGAACCTTAACTAGAGAGACCTCTTTGTTCCTCAATCTGCGAGTCTGATAGTCTAAGATTTTGACTGGAATCTCTTCATATGAGAGGATTTTCTGAACATCAATGCTCTGAATAGGGACTACTACTGACGGTTCACCTATACACTTCTTGAACAAAGAGACATGGAAGACTGGATGAACTGAGGCTAGATCTGAAGGCAATTCGAGCTCATAAGCTACCTTGTCGAAACGACTGAAAATCTTAAAGGGACCAACATATCAGGGACTGAGCTTTCCTTTATTGCCAAATCCCTTCACTCCATTCATTGGAGAGATCTTTAGATAGATATGATCACCTATCTCAAACTCGAGATCTTTTCTACGAATATATGCATAAGACTTCTGTTGGCTCTGAGCAGCACAGAGTCGTCTCTAATCGACTGGAGTTTCTCTAAGGCATCAAATACTAAGTCAGGACCTATGACTGAGACCTCACTAACTTCAAACCAACCAATTAGAGATCTATATCTCCTGCCATAGAGAACTTCTAATAGAGCCATCTGAATATTGGAATGATAGTTGTTGTTGTATGCAAATTCAATCAAAGGCAAGTGGTCATCCCAATTACCCTTGAAATAAATTGCACACTCTCTGAGCATATCTTCTAGATTTTGAATGGTCCTCTCTTCTTGACCATCTGTCTAAGGATGGAAGGCTATACTGAGATGAACTTGGGTACCAAGACCCTTTTGGAGCACTTTCCATAAATGAGAGGTGAATTGGGTACCTCTGTCTGAGATAATAGATTACGGAACACTGTGCAATTTGAACAACTTTTTAATATAGAGTTTAACGTATTCCTCGGCTGAATAACGGGTATGAACTAGAAGAAAATGGGTTGATTTGGTCATTCTGTCTACAATGACCTAACCTGAATCATGCTGATAACGACTTTGAGGCAAACCCATCACGAAGTCCATGTTCACAACTTTCCACTTCTAAGTAGGAATACTGAACTCCTGCATAGGACCACTAGGCTTCTGATGCTCAATCTTAACTTACTGACATGTGGAGAACTTCTCCATAAACTCTACAACATCTCTCTTTATCCCACTCTACCAATAGATCTCCTACAAGTTGTGGTAAATCTATGTGGCCTCTGGATAATCGAGTAATGCACACCATGCACTTCTGCAAGAATTCACTTACTTATGTCATCTACGTCTAGAACACAGAGACGACCCTAACGACGAAGAACACCATCTCTCCTTTGGGAGAAAACCTCTATTTTCTAATCCTGAACTAATTCTTTCAACTTGACAAGGTTGGGATCTCTATCTGCTTTACTTTCACCTTAGAAACTAGAGATGATTCTAAACTAATCTAAACACATACAACACCCTCTGAAGAATCGACTAAGAGAACGCCTAGTATGGCAAGTTAATGTAGTTCTTGAGCTAACTTCTTCTTACTATACTCAACATGAGAAACACTACCCATGGAAAATCTACTAAGAGCGTCGGCCACTACATTGTCCTTGCCCGGATGATAAAGGACACTCATGTCATAATCTTTCAAGAGCTTTAGCCACCTTCTCTGATGAAGATTGAGATCTTTTTGAGAAAAGACATACTGAAGGCTCTTATAATTCGTGAACACATCTACATAAACACCGTATAGGTAATGCCTCTAAATTTTCAAGGAAAAGACTACAGCTGCTAACTCGAGATCATGAGTAGGATAATTCTTCTCATGGGGTTTAAGTTGTCTGGAGGCGTAGGCTATAAGCTTACCATGCTGTATGAGGATATAAGCAAAACTTACTCTGGATGCATCACAATACACTACGAACCCATCTAAACTATCTGGAAGAGGTAATACTAGAACTGAGGTGAGTCGAGTCTTCAACTCCTGAAAACTCTTCTCGCAGGGATCTGACCATTGAAACTTGACCTTATTCTGAGTCAATCTGGACATAGGAGATGTAATAGAAGAAAATCCCTCAATAAACCATCTGTAAAAGCCAGCCGAACCCAAGAAACTTCTAATATCTGATGGAGAGACAGAGCGAGGACAGTTTCTTACTACTTTGGTATTTTGAGGATCTACTCTAATTCCATCACTAAAAATGATATGACCAAGGAATGCTACTGACCTTAGCCAAAATTCGCACTTACAAAATTTGGCAAATAACTGACGATCTCTGAGAGTCTGAAGTACTGTCCTGAGATGTTCTGCATGATCTCGCTCACTACAAAAATAGGCCATGATATCATCTATGAAGACTATGATGAACATGTCCAAGTACTGCTTGAATACACGGTTCATCAAGTCCATGAAAGCGGCTGGGGTATTAGTAAGAACAAATGACATGACTAAGAATTCAAAGTGGCCATACAGAATTTGAAAAGATATTTTTGGAATGTCACATTTTTGAACTCTGAGCTGATGATAGACGGATTTGAGGTCTATCTTAGAAAAATAACTGGCACCCTGAAGTTGGTCAAACAAGTCATTGATTCTAGGAAGAAAATACTTATTCTTGATTATGACCTTATTGAGTTGATGGTAATCAATGCACATTGTAAGAGAACCGTCTTTATTGCACACGAATAATACTGGAGTTCCCCACAGGGAAATGCTGGGTCAGATGAATCCCTTATCTAATAAATCCTTCAACTGTTCTTTTAAATCTCTGAGTTTCGCTGGTGCCATTTTTTGAGGAATAGATATGGGCTGAGTATCTGGTAGGAGATCAATGCCGAAGCCTATTTCCTTTTTGGGAGGAATTCCTGGAAGATCTTTGGGAAAGACATCTGAATATTTACTTACGACTGAAACTGATTCAAGACTAGGAGTTTCAAAACTAGAATCCTTAACATGAACAAGATGATAGACACATTCCTTAGATATCTATTTTCTTTCCTGAAGGTAGGAAATAAGACGATCTCTGAAAGCTGAAGTACTACCATTCCACTCTAATATGGGTTCATTCGGAAAGTAAAACTGGACTATTCTATTTCTACAGTCGACTGTGGCATAACAGGAATGGAGCTAATCCATGCCGAGAATGATATCAAAATTAGTCATCTCTAATTCGACTAAGTCTGCTGAAGTGACTTTTTGAAATATCATAACTGGGTAGTTCCTGAATACCCACCGATCTATGATAGTTTTACCTACTAGGGTAGATACTAAAAAGGGCTCTACTAGAATTTCGAGACTGATTCCAAAATCAATTGCTATATAAGGAATAACAAAATACAAAGAGGCTCCAAGATCTAGCAAAGCATAAACATGCGCATGAAATATTTGTAATGTACCGGTAACTACATCAGGAGAATTTTCCTGATCTTATCGAATCTGAAGAGCATAAAGGCAATATAGGCATTGTCCACTAGTAACACAGGTGGTGGCACCCTATTGATTTAAGCGATCGGACTGAGCTAGGGAGCAGAGATAACTTTGATAACCTGACTGAGGGTAGTCTCTGACTCTGTGGCCTGGCTTTCCACAATCAAAATAGACATCTCTACCAGCTCTGCAAGCACCCTTGTGGTTCTTACCACAAGTTTGACAAAAGGGATTAGTACGGGTATTGCTGAAACTACCTTGAGACTTAGATCCTAGTCCCCTATCTCAAAACTTAGGATCTAGAGTAATGGTTGAAGAAAGAGATGGAACTGATGAATTAAGGCAAAACTAAGAATGATAGACTCCCTCTGACTTAGGCTGGATAAAATTAAAGCTACTTGTCTTAGATTTCTTATTTTATTTTTCCCTTTGCTTAATCTTCTACTCCTCTATCTTCTAAACATTGGTCATAAGCCTGGCTAAAGTCATGTCACTATTTAGCATGGTGGATTTGCACTCATTTACCAAGCCATCATTTACCCCTGAAGCAAACTTACTCATCCTTGCCCTAATGTCTGCAACAACATGAGGGGAATATCTGGCTAATTGAGTAAACTTATGAGAATACTCTTTTACGATCATAAAGACCTGCCTGAGGTTGATGAATTCTAGCACCATAGCCTCTCTAAGCTCTTGGGGAAAGAATTCGTCTAAGAAAGCAATGACAAACTTCTTTCACTCTATAGGACCTACATCATCTACCCTCTTTGACCTCTACTTTTTGAACCAAGCATAAGCCACATCCTACAACTGATATGCAGCTAGCTCAGCACTCTCAATGATAGTCACCCCCATGATGTTTATCACCTTCTGAACCTGATCAATGAATTCTTGAGAGTCATCATCTACTTTAGACTCGAGGAAGGTTAGAGGATTAATTCGGGTAAAGTCCTAAATTCTAGCTATGGCTGAGTTGGCCACTTGATTAACCAAAATAACTATTGGCCGTTCATTTTGAGCGATCACTAATTGGGCAAGAGTGGTTAATACAGCCCTGAACTCTACATGAGAAACATGATCGCCCAAAGGTTCTTCGAGCTGAGGGGCTGACTGATTTCTGTTTCTTCTTTTAAGAAGCATGTTCTGTAGAAGAAAGGGAGAAACATATTAGACTAAGATATTAAGACTATGCTCACTGGCACGACATGAATACTAAAAGAAGGGAAACTGTTCTTAAAACATCATATAGCCTCTTGCACATAAATGTGGCGCGCAACACACCCATGCACAAGACTCTACTAGATGTGGATTTCAGACTTCCTAGGACTCTAATGAACCTTAGGCTCTGATACCAAGTGTGTAACACCCCAAACCTGGTCCCCAAAATGCTACACGGTGCTCATGACCTCGAAGGACCATAAGCTAACCCATGACTGATATCAATACCTGTACAGAGCATAATATAACATGATAATGTGGAAACATACACTGAAAGGCCATAAGGTTCAATACTAAACAAAATTTGAATAAAAAAAGGTCTAAGTGGGCTAATAGAATACCCAAAATAAAACTAAAAGTACTAAAATCTAAAATATGATATTCTGCATCTAGTCTGAAAGCCTTTAATGTCTGAATAATCAGAATAAAGAGTTGATGGGACATGTCCCTAACTAACTCCAACTAATAAGCTAATCAATGAGATAGTAAATAAATAATCATGCCGTCAAAAGATGAGGACGCACTTTGGACTCTGACTGCTAAAATTGGAATCTACTGCTAATCTGGAACTTATGTCTCTAAACCTATGGTGTAACATAAAAAGAAAGCACCATAGTGCAAATGCGTCAGTACAATGGAATGTACTAAGTATACATGTGAGGTAGTCTATATGCAAGGGTTCATATGCATGATTATCGCTAACTGACTATCTAATATGAATATAAAAATATATGCATAAATATGTAACTATAACTGACCACGTGATAACATGATTACTGAGTCTGATTACTGATAACCTGACATGTTAATAACTAATATGAATGATAACATGAGTGACTATATCTAACAGTACTAAATCTGATGGAACTATCTGAGTTTCGAATTGTATCTGAGTTGACTGTATCTGACAGATCTGAATTCTGAAGAACTATGTGAGTTCTATTACTGAGACTGATTGACTGTATCTAACAGTCCTAATTTTGTAACATGAAACTGTAGGAAGTAGTTATCTAACTGATATGCCCCTGATATGCCATTATGGATTAGTTAGGGTCCAATCTATAACCCCAATTGGAAGGTTGTCAATACCGCGCCCTGGTAAGAACAAGCTATGGGTGACCCTCATCTGATAGTGTCCCCTATATGAGAGCGTTAGGGCCCTTATCTAACATTCCTTATCCACCTTATTAACTCTCATGGATAGTGTTGATGTCTTAACCTATGCTAGATACATAGTTTTGGAATGCAAGGATGACTGCTAAGGATCACACCCTTATCTGATAGTGTGTGTCCCTATCCTTGGGTTCACTTAGCGCTAATTTCTACTCCAATCTGAATAGCTACTGAACATAATTTACTGAACTAAACATGAGCTGAATTATTAAATTTTGTTGACTCATGGAATACTACTGATATCTGACAATTAACTGAGTTCATGAGATCGTGGAGATTTTCCTGAGTCGTAAAACTGTTTGAAGTCTAAGGATTCATATCTTGACTGAGAGTATCGTGAAAACATGACATGGCTCTAGGCACACAAAAAATGTTTTGGGTACAAGTACCCCTAGGACTCGATAGAAGGAAAAAAACAAAGCATGACTTGATTGAATACATAATAATCATCATAATACATTTACTAAAGCATTTCATCAAATATGTGATAGGCATAAGCTTGTACATACATGGGGATTTCATGATATCATGCTAATTAGACACTTTTGCTTTATCTAGGCATTTAATCAAACACATGGTAGGCTAACAATGTGTAAACAACATCGTACAACAATTAACTATCATGATTCAATTCTAATTTAATCATTCAGGGGTTTAGTCATAGGATTTCATGAATCTATACCAATACAAATCAACCCATATAGAATTTAGCACTCATTCATGAAATACAATTCAATTACTCATTATCAACATGAACAAGAGCACCTAAATCATGAAATTCATTAGAAAATCCATAACTTGAATTTAGAAAAGGGATTCTTAGGCTTCATGGATGAAAGGAGTCCATGAATGAATACTATGCATACTTGGGTTAAGGTTCTTGATGTTATTGAACTTGAAGAATTGAAAATCTCTTAGTTCTTGAAGAAAGTTGGATTTTGTTCTTGGAGATTAAGGTTAGAGAGAAACCCTCATATTTGTTGTGAAATTATAATGAGAATGTTATTTCTAGTCGGATTTAACTAGGTATATAAATTGGTGGGAAAAGACCAAAAAGCCCCTTTCAAACGACTTGAAAATTTGCTGAACGGAACCTTCAATAGCTTGTGCAATTGTCCATCATTGGTTCAACGGTCCATCATTTCAACCATTGTAGGTGGACCAGAATTGGGTCTCACTGCATTGGTAGCGACGGCTCGTGCGATGTTCCATCACTGAGTCGATGATCCGTTGTTTCGACCATCATAGGTGGACCAAAACAGGGTCCCACTGCCTAGGTATCAATGGCTCATTCGATGGTCTGTCGCTAGGTCGACGGTCCATTATTTCGATCGTCATAGGTGGACCAGAATAGGGTCTCACTACCTAGGTACTGATGGCTCATGCGATGGTCCATTATTGGGTCGAAGGTCCATCATTTTGACCATTGTAGGTGGACCAGAAGGTTGACCCACTGCCTTGGTTTCGACGGTCTATGCGACGGTCTATGCGACGCTCCGTCGCTAGATTGACGATCCATCAACCTGGCCGGCGCGCCTGGGTAATTCGGACATCTCTGAGTAAAACATCCATAACTTTTTTCCCCATACCAAATTTTGATGAAATTGATATTGATGGAAATCTTATTTAATTTCCCTTATGATGGAAAGTGAAAATCATAAAAAAATTCCAGTGTTAAAAAAATGGCTTCATATTTCAAAGCAAGTTCTAACATCTTTGAGATAATTTCAAGCTAAGAAAAAGGCACGGGTATTACATTTTCACAATCTAGTGCTTCCATATAGCTTCCCTAATTCATTTATGACTTGTTAGAGCTAACAATTCAATTATTGGGCAGTTTGTTTTGATATTAAATTCAATTCACTATTTTGAAGTTTTCTGTGGTAAGGATTTGCAACCGGGCATAAAGTTTTGGTTAATGACCTCGTATACTAATTGTGAAAGTTCCATCAACTCCATGACATCAATTTTAGGTAAGAGGGATCTTCGGTTTGGGACCCAACGCTTTTAGACTCATTGCGGGAGATTGGTCCAAAATTTGATAAAATGGCCCATATGTGTGGGGTCCATTTTTCATAAAAACAACCCCAGATGGAAATTTCAATAGTTCTGTTTGTCCGAAATGTCGAATTTTATAGAGTAGCATAGTTCATTTGCATTCACAAGATTTTTAATGAATCTTGAGGGTTCGATGAAACTTTCTTGGTGCATCCACTTAAGCTGCCATATGGTTGTTTAAGAAGCCAGGGCCATCCTAATCGGACGGCTTTAGTGAAGTCCCATTCGCTTAATCAGACATCGCTTACCGTTCAAGTGGAGGTCTGGCCCTTGGCGAGGATAACTTTAGCAGTGATCACTTAAGCAATGTCTTGAGAGCATTAAATTCCTCCTTTGCTCAATTTTTTCCCTATTTTTAACAAATCTTAATAGAGAGTGTGCAAAACTGCGAGAGTGATTAGTAAGAGATTGTAGGGTGTTTTTGAGCTTGAAATAATTTTTTTCTCATCAAAATCCTCGTAAGTTTCAAATTAATTCATGGTTTATTTCTTCAATTTAGATCCAAGTACCTAGATTATAGTTGGGTTGATTCTTAGTGTTATTTGAGCTCAGAATTCAACCATTCTTGAGGGTAAATAATCCTTGCACGTAGAAGAACGTGTTGACAGTTTTGAAAGTGTGATTTTGCGAGTGGGCTCCACTTGGGATTTTGACTTGATTTTTGACAATGCAATATGGGAATTATTGTTCTAATATTAATATGTAGATTACTATTTTGATAGCATGGTATCATGCAAAAGCTTTTTGAAAGGAGAAATTGCCATTTTAGTAGATTTTATTGGGCATTCTTTGGTGTCCAGGTTGGCTAGGCTTACCTTTCTCTTAGATTGGGCTTGATTATAGTTTTAATATAATATTGTGCTAAATTTTCAATGGAATCTAGAACTTAGAGTTGTATCTATTTTTAATTGGGTTGCTTAGCCGATTAAGAGGCCATAGTTAGGTGTATTCACTTAGCCACTTGCTCCCTACGTAGAATGGCTAGTTTAGGATTCCATGAGACTTTTTAGCATTTAATAGTGGGATTTGACGCTCTAGCCTAGTCTAGTGTAGAATTTTCCTTAGAATGGAGTATCGAGGTTAGAAGTGGGACCTTCTAACCAAACTTAGCCAAAGATTATCACTAACTCCGTGTAGACACAACAATCATGTTACATTGTCTTATTTATAATTGTAAGCATGAGGAGGATTTGGTATAATGGTTTATTCTTGCATTTTTGTAACACCTAAGCGCACATGCAAGTGTACATGGTCCACCGAAGTAATATAGTGGCCTTAAGAAAGCCAAGTATCTATCCCACTGGGACTAGTGTTAAGCAACTATATAATTTTAGTTCAACTATTACGATTCAATCAGTGCAAATATAACTACGAGAGTTTGAAAGTTATAACTAACAGTAAACTAAAACAATGTGGTAAATTCAAGTTATTGGAAAATTAATAGAGAGAAACCCAAGGTCAAGGCACTTCCAACAATCATACTACGTTATAGAAATTTATTAGTTAGTTTATTTAGATTGGTTGTTGGTTCACGGGGTCTAGACTATAACTATGGCCTTTCGAACCTCTAATCAATTATCTAACTTAGCCCCACAACTACATCGTTGAGCGGGGATACAAGAACTAAGTTAAATGCTTTTTTATTATTTCTATACTTAAACTTAGTAGGGCAATTAAGAATATTCCGATCCTAAGTGCAAATCATGACATCATTTTATGAAGATTACGATCTTATTCTATCTCTCCCACGTTCTACTCTAATATTCATCCTTTCAAGTTCACGATAGAGTTATAGTAGGTATTCAAAGGGTTATGAAGCCTCAAAATAGTGATAATAAGGATAAAAAATAACCAAAAATGATAAACCACCATAACCTAATAAATTCATAAAAATAATACTCATGCTCATGGCCTTAACCTAGGAACGGGTATTTAGCCCCTGCTAAACGTAACAAGAATCACAAGAGTATAATCCATGTTACAATTCATAAACAAACTAAAGTAAAGATATAAAAACCCTAATAGAAATGTTCTCTATCCTTCCTTCAGGTCCCAAGGTCGTTCTACGTGTATAAAAGTATGAATAAGTGTCCGATTTATAGGAGGACAAAAATTTTGATTTCAACCTAAGGATGTGCCACGCTAATATCACTCCAGCTAGGCAGCGTGGCCTTCTTCAAATGTGGAGGCAAACTGAAATTGACAATCTGGGTTGCTGACAAGGGTGTTCCCTTGTAATACCCCATATTAGGCTTTGTTTAGTTTAACTCCTAATGCTTTCATAAGAGACTTAGAACCTGAAAATTTAGCTAAGTGTTGAAGAGTTAGCCTTATTTTGACTTCTTAACTTCAAAGATTTTTAAGTTGACCTTCCGATCTCTAAGATGATGGTCTTTGAGTTGATTCATCTTCAGGGGTTTAAGGAGTATGTCTCAGGTAAGTTTTAGAATTTTTGGACAAGGTTTGGTTCATGTTTGGATTTCGATTCTAGCAGCTCAATGCAATTTCGCCGTGTCGCACCAGGTATAGGGATGAGAATTCCATCCCATCAACCCAAGACCCCAAATGGCATTCTAGTGGTGACTTTAATCTCCAGTAAGGCAATTAGGTCATTTAACATCACCCCAAGTCAAGAAAACATAAAAATAAACAATGGTTTAAGCATTGTACACCAATTCTCCATAAATTTTCTCTCCAAAAAACCCTAATCTAACTCCAAAAACTCCAAATCTCTATTACATCTTCTTCAAGATAATCAAGAATTTGAGGCCTTTAATCCAACAACTTTAAGAAGAAGCCTTCAAGAACATCTTTAAGAGTTCAAAGTAAAGCTTAGTTCAAAGTAAAGCTTCTACATCAAATCAAGCCTAATAAGGTATGTGAGGTTATAACAAAAGGGTATTATTTCACCCTTGTGCCCAAATTACATGATTTTAACATTTAATTCACTTGTTTTGAAGTAGGTTTCATACAAAAGTATGTATATTCATGAAGCATGTGACTTTCATGAGATTTAAAGATTTTGGTAAATCAAGAAGTGCTTCTGTTTATCCTTTTAATTTACACAATTTACATTATGAATGAGATTACACTATCTTGACTTATTACTGTTGAAGTATTTCAAGATTGTTATTGAGCATGGAGTTCTCTTATGAATTGACATAAGTTTAAATGCATGGGTTTAAAGACCTAAGTTTGAGTATTGAGACTTCAAGAAATTATGTTTTAAGCATTCTATGACAAGCTATTATCAAGATTTAAAAAAATAATTGATCTTTTGAACCTCAGCTATTAGATGGAATCCACATTTATCTATTCTGATAACAATTTAAAGTAAAAAAAAGTATAACTATTTTTCATTATAAACCCTTATACTGTTTTAAGGTAGATTTCCTATAATATGAGTATATAGGTAATATGGGAGTAGTATTTAGCACCGAGTGGGAGGTGTGGGTTTAGAGCATCCTACTTCCCTAGAACTACGTTTCATCGTAGGTTTTAATGACTATAGTGGGTTCATTATAAAGTTCACTCTAGCTTAGGTTCTATTATGATGGCAAGGACAGAATATCTCTCCCGAATGTGAGTAAGATGTTGGACTCCATGATAGCTTACATGGTCTATATCGATTAGAAGAACCTCTCAAAAGAAAGAGCAAAAGTACAGCTTTAAGAACTAAGTGTTATGGCTTACAAATTTATACAGTATGCTTTAGTATTCATGATTTATGATTTTCAGATTTCAATTATTCATGCTCAAGGTGAGTCATTTACACTTGGCATGCATCATTTAAAATTTTATGTGAATATTTAGTTACTATTTTACTTATGGATTCACCCCCATATACTTAGTACATTCCAGAAGTACTAATTCACATATATGTCTATGTGCTACATTGTTTCATAATGTAGGTCCTAGTGCTCAGTTCAAGCAGCATGATTGATTTCGAGTATCTCTACCTACATCTTAACTTTGGTCAGTCTTTTAATAAATATTTATAATGATGAATGTTTTAGTCATTGGTTTCAGTTAAGTTTAAGTCAGTTAGGGCTTGTTTCGGTGGCTCTCTAGTTAGAAGTAGAGGCTTGTCCGACTGTTATCTATTTTATATTTAAAGTATTGGTTTTAAGATTTCTAAGTTTAAGACTTTTAGTAAGATATTAAATTCAGTATCATTTAAGACATTAATTGAGTTATTTTAAGATCTCATATATCATGTTTTTCTTTATTAGGAGTTTGAAAGTTGTTAGAAGGTTTAAAGTGTTAGCTTAGGACTACTTGTATTCTTGAGCAATGTGCAACATCTAAAGTGTACATGTGGGGAATTACAAACATAGAATCAGATCCAAAGGTTTTATGGAGTCCTAGGGAGCCAGACAAGCCACGTTACATAGAGTCCTGATCATGGATGTAAAGTGCACCACATTTATGAGCAAAAGGCTACAGAATGAGTTAGGAATCATCCTTTTCTTTCATGGTTTATCATGATTACAGTTTTTACTATCTTATTTAACTTGTTCTTTTACATAACAAAATATGCCTCCTCGCTGAGCCAATGCACGCATAAATAGTGACCAACTACCTATGCAAGACAACCCTCTGAATGAGAATGTGTCTCATGATGAATTTTGAGCTGTCTTTCAGGCGTTGGACTAAGCTGTGACAGCCAATGTTTAGGTAAACCATTAGGGTATAGTCCCACATAGGTAAAATGGTGATTTAGTTATAGACAAAATTCATGACTTCCTTAGAATTAATCTACCTGAGTTCTTTGGGTCAAAGGTTAATGAGGATCCACAGCTCTTCCTTGTTGAGGTGAGAAAGATCACTCGAATTATGCATGTTACTGAGGAGGAGAGTGTAGAATTGGCATCCTATAGGCTGAAGGATGTTACTTATGATCGGGTTGTTATGTGGAAGGATAGTAGGGGTGAGAATGTAGCTCCAATAAGTTGGCAGGTGTTTCAAGATACGTTTTTGCATAGGTTCTTTCTGTGTGAGATAAGAGAAGATAAGGTTGAGTATTTCATGAACTTGAGGCAGGGCTCAATGACAATGAAAGAGTATTTCCTTAAGTTTATTCAGTTCTCTAAGTATGCTCTTGAGTTGGTAGCTGACCCTTGATCTAGTATGAGTAAGTTTATCACTGGAGTGTCTGACTTGGTAGTCAAGGTGTGTAGGACTGCCATTCTTATTGGGTATATGTATATCGCTAGGTTGATGACTCATGCTCAGCAAATTAAAGAAAAAAAGATGAAGGAAAGAGAAGAAAAATAAGAAGGCTAGAACTAGACAATATGAGTATGGTCAACCAAGGTCTGGAGGGGGAAACCGTTCACAATTTTAGGGTTATTCATTAGTACCAGCACTATATTCAGCCAGTACCTCTACACCCAAAACCAAGCTAGAGCAATGGGGCAGGACTTCCATGTCTTGGTCTCAGAATAGTATGGGTGGAAGGCTTAGTTATCTGACATGTGCAAAGTGTGGCAAGAACTATCTTGGTGAATGTTTGATGGAATGAAGGGGTTGTTATGGATATGGAAAGTTAGGTCACAAAATTAAAAAAATGTATGTATTTTAAGCATGGAAGTAGGGATATTCGTCCCCACAGTCAGGCCACTAGCACGCCAGCTCCACTAGGTTACATAGATCCTCCTCAGGGCGCATCATCCAGTACCGGTGGCAGTTAGAGATAAAATTAGTTCTATGCTTTACCATCCCACTAGGAGCATCATAGTTAACCAGATGTTGTTACTGGTGTTCTTAATGTCTTTCATGTTGATGTTTATGTGTTATTATACCAAGGGTCAAATCTCTCTTATGTAACTCTGTTGGTTGCGATAAATTTTGAGATGGGTTTCGAAAAACTTTCTATGTCATTCTTAGTTTTCACCCTAGTGGGTGAGTCAGTTGTTGCTAGACAGGTCTATTGGAAATGTCCTATTATTGTCCTCTATAAGATTACACTGGTAGACCTTGTAAAGTTAGAGATGGTCGATTTTGACATTTTTCTGGGTATGGATTGGATCCATTACTGTTATGCATCTATAAATTGTCGCACCTGAGTGGTGAAGTTTTAGTTTCCTGATGAGCTGGTCTTTGAGTAGGAAGGGAATTTTGTGTCTCCTAAGAGTCATTTCATATCCTATTTTAAGGATTGAAATTTGATATCAAAAAGGGGAATTTATCATTTAGTTCGAGTCAAAGACACTATGTCTGAAGCTCCAATAGTTCAGTCAGTCTGTGTAGTCAATGAATTCCTAAGGTTTTTCTTGAATATTTGCCAGGGGTACCTCTCGATAGAGAAATAGAATTTGGTATTGATCTTCTTCCTAATACTCAGGCCATCTCTATCCCTCCATATCGTATGGATCAAGCCGATCTTAATGAGTTAAAAAAGTAGCTTAAAGGACTCTTAGACAAGGGTTTCAAAAAGCCCAGTATTTCTCCATAGGGGCTCCAGTCCTTTTCTTGCATAAAAAAAATGGCTCTCTCCAAATATGCATCAACTACCGCTAGTTGAACAAAGTAATAATAATAAAAAATATTCTCTTCTAAGGATTAATGACTTATTCAACCAGCTTTAGGGTGCAATTTACTTCTCTAAGATAGACCTCAGATTTGGATATCATCAGCATAGAGTAAGGGAGTGTGATATTCCAAAGACAGTCTTCTAAACCAGTTATGGTTGCTTTGAATTTCTATTCATGTCCTTCGGTATAACAAATTCCCCAACGGCCTTCATAGACTTGATGAATGGATTGTTCAAGCAGTACTTGGACATGTTTGTCATAGTCTTCATTGATGACATCTTTATCTATTCCCGTAGTTAGAATGACCATGCAGATAATTTTAGAATTGTGTTGCAAACTTTTAAAGATCATCAGTTGTTCTCCAAATTTAGTAAGTTTGAATTTTGGATAATATCAGTAGCTTTCCTTATTCATTTTATTTTCGGTGATGGCATTAGAGTTGATCCTCAAAATACCAAAGCAGTGAGAAACTGGCCTAGACCTATATTTCCATCAGACATCAAGAGTTTCTTGGATCTAGATGGCTATTACTGACGGTTTGTTGAAGGATTTTTGTCTATTTGTCCCCCATGTCTATATTGACTCAAAAGAAGGTTAAGTTTCAGTGGTCAGATTCTTGTGAGAAGAGTTTTCAGAAGTTGAAGACTTGACTCACTTTAGCCACAATTTAGACACTAGCAGATGGTTCAGATGGGTTTGTTGTTTACTGTGATGCTTCTACAGTTGTCCTGGGTTACATTTTGATACATAGAGGCAAGGTCATAGCCTATGCCTCTAGATATCTTAAACCTTATGAGAAGAATTATCCTACACACGATTTTGAATTAGCAGTTGTTATTTTTGCCTTGAAAATTTGAAGGCATTATCCATATGGGGTGCATGCTGATGTGTTCACGGATCAATAAAGCTTGCAATATGTGTGATAACACTCAAACTACACCTCTATAATGATAATTTAAGTGATCGTTGTCAATAAATAACCCAACTAGGTTGGGGTTGAATCCCACAGGGAATATGGTGTGCACTTAAGTCATTTGCGATTTAATCAATTGATAGTTGGATGTTTCCTGAGATAGAGGGTTTTTGAGTTTAACAAATAATTGTTGGTCACTTTATCTTCGGTGTTTGTAATCAAGAGTTTATGGAAAAACAAGAATTATGTTCACTAGGGGTTTTGGTACTTGACAGATGCGAATAGTGATTCAAGATTCTCGCAGTAGGTAGGACAACAAATTGTCTTTATCGAAGTTATGCCTAAATGTCTCTCGACCTACTTAAGCATTTAATTACCTATTCCTCTCAAACTTAGGGAATTTATATTCACTGACCAGACTTTACCTCAGGTTAATCAACCTTGTTACAGCATCAATTATTAAATGGAAGTTTTTAGTGCTTCCAAGTCCCTGTTGATAGTTCACTTCCAACTATAATTGATTTCTTATCTCAAGCAAATCAAAGCAGGTGCTATCTTTTTTTGCGACCAATAGATGATAATTAAAACCTCAAAATTATAATGGAGTCCTATTACCTTTCGAATCTTGAACACTTAGCATCTTATCAAGACTTAACCCTAGATCCTATAATTCGAGTTAAAGAGATTTAGCCACTCATAATACAAAAATCAAAACAACTAGAAGTATTCATAATTTGAAAGATAAACTTACCACAAGATGAATAATAACTAGTGATTCTCCAATTCGATCACAATGAAAATCCTCAAAATATTGATGAAAATCTCTTCAAAGTTAATTGTTTTTCAAGCCAAGAAACTAGAGAGAAAAGTAACAAAATACGTGTCTCCAACTTAGGTTTTTTTTAACCCCTTATAAAACCCTCAACAAGACTTTAAATAGTTTATCCTAAATAAGGAAACAAAATCATAGTGTTTAATAGTTCCTTGAATTAGGCGACGACATTCGTGACAACTTATCAGGAGCCTGACGACTTATCACGAATGTCGTCATCTCCTTCTTTAGTTTTAGCACTTCCTAGTTAAGGCTAACAACAAAATGTGACAACCTATTAGATCTTTGAATCATTATCACATATGTCATCACTCTCTACCTCAGCTCCCATATTTTGTCTTAGTCTGACGGCAACTTTGACATCCTATTAACTCTTTGACGGCTTATCAGGAAATGTCATCACAACTTTCAGTTGAGGTCCATTCTCTGTCTAACACTGATGATGAATTTGATAACTTATCATAGGGCTGACAACTTATCAAGAATCTCATCAGCCATACTTCTCTTCTATTTGCTTCCGATTTCAACTCTTTTGCTTCCATCCATTTTGGTTCTCATGCATCTTGGCTTCTACTGCAAAATCCAAGATAAAACAATCAAAAATGACAAAATTTGCTTAATACTTTGTAATTATTCTCAGTTAAAAGCCTCAAATGTTTTATCATCTGCTCACATATCAACACCCTCAACTTAAAATAATTGATTGTCCTCAAGCAACTCAAACACAACTAAGAGAATACAATGTACATTTGGCAGTCAATCATCTATATCATATCAAAACAACTTCACCATCTCCAAGGTCATTCAATTCAAGAACAATTGTGTATATTATTGAAGAACAATAATGCAACACACAAGAATCAAGATATGGCACAAACTCAGCAACACAACCGTGCATGTATCAAGTTTACACTATCCAAACAAGTCAGTAACTAGCAATGTAACCAGTGTGCCCTCACTACAAAAAAATCCCCATTTTCTCATATCAGACATTACATGTATAACCATGGGGACAATCACAAGACATTTACTCTCAGAATGAAGTTCCAATCAACGTATGTCGAATACCATAGGCTTGCCCTTATTTTCATTACCCCAATCTTTAGACAGGTCACCTAGGATCACTATAGCTCTTCTTTTTGGCTTGCAATGTAGGCTAGGGGTTGGTATGATACTCGATGATATTTAAAGTGACTAAGCCTCATTGACACTACACTAGCTTTTTGGGGTTTCACTCATTAGCCTTTTTCTTGTCTTCTATTTTCTTGATCACACTTATTCAAGATGGGTGCGGTCTTTTCTATAATCCCTTTTTCTTTTTCACAACTTTTTTTTTCTTGCTCTTTTCCACCCCACCTTAATTTTATTCTTTTCTTTTACTTTATCTTTATTCCTACTCATTTTACATCATGCACCCCTATGATAGCCATCCTCAACTTAGGCCACTTGCCTAAGTCAAGGTGCACAGTGTCCAAGGAGGACCAGGGCCAAAATAGGTTCATTTTGATATAAACGGGATGGTGACAAGTGTCATAAAAAAATAGGCCACTCAGGCTCAAAGTAGGGATCAAGGGATATTCTACATACAGGGAAGGTTATTTAGGATAAAGGTTAGCTAATATCATAACGGCCTATGAGTCTTTCCTATCCCTTATCCTTCAACCCAAGTAAGACTAATCGAGAAAGTTCTAGATTCAACATACAACGGGAACTGAGTAAGATCTCACACACATATGGCACACAAGTATATCACAAGTTACTACTCATTTAGTTCATGCAGTTGTTTAGCACTGATTATTTTGTCACAAGAACTAATGCCATACAAAGATGGACAGTGGTCACACTTAGATGCAATTCACACAAGTAACTACTCAGTCCATTTGAGAGGTGCTCAAGAATTACAAAAACAAGTTAACTTCCTCAATTACTAGTATTTTTCCTAGTAGGCTACAAAATTTTACAACAATAATTTACCCTACACCCTCAACTTAAAATAAAATAAAATCTAAACTAAGGTTTAGGATATACCTGGAGTAGATCATGCATGAGAATCATGGGTTGTCTCCCATGTAGCTCCTGATTTAATGTCGCGGGATGACTTGATTTCTTGACTACTAAGACTTCACCAAGACAAACTACTGATACCTCTTTACCATCTTCATAGAATACGTCCATGATTGAGAAAACACTCATCTCTTTTTTCTGTGTCATGGATAAGGGTATTTTGAAGCTTGCTTCCTTGTCATTTAACCTGAACTTCACCTCATTCAGCTCCATATCCACTATCACTCTCCCTATTACGAGAAATGGTCTACCCATGATGATGGGCACTTCAAAGTCCACCTCACAGTCTACGACTACAAAATCAGCAGGCAATATAAATTCAGCCATATTTACCAATACATCATGTAATATGCCCACTAGCCACTTTACAGACCTATTCGCTATCACCAACCACATGTTTGTTGGGGTAGGATCCACCAAACCTAGTTTCTTATACACAGAGCATGGCATTAGGTTTATACTGGCTCCTAAATCGCATAGTGTTTTTGTAAAGTTCAGGGACCCAATAGTGTACGGGATGGTAAATGCTCCTGGGTCTACTTTTTGCTACACTAAAGACCTTGTGGAGATAGCCCCATAATGAAAGATATTGTCCTCTGGCTCATGGCTAACCTTCCATTTCTTCGTTACACGGTCTTTCATATACTTTGCATATCCTGGTATTTGCTCGAGTGCCTCCACCAAAGGTACATTTATTGTCAATTATTTGAGCATTGCCATGAACTTGCAGAATTTTGCATCATCAGTTTTTTTTTCAATCATTAAAAAAAAAGAGGTAGTGGTCTTGGGAGAGTTTTCAACTCTACCTCTTTCTCCCTATAATTCTCTTTTATCGATGCATCATCATCACCATCCAACTTTTCAGACTCTACTGGACATTCTTCTTTAGATTCATTATTTGCCTCAGTCACATCTTCAACCAAACTTTTACCCACAGAAGGGTCAGGTAATATCTTACCACTTCTAGTGGTAATCTCCATATATGAGCCATCATTCCAAAGATTCTAGACCATATCACTTGGTAATATTCTGCTCTTCCTCTGGTTGAATGCTACAGAGAGTTGGCTCATCTACTGCTCCAACTATTTGATTACGGTGGACTATGAGTTTACCAACTGACTGATAGATGACAAATCTATTTTCATGTTAGTCACACCAGAGTTGGTAGCCTCTACTCCCTTCAACAACTTAGCCATCATGTCCTCCATGGACATCTTTTTAAAACTTGTTGTAGCAGCCTCACGATTTCTAAGAGGGACATAGAGCCCACTTCGATCATTATTGTTCCTCAAATTTCCAGACTTCCTATCTTTATAACCAAGCTTATCATAATAATTACAACCTTGATTCCCTTGGCTATTGCCTCAAAAACCCCTCTGATTATTAACATAGTCCGCCTCTTCTTCTATATCAGCATTAACTCTATCTTAAGACCCCACAGCTTTTACCTTCTCAGTCTGGCCTGATAGCAAGTGCTTGGTTAGAAAATCCATCTGCGTTTTTAGGTGAGCCATATCTTTTTCACGCTCCTCATCTCTTCTACGTTGTTCTATAGTAATACCTACAGCAACAGTGGGGCTGGCTCATACAGAGTCTCTAGTATGCTATGCCTGACTCTGTTTGGTTATTCTCTCTAGTATTTTTGGAGCCTCTGGGAATGTAAGATCAAAAAATGAACCACCAGCATCATTATCTACAATTGGTTTTGTAACAGAGTGAAGAGCCCTGTACAAAGTCTCGATCAAGTATATGTCTGTCATATTGTGGTTTGGATACTATGTCATCTTCTTCTTAAATCTCTCCCAAGTTTTATGCAAGGCTTCAGTTGGGAGCTGCCTAAAGTTACTGATATCATTCCTCAATTATACCCTCCTGGAAGGTAGAAAGAACCTTTCTAGGAAAGCTCTTTTCAACTGCCTCTAGTTGGTTATAGAATCGGGTGTCAGCATATTAAGCCACAATGTTGTCTCCCCAAACAGAGACAATGGAAACAACCTTAATCAGATAGCATTCTGACCGACTCCTGGGTTATCAAAAGATTTATAGATGGTGACAAAGTTTACCAGATGTAAGTTTGGGTCATCCCCAGGAATGCCACCAAACAACCCCTCAACATTGAGGAGTTGAATCATAGTACTCGTCATGTTGAATTTTTTCCCAGGTGTCAACGGTGGAGGAATAATTGCACCCGTTGCAGCTGCTCCATCCATTCCATCATCATCATCATTGAGGTTATACTAGACCAGTTGGTAAGCTTATCTTCCATGGAATGGCCAATTCCTGTTAGCATTACGTTGTACTGGTGCAACTACTTGCTCTGCATGCCTTGGTTTACTAGGATTTAGCAACTCCTCATCTCCCAAATTTTCATCCTCAGCATTTGAATATCGTACTTGCTAACCGACATTCTGCACATTCACCTGAGCTCTAGCTAAGGCTGCAAATCTGTCAGCCTTTTGTTGGTCTGCCATTCTTTCAATTCGTTGCGGTTCTGCATTAAGTGGTAATAATAGTTCTCCAAAACTTCTGGTTCTTGGAATACACTATAAATATCATGCAATAAATAAAAACAACAAATAAATGTAAAACTAGGGAACTTAACTAACAGTCAATTTGCGCTCACAAAGTTTAATTTACAACCGTATTCCCCGACAATGGTGCCATTTTTGATAATTCTCAAACTACACCTCTCTAAGGAGAATGTAAGCGATCATTGTCAATATATAACCCAACTAGGTTGGGGTCGAATCCCACAAGGAATATGGTATGAAAAGTCATTTGCAATTTAATCAACTAATAGTTGGATATTTCCTGAGATGGGGGGGTTTTGAGTTTAACAAGTAATTGTTGGTCACTTTAGCTGTGGTGTTTGAAATCAAGAGTTTATGAAAAAACCAGAATTATGTTCACT
The DNA here is from genome assembly GCA_030864225.1 of Capsicum baccatum var. pendulum. NCBI lineage: Eukaryota > Viridiplantae > Streptophyta > Magnoliopsida > Solanales > Solanaceae > Capsicum > Capsicum baccatum. The sequence goes on from CM061560.1 coordinate 70,681,264, forward strand.
AGGGGTTTTGGTACTGTCATGCAAATAGTTATTCAAGATTCTCACAGTAGATAGGATAACAGATTATCTTTATTGAAGTTATGCCTAAATGTATCTCGACCTACTTAAGCATTTAATTACCTAATCCTCTCAAACTTAGGGAATTTATATTCACTGACCTGACTTTCCCCCAGGTTAATCAACCTTGTTATAGTGTCAATTATTAAATGGAGGCTTTTGGTGCTTCCAAGTCCCTGTTGATAGTTCACTTCCTACTATAATTGATTTCTTATCTCAAGCAAATCAAAGCAGGTGTTATCTATTGTTTGCAACTAATAGATGATAATTAAAATCTCGGAATTATCAAGAAGTCCTATTACCTTTCAAATCTTAGCATCTTATCAAGACTTAACCCTAGATCCCATAATTCAGGTTAAAGGGATTTAGCCATTCATAATGCAAAAATCAAAACAACTAGTTGTAGTCATGATTTGAAAGATAAACTTACCACAAGATGAATAATAACTAGTGATTCTCCAATTCGATCACAATGAAAATCCTCAAAATATTGATGAAAATCTCTTCAAAGTTAATTGTTTTTCAAGCCAAGAAACTAGAGAGAAAAGTAACAAAATACGTGTCTCCAACTTAGGTTTTTTTAACCCCTTATAAAACCCTCAACAAGACTTTAAATAGTTTATCCTAAATAAGGAAACAAAATCATAGTGTTTAATAGTTCCTTGAATTAGGCGACGACATTCGTGACAACTTATCAGGAGCCTGACGACTTATCACAAATGTCATCAGCTCCTTCTTTAGTTTTAGGACTTCTTTCTTAAGTATAATGACAAAATATGATGACCTATTATATCTTTGACGACTAATCACGGATGTCGTCACTTTTCTACCTCAGCTCCCATATTCTTCCTTAGGCTGACGGCAACTTTGACATCCGATCAACTCTTTGACGGCTTATTAGGAAATGTCGTCACAACTTTCAGCTGAGGTCCATTCTCTGCCTAAGGCTGATGATGAAGATCATAACTTATCACAGAGTTGACGACTTATCAGGAATGTCATCAGCCATACTTCTCTTCTATTTTCTTTGGATTTCAACTCTTTTGCTTCTATCCTTGTTGGTTCTCATGCATCTTGGCTTCTATTACCAAATAAAATATAAAACAATAAAATACGACAAAAGTTGCTTAAGACTTTGCAATTATTCTTAGTTAAAAGCCTTAAATGTTTTAGCATCTGCTTACACATCAATGTGTTCTCGTAGAAGGATTTAAATCTTTGTCAGAGAAGGTGTTTGGAGTTACTGAAAGATTATGACATAAGTGTTTTGTATCATCCGAGCAAGGCCAATGTAGTGGCACACGCCCTTATTAGACTGTCCAGGGTAGTGTGGCTCATGTTGAGAATGATAAAAAGAATTTAGTTTAGAAGGTTCATCTACTTCAAGATTAGGTGTTTGGTTGGTTGACTCAACTGAAGGTAGTGTATAGGCTTAGAATGGTTCGGAGGCTTCTTTAGTTTCCGAAGTAAATGAGAAATAAGATAAGGATTCTACTTTGGTTAGGTTGAAGGAGTCAGTTTGAGATCAAAAGGTAGAGGTTTTCTCCTAAGGAGGAGATGGTGTATTGCGATACCAGGGTATACTGGGTGTGTTATGTGTTGATGGTTTGAGGCAGTAGATCTTTGTGGAAGTGAATGGTGCGCATTACTCTATTCACCCAGGAGCCACCAATATGTACCGCAATTTGCGGGAAATCTATTATAGGAGTGGAATAAAGAGGGATATTGCAAAGTTTGTAGCTAAGTGTGCTAATTGTCAGCAGGTTAAGGTTGAGCACCAAAACCCTGGTAGCACCTTGTAGGATTTTAATATTCTCACTTGGAAGTGGGAAGAGGTGAACATGGACTTTGTGACAAGATTACCTCGTTCGCGTCTCAACATAATTTGATTTAGGTTATTGGTGATAGAATGATCAAGTCGGCCCATTTCCTTCTAGTCCATACTTCCTATTCAACTGAAGATATGCTAAGCTTATATTAAAAAGTTTACCAGATTGCATGGTGTTCCTTTGTACATCATTTCAGATAGAGGTGCTTAATTTACCACTCACTTTTAGAAATCCTTTCAGAAGGGTCATGGTACCCAATTCATCTCCATTTAGGTTTTTACCCTCAGAATGATGGTCAGGCAGAGAGGACTATTCAGATCCTAGAGGATATGTAGGGCAAGTATGTTCTTTATTTTAAAGGAAGTTGGGATGACCACTTTTCCTTGATCGAGTTTGCCCACAACAACAGTTATCATTCAAGTATTCAGATGGCTTAATTTGAGGCTCTCTATGAGAGAAGGTGTAGATTACCCATTGGTTGGTTTAAAGTGGATGAAGATGCTTTAATAGGACCAAATGTGGTATTTGAAGCTATGGAGAAAGTTTAGTTGATTAGAGAGAGGCTTAAGACAGTACGGAGTTGTCAGAAATATTATGCAGATGTAAGGAGAAGGGATCTTGAGTTTTACGTTGGTGACTTAGTTATTTGAAGGTTTCGCTCGTGAAGGGGGTGAAGAGATTTGGCAAAAAGGGAAATCTTAGTCCCTAATATGTTTGTCCTTATCGAATATTGAGTCGGGTTGTGAAGGTAGCATATGAGCTTAAATTGCCTGTAGATTTATTATCCGTTCACCCAGTGTCTCATGTCTCCGTGTTAAAGAAATGTATTGGTAATCTAGTTGTTATAGTTCCTTTGGATAGCAGCAAAATTTAGGATAGACTTTCTTATGAAGAAATCCTTGTTGATATCCTTGATCAGTAGGCTCATAGAATAAGGAACAAAGAAGTTTCCTTGGTCAATGTTCTTTGGCAAAATCAGTCCGTTGAGGGTTCTACTTGGGAAGAAGAAACAATTATGCGAACCAAGAACCCTCATTTTTTCTTCGTAAGTTCAGACTCAGCTTAAGGTAACAAGTTTTTCTTAGATTATCTCTTTTCCCATTCTCAGTCCCAAATTTATATAATCATCCTCATGCTATTTTATTTTTATGAATTCACTCATCAATTTAGTCATGTAGTCATGCTTTCAGTTATACAAGTTTTGTACGTAATCTAAGTTCCTTAGAATCATAAGCTTAAGCAGTCTCATTCGAGGATGAATATTTCCAAGTGGGAGATATTGTAATACCCCGTATGAGGCTTAGTTTAGTTCAGATCCTAATGCTTGCATAAGAGACTTAGAACCTAAAAATTTAGCTAAGTGTTGAATACAGCCTTATTTTGACTTCTTAAATATGAGGAGTTTTAAGTTGACCTTTCGGGCTCCTTGATAATGGTGTTTGAGTTGATTCATGTTCAGAGGTGTAATAAGCATGTCTTGGGCAAGTTTTGGAATTTTTTGATGAGGTTTGGGTTGTGTTTGGATTTTGATTCCAGCAGCTTAACCCGATTTTGCCGCATCGTGTTGGGTATAGCGATGAACATTCCATCGTGTTGAATCAAGCCCTCAATCGGAATTCTAGTTGCGCTTTAATCTCCAGAGGGGAAATTAGTCATTTACCACCACACCAAGTTATGAAAACATAAGATTAAATGACGGTTTAAGTATTATACAACTATTCTCCATCAATTTTCCCTCCAAGAAACCCTAACTGAACTCCAAAAACAATAAAACTCCATTACATCCTCTTTAAGATAATAAAGAATTTGAGGCCCTTAATCCATGAACTTCAAGAAGAAGACTTCAAGAACATATTTAACAGTTCAAAGTCAAGCTTCTACATCAAATCAAGCCTAATAAGGTATGTGGGGTTATGAACAAGTGTATCATTTTACCCATGTGCCCAAATTGTATGATTTTAAGATTTAATTCACTTGTTTGAAGTAGTGTTCATACTTAAGTAAGTATATTCTTGAAGCTTCAATTTTAATGAGATTTAAAGCTTTTGGTATATCAAGAAGTCCTTATGTTTATGCTTTTAATTTACATGATTTACATTATGAATGAGATTGCACTATCTTAACTTGTTATTGTTGAAGTATTTCAAGATTGTTACCGAGCATGAAGTTTTATTATTAATTGACATGAGTTTAAATGCATGGGTTTAAAGCCCTAAGTTTGAGTATTAAGACTTCAAGAATATTATGTTTTAAGTATTCTATGACAAGCTATTATCAAGATTTAAAGCTAGAATTAATCTTTGGATCCTCAACTATTAGATGGAATCCACATCTATACATTCTGATTATAATTTAAAGTAAAGAGAAGTATAACTGGTTTTCATTATAAACCCTTATGCTATTTTAAGGTGGATTTCCTATAGTATTATCATATAGGCAATATGGGAGTATTATTTACCACCGAGTGGGAGGTGGGGGTTTAGCGCATCCTACTTCCCACAACTACGTTCCACCATAGGTTTTAATGCCTATAGTAGGTTCAGTATAGTGATCACTCTAGCTTAGATTTTATTCTAATGGCGAAGGTAGAAAATCTCTCCCCAATATGGGTAAGACGTTGGATTCCATGATATCTTACATAGTTTATATCAGTTAGAAGAACCCCCCAAAAGAAAGAATAAAAGTACAACTTTTAGAACCAAGTGTTATGGATCATAAATGTATATAGAATGCTTTAGTATTCATGATTTATGATTTTCAGCGTTCAGTTATTCAGGATCAAGGTGAGTCATTTACACTTGGCATGTATCATTTAAAATTTAATGTGTTTATTGAGTTACTCTTTTACTTATGCATTCACCCCCACATACTCAGTACATTCCAGAAGTACTGATCTACATATTTGTCTATATGCTACATTTTTCATAATGTAGGTCCTGGTGCACAGTTCCAGCAGTGTGATTGATTTTTAGCCTCTCCACCAATATCCCAACTTTGGTGAGTTCTCATAGTTCGAGGACTTATTTTTATTAGACTTTGATATTGATGAAGTGTTTTAGTCATTTGGTTTCATTTTAGTTCGAGTTAGTTGGGCTTGTCCCGGTGGCTATATAGTTAGAATGGAGGCTTGTCCAACTATTTTCTATTTTTCATTCAAAGTGTTGCTTTTAATATTTCTAATTTTAATACTTTCAGTAAGATATTAAATTTAGTATCAGTTAAGACATTATTTCAGTTATTTCAAGATTTCATACGTCAGGTTTATCTTTATTATGAGTTCCAAAGTTGTTAGAAGGCTTAAAAAGTTATCATGGCACTACTTGTTGTCTTGTGCACCATGTGATATATAGGGTGTACTTCCAAGGAGTTACATACATGGCCTTATCACATCACCTAGGCAGGGTGGCACACCAAGAAGTCGAAAATACCAACCTTTGTTCCAGGTTTGTCCCATGTTTTTTTCCTACAAGTCCAAGCTTTATAATGTTATTTTCACAAAATTTAAATCTTTTACAAAAACTATTTACCATCATGATCAACTCAAAAATATTCCTACAACATCAAACATGACACGTTAGAGCACAAAACAACATACAATTCAAGACAACCAACTAGTAAAGGCCATAGGTTAGGCTAAGAGTACTAGCTTTTGTCCCTTGATTCTCAACTTGGTAATTTGACTCCTATTTTACTATGAACACACTTTGAACATTACATTTACACAGCATAAAACTTATATGCTTATTTATACCATGACTTACTCATTAAACACAAGAGAAGTACTCTAATCTAAGTTTAATGGGCCAAGATAACAATTCTGAGGTGCATAAATCCACCTTAGATCATCACCCCACACTTAAAGCCTAGTTCATCCTCGAAAGACTCTTAAATATAAGAATCACAAAAGACTCCACACTTTAATTACAATCTAGTGCTATAATGACTACAAAGATTGAAGGTTTTACCTTAAGCATATTGTACATAAGTGAAAGCTCAAGAACACTACTCAAAACATCCTAACCTCAAAAATTGACTCACCAAGTTGGAAAACTCTTGCATATTACCAAATCCTAAAGATCATAAAATTCACCCAACTATCATCAAACATGTGGCATCACATCAAGATAGTTACCCATATCTACTCATAGAGATGCAATATCATATAAATAGGTATAAGAATCAAATTAAGCTTATCCTCAAAAATAATTTGCAAGTTACATACGATGAACCACAAGCTTGCCCTTAGTGTAGTTCTCCAATAATATCAAAATGTTAGGACTTAGGATTAAATAGCTTTTTGGTTTCAATGCAGGCTAACAGATGGGTAGGAACTATTTTGGCCAAGAATAGTGAATATCCTCCCTAAGTACTTTAATACATCACATGTACATTAAGATCAACCTCTAACAACCAACAATCTACCTCATCTACCTTTCACACAGGTCTTTTTAGGAACCATCTCATTATGCTAAGTCACATACACTATAGAAGGAGTATTTTCCATTCACATCTTATTAAATTTTCAACACTTTTTTTTCTTTTCATCATACAACTCCTAATCAAAACAAATCAATTTACCAAACCAATAGCTACTTCTTGAGGTATCACCATCACCTTTTTTATTCTTTTTATTCACACTCCTTAACTTATTAAGTTTTCACTAGAGCTCTTAGGACCTTTGGATCAAATTAACATCAAACAAAGAAGGGAAACAACCTACCTATGAGGCTATAAAAGAGTAGGCTGAAGAGTCAATAGGGATAACTAGGATTATACTAAAGGGGAGGTCTCTAAGGGTATGAAAGATGTGTTACATCCTATTTTGATAATGATCAGCTGACATCAAGGGACTAGGTCTACGGGTCCTCATAAGTTTAGTATAGCTATCACTGTCCTGCCTAGTTTTGACTATTAGTGTAACAAACTGCGATGGTGAGCTACTACCTTTCAGGAAACCAGGACCAATCATATTTCTATCCTAATTATTATCCATCTATAAATATAAAAAAAATGATCCTCAATTCAATAGTTTTTGCTATAAGATTGTTCAAAAGAAGAAATTGGCAATAACTCAAATATTGCTCAAGTCCCAATCTTTTATGTGGTGAGAGATTGTGTGTTCTTGATTCAAGTGTTAGTTTTTAATTTAATTACACATGTTATATTGGGAATGATTTTTCTTTTTGTTCATGAGAGTTCTTAGATACGGTTACCTGAGTTTGATATTGGTTAGAGTTAATAAATAAATAGGTAAGTTCTTGGCAGAGTTGACAAGGTAGGTTTGTAATGGAGTTATTGCAAACTGGTGGAGCTTAGAGTTAAGTTTATCTTGAGTTTGTAATCAAGAATTTGATTATAGTGGATTGTTGAGTGCTTTTGAAGGAAAGTTGTGGTTTGTCCTCCTGTGATCAAGGATGTTTCCATGTTAAATTTTTGTGTTCTAAAATTTTCAGCAAAGTTTTAGTTTCCTACTACTTTATTATTTGATTTCCTGTGTCCGACTCTAAGGGTACTGGTCCTTCAGAGTGTGGTGCAACCCCCTGTGTTTCAACAATTGGTATCAGATAAAGGGAACTCTAAAAGGTTCATAGCTAGAGTGATTTATTAATCATGGCTACTCCACCTAAATTGTAAGAATGTCAATCTACCACAAAACCACCCCAATTTAATGGTAGTACTATGGGTGGTGGAAAACCAAGATGGATGGCTTTATTATAGCTGAGAACAGCCAGCTAATGGATATAATACTTAATGATCCTTATATGCCTTTTAGCGAGGTCAAAAAAGTGACATAACAAGGATGCTTGTCAAAAATAGGAGAGAGTTTCTTGATTAAGATCCAAAGAAAGTTGAGAAGAATTACAAGACAATGAAATTTCTTGTCTTGTCATAGGACCTGATGAGTATAACAGGATTTTTTTCTTATGAAAATACTAAGGAAATCTGGGATTGCCTATAGATAGCTTATGAAGTAATAACTGATGTGAAGGATTCACATGATGACTACTCTGTATGAAACTTTTTCTATGAAGGAAGGAGAGACAATTCAATAAATGCATAAAAGATTCATTTCTACTACAAATGAGATACACTGCTTAGGAGAAGTGATTCCTTTGTAAAGCATGTGAGAAAAATTCAAGGTGTTATTCTTAAGTACTGCGAAAGCAAAGTGGATGCTATTACTGAGGCAAGAAACCTGGAGACTTTCACTATGTATGAACTCATTAGTAATCTAAAGACTCATGAACTTAATAAGTAGCAAGTACAAGAGAAGAAGGAAGTAAAAAGGGAAAAATCTCTTACATTGAAGGCTTCAAAATCTAATTCTAGTAAAGAAGACATACATGTTGCCTATTTGGCACAATGGATTGTTAAAGTTATGAAGAAACTAGGTCACTTTCAAAAATGAGGAAGCAACATCAAAAAGGGAGGCACTGTTGAGGTTTGTCACGAAGGTAGAAGTCCTGAGTATTTCATTAAGGATCATCCAATGAACAAATTGGATTATCAAGAATATCTTAATACTGGTGGTTATAAAGGAAATAATAGTGACCAGGTCCCTATAAAATTAAGAAGAAAGGTTGTAGCTAATTATGGAGTGAAGCAGGACTTAGCAGACTAGGGAGACTCCTCAGTGAATCTAATCAAGTTGAGAAGACTACAGATGTGTCTATGCTAGCTATGTAAGATAGTGAGGTTATCTATTATTAGTTATTTGCTCTTATGGAAAACACTTAATATGAAGAAGAAAATGAGTAACTCTATATGATATTAAAGAAAACTGAGATAACAACTCTACTAGAAAGATAATGAAACTTGCAAATGTGTTGGTTGACTCTGTGTGTGAATAGACTACTAAGAAAAATGATCTAGAAGAGATAGTTGAAAATCAAGAGCTTGAATTAATTTTTTTAACTCTCCAGATCTCTGAAACAAAAGTATTGTTCACAAAATTAAAATCTAAAAATTATAGTTTAATGAGTCAACTAGGGAAAGTAAATAATTCAGATGATAAATGGAATAAAGAAGCTTTAAGTCTTCAGATTGATCTTGAAGAAAAATTGAGGGATTCTCAAAAGCACCTTATGACTGCCCTCTACAAGAATGAAGAATTAGAAAGGGACCTGGTCCATATAACGGAAGAACTTAATAAATAATTAAAATGGACCACATTCTCTTAAAAACTTTCTAATTTAACTGGCCAGGGTGTCAATAATGGTAAAGGTATTAGACATTAGTAGAAAACCCAATCACTTGGGTCTCAAGGGAAAGTTGTTCATGGTATTAGAAACAGGGTCCACAAACTTTTATTTACTCATTATAAAAGAGATGAATACATGGAGGTAAACTGTCAGTATTGGCTTAGAGCTATAATGAGCAGTACTAAATACATCCAACAGGAGAATTATTATCCTATGCATTTCATGCCCTATAAAAATGTTAAGAAGAGGAACTGTCTACTTAGATGGGCCAAGAAAGATTTGATCACACCTTTGTCTTCCTATTGGGAACTCAAACTCACGTAGGTTCCCATATCTAACAAATGACTATGTTTGCAGGTAGAGGGGGAGAATGCAGTCAGAACTAGTTTATGTATAATAGATGTTCAAAGCATATGACAGGGAGGACTGACTACTTTCTTTCTCTCAAAAAACCTCAAGGTAGAGGTGTCTCATTTGGAAATGGTAAAAAAAGATATATTCATGGAGTGGGAATGATTGGAAAATCACCTAATCAAGAAATATAAAATGTGTATTAGGTGAATGGCCTTATGTATAGTCTTTTAAGTGTTTCTTAAATCTATGACAAAGGTAATAAGGTCAAATTCTCAGCTGATGGGTGTACTATGTCAAGCTTGAAATCAGGGAGAGTTATTCTCAAAGAAAAGAGGATAAAAATATGTATGTGGGTGATTTAGAATCTTTGATTTATGGGGAATTAACTTGCTTTAGTGTTCAAAATGAAGATGATAATTTATGGCATAGAAATCTAGGACATGTGAGTTCCTCTTTGTTGAACAAGTTGATTTCAAAGGACCTGGTTTGTGGCATGAAAAAGATGAAATTTCCAAAAATAAGGTTTGTAATGCCTATGTTAAAGGAAAATAAAATAGGTCTTCCTTTAAGTTGAAGAAGCACGTGAGTACTTATAGACCCCTGTAGATACTGCATATGGATCTATGTGGACCTATTAAAGTCTAAAGTTGAGGAGAAAAGAAATACGGTTTATGATTGTGGATGACCACTCAAGGTTCACCTGGATAATGTTTTTGAGAACAAAGGATGAAACCTATGAGGTTCAGGTTACTTTTGCCAAGAAAATTCAAATGAAGTTGAATTGTAAGATTGTTGAATTCAGATCCTACAATGGAACTGAATTTAAGAAGTACCAAGTTGTAAGATTTTGTACTAAAAATGGAATCCGTCATAACTTCTCTAATCCAAGGAATCCTCAACGTAATAGAGTTGTTGAAAAAATAAACAAAAACCTTATATACATTGCTAGGACTATGTTGATTGATAGTGTACTTCCAAAGACCTTTTGGGCTGAAGCTGGAAATACTGCTTGCTATGTGACAAATAGTTGTTTGATTAGATCTCTCCTGAACAAGACCCCGTATGAGCTTGTCTTCAATATATAGCCTAATCTTGAGTAATTTAGACCTTTAAGGTGCAAATGCTTTGTTATAAATAATGAGAAGAATGATCTAGGAAAGTTTGACTCCAAAAGTGATGAAGCAATAATAATGGGATATTCCTCAACAAGCAAAGCATACAGAGTTTTCAACAAAAGAATTCTTTGTGTTAAAGAAACTGTGCATTAGGTCTTTGATGCATCAAGAAAGCTAATGAATCCAGGTGATGGTGATGATTCAGAAATTAAAGAACTCATTCCTATTCAAAGGGATGATATTGCTTAAGATAAAGATCAAGAACTAAATAATACATATGAGAATGATGAAAATAATGGTGATCTAGGATTTCAGTCACAGACCTCAGCTCCAGCAAAACAACAACAACAAGGGATAATCAAAATTCACAGGGACCTGGTCCCAATGGAACTAATGTCATAAGGTCAAACTGGAGGCACAAATCTTCTCATCCACTTGAGAATCTAACTACACCTTTAGAATTTGGAGTCCAAACAAGAGCTCAAGCCAAGAATTTTATGGAATTATCAGCATTCTTATCATAAGTTGAGCCAAAAATATGAAACAAACTCTAAAAGATGCTGATTGGATAAATGCAATGCAGGAAGAGCTTCAGCAATTTCAAGTAAGTAAAGTCTTGTACTTGGTCCCCAGACCTATTCACAAAACATTTATTGGGACTAAATAGGAGTACAGAAACAAGAATAATTAACAAGGAACTATCAACAGAAATAAAGCAAGGCTGGTTATTCAAGGCTATAACAGAAAGGAAGGAATTAATTATAATAATATATTTTACCCTGTAGCAAGGGTAGAGGCTATCAGGATTTTTAATACTTTTGTTGCCTATATGGGGTTCAAACTCTTCCAAATGGATGTCAGAAGTGCTTTTCTAATTGGAAACTTGAATGAAGAAGTCTATGTCATACAACCTCTTGGATTTTGAAGATATAGATTTTCCTCATCATGCACTCAAATTGGACAAAGCTCAATATGGGTTGAATCAAGAACCTAGGTATTGATATGAGAGACATTCAAAGTTTCTACTAGAATTGGATTTAAAAGAGTGAAAATTGACACTACTCTCTTTTTAAAGTCTAGAGATAGTAGCTTACTGAGAATGTTGAATATATGTTTATGATATAATCTTTGGAGATACTTTTAAATCTCAATGGGAAGAGTTTGCAAAGTTAATGGGGAGTGAATTTTAAATAAGCATGACGGGTGAACTGAGTTTCTTCCTAGATTTGCATATCAAGTAAACTTCTCAAGGTACAATGATGTGTCAAGAGAAGTATGTCAAAGAGCTACTAAAGAAATACAACATGAGAGAAGCCAAGCTAATTAAAACTCCAATTTGAACCAATTCAAAGATAGATAATAATAAATTTGGGCCCTCAGTTTATTAGACCATGTATAGTGAGATTATTGGATCCTTAATATATATCATTTCAAGTAGGACAGATATTGTGTTTTGTATGGGAATGTGTGTAAGATTTCAGGCATATCCTAATGAGTCTCATTTGAAAAATGCAAAAAAAATTCTCAGGTACCTAAAAAGAATAGGGGACCTGGTCTTGTACCATCCTTCTAGAGATAGTTCTGATCTTATAGGATATATCGATGTTGATTATGCTGGATATTTGGTGGATAGAAAAGTATCTCAGGAATGGCTCATTTTCTAGGTTCTTCCTTGATCTCCTGAGGGTCTAAGAAGCAAAATTCAATTGTTTTATCTACTGCTGAAGCTGAGTATATGTTACAGCTTCTTATTTTGCTCAATTAAGATGGATCAAACAACAATTGAATGAATTTGGTATTGTCTCAAACACTATCCCTGTGATGCATGACAACACTAGTTCTCTCAACAAGACCAAGAATCTAGTGCGACATAAGAGGACAAAGCATATTAATATTAGACATCACTTTCTAAGAGACAATATTGAGGAGGGAGCTATTTGGATCAAGTTTTAAAAGATTGAATATCAAATAGCAGACATTTCTACTAAGGCTCTTCACAAGGAACAATTTGTGAAGAACAGGTAGAGGCTGGGGTTGATCAAAATAATCTAACCTACTAGATGAATCAACTTTTCTCCCTAAAACTAGCTATGATCAAGCGACAGGTATACTTGAAAAAGTATGTATGTGTTGGTCTTACTCAGTATCATAACTTTGCAAGTATGCACATATGGGAATAACTTTGGAATAGAATAGAGGTGACTTGCACAAATTTAAGGATTTACGGAAGATTAAGAGAGACCTGGTCCCATCTCTAAGGTTAGTATCATGAATGTACTACTGATTTATAATTGATGTAGTATCTTAATAGTCTTGAGTCCATCAATTTACCAGCCTTAATAATGGAGCACATACATAAATCTATTCATGGAAAAAATCGATAACATGGCATGCCTTGTGGATACTGGTTAAACAAAGTGTTTGATCATTTTTGTATTGTATGTGAAAGTGAAACTCCTGGAATTATGCTACAATTGTTAGGTATTAAGACTCTAATCAAAACTGAGTGTGTGCAGCAAAAAATCTGGTAATATCCCTCAAAAAAAACTCAACAAATAGACATAGGAATTGAAGCTCAACATAGTTGCTAAGGATGTAAAGATTAGAAAATTGCAAATGATAATTCAACATCACACTGACAAGGATCCAAGTTTCTCTGAAGATTTTAAAATTGAGAATGTTGAACTAAAGAAGAAAGTTTCAACTCTAACTGATGAGGTTCTTAGCTTGGATGCAGAAATAAACCATTTAACAAAAGAATTGTTACAATGTCATGCTACAGAAAATAATTCCATGGCTCTATTTTTCCAAACCATCTTCCCTAGTCCTTCACCTGCTTAAATTTTCTTGATTCTAATTTCTTATTCTCTAGAAAATTAAAATTATGCACTTAAATGATACTTACCTCATACATATGAAGGAATCTTTGTTTGTGTGTTTCATCTATCTCTTCCTTAATTTTAAAGTTGTCCTACATGTTAGTGTTTCCAAAGTGGTCATGAGTTAACTAACTTTTTCTTATTTCACTCTTAGCTTATTGTTATCACTTTTCAATGATGGTAACAGGGGAATACTGAATTCATATGGTAGGGGCCAGGTGATGTATGTATTGTATGATGTGTTAGGTACAAGGTAACAGGTGCATATATGTTGAATGTTGGTGAAGTATGACTGCATATTGACAACAAAAGAATTTTTAATAGATGGTATAGTGACAGGGGGAGAATGTTGGTGAAGCATGATGACATATTAATAGGAGGAAGCATAGTGCATAATAATAGGGGGAACATTCATCGACAGTAATGGTGATCACTCTGATTGAATAAGATAAATGAACATTGATGCTCAAAAATTTGTGGTTTGTTTTTCATAATCAAAAAGAGGGAAATTTTTATATCTTTCTTCAATGATGATCCGCTGACATCAAGGGACCAGGTCCCTATATCTTCATGAATTTAGTACAGTTATCACTGGCCTTCACAATTTTGTCTAGTAATGTAACAAACTGTTCAAGTGAGCTTGTACCTTTCAGGACAACTTCCCCAATTGTATTTCTACCCTAAGCATTATCCAACTATTTATAGAAAAGAGTGCTCCACAATTCTCTAGTTTTTTCAATCAGATTGTTCAAAGAGAGAAATTAGCAAAAACTAAAATATTGCTCAAGTCCTAATCCTTTGTGTAGTGAGTGAGTGTGTGTTCTTGTAATAACCCGCAAAATTTCTCTCATAGCCTGAGCCTTAGAACATGTCAAGTGAAGTGTAATTCCATCCCTAAAAGATTAAGAACTGACTTCCCAAGTGATTAGTGTATTAACCTTGATTGAATTTTCCTAAAAATGACTTTCTATCATATGGAAAATTGAATTATCTTTCCAAAAATATCAATTTCATCCAAATCCAGTATCGGGGTGAGATGTTATGGTCGTTTTACTAAGAGCTGTCGGAACTGCCCAAGTGCGACGGACAGGTTGACGAACCGTCGAGCTTGCGACAGACCATCGCCCAGACCATCGCAACTAAGGTAGTAACTGTCTCTTTTGGCCCAAGTGCGACGTCCAAGATGACAGACCGTCAAACTAGCGATGGACCGTCACTAATACCGTCGCAACTAAAGCAGTGTGGCCTTTTTCTGACCAACATGCGACGGACGATCCGATGGGCCATCGAGCTAGCGATGGACCTTCACTCTAACCGTCGGAAATCCCGTTCATTATTTTTAAGTTGTTTTTAAAAGAACTTTTGGTCTTTTCCCCTTTTAACACTTAGATATATACAAAATGAAGCATATGACTTCATGAACAAACCCAAAACCCTTCTCTAAGAAATTTAAAAACTCACCATAGATTCTACAAATTGAGTTGAGATTCGAGTTCTCCAAGTCCAAAGCTTCAAGAACCCTCTCTCAAAGAGTAAGAAGAAGAGTTTTAAGAAAGTTTGTTTATCTAGTTTCACAATCTAAGGGATGTGGGATTTAAACAAGGACAATTCTTTCGTGCTTGTTCCCAAAACTTGTTTTAAATTACAAAGATATATGACTTTATGAGTTCTACTATGAATTTGAAGTGTGGGTTCATACCCAATATTACTATGCATGAGATTTTGAGATTTGCCAATGTTCTAAAAATTGAAGTACATAAGTATGTTGAGATCTTAAGATAAATTGCTGAACATTCCATGTTTCTATATGATTTGTGTATCCTTATGACATCTAGTATGCATTTTGATGAGCCTTAACTTAATATTTGATTATGGGTCATTAAACCCTACTTAAGATTTTAGTTTTTATAAACTTTTGTTCTATAAGCACCCATGATTTGAGTATTTTGAGATCATTGAGAAAGTTTTGACCTTAATGGTCATAGTAGCTTTGAAATCCACTTTACCAAATAATATTATAGATTTTATAGTTGGGTTCTTATAAACCATGAGATTATTTTAAAGTGGATTTCCCTGAGATGAGCGTAGCTAACTAAAGGGGGTAGTATTTTGCACCGAGTTGGGTAAGTTACTACAGTTTCAAACCCCAAAACTACGTGCCACCATAGGAGAGAGATTTATGGGCCCGAGGCCGAGATAAGTGATCACTGAGTTAAGGTTATACTCCCTGGCAAGAGTTTGACGCCTCTCCCCAACGTGAAGTTTCTTCCTTAGGAGGACAAGATGTTGGACTCCATGTAGCTCGCATGGTTTATGTCATTTAAGAAAACCTCTCTAAAGCTTTGAGATAAGTGATTTTCCTAATAGTAAATTTTGCAGATTTGCTTCCTAAAGTATTTTCCCTTGAGATGAGATGTTTTACTTAAGAGAAGTTATTTTTTCCTACTAGTAAACAATAAATAAATAGCTTGAGTATTTTTCACTATTAGTAAGATTTTTTGAAATAGTTTCTTGAAGTAAAATTTTCCCAAGAAGAAAGTAGTTTTTCCTACTAGTAAGGGAAAGGGGACGACCCGGTTCATACCTACTCCGTAGGTGTCGGGGAGGGGGGGGGCCACTCCGGGCCTGACCTACGCGCCCTCACCCCAGCTTCGCTGGAGGGGCGTTTCGAACCCCCGACACTGGCACACCACGGTAAGCAAGCTTACCGTTGAGCCAAGTCCATCCCTCAAGTAAGATTTTTATAATTCCGAGTTCCAAGTGTCTTGAGTTAAAAGAGTTCTAAGTTCTTGAGCACTAAAGAAGTTATACAGTCCATAAGATATATTCATGAGTTGAAAGTATTGTTTAAAGCTTCCTTCAGTCTTCAAGTAATGAGAATAAGAGGAGAGTATAGATTTAAAAGTTAAAGTATAATGACTCATGAGATTTGTGTTACATGCTTCATTCTATATGATTTATGATCTTATTATGTTAGACTTATTCAAGCTATGTAAGTCATTCATATTTGCTTGTATGAATTGATTAAAGAGCATGGATATTGTTTTATGTACATTCATACACCCCCATATACTTAGTACTTTCCCTAGTGCTAATCCACATATATGTCTATGTGCTACATTGTCTTATAATGTAGGTTCAGGTGCTCAGTTCCATCCTTGTCAGTGATTTTCGAGTACCTTTGATTACATCTCTACAGTGGTGAGTCCTCATAGATCGAGGACCTATATTCAAACATTTTAGTATTATTAGTATACATATTATTGTTTTCGGTTCAATTTGAGTCAGTTGGGGACCTGTCCCAATGGCTCTCTAATTTATGAAGTAGTTGAGACTTTGTCAGACTGGTTATCAGATTGTTAGTAAGTTGTGGTTTCCAGTATTGTGGTTGTTTGACCGAGTATTTTCTTCGCATTTCCTATAATTTGTTGTGACAATACCAGTTTTTAATTTATTTCATCTCAAAATAAGTTATAATATGTAGTAATAGGCTCAAAGGGTTAGCTTGGGGCTACTTGTAGCCTTAAGCACCATGTGACATTCCGGGAGGAGATTTTGGGGCATTACAGTTCTTGAGTCAAGTCTTGGTCTGTAATTAAATTACTATTGTTGTAAGAGTAATGCTTTTTCTTTGTGTTTTGAATAGTGCTTAGGTAGAGTTACCTGACTTTGATATTGGTTAGAGTTAATCAATATTGGGGTAAGTTTTTGGCAGAGTTGTTAAGGTAGGTTTGCAATAGAGTAATTTTAAATAGGTGGAGCTTAGATTTAAGTTCCCATTAAGTCTATAATCAAGAGTTTGATCATAGCATATTATTGAGTACTTGTAAGGGCAAGCCATGGTTTTTCCTCCCTTGAGCAAGGAGGTTTCTACATTAAATCTTTGTATTCTTATATTTCCAGCAAAGTTGTAGTTTCCTGTTGCTTTACTGTTTGATTGCCTGTGTCTGGATCAAAAGGACCTGTCCCCATATAGCGTGATGCAACGCTGAACATTTCAACATCATGGCTATCAAAGAAAAGCCTATATCATCTCTTAAACCCTAACTCTTTATGTTGCTTTACACACACAACAGGTAAGTTCTAAACATCAAATGCACTAAGGAATACACTTAACCTCAGTTCACACATGGTACATACTTAACTCAAGTAGGATCATCATAGACTCGTAACCATATAATCGCATGAATTCAACATTAATCTAACAACACATGAGTCATAAAGTAGAGCCTAGAAGTCTTAGAAGTAGTCATTCACACAATCAACCTGCTCGCACACACCAAAACCACCGTATCATGTAATAACACATAGCACTAACAAGGACATCGCACTTATCCTAATCATAAAAAAATTAAAATTTACTCCTAAAAAGAAAAAGGATACTAGGTTCAAGGGAAGCCTCCAGGGAAAAAAACCAAAAATAACGACCACGGGGTGGGTAACATGTGCACCGACTCAACTTACACCAACAAACTAAAAAATAGAAAGCAAAATATTTTTGTAATTTTTTTCAAATTTAACCAAAAAAATAGAAAAACAACTAAAACTAATACCCTACATTATCACTTCACTTGAAAATAAGGGAATTTCCCCACCCCACTCTTAGAACTTACTTTGTTCCTAAAGTAAACTTAAAAGTTGAGATAGAAATACTCCCTGAGGCCTCTAGGCCTAGCTAGAAACATCTTTACACATCAAGAGGATCTGAGGACCCCACACTTAGTCTCTGCGATGCTCTTTAGCTCATGTTTTTGGTACTAAAACTTCCCATCTTCCTATGACTCAACAAAAACAAACAATATGTAAAGTAAGAACTAAAATAATAAAAATAAAATACTTACCTTAACTTGGATTGCTTCCTAAGTAGAGCTTGATTTAGTGTTGTCCACGTCCCAACAACACAGCTTAACCATTTTCCTACATCCTCTACTTCCTACTTGGAGGCCATCTTCTTATTTATTTTTTTACCTTTTGAGTATGTATTTTCAAGGTTAATATCTTTCTCAAAACTGGCATTTCTAGGCATATCAATAATCATACGCTCGGGCTTAGGTGGTCGCTTGGGCAACTCATTGAGCTAGTTCGAAGAGGTCTTTGGTGGATTGAACTCCACCACCCCACACTCATCCATTTCTATAATTTTAATCATACACAAATCTTTTTAATGGGATGATGTGTTGAGTGGCTTATAAACTTGAAGAGCACCTTTTCATCCTCCAACTTTATTTTAAGTATACACTCTCTCACCTCTATCAATACACATCCTATCACTAAGAATGGGCATTCCTAGATAATTGACACCCTCTCATCTGTATTATAATTAAAATAATAAAGCCAAAAGGGATAATAAACTTACTGACATTGATGAGCACATGCTCATTTATTTTCTCATGATGGACTATATTTGTTCTGCCATCTAGAGTATCACAGATCATGGTCTCAGCTTCCCCAAACCCAGAATTTTGAACACTGATAAGGGCATCAAATTTATGGTTGCCCCTAAATTTCTCAGTGTATAGACCACCTCGCTATCACCAATATTAATTAAGAGAGTGGAACTCTCAAGGTCTTTAAACTCCTTGGGCATATTATGTAACCACAGAGCTGAACTCCTTAGTAAGTGCTATGGTATGAAAATTTTTTAGATCTACTTTATTAGTCAACACTTCCTTCAAGTACTTAACGTACTTAGGCATTCCCTGTAAATTATCATAAAGAGGAAGGTTAATGTACAGTTCTTTGAAAAAGTCAAAGAAATTCTTGAAGCATGCATCATTATATGCCTTCTAGAACCTCTATAGGAATAGTGGTGGTGGGATTTACTTCTAAGCATCTTTTATCTTCAGGTACTCATACTTTCCCAAATTTTTAGTAACTCTATCTGCAGTCAGATGAGGAGCCAACTCTACATCTACCTCCTTATTTGTTTTTGGAGACCTATTATTCAGATCATTACCACTCCTCAAAGTTATTTCCATTACTTATTTTGGAGGTTTATTATTACTTGGCAAACCACCTTGAGGCCTAGAATTTTATGTCGGAGCGAGCTGCCCCAACTGTTGTTCTAACTACCTCTAAGCTACTTGCTGATTTTTAATTTCAGTAGCCATCTGTTCTTGTTTAGCCAAAATATTTTCCAAAGTCTTTTCAATGTTACTAGACCAAGTATTATGCTATTAATGCTGAAACTATTGTTGTTGGTCATTTCCCTAACGATTAATGGGGCTAGTCTACCACTTCTTGTTGTAGGCATTACCATAATTTAGCTTTTATGCATTTCCCATAATATTTATGGATTCAGAATTGTCTCTACACATGTATGCATAGTTGCCATTGTTTCCATAAATCTTATACCATATCGGAGCCTATTGCAATACTTAAACCTAGGACTGGGATTGTTGCATACCTAACTTGTTGGATTAAGTCATCATCTGATTCTGCATAGCTAAAAGTTTGGAAGCTAAGGTGGTAATGCTATTAACTTCAATCAAGCATGTAGGTTTTTTTACAAAACTCTTAGAGGTATCACCATACCAATACATATTTACTTGGGCAATCTAGTTCAGAAATATTTATAGCTCATTATATGTCTTTTCCAAAGCTTGACCACCTTCAGATGAATCTAATAAATTTTTTGTGTTATGTTCAAATGCCTCAACAAAGATGTGAGCTAGTACCTTATTAGACTGGTGATGATATGGACAGTCTCGAAAAAAATAATTAAACCTCTCCCAATCATGGTACAGGTTCTCATCTTGTCTCTGCTAAAAGCGTCAATCTCACTGTGTAGTCTCATAGTCTTTCCAGATAGGAAGAAGCAGACGAGGACCTTTCAGGATAAGTCATCCTACGTCGTGATTGAACCTGTAGGATCAGAATTCAACCACTTCTTCGCTTCTCCCATAAGTGGAAAGGGAAAGAGTGTCAGGCTCACATAATTAGTTTAAAACCCCATAGGGATAAATGTGTCACTAATCTCAAGAAAGTTTTGCAAGTGGACCTGTGGATATTCATGTGATAGCCCAGTAAACTATCCACTAATGTTGAAAAGTTACAGCATATTCTGCTTTGATTTAAATCTACCTTCTATAGCCTGACTGCAAATTACTGAGGTCACATTAGTCTTAAATAGGATTGCCACATCACAGACTGTCCTGTGGGATGGTGGATCCTCTATCATAGAAGCATGAATGTTTTGTTCCACATGAATCTATGGGGTACGGTAGAGAAATAATATATCTCTCCTCAGTTGTTGTAAGCATTTCTTAGTCTCAAGGTCTGTCTAAACCAATTCCTGGACCCTTACCAGTTTACTACCTTATTAACCTGTTGTCTTCAAATTCAAAAATCGTTACAAAGTTAAAACCACCAAGAATTCAAAAAGTAAAATAAAAACGATGACAGCTTCCAAATTGTCAGTCCCCGACAATGGCACCAAAAACATTATGTGCCCATGTGCACACACAATTGTACGTGGTCCATCCAAGTAATAAAGTTTCCTTAATGAAGTCATGTATCGATCCCATAGGGACTAGTGTTAAGGAACTATCTAATTTTATTTCAACTATTAAGATTTAATCAGTTCAAACGTAACCACGAGAGTTTGAAAGTAATAACTAATAGTAAACTAAAACAATGCGGTAAATTAAGTTCTTAGACAATCAACATAGAGAAACACAGGCTCAATGCACTACGAACAATTATACTACATTATAGAACTTCATTAGTTAGGTTATTTATCTTGGTTGTTGGTTTGCGAGGTCTATACTATGACTATGGCCTTCCAAACCTCTAATCAATTATCTAACTTAGACACGTAACTACATCATTGAGAGGGTATGCGAGAACTAAGTTAAATGCATTTGTTTTCATTGTGTTATTGAGATGTGCAAACAATAACATCATTCTATGAAGATTACAATCCTATTCTATTCATCCCACGTTCTACTCTGTCGTTCATTTTTTCGGGTTCACAATAGAGTTATGGCATGTATTCCAAGGGTCATGAAACCTTATAATAGTGATAATAAGAATAAAAAAAATAAAAAATATAAAAAATCATAACCAAATCAATTCATAACAATAATACTCATGTTCTTGGCCTTAACCCTAAAAATAGGTATTTAGCCACTCATAGCATTACATGAATCGCAAGAGTATAATCAATTTTAAGATACATAAACAAACTAAATTAAAGAGATAAAAAATCTAATTGATGTGTTCTCTATCCTCCCTTCAAGTCCCAAGGTCGTCCAAGATGTCTAACATAATGACTAAGTGTCCTATTTATAGAAGGACAAAAATTGTCGAATTCAACCTAAGGGTGTGTCACGCCAATATCGCGCCATCTAGGAAGAGTGGAATGCCAAAAACATCAAGTAAAATTTGAATTGACGATATAAGATGCTTCCAAGGTGGTTACACATCCAAAACGCCCAACTTTGGTCAAAGTTTGTCCCATGCTTTTGTACTTCAATTCCAAGTTTTATGATGTTATTTTAACTCAATTTACAGCTTTTACATCAACTATACACCATCATTATCAACTGAAAAATCTTCCTACAATATCAAACACCACACATTAGAGCACAAAATAACATATAATTCAAGATAATGAACTAGTAAAGGACTTAGCTCAAGCTAAGAGTGCTATCTTTTGTTCCTTCATTCTTAACTTGTTTTTTGACAAAAAATTCACTATGAACAAATATTGAACATTACATTTACACAAAATAACACTTAGATGATATTAAAACTTGTTTGATTTTAGCATTCTTGACGATAATAATTTTGGTTCAAGTCCGGTATTCATGATTTTAGTTTTGATTGAAGTCCGACATTGAGAGTTTATTTATGATGGTTATGGAATTTGTTTGAGTACGGTGTTTACAGTATGGAAGGATCCACAACTATGGTTTCAAGATAGGGTTATTTGGTATTTTACTATTATTACTTATCCATGATTTCACCCTCCAAGCTTATGAGGGCTCAAGTTGGGTTATGTACTTTATTTTCATCGTTTGGGCTTATGGGAGCCCACTTGTGTAGAGATAGATATATTTTATTTAATATTGTTATTTTGATTGTTCACTTCCAATATTTGGAGCATTATCCATATTTTCCATTTTTATTGACTTAGCTTAGTTATCTCACATTTTGTTGTATTTATATTATGATTTAGCTTAGTCGATCAATGATGCCTACTGAGTAACTGTGGCTATGGTACTCATACTTCACTTCTGTACCTTTTTGGTGAAAATCCCAAGTACTATATGACACTGTTGAATACTGTGATTGTGTTGGTAAGATATTAGAGCCATGGTGAGCTTTCTAAGGCGAAGTTGACTTTTTCTCCATCTTTATTTTTTAATGGTCTTTATATTTTCGAGATTGATGCATATTTGACTTGGACAATACTCATATTCCTTTGGATTTGAGGCTCTTTAATAAACCTTATTAGGTTGTGGGATGATGTTACTCATATTTTATTTCTCTTTCATTATTTTATTGTTCTATGATTTATTGCATGTGATTCATTTACTTGCATATTTTTGTCAATTATGCCATTTTCCACTAACTATCCCATTACTCATCGATGTGTGCTACAGTTTTGTTTACATACCTATGGGGCATAGTATGTGTCATCATGACTCAAAAATTGGGTCATGACAATTGTGCACACAGACCATACAACTATTAGATTCCTTATGACATAGGCAGATGCCAAACCAAGTGTAATCCGTTATATTCTTATTTGTCAAGATTTTTTTAAAAATTTAAAGATCATAAAAGTTGTGACAAATAAGTAGTGTACAATCTTTCCTAGATTGAAGCAAATGGGAGAACTTTAGAGGAATATTACATTGATGAGTCATTACCAGATGAATGTGTATTAGTGATTTCAAATGATAAGGTAACGTATTTATACAAATTTACCAACTATCTTGCTTGTGATATCATGACTGATAATTTCAACTTTCACTAAAGAAAAAGGTTCCTACATGTGAAAAGGTTTATTGGTAAGACCAATATCTTTTTTTGGTTTGTGTAGACTATGTTAGTAGGAGATATTTCTCAGATCTTGAAATAATACAAATTCTTGAGGCATATCATGCTTAACTATTTGGGGTTCATCGTAGTAGTATGAGGACAACATCAAAGGTGTTACCATGTAGATTCTATTGGTCAATGGTGTATCAAGAAGACATGGCCTTGTCAAATTATATAATCAGTGCCAAAGGCATGGAGGCATTCCCTGAGAGCATATGTTTACTGTCATAACCTAACCCATGAGTCGTGCCAAAATGTACCAAACACTTTAGATAAGAGAAACCTTACAAATCAACACTAGATTATTACAAAATTCTGAAACCATTCATTTTCAACATCGTAATCCAGTTAACGTCAAAAGTATAAATCTAGTTCAATACATTTGATATTTCAATGTGATGCAAAAGATAATTACAAATCAATCCCCATAAACTACCCTAAATTGATACAAGAACACAAAACAAGGAATATAAAAATCCATGGCGCAATATCCATGTAGAATAGAGAGGACAGGAGTTGTTGCTAAGTGATCAAAATTATTTCTATTTAAAACCCAATTGACCTACACCAGGGCTATATCTCCAATTGGAGATATAGTAAGTGTAGCATTAGTACAACCACATGCACTGGAAGGCATCATTAGCCAACTAGGGTTAGAAATAAATAGTGTTAATTACAAATAAGGAGAAATCATAGCATTAATTAAGGTTTTGATTTCTAAATCCTCAATTATAAATTCATTAACACCACGCCTTTATTAGGATAGCTGTGACCTGTCTTCCATTAACATATTTGTATGCCTTTGTCCTTTGATCATATACTCTAACTCACACAATTTAACCCTTCACTAACTTATTATCCCATATTCCACAACTCCTAAGCCATACTAGACCTGGTCATCCCAGTACTCTCTATGATAATGTGTAGTGGTTTCTTCCATTGCCAAGACTTAGAATCCTAATGACCAAGTAGGGAAAGATAGTACCATATAATATGCACTCGTAATGTACATTTTGAATAATAAATAATTAGATTTGAATTAAAGCATAACTTAAATTCACGACATACTACTATGTTCCATCGATAGTGCTAATGGACTATTCTCCTTAAGTAAACAACAAAAATACATAAAACATAACATAATACCAAGACATATTAATGAATACATATATGCAAGATGTGCATATCAATGTCAATATCATCTCTTCAATGTCATAATCATTATAAACCTCATATAAAACATGGGTTACATATTAACATCATCACCATAACCATCAACTAATCTATATCAGTATGAATGATAATGCAATCCAGTCAATAACCATAAGTAGTTCTTGAAGTAATTTATAGTCGCCATTCACATATAAACATAAAGATGTAAGCTCTTAGTTACATACATATCTATTGGTACATACATTATTATCATTGTTCATTTTACACCTCCTAAAATACCACAGTGCTCCCACCTATATGCCATTATTGGTCTTGTCTATTCAGGACTCAAATTTGTGTTCCAAATTGGTATTCAACACCTTCCTAACTACTTTTATTAGATCTCTAACACTAGACATTACCACTTTACTAGATTATTCAATGACTCTATGTATTTAACTACCCTAACTTGTACATTACTACTAGGTTTTCTTTTAGATTAGTCTACCCATCTAATTATACTAATAGGTCACCAAGAAACTCTCAAAGCTTGATCTTAACACCAAATCCTCATTTGTATTTTTTAACCATCCTTAATGTGAGAAGTAACTATATAAGTCACCAAGAGGACCATATATATTCCCTAATTTAATATTACTCCCCATGTTAACTGTACTTTAACTCACACCATGCGCAAAACTATAATATTCATTTAGTGATTTAAGATTCTTGCAACGTTCTACCCATCCTACATCTAGAGTATCACATTAATGGGGTAAAATAACAATTAACCATAAAATTTAAGCCTCATTGAATTCTTATCTTTTCCATCCCTTCCAAATACCATTTTCAATGGCTTAAAGCATGAGAACTCCCGACATTACTATCCATGTTATATGAATCTAACCCAAGTCTAATTACTAAAATAAATAAACCAAACTTACTTTTTAGATGAACCATGGTGTTATTGATAGGAGATAGTTTTCCTAGAAGTGCTAAATGTCTTCCAATGTCAGGTTCCCATCAGGTGTGCCTCAAAACCACCCTTATAAATCAAGATCTCTAAAATCTAATGGTTGGGGAAGCAGGTGGTTTTTAGACTAATTTTTAGGGAAGGAAACAACCTAGGAAAATAATGAAGGAGAGTATTTATATAATATTTGTAGGTTAGCTGCTGCAAGGTACCACTGCAGTGGTATGGTATGGTGATAACGTTCAAACTAAACCTCTCATGTGAGAATGTAAGCGATCGTTGTCAATATATAACCCAACTAGGTTAAGGTCAAATCCCACAGGGAATATGGTGTGAATCTGAGTTGTATGCGAGTTAATCCACTAATATTTAGTAGTTTCCGATAAATTGGGGGTTATGAGAATATAGCAAATAATTGTTGATCACTTTAGTTTCAGTGTTTGTAATAAAGAGTTTATGGAAAACCAGAATTATGTTCACTATGGGTTTTGGTACTTGACAGATGCTAATAGTGATTCAAGATTCTCACGATAGGTAGGAACAATAGATTGTCTTTATTGAAGTTTTGCCTAAATATATCTCGACCTACTTAAGCATTTAATTACCTAATTCTCTCAGACTTAGGGAATTAATATTCACTGACCAGACTTCACCTCAAGTTAATTAACCTTGTTACAGTGTCAATTATTAAACGGAAGGTTGGTAGCTTCCAAGTCCCTTTCAATAATTCACTTCCTACTATAGTTGATTTCTTATCTCAAGCAAATCAAAGCAGGTGCTATCTATCATTTGCAATCAATAAACAATAATGAAAACCTCAGAATTATCAAGGAGTCCTATTACCTTTAGAATCTTGAGCACTTAGCAACTTACCAAGACCTAACCCATAGATCCCATAATTCGGGTTAAAGGGATTTAGCCACTCATAATGTAATAATCGATACAACAAATTGAATTCATAATTTGAAAGATGAACTTATAGCAAGATGAATAGAAATGAGTGTTTATCAGATTAGATCAAAGTAGAAATCCCAAAATATTTATAATAATCTCTTTAAAGTTAATTGTTTTTCTCAAGCCAAGAAACTAGAGAGAAAATAACAAAATACGTGTGTTCCAAAATAGGTTCCAAATTCTCCTTAAAAACCCTAAACTATGCTTTAAATTCTTCAGCCTAATCATGGAAATAAAATCATAGAGTTCAGTGTTCTTCTCGGATTAGGTGACGACATGTGTGATGCCTTATCAGGAGGTTGATGACTTATCACAAATGTTGTCAGCTCCTCTTCAATTTTGACAATTTTTGCTTAAGACTGACGGTGAATCCTGATGG
The DNA here is from genome assembly GCA_030864225.1 of Capsicum baccatum var. pendulum. Lineage (NCBI taxonomy): Eukaryota > Viridiplantae > Streptophyta > Magnoliopsida > Solanales > Solanaceae > Capsicum > Capsicum baccatum. The sequence continues at coordinate 70,708,208 of CM061560.1, forward strand.
ATTATCAAAACTATGATGACATATCAATCAATATCATCACTTCTCCACCTCAGCTCCTATGTCCTGTCTAAGGATGACGGCGACCCTGATGGCTTATCATAAGGCTAACAGCTTATCACATGTCATCGTCACTTCATCCAACTGAATCCTATTCTTGATATAAGTCTTACGATGAAGCTGCTAACCTATCAGAGTGCTAACGACTTATCAGGAATGTCGTCAGCCATACTTCTCTTCTATTTTCTTCAGATTTCACCTCTTTTACTTCCATCATTTTTGGTTCTCTTGACTTCCACTGCAAAATCAAAGATAAAATAATCAAAAATGACAAAAGTTGCTTAATACTTTGCAATTATTCTCAGTTAAAAGCCTCACTCACACATCAACACCCACAACTTAAAATAATTTCTTGTCCTCAAGCAACTAAAACATAACCAAGAGAATACAAATTACATTCAGCAGTTAACCATCCATATTATGTCAAAACATCTTTACTATCTCCAAGGTTAATCAATTTACAAATAGTTGTGTATGTTATTGAAGAGCAACAACGTGACACACATGAATCAAGATATGGTATCAAATTAGCAATAACAACCATACATGTATCAAGCTTACACTATCCAAACAAGTTAGCAACTAGCAATGTAACCAGTGTGCCCTCAATACAAAGAAGTCCCATTGCACTTATATCAGATATCACATATGTAACCATGGGGACAATCATAAGACACTCACTCTCAGAATGAATTTCCAATCAATGTACACCAAATAACATAGGCTTGCCCTTATTTTCATTACCAATATCTTCAGACATGTCAACTAGGATCACTATAGGTCTTCTCTTTGGCTTGTAATGTAGGCTAGGGGTTGGTATGATACTCGATGATATTTAAAGTGACTAAGCATCCTTGACACTACACTAGCTTTTGGGGTCTCACTCATTTACCTTTTTCTACTCTTCTCTTTTCTTGATCACACTTATTCAGGATGGGTGCGGTTCTTTTCTACAATCACTTCTTCTTTTTCACAACTTTTCTTTTCTTGCACTTTTCCACCGCACCTAGCTTTTTATTTTTTTATTTTACTCTACCTTTATTCATTCTTATTTTACATCACTCACCCCTATGATAGCCACCCTCAACTTAGGCTATTTACCTAAGTCAAGTTGTACAGTGTCCAAGGAGGACCAGGGCCAAAATAAGTTCATTATGATATAAATGGGTAGGTGGTAGGTATCATAACAAAAATAGTCTATTCAAGCTTAAAATAAGGATCAAGGGATATTATGCATACAGGGAAGGTTATTTAGGCTAAACTGAGCTAATAACAAAATGGCCTATGATCCTTTCCTAACCGTTGTCCTTAAACCTACGTATAACTAACCAGGCAAGTTCTAAAATCAATATTCAAAGGGAACTAAGTAGAATCTCACATGCACATGGCACATAAGTATATCACAAGTTACTACTTATCACATTTATGCAATTGTTTAGCAATGGTTATCAGGTCACTAGAACTAATACCACACAAAGATGCACAGTGGTCACAATTAGATTCAATCGCACAATTAAAGAATTAGACCACTTGAAAGGTGTTCACAAAATAACAAAACCGTGTTAACTGCCTCAAGTAATTGTATTTCTCCTAGTTAACTACAAAATATTACAACAACAACTCACCCTACACCCTCAACTTAAAATCAAAGAAAAACTGAACTAAGGGTTAGGGTATACCTGGAGTAGATCAAGCACGAGAATCATGGGTCCCTGACCCGACTGATGTATCCTCAGTTGCCTTTTCTCCATCGGGAGTCTCCCTTCTTTCTAATGCATCTGGCCCAGCAGTTGTTAAGAGCCTACTCATTGAGGCACCTATGGCTCTCGCTTGGATGCCTGCCTCTCATTTCTCATTGTCAACTAAGGACTCAATCATTTCCTTCTTCGTCTCCTCTTTTTCAGCCTTCTTTGAACTAGAACCTAACTACAAAAATAAATACTTTGCTGGAACATAAAAATTTTAGGTTTCCTCCCAATAGCACCTGATTTAATGTCACAGCACGACTTGGTTATCTTGATTACTCAAACTTTGTCAAGACAACCAGCTGATATCTTATTACCATCTTCATAGAATACATCCACAATTGATCAAACACTAATCTCTTTTTGCTGGGTCATGGAAGAGTGTATTTTGAATCTTGCTTCTTCTTCATTGAGCCTAGACTTTAGCTCATTCAGCTCCATGTCCACTATCACTCTCCCGGTTGCAAGGAATGTTCTACCTAGGATGATGGGTACTTCAAAGTCCATCTCACAGTCTAGGACTATAAAATCTGCAGGAAGTATAAAGTCGGCCACCTTTACCAATACATCATGCAATATGCCCACTGGCCACTTTACAGACCTATCCACCATCACTAACCACATGTTTGTTGATGTAGGATCCCCTAAACCCAGCTTCTTATACACAAGAAGTGGCATTAGGTTTATATTGTCTCCCAAATCGCATAGAGCTTTGGTAAAATTTAGGGACCTAATAGTGTATGGGATGGTAAATGCTCCCAGGTCTACCTTTTTCTGCACTAAAAAACTTGTGGAGATAGCACCACAATGCTGGAGATTGTCCTCCGGCTCATAGATAGCCTTCTGTTTCTTCATGGCAAGGTCTTTTATAAACTTAGCATTTCCTGGCATTTGCTCAAGTGCCTCCACCAAAGGCACATTTATTGTTAAACACTTCAACATTATCATGAACTTGCTAAACTTTGTATCATCAGCTTTTTTCTGCAATTATTAAGGAAAGAAAGGTGGTGATCTTGGGAGAGTTTTTACCACTACCTCCTTCTCCTTCTCTTTCCTTTTTTTTGAAGCATTATTAGAACCATCCAGCTTCTCAGACTTAACTGGAAGACCTTTTTTTGGTTCATCATCAACTACCTCATCAACTATATTTTTTCCCATAGAAGGGCCAGATAATATCTTACCACTTCTAGTGGTAATCGCCATACATGAGACATCATTCCACGGATTATGAATTGTATCACTAGGTAATATTCCATTCTTCCTCTTATTCAGTGTTGTAGAGAGTTGGCTCATTTTCTGTTCTATCTGCTTGATCGAAGTAGAGTGCGAGTTTACCAACTGACTAATAGGTAACAGATCAGTCTTCTTAATAGTCACTCCTGATTTGGTAGCCTCCACTCTCTTAAACAATTTAGCCATCATGTCCTCTATGGATAATTTTTTAGAACTTATTGTAGCAGCCTCATGATTTCCAGGAGGGACATATAGCCCGCTCCTATCATTATTGCTCCTCCAATTTTCCTGGTACCTATCTTTATAACTAGGCTTATCAAAATAATTTCGACGTTGATTCCCTTGGCTATTGCCTCGTAAACCCCCTGACTATTAACATAGTTTGCCTCTTCTTTTGGATCAGCATCAACTCTATCTTGAGATCCTATAGCTTTTACCTTCTCAATCTTGCTTGATAGTAAGTGATTGGTTAGTAAGTCTATCTACGTTTTTAGGTGCGCCATGTCTTTATCACGCTCCTCATCTCTCCCGCATTATTCCACAGTCATACCCACAAAAATAGTAGGGCTTGCTACTATAGAGTCTCTGGTATGCCATAACCGACTCTGTTTGGTCATTGTCTCTAGCATTTCTGAAGCCTCTGGGAATGTAAGATCAACAAATGAACCACCACTAGCATTATCTATAATTGGTTTTATTACAGAGTTAAGAGCCCTATACAAAGGCTCCATCAAGTGTATGTTCGTCATATTGTGGTTCAGACACTGTGTCAGCTTCTTTTTTAATCTCTCCCTGGTTTCATGCAATGCTTTATTTAGAAGCTATCTAAAGTTGTTGATATCATCCCTCAACTGTACCCTCCTGAAAGGTGGAAAGAACTTTTCTAGGAAAGCTTCTTTCAACTGCCTTCAGTTGGTTATAGAATCAAGTGTCAGCTCATTATGCCACAATGTTGCCTCCCCAGATAGAGACAATAGAAAGAATCTCAAATGGATAGCATTCTAAACCACTCCTACGTTATCAAAAGATTTAAAGATGGTGACAAAGTTCACCATATGCAAGCTAGGGTCATCCCCAGGAAGGCTACCAAACAACCCCTTCAGATTGAGGAATTGAATCATAGTACTCGTAATGTTGAATTTTCCCCCAAGTGCCAATGGTGGAGGATTAATTTCACCCATTACACCTACTCCATCCATTCCATCATCATCATCATTGAAGTCATACTAGACCGGATGCCAATTTTGCCTTCCTTAAAATGGACGTTTCTAGTTAGTATTATGTTGTACTGGTGCAGCTACTTGCTCTGCACGCCTTGGGTTAACAGGGTTTAGCAACTCCTCATATCCTAAATCTTCATCCTTATGATTTGGATGCCAGAGCTCTAGCTAAGGCTGCTAACCTGTCAGCCTATTGCTGGTCTGCCATTCTTCCAATTCATTATGGTTCAAAATTAAATGGTAATAAGGGTTCTCCAAAGCTTTTGGTTCTTGTCATACACTATAAAGATCCTACAATAAACAAAAACAACAAATAAACCTAAAACTAGGAAAGTTGACTAACAGTCAATTAGCACACACAAACTTTAATTTACAATCGTATTCCCCGGCAACGGCGCCATTTTTGATAACGCTCAAACTACACCTCTCATGTGAGAATGTAAGTGATCATTGTTAATATATAACCCAACTAGGTTGGGGTCAAATCCCACAGGGAATATGGTGTGAATCTGAGTTGTATGCAAGTTAATCCATTGATAGTTAGTAGTTTTTAATAAATTGGGGGTTTTTGAGTTTAACAAATAATTGTTGGTCACTTTAGCTTCGGTGTTTGTAATCAAAAGTTTATGGAAAAACTAGTATTAAGTTCACTAGAGGTTTTGGTACTTGATAGATGCGAATAGTGATTCAAGATTCTTACAGTAGGTAGGATAATAGATTATCTTTATTGAGTTGGGTTTATTAATAATTAATAGGGATCCTTACCAATTTCAGAGTATGAGAATGGGATTCTTGAGTGAGCCAACCGTATTATATACTTCAGACCATGAGATAGTGTGCAAATTTATTAGAGGATTAGCTTTGCTACACTCTTTGGCATTAGAGCATTTGATAGCAGCTTAGTCTTTTTTTCTTCAAGTTGTTGATCATGTGATTACCATAAAGAGAGCATGTATTAGGATATATAGAGGTAGAGATAAGAGGCTATGTCATCAGTATAATGTTATTGGTATTCCATCTAGGAGCAAGAATTCTCTCAGTAGGGATCAACTTTCTTTACAGCCTTTCAGTTCCACAAAGATAGCATCTCTGGTTATAGATGGATTTCATATAAGTTGTAGTTATCACAACGAGTAGAGTTCTCATAAAAACTTGTGGAGTATTTTGTATAAATCTGTAGGCTGTGGAGGTTTATCTAGATTAGTGTATGTAGTATCGCATAGTATTATAGAAGCTTGTTTTGTTGGTGGCAATATTGGACATTGGTATAGGTAGTGACCTATACATAAGTTGGTTGTTCAAGTGGGGTCAACATATGTTCCTCGCCAGCCTAAGGCTACTGTGGTATGGGAGGATGGTCATTTTAGTAAGGAGTGTCCTACACATCAGTTGTCCAGCCAATTAGGGTTAACCCATATTTCTTGCAGGGCTAGGGCTTCAGGGGTTTATTACAAATGTAAAGAGATCAGTCATCTATCCAAAGAGTGTCCTTACCATAGGATTACCATAAAGAGAGCATGTATTAGGATATATAGAGGTAGAGATAAGAGGCTATGTCATCAGTATAATGTTATTGGTATTCCATCTAGGAGCAAGAATTCTCTCAGTAGGGATCAACTTTCTTTACAGCCTTTCAGTTCCACAAAGATAGCATCTCTGGTTATAGATGGATTTCATATAAGTTGTAGTTATCACAACGAGTAGAGTTCTCATAAAAACTTGTGGAGTATTTTGTATAAATCTTTAGGCTGTGGAGGTTTATCTAGATTAGTGTATGTAGTATCGCATAGTATTATAGAAGCTTGTTTTGTTGGTGGCAATATTGGACATTGGTATAGGGAGTGACCTATACATAAGTTGGTTGTTCAAGTGGGGTCAACATATATTCCTCGCCAGCCTAAGGCTACTGTGGTATGGGAGGATGGTCATTTTAGTAAGGAGTGTCCTACACATCAGTTGTCCAGCCAATTAGGGTTAACCCATATTTCTTGCAGGGCTAGGGCTTCAGGGGTTTATTACAAATGTAAAGAGATCAGTCATCTATCCAAAGAGTGTCCTTACCATAGGATTATTAGTCATTCAACTCATCTAGATCAGTCTTATAGAGATGTGGCACCTTTAATTAGAGGTAGTGCACTTGGTGTCTCATTTAGTGATTCAGATGCTTAATCCACGTTTGGCCCTACTCAGATTTATACTCCTTCAAGCATATTAGGTTTATGACTTTGGATTTCCACTGTAATAGGTGTGGCCTTGATCTCCTAAATTTTACTTTTTATTTGAGTTAAATTTAGATTTTTGTACCCATCAATGACTATATGCCATGGTATTTTTATATTGGTTGGTGTATGACCTTTTATAGATACATACGTATGTGACTACCCTCGTAGATAATCTAATTTAGTAGTGTATTGAATAGATCAGTGTGGTGTTTTCCTTAGGGTGTAGCATTTGGATTAAAGTCTTTTTTCTTTAGAATTATGACCTTGTTATGACCTTAAAGTGGAATTTGGTTATTTTTTTCATTTTAGTGTCTCATTCATCTTATGTTGATGCTATTATTATTATTTTGGTTGTTATTGATTCATAAATACACAATTAGACTAGCATTTTTCTAGTTAGAGTCATCTTTCTTGCTATTCTATTTGTTGAACTAGATAGCTAACTCAATTGATTAATTCTCTTTCTTTTATTGAGGTTAGATTAGTTTTTGAGTGGATTGTGAAATTGAAGGTAGGTTTGGCCTTCCATGTCCTTGTTGTGGTTCTAAACTTGGCAATTCAGTTTTAAAGGACCATTTTGAGGTTTATTATAAAGGGTCACCTTTTTTGTTACTGTGCTTGTCTAATGAAAGCTTTGATCTTGGTATTGGTGCAGAGATGAATACTCTATTCTCTCCATGATATGGTTTTTGCTCTAGTTTAATCAAAGGTTACGGAAATGGGTTATATATGTCTATGGGTATTCATAGTCGTAGATCAAATATTAGATTCACCAAAATCAGGCTAAGGTTGTATTCTATAAAGTTGTTCAAGTGTTGGATAATACTTGTATTCTTCATAGCATCAACGTGTTCTTGATTATACTCAATGCCTTATGTCTTCCAATAGATATGAAGTTTATTGATAGTGTCTTCAGTTGGTTATTTTTCCTCTATTATGATTTTGTTATTCAGCTACATTTTGATTTGGGCTCTGGCAGAAACAAATATGGGTATGCTTGATTTTTTATAATGAGGTCTATTGGGTGTTTGGCTTTGGTTTATATTTGTTGGCTCAAGTTTTGAATTTTGACTCTTTGTAATGGTGGTAAAAGGATTATGAAAGATTTTGGCATTTGGATGCTTATTTTTCAACAAGCTTGGTCCAAGTAGTTGAGATCAAATAGTTCAACTTCGGTGTTGAAATTTCATCTATGAGTTATAGAGGTTTGTTGCAAATTCTATTTATAGATTTCGTTAGCTGAGCATTTGTTTATAGGTTGGCTAAGCCTACTCCTTACCTACCCAATTAATCTTCTACAGTCCAGATAATTTGTGGTTGGTGGATATTCAGATGATATCCCTTTGGTAGATGATAATGGTTTCTCTTTCATTTAACCCTGGTTTTCAATCTTTGCTTTATATTTTAAATATTAACTCAGTGGAAGAAATTTGCTTAAGTTGATCTTAGTATAATTTCACCCATATTTGGTGGACGTCCTAGAGTGGATCATTTAATTTGGTGAGTTGGGACTTAAGACTCCTTACTAATAGTTTTGAGGGTTATTTAGACTAGTTATAACCTTGATAAGATATTGCAGGCTTTGACCATCTCTATTTGTGGGTCTAGGTAGCACATTATGGGCTTATTCTAATGCTTGCCATTATAGATCTTCAGTGGATCAACTCTAGTCACTAGATGATAGTGAGACGTACTTAAGTGAACAACATCAGATGATATTTTAGGTTGTTCAGAGTATATAGCAGGTTTGGAAAGGCAAAATAAGGTTATATTTGGATATTAGATTTGGTTTCAAGATTCATGACTCGGATTGCCTTTAGCTCGATTGAGTTGTCTATTTGTTGTTCTTGTTTAAATATGATATCAATTTGTCATGGTTTAGGTTTGCATGAATTAGTCGTTGATAGTTTAGTTGGATGAAAGTTGGTTATTGAGGTTGAGTTGTGGCTATTTGGAAAGTGAAGTAAGAAAGGTGATTTGAAAAAGGTTTCCTACAGAAAAACCCCTTGGAAAAATTTGTTAACCTTGGAAGTTATCCAGGGAGTCATGCTCTATGCATGCAGGCCCTCATTCTTTCAAGCTTACAGGCTTTTTCAATCCATTTATTTTCGCAAATGAAAGTTATTTTAGTAATGGATATTATAATGACCATCCAGATCATTTCCTCGCATTTCTAACATTTTAAGCCCTCCCATTACGGCTACAAGTTATTTATGACTTTCAAGAACTATCGATTAAGTTATTGGACATTTCATTTGTATATTTGGCTCATTTTTCTATTTTGGAGCTATCGCTGTTCAGGAATTGGCATCAGACAAAAATCCTAGTAAATGATGTTAGATGAGAATTTTGACAGCACCATTAGCTCTTAAAGGTCTAGGGGGACCATTGGTTTAGGTTCTGAGGCTTTCATACTCATTTTGAGCTATTGGTTAGAATCTAGTTAAAGTAAAACTATAGTGTGGGGCCTATATTTAATCAAAATGATCTCAGACGAAGGTTTTAATGATTCTGTTGATTTTTAAATGTCAAATTTTGTATGGCAACATTGTTCATTTGGGCACACAGCATTTTCAATGAATCCTGAATACTCGGATGGAGTCCATTTGGACTTAAAAAAATATGGTTCCTGTTATCAACTAGTGCAACCTCTTACACGAACCTTTGGTTTCATAAGTTGTAGTCGCTTAGGTAGCAATGGGATTGCTTTAGCGGCAAACCTTAGTCCCACACAGTCGCATAAGTGATGGACTTATCGCTTAAGTGGAGGTCGCTTAAGCTAACTTGAACACTTCATTGGAGGCCAGCTTTCTATGTATAATTTGGTTAAGCTATCATTTGACCTCTTAAGTAGTGCTCTCTTAAGAGATCATTTGGTCACTTTTATAGCAACTGTGGGAGATAAATCCCCTTCTTCACCCATTTTCTCCCTCATTTCTTAACCCCTTTCCTCCATTTTTTATAGCTTGGAAGATGAGAAATGTGAGGAATCATCTATTGAAACTAAGGTAAATTAGCCCAACACTGGTTGGTTATTTTCTATTATTTTTCTTATCAAACTCCATCCCTTTTCGTTGTAAATTATTAGGATTTAGGTCTTAAAATCCTTAAACTTTAGGGGCTAATTTGGGACCCAATTTATCTCTATTTATTCTCAATGTTTAAGCATATATTCCTCGTTCTTCGAGGGACTTTGTCATGGATTCAATTTTTGCATTTCATTTACGGATCCTGCGGGCCAGTTCTTGACCCCAATACTTTTACAGAAATATGGATTTCACTTTTCTCCTAGAGACATATAGATTAATATTTTGATAGCATGGATATGTTGTGGGATCATGCATCAAAGTTGAGTTATTTGTGAATGATTTAAGAATTTTCATTCAGCATCGAGGTAGGTTTTAGTATACTTTTCTCCATGAGATATGTATAGTATAGATTGAATTCTAGGTAATGATTATAGATATATTTATAACTAGTGTATCATAACTTAGACTAATTAGGGAGTTTGTGGATAAGAAGGTAACCCAAACCTTAGGATGAAATACATGTTAAGGATATCAAATACTATCACCCTAGATTATAAGCATATTAACCATAGTTCGATATTGAGAAGAATTTAGTATAAGACTTACTATTTGAGTAAGTAAGATGGTGAAACACCTCAAACTTTGAACCCTACAAATTTCTCGAGTTTTTGACATTCTGGACAAGGTACGATTCATGGGTATTAGTAGTAATCTAAGGTACGGTTTGGTGTCCCTCTTCTCATGTTATGGATAGTGAGTTTTTATTGTATTTGGCCAAGGTACAAGTCAACATCTTACTTGTCGTATGATAGGGTAAGAGTGGTAGCTTGCCCAGTTCAATAATGCCTTATGCTTAGCCTTGTTTAATCTATCCAAGGTATGGTTTAGGGGTATTTATCATACCTTGGGGTATGAGTTAGACCTAGGTGGTCATATGATGGTCAGTATGGGGGACCAAGGTGAGGTCTAGGGTAAGATATAGGGTACCACTCATACTCTAGGGTTACGATTTAGGTGGGGAGGTCGTACCCTCCTGGGTGCTAGTTTTTAGTTTTTAAGTCGGGGGTGTTTGAGACATTTCCCATAAGAAAACCCTTAAGTCCCCACATTATATAACATGTTGTAGCATCTCATAACACTTATTTTAAGATCAAAACACTCCAAATACCCTCTCTAAACACTCTTTGAAGATTGAAGCTAGGGTTTCAACAAGTGTTCCTCAAAGGGCTCAAGAGTCAAGTTTCCTTCTGTGAATCTTCTTGTATAAGGCATATACTCCTCCCTCATTGTTAGTTCCAAATAATAGCATGTTTTAATATATTTTAAACATTTATTGTGAATCATAAATGGTTGTTTCAAAAACCAATGTTGATGGTTTTGGTTCACGTTGTTTAGTATTGTTTACTCTTAGTTTAAATTATGTTTTCATATATTTTTTGTGATGGTTTGCATATGTGGGTTCTTGTTGGTTGTGGTTTAATAAATGGGTCATGGGTAACCCTAAATGTGATAGTTTATACTTCAGTTTTGGTCTTGGTAAAGGTATGCCCTCAACATGTTTGATAAAATGCCTATGAGAGTGTTTTTACTCTATTGTTGAACTTTCAATGAAGCTATTGAATGATATGATCTAGTAATGGAACCTTAAATTCGTTTGAATGGTTTAAATGATTTTGAATGTTATGAATTGTTTGGAATGGTTAAATAGTAAGGTTTTGGTTGTCACGATTATGGTTTAATTGAAAAACCTTGTGGGGTACAGTGGAATCCCCAAAGTGAATGTAATAATGAAATTGGTTTGAATGATGAATGTCGTATGGGATACAATATACTCCCCCAAGCAACGCTTAATAATAGAATACTTATGGGTACACGGGAATTCCCTTAGTAAACCTAATAATGATGTACTTACGAGGTACAAGGGAATCCCCCAAGCAAACTAAATAACATAACCTATGGGTTATATGGGAATCCCCTAAGGTTGGAAAAGGACATTTCTTACAAGTTATAGTTGGTATGATGATACCACTACTTATATACTTGGTTAATAATAAATAAAATGGTGTTTTGGTTGTGAGGTAATGCTTTTAATTGGGCAATAATGGTGGGGTGTGATTGCTGACCCTGAAGGAGTGAGTCCAATAGAAGAATGCTGGAAATATATGTTTGCCGACATGAGGATTGGTCATGGCGACCATATACTTGAGGGATACACGAGAATCCTCTAACACTTGTATATATGTATCATAGAGAGTGAAGGGTAGACGAGAATCTCCTACACCTATGGTATCTCTGATTCATGGGTTACATGCATCGGGGCCCATCCATAGGGTATCACTGAACCCATATAGCTCATGGGTACATTATAACGCTAATGCTACACATACCCAGGTTAATGGTCTTAAATGTATGCTAAACCTGGTTTCCTTTCTCTCCATGGATATATATGTATGTATGTATGGTTATGAATGCATATGGTTAGTTTACTTGGTTTTAAAAGTTGGCATTATTTTATCCTTATCCTGAGTACTTGCTAGCATTCACCAGCTAACCCATTTTCAGGAGACTTTATCCCCATGCAATGCAGGAATCGACTATACTACTCCTCCTACTCATTGATCGGATTTGGATATAATCATTGTTGGATTGAAGTGGTGAGCTTTCGTAGTTCAAAAGTCATTTATTTTATGTCATGGATTACTTTACATACTTTTGTCTTTTCATTGACTTTGGTTTTTGGCTATGGTCTGGAGCTTATCCCGACTAGATACTCGTTGGTATAGTTTAAAGGCTTTGTATAGACAATTGTGGACTTGGGTATGGAATGGTTAAGATTTATAAATTATACACATTTGGTTATTGTTTTTGGTTTGGTTGGTTATTTATTGTATAGATTGACTTGGATGGGTTTGTCTAGTAAGTAGACCTATCCCAAAGTCATTATATCTTCTAATTTTCTATCATGTTATATGTATGAAATTCATTTGACTCAGGCTATATGTTGGTGGGTTTGATTAGGTATCGGGGGTGGTCTCCGGTCTCTGTTGGACTTGAGATACCTATTACAACAAGGGACCTATTCTGGACATGTCAAATTGGTATTAGAGCCTAAGTTTTAGTGCCATACGGTGTCCACAAAGCTGTGTCGAGTAGATTTTTGCTAATGGGCATGTTTTGTACCACACTTATAATTAGAAGGCTGCAACGCATTAATGAATGTTAACTTTCTAGTTGTTCTATTTTCGGTCTATGGAGTCTAAGGTATCAAACTCTTCCCTAAATCTTCTTTTGTTCACATTTCAGATCATGTCCTCTCAATGATAGAAAGTTTGTGGAAACTCACCTATCCCACTCGAGGATAACATGGATGGTTCTACCGATCTTAACTGATCCTACTCTAAAAAGTGGCACTCATGCTCTGTTACCTCAAGGAGAGGTTACTAATGCTGAGTGTTGACATTCTATTAATCTATTGACCCAGATAGTGACAACTCTATCACATTAGTGTAGTCTTATTGGTACGGGGGAGAATAAGGCAAAGTTGGAAAATAGGCAAAGTAAGAGGTCTTGATTTTTTGAATAAAAAGGAGCCAACAGTATTATGCTAAGTGGTATAAGAAGAAGAGTTGGATGGGTCTTAACTCCTGGTCTATGGCTAGTGCTCCCTACCCAAAGCAATTAGGAGATAGGTGTTTTCAGATTAGTAATGCTTTTAGGGCACAAGGCTCCCAATCTTGGGCTGGTGGTGCCCAATCTGTACCATCATACCCTCTTTATCAGTTTTATGGTCGGTCACATTATTGTTGTTGCAAGGAAGAAAGGAATCGTTGTTTAAATTCTGGCTAATTGGGCCACATGCAATGGTAGTGTCCCATAAGGATTTCTGCTTAGGCAAATAGAACACTGGTTACCACTTCTCTAGCTCTTGAACCGAGGGGTGCTTTTTTGGGCTCAAGCATTGGCCAGGATCATCTCAATGCTCTTGATATTGCTCAGCAGTTCGAGGCATCTTCTGATGCTGACACTGGTATGTTGAAAACTCTCTTTTCATAATGTGTATGGTTTACTTGGTCTAGGGTTCCCTCTCTCTTTATGACCCTACTTTTGGCTATGTATTTTGGTTTTGGTCTTAAGTTTATATTTAACTTTTTTTCTATTTCTACCCCGATATATGACTATGTGATTGATTAGAGAGTCTGTGGGGGGTATCTATTGGTAGTAAGGTGCTTTGGTAGATTTGTTTAACTCGAATATAGAGAATTTTAATGTTGTTCGGTAGAAGGATTGGTTGCACTTGTGCTATGCATCATTAGACTGTTGGACCCGTAAGGCTGTTCTTAGGCTCCCTGCTAAGTCGGTTATGGGATGGGAGAATGGTTCCCTGTCTATTAAAATAAAGGTTATATCATATCTTAGAGCTCGGAGATTGATCTCCAAATGGGGTGTTTCTATTATTATTTGATCAGCGTTAAAGATTTTAACTCAGAAGGTCCTTCTTTGCATTCGGTTTTGGTGGTGAGTAAATTTCCTAATGTCATCCTGACGACCCTCATTGTTTCCTTCTAATGGGGAGATTGAGTTGTGAATTGGTCTTGTTTCGAACACTTGTCTAATTTTGATAAAATGGTTTTGTTTAAGTTAAAGGGGATTAAGTAGCAATTAACGAACCCTTTGGATGAAGATTTTATCCATCCTAATGTTTCTCCATGGGGTGTTTTTATTCTTTCACACATAAGAGGGATAGTTTTCCCTGGGAGCCCATAGGTTTTCGGTTGGTGAATAAGGGATTTGAAGTGTCTTCCTTGGGGGTGGACCATATATGTATATTTTCTCTATGGGGTACCTTGTTGGTAATGCATAATGGTTGGTAGACATTGGGTTTAAAGTTTAGGCGTTGTTTGTAATAAAGGGAGTATGTTAGATCGGGGATTGAAAAGCGAGGATTATGGAGGTAGATTGGTAGGATCAATGAGTTGTGAGGATAGGGTCAAGGTTGGTGACTTGGGAATACAATAGTGGGAAAGTTGTGAAATTTAGTCCGAGGGTTTAGGTGGAACCGATTGATTGGGGGTTAAGACATTGTTTGGGTTAGTGCATGGAGTTTGAATGACTATGCCAGACTATAGGTAGCATTTGGGTGGATAATTTTTTAAGTATAGATAGCATTTTAGTGGATGACTCTAGGGTACGGTTTAGGTGGGGAGGTTGTACCCTCCTGGGTGCTAGTTTTTAGTTTTTAAGTGGGGGATGTTTGAGACATTTCCCACAAGAAAACCCTTAAAGTCCCCACATTATATAACATATTGTGGCATCTCATAACACTTATTTTTAGATCAAAACACTCCAAATACCCTCTCTAAACACTCTCTTGAAGATTGAGGCGAGAGTTTCTACAAGTGTTCTTTAAAGGGCTCAAGAGTCAAGTTTCCTTTCATAAATCTCCTTGTATAAGGAATGTATTGCTCCCTCAATGTTATTTCTAACTAATGGCATGGTTTAATGGGTTTTAAAAATTGATTGTGAATCATAAATGGTGGTTTTGAGAACCGATATTGAGGGTTTTGGTGCACATTGTTGATTATTGTTTACTCTTGGCTTAGATTATGTTTTCACATATTTTTGGTGATGGTTTTCATAAGTTGATTATTTTTGGATGTGGTTCAATAAATGGGCCATGGGTAACCCTAAACGTGATGGTTTATTCTTTGGTTTTGGTCTTTGTAAAGGTATACCCTCAACATGTTTGATAAAATGCCTATGAGAATGTTCTTACTCTATTTTTGAACTTTCAATGAAGCTATTGCATGATATGATTTGGGAATAGAACCCTAAATTTGTTTGAATGGTTTTTGAATGGTTTAAATGGTTTACAATGGTATGAATGGTTTTAAATGGTTAAATGGTAAGGTCTTGTGATCACGATTGTGGCTTATTAGAAAAACTTTGTAGGGTACACGGGAATCCCCCAAGTGAATGAAATAATGAAATTGGTTTGACTAGATACACGAGAATCCCCTAAGGTTGGCTAAGGACATTTTTTGCAAGCTATAGTCGGTATGATACCACTATTTATATTCTTGGTTAATAATAAATAGAGTGGCGGTTTCGTTATGTAGTAATGGTTTTAATTGTGCAATGATAGTGGGAGTGATAGCTAATCATGAAGGTATGAGTCCAATGGACGGACACTGGAAACTCATGTTTTCCGACATAAGAATTGGTCATGGCGACCATATACTTGAGGGGTACACCGGAATCCCCTAACACTTGTATATATGTATCAAGGAGAGCGAAGGGGACACAGGAATCCCCTACTCCTATAGGATCTCTAATTCATGCGACTACACGCAACGGGGCCCGTTCATGGGGTAACATTGGACACATATAGCCCGTGGGTGGATTATGACAGCAATTCTACACATACCCAGATTAATGGTTTTAAAGGCATGCAACACCCGATCCCCTTTCCCAGCATGGTTATATAAATGTATGTATGGTTATGAATGCATATGGTTAGCTTACTTAGTTTTAAAGGTTGGCATTATTTTATTCTTATCCTGAGTGCTTACTAGCGTTCACCCGCTAACCCATCTTTGTGCGGTTGTATCCCCACGTGATGTAGGAACTGGTTGTACTACTTCTCCTTTTCATTGATCGAATTTGGAGATAATCGGTGTTGGATTAAAGTGGTGAGCTTCCATAGTTCGGAAGGCATCCATTTCATTTCAAGGATTACTTTACAAACTTTTATATTTTCATAGACTTTGGTTTTTGGCTATGATCGGGAGCATGTCCCGACTAGATACTCTTTGGTTTGTTTTAGAGGCTTTGTATGGACAACTGCTGACTTGGGTGTGGAACGGTTATGATTTATATATTATATACATTGGGTTATCATTTTTGGTTTGGTTTATTGGTTATTGGATGGATTGACTTGGTTGGGTTGGCCTAATAAGTAGACATATCATAAAGTCATTATATCTTATCATTTTCTCTCTTTTTATATATTTGGAATTCATTTGACTTGGGGTATATGCTGGTTTTTTGGATTGGGTATCGAGGGTCATCTCCAGTCCCGGTTGGACTTGAGATGCACATTACAATAACGCCCCAGTTCGGGTCATGTCAAGTTGGTATAAAAGCCTAGGCTTGGTGTCATGGGGTTTCCATAAAGATGTTTCTAGTAGAGTCTTGCTTATGGGTGTGTTGTGCACCACACTTATAATCAGGAGGCTAAGAGGCATTTAGGAATGTTTCTCTTTCATGTTGTTCTATTATTCGGCTATGGAGTCTAATGTCTTGAACTCTTCCCAAATCTTCTTTTGTTCACCTTTCAGATCATGTCCTCCCAACAATCTAAAGTTTGTGGAAACTCACCTATCCCACTTGAGGACAACATAGATTGATCTAGTCCAACACATGGAGCACAAACCTGATCAAGGGTAACAGTTATTGATAATCCCCGTGAAGTTCTACCGGTTTTCACTGACCCTACTCTAGAAGGTGGCACTCTTGATCAGTTACCTCAAGGAGAGGTTACCAATGCTGACTTTTGACATTCTATTCATCTATTGACCAAGATAGTTAAAACACAGTCACGCCAGTCTGGTCCTATTGGTACGGGGGAGAATAAGGCAAAGTCGAGAAATTGGCAAAGTAAGAGGTATCATTATTCTGAACAAAAAGAAGGCTAACAGTATGGTAGTAAGTGGTCCAAGAGAAAGAGTTGGGTGGGTCCTAAGTCCTATTCTTTTGCTAATTCTCCATACCCAAAGTTGTTTCGAACAAAACATTTTCAGATTGGTAATGCTTCTAGGGCACAAGGTGCCTAATCTTGGGCTGGTGAGGCCCAATCAGCACCAACCCACCCTCTTTATTGGTTTCGTGGTTAGTCACACCATGGTTTTTGTGAGGAAGGGAGGAATAATTGTTTTAATTGTGGTCAGTTAGGTCATATGCAATGGGAGTGTCCCTTAAGGATTGCCTCTCTATAATACCCCGATCGTTTCTTAAGCCTAAATCCATCATTTGAGTTAATATAGATGACTTCCAAATTGATTTTTATTTTATCTCATGTTTTATTTCCCTAAATTCTACTCTCGATCATGTGGATAATTGAATAAGCTTTCCATCAACATAAGATTCACCCGAATCGAACACCCGGTGAGGAAGTTAGAGTCATTTTGTAATTCCCCGAGACTCTAACCAATAGTACAACCATGAATCAAGCTCTTGAGAAATAAATTATAGTTCTTTGGTTGTTTTCTAATCAAGTATGGTGTGTATTAAGGCCTTAAAGATGTCCTAATGATTGGGCGAATGAAAACAATCTTTACCGATTGAGTTCTTGGGAAGGATATTGGTATAGTCAACTTCAAACGAGCATATATCTCATTATACTTGGAACTTTTGAGCTCATGACCTATCAACATATATATAATTGAATTATCTTTCCAAATATACCAATTTCGCCAAAATTCGATATCGGAGCAAAGAGTTATGCCCATTTTACTCCAACATGGTTAAGCTGGAAAATGGTAACGACGGTTCTGATGGGCTGTCACATTTCTGACGACGTCGTCACTTTCTGACAACATTTCTGACGACGTCGCCAGCCTTAGGCAGAAAATCAAAAATTCGACCCTTTTGTGATGACATTTCGTGACGGCCTATCATGGGTCTGACGGCCTATCACGGATGTAGTCAGCCATTTTTTTCAGCAATTAAAGGGTATTTTGGTCTTTCCACCCATTTTGACTCTCGATATATATCCAAGTAAAGAAGAAAACTTCATTCTTCCTCTATTTCATCAAGAATACTAGGGTTTCTCTCTCAAAAATTCAATCCAAATTTCCCAAGAACATCAAAAATCCAACCATAGATTTTATAAATTGGTTCAAGATTCAAGGTACCCAAGTCAAAAGCATCAAGAACCCTAACTCAAGAAGTAGAAAAGGAGTATATAACAAGTTTATTCATTCAAATCTATAATCAAGGTATGTGGGGTTTAAAAAAGAACACTTCTTTCGTTCTTGTGCCCAAAGATTTAATTTCTACTATTGAAATCCATGATTTTCCAAAGTGGGTTTACACCCAAATTACTTTATTAATGATTTATTATATTTGAGATATTCAAGATCGATACACATGACTCTTTCATAATTTTATTTCTTAAATTGAGAACTTATGGCATGAGTTGAATATTATTGTTATGAGTTGATGATTTTTGAATGATTTGAGACAAGAGTCATTATTTAAGCTTTTCTATGAGAATTTTTATTATTGAATATATATATATATATATAATGATATTTGAGCTTGAGAGTCAAGAATGAGTTCTATGATGTTTTCTTGAAGTTTTTGATACGTGATTATTTTACAACTTCCAAATTATGACTTGATATTTAATATTGTGAATTTCATGTTCTACCATGAGTTGGTATTTCAAGTGCTTTCAAGACATGTGTCAAGTTTTAAGCTTCCTTATGAAAAATTAGATTATTGAGTATATTGATTCATAAGATTGAGTTGTTATAATGAGTCGTGTTATTTTCTCAAAGTTATTGATGCTTCCATGACTGAATGAATTGATACATCTTGATGTTGAGAAAGATTGTTTGATTTTGAGTCAAGTTAGGAATCCACAAGATGTTTATGATTTACATACGAGATATATATTTATGTTTTGGTCTTTATAATATACCCATGAGTTGATATTGATTAACGTGGATTTCCTAACACATTCTGAGCTTGTGTCTGGGAGTAGTATTTAGCACCGAGCGGGAAATGTGGTATTTCTCCGAAACTACGTGCCACCATAGGATTGATATTGATGATTGTGGGCTAGAGGCTGAGTATGGGATTGTGATTGAGAAATTAAGGTTGTACTCCTTGGCAAGAGTACGACACCCCCGCCAATGTGGGGTTCTCTCCTTAGGAGGGAAAAACGTTGGACTCCATGCGGCTCACATGGTGTAGTTATGTCGGTTATAAGAAATTTCCAAGTCCATAAGAGTTCAAGTTTCATGAGTTACCAAGTCACTCTAAGTCATGATTTAAAGAATTTGAGTTAATTATAATGATTTATGAGATTTATAATGCTTGTATTACTATTGATGATTTACAAGGAATATATTTCAGTTAATTCAAGCGAAGAAAGTTGTTATCGTCAGCATGCATGATTTTCATAATCATTTATGATAATATTTATAATGTTGCATTGCACCCCCATATACTCAGTACATTCCTTGAAGTACTGACCCCCATATATTTCTATATGCTACAGTGCCTTATAATGTAGGTACAAGTTATAGCGCAGATACCGCATTAAGTCAGTTCGCAGCTTCCAATCAGCAGGTGATGAGTTCTTTTGATTCGAGGGCTTGAGTAAGTTATACAGTTTGAGAAGTATTGTATTTTTCTTACTTTAGTCGTATTGATATTGGGTAGTTGGGAGTCATGACCCATCTATCTGAAGTTTGTACCAGTATAGGCTTCATATACAGTCAGTAGAAGTTGATGTATTCAATTTCAGTTTCATTTATAAAAGTAGAGTTGTAATCTTGTAAAGTTCATGTTTATATTGATCAAATTCAGATAAGTTCTATATTTTCACTAACTTTATATAGATTTAAGCATTTTATCCAGTTGTTTATGAGTTATGCAAGTAGGAGGGTTAGCTTGGGGTCACTTGCGCCCTAAGCACCGTGTGACATCCCGAGACCCAAATTTCGGGGCGTTACACTCTCCTATCTGTACGATGGATGGATGAATGGACTACTGATCAATGCCAAAATTATTCTCCAATTGAGGATAAAGCAGTCCCTTTCAAGTATAATAACCCAACTAGGTTCGGGTCAAACCCACAGGGAAGACTTGGATGTATATCTCTAGTTTGCTTAACTCAATAGGTTGAGCAGAAAGTAAATGGGGGGTTGTAGTAATAGTATCAAACAAGTAACAGTATATAACTTTGGTTGTAAATAGTTGGAGATGAATACTAAAGTTGTGTTCCCCTGGCTTCTCGAATCTGTAGGTTTATCGTGTGTTGCTAAACCAACCTAGTATCGTGCATGTAGAATCTGATAAGTAATGTACCCTTAAATGTCTTGTGGACTCATTTACGAATTTTATCCTTGATCTTTTGAGCCTCAATATGTCGCATTACTAACCCTTATCCTAGATCCCAGTTAACTATTACCTTTTAACTCTCAAGTTATTAGATAATAGTTAATCATCTTACATAGATAATATTGATTAGCTTGGATCGATAGTTAATCTTAATATTACTATTGTAATTATCTTTTCCTAGTCACTACTTCTCTTGTTAAATAAGTAGAAATAATCTAGGTGGGATCCTAACATTTGCAACCGCCAGAACATCAATAAGAACAAAGAAAATCCAATACATGCAAGAATATTTATCTAGAACGACTTGGTACTTCCTCTACTTCGTTAATTCGCAGGGTTTCCACAACCTTAGCTAAGGGAATTAGCCGCTCATAGTTATGATATCAGTCATGGAATTAATAGAAAAATTTATATAATCAATCTTAAAATAATGAAAGAAGAAAACTCAAAGTCTTCAATTGAATAACAAACAAAAAAACAAGAACAATAAGAGTATACGATAGCCCCCAAGGGCCTATCTCTTATTATGTAGCCTCTCTTTATATCTTCTACTATAAAAATTCTAAAGTGTATTTATAGATTACAAGATACCCTAAAAATAAAATCCTAAATAAAAAAGGAATACTTAAAGAAAATTTCATAATAAGGACTAAGAACATCATAGGAGGTATGTAGGTTACATGGAAACCCTAGAAAACAATTTCGAAATGATTCGGAATAGTTGAAGTCAGTAACCACTTACTAAGGTCACATGCGGACCGTATGTACTACTTATGGACAATATGTGGTCCTTAGTAAGTGACAGACTTCCTTTTTCCTGCTCCTGAGCCTCTGGACTTGGACCTCTGTAACGTACTTTGGTCACATATGGACCATATGTACCACATACGAACCTTATGTTCCTTTAGTAAATGATATTCTTTTTCATACTTCTGAGCATCTGAACTTCATGTTGTGGCATCTACTTATGTAACCTATGCTCGGTAAGTGGTACATACAACCAAAATTGCCTTGGTAAGTAGACAAAATCTTCAATTTTCATCTTTTTCTTCCATTTATCATCCAAAACCATCTTTTTCTTCAATTTATCATTCAAAAACTAGTTTCTAGCAAAGTCATACAAAAAATACATCAAAACTAACAAAATAGCCCTAAGTAGATGCATATTCTCAAAGTTTACGCATCGTAAGTGCTATCAATTCATAGCACATCAAGACCCTCAACTTAGAACCTTGCATGTCCTCAGACAACAAAAACACAACACAATATATAATGAAGCTTAACATATAGAAACCTAAGACACCTATGGCAGTCAACCATAAAATTTAAGCTCAAGATCATTACCCCCTCCTATTTTAACACTTCAAAACCAACTTTGTGTAAATATAAAGCACAACAATGTGACATAAAGGAATCAAGGTATGGTAATTACATTAGAAACATACAAACATGCGTATATATAAGTTACAGTACCCAGACAAGTAAACTGATAGCAATGCAACCCATGTTTCCTCACAACAAAGAAGTCCCTCTCACTCATATGAAATAATACATTTCAATTTGGGGACAATTAAGAGACACTCACTCTAAAAAGAGAAGTTCCACCAATGTATATCAAATACCATAGGCTTGCCCTTATTTTCTTTAACTTAGTTTTCAGATAGTTAAGTTAGGATCACTACAGGACTTTATTTGGCTTGTAATGTAGGATCGGGGGATGGTATGTACATATGGATAAATTTAGTGAATAAGACTCCTTGGCACTGCACCAACATTGGGGGCCACACTTTAACCAATTTCTTTTTATTCCACCCTTATTCCTCTATTTTATTCTTTTATTCATATTCAGGTTCGCTGTAGTTTCTTTTATTCTTTATTTTTTTCTTTTTTCACAATTTATCTTTATTTTTTTTCTGTTTTTCTTTTTCTACCACACCCAAACCTACATTTGTTTCACTTATTTTACCCTTCTTCATACCCAATTTACATTACACATCCTTATGATAGCCATCCTCAACTTAGGTGATTTGCCTAAGTCGAGGTGCATAATGTCCAAGGAGAAATCGGGCCAAAATAGGTTCATTGTAACGAAAATGGGAAGGTGAAAGTTTAAAATAAAGAAATAAGCCATAAGGCTCAAAAATGAAATCAAGGAATACTATTTCACATTGGGAAGATCATTTAGACTGAAAGTGGACTAATGTCAAAAACAACCTATAATCTTTTCCTAACCAACTATCCTACAACCTAGGAAAGACCAGCCGGTCAAGTTCTGGGTTCAACACATAAAGGAAACTAAGTAGTATCTAACACACACATATCACAAGGCCACATCATAAACTACTACATATCTGGTTCATGCAATTATTGGCAATGATTATCAAGTCCCTAATCTAATGCCATAGCAAGGTCCACAAAGGTCACACATATATACATTCACATAGTTCTATAAAGCAAATTTTGGAGTGGTATAATTTTTTTCAAAATCAATCCTATCATTTGCAATTGCTAGAATATCAATAAGAATGAAAAAAACTCAATACATGCAAGAATCTTTATCTAGAATGACTTGGCACTTACTCTACTTTGTTAATCGCTAGGGTTACCACAACCCTAGCTAAGTGAATTAGTTGATTATATTTATGATATCAGTCATGGAATTCATAGATAAATTTATATAATCAATCTTACAAAAATGAAAGACCAAAACCCAAGTATTCAATTGAATAAAAAAATAAAACAAGCCAAGAACAATAAGAGTATATGGTATCCCCCAAGGGCCTATCCTTTTATATTTAACCTTTCTCTCTACGTTCTATTAAACAAATTCTAAAGGGTATTTCTAGATTAAAACAAAACTTAGATATCGAATCCTAAATAAAAAGGAAAACTTAACTAAACATACATAACAAGGACAAAAAACATCATAGTAGTGCATGTAGGTTATATAGAAACCTTAGGAAATAATTTCAAAACAATCCAAAAAAGTTGAAGTCGGTGACCATTTACTAAGTTCACATACGGCCCCGTATGTACTACATACGGATAGTATGTGGTCCTTAGTAAGTGACAAACTTTCTTTTTATGCTTCTGAGCATCATGACTTGGACCTCTATAACATACTTTGGTCACGTATGGACTATTATGTACCCTTAGTAAGTGATACAGTTTTTTTATTCCTACATTTGAGTCTTTGGACTTCATGTGCTGGCACCTACATAGGTCACCTATGCTCGGTAAGTGGCATGTACACCTAGAATTTCCTTGGAAAGTAGACAAAATCTTGAATTTCCATCTTTTTCTCCCATTTATCATCCAAAACAATCTTTTTCTTCCATTTAGCATTCAAAACCTGGTTTCCAGAAAAATCACTCCAATAACACATCAAATCCAAAAAAAATAGTCGTAAGTATAGGCATATTCTATAATTTTAAGCATCGTAAGTTCTATAAATGCATAGCACAACAATTGTGCCAAAAGATATAAAACATCAATTTTATGGTGGTAACATGTTTGGTATGATTTTATGGCTTTTAAATCTCATTTCTACCCTCAGTTTGGAAAATTATGATTTTGGGATTCAGGGGTCAACTTTGTTAAAACAATGTCATTTCAAAAATCTGATATCATCATTAAGTCCAAAGCATCAAATTTAATGTGGTTATATAGTTTGTTTGTGTATATCAGATTTAGAATAAATCCCGAGGCCTTAGAAAAAACTTTAAAGAATTTTCAAATTTTAGCTAGTTTTTGGTGCATCTGCAATCACACCACTTGAGTGGCGATCACACCAAAGTTTATTGAGAGAGTGATGCAATCACACTAAGGGTGTTGTTGAGAAAGTGATGCAATCACACTAAGGGTGTCGTTAATCACCACACCTCCTCCTACTGTCAAGGTGTGCGATTGCACACCTGGTTATGCAATTGCAGTACCAGATTACCTGAAAAAGGTATAAATAGACCACTTAGGTTGCGAATTGGCTCATTATTAATCTTGACTCTAGATAACTAAACCCTAATATAGTGTGAGAGCTTAAGGGTGAATCTTATGCGTTCTTTGGAAGCTAGATTAACATCCATTTCTTGACTTTCTTACAAATTTAAGGTATAAATTCACCCTTTCTTAGTTAAATTTCATGATTAATTATTCAAAATCCCAAAAACCTTAGGGCTTGATATTAAACCCCAATTTCACTTATTTTCACTTGAATAACAGTCCTAATTCTATAATTACTAGTTTTTCCTCAATTTCATCTTCAAATCAACTTTGATTCTTGATTTTAAAATGGATTTCAATGGTTTTATCTAGTAAGGTTTTGGAATGGTTTTTATTCAATTTGGACCTCATTTTTAATTTGATTTGACTTGAGTTTTCATCTGTAGGTTCCTAAAATTATGAAAAACACATTTTTGAAATAACATTATGATTTTGCCCTTTTCTTTCGAAATCACATTTCGGGGGTCTGTTTTGACCCTGAACCAAATATAGTAAATATAAGTATTGTTGGCTTTGTTTTGGTATGTAGATTCTATATTTCTTGGTTTAGTTAATTCCGGATCATTCGTGATAGGTAAGGTCGTGGGATGATGTGTTGCTGACTAATTTTCATCCATAAGGTAGGTTATGGCTTAACTCTTGCATACTGAGTTAGATGGTCAATTTGTATACAAAATTCATGTTAGGGAGATAGGATATAATCATAAATTTGGAAATCTTAATGTGTTGTGCCTGTGTGGAAAGGCTATACGTGATGTAATTGTTGGTTTTGAAATATTACGTGATATGTGTGAGCGTGTGGGGTCTTGTATGATGTTGATAGCCTAAAATATATGTTAATAATTATATTGTGTTATTGAAATACCTATTTTGGTACCACTGGTGTATTGTGTTATATTCATACTTTATTTGGCATGTGAATCCTATGAAATTTCTTGGATGGCAGACATAATGAGTGGATAGTGGCTCATGTGGTTGTGGAATATATCATTATGGATGGCTGTTGAAACATATCATTATGGTTGGTTGTGGAAATATTAATTGTGATTGGTTGGGAGCATCAAATCCTCATAACATACACACTCATGAAACATTAGCACCACCGTGGAAGCACATCTGAGAAACACTAATAAATCTTGTAAAACCCCACCCGAGCGATGTTCCGAGAAGGAGATATTATGATATCTTATAAAACCACCCTAAGAGGATCTGTCTGGGAGGAGATATGATATATCAATTATATATGGATTGGTGAACACCCCCTGGGTCCTACTTTGAGAGGCTTGCCTCCATAGGTGTATACGGAGGTTGTGTGGCAACCTCGTGCGTCGTCATCAATATCGTCATAATCATTATGTTTACATCATTATGTTTTTATGTGATTTTACTTCTACTTGGACTTATTACTTATCTAATTTTTCCATCTTCTTATACTTGTACTTGATGATCTTGTATGTATATTGTCCTTCCTTGTCCTACTTGTATGTGGTATATTATATATTTTTTTCTTAACCGGTGGTGTTTTTTGAAATATATATGATATATTAGAACTATTAGTACAAGCGGTGTGGCTTATCATTATGGGATATTTTCTGGTGGCTAGTGATGTGCCCTTAGCGTGTATTTTATATGTGTTATTTTCTACTGTGCTCGGTCAACCTATGATACCTACTGAGTACAAATGGACTGTAATCACTCCTACTATACTCTTTTAGTACAATTCAGGTTTAGGTGTGCCCCACATTTCTTGACTCAGGCGATTGTTGGATCTTTCAAGGCAGTGGATGATTTCCAAGCGTTCGGATGTCTTCTACTATCTTTCTCTATCATTAAACTATGTCTTTACTAGTTTTCAGAGACAAAGTTGTATCTATTGGATTTTATTATTTTTTTCTTTTAGATTCGATTTGTACTAGTGTAACAACCCAAGAGTACACCCTGGATGCCACACGATGCTTACGATCCTATGAGACCATAAGCTAACCCATGAGCTGGTACCTGTTATGAGCACTGAATAAAACTGATAATCAACGTATGCAGAATTTCAATGAAATTCCATAAGGTTTTAATAACTGAAATTAATACTAAATCATAGTTTAAAATGTCTGGAAATATATTGATAAAACAACAAATAATCACAACTAAAAATTGACCAACTGTATGTACTAGTCTGACAGTCTCTAAACTGTCTGACTTTGGAGTTGATGGGACAAGCTCCCAACTAACTCCGACTGATTAAATAACTGAACTACTGACATAACTGACCATAAGATATAACTTATTCTCAAATGAAGAGGACTCACCACGATTGTTGCTGCTGATGTAATGGAAAGTCCAAGTATGATTGGGGATCCGGGCGTCTGAACCTAAGATATAAAATATCATAGAGCAAGAAAAGTGTATGTAGTTAGTACTTTTTAATGTACTAGTATGATAAATAAGGTTATACTGATATACACGAGTTCATATTCATGAGTAATAACTGGCTGAATGTAAGGCATGAGGTACTGAGTAACAATGCATGAAAATTGTAAAGACTGAGAATGCATGACCATACATAAAACAAGTACCGAAGTAGCCGGTAAACTGAGATACTAAAATCTGATAGTTAATTAACTGGTAAACTATATGCTATGGTCAAGCAAGACTGAATTGAATTCTAAACTGAGTGCTAAAACTGAAATTATGGGATTTTTCATCTAACCGACATGCCCCAATATAGACTGATTGGGGTCCAACCTGTCACCCTAGTTGAAAGGGTGTTAGTACCATGCCACGAGTTACTAACAATGGTTGGATCAACCCTAATCTGCCAGGAAGGCTTATGAGATATATATATTTATGTCAACCCTTGACTGGCAGGAAGACACATTAACCTACGCTGGCTACGTGGTTCTGTAACTCAAGAATTGCTACTAAGGGTAACACCCTAAACTGGCAGGAATTCCCCCATCCCTGGGTTTGATCGGTGCTGAATCCTACTCCCAATTGAACTGACACTGAGCACTAAACTGGGTTAGGCTTGACTGTACTCACACTGACCTTGTTAACTGACTGAGTACTACTTCGCATGATTCAACTGTGACCTTTCTAAGACTACTGTAAACTAGGTAAATAGCTATATTTTGGGTATTATAGTCACCAGTACTCGATATCAGTGATAATAGGACCATAACATAAATTTTAAAACACAACAAACAGTCACAATTCAAATTTCACTCATTTAGACATTTTATCAAACACTTGGAAGGCATAACCTTGTACATGGGAATGATCAACATACTAACATATCATGACTTCCACAATAAGTTCACAATTTAGGGGATTCAACATGATACTTACATTAACCAACGTACGCATTAGTTTATTTCACACGAAATTCACACATTCATAACTTGAAACTCAAATTACAACTCATGCATGGACATAATATGATCTAAATCAAGCAAATCCAAAACTCAAGCTTTGAAAAAGGTTCTTGGACACCAAGGGTTGGAAGGGACCCAAGGATGAACACTTAACATACCTCAATTGAAGAATTCATAAGGGTTCTTGGTGGCTACCTTGAAACTTGAGCTTAAATCTTGAAGATCTAAGGTTTGTTCTTGAGAGATAATGGCTTTCAATTGAGGGAGTTTGAGTAAAAGATGACCAAATATACTTTTTAGGGCTTTAATCCCATGTTATGGACCTATTGGGTGAAGGAAAAATAACTCATTTTCCCTTAAAACACGAAACAAAATTGAAGAAAATGCATGGACCAGACTGGGCAGGGCATTACGAGATCCATCGCAGGCTTCCGTAGAATTGGACTGGGTAGGGTGCCATGGGCTAATCGCCCTCCGCTGCTTTTTTGGAAGTCTAAACACACCCTTACGCTTGTTTAAAAATTTTAAAACTCACTCAAGATGTACTATTGACTTCCGCAATCATGAATCAACTTAAAAACTAACTTTCTGATATCGAAAAGGTCGAGAATAAATACATCAAAGTTTGAGGGATTTAGAAATGACTTAGTCCTAACACTTAGTAAAACATTCTAAGTCTTGGACCCTTTTTACATGCAAGAGTGAGCTAAAAAGAGCTTAGGATCTTACGGGGTCTTACAATATCTCCCCCTTGGGAATATTCATCCTCGAATGAGACTGGTTAAGCTGAGAACACTAAGGAATTGAAGTTACATGCTGAATAGACATGCAAAAAATATGATTACATGACTGAGTTGATTTGTGAATGCATAAGTGACATGATAATGATATACAGTTAGAATTGAGTATGAAGTAGAATAAATCTAAGGAATATTGTTACCTTAGGCTGAGTCTAAGTTTCTAGACAAGAGATGAGGGTAACTGGTTTGCATTTCTGCTTAGGATTACCAAGTGGCTCCCTCAACAGGCTGGTTTTTCCAAAGGACTTTAACCAAGATAACTTCTTTGTTCCTTAGTCTATGAATCTGACTGTTAAGAACTTCGACTGGAATTTCTTTATAAGAGAGACTGTTCTGAACATCTATACGTTCTAAGGAGGGATACAACCACTAGGTCACCAATATACTTCTTTAGCAAGAAGACGTGAAATACTGGGTGCACTGATGCTAAGTCTGCAGGCAACTCGAGTTCATAGGCTACCTTCCCATTGCAACTCAAGATCCTGTAAGGACCAACATATTGGGGACTGAGCTTTCCCTTTTTGCCAAACCTCTTTACTCCCTTAATGGGAGAGATCTTCAGATACACAAAATCCCCAATCTCAAACTCGTGATCTTTTCTCCTCACATCCACATAAGATTTCTATCGGCTTTGGGTTGTCTTAAGACTTTCCTTGATCTATTGAACCTATCAACGTTGTATCCCCTACCTGAAACCAACCAATAGGAGATCTATACTTCCTTCCATAAAAATCCTCAAATAGAGCCATTTAAATACTAGAATGATTGATGTTATTATATGCGAACTCTATCAAAGGTAAGTGATCATCCCAATTACCTTTAAAATATAGGACACACTCTCTCAACATGTCTTCTAGGGTCTGAATGGTCCTCTCTGCTTAACAATCCATCTGAGGGTGAAAGGTTGTACTGAGGTAAACTTAGGTACCAAGACCCTTTTGAAAAGCCTTCCAAAAATAAAAGGTAAAATGAGTACCTTTATCTGAAATGATGGACAATAGGACTCCATGAAACCTAACCAATTCTCTAAGGTAGAGATTAGCATAGTACTCAACTAAATAAAAAGTGTGGACTAGCAAGAAATGGGTTTATTTGGTCATCTGATCCACAATGACCCAAATCGAATCATGTTGATGACGAGTACGAGGCAAACCCATCACAAAGTACATGTTTACTTCTTCCTACTTCCAAGTGGGAATATTAAACTCTTATGTATAACCACTTGGATTTTGGTTCTCAACCTTAACCTGCTAACAAATAGAGCACTTAGCTACAAACTCCATAATATCCTTCTTCATACTGCTTCACCATTAGATTTCCCATAGATCGTGGTACATCTTAGTAGCCCCTGGGTGAATAGAGCAATGCGCACCATGCGCTTCTACAAGAATTTGTTGACTCAACTTATTTACACATATAAAGTAACACACCATCTCCCCCTTGGAAGAAAACCTCTACTTTCTGGTCTAGGACAGACTCCTTCAACATAACCAAATTAGAATCCATGTCCCTCTTTTCTTTCACTTCGGCAACCAAAGAGGATTCCAAATTATTTTGCACCCACACACTACCCTCGGCTAAATCAACCAAACAAACGCCTAGTCTGGCAAGCTGATGAACTTCCTGAACTAGTTTCTTCTTATCATTTTTAACGTGATCAGCACTACTCATGGATAATCTACTAAGGTCGTCTTCCACTATATTAGCCTTGCTTGGATGATACAGAATACTCATGTCATAGTCTTTCAATAACTCTAACTACCTTCTCTGGCGTAAGTTTAAATCTTTCTATGAGAATACGTACTGCAAGCTCTTGTGGTCCGTTAACACATCAATATGTACCCCATACAAATAGTTCCTCCAAATCTTTAAGGCAAACACAATAGGTGCTAGTTCAAGATCACATTTAGGGTAATTCTTTTCATGGGTCTTAAGTTGTCTAGAGGCATAGGTTATGACCTTACCCTTCTGCATCAAAACACAACCCAAACCAACTCTGGAAGTATCACAGTAAACAACAAACCCATCTGAACTATCGGGTAATATCAAGATTGGGGCTGAGGTGAGTGGAGTATTCAACTCCTGAAAACTCTTCTTACAAAAATCTGACCATTGAAACTTGACTTTCTACTGAGACAATCAGGACATGGGGGACTCAATAGATCAAAACCCTTTAATAAACCATTGGTAATAGCCATCCAAACCCAAAAAAACTCTTGATATCTAATGGAGAAATAGGTCTGGGCTAGTTTCTCACTACTTCGGTCTTTTTAGGGTCAACTCTAATGCCATCACAAGAAATGATATGGCCAAGAAAAGCTACTAATCTTAGCCAAACTTTGCACTTACTAAATTTGGCAAACAATTGATGGGCTCGAAGAGTCTGCAATACTATTCTGAGATGGTCTGCATGACCAATTTTCATTACGGGAATAGATAAGGATATCATCTATGAAGACTATGATGAGCATGTCCAAGTACTGTTTGAACACTCAGTTCATCAAGTCTATAAAGGTTGTTAGGGTATTTGTTAGACCAACGAACATGACTAAAAATTCGAAGTGACCACATCGGGTTTAGAAAGTTGTTTTTGGAATGTCATATTCTCTTACTCTGAGTTGATGATAGTCAAATCTGAGGTCTAATTTAGTAAATTAACTGGCACCCTGAAGTTTGTCGAACAAGTCGTCTATTCTAGGAAGTGGGTATTTATTCTTAATTGTGACTTTGTTCAACTAACAGTTGTCGATGCACATCCTAAGAGAATTATCTTTCTTACGCATGAATAGGACTGTGTGCCCCACAGGGAGACACTAGGACTGATGAATCTCTTATCTAGGAGATCTTTCAACTTTTTTTTAGTTCTTTGGATTCAGCTGGGGCCATTCTGTATGGCAGAATAGAGATGGGCTGGGTATCTGGAAGAAGGTCTATCCTAAAGTCATTTATCTTTTAGGAGGAACTCCGGGAAGATCTTCAGGAAACACCTCCAGAAATTCCCTTGCTACTGGAATCGACTAAAGATTGGGCATATCAAAACTAGAGTCTTTGACCCACACAAAATGATAAACACATCCCTTGGATATCATTTTTCTCTAAAGTATGAAACAAGATGACCCCTAGGCGTTGTGGTACTACCCGTCTACTCAAGGACTGGTTGATTTGGGAACTGGAAGTAGATAATTCTGTTTCTACAATCAACTGAAGAATATCATGAATGAAGCCAATCCATGCCGAGAATAACGTTAAAATCCATCATCTCTAGTTCTATAAGGTCTACTAAGGTAACTTTCTGAGATAGTATAATCGGGCAGTTTTTGTATACCCGCCTAGCTATGATAGACTTACCTACTGGGGTAGATACTAAGAAAGGCTCTATTAAGGTTTTGGGACTGACTCCAAAGTTGACCGCTATATAAGGGGTTACCAAAGAAACAGACACTCCAGGGTCAAGCAAAGTATAACATGTAAATACAAGAATTGATGCCTACCAATAACCACATCAGGAGAAATTTCCTGATCCTGTCGGGATTGAAGTGTATAGAGCCTGTTTGGGCGTTGCCCACTGGTGGTACTAGAAGTGGAACCCTGCTGAGATGGGCGATCGGACTGAACTGGGGGACAATTGTGTTGAATATGCGGACCTGCTTACAGACATTCTTTGATTCTATGACCTGGCTTGCCACACCCAAAACATACATCGCTGTCAGCTATATAAATACCATAATGGTTCCTACCACATTTCTGGCAAAGTAGATTTATTCGAGCACTGTTCATACTACCCTGAGCTTAGAGCCTGGCACCCAAGTTAAATCCTTCTTAAAAAGTTAAGGAAATTATTTTGAGAATCTCAAAAACAACTTGATCATCAATTGAAAGGCGTATCTCAATTAGGTCAAGCAGTGAATATACAATATTATATCAAGAGAAACAGAAATATAATCAACTCCACAAAAGCGTGAGTAATTCAATGTTAGGGATGTATAACAAAGATGTAGTTGTATGTTGGACAAGTGCAGAAGAAGTAGGGACACACATGCTCAATTCAAGTTAATGTTGTAAAAAAGTGTCATAAATGATCTTCATCTCCCACTTTCCTATTGCATGCTTTGTACTAATATTTTTAAGGATTGATAAGACGAAGGCATTTCATTCTTCTATCCAAATATGTGTCATCCTTTGTTTACCCCATTTAAGCTTTAGTCCTATTTTTCTTTCACGCCCCTCTTTTGGAATTAAGATAGAATCAACAAAGTTCAAGAAAAAGTATCAAGTAAAAGAATTGATTGAGAAAAGTTTCAGAAAAAAAGAGAGAAATGTGTTCAAGAAGAAACAAAGAAAAGAGTGTAGAAATTAGATACGGTTTCTCATTGGTTCGCGAGTTTGGGTTCGGGTTAGCAAAAACAAGGGACTTGGGTAAAAGCTAAAGTTTGTTCAGATTGAGGTTCCATTCGAGGTTTTTGGGTCTGGATCCATCTTCTAATTACATTATTTGGCACAATAAAACTTCTATTGAGGTTTATTTCTCATCTCATCCATGGTTAATTTTAATTATGTGATACTTTGTGTGGTAAATTCATGGTGTGTGCACTTTGCTTTCATTGATTTTGATATGTTTGGATCATTTTAGGAGAATGTTAATATTGATTGTTTGATTGTTTGAATTGAATAATGAAATGATTTAAACTCCATTGGGAATAAGTTGGGATGGAAATTAAAAGTTGGTAAAGTGAATATTGACTTGTGTTGATTAATTTTGATTCATTGATGATGTTGAATGTAATAGAATCATGATAAATTAAAATGAGTAGACAACGGTAGGCCGGGTAGGAAAAACATAGGAATTGTGGATTGTTGAGCGTTGAATGTGTTGAATGGCCTTTATTTCATCGCATCTAAACTCATTGTACTCATTTGGCCAGGTAATCCCTCGAGGAAAATTATATTTGTTACCGGAGAATGCCCCGCGATATTTTATACGTGGAAGACCGATCGTGATCAAGGCCTAAGGCATTGGGTAAAGCATAGTGTAGGATAGTTAGAATAGTTTAGATTTTAATATTAGCTTTTCTTATTTCTGTTTGTAATAAATTAGACTGAACATTATTTTTTGGACTTTAGACTGTTTTGTTGTTTGTTTTGTGCGTTGTGTGTTTTCTTTGATTTATGTATTTCCTAGTGTCATACTAGCCGATATATATTCTACAAAGTGATCGTGGTCGAAGTATGAGATCGAGGGGTGCCTAATACCTTTCTTTCGATCAGCAGAATTCCTGAATTAAAATGGACTAATCTTTTAATGAGTCAAAAAATCATTTTGAAAAGGATTTCCAAAGGTGACTTGGCACACCAAATTATGTCAAGTAGCAACTCTGAATTTTTATTGTTAAAAGTTTTTTTTGTAATAAATTTTCCTTTTTTTACTTGATAATAAAACCCTTTCAAACTTTAAAAACAATCTTTTTAGGTAAAAAGGGTTGTGATACTGGTTAGCTCAGATTGGGGTGTGTCAGTTATTAGTAGCTTTCATAGTCCATACCTCATAGTTCATAGTTCATGGTTCATCTTTAGATACTTACATGACCTTGTATTCAATTGTTTAGCTTATTATACAGTACATGCTTATTATGTGATCTTGCATCGGTTTACCTTGTAAATGCAACATGATTAGATTATATCATTTATTCTCTATTTCGTATACTCTGTACATTCAAAGTATTGATCGCATACCTTCTTTTGTGTTATATTGTCTCATAATATAGGTTCTGACATTCAATATTTAAATTGCGCACAGTACGATCTCCTAGTATATCAACAGCAGTACTTTGGTGAGTCCTCAGCATTTGAGGATTAGTATGAGAATTTTATTTTATTTTATTTCAGTTTTAGATAGTTAGAGTTAGTTAGGGATTTGTCCCAGCAACTCTTCTTATTAGAAAATTTCAGATATATAGTTAGATGTTTAGCTTTTGTGGTTTTAAACTTAGATATTATTACTGGTTGATTCATTATTTCATCATTTAGTTTAGCTTTCACACAGAATTTTTTCAGAAGTTATTTCAGTATTCATAGTGTTATGCCAGGCCATGGGTTTGCTTGGGGTCACTTCTAACTCTACGTGTTACAATTAGGAAGTAGTCTCAGATCGTAACATGAAAGCACTGAACTGGCACATGGGATATTTGTCCCTAATGATTGACAAACTGTATGCAAGAACCTAATACCTAAAAGGTGTAAACACATAGTCAACTATACAGGTGGAAAAAGTGTTGTCCATATAGCTGGTTGGCAACACTTGCAATTGGTTGGTGAGGTTGCAGTAAAGTTGCAGTTGTCCTTTTCCTACTCAACCAATAACATTGCTCCTGAGTTTTTCCCTCTCCCTTATATAAGCAAATGCGGCAAGAGGCAAAACCTAGTTTTTTTCACATTCTAAAATTCACATTCTCTCAGCAAAAGTCGTCTCTCTTCATCACTACCTGAACAATAAGGATCAATTCCAAGAATATTAGTTTGATGCTTAGATTGTTGAGTCAGTGTATTATTCTTTACATGTAAACCTACTCTTATATTATAGAATTCTTGTGTAGGTATTTGTTGTTCCGTTCTCAAGTTATCATCTTGTACCTAGATAGTTAGAGGTAGTTGTTAGACTTATTAGAATAGAGTTGTTGTCATAGATGCACAATAGAGTTGTTGTAGGAGTTGATGATTAAGGGGTCGCTTGGTTGGGAAACAAGTTATGCTGGGATTAGTTATGTTGGGATTAGTTATACTGAGATTAGTTATACTGGGATTAGTTTTCCTGGGATTAGTTATCTTGGTATTACTTTTTAAAAATAATGTTCATTGCATTCTTTTTAAAAATTGATAGTTTGTTTACAAAAATACTCTTCACCTTATTTAGCTTAATTATTTTCCTTCATATTAAACCATACAAAAAAAAATTAAAAAGTTACTATTTTTTTAAACTTTAGTAGTTTCTTTATCCTAAAAATACATGTTAAGAAATTTATGTCAATATTTCTTTAACGTGTATGAAGCTTTAATATTTCATGTTAAATTACTTATTTTGTCCTAAATTCTATAACATGTTGATAATCCCATTTTTTGTTAAAAAAAATTATCATCAAAAAATATGAAAAAAAATTACTCTCATTTTTCGTTATTTAGTATCGTATTTGGGAGTTAAATTGTACTTATTAAAAGAAAATTAAATATTTTTAGCTATATTTAAAAAAATATTTAATAATTAAGCATGTACTAAGTTAGAAAGAAAATGTCAAAATATTAATTACTTGTCCGTGATAAATTTGTTAGGAAAAATGAAAATCTAATGTAAGATTAATAAACATTTCTACAAAATAGAAAGATAATAAACCCTTGCGTAAATTTTGAATTTGATTGTATAAATAGTTTTTATAGTGTCACTATCATTTTTTCATGACTCATCATTTTTGTAGCATTTAATAAGCTCATATGATTTTTCAAATTTATCAAAATGAATGAAATTTGTATAGCAATTAAAATTTAAATTAGGGATAAAATTGATAAAAGAATTTGATGTGAAGACTACCAAAATCTCACATTCTCTTTTATATATATATATATATATATATATATATATATATATATATATATATATATATATATATATATATATATATATATATATATATATATATATATATATATCATGAAAAGTCATAATCAAAGGTTTTGAGGGTAATTTGTCATTTTATAGTTTTATCCCAAGGATAAATTGTATTGAAATTATTATATCATCATATGTGTGGGATAATTTATCCCGGTACTATTTATTAGTCCCGAAATAAGTTATTCCGGATATTGAAACCAAACGACGTATCAAAAATTTTATTTCAGGACTATTATTTTATTTCAGGATTATATGTTTTAGTACCTCAAACCAAACGGCCCCTAGGAGTTTAATCTTAGGATTGTATGAGTTTATAATTCTAAAGTTGCTTGAGATTAATGGATTGATTGATAACCTTATGAACCAACCGGGCATGATTTTTTCATCTCTTGAGCATGGAGGTTTTCACGTAATATTGTGTGTTACTTTGCATTGTTCTAATTGTTGTTGATTAGTTTTACTTTCTATTACTGTGTGTCAAGGACCTGGTCCCTTGACACTGGTGGACCCATACATGCCTTCATATAACTAAAGGTGTGCATTGGTCGGTTCGGTTCAATTTTTTATATTATTGATTTGGTTTATTGATTTTTGGTTTTTAAAAATGCTAAATCAATAATCAAACCAATAAGATATTTTTATTGGTTTTTAGTCCTTAACGGTTCGATTTTCGGTTTAATCGATAAGAAAATACTCATAAAATAGAAATAGTAGTAACTAACTTGAAAAAAAATTGAATCTTAGTTGCAACTAATAATCCTACATGATATGTTTTAATTTACAAGAATCTTCAAGTTTGAACCAAATGTTGTTAGTACAAATTAAGAGTTTGTATCATTGAAATAATAGTTTTGTTAATTTGTAGAAATTAAAGGAAAATTAGGAGAAATATATAATAAGTCATATATATATTCTTATTGGGTTATCGGTTTACCCAATAACCCAAAAAGAAAGAATCGAACGGAACCAATAACCCAATAAATTTTTATTATAAAACCATTAAAAACAGTTAACCCAATGACAATAAACCAATAACATTTTTATCGGTTCAGTTTATCAGTGTAACGCCCCAAACTTTTTCTTAGCTAAATTTTGTCCCTAAAATATCAAGTATTGGCTTCTAGAATGATTTATACTTTTTTTCAGTGGAATTCCTTAGATTTCAACTTTTCATTTCGTAGATGATCGAATAAGTTTTCCGTCGGCATAAGATGCGTCCAAAGCGGACACTCAGTGAAGGAGTTATGGGTAATTTAAGTCCTAGTCATAAAACACCATCATTCCTATTCTTAGCGCGTTGCGGAGAGAGTGTAAATGACGATGGTCAATTTCTAGTGGGACTCCGCGATAGTGGTGCATCGCAGAGTGGACCAAATTCTCATTCGTCAATGTTCAGTGAGCCACCGCGATAGTGGCGCATCGCGGTGGCCCATGAAATCGGGCTCCCAGTTATATTTTAATACTGGTCTCATTAAGGGTACATTGGGTATTTCCCACACCCTTATCAGTCTAAACACGAGATTTCAACCCCAATTGAGCATATTACTCATACATTCACCAAAAATATTCAAGAACACTCTCTATGGTTTTATATTGATAATCCAAATAAATCAAGATTCAATCGTGGGTTTTCAAAATAAATTGAAGATTTGAAATCCCCAGGCCATGGGCATCAAGAAGCATCCTTTAAATTTCTAGATAGAGGTACGTGGGGTTTATCCTAAAAAACTACATGGGCTTAAAACCATTAGAGCATGATTTTTAGATTTTTATGCATGAATTTCAAAGGAGTTTTGGAATCTATGTTCTAAATTACGTACTCCGAATGTTTTAATGTTACTATTGTTTTAACCTTGTGGTCCTATCCCCTAAATTGATTTACATGTATACGTATATGTATGGAATTTGAGATTTAAGATCGTTGAGAGCATAAATGATGAAGTCTCTCTCGTGTATTGAATTAAAGATTTATGATTTTGTGATTTGAAAGATGTTTTCAAAATATTATAGCATTTGAGCATGATTTGAAATTGTTGAGAGGGTGTTTCTTGATATAAATGTGTTCTTGTGTTTAAGAGAAAGAATTGCATGTGAATTGAGAACTTTAACATGACCACCTTGTACTGTACTACTGAAATGCTTGACAAAGATGAGTTCCTTGCATGTGTTTACATGAGGTTTGAGAAAGAGTTTCTTTGAATTGAATTATTGAAATGGTGGTCCCAAAACTTGTGTTTTGAAAATAAAGATTTACGATAGACTAATAATGGCTCAGAGATGTGACTTGCAAGTGAATGGTATGACGATACCATATGTATTTATGCCATAACAGATTATGTTTTCATAGCATATTTTCAGAGTATGTTTACAAAGACTGTATGTTTTGATAGTTTTAAAAAGGGGCTAAAAGAGGGTTAGGTGGTTACCCGAAGAAGGCGCAAGTTCAAGCAACTCTTATCCTGAAACAGTATTTGCCGATATGGGTCAATTATTATTGTACGCTGGCGACGGCAGTGTGGCATAGAAGATTCAGAGACTCCGACTCTTGCAGCACACTTGGGCTGGGGGCTTCACTGCTGAGTTAATAGAAGTTTCCATATAGCCCATAGAATTTTTTAGAGTTGTAGCGCTGAAGTAATATAGATTTTTCAGAGTTGAGATGATTTTTACAGTGTCTTTAAAATGCCCAT
This sequence comes from Capsicum baccatum var. pendulum, assembly GCA_030864225.1. Classification (NCBI taxonomy): domain Eukaryota; kingdom Viridiplantae; phylum Streptophyta; class Magnoliopsida; order Solanales; family Solanaceae; genus Capsicum; species Capsicum baccatum. The sequence continues at coordinate 70,747,358 of CM061560.1, forward strand.
GTGAATTCTTACTAATGAACTGTTTTAAATTGCTCTCATATATGTTGAATAATAAATGGTTATTTTGGATATGCTCTGCGTACCAGTACATCTGTATTGACCCCCCCTCCCCCTACCTCTCAGGTTCTGAGACTCGGTCTAGGGGTCCAGATAAGCAGTAGATAATTAAGATAGCTAATCAAATTGTGTAGTGGTAAGCCTTGTCTAATCCAGAAGGCCTGTCTTTTCAGATTATGTCTCTTATTTTAGTTTTGGTCTACTGGGGGCCTTGTCCCAGTTTCAGAAAGTTATCAAATTTTCATGTAGTAGAGATTTCATAGATTGAGTCAGATGTTATTTAGATATAGATGATTTACAGCTCCCATACTTATGTTGAATTCAGAATTGACTATGTTTCCATAGCAGATTATATTTCCGCATCTTCTTTTATTATATGAATGTTGTGCATGATTACCAGATAGAGAAGGGCATTCCGGGCCTTCATGGTCGGGATGTCCGTCACGGCCAGGCCCTAGTTCAGGTCGTGACAAACTTAGTATCAGAGCACGATTCATGGTCCCAAGATGTTTGTGAAATTATGTTGGGTAGAGTCTTGTTTATGGGTGTGTAGCGCGCCATACTTATAAGCAAGAGGCTACTAGGCGTTTAAGAATATTTCTCTTCTTTGTGATTTAGTTCGTGCTTCAGAGTTAATCTGTCCCCTATAATGACCTCTTGCTTTTAAGAAAACCAGCGATGCCTCCTCGTCGCACCAACGTTAATGCTCAGGATGATGAAGTCCATCCCACCCATAGGATACGGACCCATAACAGAGATCATACCCCAGAACCTGTTCCTACTCTGGGAGTACCTCATATACCAACCAGTCCTCCTAGAGATCCCTGGACGGGGGCTAATCGCACTCAGCCTCGTGAATGAGAGGTTTCTAATGCTGAATTCAGACAGTCTATTCACATGCTGGCACAATTGGTAACCACACAGACTTAGAGGTCGGAGGATGAACCCGCCCAAATTCTCTAGCGCTAAGGTAGAAGAGGACCCGCAGGAGTTCGTAGACAAAATGGAGAAGATTTTCAAAGTAATGCATGTTGATCAGGTGGAGGGTGTTGAGCTAGAAGTATACCAGCTAAAGGATGTAGCAAACCAATGGTACAATGAGTAGGAAGATATGAAGGGTGACAGTGTTGAGCCCACAGTTTAGGATGAGTTTGTGGAAGCTTTTCTTGACCGATTCTTTCCTCTGGAGCTGAAGGAAGCTAAATCAGAGGAGTTCATGAACCTTAAGCAGGGTAAGATGAGTGTTCGGGAGTATACTTTAAGTTTAACTAGCTGGCTCGTTATGCTCCTGATATAATGAGTAGTATGAGGGCCCGAATGAGAAAATTTGCTTCCAGCCTTTCAGATGATCTGGTGCTTGAATGCCAGGGAGCTATGCTGAACAGGGATATGGACTTTGCTAGACTGTCAGTCCACATGCAGCAAGTTGAGAAGAAAAAGAAGAAGATAGCCGAATCTAGGGAAAAGGACAGGCAAGCAAAAAGAGCCAGAGCGACAGACCAGAGTCATAGTCAGTAGCAGAGCGGTAATTGGGGTAGAAAATGGCAAAAGAAAAAGAATTAGGGTAATACACAATCGGCAGCTAGTGCTCCAGTGTCCAGATCCACAGCGGAGTAGCGCATCCAGAATTTTCAGTCTAGTCAAGGGTCGAGGATGCAGGGTACGCAGTCGCAGGGAAGTGTAGCCCAAACCTCTCAGTCCTATCCGCGTTATGGGAGATGCGGGAGAAATCATCCAGGGAGATGTCAGTTTGGCGCTTTGGTGTGTTATTCATGTGGCCAGCCAGGCCATATCCATAGAGACTGTCCGGCGGCAAAGAGTAATGTTAGAGGATCCAAGTCACAGGCGAATTCATCTGCACCACCACCTCAGAAGGGTGCCACTTCAGCCGTCGAAAATGGTCGAAACCGATTGTATGCTTTGACCAACCGCCAGGAGGCAGAGGCCTCACCATATATAGTCATTGTTATATTACAAATATTTTCTCGTGATGTGTATGTATTACTTGATCCCGGGTCTACCTTGTCTTATGTGACCCATACGTGGCTGTTGGTTTTGGGTTTGAGCTTGATGTGATTGCTGAACCTTTTTCAGTTTCCACCTAGGTGGGAGATTCTGTTGTGGCTAGGAGGATGTATAGAAATTGTGTTATGTCTATTTTCAGCCGGGATACTGAGGCAGATCTCATAGAACTTGATATGGTTGATTTTGATTCCATCTTAGGGATGGACTGGCTTCATTCGTGCTATGCCACCTTGAATTGTAGGACTCGAAAAGTCACCTTTTATTTTCCAAATGAGTTTGTGATAGAATGGGAGGGACATTCTCTAGCACCTAGAGGGCACTTCATATCTTATCTCAGGGCCCGTAAACTTATTTCCAAAGGTTGCTTGTATCATCTTATTTGGGTTAAAGATTCTAGTGCCGAAATTCTCCCTCTTCAATTTGTCTCTGTAGTGAATAAATTCCCGAAAGTCTTTCCAGATGATCTTTCAGGAATACCACCTGATAGGAAGATAGATTTTGGTATTGATTTATTGCCAGATATCCATCCTATTTCTATTCCGCCATATAGGATGGCTCTTGTCGAGCTAAAAGAGTTGAAAAACAGCTAGCAGATCTTCTAGATAAAGGTTTTATCTGCCCCAGTGTGTCTCCCTTGGGTGCACCTGTACTTTTCATGCGAAATAAAGACGGTTCCCTTCATATGTGCATAGATTACCGCCAGTTAAATAAGGTCACGATTAAAAATAAATATCCCCTTCCTAGGATTGATGATCTTTTTTATCAACTTCAGGGTGCTAAATGTTTTTCAAAGATATACCTTTGTTCGGGATATCACCAGTTGAAAGTTAGAGAGTCAGATATTCCCAAAATAGCTTTATGAACTAGATATGGCTATTATGAATTCTTAGTCATGTCCTTCGGGTTGACTAACATCTCTGCAGCTTTCATGGATCTAATGAATAGGGTTTTTTATCTGTTTCTAGATTTGTTTGTCACTGTATTCATTAATGACATTTTGGTATATTCTAAGAGAAAGGAGGACCATGCCAATCACCTCCGAATCATCCTTCAGACCCTTAAAGATCATAAATTGTATGCAAAATTTTCCAAGTGTGAATTCTGGTTGAATGCTATTGCGTTCTTGGGGCATATTGTATCTAGTGAGGGGATTAAGGTTGATCCCCAAAAGATTGAGGCAGTGAGAAAATGGCCAAGAACCATGACTCCAACCGATATTCAGAGCTTCTTGGGTTTGGCGGGTTATTATAGAAGATTCGTCGAGAGTTTTTCTTCCATAGCTACACTACTTACTAAGTTGACTCAAAAAAAAGTGAATTTTTTGTGGTCTGACTCTTGTGAGAATAGTTTTGAGAAGTTGAAAGACAAGTTAACTACTACTCCTATTCTGAATCTTTTGGAGTGTACAGAAGGTTTTGTTGTATACTGTGATGCGTCCCGAGTGGGACATGGGTGTGTTCTTATGCAGCACGTTAAGGTAGTGGCTTATGCATCTAGGCAGTTGAAGGTGCATGAACGGAACTACCCTACTCATGACTTGGAGTTAGCGGCTGTGGTTTTTACACTTAAGATCTGGTGGCATTATTTGTATGGGGTACATGTTGATATATTTACTGACCATAAGAGTTTACAGTATGTTTTCTTGCAGAAAGAATTGAATCTCAGGCAGAGGCAGTGGTTGGAACTTTTAAAAGACTATGACATGAGCCTGCACTATCATTCGGGCAAAGCGAATGTGGTAGCCGACGCCCTCAGCAGGTTATCTATGGGCAGTCTTTCTCATATGGGGGAAGAAAAGAGGTAGATGGTGAAGGATATTCACCGACTTACAAATCTAGGAATGCAAGTTTTGGATTTTGAGGATGGAGGAATGGTTGTTCATGAGATAGCTAAATCTTTCCTTTGTACAGAAGTCAAAAAGAAGCAGGTTGAAGATCCCATCTTGATGCAGATCAAGAAAGATGTGGGTCAACAAAGGGTATTGTTTTTTTAAATTGGTGGTGATGGTGTTTTAAGATACCAGGGTAGATTATGTGTGCCAGATATAGATGGTCTGAGGAAGAGAATCCTTGACGAAGCTCACACGTCGAGGTATGTTGTTCACCCTGGCTCTACTAAGATGTATCAGGATTTGAAAACCATTTATTGGTGGAATAATATGAAGCGTGATGTGTCTAACTATGTTGCCAAGTGTTTGAATTGTCAACAAGTTAAAGTAAAACATTTGAAGCTAGGTGGTTCTTCTCAAGAGATAGCTTTGCCTTTTTGGAAGTGGGAGATGATTAATATGGACTTCATTACAGGACTTCCGAGGTCCCGAAACTAGTATGATTCCATTTGGGTGATTGTAGATAGGTTGACCAAGTCAGCTCACTTTCTACCTGTCAGGATAAATCATTTGGGAGAGGATTATGCCAAGCTGTTCATTGCAGAAATAGTTCATTTTCATAGGGCACCTGTGTCCATCATATCTGACATAGGTACACAATTTTCTTCACAGTTTTGGAGATCGTTTCAAAAGGGTTTAGGTACCTAAGTGAATGTGAGCACGGCTTTCCACCCTCAGACAGATGGGCAAGCTGAGGCACCATCCAGACCCTTGAGGGAATGTTGAGGGCCTGCGTGATTGATTTTAAAGGTAGTTGGGTAGAGCACTTGTCATTGATAGAGTTCGCATATAATAATAGTTTCCATTCCAATATTAAGATGGCACCTTTTGAGGCATTGTATGGGAGAAGATGTAGGTCCTCGATAGGATGGTATGAAGTAGGTGAGACCCAGATATTTCGGCCTGATCTTGTTCATCAGGCAATAAAGAATGTGAAAGTCATTAAAAACGACTTAAGACAGCTCAGAGTCGTCAGAAGTCTTAAGCCAATGTTAGGAGAAGAGATCTAGAGTTTGAGGTTAGAGATTGGGTATTTCTCAAGGTTTCTCCCATGAAGGGAGTCATGCGATTTGGGAAGAAAATTAAGTTGAGTCCTCACTCTATAGGACCATATCAGATTGTGATAAAGATAGGTAGAGTTACGTATGAGTTAGAATTGCCATCTAGTTTGGGTTCGGTTTATTCGGTATTTCATATATCTATGTCGAAGAAGTGTATTGGAGACCATTCTTTAGTATTGCCTATCGAAAAAATCAAAGTGACAGACTCCTTATCCTATGAAGAAAAGCCTATAGAGATTTTGGATCGCCAAGTTAGAAGATTGAGGAACAAAGAGATAGCCTCAGTTAAAGTTTTGTGGAGAAACCAGAAAATTGAAGAAGCGAATTGGGAATCAGAAGTTAACGTGAGAGCTAGATACCTAAACCTTTTTTATCTAATGGATGACGAAATGGAAGGTAAAATAGTTGCCTTATTCTTTTTATGCCTTAGTATGCTTGAAATTATACTAGTCTGTATCCCGCGTCAACATTCGAGGGCGAATGTTCTCAAAGGGGGATATTGTAACACCTCGAAGTTTTTCTTAGCTAAACTTTGTCCCTAAAATATCAACCATTGGCTTCTATAATAATTTATACTTTTTTCCCGGTAAAATCCCTTAGATTTTAAATTTTCATTTCATAGATGATCGAATAAGTTTTTCGTCGACATAAGATGCGTCTAAAGCGGACACTCGGTGAAGGAGTTATGGGTAATTTAAGTCCTCGTCGTAAAACACCGTCATTCTTGTCCTTGGTGCATCGCGGATAGGGTGTAAATAACGATGGTCAATTTCCAGTGGGACTCCGCAATATTGGCGCATCGCGGAGTGGGCCAAATTTCCATTCATCAATTTTTAGTGAGCCACCGCAATAGTAGCGCGTCGCGGTGGCCCATGAAATCGGGCTCCCAGTTATATTTTAATACCGGTCTCATTAAGGGTACATTGGGTCTTTTCCTACACACTTATCAGTCCAAACACGATATTTCAACCCCAATTGAGCATATTACTCATACATTCACTAAAAATATTCAAGAACACTCTCTAGGGTTCCATATCGATAATCCAAATAAATCAAAATTCAACCGTGGGTTTTCAAAACAAATTGGAGATTTGGAATCCCCAAATCGTGGGCATCAAGAATCATCCTTTAAATTTTTAGATAGAGGTACGTGGAGTTTATCCTAAAAAAACTACATGGGCTTAAAACCATTAGAGCATAATTTTTAGATTTTTATGCATGAATTTTAAAGGGGTTTTGAAATCTATGTTCTAAATTACGTACTCCGAATGTTTTAATGTTACTATTGTTTTGACCTTGTGGCCCTATCCCCTAAATTGATTTACATGTATACGTATATGTATGGAATTTGAGATTTAAGATCGTTGAGAGCATAAATTATGAACTACCTCTCTTGTATTGAATTAAAGATTTATGGTTTTGTGATTTGAAAGATGTTTTCAAAATATTATAGCATTTGAGCATGATTTGAAATTGTTGATAGGGTTTTTCTTGATATAATGTGTTCTTGTGTTTAAGAGAAAGAATTGCATGTGAATTGAGAACTTTGACATAACCACCTTGCACTGTACTACTGAAATGCTTGAGAAAGATGAGTTCCTTGCATATGTTTACATGAGGTTTGAGAAAGAGTTTCTTTGAATTGAAGTATTGAAATGGTGGTCCCAAAACTTGTGTTTTGAAAACAGAGATTTACGATAGACTAATAATCGCTCAGAGATGTGACTTGTAAGTCAATGGTATGACGATACCATATGTATTTATGCCATAACAGATTATGTTTTCAAAGCATGTTTTCAGAGTTTGTTTTCAGAGACTGTATATTTTGATAGAGTTTTAAAAAGGGGCTTAAAGAGGGTTAGGTGGTTACTCGAAGAAGGCGCGAGTTCAAGCAACTCTTAGCCTGAAATTGTATTTGTCTATACGGGTAGATTATTATTGTACGCTGGCGATGACCGTGTGGCGTAGTAGATTCAGAGACTCCGACCCTTGCGGCACACTTTGGTTGGGGGCTTCTCTGCCCTAGTTAATGGCAGTTTCCATATAGCCCATGGAATTTTTCAGAGCTGTAGGGTATACCACCTAGCGCTGAAGTAACACAAATTTCTCAGAGTTGAGATGATTTTTACAGAGTCTTTAAAATACTTATGAACTATTTTAAATTTCTCTCATGTATGTTGAATAATAAATGGTTATTTTGGATATGCTCTGCGTACCAGTATATCTGTATTGACCCCCACCCCCTTCCCCCTACCTCTCAGGTTCTGAGACTCAGTCTAGGGGTTCAGATAAGCAGTAGATAATTCAGACAGCTGATCAGATTGTGCAGTTCTGAGCCTTCTCTATTCCAGAAGGCCTGTCTTTTCAGATTATGTCACTTATTTCAGTTTTGGTCTACTGGGAGAATTGTCCCAGTTTCAGACAGTTGTCAGATTTTCATGTAGTAGAGATTTCGCAGACTGAGTTAGATGTTATTTAGATATAGATGATTTACAGTTCCCATACTTATGTTGAATTCAGAATTGACCATGTTTCCGTAGTAGATTATGTTTCCGCATATTCTTTTATTAAATGAATGTTGTGCATGATTACCAGATAGAGAAGGGCGTTCCGGGCCTTCATGGTTCGGGATGTTCGTCACGGTCAATCCCTAGTTCGGGTCGTGACAATCGATCGATTCAATTTTTTCACACCCCAACACATAACCTTAATTAAGAAGAAACATAGAACTACAGCCAATCATGCACAAGTCAATACATTCACAAACAACATCGAGACCCTTGACCTCTTACTAGCACACATTTTAATTTTGCTGAACTTCCAAGACACTAAAAATAGATTAACCACATTGATCACCCCATTTTCTGCACATTTCCTCCTCATCACCTTCAACGGTAGGAATTAAATTATAAAAACTATCAAAAAGATAAAACTGAAAAGAAAGGAAAGAAAACCCCTCTTACCTTAACTTCATTAAAAAGCAATTTTTTTATTTAGCAACAAGTAATCATGCTTGCTAGCCATGAGCATTTTCCCTATCAAACCACAAGACAAAGCTTCTTTGGGTATTTTCTTAACAAGATGAACACCTTCAGCAAATATTACTACAATTCCCATATGCAAATGAGACTCAATGTGACAATGAAAAACCCAAACTTTGAGATTATCTGTCACAAATCTTAATGCAGTCCATCCATAGGGAAAAATCAAAGCTGTATTTCTCAATGGTGGATTCTTCAAATTGAACTTCTTGACATCCTTTTCACTACACTTCCCTTCTCCGTATCCCAAAACCCAAAAATCATTTCCATGCAAATGCCATGGATGAATTTCACTTGCTCCTTTAGCTAAGGCATTGGCATTTTGTAGGATAATGTCAATTGTTGTATTGAACTTAAGCATATACACACCACTGCCATACGTAGAATTAGAATTTGGTGCTTGTGTCATGACATCATAGTCTTTAGGGAAATTGTCCGGTGGAGGTCTAGTGTCGAAAGCACTGACATATGGAATGGACCCTAAATAGGGGGTCGTTGGCAAGTCTAATGACACATTATTAATAGCCATTTTGTGTAACCATCGATTTTATTTTGAGTATTGAGAAAAATAATACGACGATGGTTCTGAGGTGGTGGCTGAGGTGATCCCATTTGGGCAAAAATTTTGTTAGAAAATGACTTACTATGGTTATAATCGTTCCAAAGGGGTGCAATAGGTGGTGGTAATAATGTAGGAACTTTGGATGCTGAGTTTGGGAGGTAGTTCAATAGGGTGAGGCCTTGTGGTGTTTTTGGTTCTCTTCCTCTTACACTTATTGAAATCCAATAGTTTTTGGAAGGGTCTTGATCTGTGGTGAAAATAATTGAATAGCTTTCACCTGAATAAATGTCCATGTCTTGTACCGAAAATGGTTCAACAAAGTTTCCATCTGTCTCTACCACCATCATCTTGTGACCCTATACATATAGACGTGTATACATGTTAGAAATTTGATTTCTTTTCTTTCTTTTTCAAAATCAACCCCAAAGGTAAAATATGCTCCATCCATCTCAATTTCTGAGACATTTTTCGTTATGAAGAGTAAATTTGAAATTTTTTTGAAGCTAAAGTGATTAGATTAACTTAATTTTTTAAAATTAAAGTTTATATCTTCAAAAACTATACAAAAAGTACTTTAAATAGCAATTATTCTCATGTTGATACAATAAAAATTATATTTTAAAATGTGATCAAACTTTACATAGTTTGGATATCGATATACAAACAGTATCACAAAAATTAATGAGACAGGAGCACTTTGATATGCCATATTCTGTCCTGCTGAAGAAAATACTCGTTAGCGTAGCTAAAACTTTCATATTTGTCAAGAGCAGAATCTAAAATAATGCATCTTTTGGTTCTCCAAAAGCTTACCTTTAATTTTGTGTTAGTAAAACTCCTAGTGCTTGACACTATGATACAAACTTTAACATATTATGTGTACACGAAGGTCCAATTCCCACCAAGTGAACATGTGCTAATTAAGTTATTCTTCCACTATATATGCCTTTATCAAATTCAATTTTCTAAGTGATACCAATAGTCATGAGAAGCCCGTGCAATGCATGACCTAATATGTATTTTAAATTAATATTATACTAATAATAAAAAAATTATAATATTTATTTATTTATTTAAAGAAATATTTGTTTTTATTCTACAATCTACTAAATGTTGTTGATATTCATCCATTCTCAATTGCTCTTTTTAATTGCGAACTTGACCTATTTAGTCTAATAATAAACATTTTTTCTCCATATTATCTCTTAATGATTGACTAGGTAAGAAAAAAAATAGATATAATATTACGTAAATTTGGTTATTAAGTATTTTATATTACTCTCAATCTTAATTTATGTGACATCTTTCAAATTTATAAATCCAATCAAATTTGTTTCTAAGAGTAATTTCATTTATTTTTTTAAAATATTTTGAATTATCAATCATTTTGACTCAAATATATAATTTGTTTCAAAAAACTTAAAGATTCTATGTTCAAATTCATAATTAAATTTAAACATTTCACTATCAAAATTTGATCTATATCAAATAAATTGAAACGAAAAAAATATATATTTATATTCTATTACTCTAAAAATACTTAGGAGTTATTCAAAATTGGAATAAAATATTTATAATTATTCTTGAAAGAAATTTGTGAATTACTAAAATATTTAAAAAAAACAAAAAAGAAAAAACGAAGACATATACTAACAGCCAATTCAAGTAAGCGACGCAGAGCATAGCAGACCCCAATTATAAGACTAAAAAGAAATAGTGTAGTTAGTGAGGTTTGATCTCAAGACCCTTGACATGAAAATTGTGGCTTCATTCATCAAACCAAACACCACTTTCATTTCTTAAGTACACAGCTGAAGCAGATATGTTGACGGTCTGTTGTGTGCTTCATTTGTGTGCTTTCCCTCTTATTAGTAATATATATATTCATATATTTGAAAAATTCATAATTAAATTTAAAAAATTGTTACTTGTCTAGATACTAATTGCAATAGAAAATTTGGGATGGAGGAAATAGAAAGTAAGAAAAAAGCTTCTTTTTTTTCAATTTCACGAAATGAAACAATGTCCAATTAGGCAATTACCACACAGTTCGTGAACATTGTTCGTATATAGCTAACTAGTATACATACCCGTGCGATGCACGGATAAAAATATTATTTCTAATCTTTTCGAATTATGTTGTTCGAGCATGTTAAATCATATTACCTTAAACAGAATTTAAATATCATATTGTTCCTTAATAAAATAAATTTATTTAACCACAAGGATGGGTATGGTGGTTCAGCACCTCACTTCTTAAGCAAGGGGTTGGGGGTTCGATCCCCACCTCTAGTAAATGGAGAAAACTTTGTGACCAATTTCCTACCGCTTAGTGCGCTGACCGTGGAACGGGGGATTAGTCTCACGGCTGCCGGTTGTGGGGATACCTTGGGAAACCAAAAAAGAAATAAACTCCCACCCCCCAAATCATCCCCCCACCTCCCCAACCATTCCATAGCCAAAGCTATACAAATAGTGACAATGAATCCTAAAATATTTAAAAAATTTGTATTTCATATTTTATTTATTATATTGTTCACTAATTTAATTTATCATTAACTTGTTAATATTAATTTTTAACAGCTTATCACTTAATGTAGTTATTAAGTGCTCTTTTGATTCATATGAAATAAATATATTAATTTAGTTTACTTGTGATTGTTTTTTCATTTCTTCATTTTTATTCTATTATTTACATCTTTTCAATTTAAATAGATAGTAAAATATGTATTATTTATTTACTATATTATATTTTCAAAATTAATTCAAAATATTAACCCCACCCTACCCCCACACCCCCACTCCCCTATCTTTACAGTTTTTTCTATTTTCTCTTGTATTTTAATTTTTATATTCTTTCTTATTTCAAAACATACAATGCTAATTTAAAATTTAAGTTAATTTAAATTTTTATACTTTAGTATTCCTTTAATTCATATTTATCAAAATTTTAGTTACTATTTATCAAAATTTTAGGTACATTATATATATTATTTAAGATTTGATTTATTATAGTTAAAAATACTTTTTTATCTAAACAGAAAGCCACGCCCTTCAAATTTTTTACACTATAATTGTAACTTGTTTTCTAGTTTTGTCTTGACTTATAGTTATGTGTTATTTATACTTTTACATATTTATTTATCAATTTGTTTAATGTTCTTACTTATTTTTATTTTTTAATGTATAAATAAATATGTATTTTTCTAATTCTTAAAATTTAATTTAGTTCTTAACTTGTATGATTCATAATTTTCCCACTGTTTGAATTTATCTATCATACCTTATTTAAAATTATAGTTTTATGTTAATACAAAATATAAATAGAGATATAATTTGAGTATTTTTAAAATTATAATTTTATATTATTATTATTATATATAAATAGAAACATTGATTGATTGTTTATATATTTAAATTTCTATAATTAATAAGTTCTGCATTACGTGAAATTAGAATTATAAGGTTTTATTTTTATGTATAACATAAATAATAAAATGAAACATAGAGTAGATTTTACCAAAAAGAAGCATATAATAGAAGAAGACTCTAATATAATCTAATTTAATTTTTTAGTAGTACTTATTATTTAAAATTTATAGTAACTTCTTATTTGAGATAAACACTTCACATCTATTGGAGATAATTTTATCTCATGTTCACTTTTAATTTATTTTAATTCATATTTTTTAAAAAAAAAATTATTACCTTTGTCTCTAGGATTAAAAAGAATTCAATATTATACGGAACTATTAAAAAATGAATGAAAACATACCACTTGTTATATAATATAATGACACGCAAAATTAGTAAAAAAATTTATTAACAAATATAAATTGCAAGTAAAATTTTGAAGAAAATAAATAAAAGTATTTAAATACCTACAAATTTATTTGATACCCCCCTAAAAAAAATATGTATGTAAATGTAGTATTATTCCGGAGTCGTCTTTATGCTTAACAGAAATTTATTAAGATAAAAAAATTATGACATAATAATATTCATGCACATACAAATATATTTACATTTATTCTTTATGAAACTGATCTGGTCAATCTCCTTTATATATATTTCGAGTCTCCATTGTACTTGTTGATTTCTCAAATATTCATTTGCATTTTTTAAATATTTACGTACATCATATCCGTGGAAACTTCAGACTCCTTAGATGTATCTGTGATTAAAATAATAATAATATTAATAATAAATAATACTAAATTAATTAAAAAATAAATTAAGCATAAAAACATATCTTGATAGTTATTCGTAGAAATCTAATGATTAACATCACTTGTAATCTTTTTATCCATGATAGATACATTTATGATAAAAGACAAATACAATAGTAATCATAAATACTAATAAATAATTAAAAATCTAAATAAGTGATTATTGCTAAGAGATCGATGATAGTCTATTCAATCAAATAAAAGACATTTCATAATCATACTAACGAAAATAAACAACTATAGCAACTATGTCAGAGATTTATTTTATACAGTTCTTTTGAGTGTATCTTCATTGAAGATATAAACAAATTACAAATGTATCAAACAGCAATGATTATTAAAAAATTATAATATCAACAATAAGTTTTTAACTTTCTTTGTTATATTTTTTTCTATTTTTTTAATAGTATTAAATGCAAATATAAGATAATCGAAGAAGTCCATCGTATGCATAAACTTATAAATTAAGAATTACATGAACATAATCAATCAAAATCTATACCAACTTAATTTAATATCAATTTTCACAAAGTATTAGGTGATAAAAGGTAAGCCAAATATCATAAGTACATCATTTTTGATAAATAATAATAAAAAAAAATAATAATCAATAATAATTGCACATAAAATACACCAAATAACTGTTGATTGCCTCGAAAATAAATCAACTTCACAACCAAACAATTAATTTTTCAGTTTAAATTTTATAATAATCTTATCAGTGGGGATAATTGAGGTATTTTTAATTTATATTTAAATTCAAACAATACTACTTCTACTACGTATCTAGTTGTTGATATTATTATTATTATTATTATTATTAATATTATTATGATTATGATTATGATTATTATTATCATCCTACTAGTTCTACATATTAGAAGCTCTACGAGATGCTAGAAATTTAAACTTCCGAAAATCTCTTATGGGTTCTGTCGAATCAACTCTGGCATATGGTCCGGTCTATTTTAATACTCAGCCTAATTTGTTATTATCCTTAACCGATGTTAATATTCTTCATGCTTTAACTCTGAATATTAAAACTCATGGTTATAATTATGCTCCTGGATCTGAGCTTATTGGTTTATCTTACCGCATATATTATCGATTGTTATCTACTTTAAATCCTCGATGTAAATTAATGGATGATAACTCTGATTGTACTCTGCTTATTGAAACTAATTTTATAAAATCCAAAATAACTACCCGCAGACCAATTCGCTGGGATGAAATTGATTTCCCTCAAACTTGGATCTTAAATTCTGTTACTTCCCCAAAACAATTGGCGGATGAAGCAACGAATTCTGAGTTAATCCATGTAACTCAAAACTCTGATGGACAGATTTGTCTACAATTTGACAATAGTTTTCCTGTCTATCGAAACTCTTTCTCCATATCTAGAAACCTTCCTCAAATTCAGCACATCTCTCCAATCGAGCCCTCTGCTCCTCCAGTATATGGTCCAGCTAGGAATCGCGCTGCATCTTTGCATACTTTAAATTCTTCTGAAACACATGTTGCACCTAGACATGTAGAAAAAATTAAAATCAATTCTAAAACAAATATTGTTCAAGATTTTGATAATGATAAACCTACTCCTTCCAAAATGGATTTTGATATAAACTCTGCTTGATTATGATTAGACAAATCATTGATTTTAGTCCTGGTTCACAGGCACGAAAATACATCCAAAAGGAATTTTTTACTGAAAAATGGTTAATTTTTAGAAATTGGTTCTTTGAAACCTATTCTACAGATGAACTACGAAATATTTCTGAAGAATTTTATGAAATGTGTGCCCTGCATAATCAAATTATCTTTTTTGTTCCTTGGTTTATGTCTGCATATTTGCCTTCATATATTAAAATCATTGAGAGATCCTACCAACATCCTGACGGTACGACTACTCAATCAACATATCTCCCTCAATCTTCTTTTATTTTACCGAATAATACGGGAATGACTTTTTCGGCTTTTCAAAAATTCATTAATGATGATATTGGTAAAATTACGGTTACTGAGATAAATAAACTTATTTCTCAGAATAATTATTTGGGTCTTTATGTCAAAATTCTCGGTGAACATATTTCTTCACTAGATTCAAAACTAGATGAACTTATTCTCCTAGTCAATAAACTCAAAGCCCAAACAAACCCTTCGAATATTGCTTCTACTTCCAAACTCTCCCAGGAAGAAGAAGAATTTATTTTCGCAAAACCTTGTATTCAACGACCTCTAGAAATAGAAGGTTTTACTAAGGTTTCGCCTCTAGAGCAACTAGAAACTCTTCTAGATAAAAAATTCTCTGGACTTAATCTCCAACCTCTTAATATGACCAATGATCATATCCAGACTATTGAGTCCAATTTTGCGGATAATCTTGAAACCAAAGATAATCCGGGTGAAGTTCTTTCTTCAGAACTTTATAAGCTCAGGGGAATGATGAAAAAACAACCAGGCAAAAAATTTGCTGACCTTCCCCGAATGACTACTGCATATTATCCTCGTCCCACTTCTCAAGATGTCCTGATAGAGGAAAGGGATTGGAACCAAACAAACACTTCGTATAGTGGCGAAGCCATTTACGAATGGAACATTGACGGTCTATCCGATCGACAAATCTCAATTCTCATTCATCGAATGTCTATGTACGCCACTATTTGTTTGGCTACAAAAGCTACGGCTAGGAACGATAAAACTGACCAAACAATCTGTAAAATGATTGTTGCTGGGTTTACTGGCCAACTTCGTGGCTAGTGGGATAACTTCCTAGACGATTCAAAACGCGAGGCAATCTTTAATGCCACAAATGACAAAGAAGGCAAAGATAATCTTGGTCGAACTCTTCCAGCAGGACGATCTGATGTCGTTTATACTCTTATGCTGACTATTATTGAACATTTTGGCGGACGATTTACTAATCATCACGAAAATATTCGTACTCTTCTTAATGGTTTAAAATGCCGCCATCTTGGTGAATTCCGCTGGTACAAAGATACCTTTCTTAGTCGGGTCATGGATTTACCCGAAAGTAAATACGAACACTGGAAAGCCAAATTCATTGATGGTCTTCCTCCCCTATTTGTTGAACGTGTTCGTAAAACTCTTCGAGGATCTTATGGTGAGATCCCTTATGCTGAAAAAACCTATGGCCAACTGATCGTAGCTTGTACTCAAGAAGGCTTAGCCCTTTGCAATGAGTTAAAACTGGCTAGACAGATCAAAATTGACAAACTCCGAGAAAAATCTCAATTGGGTGATTTCTGTGAACAATTTGGCATGGAAAAACCCTTATTTCGCAAACCCTCTAAACCTTCCAAATATCAATATAAATTCAAGCGTCCTCGATGACGGAGTAAGGAATAGCGAGAAGTTCGCAAATCCTTCCGAAAATCTACTCGATTTGCTAAGAACCATTCCAAAAGGGACTTGGCAAAAATTAAATTCTATAAATGCAACCAATATGGTCATATTTCTCCAAACTGCAAATTGCAAAAATTAAAAGCTTTAAATCTTTCTGATGAAATACATAATCAAGTCTACAATTTGTTGTACACTTCTGATTCTGACTCCGATTCAACTTCTACTTCTGAAAATGATTTTGAATTGCCTGATTCTGATAGTAATCTAGACCAGAATAATAAATGTGCTGATTGCGATAATCATAATTGTAATTATGATGAGTCGATGTATAAAATTCAAGCTCAATTTGAGGATCTTGATTTAGATGTTAAAACTCTTACTGCTGAAAATGTTCTAGAACTATTAAAAGAAGTCACGGATGAAAAACTTCATGAAAAAATTCTGCATTTTGCCACTCAAAAGACTTCTGCTCCTTCTACTCCTGCTAATATTGTACTAAGCCAATATGCATATAATTATAATTACGTCTAAAGATATCAACATCATGTTTATTTAATAATTGAATAGTCTGTTCATTAGCGTTTAAAGCAAGTGATTTCTCAGTTGTTTTAATAATCTGTTTGTGTTTGATTTTGTCAAAAAATCCATATTCATAAATAGTTTTTAGTTCTACCTTGGGAATAGTTCATTTATTCAGAAGATCCATGTTTTGAGGTAAATCTACCTCTTCAAGCTTAGTACTTTTCATACTAACTTCGCCCATATCCATGATTTTAAAGTTTTATGTTCATACTAGTCGTTGTTCACCGTCTCTAGTATATTTACCATGAAAGTTCCCAGGCTCTGATACCATAAACAGGATCTACTAGGCTGGGGTATGCCGCGCAGCCTACCAGACCAAGTTATAATATCGGCTTAAGTTAAAGTCGGAAAATCGAACCGAAGCACCAACCGAAATAGTAAAGAACTTAAGAAATTATCGACTGTATGGAAAAAATATTTCACCCGAACAAGGGGCCTGTCAGAGAGCCAAGCAATTTTACGAAAGCCCATTGTCTAGTAGTTCTAATTGTGCAAAGATTCGCCCTTTTCGCTTCCTCGCTACGGGCTTTAAAGGCACAACTCACTAGACCGGTCATAGAGACCAGGCTGACATAACATCGATGACCCCGACTGTACCTCCATTTCGGAACCAAGTCAAGAATTTCTAAAAGTTCTTCGGCTATCTAAGTAGAGTCTGGATCTTTCATAGTTAACATACTTCGAGAGGTTAGAACTGTAGTATGAACATAAAAGGGGTCTAGCCGGACATAGTCACGGCATAGATCGGGAGAAGTATAAAGAAATACAAAACTTAAGATTTAAATATGTACCTGGCTCGTCGGAGTCGGAACAGTACACCAAACTTTCTTTATTTACTGGAGGCTTATTACAAGAGAGGAAAGGAGGGGAGAGGATCTCTAAAAACTATTTGAAAACCTTCTGCCTCTTCTGCTAAGAATGAGGCTCCTTATATAGATAGAAAAGGAATCTTGCACAGTACTATGTAGGTCCTGTGCACAGTATTTTACTATTACAGCAGTGTTTACAATAGTAATACTAATTTATTCAGTATTTACAACAGTAATACTAATTTATTCAGTTTTTGTTTCGTCCCCATCGCAGGAATTCTTCTGCATTGGCTAACACCTCTTCTTCATTGGCAGTTTCGGGAGGTTGAGCATCGGAGATGGCATCATCAGTGTTTGCATCAGTACTGTTCATGGAAGTGTCGGATGGTTGATCTACTGTGAGTAGCAACTTATCTCGTACTTCCGCTAGATATTCTTCAATCAACTGAAGTTTGTTGCCATCATGGGCAGAGATTCTTCGAGATACGTAATTAAGGGACTTATCCTCAATTAGAATAGATTTTTTGGGTGCCTTTTCATATGCCGAAATTTTTTGTTTTATTTCTTCCCATTGGTCATGACCATAAGGAAGCTTGGTGGCAGGATCTAGCCTGAGTAGTTTATCCCAGAAATTACAATAAAATGTTCGATAAATAGCCGGAATTTGCTGGGAGTCATAACCAAGTTCAATAGACCATCGATGTATCCATGGAATCGAAAATTCGATGTAAAAATACATTTGATCGATGGTATCGAGTTTGCATATGTGCTCGAAAAGATATAATTGGGTTAAAAATGGTGAAGATTTTTTCCAAGCGTGATATAAAGACGAATATTCAGGTGGTAAAATCTTAATAGACGGACCATGATTGGTCCACCATTGTATAAACCAATTTGGTACGGGTTTTTCAAATACCTTGGAGCAAATTTTTATGAACCAGGTATGTTTGTGTTTATAGTTGTTATAATATAACACGTGAGAGAAGGATTTTATGTAGTCCCAATATGTGAAGTTAGCCAGGGTTTGACCCGTCGGGCCCATAGGCAGAGTTCTTTGAGTCATAGAAGAAATACCCCACTCTTCAATGGGGATAAGCTTTTTGATAACCATTTTTGAGTAGCCGTGAACTCTAGGAGTGGATTCTCCTAATGGGCTGTGCTCAAAAGTGGCACTGGCTGTGCTTACCAAAATTTGTTCATAATAGGTCCGAGTTTTGTAAGATTCTCCTGCCACATAAACGTGAGCAATTAAATAATTCTGCAATATTCTCCAGGCTTCTTCAGAATTTTCGTTTGCTGGAATATGCTGATTTTCGAGATACACTATCAGCTCTCTGGCTTCAAGTTTTTCGTATAACGGTTTATTTTTAGAGTTTTCATTGACAATAGAAGCAAAAGAATCTGCAGGTTTTTTCTGTTCAGACAAGTAGGTCTTTATCTGTTGAAATAAAGGATGAGTTTCGGGAATATCGTCCAGATTAATATTCGGAGTTTGAGTTTGCTGGGATGAGGATGCCTCATCCTGAGATATTCTTGAATTTATCAAAGTTCTATTGCCGTGCCTGAGGACCGGAAAATTAGAATTTGAGGTGCTATAAGCAGTGTTTCTGGAGGTACTTCGTGGATAGGAAGGATTTGTCCTTCCTCCATATTGTAAATATGCAGAGTTTTGATGACGACCTCGGCCACGTCCTCTGGCAGTCTGCCAAGGAGGATCTCCCATACTGTAATCATAAAATTCAATGATCATCAATATCAATATCATACCAATCAGGATCGGCATATTCAGCATTAGTATACCATGATAGTTCTTCACGAAGGTAATTATATCACCATGAATCATCTAGAATAAGTTTTGCAATGAGATGGTCCAAGATTTGTTTTTTATTATCAGCAGGTAAAGGGAGACATTTAAGAATTGTAATAAGGGTTTTTTCAGGGAGAAAAGATGTATAGACTGTCATGATATGTATTCTCTTGATAAAAAGTCAGGTAATGAATTTTCACTACCCTTTTTATACTGAATTTCAAAGTCAAATGGGGCTAGCTGAGCCTGCCACCTGGCAAATATTAATTTAGAAGCATCGTGCTTAAAATCTTTGTCAAACATGAATTTAACAGATTGAGCATCTGTTCTGATGATGAATTTTTGATTATATAAATCATCTTGGAATTTTAATACACATTTAACAATAGTGAGAATTTCATGGGCTACCGTAGCATATTTTTTCTGGCTATCGGTCCATTTACCTGAATAAAATCGAATTAAGCATTCGGTTTTTGTATGGGGATTAACTTGTTTAAGTATTCCTCCATACCCAATATTGGACGCATCAGTCTCAATAATTTTTTGCCAGTTGGGATTAGCAAGAGAAATACAGGGAAGTGATTGAACACGAGTTTTAATTATTTTTTACCAAATTAGTGTGGGCTTGAGTCCACGGAGTTTTATGATCCTTTTTCAGTCTATCGTACAGAGGAGCTAAATCTCTAGATAGATTTTTGTAAAAAGGAGAGATGTAATTAAGGCTTCCCAGAAACCTTTGAAGTTGTTTTTTATTAGTAATTTCATCGGGGAATTTAGTGGTGAATTCAAGTACTCGCTGAAGAGGTTCAATAGAACCTTGACAAATATTATGACCTAAAAATCTAATATTAGTCTGAAATAAACTCATTTTAGGTTTAGAGATAACCAAACCATTTTGAATAATTACCTGTTTAAATATATGCAGATGTTTGAAATGATTTTCCAGAGTTTTTGAGAATACAAGAATGTCATCAATATACACAATAATGAAGTGCATGTAAGGATTAAAAATATCATTCATAATCTTCTGAAATTCTGAAGGGGCGTTTTTCAAACCGAAAGGCATAACGTTCCATTCGTATTGTCCAAAAGGAACATTAAAAGCAGTTTTATAAGTATGAGTTTTATCAATTTGAATTTGCCAATATCCAGATTTTAAATCAAATTTGGAAAATATGTTGGCATTATATAATCTGGAAAGTAAATCCCTTTTATTTGGAATTGGATATCGGATCCATTTTAAAACTTTATTCAGAGGTTTATAATTTATGACTAACCGAGGAATACCCCTTTCTTTTTCGGCAGCATTATTAACATAAAAAGCGGTACAAGACCAAGGAGATTTGGAGGGTTTAATGAGACCCTTTTGCAGGAGACTATCAATCTCCTTTTTGCAGAATTCAACTAACTCCGCATTCATCTGACAGGGTCGAGATTTTGTTGGAATTTTTGCCTCAGTGAAGCCATCCTCATAAGGAAGCGAAACAATATGCTTCTTTCGATTCCAGAAAGCATTTGGGTGGTCAGCACAAATATCAATCATTAATTGTGAAGAGATAGTTTTTATTTTTTCTTGTATTTTAACAGATTTCATAATGTCGGGGGTAGTAATACTCATTATTTCTAATTGTAAAAAATTGAGCTGATTTTGCTTTATATTAATAAGAGCATTTATATCTCTTGTTACAGGTTGAGTAACAAAAGGATAAGAAATAGGCTGGTTTTTAGAAGTAGCCTTAAAACCATCTGCATCAATGTGCGTGTAAGGATATATAGCATTTATGAACGGAGTTCCTAAAATAATAGGAGGATATATTTGATTTTTAACTAAAAAGAAGAAATGAGGAATACACACTTTGTCACGACAAATATGAGCATTAGGCAGTTTATAATTAATGTCAAGAGAGTGACCAGTCGCAGATTTGACAAGATGAGTAGTTTTTTCAAAATATTTTGTAGGGATTAATCCTTCTTGAATACAACTAACGTCTGCCCCACTGTCAATCATGGCGACATTAGTGATAAAGAATTCTTTATTTACTAAAATGATATAATTAATATACCATTTATGAGCAGTAACTATTTGCAGCATTCCCAAAAAAGAATCATTTTTTAGGTTCTCAATATTCAATTTTTCAAGCTGTAGTGTTTCAGTATTTGCAAAATCTTCTTCCTTTCCTTTGTTATTTGAAGAGGTTGAAGGAGTTGCAAAACTTTCCTTTTCTTCAAGTTTTGAAAGTCGATGATCTGTAATCATCTGATTTTGTTTTAAAAAAATAATTTCCCTTTTAAGTTTTTCCACTTCGACTCGTAAATCATCAAAAGTGGTATCTCTACCAGGAGTTTTGCTTAAAGCTAATCTTCGATTAACTTCAGGTAAAGAATATGTCATAGGCTGATTTTCAAAATTGTCTTTTGCAATATTAGCAGGAGTAGAAGGAGCAGAAGTCTTTTGAGTGGCAAAATGCAGAATTTTTTCACGAAGTTTTTCATCCGTGACTTCTTTTAATAGTTCTAGAACATTTTCAGCTGTAAGAGTTTTAACATCTAAATCAAGATCCTCAAATTGAGCTTGAATTTTATACATCGACTCATCACAATTACAATTATGATTATCGCAATCAGCACATTTATTATTCTGGTCTAGATTACTATCAGAATCAGGCAATTCAAAATCATTTTCAGAAGTAGAAGTTGAATCGGAGTCAGAATCAGAAGTGTACAACAAATTGTAGACTTGATTATGTATTTCATCAGAAAGATTTAAAGCTTTTAAATTTTGCAATTTGCAGTTTGGAGAAATATGACCATATTGGTTGCATTTATAGCATTTAATTTTTGCCAAGTCCCTTTTGGAATGGTTCTTAGCAAATCGAGTAGATTTTCGGAAGGATTTGCGAACTTCTCGCTGTTCCTTACTCCGTCGTCGAGGACGCTTGGATTTATATTGATATTTGGAAGGTTTAGAGGGTTTGCGAAATAAGGGTTTTTCCATGCCAAATTGTTCACAGAAATCACCCAATTGAGATTTTTCTCGGAGTTTGTCAATTTTGATCTGTCTAGCCAGTTTTAACTCATTGCAAAGGGCTAAGCCTTCTTGAGTACAAGCTACGATCAGTTGGCCATAGGTTTTTTCAGCATAAGGGATCTCACCATAAGATCCTCGAAGAGTTTTACGAACACGTTCAGCAAATAGGGGAGGAAGACCATCAATGAATTTGGCTTTCCAGTGTTCGTATTTACTTTCGGATAAATCCATGACCCGACTAAGAAAGGTATCTTTGTACCAGCGGAATTCACCAAGATGGCGGCATTTTAAACCATTAAGAAGAGTACGAATATTTTCGTGATGATTAGTAAATCGTCCGCCAAAATGTTCAATAATAGTCAGCATAAGAGTATAAACGGCATCAGATCGTTCTGCTGGAAGAGTTCGACCAAGATTATCTTTGCCTTCTTTGTCATTTGTGGCATTAAAGATTGCCTCGCGTTTTGAATCGTCTAGGAAGTTATCCCACCAGCCACGAAGTTGGCCAGTAAACCCAGCAACAATCATTTTACAGATTGTTTGGTCAGTTTTATCGTTCCTAGCCGTAGCTTTTGTAGCCAAACAAATAGTGGCGTACATAGACATTCGATGAATGAGAATTGAGATTTGTCGATCGGATAGACCGTCAATGTTCCATTCGTAAATGGCTTCGCCACTATACGAAGTGTTTGTTTGGTTCCAATCCCTTTCCTCTATCAGGACATCTTGAGAAGTGGGACGAGGATAATATGCAGTAGTCATTCGGGGAAGGTCAGCAAATTTTTTGCCTGGTTGTTTTTTCATCATTCCCCTGAGCTTATAAAGTTCTGAAGAAAAAACTTCACCCGGATTATCTTTGGTTTCAAGATTATCCGCAAATTTGGACTCAATAGTCTGGATATGATCATTGGTCATATTAAGAGGTTGGAGATTAACTCCAGAGAATTTTTTATCTAGAAGAGTTTCTAGTTACTCTAGAGGCGAAACCTTAGTAAAACCTTCTATTTCTAGAGGTCGTTGAATACAAGGTTTTGCGAAAATAAATTCTTCTTCTTCCTGGGAGAGTTTGGAAGTAGAAGCAATATTTGAAGGGTTTGTTTGGGCTTTGAGTTTATTGACTAGGAGAATAAGTTCATCTAGTTTTGAATCTAGTGAAGAAATATGTTCACCGAGAATTTTGACATAAAGACCCAAATAATTATTCTGAGAAATAAGTTTATTTATCTCAGTAACCGTAATTTTACCAATATCATCATTAATGAATTTTTGAAAAGCCGAAAAAGTCATTCCCGTATTATTCGGTAAAATAAAAGAAGATTGAGGGGGATATGTTGATTGAGTAGTCGTACTATCAGGATGTTGGTAGGATCTCTCAATGATTTTAATATATGAAGGCAAATATGCAGACATAAACCAAGGAACAAAAAAGATAATTTGATTATGCAGGGCACACATTTCATAAAATTCTTCAGAAATATTTCGTAGTTCATCTGTAGAATAGGTTTCAAAGAACCAATTTCTAAAAATTAACCATTTTTCAGTAAAAAATTCCTTTTGGATGTATTTTCGTGCCTGTGAACCAGGACTAAAATCAATGATTTGTCTAATCATAATCAAGCAGAGTTTATATCAAAATCCATTTTGGAAGGAGTAGGTTTATCATTATCAAAATCTTGAACAATATTTGTTTTAGAATTGATTTTAATTTTTTCTACATGTCTAGGTGCAGCATGTGTTTCAGAAGAATTTAAAGTATGCAAAGATGCAGCGCGATTCCTAGCTGGACCATATACTGGAGGAGCAGAGGGCTCGATTGGAGAGATGTGCTGAATTTGAGGAAGGTTTCTAGATATGGAGAAAGAGTTTCGATAGACAGGAAAACTATTGTCAAATTGTAGACAAATCTGTCCATCAGAGTTTTGAGTTACATGGATTAACTCAGAATTCGTTGCTTCATCCGCCAATTGTTTTGGGGACGTAACAGAATTTAAGATCCAAGTTTGAGGGAAATCAATTTCATCCCAGCGAATTGGTCTGCGGGTAGTTATTTTGGATTTTATAAAATTAGTTTCAATAAGCAGAGTACAATCAGAGTTATCATCCATTAATTTACATCGAGGATTTAAAGTAGATAACAATCGATAATATATGCGGTAAGATAAACCAATAAGCTCAGATCCAGGAGCATAATTATAACCATGAGTTTTAATATTCAGAGTTAAAGCATGAAGAATATTAACATCGGTTAAGGATAATAACAAATTAGGCTGAGTATTAAAATAGACCGGACCATATGCCAGAGTTGATTTGACAGAACCCATAAGAGATTTTCGGAAGTTTAAATTTCTAGCATCTCGTAGAGCTGCTAAAAATGTTTCCGGAAGACCCTTTAGAGTTAAAGGCCGGAAAGCGATTTGTACTAAGCCAATATGCATATAATTATAATTACGTCTAAAGATATCAACATCATGTTTATTTAATAATTGAATAGTCTGTTCATTAGCGTTTAAAGCAAGTGATTGCTCAGTTGTTTTAATAATCTGTTTGTGTTTGGTTTTGTCAAAAAATCCATATTCATAAATAGTTTTTAGTTCTACCTTGGGAATAGTCCATTTATTCAGAAGATCTATGTTTTGAGGTAAATCTACCTCTTCAAGCTTAGTACTTTTATGAGATCAATTAGAACTCTCTAATGTGATAAATAATTAGTTCCAATAAGTAATTTTAATTTAAAATTAATAATTTATTAGTCTTAATTATCTTTTGATAGTTTATCTTTTTTCTTTTGCATGTTTGTTTCCTTTTCTTTTCTTTTCTTTTTTTCTTTTCTATCCTTCCTTTCTTTTCTTTGTTTGTTTGCTAATTTTTTTAGAAGAATAAATTGACAACTTAAACATATAAAGGTATTTCAAGTAGATATATATGTTATATTTAATTATCAAATTTTAATTTATATTTAAAATTTTAAAATAATCGCAAGTAAGGATATGTTTTAGATACACACCACAAATTTATATTATTTATATTTATCAATAATTATAATAATACTTTTAATACATTTATCATCATATTTGGTATAGATAAGTTTATGAAATATAAAATTATATTTAAATATATTTTATACCATTTAAATTTTAAAGAGATAAGTTTGAAATAGAAAATATCTATTATAACTCTTCAATTATGGATTTCTATTTTTAAGATAATGAAAATTTTTTTATTTAAAGGATAATGTATTTCAAATTCAAATACTTAATCTTTCAATTCAAAATTGGATAAGAGTCTAATTAGAACTATATAATGTGATAATTAACTAATTGTAAGAAGTATTTTCTTTATAATTATTTTTAATTTAAATTTAATAATTTATTAATCTTCATTATCTTTTGATATATTTTTTTGCACTTTTTTCTTCTTTTCTTTTCTCTTCTTTTCTTTTTTTTTCTTTTCTGTCCTTTTCATCTTTCTTTTGTTTGTTTGTTAATTTTTTTTAATAAATTGACAACGTAAATATATAAAGGTATTTCAAGTAGATATATACGTTGAATAGAATAATTAATTTTAATTTATATTTAAAATTTTAAAATAATCGTAAGTAAGGATAAGTTTTAGATACACACACCACAAATGTATATTATTTATATTTATCAATAAAAATAATAATAATAATAATAATAATAATAATATATTTATCATTATATTTGATAAATATAAGTTTATGAAATATTAGATTATAATTAAATATATTTTATAACTTTTAAATTTTGAAGAGATAAGTTTGAAATAGCAAAATATCTATTAGAACTCTTCAATTATGAGTTTATATTTTTAGTATAATGAAAATATTTTTATTTAAAGGATAATGTATTTCAAATTCAAATACTTAATCTTTCAATTCAAAATTGGATAAGAGTCTAATTAGAACTATATAATGTGATAATTAACTAATTCTAAGAAGTATTTTCTTTATAATTATTTTTAATTTAAATTTAATAATTTATTAGTCTTGATTATCTTTTGATAGTTTATCTTTTTTTTTTTTGCATATTTGTTTTCTTTTCTTTCCCCTTTTTCTTTCTTTTGTTTGTTTGTTAATTTTTTTATAAAAATAAATTGACGACTTAGATATATAAAGGTATTTAAAGTAGATATATATGTTGAATTTAAATATTAAATTATAATTTATATTTAAAATTTTAAAATAGTTGCAAGTAATGATAAGTGCTAGATACACACCACAAATATATTATTTATATTTATCAATAATAATAATAATAATAATTATATGTGATATAGATAATTTTATGAAATATATGATTATATTTAAATATATATTATAGCATTTAAATTTTAAAAAAATAAGTTTGAAATAGCAAAATATCTATTAGAACTCTTCAATTATGCGTTTCTATTTTTAAGATAATGAAAATCTTTTTATTTAAAGGATAATGTATTTCAAATTCAAATACTTAATCTTTCAATTCAAAACTTGATAAGAGTCCAATTAGAACTATTAATGTGATAACTAACTATTTCTAATAAGTAATTTTATTTTATAAATATTTTTAATTTAAAATTAATAATTTATTAGTCTTGATTATCTTATGATAGTTTATCTTTTTATTTTTTGCCTGTTTTTTTGATAGTTTATCTTTTTTTTCGCGCTTTTTTTTTCTTTTCTTTTCTTTCTTTTGTTTGTTTGTTTGTTAATTTTTTTTATAAAAATAAATTGACAACTTAGATATATAAAGGTATTTAAAGTAGATATATACCTTGAATTTAATTATTAAATTATAATTTATATTTTAAATTTAAAATAGTTGCAAGTAATGATAAGTGACATATACACACCACAAATATATTATTTGTATTTATCAATAATAATAATATATTTATCATTAAATTTGATATAGATAAGTTTAGAAATATAAGAGTTCATTTAGAACTCTTTTACTGTGGGTTTCTATTTTTAAATTAACTAATAATATTTTTTTAAAGGATAATGTATTTATAAATCTTATTTTCAATTTTATATATTATGATTTGGGATGGTGGATATTAAATATATGTATAACGATGAATACGTAATCAACGGTTTAGACTTTCACTAACTATATGTAAATCAAACGTATCCATTGTCTTACATCCTCCATATCTGTTGGTCGTAGATCTTTTGAATTCGAGTAAATCATTTGGTGATCTCTCGAGTAGTAGCTCCATATTGGATTTCCATTTGTATAGTTATTTGCTAATTCTTGTATAATCGTAGATAGTCCAATAAGTCTTTTGTTTGCGTAGAATTCTGGTATCTCGATTCTAGGTATTTTCGGTTGCTGTGCAATATCTTCTGGTATAATCATATCTCTCGTTAATCCTATCTTTACGACTTGTATAACTGGCTTTATCTCGTCATATAATATCTCCGCGGGTGCAGTATAACACTTTATATAAAATAGAGTGCCTTTCGTTATTCTTTTATAGGTCGTGAATATCTTGTTTAATTCTTCCATAGCTGTCAATTCTTCTCCGTTTTGGGTGTATATGGTATTTAGCAGTCCGTAGTCAAAACATGTTTTTACTAAGCTTGGGCTAGTTTTCGGTAGTGCGATTAGCTTATTGTATCCCTGTAATTTTTGGGTTATATAGTTGGTATTTGGTTCTTGGATATTTATAGCTCTTGGGTGCTGGTTTAGAAAGGTTTGTACTCTATAGATGTTTTCTATATATTTCTGGGCTGTGTAATTATAAACTTTTTTGTCTTGATTTAGGCTATCTCGGTATGTGTTAACTTGTAGGGGTATGAATAAATGGTCTTTTTGTATTTTTGGTGTAAATGGTTTTTCAAATATTTTATTCATGTTCGTATTTTGGTATTTTGGTCGACTAACTCCTTTGCTTGTACCTGCAGAAGTAGATTGATAAATGTTATGGGTTTTATGGAGTGTCCCAACGTCTCCTTCTAGCTCTGGAATTTTATTGTCTTTCGATCTACATAGCTCTGTACAGTGCTGAGTTAGCTGATTCATAGCTATAGACTTCAGTTTATCTTCATTAGTCTTTAGCTTTAGCTTTTCTATCTCAGTACCCATACTGTCCACTTTCAATGAAAGCGTAGTTAGGGCGTTGAGTATTTTTTCAAGAGTATTTTCTTCTATCATTTCAATCTGTGTAGCTTTGTCTTGATATGTAATCTGCAATAACATTTTTGTTAGTACTGATCACTTCTATTATAAATGTGAAATTTAATATATTTAAAACTAGTCTCCGAATCTCTTTTGTTGTAACTGAATTTTGTATTTTCTTTGTTAGCCACCAGCGTACCTGTGTATTATCTGTTCGCACAATAAATTTGTTATATACAATATATGGCTCAAACGCTAACAAACATTTATATAATGAACATAATTCTTTCCTATTTATTTCCCATTTTATTTCTGTCTCGTTGAACGTACCTGAATAGTATCTACAATGGTGTTCTATTTTTTCTGCTTCATATCTATATTTAAGTACTCCTCCATAACTATATTCACTAGCATCTGCTTCTACTATATATATAAATTTTCTATTTTCATCTGGAAATTGTAATTTTGGTAATTCTTTACAAAGTAATTTTATTTTTTGAGCTTGTTTTTTATCTTCTTCATTATAGTTATATTCTATATCCTTTTTTAATTTTTTCTGTAGTGGTTTTAAGTTTTCTGCTAATTTTGGAATATATTCTCTTACTTGGTTTACTAATCCTAAAAATGATTGTAATTTCTTTTTTGTATCTAATTCTTCTTTTGAATTTATTATTTTTTGTACTATATGTTGTTGCATTTTTACTGCACTTTTATCTATTTGTATTCCTAAAAATTCTATTTGGTTTTTCATAATTTCAGCTTTCTTTTCGCTTAGACTTATTCCCGATTTTTCTATTATATCTGTAAACTGTTCCAATAATTTTATATGTTCTTCTTTAGTTTTTGTATATAATAATATATCATCTATGTATACTATGCAATTAGGTAATTGTTTAAAATAATTATCCATAAAATGTTGATATCTACCTGGTGCATTTTTATATCCAAAGGGTAATACATTCCACTCATAAAATTCTTGTGGTACCGTAAATGCGGTTAATTGTTTAGATTCTTCTTCTAACTTTAGATGGTAAAATCCTGATTTACAATCGAATTTGCTAAAATAATTATATCCTTGTATTTGTCTTATTTTTAATATCTTATTTGGTATTGGATAATTATATGTTATAGTTTTTGCATTTAAATTTCTATAATCAATAACCATCCTACTTTTTCCTCTTTTTTGTTCACTATGTTTATTTACTATAAATGTTGGACTATTATGTTTATTATTACTTTTTTGTATATATTGTTTTTCTAATAATTCATCTATATGCATTTTAAATTCTTTTAAATCATCAAAATTATAGGTTAATGGTTTTTGGGTTATTATACTATTTTTATCTATTAATTCAATTTTTATGGTAGTTTTATGTTTTTCCCATCTTTTTAATGGATCTTCACTATATAATTGTTCTAATTTTTTCTTAACTATTTCTATCTTATTTATTGAAAATATAGTTATTTCTGTTTTATTTATCTAAAATACTGCTAGTTCTATTGTATCTTCAGTAGTTTTTATATTTTCTAACTTTTGTGTAATTTTTTCACTTCCTTTTATCCAATCAGTTTTCTTTCTTATTTTATTATTAACTCTTTTTGCTCTTACTTTTTGTTTACACAGTGTTGTGAACCACCAATCGTTTCTAGTTATTATATGTGGGTATAGTTTATCTAAAAATGGCATTCCTAAAAGTATATCTTTTGATGTTAGTTCATAATTATAAATTTCTTCTATTGTTAATATCTTATCCCATATTTGTGCTTTTACATTCCTAGCTTTATAAGTAATTAAGCTTCCTTCATTATTAAATCCTTTAACTATTATTGGTGTTTTTAGTTTATCCCATTTACTTTCTGGTAAGCAATTATGTCTACATAAATTAGCTTCTGCTCCTGTATCTATCATAGGCGTATAATATCTACTGTAATATCCTTCCACTACTATCTTCATTAATACATATATTTTCATTTTATGTTAAGGCTCTCTTTAAGAATAATTTCTCTCTATTATATGTTAAGGTTAATTGTGTATGTTCTATATTATATGGTTTTACTTGTTCTAACCATTTTATTCCTAATATTATATCTGTTTTTTGCATTTCTTCCTTTACTTCAAATTCTATTTTTATTTTTCTAAATCCTATTATTATTTCTTTTTCTGCTATGTTTTTATTATTTATTAAACTTCTTGGTAGATCTGGGCACATATCATTATTGGTTTTTATTTCTTCATCTTTTACTAGATATTTTGCTATATAATTTTCTTCTTGTCCTGTATTTAAGAGTATTAAATATTCTTTTTCATTTATTTTTCCTGTTATGTAATATTGGTTTAAATTACTTATTGAATTTATTTCATAACTTGTTCTTTTTTATGAGCTTGATGATTCTGGTTTGTCATTAGCTATCCTTTTTGTTGTACTTATTCTATCATTTACTATTTCTAAATTTTCTTCTATATCTATGTCTCTATAGCTATAATCATTATAATCTATTGTTTTTACAATTTGTTCAAACTGACTTTCTATTCGTATCTTGTTAATCTTATTTTTTCCTGTTATTTTATGGTTTGTTGTTAATACATATAAATTTTTGCATCTTGCTGTAAATATTTTACTTCCTGGGGTTAATTCTATTCCTGATATCTTCCAATATAATACTAGTGATTTATCTATATTTCTATCTGTTACCGCTACTGAATAATTTGCACTTATTATAAATTTAAATTTTTGGTATATTAGATTTCCTTTTACGGCAGTTATTATGTTTTTTTCTATAGGTTTTATTATTCTGTCATCTGCTAGATATAATTCTATCGGTGTATCTATTCCTTCTCTAAAACATGCTTTTATTAATATTTCTGTACCTCCAAGGTGTACATATTTTATTGGATCTCCTTTACTTTTTATATCATTTATCTCTTTATTAATTATTCTTTTTGTTACTAGTGGTATACTAGCTTTACCTTTTGCATATCTACAGTCTATTATATGTTCTTTTTGGCATACTACATAATATTCATCTTTTTTCCTAGTAAAAATATTTTTTATCGTTGGTATTTTAAATATTTTTTCTACACTTAAATCTAATTCTTTTCCTTTTATTTCATCAAATATATTACTGTCAAATATTATTTTTTGTTCCGTTCCTTCATCATTTAAATATTCTTCCTTTGTTATTATTTTTATATCTTCTTCGGTCATTTGATTCATCTATTTCACTATCTATTTCAGTATCTGTTTCGTTTTCTGATATTTCATATATACTATCTTCACTTTCTAATTCATAATCTATATAATCTATCTATATATATTCTGTATTATCTATTTTTATCTCTGATATTTGTTTATTTTTTGGATTTTTAGGTAATTTACAATCTCTAGCTAAGTGTCCTAACTTTCCACAATTATAACAAGTACATTCTTTTATAGATTTCTTCTTTCTATATGGTCAGTTATTTTTGTAATTTTTTACATAATATCTTTTCCTTGGTTTCTTGTATTTATATTTTGATTTTTTATATTTCTTATGTCTTTTTCTTTTCTTATAGTATCTTTCTTCGCATCCAAATTGGGGTGCTATTTTATTTTTGCAACATGCTAAATTTCTTATTAATATTTTTTCCATTTTTAATTCTTCTCTATATTTTTCACATAAATTTCTATACCATTGTTGTAAAAATTTTATTCTAGCTCCTAACGTATCTACTATTTTTGCTTCTTCCCAACTTTTTATTATCTTTGAACTAAATGGTTCAGGTAATTTATTAAAATATAATTTTCTTATTTCTTTACCTTCTTCTATACTATATGCTCCTTTATAATAATATTCTTTAAATGCGCAAGTATATTCGAGTATATAACACATATTACATATTGTTAATTTTAACATTAAATTCCTATTTGTATCTTTTTCTTCATCTTGCTCTTCTTCTATTGTTGTCATACTACCAAATTCATCTTTTATAGCTGTTTCATATTTTTTTAATAATTCTATAGGTGTTAGTTTAGTTGTTGTTGATGATGTTCCTTCCATAGGTTTATTAGCTCTTAATACTTTCTTACTATTTTCAGTTAAGTTTGAAAACCATAGTTTTACTGATCCTATTAATGTTCTTTCTATATATTCTGGTGCATCTGTTATGTTTATAATTATCTAATAATTGTTTTGTCATATATCCTATCCATAATTGTATTGTTTTTTCTGTATCTATTACACAGTCTAGGTCTAAAAAGTTATAATTTTTATTAACTATTTATTTTGGTGTCCATTTATCATATTCATTATATCTTTTAAATTTACTTTACAATATATGGGTTTTCTTGTTTCTGTTGTTTTAGGTATTATATTGTCATCTTCTTTTTTATCAAGAGTATTTATTTCTGTATTGGTATTTTCTAAGTTTTCTTCACTAATTATTTCTTGTTTTTCATTGATTTCTAAATTTTTTATATTTGTTAATATTTCTGTATACGTTTCGCTATCTTCTGAATCATAATTATCTGTCTCTTCAACATCTATATTATTTATTTCTTATTTTTCCTTAAGTTGATTTATCTCGTTTAGTAATTTTTGTTCTCTATCTTTTTCTTCTTTTTCTTTTTGTCTTTGTTCGTACAAATCTTTTAACATTTGTAGTTCCTTTTCTAATTCAGCAATTCTACTATTTTTAGTTTCTTCTATTTTTCGTATTTCTTCCGTAGTTTGTTGTTTTATTTTTTCTATTTCCTTTTTTTTATCTATTTCTTCATTTTCTTTTTCTATTCTTACCATTGCTATTAGTTTATCTTCTAAGTTCAATTCTTCTTTTTCTAACATTAGATATAAATGTTCACCTATTTTCTTATATCTCCTTCCTAGATTAGAAAATACTATGTTTATTTTTGATCCTTCGTAATTTTCATATATTTTTTCATCTATTATAAATTCTTCTTTGTTCATTTTATTGTGAATAGTTCATGTTGATATATATATTCTAAACTATCTATTTGTGATTCTAATTTTGATATTTCATCTTTTTGTATATTTATTGAGTTTTTACTAACTCCGGCAAATATATTATAATGTAGTCTTTCTTTTCTTATTTTAAATTCTTTACGTCATTCAGAGATAAATTGTTTTAATTCTTTGTATTTTTGCTCTTTATTCATTTAGGTTATATTTATAATATCTCGGGGAATATTTAAATCTAATTTTATCATAATTAAGTGGTATGTGTCTCATTCTTCTAGATTTTAAATGGATTATTAATTTTGCTTCAGTACTAGATATTAATGTAATTAGGTAGGCTAATCTTTGTGGATTTTCTTTTGTTTTATTTAGACTTATATATTCTGAATAATTACTAATTAAAGATTCTTTAATTTTTCTAAAAGCTTCTCTATTTTTAAATGGTCTTCTCATAATTAATTTAATAAATAATTAATTTTAACTTAACTAATTCTAAGATATATCTCACTGCTGTGTTTTTTTAAATTACTGTGCTCTGATACCATTTGTAGGGGGATGCAGATAAATAGATTAGATACCATTTGTAGGGGGGCGCGGATAAATAGATTAAATAAAATAGATTCATTATAGATTAAATAAAATAGATTTATTATATCTAATGAATCTATTCTTTTCTGTGCGTGGATATTTCTTAGATTTTGTTTTAATATTTTTTAATAATTTATTCTTTTTGTAAGATGGATCCATTAATTTATTTGGTTTATTATTTTATCCTGTAGTAACTGCAGAGTTACAAATTTTTGTATAATAATTTATTCTATCTGTACTGTAGTGTATATCTAATTCTAGATTTTCTATGTCATTTATTATCTTGTGTTGTTCTTCTCGTAGTGAGTTTTTTAAATTATATAAACTATCACATGTACTTTTTTCTAAATTTTCTAAGGTTTTTTCTATCCATATTAACTTTTCTTTTAGATTTTCCATTATTTTTCTAATTCGGTTTCTATAATTAATTTCATTATTTAGATTATCTTGGTTTTCTCTAGTTTTTCTAATATATTCTAACATCCACATCCTTGATCTGAATAATATCCTTCTGGGTAAATTTCTTCGTATATCCGTTCTAGCGAGTTTATGATTTCAATTTCGTAGTTTATTACTTCTTCTAATATTATTTTTTTAATATCTGTAATTTCTATATCTTTAAGTATATATAAGATTAAAACTTTAAGATAGTCTAAATGATCTATTTTTTAAATTTGGTATTTTATAGTTATTTGTTTTATCCTTAGTAGTTTTTGCATGTTTTTATTAAGAGATTTTATATATTTTTTATTTTTATTCTCCATGTATTTGTCTACATTTGTTTTCATGATAAATATTTGTAAGAGTAGTTAGGTAGGCATGGTATATAATTTACTCTAGTCATGTAATATTCTCCAAATGCTTTTTCTAATATGATTTTTCTTATATCTGCTACTTTTATGTCTCTAAGTGCATATAAAATAAGTATCTTAAATTTATCTACCATCACATTAGATAAATTATCATTCATTATCATAAAATTGCTTTTTTCAAAATATTCCCTTCAACCATGTACATAATAAAATATGGTCATCTCAGATTACTATATACTAGATTATTCTTAAATAACATGTTCTTCGGTCACTATTAGCATGGTAATTCGGATACTTTTTCCCTTAAACAGCGCCTCGGCTCTGGTTACTCCCCGCCACGGCTTCTCGCCTCATTGTTTTCACCTTTAGGATGACATAGTTCTTAGAGATTTTTCTCCGTTTCCACTTTGCTAATAAACTTCTTAACATATTATTCTTCGAATAATTCTACTATAAAGCAACTAATATGAATTTATTTTATCATATCATGATTGTCGGGAACTATGAATTTAGCTATTCATAATCATAAATAGATATACCTGTTCAGGTAGCTTTGATATTTCTGAAGTTTTTTCCTCCATAGCTTTTTCCATTGAAGTGTATATGTTTAATTAACTGGGCAAAATATTTTTTTTGCTTAATCGTGAGAAGGCTTGCCTTGCAATGCCTTCTGCCTTTCTTATTTATAAAATGAAAGAATGCATCTTTACATTTGTGTACATTTGTGTACACGTTTTTCTAATGTTTACAAAAATAAATAAAAGTCAAAAAGCCTATATTTCTGACAGACTACTAACAAGATATTGCAAAATAATTGGACATAAATATTCAGATCACCAATGTTCGAGGTGTGATGGAGAAGATAATATTATTCCAGAAGTACATCTAGAATAAAAAATCAAGAAGGCAAGATGACAGCTGGAAGATAAGATAAGAAGTAATAATGGAGATATGGCAGATACGACAACAAACGGAAGACAAGATATCAAGATATTTAATCTTATTGTATGAATTTGTATAAATTTTAAAGTGTTTACGTAAGAGAGGATAGGATAGCATTAAATGTGCATTAAATGTAGTTGTTTGTATTTTTGACTTTCTAGGCCCCTAGGTTACTTTTTAGCCATATAGGCTTTTTGACTTTTATTTGTTTTTGTAAACATTAGAAAAACGTGTACACAAATGTACACAAATGTAAAGATGCATTCTTTCGTTTTATAAATAAGAAAGACAGAAGTTATTGCAAGGCAAGCCTTCTCACGATTAAGCAAAAACTCTCTCCATTCCATAAAAAAATATTTTGCCCAGTTAATTAAACATATACACTTCAATGGAAAAATCTATGGAGGAAAAAACTTTAGAAATATCAAAGCTACCTGAACAGGTATATCTATTTATGATTATGAATAGCCAAATTCATAGTTCCCAACAATCATGATATGATAAAATAAATTCATATTAGTTACTTTATAGTAGAATTATTCGAAGAATAATATGTTAAGAAGTTTATTAGCAAAGTGGAAACAGAGAAAAATCCCTAAGAACTATGTCATCCTAAAGGTGAAACCAATGAGGCAAGAAGCCGTGCCGGGGAGTAACCAGAGTCGAGGCGCTGTTTAAGGGAAAAAGTATCCGAATTACCATGCTAATAGTGACCGAAGAACATGTTATTTAAGAATAATCTAGTATATAGTAATCTGAGATGACCATATTTTATTATGTACATGGTTGAAGGGAATATTTTGAAAAAAACAATTTTATGATAATGAATGATAATTTATCTGATGTGATGGTAGATAAATTTAAGATACTTATTTTATATGCACTTAGAGACATAAAATTAGCAGATATAAGAAAAATCATATTAGAAAAAGCATTTGGAGAATATTACATGACTAGACAAATAACTATAAAATACCAAATTTAAAAAATAGATCATTTAGACTATCTTAAAGTTTTAATCTTATATATACTTAAAGATATAGAAATTACAGATATTAAGAAAATCATATTAGAAGAAGTAATAAACTACGAAATTGAAATCATAAACTCGCTAGAACGGATATACGAAGAAATTTACCCAGAAGGATATTATTCAGATCAAAGATGTGGATGTTAGAATATATTAGAAAAACTAGAGAAAACCAAGATAATCTAAATAATGAAATTAATTATAGAAACCGAATTAGAAAAATAATGGAAAATCTAAAAGAAAAGTTAATATGGATAGAAAAAACCTTAGAAAATTTAGAAAAAAGTACATGTGATAGTTTATATAATTTAAAAAACTCACTACGAGAAGAACAACACAAGATAATAAATGACATAGAAAATCTAGAATTAGATATACACTACAGTACAGATAGAATAAATTATTATACAGAAATTTGTAACTCTGCAGTTACTACAGGATAAAATAATAAACCAAATAAATTAATGGATCCATCTTACAAAAAGAATAAATTATTAAAAAATATTAAAATGCTAATAAACTTCTTAACATATTATTCTTCGAATAATTCTACTATAAAGTAACTAATATGAATTTATTTTATCATATCATGATTGTCGGGAACTATGAATTTAGCTATTCATAATCATAAATAGATATACATGTTCAGGTAGCTTTGATATTTCTGAAGTTTTTTCCTCCATAGATTTTTCCATTGAAGTGTATATGTTTAATTAACTGGGCAAAATATTTTTTTATGGAATGGAGAGAGTTTTTGCTTAATCGTGAGAAGGCTTGCCTTCCGATGCTTTTTGTCTTTCTTATTTATAAAATGAAAGAATGCATCTTTACATTTGTGTACATTTGTGTACACGTTTTTCTAATGTTTACAAAAACAAATAAAAGTCAAAAAGCCTATATGGCTAAAAAGTAACCTAGGGGGCCTAGAAAGTCAAAAATACAAACAACTACATTTAATGCACATTTAATGCTATCCTATCCTCTCTTACGTAAACACTTTAAAATTTATACAAATTCATACAATAAGATTAAATATCTTGATATCTTGTCTTCCGTTTGTTGTCGTATCTGTCATATCTCCATTATTGCTTCTTATCTTATCTTCTAGCTGTCATCTTGCCTTCTTGATTTTTTATTCTAGATGTACTTCTGGAATAATATTATCTTCTCCATCACAGCTCGAACATTGGTGATCTGGATATTTATGTCCAATTATTTTGCAATATCTTGTTAGTAGTCTGTCAGAAATAAACTCTTTTTTAATAGCTCGTGCAGTAGATGGTTTCTCTGGGTTGAGTAGTGTCAGTATCCATTGTCTTACATCCTCCATATCTGTTGGTCGTAGCTCTTTTGAATTCGAGTAAATCGTTTGGTGATCTCTCGAGTAGTAGCTCCATATTGGATTTCCATTTGTATAGTTATTTGCTAATTCTTGTATAATCGTAGATAGTCCAATAAGTCTTTTGTTTGCGTAGAATTCTGGTATCTCGATTCTAGGTATTTCCGGTTGCTGCGCAATATCTTCTGGTATAATCATATCTCTCGTTAATCCTATCTTTACGACTTGTATAACTGGCTTTATCTCGTCATATAATATCTCCGCGGGTGCAGTATAACACTTTATATAAAATAGAGTGTCTTTCGTTATTCTTTTATAGGTCGTGAATATCTTGTATAATTCTTCCATAGCTGTCAATTCTTCTCCGTTTTGGGTGTATATGGTATTTAGCAGTCCGTAGTCAAAACATGTTTTTACTAAGCTTGGGCTAGTTTTCGGTAGTGCGATTAGCTTATTGTATCCTTGTAATTTTTGGGTTATATAGTTGGTATTTGGTTCTTGGATATTTGTAGCTCTTGGGTTATGGTTTAGGAAGGTTTGTACTCTATAGATGTTTTCTATATATTTCTGGGTTGTATAATTGTAAACTTTTTTGTCTTGGTTTAGGCTATCTCTGTATGTGTTAACTTGTGGGGGTATGAATAAATGGTCTTTTTGTATTTTTGGTGTAAATGGTTTTTCAAATATTTTATTCATGTTAGTATTTTGGTATTTTGGTCGACTAACTCCTTTGCTTGTACCTGCAGAAGCAGATTGATAATGTTATGGGTTTTATGGAGTGTCCCAACGTCTCCTTCTAGCTCTGGAATTTTATTGTCTTCCGATCGACATAGCTCTGCACAGTGCTGAGTTAGCTGATTCATAGCTATAGACTTCAGTTTATCTTCATTAGTCTTTAACTTTAGCTTTTCTATCTCAGTACCCATACTGTCCACTTTCAATGAAAGCGTAGTTAGGGCGTTGAGTATTTTTTCAAGAGTATTTTCTCCTATCATTTCAGTCTGTGTAGCTTTGTCTTGATATGTAATCTGCAATAACATTTTTGTTAGTACTGATCACTTCTATTATAAATGTGAAATTTAATATATTTAAAACTAGTCTCCGAATCTCTTTTGTTGTAACTGAATTTTGTATTTTCTTTGTTAGCCACCAGCGTACCTGTGTATTATCTGTTCGCACAATAAATTTGTTATATACAATATATGGCTCAAATGCTAACAAACATTTATATAATGAACATAATTCTTTCCTATTTATTTCCCATTTTATTTCTGTCTCGTTGAACGTACCTGAGTAGTATCTACAATGGTGTTCTATTTTTTCTGCAAATAAACATAGTGAACAAAAAAGAGGAAAAAGTAGGATGGTTATTGATTATAGAAATTTAAATGCAAAAACTATAACATATAATTATCCAATACCAAATAAGATATTAAAAATAAGACAAATACAAGGATATAATTATTTTAGCAAATTCGATTGTAAATCAGGATTTTACCATCTAAAGTTAGAAGAAGAATCTAAACAATTAACCGCATTTACGGTACCACAAGAATTTTATGAGTGGAACGTATTACCCTTTGGATATAAAAATGCACCAGGTAGATATCAACATTTTATGGATAATTATTTTAAACAATTACCTAATTGCATAGTATACATAGATGATATATTATTATATACAAAAACTAAAGAAGAACATATAAAATTATTGGAACAGTTTATAGATATAATAGAAAAATCGGGAATAAGTCTAAGCGAAAAGAAAGCTGAAATTATGAAAAACCAAATAGAATTTTTAGGAATACAAATAGATAAAAGTGGAGTAAAAATGCAACAACATATAGTACAAAAAATAATAAATTCAAAAGAAGAATTAGATACAAAAAAGAAATTACAATCATTTTTAGGATTAGTAAACCAAGTAAGAGAATATATTCCAAAATTAGCAGAAAACCTAAAACCACTACAGAAAAAATTAAAAAAGGATATAGAATATAACTATAATGAAGAAGATAAAAAACAAGCTCAAAAAATAAAATTACTTTGTAAAGAATTATCAAAATTACAATTTCCAGATGAAAATAGAAAATTTATATATATAGTAAAAGCAGATGCTAGTGAATATAGTTACGGAGGAGTACTTAAATATAGATATGAAGCAGAAAAAATAGAACACCATTGTAGATACTACTCAGGTACGTTCAACGAGACAGAAATAAAATGGGAAATAAATAGGAAAGAATTATGTTCATTATATAAATGTTTGTTAGTGTTTGAGCCATATATTGTATATAACAAATTTATTGTGCGAACAGATAATACACAGGTACGCTGGTGGCTAACAAAGAAAATACAAAATTCAGTTACAACAAAAGAGATTCGGAGACTAGTTTTAAACATATTAAATTTCACATTTACAATTGAAGTAATCAGTACTAACAAATATGTTATTGCAGATTACATATCAAGACAAAGCTACACAGACTGAAATGATAGAAGAAAATACTCTTGAAAAAATACTCAACGCCCTAACTACGCTTTCATTGAAAGTGGACAGTATGGGTACTGAGATAGAAAAGCTAAAGCTAAAGACTAATGAAGATAAACTGAAGTCTATAGCTATGAATCAGCTAACTCAGTACTGTGTAGAGCTATGTCGATCGAAAGACAATAAAATTTCAGAGCTAGAAGGAGACGTTGGGACACTCCATAAAACCCATAACATTTATCAATCTACTTCTGCAGGTACAAGCAAAGGAGTTAGTCGACCAAAATACCAAAATACGAACATGAATAAAATATTTGAAAAACCATTTACACCAAAAATACAAAAAGACCATTTATTCATACCCCTACAAGTTAACACATACCGAGATAGCCTAAACCAAGACAAAAAAATTTATAATTACACAGCCCAGAAATATATAGAAAACATCTATAGAGTACAAACCTTTCTAAACCAGCACCCAAGAGCTATAAATATCCAAGAACCAAATACCAACTATATAACCCAAAAATTATAGGGATACAATAAGCTAATCGCACTACCGAAAACTAGCCCAAGCTTAGTAAAAACATGTTTTGACTACGGACTGCTAAATACCATATACACCCAAAACGGAGAAGAATTGACAGCTATGGAAGAATTATACAAGATATTCACGACCTATAAAAGAATAACGAAAGACACTCTATTTTATATGAGGTGTTATACTGCACCCGCGGAGATATTATATGACGAGATAAAGCCAGTTATACAAGTCGCAAAAGATAGGATTAACGAGAGAAAATACCAATACAAAAACAAATACTACTATTCAACACATCCTTGTAAATTCATCTGGATTCCTCCCATCATCAGTTAAAAGAAAGCTAACTTGATAAGAGAAAAAACATATGCAGTTGCCTCGAGCAGTAGCCATTAACCGAGAAAACTTGATAAGATGGTTATCAAAATAAAGAAAAAAATAACAGCATAAATTGAAAAAAAAAATTGAGGCCAATTAATAAATCAAAAGAAAAATGCATCCGAAACCCTAAATCATCATCAATTGTAAAACATATAAAAATTTCCTGTGTATTGGCAACTGTGTATCCATATATGTATTTATAGTGCTGAAATAATTTTTGAATTGCCGTTGAGATAAAGATAAAGAGTTGGAATAACTTAATTTAAATTCAAATTCATGATAAATACTAAGAGATGAGATAACACTAAAATACTAGAATCATGGAGGAAGTTATGATCAGATTAAATTCAAAATTAATTTGAAATTTTTAATTTGGTTAAGATATGTTCTGTTCACCTATTAATAAGTACGTATATTTAAATTTATATTTTTTATTAACTTAAAATTTTCAATTCAAAATTTTTCTTGCAACATCTATAATTTTGTAATAAAAATGGTCATGTGGCTTCTTATGATGCTTCATCTTCTGCTTTATAATATATATAGATTGTATTGAATTCCGAAAATATGAACAATCTATTAGCATCAAAGTAGGTATAATTTCTCAAGAATCTCTACTTTTCTACATCTTGTGCTATTTGTTAATTATTTAATTCACTTCCATCTCAAAAATTTCATAATGAGATTGATAATCTAGTTGTTTCTAGACTCCACTTATTTTATCACAGTGGACATGTTGCAATTGTATTTATAATTTAGCTATATACCGATAAGAGTTTCTTGGTGTGTGTATTCAATCTCAGTGTCCTCCTCCTCCCCAATGTTATATAAAAAAATTAAATTAAAAATTCTCAACACCCTAGGTTACCCTACACGGACTTCCAAAGTAGGGGAAATGTAGAGAATCTACAACTACAACTCACCGCACTACTATCCAATAGCACAATTATAATATTGCTTCCTCCATTTTAAAAAGAATGATCTACTTTTCTTTTTGGTTCGTTTTAAAAAGAATAATTTTTTTTTCTTTTTAGCAACTTTTTAGTTTTAACTTTCCACATGACATGTTTAAGACCACAAAATTGAAAGACATTTTGATACATTTGACATATCTTTAATTTAACATCACAAGATTTAAAGATCTTTTTTATTTTCTTAAATTTTGTGTCAAATCAAATTAGGTCATTCTTTTTTAAAGTAAGGGAGTTGTACTTTTTATCTTTTTGGAAAGTGGCAATAACTAGAATGAAGAGATAGATTTAACTGCC
This sequence comes from Capsicum baccatum var. pendulum, assembly GCA_030864225.1. Lineage (NCBI taxonomy): Eukaryota > Viridiplantae > Streptophyta > Magnoliopsida > Solanales > Solanaceae > Capsicum > Capsicum baccatum. Next base: position 70,790,277 of record CM061560.1, read on the forward strand.
AAATTGAGCGAAGCCAATGCAGTGGTACTGGCTAACCTAAGCCTGTATGTCTTGTTGGGACGCACGCGGAGAATTTGCGGTGCGTACTGCTCACCCCCTCTTAACTTGCATTGTGGAAGCGGCGGTTTCTAAACTGTGCTGCCATTGAACAATTGTATTGACCTCTCCCATTTATCAACAATGTCTGGGAATTATTAAAAATGAAGTTATGATCATTCTCATGAAGTTAACATTTTTACTCCCTCTTTAAAATAGGTGACATGTTTGTGAAAAAAAAAAAATTATCTCAAAATAATTTAAGTATTTAAAAGATCTAGAGATAATCATATAATTAATTATTTTGTTTCAAATCTAACTTTAGTATTAATTATTCTAAAGTTAAGAGACTCGTAAATAGATAAAGATTAAAAAATTAATAAGATATATATACAATATTAGTCAAATCATACTCCTAATTTATTTTTTTCTTAAGAGTTATGCAAAGTCTATTCATGCAGTGGTGGAGTCAGAAATTTTATCAAAGATGTTCAGGCTTTAAAAGAGTGAATAATTTTTTTAGGCGAGTAAATGCTCAAAATATATATTATTTTAGTCATGAGTGGGTACACCCACTCGGCTTGCATAATTGTTTCTACTCAAAATTTATTTTATGCTTTTTTTCGAGCAGAAATCAAACAATAAAAAAGAAAATCTAGAGTATTTTTGGCGTGGAGGAAATATTTGAGAAAAATATTTTTCTATTTTTTCATATTTGATTAGTCAAAATATTTTCTCTAGAAAATCAAGATCCTTAAAAATGAGGAAATTTACTCTTCTAACGAAATAGAAAAAATAAATTTCACAAGTAACTAAATCATATTAACACTTACATATAAAACAAATCCATTACATAAATCACTATTAACAATAAAAATAATTTTAGCTACTAGTGGAACTATATAAAAATAAATAAAACATATCAGAAGATAATAAGAAAGAAGTATGAAACATAAAAGAAAATCTAAAGATAAGCTAAAAATAAATAGTAATAGTTGATTTCTTTTCTTTTATGTCGACTGATTTATGCTGTAAAACTTAAAAATGAGAAGGTCCCAACAATTCACGTGGCTGTCAGCCTTGTCATATTTAAAATCACCTCAAAAGAATAAAAGTGAAAAACATAAAGAAAAGGATGTTGGAAGCGGGGTTCGAACAGCAAAACTACGGCTGCAAATGAACACCCTTACCGCTGGATTACCACGCTCAATTCATGAAATGATTGTTCATTTGTCATTATATCCATCTATTACTGAATATTTTATTTGTATACACGATTTAATTTTTCGACAAAGGATGTTAAATTGACCACTCTTACTTGACTGTAGCTCCGCCCATGTATACATGTCAACTATTATAAAATGGATGGAGTAATAAATAAAAGGAAGAAAATGGTCAAAATCCCTCCAACCTTTACCTCAAATCTCAACTACACACTTATACTTTGCGGGGGTCCTATAACCTCCCTGTACTATTTAAGATTAAAAATTTTACCCCCTTAAAAACTTACATCCACATATGTATAGGGGAGTGAGCACCACGCTTTTGCCATGTAATGCCACGTAATATTACCACATAATTTTTAGTTTTTTTTTATAAAAAATTAATTATTTTTCTTTTTTCTTTAATATTTCTCTTTCCTTTTCCATTCCTTTATCACTTTACATATCTTTCGTTTTCATGTTTAGAAAAAATGGAAATTGAGAACTAGCATGGCTTTATGGTCCCGTAAATTTGATCGTTTAGTAATTGTGAGCTACATATCAAGAATTGCCAAAATAAATGTCAGATTTTGTTTTGAAATAGATAAATGTGATAATTTGTTTCAATTGCAATTAAAAAAAAAAGGTCATATAGCAAGAAACTGTCGCAGCCTCAGCCATAGTTACAGCAGGGGTCGCAGAATTTGGCCCTCTTACTTAGTGATTTTACCAATTATTTCCTTGAGATACAATCAAGTAATGGCAAGGTTCAATTGTTACAGGATTTTCATGGCCAACCGATGACTTCAATGCCACATCCCCTGCAATACGAAGGGATTTAAAAAAATACAGAAGGAAATATTTGTTTATGTGCTTGGTATGTGGAAAGTTCAATTCTTGCTTCTTCTACTTTTGCTTTTCTGGACTTTGCTGCCCTTAGTCTTGTATAATTTGAATTAATGAATCATGTATAATTTGCTCTGTTTCACTTTATTGATGGCTTTAGCCTTACGTTTTGAGCCCATTGTCGAGTTCTTCAATGAGAAAGATAATAAAATTGGAGATGAGGAAGATGAGGAAACACATGAATTCAAGAAAGATGAAAAAGATAATGAAATTGGAGATTAGAAAGATGAGAAAACACCATTAATATGTTCAAGAAAGATAATGAAATTAGAGATGAGGAAGATGAGGAAAATCATTAGTGAGTTATTGGATTTTTTTTGTTTTGAGAAAGAGAAGAAGAAGAAGAAAGAAAATGAATAAGAAAAAAATAATAATTAAAATTATAAATATTTATATAAAAAATATTTAAAATAAAATTTTAATATATAATTTTCGTTTTCACTCTCTTTAAGAGAGTGAAATACACTCTCTTGCCATGTCAGCTTTTAAGGGTGTTTTAATTTCTATTTTAAATAATTCAGGGGAGTCATAGGACCCCCGCAAAGTACAGGTATGTAGTTGAGATTTAGAGTAAAGGTTGGAGGGGCTTTTAGCCATTTTTTCAATAAAAGGAGTAAGAAAGTTTGGGAGATTATTAATGAATCTCATTGCTAATTTACTATGATTTAGTAATAATTTAAAGTAATAATGCCTATGAATTAATCTGAATTAAGAGGCACATATATGCCATGCCCTTATTTGTGATCGTTCTTGTGAAGTTAAAATTTCAAAATAAAAATAAGAATGAAAATTATTAAAAAGGAAGTTATGATCATTCTTGGAAAGTTTAAAAAAAAATACATAGAATAAGACGACCAAACAATAGTAACAACGTTTGGGAGATAATTTATTTTTTTTTGGTTTTCCAAGGTATTCCCACAGTCAGCAGCTATGAGACTAATCCTACATTCCACTGTCAGCGCACTAAGCGGTAGGGAACTGGCCACAGAGTTTTCTCCATTCACCAGAGGTGGGGATCGGACCATAATCTCTTGCTTAAGGGGTGAGGTGCTGAACCACCACACCAACCCGTGGTTGTTTGGGAGATAATCAATCAGCCCAGTAATAAATTAAAGTAAAAATGCTTATGAATTAGTCATGAATCTTAATTAAGTAATAAATCGTATAAGGGGACCTTGTGTATAGATTATTTCATTAGATAATAGTCTAAAAATATCCCGATAAACAATAAAATTATAGAAAAGTTGTTTAGGTTTTATCTAATAATAAAATTTTTCTTTTTTTTTAAGAAAAAATATTGTCATTTCTAAGCAGATAAAGAAAAGTTTGTAGGTGCAATAATTAGTGACAATACCGACTTGCCAAAATAATCGTCTTCAGAAATATCGCGTCATATTCTATATACTATTACAAAGCACATCTTCAATATGGTTGCTTAAAGCTATTTATACAAAAGGTTGAAGGTATTATAGTCATTAAAATAATTTATAAAAACATGTTGTTGAGATAGGATATCTTTCATTTTTTCTAATTTGGATTTTATAGCAACTACCATTAAATGCCCATTCTTTTCTATTTAAATTACAAATCATGCCTTTCAGAAATGTCCACTTTTTCCCATTTAAATTACAAAAATAAAAAGTATGAATATATCCCTGAATTTTAATTAATGGTACAGATATACGCATCGTTATATTTTAGATATAAATATATTTTTGTCATTAATAAAAAAGTACATATATATACTCTTCTCACTAATGACAGAACACATGTTTTCCTATTCGTTTGTCCTTTTTTAATTTAATCTATTTAAATTAATTTTGAATTTTATTATAATTTAACCCATACCCGACCCAACTTATAACCCAAATCCGACTCAATCCAAAGAACCTTCAAGATAAATGGGTTTTCACTCAAGTGTCTTCTATTTTCTCTTCCTCTCATACTCTCACTAACACAAAAAAATTCTAAAAAAAATTGATTTTCGATTCAAAAAAATTGGTAAATTTTGTAGTTTTCAGATTTTTCTTTCATTCTTTGGTATAGTGTTAAGAAAAGTCATCGTTTGCATCTTAAATTATACATGAAAAGTCCAAGATACACTCAAACTATCATATTGACCTATTACACACCTATACTATATAAAAGTGAAACTATTATCTCCCCGCGACACCCGTGCCCAAGTTTAATGAGTGGAGTATACCCCACTCGCTCCACGATCCTTTCCAGATCACTTTCCACGTCATAAATAATTTTAAATATTATTTTTAGACAAAAATTTTTAAGTCCAACTTTCTTACCCCATTCATCTATCCCATCATCTCTAAAAGGGAACTTCACCGACAAATGAATACAGTAACAGAGAATCAAGCAAATCAAGATTCAAAGGCTTCTCAATAAGGATGAGTTGTGAGATAGATAGCGGCCAAAAAAAAAGTGAGGGTCGCCGAAATTTTGTTTTTCGACGAAAGTAAAAGTTTTCAATAGATACTTTTAGATCTTGGGATGAAATTACAAAAAGAAAAATTTGAGGAAGGTGTTTTTCTATGTGCTTTGGAGGTCGAAGAAATTTCGTTAGTACCATGAACTTTCTAATAGAATTTTTCAACAAAATTGCGATGAGTTTTTTACTCTTTTTCGACGATTGTTAGATCCATATTTTCTAATCTTTTACTGGTGATTCACTTCCTATTTTAAGTAAATCAGTTGAATTTTCGAAGAAACGGAGGAAACTGAATGTTTTGGGGGTTGATCTTGGTGGCCATTAATGGCACCAAGTACTGTGAAAATGAATCCCCAATGAAAATGGTGAAAGAGGAAGACAAAAAATAAAGTCAAAGAAGAAAAAAGATTATTTACCAAAATGTGAAAGAAAATAGGCCCACAAAGATTAGTCAATTAATGATAATTAACTTTATAACAACCGCTAGAAAAATGACATGTGTATAACTAAATTTATTTTTAATATTTTTAGTTATTTTTTTTCTGCATTGTATTCGTACACGCGCCCAATATATTTGAAATACACGCACATGCCACATAGACAAAAAGGTGGTGGTGGTGGGGTGTTAGTTCCACTAAAAATAATAATAAAGGTGTAATGGGTTGTTTGATTAGTTTAAGTATGTAAGTGACTTTTCGTATATAATTTGAGGGGAAACAATGACTTTTTCCGTATAATGTTTGGCTCTTCTGAAAATGTCCTGCCAGAAGAAGTTTCTGAACTTCTTTGTTAATCTTTTCTTTCAGAATTATCTTTCCTAGTCTAGTTTTATTTTTCATTTTGGTGATTCTATGTCTTTTAGTAATTGTTTTTATGTGATTCATGAACAGTCTCAGGCCATGAAGCTTAAAGCAGAGAAACTTTTAGCCAAGATTGTAAAATTCTGGATTCCTTCTGGTCCTTCTGATGGCCTGAAAACAATAACAGAGGAGGAAAGGATCATGTACTAGTTAAATGTGTTGGTTAGCTGATCCATTATACCAAAAAAATAATTTTTGATTGCTTGAATTGAAGTTTAGAATAAAAAATTAAAGCTTGAATAGAGAAAATTTTTTAGCATTTAATTTGAAGAGATAGAGAAGAAGAATGATAAAGAAGAAAAACTTTTCCCATGTTCACCGCCCTCTGACTTCATTCTCTATAGTAGAATGAGAAGAATCATGAAAGAACCAAGTCTTTTTAGGATTTTTTTGTGCAATAGAACGAATCATTCACACACATATTCAAACACTCAACCAATCGTTATTCCTAAATTTGCCTACCCAGCCCTACCGTTTGCCTACTAATTTTATCCTATTAGGATACTATCACGTTTAGCATTCGTATTTACTCCAAAACAACCAACGATAATAAATTAAGACTAAACAATATTCATTTTTATCAATTGCTACCATCCAACCCCACATTCCCTTTTAAACCAAATTTCCACAATTTGTAATCACCATTTCAACAATCCACAACCATAACCCATCCATAATCAAGGAAATTAAACACCGAGACAAAACAACAACAATTCACATCATCACGAATCAATCAACACACAATATTAAAATCAATGCATTAAATATCATTAACAATGAAATAAAAGAGGTAAAGAGTAGAATTAGACCTAAATTTGATGCTTTTTCAAATTCAGTGTTACTTGAATAAAGAGAGTCTGCACGTGAAAACCTCAAGTCGAACCTCAATCAAACAAAATCCTCCAACTCAAAACTGAGAACCTCTAAACAGAGAAACCCAGACCAGATTTTGATGAACCCGCCCAACCTCGAACTCAAAAATCATGAGAAATAAGAGAAATCCAGCCTGATTCCTATGCGTTTGGACATAATCGAAAGCAGGTCGAGGCTTGTTTAACTATTTTGTGTTGCCGTAACTCTGGTAAACTTAGGTGATGACCGAAATCGACAAAGAAATACCAGTGGTGATGTATTTTGATGGGTTTTGAACGGATTTGTGATGGCTTAGACGTGTTTTCAGTGAATTTGTCACCGAAACAGGAACTAAACCATGAAACTTGCGTTCCCTCAGCTCCATGTTACCCTCCTCTCTCTCGATCTCAACTCTGTCTTCTCGATCTCTCAATTTTATCCTAAATTTTCCTTCTCTCAGTTCTTAATTCTCTTTTTTGTCTCCATCTCTGATCTGTGTGTTAAGTGTGTAGAAGAGTGATGGTGTAATCAGTGTATGTGTGAATTTGTGAAGGTGAGCTGTGCATATGAATGGAGTCACAAAAATGGCGTGTTTGTTGCTCGTCGGATCGTGGATTCGAAAAGGAAAAAAAAAGAGGAAAACGATGGTGCCTTATTCTCCTTTTTGATATGTTGCCCTCCTTTTCCCTGTGGGTCCTCCTTTTTATAGTGTGTATGTTTATCCTCTTTTTTTCTTTGTGGACAAGAAATGTGAGGAGGGGGGTCACGTTGGTAGGTAGGGTAGAAGGGTATTGGGGGAGGGGGGTTATGTGTCCTCTTTTAATTGGAGAGGTTGTTGGGATGTTTAAAAAAAGATAAAATTTGTTAGAATTTGTTAAATGAGATAAAGATAAAAATAAATAAATAAAATAATGAGGTGGTTATTTATTTTATTTTTCTTGTGAGAAAATTACCACGTGGATAGGATACGTGGTAAGACAGGGTAAACGGTATTACGTGTCTATAAGATTATTATTCATTTGTCATTAGACTACTCGTCTTATTGTTTCGGGCTTATGGTGATATTATCTCTTGAATTGACATTTATATTATGGTAGATTTTGCTATCATTTATGTTGATGATATTTTACTTGCTAGTAATAATTTGGGACTGTTGCATGAAACTAAAATGTTATTTATTTATTTAAGTTATTATTTATAAAAAGATGTCGAATTGTTATTTATTTGTTTATTCTATTTGAATTTGGTTTCATTTGAATTGTAACTAAATTAGATTTATAATATTTTTAATTGTGTGGTTACTTATTGTGTCACATGAGTAAATTAAGCAATGACATATTGAATCCCTGAGATTGAATTTGTTTTATAAATTAGGGTAAGTAGTGTACACCAAAGTGACCTGTTTGCCTTGCTTTATGAGACTTGTTTAGTTCATTTCCAGGGATATCACTAAGTTAGAACATATAATGATCTTCCCAAAGGAGATTTATGGCATGTTTTAAATTAGTATTGTGATGAGTCTAATTATGTGAAAATATTTTCATTTAGTAAATTTATCTGCCCAAAGGGGATAGGTTTCTAATATTGAAAATATTTTCTTGCCCTGCCCAAAGGGGGGCTGCTTGTCGATGTTGTAGGACTCATAATTATGATAAGATTATTATTCTTATGCCTTGATATTTTGATAAATTCATTCATATTTTGTTGTGAAAAGTTATCATTTATTTAAACAATAATAATACTGAAGTTGTGGTTCTATCGGGCTCTAACTTTAAGCGATGAAAATAAGATCTAGCATTTACTTTGGGCATGACTGACATAGATCAAGCCTTGCATGAGGATGGACCTTCGGCTCTCACTGATTCTAGTACAGCTACTGAAAAAAATTTAATGCTAAGTGGGAGAGATGTAATAGGCTATGCATCCTTGCCTTTAGGAGGTTGATTGTTAAGCACCTTAAAAGTGGCTTGCGTGAAACTACCAATACCAAAAGGTTTCTTGCCCAAGTAGAAGAAAGGTATTTTGTATCCAATAAGGCTGAAACTAGAGATCTAATGAATAAACTTGCAGGAGTAAGGTATGACTTTACTGGGAGTGTTAGAGATTACATACTTAAGATGGTCCACATTCAGTCCAAACTGAAAACTCTTGAAATAACTCTTCCTGATACTTACATTATTCACTCTGCTCTTAACTCTTTGCCTGCTGAGTTTAGCCAAATGAAAACTACCTATAATACTCAGTATGAACCTTGGTCAATCTCCAAATGTGTTGTTGAAGAGGGAAAAATTAAAGGGAGAAGGGTGAGGTTGCCATGTTAGCTTCTTATGACTCCAAAGCAAACTCTTACAAGGGGCCTAAAAAGTTTGAAAGACCTAATAATAATACTTTCAAGAAGGTGTCAAAAGAAAATAATCATCTAGCTCTTGTTTGTTTTGAGTCACACTTTGTACATGTACCCATTAATTCTTGATGGTTTGATAGTGGAGCTACTGCACATGTTGCTATTTTCTTGCAGGGGTTCAAAAACAAAAGGAACCCAAGAAAAATGGAGTCAAAAATTAGAGTCGCCACAGATGTCCAAGTTGAAGTAGAGTTCATAGAAACTGTAAGTTTAGACTTAGAAACTGTGAAAACACTCTTTATGTCCCATCTTTTAGACGAAATTTGATTTCTATTTCAGTTTTATACAGATTTGGTTATGATTTTAATTCTCTTAATGAAAAAGTTAATTTGCTTTTGAACTTCCGAGTTGTTGGTCATGAAATCCTATCTGATGGCTTGTTTAAAATTTTCTTAACTTCTGATTTTGAATACAACTCTTTTAATTTTGAAATTATTGGTTCTAACCAAACCAATTTTAAATGAAAAATCAGGCATGTTGTGGCATAGGCGTTTAGGTCATATCTCTAAGGATAGAGTTGATAAATTGGTTAAATCTAATATTTTACCTTCTCTTGATTTTGGGAACATAGGAACATGTATTGATTGCATTAGAGGAAAGTTGACTAAAACAAGAAAAAAAATGCTACTCATAGTTCTGGTTTGTTGAAAATCATTCACACAGGCATAAGTAATCTGTATTCTACTAAGTTATTTTATCACCTTTATCGATGACTTTTCTCGATATGATTATGTTTTTTTTTAAGAAAAAAATCAGATTCTCTTGAATGTTCAAAGTGTTTAAAACTGAAGTAGAGAAACAACTGAGAAAGGTCATTAAAATAGTGATGTCTGATCGAAGGGGTGAGTACTATGATAGATATGCAAAGACTAGGCAACAAATGAGACCCTTTGATCTTGAGCTACATCTGATGGATATAAAGACATCCTTTTGAATGATGATCTTAATGAAGAGGTTTACATACAACAACCTTAAAATTTTATTGGTAAAGGCAGCGAGTATCTTGTGTGTAAGTTTAAGAAATCTATCTATGGCTTGAAGCAAGCTTCTCGAGAGTGGTACTTGAAGTTCGAAAAAATTATCACTTCTATAGGGTTTGTGGAGAACGAGATTGATCATTGCATCTATCTCAAGATCAGTGGGAGTAAGTTCATTAATGACCTTTCTCTTTATGTTGTTGATTATTTTGTTGTTGATTATTATTGTGCACACTTTAATATTATTTTATTATATTAAGGCTTTTTGCCTTATGTGTTGGCTATGTCTCATATTGATAAGATTATATTGTTGTTTTATTGGATTTTTCTTTTGGAGACATATATGAAATGTCATTCTACCTTGTGAATTTTCTGGTTGTTGCACCATGTAATATGTTGCACATGTTGAACCTTGAAAATTAAGATTTTTTGGTGGAGCACATGTAGTTTAAGTGCTTACACATGTTGTAACAGAAAATCGTAGTGATGATTTTTCTATGGTACGCATGTTGATTTTAAGCGTACATGTTGATATGAAAAATTGTTTGAAGGACTAACAATGAAATAGCCTCAATTTGGAGTTCATGTTGGCTATTTCTTGCTACACTACCACATCATTTGGTTTATGTCTACGAAACTTCAGTGTTAGTAATTGTGGACTGATCTTGTGTAATTGGTTGATGCAAGTACTGCTGCAGTTCAACAGTGATGTTTTGCTTGATTGAACTATGTTGGAAATGACGTTCCACCACTAAATGTTTATGGTCACTGTCTATTCAGTCCGAGAGTCATTTTCATAAAAATAAGCTTTCTAAAACTTTTCTTTAAAAGTTAACGTTGTCTAGGTGGGAGAATGTTAGAATTATTTATTTTATATGAACTTAACATTAACTTTTTATTACGTTAAAAGTAAAACGGGTTGATGTTATTAGTTGGTGGACAATACATAGGCCGTGTATTCATACGGATTCCATATGGGCCTATATCTATATTATATTATTGGTGTGGGCTGGCAATAGTGTAGGCCTGAAGTAGACCTGTGAGACCATAATGGGAGGTGCACTAGGTTAAGGCTTTTAAGCCTATAAATATAAGGTTAGGTCTCCTCTCCTGGCTTTAACATAAAGCGTATTTCCATATGCTTTCAGCCATCATAAGCAAAGGAGAGAAAAACTCAGCCTTGTTCGTCTTCAGTTACATGTTTTAATGGCAGACAAACCATCTCCGGTTACATAATATAATGGCAGACAAAGGTATGGATCTTTCTACTCGCATATTCCTTACTTTATAGGTGTTCTTGGTTTATGTGAGTCTGTGGTGTGTTTCTATTTTAATTTAACAGTACAGTCATCTCTAATGGGTTAAGTGCACTTATAAGTGGATTTCTTAAGTAGCAAACAGGTTGTATTGGTAATGGATGAGTCAATTTGATTATAAGGATAGTTTTTGAGCTATCTTATGTGACACTTTTTTACTTTTTCAAGTCAATTTGAATAAGCTTTAAAGCTAAATAAATTTAAATTAATCAAATATTTAAAATTTGAATGTAAATATTTAAAAATTATATAAAAAATATTATAAGTAAAAATTCTCCTCATGTCAATGTAATTAAACTTAAAAAACATTTAAGGTTATAGGTCAAAGTTTATGTTAATAAAGAAAAGTGTCACATATATTAATAGAGTAAAGGGAAAAGACATCATTTCCACCCCATACTATACAAGAAAAGTCTAAGCCACACCTAAATTATATAAGTGATCTATTACACACCTTAACTATATAAAAGTGATATTATTACCTCCCCACGATTCCCATTCTAAGGCGCGTGTGTTACACTTAGTTTAGGCGCGTCCAGCCTATTAAATAACAAAAGTAAACGACTAAAAACATTAAAGAAAAAGGCATCGTTTCCACCTCAAACTATAGTCGAAAAGTCGAATCCACACCTAAACTATATAAGTGACCTCTTACACACCTTAACTATAAAAAATGATACTTTTTACTGACGTGGTGCTGACATGACAGTGCGTGTAAAACACTACACCACATGCAAGTGGTGGTAGCCTGACAGGGTGTAAATAGTTTCACTTTTTTTATAATTTAGGTGTGTAATAAGTCATTAGTATAGTTTAGGTGTGACTTCAACTTTTCGGGTATAATTTGGGGTGGAAACGATACCTTTTCCCAAGAAAAAATAAGGACTAGCAATGTCATGAAAACCAAGATAGGAGTATAATTTTTGGTAAGTTGATGCCTACAAGTTGGGTCCATGTTGCCTAAAAGCTTGAGTAGAAGAATGATGGCTTAAAATTTGGTAGGTTATCAATGTCTTAGCCACTTAACTTATTAAAGTAAAAATAAGTTGCACAAAGTGGACATGCATTCGGTGTATACACCAAGCCAATATATGCATGTCATGTGTTTGAATTTAAAGTTTGTGTTACTTAATCATGATTAATCAATATATATTTTACTTAATTTAATTATATAACCATGATAAAAAATATTAGTTTCGTGTATACACTAAATGCGTGTAAGTTTTTACCAGTTATAAACGGGTGAAAATAGGGATTCATTGCTCCTTTAATCTTTATTGGCAAATGCTATATTCAATTATGCCCACCGATTTAAATAATCAGAACTAAGTAATCCTTTTCTAGTACCATACGACAGCATTTTCCCTTGTCTAATCAAATCTGTCGATTTTTGCATTTTCTAATGCAAGTAGGCACAACGTTTCTTTTTTAAAAAAGGTACCACTTGAAAATAAATACTACTAGTACTAGTACTAGACAGTGAACTTTTAGATATTTGGACCTACTATGAATAAAATGAAGATATTAGTAATATAATATTAACCAATAAGTAGCATGAAGAATTCAGAATAAATTTAACTAATTCAATCACCAAGAAAACAAAGAATTTTACTTACCTTATCAACTTTAAACCTATAGACAAATGTCTCTCCATCATTAATGGCTAGGGTGTGGATCGGTCGGTTCGGTTCGATTTTATATATTATCGGTTCGGTTTATCGATTTTCGATTTTTAAATATGCTAAACCAATAAGATATTTTTTATCGATTTTCGATTTATCGATTTTTAGTCCTTAACGGTTCGATTTTCGGTCTAACCGATAAGAAAATACTCATAAAATAAAAATAGTAGTAACTAACATGAAAAAAATTGAATCTTAATTGCAAACAAAAATCCTATATAATGTGTTTTAATTTACAAGAATCTTCAAGTTTGAACTAAATGTTGTTAGGAGAAATTAAGAATTTGTATAACTAAAATAATAGGTTTGTTAATTTGTAGAGATTAAAGAGAAATTAAGAGAAATATGTAATAAGTCATATATATATTTGTGAGGAGAAAAATAAATAAAATACACAAATAACACACATATTGAACTCCATAATTTGCACAAGAATACGTCTATAAAAGGAAATCTAGAAGAGATACGTATGCTGGTGAAACATAAAAGGATATGATACCACCAAAGGAATTAAGCAATATAGAATATGTGATAAGATACCTGCTTACATTTTAAAAGAAATAAATAGTAGATAGCACTATTTAGATGAAGAATATAGTTGATGAGAAACATAAAGTCTTTTAATTTTTCAAGTTAATTAATTAATCAACTAAAGTAACGATAACTTGTACGACCAGATCATATGTAGAAAATAACCCAAACATTACAATCAACACAAAATATGAATCATATTTTCATTAGTTGCCCTTATTTATAGGAAGAGATTCTCAATGGTTTTTTTTTGGATTTTGATGAAAATAATTTTTGTTTGAGCGAAAATTTGACTCTAAGAATGACTTGAACGAAAACAAATAATATATATATATATATATATATATATATATATATACACACACACACACACGTTGAATTCTATTATATTGACAAAAATAATAAAGAAATTGAGGGTTAAAAAGTTACGCATCCACCAATCTAGACATCAACCGAATCAAGTTAGATGAGCATATCACATTATTTTATTTACATGAATTTGAAACATACGTCCTTTATTTTATTAAGTTGTAAATAATTTTTTTTTTCATGCAATAAAAGGCTAGAAAATCCTAATGAATGCAAGAAGAAAAATCTAATTAATCATCAATCAAAATTAAAAAAAAAGAAAAAAAGAAAATATAGAAGTAGAAGAATCATACGTATGTTTCTAGTAAAATTTATCAAAAATACTATTTAAATAGAATTGTAGATATTTTTTTTTATATAAGGTAAAATTCTAATTGACATAGAAGTGTTAAATATTATCAATTTTTGCTTGAATCTAATATTTTTTTTTTCTTTTCATGCGTATTTTTTTTAAAGGAAATATATTTACTTCCTTAAATTTTTACCTTAAAAAGTGGTGGGGCTCTTTTTTTAGCATGCATATTTTTTTAGAAAAATATAAAATTTTGATTCTTAAATTGTTTTTTCCTTTCCTTGATAGCTTTATCCCTAAAAAGTTGTAGGACTACAAACCAAAAATTTTGCACATTACCATAAATAGTTTAATATGCATCTTAATAGAATTCTATTTTAGGAATATTTTTTTAATTGACCAAAGGAAAATATTAATTAATTTTTTTCTAAATATTTTCGGAGTCTTATATATTTTAGGAGTCTAATTAATATAATAAAAATAATTAAATAATAAATTGAAGAAAATAGTGAAAACACAATTTTGTCTAAAGGACAATCTTTTAATGAAAGCCAAAAAGTTCAAATCATTTTTCTAAGGCTTTTACACTTTTAATATATTATTATAGATTATAGATATATATTCTTATTCGGTTATCGGTTTACCCAATAACCCAATAAGAAAAAATCAAACCGAATCAATAACCCAATAATTTTTTTTTATAAAACCATTAAAAAACCGTTAACCCAATAACTCAATAACAATAAACCAATAACATTTTTATTGTTTTGATTTATCGATCGGTTCGATTTTTGCACACCTCAATTAATGGCACATTGAGATATTGCTGCTGTCCCATCGGCCCATGGTGTTCCAAGCTATAATTAAAAATATAAAAGAAAAAAAATGAAAGAGAAATAAAAGTCATATACTCGAAGGAAAGAGGGGTTTCAGTGAGAAATAATTTGAAAAAGGAAAAAAAAATTAAAAAGAAAGATAAAGTCTTTTATTACAGTACTAATGTACTATATAGACAAGGCTGAAAATCAGTTAATTACCATATTTCAAATATTTTAATGTTATTTTTTGTTATTCCAATAATGTGCTAATTAATTTGATATAGTAATATATATCTAAAATATTCTGCCAGTTATGTAAATTTCCTAAAATAACTAGGGGTATGTTATAGAGGGAGACTAGACAAATACCTCATGTACATATCAATTAACATAAGGTTGTGAAAATTAAAGACTAGACAAATACCTCTAGAGTAAATTACCGGACAGTCATTCATGCTTGAGAAATTATTTATAAATATCACTTTTAAAAAAGGAATATCATCCAATTCTTTCCATTTTTCTTAAAATATACTTAACACCTTAAAAATCTTCTCTCTCCTACTTAGAATATCATGTCATCGAAATTTCTTTTTTTTTTTTATAAATAGATCTATTTAACTTATCAAACTTATTTAACTAAAGTTTTAACCTAATTCTTTTTATTAAAAAAAAAATTACACATAATATGTTAATCATTGAATATTAATTTAATTACACCAAAAGCTTGAATTATTTTATTTGATATGTCGTTTTCCAAGTTTCTTTTATTTACTTTTTTATTTTACCACTTAATACTCCTTCTGTCCCAAATTAACCGTTCCAAATTTCTTAATTTGATTTCTCATTTTACTTGTTTTTTTTCATTAATCAAGAAAAAAACAAAAAAAAATTCATGTTTACCCTTTGCATTAATTATTTTTTCTTCAAATTAAAATATAAACATCATTTAATAGGGGTACTATGATAAACTAGCCATGTTATTAATTATTTTTCTTAATTAATGTGTCATCTAAATTTTGAACGGGTAATTTGAGACGGAGGGAGTAGTATTTAACACTCAAGTACTTATAAGAATTGGAACTCATTTAATTTTTTCGTCATTAATTTTAAATATTAAAGATCCTTAAAATGTGATAAAAACGGTGGATTTCATATTTTAGACATTAAATTTATTATTTATATGAGAATAAAAGAATAAAATCCACGTTTTTGAATTATAAAAAAGAATTTTTGGATTAATATAATCCAAAGATATTATATTACCTTCAAATATAGAGTAATGGAGAATAAAAGAATATAATTTGTTATTTAAAAACATCGATGGCAAACTTATGGTCGTTTGTGTTGCCAAACAAAATTCAATAAGAAAATTTTAATAAGTATTATTACCTGAAAAATTTAATTTGGACATATATTACTTACAAATTTTTATGCAAGATAATTTTTGATAAATATATAGTGAAAAGATGATTTTTTTTCTTGCAGATTTTTCACAAGTAATTGCCCATAAATAAATCAAGTATATCCGTAAGATAAGACATAAAAGTTTAGAAAAAAATTTATTATTTTTAATATAGTTTCTTCACTTTTTTTAACCACTATATTTATATTTAATTTTATTGTACAATTAAATGCTAATTTATACCCATACTTCATTCGGGGAATTCGCTAATTAAAATAAGTAGTGAAATAAATAAGTAAATAAAAGAAACTTTGAAAAGTACATATCAGGTAAAATAATTCAAGCTTTTGGTGTAATTAAATTAATCTTCAATGATTAATATATTATGTGTAATTTTTTTTTAAAAAAAGAATTAGAATAAAACTTTTGTTAAATAAGTTTGATAAGTTAAATAGATTTATTTATAAAAAAAAAAGAAGAAATTTGATGACATGACATTCCAAATAGGAGAGAGAAGGTTTTTGAGGTGCAAAGTATATTTTAAGGAAAATAGGAAGGGTTGGATGATATTCTTATCCTAAATAAAATAAAAGTGATATTTGTAGACAATTTTTCAAACATGAGTTCCCATCAAGAGAATTTACTCAATACCTCTACAACATTCGTCTTTTTTTACATTTTGAGTATTGTATATTACAATAACATGGTATCTACTTTAATCGTATAAATGGAGTCTGTGGAAGATGCATATGTATGTAGCCTTATTTATATTTTGTGAAGATAGAAAGATTGTTTTCAATATGCAAATTAATAAAACATAACAAAAGTCAAGTATGCATTTGAGTAGTATATTGTAGTTATAAAATACAGACATATGATTTTCGGTTCATACGGAGTGACAACTTTCGACTCAATCATTTTCATAAGTTAGCCCATATATTTACACAGACGAATCACTTAAAAATTATGACATGGGAGAAGAGATGGAGACCGAGTGGAACCTGTCGGATTCCATGCTAATGAATGACATGTAGGAAAAGGACAAAACACACAAGATGAAAATTTTCTGATTGTATTTTTCTTCCTTTACAATGTTCCATATATACATCCAAAAGGAATAGGATAGAAGCTTCTAATTCTATAACTAACTATACAAGTGTCCTACACATTATTGGTTGAGTACTAACAACAAGGAATCAAAGTAATTCTATATACTTATCAAGGGTGTAATGGACAATTATACACATTATGATGTAAAAGGATGAATTATCTTGGGCTTCTTGTAATGGTAAGTGTTGGGCCAGATATGGCTTTATAACGGAGGCCTAATGCTCTTGAGATAAGAGATGAAAGCTGAAAAATCTTTGTCGGAGCAAATCTTTGTCATTTTATTTGATATAGACGGTGAGCAAACTTTGAAAGAATTTCTATAGTCAACACCCTACTCAAGTTGGAAGGGTATGAAGAAACCCCCAACTTGGTGAGGAGAGATAGATGAGGAAACCCGGAGAGAGAATTAGTGAAGAGATCTGGGACAAGGGACTGAGAAGGGAGAAAATGGAGAGAAATTAAATCAGCGAGAAATTGTTGTCGATAAAAATGACAATCGATTTCGACGTGTTTTGTTCTTTCATGGAAAGCCGGGTTTTTGGCGATGTGGATAGCATCTTGGCTATCAGTATGCAAAGGTATAGGAAGAGATGGAGTGATGGTGAGGTCGAAGAGAAGATGAACAAGCCAAGTCAACTCGGCAACGACCCGCCGCATAGATCGGTATTTCGCCTCAGCTGAAGATAAAGAAACCAAAGACTGTTTCTTGAATTTCCAAGAAATGGGGGAAGAACCAAGCTTGATGAAGAAGCCATTGACTGGTTTTCATGAATTCGGGCAAGATCCCCGCAATAAGCAGTGAGATCAAATGATGAATTAGATCGAAAGTGAAGTCCCAAAATGGGATTCCCAATAAGATAACGTAGGCAATGTAAAGCAGCATTATAATGAGGGACCCTCGGAGTCTGCATATACTGGCTCAAATACTGAACGACGAAGCTCAAATCCGGATGAGTATGGGTGAGAAAATTCATTTTTCCCACAAGACGATGGTAGATAGTGGGATCGGGCAAAAAATCGCCATTATCAAGTCGAAGCTTAGTAGATGGTTCTAGTAGAAAAGGTGCCGGCTTTTGATCAAGACAATGGAATTCAGCTAAGAGATCCAAGTTAAATTTCCTTTGAGTGATTATCAGTCCATCTGGTTCACAAATCAATTCCATTCCAAGAAAGAAACTGACAAAACCAAGGTCCTTTATCTGAAATTCTGAGTGCAGGAATACTTTGATAGCAGAAATCTCAGAAAAATCATCACCGGTAAGAATAATGTCATTGACATACACGACAAGAATACAAACACCAGAAGAGGTCCATTTAAGAAAGAGTAAATAATCATTGCAGGAGTGAGAGTACCCCTTGAAAGTGAGAGCACCAGTAAGACGTTCGTACCACTGGCGTGAGGCCTGCTTGAGGCCATATAAGGACTTCTGTAGGCAGCAAACAAGTGAAGGATCAATGGTATGCATGCTAGGAGAAAATTTTATATAGACCTCCTCTTGTAGATCACCATGTAAAAAGGCATTGTTGACGTCTAATTGAAACAAATACCAATTTCTTTTAATAGCAACTGCCAAGAGACATCTCACAGTGGTCATTTTTACCACAGGGGAGAAAGTCTTGATATAGTCAATCCATGACTTTTGAATATCTCCTCATATAACTAAACGCGCCTTGTATCTTTTAATAGTCCCATTTGATCGATGTTTTATTTTGTAAACCCATTTGCACGGCAGTCGGGGGTCTATCGGAAACAACCTCTCTACTCCTTTAGGGGTAGTGGTATGGACTGCGTACATTTTACCCTCCCCAGACCCCACTATGTGGGAATATCATAAATAATCGAAAGCTCTTAGTGTATGAAGATCAGGTGATTTAGAGAAGAGAACCTAGTAAGGTGATTTGAAACCTAATACCCTAGAAGGTAATCTATTTATCAAATGAGTTGCGGTCAAAAGACATTCTCCCCAATAAGGCATAGGTAAGTTAGATTAAAAAAGAAGGGATCTACAAACTTCCAATAAGTGTTTGTACTTTCTCTTAACAATCCTATTTTGTTGAGGGGTGGCTACACAAGAGGTCTGATGAATGATACCTTTCGAAAAAAGAAAGTCTGAAGTAGATAACCAGTACCAAGTTCTTTTGCATTATCAGACCTGATAATTTTAACTTTTGTGTCAAATTGTCTCTCTACCATGGTTAGGAACTGTTGTAAAACATAAAAAGCATTGGTTTTGGTTTTCAAAAAGTATGACCAAGTCTCCTTACTAAAATCATCAACGATGGTCAAGAAATATTTGTGGTCTTCATGAGTAGGTACTTTATAAGGTCCCAAGTATCTATATGGCTAAGTTCAAAAACTGATTTGGTTGAAATAGAACTAACAGGGAAGGAAAGCTTAGTTTGCCTTGCCTTAGCACACACATCACAAGGTAGATCAATAACAGGTAGAGAAGTAACAGGGAAATTAGAAATATGCTTCATACTAGAAATAGGCAAATGCCCCAATCTTTGATGCCATAGGCTGACATTAGAAATGGATTGACTAGAAACAGACAAAGAATTAGATTCATTACAATTGGTAGTAAAAGAAAAATCTCTAGAATTTTGAAGACTGGGTTGATTACAAGGAGAATAGAAAACTGAATTTCCTGAAGGAAATGATCCACACTGAATTGAAGATATGCTAGGCGTGGTAGGACTTGACTTCAGTAGGTATAATCCATCTCTAACCTCCTCAAGAACCACTGGCCTCTTCATTGAAGGGGCCTGAAAAATAACACCAACAGAGGAAAATAAAAGTGAGCATTGATATTGTGTACTGAAATTATAGACTGAAAGTAGGTTAAACTTAAAATCTGGGACAAAAAGGATATTATGAATGATCATATCTAAGAAAAGAGCTACATTGCCTTTATGCGTGACCTTTAACTTATGTGAATTAGGGAGATTAACATATAAGACAGTAGGGAAAGCTGTAATGCTTGTTAACAAAGAGATATCATAAGCACAGTTGGCAGAACCAGTAGCTTCAGAGTTTTGGTTGCTTTGTTGTCCATTCTTCATATCTTAAAAAAGGTGACAAATTTGATTATAGGACTGAAACAATTACCATGACTTGTATCCTCCATGGCATTAAAACCTAAGATCTGATTGTTATTTTATCTACCCATAAAATGACTTTTTTCACTATTGTAATGCCTGCTAATAGGATATCCAGTGTTATTGTTCCCTTGCCTTCCCATGGACTGAATACTCTCTTGCCCTCCATATTGAGCTTTCTTTGATTTGGTGAACTTGAAACCTGCAGGAAATCCTATTAACCTGTAACATCTATCACTGTTATGATTTGTGAGCTTGCAATGAGTGCAGAACTTTCCTCCTTTGGCTTTGATAAAAGTAGAGTTGAACTTGTCTACTGTTCCATTAAAATTCTATAGGTTTGAGGCTCTTGGTTTTTTGTTGAATTTGTTGCTGCTTGCCAAGAAAGTTGCCTCAGAAGTATGGCAGAAATATGAACCTCTCTTTGCTTTTCATCTTGTATGAGCAAAGAGTAAGCATGTGGTACTGATGACAAAGGATCCAACATAAGAATGCTGCTCTTGACCCCTGAATAGGTCTTATTGAGACGCATTAAAAATTGGATTAGTCATCCATATTGATGAGATTTTAGGGGTTTAAGCTTTCCTCCACATATTCAGCTGCAGGAACAATGATCAAAGGTATTAAGTGTATCTAATTCATCCCATATCTTCTTTACTTTGTATAATAAGTAGCAATATTGTTTGTTCCTTGGACTGTATCACTGAGTTCCTTTTGAAGTTGATAAAGTTGTGCACCATTACATTGACCAAACCTAGCTGATAGATCTGACCAAATTTTTTTTACAATTTTTGAATATAGCACAGAATCTGTAATATCCTTTGAAAGAGAGTTCAAGATCCAAGAGATTACCATATCATTGCAACTGCTCCATGATTGGTGTTGTGGTGAAGATAAAACTGGTTCAGCAAGTAAACCATCAATGATACCAAGTTTATTCTTGGCTGAGAGTGCTATAACTATTGCACGACTCCACCCAACATACCCTTTTCCATAAAAAACAGAGTTTACTAATTGCATACCCAGAGAATCAGATAGATGAAGGTAAAAGAGGTTAGAGAAATCCTGATGAGATGATGCTGTTGGTGGTGCAACCACACTCTCTTAAGTATCTATCATGGTGTGAACGAAGATATGGGAAACAAGATGAAGAGCAAAATAAAAAAAAAATAATTTACCTCTCTGATACCATGTAGGAAAAGGACAAAACGCACAAGATGAAAACTTTTTGATTGTATTTTTCTTCCTTTACAATGTTCCATAAATACATCCAAAAGTAATAGGATACAAGCTTCTAATTCTATAACTAACTATACAGGTGTCCTACACACTATTGGTTGAGTGCTAACAACAAGGAATCAAAGTAATTCTATACACTTATCAAGGGTGTAATGGATAATTCTACACATTATGATGTAAAAGGAGGAATTATCTTGGGCTTCTTGTAATGGTAAGTGTTGGGCCAGAGATGGCTTTGTAACGGAGGCCCAATGCTCTTGAGATAAAAGATGAAAGCTGAAAAATCTTTGTTATTTTATTTGATATAGACGATGAACAAACTTTGAGAGAATTTCCATAGTCAACATGACAAAACCTTCAGTATGAAGCTTATTAGTGAGCTCAACAACAATTATGTCCCCAGCTCGCGCCCTAATTGTTGGACCAGAAAACTGCCCATTTATTCCCATAACTACACTTTCTTCATCATCTGGTGACCAATGAATATACTCCACTGCCCATTTGAAATGCCTTATTTTTGCTGCTATTGCTAAACTTGAAGAAGAATATTCAAGCAACATCAATGGCAACAATAATAATAACAATAACCTTAAGGAAGCCATATTTGTAATTGAAATGAACTAGTACTAACAAATAGAAATATTAAAAGAGAAGAAAAGAAAGAAAATTTAGTTCTTGTATAAAGCTCATACTAGTGGATCTTTGTACAAGTTTGTGAAAAGTGTTGTGATGTGGAACATATATATAATATGGCTAGATACATTATCTTGGTCTAACGGGGTGCGGTGGGTAAATTGGGGTGGGTTAGTGGAGAGGGAAATATCTATGTGGATTATTACATGAGTCGATGATTATGCACTTCTAACAGGTATGGTATTAGTGTCACAGTTAAATTTGTTTTTTACGTGATTAATCTATTTAATTACAGAAATCAAGTCCACATTTATATAAAAATTTCTTGTTGAAGAATTGATTAATGATAAGAAAAATTCATGTTCTTCCATAGCTAGTCATAGAATACCACGTGATAAGGCCTTGCTACAAGGCCATAATTATTACTCTTATGTATTTTGAAAAATATAATAACATTTCTGTAAAGGATGAGTTAAATGCTAAGCGTTTTACAAAATCTTGAGGGTTTCCAATGTACATGATCAAGTATCTGTATACGTTAATGTATAACTAAAAATCTGATTTCGGTGTAACAAAGTTCACCAACCTATTTTTTTACCATAATTATATAATATATCGTCCAGGACACTAAATTAAAGAATACTATAATAATATAGCCCTCTTGGATATTTACAAACCTTTTTCTTTTGTTTTCCTGGGAGGAAAAGACACAGGATGCATCTTAAATTTATTGTAAAAGGTCGATTAAATATTCAAACTATTGAAACGATCTATTATACAGTTACACTATTTAAAAGTGATTTTTGTACGCCTCATAAGTTGATGTGACAACATATTAAAAAGAAAAAGAAAACATGTGTGATTTTCTTTTTTCTGTTCTTTTTAATAATGCAGCCACGTGGACTTTTTTATCAATAACAAAAGAAGTAAGATGTTGCAAAGTAAAGTTCATATTCTAAAAAGTAAGAAAATCAATATGAGCTCAATTCTTGAAATTTCATCTCTTTGTTATTTGGTAAACGGAAAAGGGAAAAATATAACCCCGAACTATGATAAATAGTATGTATATACTCGCTGTCATACTTTGGGTACACATATGCCCTCACTGTTAATGAAATGGTACGTATATGCCCCTCACACTAACGACAGGAGCATATGTGTATCCAAAGTATGATGAAGGGTATATATGTAAGATTTATCATAGTTCAGACGTATATTTGTCCCTTTTCTATTTTAATTTTTTATCCCAAATAATTAACACAAATACGCTTCCCGACCCGGCCAATAAACTCATCGGATTCGATTTCAAACCAATTTGACCCGACCTCTATTTTTTATTCCAAATTCGATGCTCCCTCTGTTTTCTCTTAAACATGAACCCCAATCAAATCGTTGTGATTGATCGTTGCTGCTAGTTGGTGTTGCTAAGTTGAGAGAGTGGAGATTAGGTCGTAGGTGGCCAGAGCTATAGGCGTTGCGATGGTTTACTGGTGTGGTATTTTCAATTCAACGGAGATAATGGCTATGTGGTGTTTACCAGTGATGGTTAGTATTTTTTGGATAAAATTTTGCTAGAAATTATAACGTGAGAGTTCAATTCATTTGATGTTGTTTTTGGGTGTTATGGGTTAATATTTTTTTTAAAATAAAATAAAATTGATAATAGCGAGTGTTACTGTATCGTGTGTGTATACATACCGATATAGGGGTAGAAAAAATATGCCTGTTAGATAGCGTCTCTTGAATTTTAATTGGAATTGGATCGACTTGTCGGTTTGTGTTAATTATTTAAACTAATTTTTTTTTTAAAAAAAGACAAATGTACGGCTGAACTATGATAAATGGTATGTATATACCCTTTGTCATACTTTGAATACACCTATACCTCTGTCGTTAGTGTGGGGGAATATACGTATCATTTCATTAATGGTAGGAGTATATGTGTTCCCAAAGTATGATAGAGGCACTACAAAAAATGGGTCAAATTGCGGGGGTTATTTTAACCTCCATAAAATTATATGAAATACGGTGGTTAAAAAGTTGTCGTTAAAATTTATAAAGTTGCGGGAGTTTTACACTCCCGCTATAAATTGTGGGGGTTTTAAACTCCCGCTATCAATAGAAAAAAATAACGCTTTTTATAAGCCATAAAAATATAAATTTACAAGGGTTTTAAACCCCCGCTATAATTGAAAAAAATACCACTGCCGCCTAATATTTTCCCTCTTTTTTATAATTGGGGAAAAAAATATAAATTTGCAGAATCCCGCTATAATCGAAAAAAATAGTAAAAATTTTTCCTCTTTCTTTTTAAATTGGCAAAAATATTTTCCTCACTTTCCCAATTCGATAGCAGCTCCCAAATCGACAGCAGCTCCTTATTCCCTCATTTTCCCTCTCACTTTCCCTCTCTTATTTCCTAAATTGATAGTAAAACTTATTTTAGCCACTGGACCTGTCATTGAGCTCTGTAGTCACGGGCTCTGTGTACAATTCGATTATTCAATTAAGCTCTGTAGTCACGGAAAGATGGAAATCCCAAGCTCTGTAGCTTGTTCCACTGATTTTAGCCAATTTCTGGTAGACAATGCACTCTGCTGCTTCTGATCTTCTTTCTTTACTTTGTGGATTCATTAGTTTGAGCCCTAGCCTATTAGGATAAAATAAGCATAAATCAAAAACTTCAATTGTTTGGAACCAAAATTGAAGTTTGCTGATTATTTTTTTTTAATTAACAATATGTTTATTTTCTTGACGGAGTATTGTGACTTGTTTTTTCAGTGAAAGCATTGAAAAAGATTGCAAAAAAGCTTGGGAAATTGGAGTACTGCTGTTACTGTTAAAGAAATAGATTTTTTTCTATGGTAGCTACTAGTTTCACTGTGAATAATGTGATTAACTAATTTCATTGATGAGATCGTTGTGAATTTTAATTATTTTCTTGTAGTATAAAGTATAAACTACATGTGTTATTCTTTCTTTGGGTGTTTTTCTGAATAGGCTTTGAGTCATTGGCATCGGTACAATGCCAAGTTGCCTGTGGTGAGATTTTGTTTACACAAATTTGGAGTCAACTGGTATAAAGTTGGAATGCTTTTCTTGAAGCCGAGTATCTATTCAGGTAGGTGTAAGGGCTGCGTACACCCTACCCTCGTCAGAACCCACCCATGGGATTACATTGGGTATATAATGGATAAGAGAAGGTGTAATATGATTGCCATAGAAGCTACACCTTCTATACCTAGTAATTCAAGTACCACCTCAATTACAAAAGTATTCCCACATGGTGACTGGGAAGAGAACCAAAATTGTACCACTGTACGCCTAATACCACAACTAACTCACTGACCATGAAAAAAGCAAGCTAAGATTCTGACTTAGTTGTCGACTTGATACAGATGAAACCACAGTTATATTGAAATTGTGGAACTAGGAGTTTAGGCAAGCAAAATAGTTAGTACCAAGGAGACACGTTTAAAAGAATGTGCTGTTACCTCTTCAATGGTTTAACAATGATCTTGAACATTCAAATATCATATCTTGAACGTTCAAGTATCATATACCATTACCACATATTTAATCTTGAAGGTATGTACACAAATTTTTTTCTGGACTTCCTTCAATATGATTTTAGGACTAAACTGTTCAGAAAATAATCGAGCATAGGTTCTGTTGCTCAGTAAGTATCCACAGATTTGAAGGGCCATAGCTCCTAGTTAAATTAGAAAGTTTAGTTTTCCACTATTCATGATTGTACATTAATTCTCGCATAGTTCTCGTGCTCAGTAAGTACCAGCATACAAATTTTTGAAAACCATATATATTAGGTAATCTTGAAAGTTTACTCTTACCCTATTTGTGTCTGTACAGGTTATACTTTACTCATAAAAAAAAAGAAGTAAGATTCTACATAATCACTTATGGGATTTCACTAGGTGTGTTGTTGTTGTTATTTGACTATTGTTGATGTTGTGATTTATGTAAGAACACTGAAACTTTATGTAACCTATATTTTCTTCAACTCCAGGTTAATCTTGAAGGCTTGTATGACTTCTACATGAAGAACTTAGAAAAGCTACAGACCAGTTTCCTGTTTGTTGTTTATTATATCATTGTACATTGATTGCTTGGCTGTGAATTCATTTTGTACAGCCAGTTGGTTCATCTAAAAAATAATGAACATGTTATTCACCTGCATTTATAATATGATGTTTGAAAGTACTATGATTCAAGACATAGGCTGGTAGTGTAGGAAACTTCTGAGAATTGGCCTGAACAAAAAACTTGTGAGGAGTTCATGAATAACACTCTTATTGTTTTGTAATTGTAACTAAAATATGGATATTTTCTAATATATTGCAGATATGGCAAGGTTCAAGCGCTCGCAGAAAAAGCAAAATTCAGATTTGCCGGTATCTACATCACAAGGTACTGAATCAATATGTCTGCCAACAAATCTGCCTCTGCCAATTCATCATGCACCTCAACTATCTCGATCAATTTACTCAGCATTCCATCCAACTCCTATGGATCAGGACATGCCACATCCGGCTCCGACAGACTGGCCTGAATCACAACCATCCCGGTCAGTTCACTTGACAACTCATTTCCATATGCTTACTTAAATAATTAACGATTGTGGAAAAAAATAGGAGAAAAATGGGGAATACTAGTCAAAATATTCATGGATTCTTCCTATTTTTTTCTGTTGCAAAACAATAAAATATGGCTATTGCCATATTACTCCCAATGCCATTGACATTTTCTTTTTCTTGTCCTTGGTATGTGGAGCAGTTGATAAACGTGTTGTTAATTAAAATATTATATCTTCAGTCTAGTTTTTTTATTTCCTACTAACCATAGATGTTAATGGACTTTCTTTTTCATGTTTATAACCATACGGTATTAGAAATTCACATACCTAACTTTTTATATTTTATTGACATACTAATTTCAGAGTCCGAACTCGATAAGACTCAAGGATAGTTCCATTTTCCACCAAGCTACAATATTTAACCATCATATATGGAATCTTAATCTTAATGTAATCAATTAAATGAAAAATTATTGAAAGAAACAGCGGTGGTGGAGCGGGTGGGGACGGAAAGAGGAGACAATGATTCACACGTTAGTTCATAAAGGGGAAAACATATTGAGTAATAATATCTTGATGAAATATGCCTTTCATTCTTAACAATTCATTAGTCACTTATCTTGCTTTCTATTAACAAATTTTAGCTTATAGATATCTTAGCTTTGCTAGTTACTAATACTGTTTATTTTGATTATGTGTTTAAAATAATTCTAGGACTTTTTCTTATAGTTGAATCTAGAGTTCTGAACATTCTATTTGGACAAAAGGAGGAATGCATACATATGTAGTATGAAATAATGAGTCAAAGTTGAAAAAAGTTGAATAACTAGAAAAGTTGAAGAAGAGAAAACTAGCTAGCAAGCAAAACTAAAAAGTTTACTGTAGCCTCTCTACTTCACTTTGAGGTAGTGGTGTAGACTGCATACATTTTATCCTCATCCGATATTATTTTGTGGAAATAAACTAAGTATGTTGTTGTTGTATGTTTGATGTGATATATATTTGGTTATCCTAATTTAATGATACTCCATTCGTTCATTTTTATTCGTCACATTTCTTTTTACAAACGTTAGTATTATTAGTAATATGTGTTGATGGGTTGTAATACCCATTCTTTTTCTTAGCTTGAATATCATCTCAAGGATGTTAGAACTTATATTGAAATAATAATTCATTCTTATACACGTGGTATTTCCATAGTTTTCACTTCCTATCACGTGGGAAATTGAATAAGCTTTCCATCGATATATAATTCGCCCAAATCCGACACCCGGGCGAAGAGTTAAAGCTTTTTTAGTGAGACAGTGTTTGACTTGAGCCTTCAGCGCGTTGCGGAGATAGCTCAAATGGCAATTGTCAAATCCCAGTGTTTCTCTGTGTTACTGGCGTGTCGCACTAAACTTCCAGGTCGTAGATAAGGTGGCAACGTGATAGCTCCACGTCACGCTACCATGCAATTTCCCAATTGTCAATTTCCAGTGACACGACGCGATAACGCCGTATCGCGCCAAGGGCCCAACTAGGGAAATTTTACTGAAAATTTAATGACATGTCCAGGGTTAAAAGGGTCAGCTTCCTACCCCTATATAATCCCTTTAACACGTGATTCAACCACTTTTCACCCAAAACATATTAGTTTCTCTCAAGTTTATCTCAAGAACAAACTAGGGTTTCTATTAGGGATTCAAATTCAGGAAGGTTTCACCATCAATCTTTATGAAATTATGATCTAAGGTATGCATAGTACTCATTCATGGACTCCTTTCGTCCATAAAGTCCAAGAATCCTTTTTAACTACAAGTTATGGATTTTCTTCATGTTTTCATGCTTTGTATGTTCTCTTTCATGTTGATAAATGAGGAATTGATTTCTATTCCATGATTTGATGATAAATTCCATGTGGGTTGATTAGTATAGATAAAGATTTACGAAATCTCATGACTAAAATCTTGTATGATGGAATTGGAATTGAAGCATGATGTATAATTGTTTTATGATATGCTTTACATGTACTATGCCTACAATCTGTTTGATTAAATGCCTAGATGAAGGAAAATTATCTAACTAGGATGATATCATGAAATCCCCATGTATGCACAAGATCATGCCTATTGTATGTTTGATGAAATGATCCTATGAAGGTAGTATGTATTATGATGATAGTCAAGTCTTCAAGTAAATCATGTTATATCAGTCTCCATCTATCGAGTCCTGGGGGTACTTGTACCCAAAATATTAGCTGTATCCCTAGATCCATGTCATGTTTTCACGATACTGTTAGTCAAGCTTTGAACTCTTAGACTTCAGATAGTCTTATGACTCAGGAAAAATCTTCATGATCTCACGACTCAGTCAGTTGTCAGATATCAGTAGTATTCCATTAGCCACAAAAATTTAGTAACTCAGTCCATGCTCAGTTCAGTTTAGTAAATCATGTTCAGTGTCCATTCATATAGGAGTAGGAATTATCACCGAGTGAACCCAAGGATGGGGACTCACCTGTTATAGGAGGGTGTGATTCCTAGAAGCAATTCTTATGTTCCAGAACTATGTAGCCATCATAGGTTGAGACATCGTAGCCTGCTATATAAGGGTAGATGAGGTGGCTTAACCTGTTATGTGAGGGTTCCCACTGTTCTCGCTAGACTTACCTATTATATATGGGTTACTCACATGTTGTCCTTACTAGTGGGGCGGTATTGACACCCTTCCAATCACGGCATAGATTGGACCCCAGCTCAGCTATTATGGCACATTTGGGGAATGTTGGTTAGATACTACTTCCTATAATTTCATGTTACAGAATCAAGACTGTCAGATACAGTTTATCAGTCTCAGTAATAGAACTTAGATAGTTCTTTAGATTTTAGGACTGTCAGATACAGTCAACTCAGATATAGTACAGAACTCAGATAGTTCCATCAGATTCAAGACTATTAGCTACAGTCACCCACTGTATCAGTTATACTCAGATACAGTCACCCATGTTATCAGTATTATTAAAATATAGTCCTTCATGTTATCAGTTATATCAGTTACTAGCATGTCACGTTATCAGTGTACAGACTCAGAAATTATGAAATCACGTTGTTAGTCACAGTTACATATTTATGCATGTATTCTCACGTTCATGTTAGACAGTCAGTTAGCATTATTCTTGCATGTGAACCATTTCATATAGCCTACCTCACATGTATACTCAGTACATATGTATTAACACATTCGTGCTATGGTGCTTTCTTTTTATGTTACACCATAGGTTCAGAGACATGAGTTCCAGATCAGCAGTAGATTCCAGATTCAACAGTCAGAGTAGAAGTGAGTCCTCATCCTTCGAGGACATAATTATTTTCTAGTATCTCATTGATTAGCTTATTATTTGGAGTTAGTTGGCGATATGTCCTATCAACTCCTTATTTAGATTCTTCAGACAGTAAAGGCTTCCAGACTAGATGCAGACTAGATACAGACTATCATGTTTTAGACTTCAGTTTTGTTTTGGGTATTCTCTTACCCCACATAAATGTTACGTTATTCAGTTATATTCCTGATCGAACCTTATGGCCTTTCAATGCATGTTTTTGCATTATTATGTTATCTTATGTAGTATACAAGTACAGATATCAGTCATGGGTTATCTTGTGGTCCTTTGGGGTCATAAGCATCGTGTAGCATTCCGGTTCAGCAAATTGGGTCATTACAAACTAGGTATCATAGCCTAAGGTTCATAAAGTCCTAGAAAGTCTGAAAGCCAAATCTAGTAGAGTCTTATGCCTGGGTGTGTTGCAACCCATATTTCTGTGCAAGAGGCTATGACATGTTTTAAGAATAGTTTCCCTTCTTTCAGTATTCATGGCGTGCCCGTTAGCATAATCACAAGTCAGTCTCTCAGTCTAATCTATTTCTCTCTTTCTTCTACAAAATATGTCTCCTAAAAGAAGAAACGAAAATAAGTCAGCCCCTCAGCCCGAAGAACCTTTGGGCGATTATGTTTCTCATGCGGAGTTCAGGAATACATTTAACACTCTTGCTCAATCATTTGCTACTCAAAATGAATGGCCAATAGTTATTCCGGCCAACCCAGTGGCCAACTTAGCCACAACTAGAATTCGGGACTTCACCTGAATGAATCCTCCAACCTTTCTCGAGTTTAAGGTAGATAAAGACCCTTAGGAATTCTTAGATCAAGTTCAGAAAGTGACAGATGCCATTGGGGTGACTATTATTGAGAGTGCTGAGCTAGCTGCATACCAGGTATAGGATATGGCTCATGCTTGGTTCAAATAGTGGAAGTCCAAAAGATTAGATGAAGTAGGTCTTATAGAGTGGGAGGAGTTTTTCACTGCATTCTTAAACAGGTTATTTCCCCAAGAGGTTAGAGAAGCCAAGGTGCTAGATTTCATCAACCTCAGGCAGGGCAATATGACAGTGAAAGAGTATTCTATTAAGTTTACTCAATTCGCCAGATATGCCCGTCATGTGGTTGGAGACAGTAGATCCAAGATGAGTAAGTTCTCTTAAGGGGTGAACGACAACATTGGTTAATGAGTGCAGATCCGCCATGCTGAATAGTGATATGACCTTTGCTAGACTTATGACCCATGCTTAGCAGATAGAGGAGCAGAAGATTAAGCAGAGGGAGAAACAAAATAAGAGAGCGAAGACAGGTAGTTTCAACTTCGCTCAACCTAAGTCAAAAGGAGGAAACTATTCCCATTTTTGTCCAAAGTCATCAGTTCCAGTTCCCTCTGTAGCCAGTATTCCAGTTCCTAAGTTCAGAGAGGGTAACAAAGGTAGAGCGCCAGGCTCTAAGACCCAGGGCAGTGTTAGCAGTGCCCACACCTATCCTCTTTGCCATACTTGCTCTTAGCACCATCAGGGTATGTGTAGAGAAGGTAGTGGCATTTGTTTTGGTTGTGGAAAGCCAGGCCATAGAGTTAGAGACTATCCACAACCAGGTCCTCAGGGGTAACAGAATCGCTCCTCAGCTCAGTCCGGTCGCCCAAATTAGTAGGGTGCCGCTTCCAGTGCTACTAGCGGGCAACGCCTAAATCGTCTCTATACTCTTTAGACTCGACAAAATCAAGAAGGTTCTCTTGATGTAGTTACTGGTACGTTATAGATCTTTCATGTGCATGTTTATGCTTTGCTAGATCCAGGATCTTTCTTGTATTTTGTTACTCTTTATATAGTAGTTTTTTTCAGAATCAATCCCAAAATTCTAGCAGAGCCCTTCTCAGTCTTTATGGGTAAAACCATCATAGCCTGATGGGTATACAGGAACTGCCTGGTTATGATATTTCAGAAAGTCACGTCAGCGGACTTAGTCGAATTTGAGATGACTAATTTTGATGTCATTCTCGGCATGGATTGACTTCATTCCTTCTATGCCATAGTCAACTACAGAAATAGAATAGTTCGATTTTAGTTCTCGAATGAACCCATCCTAGAGTGGAAGGGTAGCGTATCCGCTTTCAGGGGTTAACTTATTTCCTACCTTTGGGCAAGGAAATTGATATCTAAGGGATGTATTTATCATCTAGATCATGTTAGAGATTCCAGTTCTGACGCTCCCAGTCTAGAATCAATCCCAGTAGTGAATAAATATTCAGATGTCTTTCCCGAAGATCTTTCAGGAATTACTCCCGAAAGGGAAATAGACTTCGATATTGATCTTCTTTTAGACACTCAGCTTATCTCTATCCCTCCATATAGAATGGCACTAGCAAAACTCAAGGAACTGAAAGAACAGTTAAAGGATCTCTTAGATAAGTGATTCATCAGACACAACGTTTCTCCGTGGGGCGCACCAGTGTTATTCGTGTGCAAGAAAGATGGTTTACTCAGAATATGTATAGATTACCGTCAACTCAATAAGGTTACAGTCAAGAACAAGTATCCTCTTCCCAAAATCGATGACGTGTTTGACCAACTTCAGGGTGCCAGTTATTTTTCTAAGATAGACCTCAGATCTGGCTATCATTAGCTCAGAGTTAGAGAATGTGACATCCCAAGGATAGCTTTCCATTTGTGGTATGGTCACTTTAAATTTTTAGTCATGTTATTTGGTCTTACCAATACCCCAGCATCCTTCATGGACTTGATGAACCACCTGTTCAAGTAGTACTTGGACATATTCATCATAATCTTCATAGATGATATTCTAGTCTATTCCTGCACTGAGCGAGATCATATAGATCATCTCAGAATAGTACTCTAGACTCTTAAAAATCATCAGTTATTCACCAAATTCAGTAAGGGCAAATTTTTGCTAAGACCAGTAGCATTTCTTGGCCATATTATTTTCGGTGATGGCATTAGAGTAGATCCTCAAAAGACCAAAGCAGTAAGAAACTGGCCTCGCCCTATTTTTCCATCAGATATCAGGAATTTCTTGGGTTTGGCTGGCTATTACAGATGGTTTGTTGAAGGATTTTCTTCTATTGCATCTCCTATGTCCAAATTGGCTCAGAAGAAAGTCAAGTTTCGGTGGTCAAATTCATGCTAGAAGAGTTTTCAAGAATTAAAGACTCGACTCACCTCAGCTCCAGTTCTAGCATTACTAGACGGTTTCATAGTATATTGTGATGCATCTAGAGTGGGTTTAGGTTGTGTCCTTATACAGCATGGTAAGGTCATAGCCTGCGCCTCCAGAAAACTTAAACCCCATGAGAAGAATTATCCTACTCATGATCTTGAGTTAGCTGCCATAGTATTTTCCTTAAAGATTTGGAGGCATTATCTCTACGAAATTCATGTAGACGTCTTCACAGATCATAAGAGCCTTCAGTATGTCTTTTCTCAAAAAGATCTCAATATTTGTCAGAGAAGGTAGTTAGAGCTCTTAAAAGAATATGACATGAGTGTCCTCTATCATCCAGGCAAGGCAACGTAGTGGCCGACGCTCTCAGTAGACTGTCCATGGGTAGTATTTCTTATGTTGATGATAGTAAAAAGAAGTTAGTCCGGGAAGTCCATCAGCTTGCTAGACTAGGCGTTCTCTTAGTCAACTCTTCAGAGGGCGGTGTATGTGTTCAAAGTAGTTCAGAATCATCTCTAGTTTTTGAGGTGAAAGAAAACCAAGTTAAGGATCCTAGCCTTGTCAAGCTAAAAGAGTCAGTTCAGAATCAAAAAATAGAGGTTTTCTCCCAAGGGGTATATGGTGTTCTTCGTTGTCAGGGTCATCTTTATGTTCCAGACGTAGATGACATAAGGCAGCGAATTCTTGCAGAAGTGCATGGTGCATGCTACTCTATTCATCTAGGGGCCACAAAGATGTACCGCGATTTGCGGGAAATCTATTGGTGGAGTGGGATAAAAAGAGATATTGCAGAGTTTTTGGCTAAGTGCTCTACATATCAGCAAGTTAAGATAGAGCATCAGAATCTTAGTAGTGCTATGCAGGAGTTCAGTTTTCCTACTTGGAAGTGGGAAGTTGTGAACATAGACTTCGTGACGGGTTTGCCTCGAACTCGTCGTCAGCATGATTCAGTCTGGGTCATTGTAGACAGAATTACCAAATCAACTTTTTTCCTTCCAGTTCATACCTCTTATTCAATCGAGGATTATGCCAAGCTCTACATTAAGGAGCTGTTCAGATTGCACAATATTCCGTTGACTATTATCTCAGACAGAGGTACCTAGTTTACCTCTTAGTTTTGGAAAGCATTCCAAAAGGGTCTTGGTACCCAAGTTTATCTCAGTACAACCTTTCATCCTCAGATAGATAGTCAAGTAGAAAGGACCATTCAGATGTTAGAAGATATGCTAAGGACGTGTCCAATTGATTTTAAGGGAAGTTGGGATTACCATTTGCCTTTGATTGAGTTTGCATACAACAATAGCTATCATTCCAGTATTTAGATGACTCCATTTGAAGCTCTCTATAGTAGGAGATGTAGATCTCTAATTGGTTGGTTCGAAGTTAGTGAGACCTCAGTCATATGTCCTGACTTAGTATTCTACGCCTTAGAGAAAGTTTAGTTAATCAGAGAAAAACTCTGGGCTGCTCAGTGCTAACAAAAGTCTTATGCAGATATTCATAGAAAAGATCTCGACTTTGAGATTGGTGACTGTGTCTACCTAAAGATCTCTCCTACGCAGGGAGTGAAGAGATTCGGCAAGGAGGGAAACCTTAGTTCCCGATATGTTGGTCCTTTCAAGATTCTTAGTCATGTTGGCAAGGTAGCTTATGAGCTCGAATTAACTTCAGATTTAGCCTCAGTTCATCCAGTCTTCCATGTCTCTTTGCTCAAGAAGTGTATAGGTGACCCATCAGTCGTAGTCCCTATTCAAAGAATAGATGTTCAGAACAGACTCTCTTATGAAGAGATTCCAGTTGAAATCTTAGATTATCAGACTCGTAGATGGAGGAACAAAGAAGTCCTTCTAGTTAATGTTCTTTGGCTAAATCAGTCTGTAGAGGGAGCTACTTAGGAAGCAGAAGCAAATATGTATACCAAGTATCCTCACCTCTTCCCCGCCAACTCAAATTAAGCTCAAGGTAATAGTTCTCCTTAAGCTTACTCAGTTTCATGATTAGTGTACATCACTAACTTAGTGTTCAGTCTTATGTTCATATTCCTATGATAATATTGGTATCAAATACCACCGTATATTCTGTCATGCATTCATGTATCAGATCAGTTATATAGTTATGCATCAGACATGCATTCTTATTGTGAGAAAACTTATTTTTTTAGAACTTTCAGTTATGCATTTATGAATTAGTTACGCATGCATCAGATATGCATGTTCAATATGTTATGTTCAGCTTGTCAGTCACGTCCGTCATGAGATCATGTTCCAGTTATTCATGTTTAGCTCATTGTTTCCCCTCTCAGTAAGTCTCATTCGAGGATGAATGTTCTCAAGGGGGAGATATTGTAATACTCGTGCTTTTTCTTAGCTTGAAAATCATCTTAAGGATGTTAAAACTTTCTTTAAAATAAGAATTCATTCTTATACACGTGGTATTTCCATAATTTTCACTTCCTATCACGTGGGAAATTGAATAAGCTTTCCATTGATATATAATTCGCCCAAATACGACAACCGGACGAAGAGTTAGAGCCTTTTTAGTGAGACAGTGTTCGACCTGAGCCTTTAGCGTGTCACGGAGATAGCTCAAATGGAAATTGTCAAATTCCAGTGTTGCTCCGCGATACTAGCGCGTCGCGCCAAGGGCCCAACTCAGGAAATTTTACTAAAAATTTAATGACGTGTCCAGAGTTAAAGGGGTCAACTTCCTACCCCTATATAATCCCTTTAACACGTGATTCAACCACTTTTCACCCAAAACATATTAGTTTCTCTCAAGTTTATCTCAAGAACAAACTAGGGTTTCTATTAGGGATTTAAATTCAGGAAGGTTTTACCATCAATCTTTATGAAATCATGATGTAAGGTATGCATAGTGCTCATTCATGACCTCCTTTCAACCATAAAGTCCAAGAATCCTTTTTAACTACAAGTTATGGGTTTTTTTTTCATGTTTTCATGCTTTTTATGTTCTCTTTTATGTTGATAAATGAGGAATTGATTTCTATTCCATGATTTGATGATAAATTTCATGTGGGTTGATTAGTATAGATAAAGATTTACGAAATCTCATGACTGAAACCTTGTATGATGGAATTGGAATTGAAGCATGATGTATAATTGTTGTATGATGTGCTTTACATGTACTATGCCTATAATATGTTTGATTAAATGCCTAGATGAAGGAGAATTGTCTAACTAGCATGATATCATGAAATCTCCATGTATGCACAAGATCATGCCTATTACATGTTTGATGAAATGCTCCTATGAAGGTAGTATGTATTATGATGATAGTCAAGTCTTAAAGTAAATCATGTTATGTCAGTTTTCTTCTATCGAGTCCTGGAAGTACTTGTACCCGAAACATTAGCTGTGTCCCTAGATCCATGTCATGTTTTCACGATACTCTCAGTCAAGCTATGAACTCTTAGACTTCGGATAGTCTTATGACTCAGGAAAAATCTTCATGATCTCATGACTTAGTCAGTTGTCAGATATTAGTAGTATTCCGTCAGCCACAAAAATTTAGTAACTCAGTCCATGCTCAGTTCAGTTCAGTAAATCATGTTCAGTATCCATTCAGATGGGAGTAGGAATTAGCACCGAGTGAACCCAAGGATGGGGACTCACCTGTTATAGGAGGGTGTGATTCCTAGAAGTAATCCTTGCGTTCCAGAACTATGTAGCCAGCATAGATTGAGACATCGTAGCCTACTATATGAGGGTAGATAAGGTGGATTAACCTGTTATGTGAGGGTTCCCACCGTTCTCACTAGAGTTACCTGTTATATGAGGGTTACTCACATATTGTCCTTACCAGTAGCCCGGTATTGACACCCTTCTAATCAGGGCATAGATTGGACCCCGGCTCAGCTATTATGGCACATTTGGGGAATGTTGGTTAGATACGACTTCCCACAGTTTTATGTTATAGAATCAGGACTACCAGATACAGTCAATCAGTCTCAGTAGTAGAACTCAGATAGTTCTTTAGATTTCATGACTGTCAGATACAATCAACTCAGATACAGTACAGAACTCAGATAGTTCCATCAGATTCAAGACTGTCAGCTACAGTCACCCACGTTATCAGTTGTACTCAGATACATTCACCCATGTTATCAGCATTATTCAGATATAGTCCTTTATGTTATCAGTCATATTAATTACTAGAATGTCATGTTATCAGTGTACAGACTCAAAAATCACAAAATCACATTGTCAGTTACAGTTACGTATTTGTGCATGTATTCTTACGTTTATGTTAGACAGTTAGTTAGCATTATTCATGCATATGAACTATTTCATATAGCCTACCTCACATGTATACTCAGTATATATGTACTGACACATTCGTGCTATGGTGTTTTTTTTATGTTACACCATAGGTTCAGAGACACGAGTTCCAGATCAGCAGTAGATTCCAGATTCAGCAGTCAGAGTAGAAATGAGTCTTCACCCTTCGAGGACATAATGATTTTCTAGTATCTCATTGATTAGCTTATTAGTTGGAGTTAGTTAAGGACATATTCTATCAACTCCTTATTCAGATTCTTCAGACAGTAGAGGCTTCCAAACTAGATGCAGACTAGATATAGACTATCATGTTTTAGACTTCAGTTTTATTTTGGGTATTCTATTACCCATACAAATGTTATGATATTCAGTTATGTTCATGATCGAGCCTTATGGCATTTCAGTGCATGTTTCCTCATTATTATGTTATCTTATGCAGTATACAAGTACAAATATCAGTCATGGGTTAGCTTGTGGTCCTTCGGGGTCATGAGCACCGTGTAGCATTATGGTTCAACAAATCGGGTCATTACATGGGTAGAAATTAGGATTTTGTGGGAGAGAAGAAGGCTCTTTAGAACGGCAAGAATTGAAGGAAGCAACAATTTTGGAGAAATGAAGTTTCAAACTTTTTCCCATTCTTTTTATTCTGTGTTTTGTTTTTTGTCCTTTGATAAAGTGTGAAGGTGAGAACTGTTTATATTGGGTACAAGAGTGATGGAGAGCGTGACCCAACATCTCTAAAGTATTTTGAGTTATTAGTCAAAGTTAGTAATTAGTTTTACTAATAATAGTTTAATTTCTCCTTTTCACGCTTATTGAGACAAATCATTGTAAAATAGTGAGAATTATGTAAAACAGTGAGACAACATGTTCTATATAGTTATGTGTATAAATAAATAATTTCTATTATATTGGGATAGAAGAAAGAAAATAAAAAGAAAGACAGTGAGAATTAAACCTACATCTCTTGTACTAAGACGCTTTTGTAGATACTACCATTACACTAATAAGCTTTGCTGATTTTTGCATATTAACATTCTCACATATATAGTCGATAGTCTATCAAAAATATCTCTATCCTAATTCCGGATAAGGTAAGGTGTATTGAGTATATACCACTTCTTTCAAAAATCTTTCTTATAGGATTGTATGTTGTTATTATGTCTAGCTTTTCACATGCGTTGCACAGAGAAAAGAATAGGATAAACTTCAAATTTGAGTAATAGTACTAAATTAGAATGTTGATAGATGGGGATAAAGTTGTAGGTAGTGAGCAACAGAAAGCTGCAGATGCAGTGTCATCTATTAACTCTTTACTTCAATGAAAGGTCTGAAATTAGTTGGCGTCTAGCAGACAAGAGAATTTAATAAAGTGACTCTATGTATGCATTGCAGTGAATCCACTATCCAGGGAAACTGTACTCTATTGGATTCTCTCTCTTTCCCATTTTTCTTTCCAACTTCTACCTTTCTACTTTCTATACACTACTTTCCATTCATTTCACCATGATGTTACAAATTGATCTTTACCTGTAGTTGCACCAATATGGTGTTCCTAATAACTTCTATTTTCTTTGTCATTTAAGTATCTTGTTTGCTTCATGTTAGGACATTGGTCCCCTATGATTAGATACTGTTTACAAACTGTCTCTGTCAAAACTGGAAAGAGGGAAAGGTGGAGTCTTGGTACTGAGCATTAAGTAAGACTACCACTATATATATTTAAGGAAAAATAATTCTTACATTATATTGGAATTGATGGTCAATTATAGGTAAAATAGGTGACTAAGATACCTGCTGAAGTAGAGAAAATTTTAGACTAAAGCTGGTCCAACCTTTTCAATGCACTATATGAGTATGCACCACCAGCCCCACCAACCTCCCCACTTACTGCAATTCCCTCAATTATCCTCTACAACAATATTAAAATCCATACACTTTCATAAACATATATTGTGATATACAAGCATGGTCTTTGGAAGTGTCCCAAAATAAGAAATTCAAGAATGTACCTGAGTTTTTGTAGGAGTGGCTTGTGCTTGAAAAGACACTTTTTTTCTATTCCTAAAAGGTTTAACTATAGAAGGGTACTGAGTGACTATTTTTCATCATACTTGGCTGCAGTTGTAGTTGAAACACCATTATAATGATTCAAGGAGGACGTAGAGAAATGAAGCAACTATTTGTGTGAAAGAATAACATGAGAAAAAGCGTTAGACACGTTAGACTAGTAATTTTGTAATCTTGACCATCCACCCCAACCTATGAGAAATATCGTACCCAAATAAACACAAAGGTCCTTTTGTTGCACTATGGTCTTCTTTAGGTAATATTTTCTAGGGAGGTTTGGGAACCAACGAATAGATAAATTTTTTTGTTTCTTTTCTTGGAACTGGAGTAACTAATGTAGTATGTGAAAAATAAATTAATGAATTTTCTGTCTCTGGAACTTTTCTATTCCATCTCATCTTTATTATTCATTTCCATAGTATGTTTTTTGGGTTAGGCCTGCAGATGAGTCCTCTCATCTTGCTATTTGCAAGTTGTAATAAAGCTGAGACTTATTTTAATGTATTGGAGGTTTCACAATTAGGGAATTCTTTTTTTTTAAATGTATAACATGTTTGAAGCATGTGTATTAAATGGATAAGGCATTGTGTGATGCATTTTAATACTTGAAACTGATTGAGTAGTGAAGTAGCTGTTGATTGATCTATTTACATTTATCATCATGTTTTTAGTTTTATGCAATTATAAATGTTTTGTAATAAGGATTGAAAGTTTATTGATTGGTTTTTATACTTTGCATTTTTATGTAACCAAGTGATGCTACCAGTGGACCCATTTCGCCCATGGATGCAGGGAGACCATGTGATGATGGTGATCCTAATGATGGTGCTTGATTTCATTATAAATTATCTTGGATATTCAATTATGTCTTGGATGTAATTGTGTATGTGGTTGGAGTGAATCTTAGAACACTGAAGCTTTTGTATTTAAATTTGATTTTAAATTTTGAAGATACTACTTAATGTTGAAAAATTGGAGTTTAAAGATGTTAATGATGAATATTTAATTTTGACGTTTAATGTTCAATGTATTTTTGACATGTTTTTGAATTATAATATTTAATTAGTCATGTTGTGCTAATGATATATGAATTGAAAAAATCTTGGATGGTAGGTTATGCCTAAAGGAACAATTAAATTTGAACTAAAATTAGAATTTATAATTAGTAATTGAAATTGATGGGCCCCGCTATTTTTTTTTAAATAGCGGAGGTTAAAAACCGCTGCAACTTGTAAATAAAAATTTATTATAAAAAAGATTAAATTTAGATTAAAGGGGGTTGATCGCCGTAATTTAACCACCGCAAATTAATTATGGCGATCAGAAAAAAACTGCCGCAAATTGATTGTGACAGCTCATTTTTTGGGGGTTTTAAGAACCCCAAAAATGAAATTTGTGGGGGTTTAAAACCCCCACAAAATATAAAATTAACCCCCGTAATTTGATCTCTTTTTGATAGTGAGGGTATATACGTGACATTAATCATTGTTTAGAGGTATATTTATCCCTTTTTTTGTTTGATAAATATTCTTGGAGAGCATCAGTTGCAGATCTTTTATGGACATTATTTATCGTATTTGAATAAAAAGAAAAAAAAAAGAAATTCCTCGATGCTCTCCTCCATTGTCACCCCACTCCCCACCCCTTTCTCTCTTTCCCCCATCTCCTCTTCTCTATTTTTTTTATATCATTAACACTTTACTTCTTTACATTTATTTTCTTTCGCTACTTGAGTACTTATTTTCACTATTTGATGGTAGCATTAGTGATTGGTGAAAAAATTAGTGATTAGTATATTTTTATTTTTGATGATTGAAAATGACAATATTGTGATTTTGATGGTGAATATAATTTTTTTTAGTGATTGTTGTTGTGAATTTCGATCATAATAACAACAATAGTGTATTTTTCGTGCTGAATCTTGTGAAGGAAATTAATATGAGACTTTTGATCCTGATTTCTTGGGTTATCTTGAAATTTACTTGCAATGATTTAAGCTTTCTTTAACATTATTATGGTGGAAATGAGAATTTTTAAGTAAATTTATGTAATTTCGATAGAAATGGAACAAATGATGAATAATTTATTAATAAAAAGAAAAAAAAATAAGTATGAACAAGTTGTCTTCCATGGAAGATCAACAAATATGATCAAAATGGAAAATTTTGATGAGCTAAGACATTTAATAAAAATATTGTTGTGATAGTAGCAATATTATTGTGTAATTTCAAATTTTGATACATGGTGGTGAGAAATTTTTATGACTGAGATGTGCGTTTAGTGACAATAGCTTTAATAGTTGTTGTTTAATGGTGAATTGATGGTGTGTAGTGAAGAAGAAGCAATATGAAATTATGAATGATATAAAATTAGTTATTTTGAAATTTTACATAATATCTGACACACCAGTGACATGGAGATGATATTGTGCGAATGTAGAACACCTCCCATCATGAGATTAATTGTATGTGTGTTGGGTGTAAGTAAATTTTCAAATAGTATAGAAGTGTAGTATATCATCTTAATAATTTGAGTGTGTAATCAATTATTTAGTATAAGGATCAAGGTGAATTGGAAGTCTTTTCCTTTTTCCTTTTAGGCCATAAATTAAATTTTACATCGTCCATTATCAAAGGTCGCTAAATTAAAGAACATTAATGCATGGTCCTCTTGGATTTCTAGTACTTTTTTGGCATTTTAGATTTTTTTTTGTGGGGGTGGGAGGAGGGACGCGAGAAAGATTGTCCGATTGTTCGCCTATAATATAGGGATATATAGTTACAACTAGATATGTAAAGGCCCGTTAACGGGCCCAACGTTACGGTCTTAAATTGTAACTTTCTTTGCTCACTATTATTTAATATTTTTTTAAAAAAATATTTTTACTTCTCATATTTAACATATAAAAATAAAGATAATTTTTTTTTCATTTTTATAATCAAATAATACCTTGTTAACTTTTTTAAGGTGCGACAACTAACATTAAAAGATACATTATTTATTGTTCGATTTAAAATTATCAAACATAAACACTGTAACAAAATTTATGTAAAAATATATATACTAAATATAAAATATATCACCTCTTTTAATTTTATATAGGTAGATGTGTATAATTAAATGAGATAACATATTTTATGTGATTAACTTAACTATCCAATAAACATTTATAAACATACCCAATAATTCTTCCTTTTCATTCCAATATATTATTTTCCTTTTTAATTTGTTGAAAAATGACTTTTTTGTCTTTTGCATATCTTTGATTTATATTCTACTCGACATGTTTAACGACATAAGATTTTAAAAACATTCAAATATATTAAATAATATTTAATAAAAACTCAAACAACTTAAATCTATTTATTTATTTTATTGAATTTGTGTTTAATTAATTTTTTAAAACACTAATCTAAAAATAAGAATTTTTTTGTTATACTTTTAATGAATACACTTAATTTACTTTAGTTGAAAGAAGAAAAATTAAAATTTTTAATAGGATATCACGCTAATGTTAAAATTGGAGGGCCCAAAAACTTGAACAGCCTTGCATAATTTAAATGCATAGAGATATTCTTTTAATTGATGAGGCAAATTTTACGAAAAGAAGAAGAAGATGAAACATACACGTGACAATTACTGCATACTTGTGATAATTTAATGACCTGTAGGGGTATGCTAGTATTTATATCAAAGTTTGCTTTTTATTGTGCATTAGATGTTTCCAATGCATCATGTGTACCTACTTTAAGCGGAGTAAAATTATATTTATGCCTACGGTCTTAAATTGTAACTTTCTTTGTCACTATCATTTAATATTTTAAAAAAAATATTTTTACTTATCATATTTAACATATAAAAATAAAAATATTTTTTTTCATTTTTATAATCAAATAAAACCTTGTTAATTTTTTTAAGGTGCCAGGGGTGATTGGAAAATTGTTATTCTGGGATAATTAATATCGGGATTAGTTATTCCGGGATAACTTATCCCACCATGTATATTATTCCATCATGTATATGGGATAAGTTATCCCATCACTATGGAAAAAATGGTGGGATAAGTTATCCCACAATGGATTAATCCATCCAACCAAACAAGGGATTTAAGTGATCTTTTATTTTATCCTGGGATAATTTATTCCTTGGATTACTTATACCTCACACCAAACGACCCCTAAAAGATACATTATTTATTGTTCGATTTAAAATTATCAAACATAGACTCTGTAACAAAATTTAAGTACATATTCATATATACTAAATATAAAATATATCACCTCTTTTAATTTTATCTATTTGTCTTAAAATTTCATAAATATCAAGCATGTTCTAATTGAGGTAGATGTGTATAATTAAATGAGGTAATATATTTTATATGATTAACTTAACTATTCAATAAACATTTATAAACATACCCAATAATTCTTCCTTTTCATTCAAATATATTACTTTCCTTTTTAATTTGTTGTAAAATGACTCTTTTATCTTTTGCATATCTTTGATTTATATTCTACTCGACAAGTTTAACAACATAAGATTTTTAAAAACTTTCAAATATATTAAATAATATTTAATAAAAAATCAAAAAAATTAAATTT
Source organism: Capsicum baccatum var. pendulum (assembly GCA_030864225.1). NCBI lineage: Eukaryota > Viridiplantae > Streptophyta > Magnoliopsida > Solanales > Solanaceae > Capsicum > Capsicum baccatum. The sequence continues at coordinate 70,834,555 of CM061560.1, forward strand.
ATTTATTTATTTGATTGAATTTGTGTTTAATTAATTTTTTAAAACACTAATCTAAAAATAAGGATTTTTTTTAAATATTTTTAATAAATACACTTAATTTACTTTAGTTGAAAGAAGCAAAATTAAAATTTTTAATAGGATATCATGCTGATGTTAAAATTGGAGGGCACAAAAACTTGAACAGCCTTGCATAATTTAAATGCATAGAGATATTCTTTTAGTTGAGGAGACAAATTTTATGAAAAGAAGAAGAAGATGATGAAACATACACGTGGCAATTAGTGCACACTTGTGATAATTTAATGACCTGTAGGGGTATGTTAGTATTTATATCAAAATTATTTGATTTTTATTGTGCATTAGATGTTTCCAATGCATCATGTACACCTACTTTAAGTGAAGTAAAATTACATTTATGCTGATCGTCCTAATGTTCATCTTTCTATATAATAAAAAAAATGTTAGCATTATTTTTCCAGAATATCATAGAGTGAATAAAACCTTACTTCCTCATTCCTCCTAGTAAGTGCAATGTGTAAATCCCTCTTGTCCCCTACAAAAAAGGGAATTATAATTAATAATTCCTTAACTTAAGTAAATTTTTTTATTCAACCCACGTAAATTTACTTACTTTATTTCTCAATTAGATATAGTAAAATCCATTATTTTTATCTTGGTATAAATAGGGTAGATTGCTAATTTAATGATATATCTGATAGTTGAAAAGTAAGACAAAACAATAATATACAAAATAATGACATATCTAATGTTATAACAATAAAATAAAAAATATTGCAGTAAAATACTTTGAATATTAATAAGAGGTACATTTATATAACACCAACAAACCTGGTATATTGAGAATATAATTGGTCTATATTTTACGTAGTAATTCTATTACATTACATATTATATTATATAACTAGTATTAGTACCCGCACGATATGCGGATAGTATTTAAGTAAAAGTAATTACTAAATAGAGATAAATTAAAAAATAATTTAGATTTACAAATTTATCAAATGAGTAAAATCATAAAAAAATATTTCATTGACCAATAAATAAATCAACATTGACTAATGAAATGTAAGTCACCATCTCCTATCAATTATAGTTGTTAAATTTATCAAACGAGTAAAATCATAAAAAAATATTTCATTCATAATCTTGAGACCTCTCTACTTCACCAATACAGAGAAATCCTAAGATTGGAATGTGATTTTTGGAAAGTCAAGTCTCGGGTCAACTGGCTCACAGAAGGAGATGCAAACACCAGATTCTTTCACACGTCTACACTCAATAGAAGGAGAAAAAATAAAATCCTCTCCCTAAAGGATGACCAAGGTAACTGGTCATACTCCCAGGGGGACATTGAACACTCCATCCTCTCCTTCTATAAATCCCTGTATACCACTGACCACACCAGCTCCACTAGCTTCAATCTCACCAACCCCGCTGCTAAAGGCTCTATCCCCTCCAACTGCTACTCTATGCTGGACAACATTCCTTCACTAGCTAAAATAAGAAAAACCGTCTTCAGCTTTAAGGCCACAAAATCTCCGGGGCTTGACGGCCTTCATCCTCTGTTCTTTCAAAGATACTGGGACACTATCAACTCAAAGCTCACCTCCTTCTACAATAAAGTCTTCTCCTCGGGTAGGATGGATTCTGAAGTCAATACCACTTACCTCGGTCTTATCCTAAAATGCCAAAATGCAGTCACCTTGAAAAACTTTTGCCCCATTGGCCTCTGTAACACCCAGTACAAAATCATAACCAAAATCATTACTAATAGAAGCAAGCCTTTCCTCAATAGAATTATTGGCCCTACCCAAGCTAGTTTTCTCCCTAACAGAAGGGCCTCTGAAAATGCCATAATTATCCAGGAATTTATTAATCACTTCTCCAAAATGAAAGGCAAACAAGGACATATGATCCTTAAGATTGATCTTGAAAAAGCATTTGATAGAATTGAATGGTCTTTCATTAGAAAAGCTCTGATTTTCTTTAAGTTCCGTCCTTTGCTCTCTAACCTCATCATGTCTTGTATGTTAACTTCTTCAATTTCTATGCTCATCAATGGAACAAAAACTCCCTTCTTCTCTCCTACCAGGGGTATAAGACAAGGGAACCCGCTGTCTCCCTACCTCTTTATTCTTTGCATAGAACTCTTCTCCTGTAGAATCGACCACGAGGTTGACACTCTTCAATGGATTCGTATTGCCATCAGTACGAAAGGTCCCAAACTTTCTCACCTATTCTTTGCCGACGATCTTACCCTTTTCACTAAGGCAGATCAGAAGAACTGTGACACGGTTAAAAGGGTTCTTAAAGTTTTCAGCTCCTTCTCAGGTCAGAGAATCAATAGGACCAAGTCAAAAAATTTTCTCTAAGAACTGCACCCAAAAATTCTCCCAGAATATCTCAAGTATCCTAGGCATTCCTGCTAAAACAAATTTTGGTCGTTATCTTGGTTTTCCCATGTTTCATGGTCCTCCTTTAAAGGCCGACTTTCAATTCATTATTGACCGAATGAAAGCAAAACTCTCAGGCTGGAAAATCAACATGCTCAATCAAGCTGGTAGAAACATCCTCACTAGAGCTACCCTCAATAGCATTCCCAGTCACTCTATACAATACATAGCCATCCCTACCGAGGTCAATAAACAAATTGATAAAATTCAAAGGAATTTTATATGGGGCACCACCAACCTTAAAGAGAAAAATGCACATGATCAATTGGGAGATCGTCTCTTGCCCTAAGTATCTCGAAGGACTGGGTATTCAACAAGCTAGTCTCAAAAACACTACTTCTCACGAAGCTCTACCTTAGAGATTCACCAAAAGTCCCCAATCCCTTTGGGCAAAACTCCTTGCCAGCAAATTCTCCAAAGTAACTTACCACAAGAATAACCAGATCCAAGGTGTCTCTAAGACCTGGAGAATCATTACTAAGGGTCTTAGCATCTGTTCGGAAGCTACTAGGTGGATCATCCATAATGGTGATAAGGTTAACTTTTGGATGGATCGTTGGATCCCAAATACGGAGCCTCTTTGCAAAATTATACATGGGCCGATGCCACTTAACCACATGGGTTTAAAGGTTTCAGATCTATGGCATAACAATACTTGGGATTTCTCCCATTTAGCAGTCCAACTCCCTCTGTCCCTCATCCATACCATCAATCACACCTTCATCCCTGATACTATGAAAAACACTAACTACCCAATCTAGAATCTCACTGGGAAAGGGGTTTTCATGAGCAAATCAGCTTACAAACTGGTTATCTCTAAAAAACCCATAAGGGAGAATACTAAGAACTTCAGCTGGATCTGGTCTCTGAAAATTCCCAATAAAATAAAACATCTTCTCTGGCTAATTCAACACGATAGGCTCCCTTGTAACCTTACTCTTAATCGAATGGGCATCCCTCTAGAGCCAGTTTTCAGGCTCTGTCCAAACTAGAATAAAGACACTGCACATATCTTCTGATTCTGCAGTCGTACTACCCCTCTTTGGCATACTTTCTACAAGAAAATGGGATGCAACCCTCCTACAGTGACTAATCTTACTGTGGAAAACCTCCTACATACCCTGAAAAACTAGCCCACTCAGGCCATGGCAGGCCATAACGTCAACTTTTATGTCCTCATTGCTTTCTGCCTGTGGGAACTTTGGATTTGCAAAAATGAAAGCATCTTTAACAACCACAATAAACAACCCTTCTTTAATAATGCTTATGCTAATGCTATTGAATATTCTTTCCTTTTTCCACCGAACTCTCCCCATCAAGAAGTCAGCATCAACGTTTGTTGGTTGCCACCTGTGTCCACCAGTTGCACACTAAACACGGACGGGGCTTGCATCAACAATCCAGGTATTGGGGGCATTAGTGGGTGCATCAGAAACAACAAGAGGGATTGGGTTATTGGGTATACCAAAAGCTTTCCTCATGCAACTAACAATCAAATGGAACTGTTAGCTATCCTTGAAGGATTAAAAATGGTAGAATCGAAAAATTTATTTTCTATTGAAATTAATGTGGACTCCTTGGAGATTATACATATGTTAAAAGATGGAAATATGCACTATGACCCTATACTTGAATCATGCAGCTGTGTACTGAGAAGGGTGGGATATCCACCAGTCACCCACTGCTTTAGGGAGCAGAATCAAGTCGTAGATTGCTTAATCAAGGAAGGAATGAAGAGGAAAAACTTCGGTCCAACTACCTTTTTGGCAGTTCCTCTGGTGTATGCACAACAACATGTTTAGGTAGACATTCTAGGAACTGAATTTACTAGGAAAATTAATCCCTGTACACATTATCAGAATTCTGATACTCCTATTTTTGTACCTGACTAAGTAGTCAGCAGTCTGTATGATCTTTTAATTTTTCAGTAATATATCCATTCTTACCAAAGGAAAAAAATAGTTTTTGAATGGTTCATAACAAATAATTCATAATAAATCATTTCAAAGTGAAAAGCAAAAGAAGATAAAATTAATTTGAAAATACTTACTTATATACGAATATTGAAAGTAGTCTAAGTATAGAGAAAAAATATTATCATTCTAACTATATCATTTATAACAATTACATTTAATTCAAAATAGAATCATAAAGATACCAAATATAGAAAAGAGATAACAGTTATCTCTAAAAATTTTAAATTTTTTAACAAATAAATCATAATAATCTCAAACAAGATCTTGCACTTTCTATTTTTCATTTGTGTCAAAACAATTGATATATTTTTCTTAATTTTATTAATAGATTCATTATTTAGTGATACTATGTTCCCGAAAATTTGTATTTGGATAAAGAAATCATTAAAGTAACAAACTTATATTTCTCAAGAAACAAAAGCGCTATGAATAATTAAAGTCATTTTTGACAAATAATTTTCTAGTTTCAAACCTATATTGTTTGAATATATAGTGAGTTTCTCGGAGGTTTGGGCCACAAGTGACAAAAGAGTTTTAAAATGAGGTGTAGGTGACACAAGTCTTAATTATTAGGTAGAGGTGACAATTACTTTATTATAGATTAAGAAAGTTGGAGAAGTTTGAAAATAACCCATAATTTTTTAAATTTACACTTTGATCCAAATGTTAGCCTATATAATGGAAAACGAAGGAAAAAAAGGCGCCTTTCTCTCTCTTCTCACCCTTTGTTGATTTCTCTCTCTTAGCAATTTTTGTTGTTCATTGTTGCTGCTGCTTCATTCACCATCTTCTGCTTCATTATCATCATCTTCTACTTCATTATCATCTTTATCTTGTTCTTGTTGACCATTTGTTGTTGTTGTTGGTACCGCTACTATTGCTATTTGACCAATTTCTTAGGTTAAATTTTGTTTCTAACATCACTTTCCACTTTGGCATTACTTCATAGGAGACATTTGTAAGTCAAATTATGATTTTTAGTTGAATTTGTCATCTGAGTAACTACTATTGTGTTGTTATTTTCCAACAATGGATAAAACCCAATCATGAATCCAACATAAAATTCATCTGTTTAAATAGATAAATCATCTGTTGCGACAGATAAGATATCTATTTCAAAGAAAGACTGATATGTTGGATTCATGTTTAAACAGATGGCTCATCTGTTGCAATATTTGACATATATGTTGCAACAGATTAGTTACCTGTTGCAACAGAAGCTGAACACGATTCCAACATAGGTTACAACAAATTAATAACCTGTTGCATCAGGTAAGTCATTTGTCGCAACAGGTTAATTATCTGTTGCAACTATCAGTCATCTGTTGAAATCAGCTTTAAAGGTGATTTAGTTATAACATCAATTCCAACAGGCAATTTATCTGTTGCGATAGATATTTAGACCCGTAACATGAATCCCAACAGGTAAGAATCTATTGCGACTCATCACTTACATGGTGCAACAGATAACATATCTGTTGGGATTCATTCAAGGCAGTATGAAATCACTATCAACTTTTTTTAACAAATGACTTTATTTAGGTACCACTAATGGAGGGATTAATAACAATAGGGGTGGATTGTCATGGTCATTGGGTCGAGAAGAGCAATCGATATGTATGGCATTGGAAGGAGGGTGAAATGCTAGAGATGATAGCTATGATAGTCCAAAGTGATGTTTCGTATGATGATTTTGTGAACTTAATCATCAGCTTTTGTGGACTGAATTGTCAACCGAAAGAATTCACCACCAGCTACATACATAGCTCCTTTGAAAATCAGAGGGTGCTGCTTTTCAAGATAACCAATCAGGTTTGGTTGAGTTCTTATCTAAGTGATTCAACCAGGCCGGTGTTAAGGGTGTACATGGTTGAAAAGACGAGAGAGAATGAGAACCAGAATGTAGAAGAAGAACAAAAAAAGAAGACTTCTTTGATGATAGGTTGGATGATCTAGACATAAATATTCCAGATGATGATCAAACACCTACGCCCATTGATGCGATTAATACAATGTGCAGTTTTTCTTAATTGATAAATTTGGAAAGCTTCAAGACGATGAGACCGTATTTTTTATTGGAATGTCATTCAAGGACAAGAATGAACTATCTAACACTTTATTTATTTCTTGCGTGAAAAAAGATTTCAGAATAAAAAGGTGATTAATTCGAGTAGTGTCTTTTGCTTCAAATGTGCTAATTCAAACTGCAAGTAGTGGTTGAGAGAGGTGAAGTATGCAAGTTTTGATAGATTCATCATTTATAAACATAAAAGGCATCACACATGTGGTTCGGAGCACATCCAAAAATTCTCACGCCACGGCAAAGGTCCTCGGTGAATATTTCAGGAGTAGTTTCACCGATGGCAAAGGCCCTTCAACAAGACTTATGGTCAATTAAATCCTTACGGATTTGGATGTCCTGGTCAGTTATTGGAAGTTATATACAACCATGGGGATTGGCAAGGACCTGGTTTGGGGGACACTCGAGCATGGGTATGAAGTCTTGGATGCTTACCGTTACATGATTGAGTCCACTAATCCCAGAAGTAAGATGGCATTGCATCTGGATGAAAACAGAAGTTTCAAGTACATTTTTGTATCCTATGGTGCTTGGATTCAAGGTTTTTGACATTTGAGAAAAGGAATAGCCGTCGACGGTACCTTCTTGAGGAGTAGGTATAATGGAGTTCTACTAGCGGCGGTGGCGCAGGATGTGGAGAATCACATCTTTCCTGTCGCTTTTTGTGTAGCGGACAAGGAATGTGATGCCTCTTATGGATTTTTTTGAACAACTGTGACGCTGCGTTGAAGATACCGAAGAGTTGTGTTCTGTATCGGATAGGCATCCAAGTATTCCAAAGATGGGTTTACTTTTGTTCACTTCAGCTTACTTTGGTTGTTGCATCAGGCATCTTGGAGAGAACATTCGAAACAACTATTATAATGAAAGGGTCGTCAAGCTAAAGCATATAGTAGAGAGCAGTTTTTAGACCATTTCAATCAAATAGCGGATGTGAATCCCAAGGTAGCAGAATTTTTTGCACGTGTCTATTTTGAGAGATGGAGCCAGGCATTCTGTCCAGCAAATAGGTACAGTCTTATGAATTTAATGTCTTCTTTGATTTACAAGTTTAGTTTGATGTCTTACTAAGTGATTCTTTTCTATAGGTACAATATTATGACGTCAAACATAGCTGAATCGGTGAATTCATTGTTTGGTGATGAAAGAGAATTTTCCATTAAGGCTACGTTTGAAAAACTAAGCGAGAAATATAGAATTTTTTTAACGAAAGGCGTGTGTAGTTCAAGTGCCCAGAATAAAGAACCCGATTTGTTCTCGAAATCGAAAAGAAAATATCAATGAACATTAGTTTGGGAAATAGGTTATTCTCTTATAAAATAGTAAATTACAAATTTTGTATTACCGGTCATGGTGATGCTGCCACGGTCGATCTTCATACAGGATCTTGTACGTGTAGAGTTTTTGACTTGGACAAAATACCTTGTCCACATGCTATGGCAGCCCTTCAAGCTCAATATGGCCATAAATATGGACCTGAAGTTTACGAGAACTCCTATCAATATTATTCGGTGGAAAAATATGAAATGGCATAAAGTGGGCATATTACTCCGGTGCCTCCCAAAGAATCTTGGGTTGTTCCAGTAGAGCTTATAGAGAGATTATACCTCCTCCATATATTGACCCAAGCACTATCAAACCGGGGAGAAAGCCATATAAAAGGAGGCATGGATTTGGAGAATCATTTTCATCAAGAAGAAACAAGTGCTCCATATGTAAGTGCGCTGCCACAAAAGAACTACATGCTCGAATCATAATCCACCATGATCGTTGTAATTGCAGAAACTTGTGTTGTTGTTTGTTTGTTTGTTTGTTGTGGACTTTTATATATTTAACTTATTGTTGTGAACCTAATGTTATCATTTATTATATATAAATTATCTTTTTTTTAAATAACTTGTGCATCAATAAAATGAGGCAAAACATGAACTTAAATAATACAGCAGACCACAATTTTTATCAACAGTTGCACAAACAACTGAAATGCTTTCCTCCAACCGATGAAAATCTATCAAAACAGATGGATAATCTGTTGAAACCCAATAGATGACCAATCAGTTCCAATTGTTGAAAGAACTCAAAATCCAAAATTTCTAGTGCTATTGGATTCAACATTGCCTCCAACCGTTGACATGTTAACATGTATTAGATTAGAAGAAAACAGAATGAAAATTTAATAAGAATTAAAACGCTAAAGTCTGACTAAAAGTAAATTTTTCATTAAATGAAAAATAAAATACATTAGGTATAAATCTAATATAGAAAAATTAAAATACATACGCTAAAAGAAAAACACATTCTAATTATTATTATCATCATCATCATAATGATAGACCGCCAATCAACTTGCAGCATCAAGGCTCTTATCATCCTCTGTATCTCTCTGAACATTGTCGCTCTCACAGCGACCAACTCGCTCTGTAGGTCATTAACCTACCTTTGAAGTTCCCGTACTGTGTCGCGTAGAATAGCAATATCCGAAAAAGGATCAGCCATATCAAGAACACGCATGAATTGACAAATGTAAAGAAAAATGTTCACAATGTAATACAACGTATACGACCAACTAATAAATTTATGCCAGAAAAAAACTTACCTTAACAAGAAAGGAATATGTTCTTTGAAGAGAAGTGGTTGAAAATGTCACACGAAAGGAAAATATGCAAGAAATAAATAGAGTTGAATGAAGATTGAGGGACCTATAATATAATCTAGATATGTCAGGCCAAAATGCAGGACTGTTCAGCTCCATTGTATTAATTACATTCAAACTGGTGGCATTTTATTTTCTATGAAAAGTCATGACTTTTTATTTTACATTAATTACTTCTTACCTTTTCATAGCGGTTTGAGACTCGATAAAAGCCGTTATTATTGAGCTATTACAACAAATCGTCCAACATTTTTAACAGATTTAGCATCTGTTGTAGCAGATGGATGGATTGAATGTGCAATAGACGACTATCAAAATAGAGTTACCATCTGTTGCAATAGATGGTTTGTATATGCAACAAATAAGACATCTGATGCAACTTATGTATTATCTATTACAACAGATGGACACTATGTATAAGTTGGAGGAGATGTTTTGATATCTTCTGACAGCTGATTCATTAGTTTTAGTTTCAATTGATGGAGTATTCGATTCATTAGCTGTTTTGAATGTGTGAGATAGAAAGTCTTCACCTCTTTTTAATAGTCCCTCCGTTGCGTATTAGTTGAGCCCCATGGGCTTAGCACACCAATTAATAAAAATATAAATTAGGTGATTGTTTTACCAAATTGGCCTTATTAATTATGATTAGAAAGTATAAATATGAATAATATACTTTATGTAGTCATTTAATAATAGGGGTAATCTTGAAAGAATATAATAGAATTCTCTTGATTTTATAAATAGGAAAACTAAATTGAAACAAACATATTTAGAAAGAAGTAATCACATTCGTGCAGATTAATTAAAAAAAAGTTAGGTCTATCGCAACAGATTTTTCATCTGTTGCAACATATAGATTATATGTTGCGACAGATGGATCATATGTTTGGAGGAGATGTTTTGATTTCTTCCAACAGCTGATGCGTCAGTTGCAACAGATGGAGATTTTGATTCATAAGCTATTTTGAATGTGTTAAGATAAAAAGTCACGACTCTTCACACCTCCATTTTAATAGTCATCATATTCATGCAGATGAATAAATAACACTTACATGTCCTGATGGGGTAGAAAGAATAAGATGCGTGCAATGGATCCTATTTTTATGCATGTGAGTTATGTATATTATTGATCAGGATACTGTGAAGATATATAAAGTGCAATGATTTTGTGAATGCAGTTTTTACCAATGATTAGACACTGATCCTTCAAATAAGATCCTTAATTGTACAGTTTAGTTTGATAGGTGCGAACTGATAAGGCCGAAGGGTTCCAAGACGGTGGTGTCGATACCTCGTTACAATTTAATGACACGATTCATGCACATATTTTTGTGTCAAGTTTGGGGAAGGGTTCAAATTTTTGGCGGCAGTGTAAATATCCAATAGTGATTGGAACGGTTTTAATGGCACAATGGACTTCTTGAAAGGCCTCCAAAGCCTCACAATGCAGCAAACAATGATAGAACCAATAGAAATTTCCCTGGTCCAAATTTATATGGATGGATTGGTGGAGGAGACTATTATACAACAGAAAGTGTTTGGGAGAAAACCTGTGTGGGAAGAGGGAGGTTAATAAGGCCATATATCATCTTAGTACTTATTTAAGAGGATACACAGGGTCAATTCCTCTTGACCATTGTTCTTTTTCTTCAATGACTGATGGATTTTTATTTTTGGATACACTTTCATATTTGCATCTCATCTAGTTTTTTTATTTTTCATGTCAATTTCATAAGCTAATTTCGCTGCACTTTCCTTCCGACCCTGTGTATCCTCTTAAACAAGTACTAAGATGATATATGGACTTCTCAACCTCCCTCTTCTCGCACAGGTTTTCTCCCAAACACCTTCTGCTGTATAATAGTCTCCTCCAATAACCCATCCATATAAATTTGGACTAGGGAAATTTCTATTAGATCCATTATTCTTTGTTGCAGTGCGAGGCTTCGAAGGCCTTTCAACAAGTCCATTACGCCATTAAAATCGGTCCAATAACTATTGGATATTTACACTGCCACAAAAAACTTGAACCCTTTCCCAAGTTTGAACCTTGGTCTCTCAGCCTTACCATCGTCTAATGGGATATCGACACCACCATCTTGGTCTCTCAGCCTTACCAGTTCGAACCTAACAATCTTAACTATTAGATTTCATATCTTGTTTGAAGAATTAATGCCTAATAGGTAAAGAACAAACATTCACAAAATCATTGTACTGGATGTGTGTTTTCATGATAGGTTGATGAGTAATACATACCTCCCACATATGAAGTGGTTCCATCTGCAAGCAGCTTATTCCTCTGAACCCATCTTTACTCTAGCCTTTAATGCTGGCCGAGCAAAAATGGATCCAATTTCACTTTCTTTTGTCTGCAAACAAGAGAAATACATTTGATGTCAAACAAGAGAAGAACAAAAAGAACATTACAAAAGGGTAACACAAAATTAAGTGAATCAACAGATGACCAATATGATGCAATAGATTACCCATCTGTTCAACCGATGAGACATCATTTATAAAGGATGGATGACATATTGTAACAGATGGGCCATCTGTTGGAATAAATCAAACCAGCCTTGCTACTGATTTGATTTCTTCAAAAAGTTGTTCCGTCTATTCCAACAGCTGATTCATTAGTTGCAACAGTTGAGGAAACTGTTGCAACACCACCACCACCAACATCAACAACAAAGAAATAAATAAAACAACACCATATGTTCCAACACCATCCACAACACAAACATCACATTGTCCAACACAACCACCACCCCCATAATAGCACCACCAAAGTACCAAACAAAAGACATAAAAAAAAACTATACAGATAACAAGGCTTTTTAAGTTCTCCCAACAGATGACTTTTTTTGCATATTTTAATAAAAACAACAATTCATTCATTCAAGACTTAAAAGTCACCTTTTCTTCAATTTTCTTAATAAATAACAAACTGGTAATGGGTAAATCATTGATAGCAATAGATGTAAATAACTAATTTAAATGACATACAAAGAAGAAGACGAGATAAAAAGAGCAGCTTTGAACCATACCTGCAATGTCAAAAAAGCAAACGGATCAGAATATCCAGTTCAGCCGTGAAAAGATATTGATTGGTTGAGATCCCAAAGGATCCTCATCTGAAAAAAGAGAGAAAAGATAAAAAAAAAAGAAACAACAAAGATAATTGAGAATAAAGAATAAAGAAAAGTTATGAGTTGAGTCTAGTCTAGACGACTTTATGGCTGAAAGAGAGAGAGTTCTAGATATGGGGGATTTTAAATATTCATTAATAAATTTTGAGGGGCACGAGGAGACGGTGACATTGAAAAGACCAGATAAGACTACTCACTCAGGAGATATTTGAGTTATCAAAGTTGTACCGAGTAATATTTTTTACCGCCTTAGTATTTTAACTATTTTATCTCGGATAGGAAATACCTAAATTGCTTTATAAAAAAAAAGGATAAAAAAATATTTAAGTGCAACAGATGACTTAATTTGTTTGATAGTTTACAACAGATTCGTGATCTGTTATAACAAATGACGTAATTTATTTGACAGTTTATGACAGATACGTAATATGTTACAACATATTACCTAATCTGTTTGATTTGATCCAACAGAAAAGACATATGTTGCAACATGTTGAACATTTGTTTATATACAATTTCAATTGAGTTCATATGTTAGATTAAAACCTTAATTGAATGTGAGTTCTGATAGGTTCAAATACAACTTTAGTTGAGTTTTTTGACAGTTTCATGATGAAACGGTACTGCGTTCCTCCAACCAGAGTCATCGATCGATCACTCTGAGCCGAACCGATTCTTACTACCTCATATTTTAAACTAATACCTTAATTAATTAATCTAGGACTAGGGTACTAATACCTTGATTGAATAATATGGGACTAGGGGTGAGTTCTCATAAGGTCAACTACAAATTCAATTGAGTCTTTTGGCAATTGCATGATGAGACGGTACTGCATTCCTCCCAACTAGAGTCGTCGATTGATAACTCTAAGTCAAACCAATTATTACTACCTCATATGTTAGACTAATAGCTTAATTGATTAATCTAGGACTAGGGTACTAATACCCTAATTGAATACAGGGTCAACTACAACTTTAAATGAGTCTTTTGTCAATTGTATGATGAGACGGTACTGCGTTCCTCCCGACCAGAGTCAGCATCGATTACTCTGAGACGAACTAATTCTTACTACCTCATATGTTAGACTAATACCTTAATTGATTGATCTATGACTAGGGGTGAGTTCTCATAATGTCAACTACAATAGATGACAACGCCTATTTGATAATTTACAACAGATGCGCAACCTATTGTAATATATGACTCAATCTATTTGATAATTTACAACAGATGGGTAATCTATTGCAACAGATGACTTAATCTGTTTGATAGTTTATAATAGATTCGTGATCTATCACAAAAAATGGCATAATATGTATGATAGTTTACAACAGATGTGTAATATGTTACAACAAATTACATAATCTGTTTGATCCAACAAAAAAGACATCTGTTGCAATAGGTTGAACATTTGTTTATATATAATTCAATTGATTTCATATGTTAGACTAATACCTTAATTGAATGTGAGTTCTTATAGGGTCAACTACAACTTCAATTAAGTCTTTTGTCAATTGCATGATGAAACAGTACTGCGTTCCTCTCGATCAGAGTCGACGATCGATCACTCTGAGCTGAACCGATTCATACTACCTCATATGTTAGACTAATACCTTAATTGATTAATCTAAGACTAGGGTACTAATACCTTAATTGAATAATCTGGGACTAGGGGTGAGTTCTCATAAGATAAACTATCGATTAATCTAGCACTAGGGGTGAGTTCTCATAGGGTCAGCCACAACAAATGGCAGGGCCTATTTGATAATTTATAATATATGGGTAATCTGTTGTGACATATGACAATCCATTTAATAATTTACAAGAGATGGGTAATCTGTCACAATAGATGACTTAATCTGTTTGATAATTTACATCAGATTCGTAATCTGTTGTTACCTAATCTGATTGATTATTTACAACAGATGAGAAATCTGACGCAATATGTTGAACATTTATTTTTTACAATTTCAATTGAGTTCATATGTTAGACTCCTAAATTGATTAATCTAGGACCAGGGGTGAGTTTTTACAGGGTCACCTCTTAGAGTACTCGGTCAACTACAACTTCAATTGTTTTTATATGATTTTAAAAATTATGCATATATTTTATGATTTTAAAAATAATTAAGATCATTTCGGACCAAATTAACATTTTCAAAACTACTTGTCATTCTTTTCCAAAATATAAATCAACCCATACAAAACGTTTCATTATTTCAAATCTCGAGGTCTGACTCTTTCTCTCTCATTCTCACTCATAATACAGTACAACCAATAACTACTCAACAAATTTGCTCAACCCTTTACAATAGATCATTTTTCTTCTTATTTCCAACCATACAGGTGTTATTTTCGATATCATTCTTGCTTGTATCAATTATTTTCTTTGTCTTCATAGGCAATAGAGTACGAAAAGAGCTCTATATTTGTTTTTTTTTTCTAAAAAGTAAGGGTTTTTAAGTTAATGATGAAATATAAAACTTTTAGTTGTATTATCTTCGAGAATGGGTTTACAATTTTGAGTTTTGATGGTAAAATCATAGGAAGAACTCGAGAAATTCCTAATTTCCATCGCAGTGTTTCATTGACTATCATGGTATAGTTGGATGGTGTTGGTGGTGGTAGTGGTAGTGGTATTTGTCGTCGTCATGGTGGCATCGATGGTGGCATTAGTTGGTGGTGTTTGTGGTGGTGTCGGTATTCGTAGTGTTTGTTTGTTTGTTGGCATTGGTTGGTGGTGTTTGTGGTGGTGGCTATTACTGTGTCGGTATTCGTGGTGTTTATAATGTATTTTTTGTAATCTATGTGATGATAGGCGATATTACGCGCCTATATCAATATATTTTGCCCATATTTGTGCCATGTGTTGAGAACAAAGTATATATTTCATGCGCTTTTAGTCCTTTTTCCTATAAGTGAGCTAACGAACATGATTAGCAAAGTTTCAGGTATAAATGATGCAGAATTCAGCATTTTATGGCTTACTTGACACCAAAGAAAGCTCACGAATGAAGGAAAGGGAGCTTGAACGCCTCAAGGACCAAAAGTGATGCATGGAAAATCTGTCCTGGGCTAAAACAGCATTTCTGAAGACTTTGGGGACTTGCAGTGAATTATTTGGATTAGGATAATGATACATTAACCTAGTACAATTGGGTTAAGTATTTCATTAGTTTATTTGGATTTGGATAATGTTACATTAACCTAGTACAATTGGGTTAAGTATTTCATTAGTTTAGTAGGATTTGGTTAGATATTTCATTAGCCTAGTAGGATTAGGATATGGGTATTATAAATACCCTATCACGCTAGAGATTTTTATATACATCTTCATACATTCCTCCCTTAGTGGAGAGATACATTCTACTTCTCAATTCCGAATTCTTCCATTAATTCTATTTTTCTTCTTCTATTCATTTATTCTTAATTTCCGCAATAAGAGAATCGTTACTTTGCCTAGGAATTCACGCCTAAATGCCTACCACTTGTGCTACACGAAATTAATCAATCTTGTGGTATAACAACAATGTCAATCGTGATCTCCTTCGCATTCATGGGTAACTAAACTTCTCTGTTGGGGTTATGGAAGCCAACTGAGACTCTACCTATTACTATGAGTTTGTGAGTTCGTGACACGTATGATGCTTATATCATTATTCTCTTCATCTTAATCTACATTCTTTGTGGTTGCAAACGCAAGAATACGCCAGTATAACATTTAACTTGTTCGAAAGAAAGGTTATCTGTCTGGAAAAGAGATAGTGTCAAGGTAGTAGGGTCACATCCTAAATTCCCTATTAAAAAGTTAGTGCCGTAACTAGATTAACCTCTTGGAGAATTCGTACCATTAGACACGCTTTAAGCTCAAAAGAGTTAAAGTGAAATAATCCTCGAATAGGTCGAAAGACGCCTGGATTTACCATCGAATACAATTCTCTATAAGCACATGCATGTCGGAATTCTACACACTCATAGTCAATAGAGACGTATAACTCAGGAGGTGGACATAACCCCAACGCTTCAATTCTCATTGTTTACAACTTACGCAATAATCCTTCTCTTTTACTCTGCTATTTTCAGCTTTTACTTTATTGTTTTGGTTACACATCACAATCCCCCTTCTTACGAGACTTGCACTAAAAGTTTAGTAATTTTGCTTACTTGTTGGCCAAGCTATTCCCTGAGGGATCGATACCCAACCCAGGTTGGGTTCAATATTTGCTAACGACCACTTTACACTCCTACGAGAGCTGTAGATTGAGCGTTATCAAAAATTGTCGCCGTTGCCGGGGAATACGAGTGTCAATCAAGTTTGTGATAATTACGAGACCCTTTGGTCAAAGATTCTCGTACTTTTACTTTTAGTTTTTGTTTTTGTTTACTGCAGGTTTTTTAGTGCATGCCCCATACTCAAAGTTCTGGTCAACCGTTATTACCTATCAATCCTGAACCACAACGTATTGGCAAAATGGAAGCACAAGCAGAAATCGAAAGGATGGCTGCTCAACAGGAACAAGAAAGACTGGCTGCCCTTGCCGCAGCCCAGGTTCAACAGCAAAACATTGATAACCCTGGGCGAGCAATAAATCCTGACGATGAGGATTTAGGAGATGACGAGTTACTAAACCCAAGGCGTGATGCTGAAATCATAACACCTGCCAACAGAAGAGGTCGTCAAGCTCGGTTTAGGTATGATCGCCAACCCATGCAACCAGCTTTTGACGACGATGATGATGATCTTGATGGAGCCGGAGCCACTGGAGCCATAATTCCTCCACCATTAGCGCCCAGAGCCAAGTTCAACATCACGAGCACCATGATTCAGTTATTGCAACTCAAGGGATTATTTAGTGGACTAGCAGGCGATGATCCGAATATGCATCTCATCAACTTTATTTCTACATGCAAGTCGTTTGACAATCCTGGTGTTGGTCAGAATGCAATTCGATTACGTCTATTTCCATTGTCTCTGTCTGGGGAGGCAACTCTATGGTTAAATGGGCTGACTCCTGATTCTATTACAAATTGGAGGCAATTGAGAGACGCTTTCCTAGAAAGATTCTTTCCGCCATCCAAAAGAGCACAATTGCGAGATGAAATCAGTAACTTTCGTCAGCTTCCCACTGAAGCTCTTCATGAAACATGGGAGAGGTTCAAGACAAAGCTAGCGAGATGCCCAAACCATCATATGACTAATGTTCACCTAATGGAGATATTATATAGAGCCTTGAATTCAATAACTAAGCTAGTGGTGGATAATGCAGCTGGAGGATCCTTTATTGACCTCACCTTTGGTCAAGCAAGCAATATGCTAGATCGTATGACGAAGCAAAGTAGAGCTTGGCATACCAGGGATTCTGAGGTAGCAAGCCCCACTTTGTCTATTGGCATGACTGCAGACCAAAAAAGAAGAGAAGAAGAACGTGATCAGGATATGGCGCACATGAAAACTCAAATGGATCTTCTTACAAAGCATCTATTATCAGGGAAGACCAAAAAAGTGAAAGCTATTGCGTCAAAAGGAAGAGACGAATCTGATTCGGAAGAGGAGGCTAACTACTTGAACAATCAGGGGGGTTTCCGTGGGAATACCCAAGGAAACCAAGGTCGGAACTATTATGATAAATCTGGAAACAAGGACCAAGGTAGTTGGAAGAACAAGAATGTAAAGAGTGGTTTGTACGTTCCCCCTGGTAGACGTGACACCACCACATCTAATTCTGGAAGTATGGAAGACATGATGGCTAAGTTATTGAAAGGAGTGAAAGCAACGAGCGCGGGAGTTACGGAGGTAATTAATGATTTGTCCTCCATGAAACAATTAGTTGATTCTCATTCCACTTCAATCAAGCAAATAGAGCAGCAATTGAGCCAACTTTCAGCAGCACTCAATCAAAGAAAGGCTGGCACCTTACCTAGCGATACTGTGCAAAACCCAAGGAATGATGGGTAATGCATGGCCATCACTACCAGAAGTGGTAAGGTGCTGGAAACTTCAGCAAAAGGCAAGCAAGTGTTCGACTAAGTTGCGGGCATGGATGACAACGCAAAAGGAGAAGATGCCGTAGCACCTACTCCTGATGACAAGGACGCCTCACCCAGTGCTGTGCAACCTGAAAAATCTGAAAAACGGAAGCAAGAGAAGAATAAAGCCATGGAGAGAACAATTCCATACCCACCACCACCTTTCCCTCAAAGATTGAAGAAGGTGGCGGATGATACGAAGTTCAGCAAATTCATGACTATGTTAAAGCAGCTGACCATTAATGTTCCATTGGTGGAGGCACTTGAACAAATGCCTGGGTATGCGAAATTTATGAAGGATCTCTTAACAAAGAAGCGGGCAGCAAGTTATGAGTTGAAAGAAGATGTTCATCATTGCAGCGCGATCGCTACCCGAACGATAGTTCAGAAGAAGGTCGACCCCGGAGCTTTCACTATTCCTTGCACCGTTGGATCTTTGAATTTTGCCAAAGCATTATGTGATTTAGGAGCCAGCATCAATTTGATGCCATTATCAATCTATAAGAAGTTGGGGTTGGGTGATCCTACTCCAACCAACATGAGGCTTGTCATGGCAGATAGGTCGGTAAAATGACCTGTTGGTATTCTATGTGATGTATTGGTAAAAGTTTCTTCATTCATCTTTCCGGCAGACTTTGTTATTTTGGATTGTGAGGAAGACTCAGAAGTTCCCATAATCTTGGGATGCCCTTTCCTTGCTACAGGAAGTGTGCTCATTGATTTGAGAGCTAATGAGCTTTCATTTCAAATAAATGACAAAGTGGTTCGCTTTGATGTGTGCAAATCAATGAAGCAGCCCAAAGATCTAAGTGTATTTTCGGTGGCTGATGTTTTCTTTGATGATGAGAAAGAATTACTTGAAGAAGAGCAAATCATTGATGACCCTTTGGAGGTTGTGCTTATGAATGGAGAGAATGAGGATGCTGAAAATTGTGAAGAAGCTATTTGTGCTCTATCAGGATTAGGAACATATCGCTATGCTCCCAAGAATCTGGACCTTGATCTCAAGAATCGACCCACACCACCAGTTAAGCCATCTATTGAAGAGCCACCCACGTTAGAATTGAAGGAGCTGCCAAGTCATTTAAAGTACGCATTCTTAGGAAGCGGAAACACACTTCCAGTTATTGTGGCAGCCGATTTGGGTGAGCAACAAGTTGCAGCTCTTACTGCTATTCTACGCAAGTATATACGAGCCATTGGATGGACCATTGCGGATATTATTAGTATTCCACCAGGGATTTGTGCACATAAAATTCAGCTTCAAGAAAATTGCACACCCACCATTGAGCATCAAAGACGTCTAAACCCACCTATGCAAGAAGTGGTGAAGAAAGAAATTATCAAGTGGTTAGACGCATGAGTTGTATATCCAATCTCTGATAGTACATGGGTAAGCCCGGTACAATGTGTTCCCAAGAAAGGAGGAATGACGGTGATCGCGAATGCTAAGAATGAGCTTATTCCACTCAGACCCGTCACTGGATGGAGAGTATGCATGGACTACCGAAAGATGAATTCTTGGACACTCAAAGATCACTTCCCAATGCCATTCATGGACCAAATGCTAAATCGATTAGCTGGGAAAGGATGGTTTTGTTTCTTGGACGGTTATTCAGGATACAATTAGATTTTTATTGCCCCCGAAGACCAAGAGAAGACAACGTTTATATGCCCATATGGTACGTTTGCCTTCAAACGTATGCCATTCGGGTTATGTAACGCACCAGCCACCTTTCAACGCTGTATGATGTCTATTTTTTCTGAGATAGTTGAAGACACTTTGGAGGTATTCATGGATGATTTTTCAGTTGTTGGTGAGTCTTTTGAAGCATGCTTGGCGAACCTAAGCATGGCGTTGCAAAGATGTGTAGAATTCAACCTTGTGCTAAATTGGGAGAAGTGCCATTTCATGGTAAAAGAAGGAATCGTTCCTGGGCACAAAATCTTCGAAAGACGAATAGAGGTTGATCGAGCAAAAATTGAGGTTATTGAGAAGCTACCGCCTCCAATTTCGGTGAAAGGAGTTCGTAGTTTTCTTGGCCATGCAGGTTTCTATCGTCGGTTCATTAAAGACTTCTCCAAAATTGCTAGTCCATTGTGCAAACTATTGGAGAAAGATGCGAAGTTTGACTTTAATGAAGATTGCTTAAAGGCATTCAAATGCTTCAAAGCAAAACTCATTGAAGCCCCTATCATGGTAGCACTAGATTGGTCTCTCCCGTTTGAAGTCATGTGTGATGCTAGTGGTATAGCCGTTGGTGCTATTCTTGGTCAGAGAAAAGAGAAATTATTTCATCCTATCTACTATGCAAGTAAGGTCTTAAATGAAGCCCAAAGGAACTACACTGTGACAGAACAAGAGCTCCTAGCGGTTGTGTATGCGTTTGAGAAGTTTCGTGCCTATCTATTGGGAACTAAGGTTATCATTCATACAGACCATGCAGCTCTTAGGTATCTAATGACAAAGAAGGATGCAAAACCAAGGTTGATTCGATGGGTATTGCTGCTACAAAAGTTTGATTTCGAAGTCAAAGATAGAAGAGGTTGCGAGAACCAAGTGGCTGATCACCTATCTAGACTCGAGAATGAGCATGTGGCGCAACCTGAAATTCAGATTGATGATGCATTCCTTGACGAGGAGATATTAGCGACAACAATGGAAAAATTACCATTGTATGTCGACTTTGCAAATTTCGTGGTGAGTAACGTGATACCTGCCAATTTATCTTACCACCAAAGGAGGAAGTTTATGCATGACGTATAACACTACTATTGGGATGAGCCATATTTGTTTTGACAATGCGCGGATGGTATTATTCGATGATGTATATCCCATGTAGAGGTGCCTAATATCTTGGAAGCATGCCACACTTCCCAAGTTGGAGGACATCATGCAGGTAATCGGACAGCACGAAAGGTGTTGCAAAGTGGTTATTATTGACCTTCGATATTTAGAGATGCCTACGACTATGTTAGAAGGTGTGACCAATGCCAGCGCCAAGGGGCTATATCAAAACACCATGAGATGCCCATGTCCAAAATTCTTGAGGTAGAACTTTTTGATGTGTGGGGTATTGATTTCATGGGTCCATTCGTGAATTCGTTTGGAATGAAGTATATCTTGGTTGCTGTAGATTATGTTTCGAAATGGGTGGAAGCTGTAGCGTTGGCCGACAATGAAGGGAAGCGTGTTGTATCATTCTTAAAGAAGAATATCTTCTCTCGCTTTGGAGTACCTCGTACTATCATAAGTGATGGAGGATCTCACTTTTACAACAAGCTGTTCAAATCAGTTTTGGCCAAGTATGGTGTCAAGCAACATAAGGTAGCTACGCCTTATCATCCCCAAACTAGTGGACAAGTAGAAGTTTCCAATCGCGAGATCAAGCAAATCCTTGCGAAGACGGTTAATGCGAATAGGAAGGATTGGTCTAGGAAGCTTGATGATGCACTATGGGCGTACAGGACTGCATTCAAAACACCCATTGGCATGTCTCCTTATCAACTAGTTTATGGGAAGGCTTGTCACTTACCCATCGAGCTCGAGCATAAGACATTGTGGGCATTGAAGCAATTGAATTTGAATTGGGATGATGCTAAGAATCTGATGTTGGAGCAGCTGAACGAATTAGATGAGTTCCGTCTCCATGCATATAAAAGATTAGACCTATACAAGGAGCGGATGAAAAAGTATCATGATCAGCGGATTGTTCGACGAAACTTCCAAAGGGGTGATATGGTACTTCTCTTCAACTCCAGATTTAAGCTCTTCCCAGGTAAGTTAAAGTCTAAGTGGTCTGGTCCATACAAAGTTATCCAAGTCTACTCGTCTGGAGTAGTCGAATTGGAAGACAATAATGGTGTTGTCTTCAAAGTGAATGGCCAACGTGTTAAACCTTATATTGGTCCTCTTGACTCAACGAATTTTATGGCCATCACTTACCTTGATGAAGTCTAAGTACTCGAGGAAACTATGTCGAGCCACGACAATAAATAAGGCGCTAGATGGGAGGCAACCCATCGTTTTATTGTTTTATCGTTTTTCGTTTATCGTTTTGTCTTTCTTTTGTTCTATTACTTGTTTTGCTTTTGATAAGAGAAAATCCAAAAATAAGAGTCGTGCCACGACCAAAACTAAGGCGCTTGGTAGGCAACCCATTGTACTAATCATTTTCATTGGTTTTGAGCAAATATAGGTGCGAGAAGTATTCAACGAGGAGATTGGTTTCAAATGACGATTTGGACGTATTGTATGGTAAAGGTGGTAAGTTAGGAATAAGGATGCATAAGGCTATGGATTGAGCATTGCTCATGCCAAAATAGGCATCGAGGAAGGCTAGACCTAGGTAAAACTAGGCCACGAACAATGTAAAACCTATACTATAGCCTAAGGTCTCGGAATCTAGTGTGCAAAGACATAGGCGCCGCCCATGCTTAAGTGTGCTATACACTATGTGCCGCCTATGATATAGCATTAGGTCTCAGTATCTCAAATGCCATACACTATGCGGCGCATATGTCCCTAAATTCTATACACTATGCGCCACATATGTCCCTAAATGCACTACACTATGCGCCGCCTATACTATGATTATGCAAAGCACTATGCGCCGCATAGAGGTCATTTTTGTCTTCAAAACCGTTTGTAAATGGGTCAAAACCCGACCCATTCTTTTCCTATATAAAGGGGACTTGGTCTTGAAACATAACCACATTGGAAATTAACCTAAAGGCGCCGCACATCCACCCAAATCATCTCAAAATATTTCTTTTTTGCTCTTCCAATTCACAAGAACATCTCCAAAGGCTTCAATCACGTAAGTACTCTTTTATTCTTCACCTATTTCTCGTAAGTGCTACGTTGCTATGTCTATTATGAATTGATACATCTTGAAAGATTATTGGTGATGTTAATGTGTTTGGATTGTTGATACAAAACCATATGAGTGAACATATACGATAATCTTGACTTGTTTCCGACTTGAATTTGGTTTTACTAGCATTGTTATACTATTTGCAGAATTGCTATGGTTATGAAGATTGCTTAAGCTTGATACTTGAATACTTACATGTTAGACTATCCCGTTCATCGGGATAAGACTTATAGTTGCCTACCGACTTAGGAGATTGTGATTGTTGAAAATAACTATACCATGATGTAACCCCTATGTAGTAGTGTTGATACACCTAACATGAAAGTAGTGCAATGGTTGCATTAGTGATGCATCGCTGATTTTCTTGTCGGAATATAGTTCCTAAAATGTATGTCGACGAAGTTCAAGTAATTGACTACATTCACTTCACTGTTTTGTATTAACGAACCTAAGTGTGGGGTGGTACCCCGACGGCTTGTTTATAGATTGTTTCCTTTGAGTTGATGCTAACATGAATATTGTTTAAGTCTCAGGAACAATGGCACCTAAAGCGCGACAAGATAAGGCTACCACTTCCCAAAAGGGCAAGAAGAGAGGTCGCAAGGACCAAGGAGAATCATCCTCCATGCAACTACCCCGCCGAATGTTTGGAATAAAATGGGTTCTTGAGGAGGAAGCCAAAGAATGGTACAAGAACAACAAGGAAAGAAAATATGTTCATGTCGACTTCATCAATAAGGACACCCTAGCGAAAAAAGAGCCGCGTATGTTGGCAAAAATAATGGCGTTGAATCTGGATTTCATCTTCCGCGACATGGGAGAATGTAATCTCGATTTGACAAGGGAATTCTATGCCAACTGGTCACCGAAAACCACAGGCAACGAAGTCAAGATTCGGGGCCAAGTGTTACAGCTCAACGCGGATTTGATCAACTCCTTTCTTGGCTTACCTTCGGTCGACCCAGCACCATTCAAAGAGCTGTATAGTAGGCCTCCTTATAGAGCAATACGACACACACTTTGTGGAAGTAGATCCATGGCAATGTGGGGCAGACACCGAGACACAGGACGACACAACACCTTTCCCTATGCTCCATTGAATAGGGAAGCAAGAATCTGGTTGCGTATTGTCAACTTATGCCTAATTCCTGGGACTCAATACACCAAAATATCAAGAGATAGAGTGTGTTTGGTCTATGCTTTGATGACGAATTTCCCTATCAACTTTGGGGCAATCATTCGCTCTACAATGCAGAAGGCCAGACTCCACAAAAGGTCCCACTTCACTTTTGGTAATCTGTTGACAGTAATCTTGCGAAAGGAGGATATCGAAGAGGAACCAGCTGATCACAAACTCCCACATAACCCGAAGAAGGTTGACCTCACAAAGGTCAAAGATTCTGAAACAACTCATGGTGTCAACCTTACTACTGCGGAGAGACATGCTCGTGATGAGAGTTTCTTCCGTCATCTTTATGGCATGACACGATTTACTATGATGAGTGGTGGACGTGTTCCAACTGCTACAGAGCTCCAACAGCTGGACTACGACTATCCAATGAACATGCATGCATGGGAGATGTGTGGAGTGGGCGTTTACTTTGAGGAACCTCTAGACGATGATGTGCCAACCGATGACGATCGACGCTTGCCAGACTCCGACGAGGAGGAGAACTCTGACGACGACTCTTATGATGATTCCGACGAAGGGGGTATGACCCCCGACATTGAGGACGAGTCCGACTGACCAGGTTCTTTGTATTTAAGTGTGGGGTGGCGGTATCGCATGCTATACTTCTCTATCGCATCTATGTTTGTTATCTATGTTTGTTTACTCTGTTTACTTTGTTTTATTTTTGTGTCGTTTTTTAGGAGTAATTTTGTCGTTTTTTTAGGAATAATTTTTTTTTTAGCTTCGCATGAAATAATTCCAATAGGCAACATGAGATTATAACAAGAGTATGTGCTATAATTATGACTATTGAGATGTTTAGGCTCTAATTGTGACTCATTATGTGATATTGTGTGGTTCAATTCCTTCAATTGTTGGATCAAGAGTCTATATTACTTCCAATAAAGTCGACCAGGTGCCTTGTGTGTGTGAGATTAATAGTATATTCTATGTTTGTGGCTGATGCTAGAACTTGCCTGGTATGTATGCAAAGTGAAAATAAGGAGTGTAAGTTTAGGAGATGATTTAGGCATTTCTTTGGCAACCTATATATGTTTACCTTCGTTTTACCTACCCTTGGACATCATCCTAGTTAAACCCTTTTGAGCCTTTAGCCTATTTTCTTTGACGAACCTCATATGTAAGCCTAATCCATTTTTTTTTCAAGACCATAATTTTATCCAAATTCCTAAGTGCTTTAAAGTGAAAAAGTCATGTGACGAAATAAGAGGAAAATTGGGTGAGTATGATGCTTAAAATTGTAAGGGTGCTTGAATGAGTTATGAAAAAGAAAGTGCTATCATAAGAGGTATGTTATGAAAAGAAAAAGGAAAAAGAAAGCTGAAAAGTGAGTTATGTTTAAAATTGAAAAACAAAAGAGGAGAACAAGGGTGGTAGAATAAAATAAAGAAGAAAGGTTGAAAGAAAAAAGTGTCAATGATACAATGTGATGTATTAAAGTGCTTAGGAACTTAGTCACTATTTCTGGCCAAAATAGTCCTACCCGTCCCTTAGCCTACATTACAACCATCAAAAGACCTACTTGATCCTAATCTTAACATTCTGACATTTAGTGGAGTATTACACTAAGGGCAAGCCTATGGTCATCAGTTGCTACATATGAATTCTTTGTGAGAGTGAGAGCAAGGATATTTTGATACCCATGTTTGAAAAATATGCTATACTTTTGAGTGATTATGGGTACTATATTGTGAGACACACATGGTTGATGAGTTTTGGATAGTTGTACATGATTCTTTGTGCCTTAACTTGTGAATATGAGTTGACCACCATCACGAGTCTATGCTAGAGGTTAAATTGTTTCTACTAATGATCGGAAAACTACTCTTTGTTGATAATTGTTGTGCTTGTCTTGACGAATGTTTTGTGTTGTTACTGTGAAACCCTAAGTTGATGTTTAGACGGACATGATATTTTGTTCGAGGACGAACAAAGTGTCAAATGTGGGGTGTTGATGATAGGCGATATTACGCGCCTATATCAATATATTTTGCCCATATTTGTGCCACGTGTTGAGAACAAAGTATATATTTCATGCGCTTTTAGTCCTTTTTCCTATAAGTGAGCTAACGAACATGATTAGCAAAGTTTTAGGTATAAATGATGTAGAATTCAGCATTTTATGGCTTACTTGACACCAAAGAAAGCTCACGAATGAAGGAAAGGGAGCTTGAACGCCTAAAGGACCAAAAATGATGCATGGAAAATCTGTCCCGGGCTAAAACAACATTTCTGAAGACTTTGGAGACTTGCAGTGAATTATTTGGATTAGGATAATGATACATTAACCTAGTACAATTGGGTTAAGTATTTCATTAGTTTATTTGGATTTGGATAATGTTACATTAACCTAGTACAATTGGGTTAAGTATTTCATTAGTTTAGTAGGATTTGGTTAGATATTTCATTAGCCTAGTAGGATTAGGATATGGGTATTATAAATACCCTATCATGCTAGAGATTTTTATATATATCTTCATACATTCCTCCCTTAGTGGAGAGATACATTCTACTTCTCAATTCCGAATTCTTCCATTAATTCTATTTTTCTTCTTCTATTCATTTATTCTTAATTTCCGCAACAAGAGAATCGTTACTTTGCCTAGGAATTCACGCCTAAACGCCTACCACTTGTGCTACACGAAATTAATCAATCTTGTGGTATAACAACAATGTCAATCGTGATCTCCTTTGCATTCATGGGTAACTAAAATTCTCTGTTGGGGTTATGGAAGCCAACTGAGATACTACCTATTACTATGAGTTTGTGAGTTTGTGACACGTATGATGCTTATATCATTATTCTCTTCATCTTAATCTACATTCTTTGTGGTTGCAAACGCAAGAATACGCCAGTATAACATTTAACTTGTTCGAAAAAAAGGTTATCTGTCTGGAAAAGAGATAGTGTCAAGGTAGTAAGGTCACATCCTAAATTCCCTATTAAATAGTTAGTGCCGTAACTGGATTAACCTCTTGGAGAATTCGTACCGTTAGACACGCTTTAAGCTCGAAAGAGTTAAAGTGAAATAATCCTCGAATAGGTCGAAAGACGCCTGGATTTACCATCGAATGCAATTCTCTATAAGCACATGCATGTCGAAATTCTACACACTCATAGTCAATAGAGACGTATAACTCAGGAGGTAGACATAACCCCAACGCTTCAATTCTCATTGTTTACAACTTACACAACAATCCTTCTCTTTTTACTCTGCTATTTTCAGCTTTTACTTTATTGTTTTGGTTACACATCACAATCCCCCCTTCTTACGATACTTGCACTAAAAGTTTAGTAATTTTGCTTACTTGTTGGCCAAGATATTCCCTGAGGGATCGATACCCAACCCAGGTTGGGTTCTATATTTGCTAACGACCGCTTTACACTCCTACGAGAGCTGTAGATTGAGTGTTATCACTATGCATACATCAACTTTAATGTAATTATTATTTTTCTTTGTCTGTAGGTAAAACATGTCTCCCAAATGAAAAGAAAGTGAAAGTTGATCAATGTCTGACCACTAAAAAAAAGGCTATAGTACAGAGGGATTCGGAGGAGCTTCTTGAACAATCTCAGTCAGGAAAAAGTGAAGCTGAGGAGGGATATGAAAATAACATTGAGGGAGGTGGACTAGGGTCCGTAGATGGTGATGAAGAAAATAAAATTGAGAAAGAGGAGGAATTGGAGAGTCATAAAGAGAAAGAGAATGATCATCAACATGATGATAATGGATCACCGACGGGGCGTGAGTTAATATCGACATCCCAGCATGATCCTGTTAAAACTTTTAGTATTGATAGGTCTGAAGCTGCGATGCCGATAAATGACCCAGAAGGAAAACAACTAACTGGTCAAATTGTACTTAAATGTCAGATGGGGAACATTTTTGAACATTTTACGAAAATTATGAAGAATGAAAACATAGGCAGACTTTTTAAGAAGAGATGCTTTGGACACTTTCTTGAGCTGCCTGAGGACCCCTCTGCCCATATCTATTTCCCTAGGATGATGGTATATGGTCTTCTCAAGTGCAGGATCAAGTACACGGGGGATGATAAAGATCTCGAGGAGGGGGGGCAAAAAGAAGATGGATGAAATTTGGATCAACTACTGTGGCATGCCCGTTTGTTTTGGCTTGCAAGAGTTTGCCATAGTGACGAGCCTGAGATGCCATTATCCAGAAGGACCACCACCCCGCAAAAGATCCAAGGCAAGAAAATGCAAGGAAAAAATAGATGGGTTGTTTGACATTGCTTGACGTGGCTACAAAGCAACAGATTTGTTGACAGATGTCGAGGATAAAACCATACCAGAGTAATACAGGGAGCAATTGTGCTTAGTTTGGTTTGCCCATTGGTTATATTGGCAAGAGACGTCAACAAGGTCATAGAAGATGATTTTTTGGCACGTGCTGAGGATTTTGATAAATTCAACAACTATCCCTGGGGATATGACAACTTCTACTTGACTGTCCAATATTTATTGACAAAGCTATCCTCAGGGACGACCATATTATACGGCCTTCCTTGGGCTTTCATGGTAAAATTAATCACTAATTTTACTCATCCATTAATTTATATTGAATATAGTTATTATGATATTTTTTTGTTTGCTTCCTGTTTACACTTTTTAGGCTTGGGCATTTGAAGCCATTCCTCCCCTCCGAAAGCAGTTAATGGATTACCCGGATGAGGTTTCTCATCCAAGGATGTTTAGGTGGTTGGCTGCAAAGAGCAACACCAATATTAAGGAGGCTGATCTCTTTAACCTTTCGGATGATGCAGTACGTCTTCTTCAAGTAAAATAATTCTATTCAAAGATAAGAAAGATATTGAACAGATGTTATATCTGGTGCATCAGATGTTATATCTGATGCACCAGATGGGACATCTGTTGCGACGGGGTATATCTTGCATCAGATTACCCATCTGTGGCTTTGGTTCTCTGAACCCGACTCTTAAAAGATTAACCATCCACTGCAAATTATGCAATAGATATTTAATCTGATAACATATCGTTCATCTGTTGCGACGTACAGATCATCTGTTGTATAACAGATTAACCATCTTGTACAGCTGTGTCAATAGATGATTGATATTTTGCATCAGATTATCCATGTGTTTCTCTATTTCTCTGAATTAGATTCAAATGAATTTTAACCATACACTGCAAACTATGCAACAGATGGGTCCTTTTTAAAAAAAATATAGCCCAACTATGAAAATTATTATATTATATGATTTAAATGCATTTTTCTATATTTTTATAGGTTGTGCATCCATGGATCATGCCTACTAAGGAGGAGTCGGTGATGACTTCTTCTATTACACTAGGTTATGTTGATACTATTGCAGACCTAACAGTGGAGTTAATAAAAAAAAAGAATTGGCTGGAGTAACAACCATAAGAAGAGCAGTTAGGCAAGGTCAGCCTAATGTTGAGGCTCTTCATGACCAACCTTTTACTAAGGCAGATCCGGGTGCTTCTTCTGGTGGATTTGTTGGTGTTGGTGGCAGGCATGCTGATATTGCTACCACTCGTGATGATGAGCATGTTGATGCTCAAGGAATAATAAATATGTTTGAAAACATCCCTTTTCACCCTTACACAGGTCCCTCTCACCCCTATTCACCCTCGTGTTCTCATTGAGAATGCGACGAGTGCAAGGACATATAGGATAAACTCTTTGAAAAAGTAGACGCTATCTCTAAAGCTATCAAGGAATTCAAATTCAAGAGGTTTGTCATACTATACAAGAAGGTGAGGGAGCCACACACTCCTACAACGTTGGTTAGGAGAAAGAAAAGAGCAATTAGAGACGTACTCTTCACTCGAAAATCAAAAGAAATTATAATTCCTCCCTGTCCAAAAACTGTTAAAGTTCCAGGGCCAGTCAAGAAGGTGGACATATACGCAGAACTTGGCGCTGAAGAGAAGAGGGATCTATGACAGGCTAAGAATGCCAAGCCAGGCACACCAGATTACCCCAGGCCTCCCTTTCCCCCCCAAGACTTCCAGACTATGACTGATATGCGTATGCCGCACGAGGACAAGGCAAGTTTACTTTTCATAACATAGCCCTTCTAATCTACCCCATAAAGAAGAAGCTGCACAACAGATTTCACATATGTTGCAACAGCTAGGTATACTGGTGCAACTGGTTGCGGTTCTGTTTCAACTTATTATCCATCTGTTGCATAAGTTGCGTTGGATTATTAATTCAGAGAACCCTATGCAACATATAGACCATCCATTGCATCTTTACAAGTACTAACCTATTTAAAAATTGACTTCTTATCTCACCGTATTTTGACATAATTCTCTGCCTCATGAGGAAAAGACAATTAACGTACCGGGAAGCTTATGACGCTGCCGATTGGATAATGGACCTCGACTTCTGCAAGAAGCTCAAGGATAGGTAAGATCAACTCAATGGAGAGGTGTCATCCCTTGGCGTGGTACTTGATTTCCTAGTTCCTAAGTTGGTCTTGGATGAAGAAAAAATGTTAAGATATGTTAGAGGGGACAGGCCAAATCCACACGGCAAGAGATGGACCGAGGCAAAAAGGATTCTTGCAGTCATTAGCGTGAATGACATGCACTATCGGGATGTTGAGATACTTCTCGAGGAGGGAAAGATCAATGTTTATGACTCCAACGTACCTCTCATCGATGATTTAGATCTTTTTCTCATCGTGGAGCCATTGATGGTGCTGTTTCCCATCTTGTTGAGGGAGAGTAAATATCTGAATCATTTACCAAAGGAAGTGTTTATGAAGAAATCATGAGATTTTAAAGGTCAAAACAGGGGAATGATCCTTCTAAGAGATGATGCCGCTAAAGCGAGTGGCTCACACACTCTTGCACACATCGAATGTTTGTTGACCGGCACAGAAATGACCGAGCCAATTACTTTTATATGCGGCAACGCTATGGCAAATCTGCAAGAGGTCTGGGCTTATGGGGTACTAACTGGACTCTTGAAGCCTATGTATATCGAAGAGCCTGTGAAATAAAATTTTTTAATTTCAAGTCACCCTTCACTTTAGTACATGTACATGTACATGTAGTGGCAATAATTTTTTTCTGATGAAAGTTGAGTTTTTTATAATGCAATAGATTAGATTGTCAATCTGTTGTAAAATATCTTTAATCCGTTCTGGCAGATAGTTTATCTGTTGCAATAGGTTGGTTATCTGTTGCATTACGCCGATGTTATTTCTATGAATAATCTAATAATCTAAGTCTAATCTGTTGCAACAGTGGGAAGACCTGTTTGATAATTTCCATAGATGACCTAAATTTTACAACATATGCCTAAATCTTTTTGATATTTTCCAATAGTTATGCTTGAATATCCATGTGCTCGTCGAAAACAAACCAGTAGCAAATACATACATCACCATGAAAATTTCAGCAATTAGGCTTCAATATCCATGTGCCCAACAACACCAAACCAGTAGCAATAACGACAAAAATGTAGTATCTTCTTGCTCGATTTTGTTTCTCTTCATAAGCCTTGACTTTGTTCAACAAACCCTAGATTACATGATTTGCTTGTGAAGGATGTTGTTCTTCATACCAGTCAAAGTAATCACATCCACCCGATTTCTATAAAAAAGAGAACACAATTACAAAATAATTACAAGTCAATAATTAATCAATTAATTAAATAAAAAATATTACCTTTGAAATCTTACAAGTAAAAAACCTACGACCCGGATTTTGAAGAGTCCAAGAAGTCTTTAACAGAGCTTCATGACCACACTTCCAATATCGAAAATCTTTATCACAAAAAATAGTGAAAGATGCGCTCGACATTGTCAAGGTCAGTTGGAAAAAATGAAAGTAATAATTTGAACAATTTGAATAGATAAAAGAAGATGACGATGAAGAAGAAAATTTGGGAATTTAGGGTTAAATTTTAGGAGGAATATGAATATATAAGACAATGGGGGAAAAATGACCGTTGGGGGCCAAGTGACGATAAGTCAGCGAAATGTACCAGGACTGACACTAACACATTTGATGCCTATTTTATTTTACGTGTTTAAAATGAACATGTCTACTTGATGTCTATTTTATTTTAGGTGTTTGAACTGAACACCGTCGATGGGTTGTGCCTTGTTTATTTCAATTCACTTTAACCTTTTTACACGTAGTGAAAATTTTTTATGTCCAACGAAAGTTGAATTTTTATAATGCAACAGATTCTCCATCCGTTGTAACAGTTATCCTACCTGTTCTGATATATAGTTTATCTATTGCAATAGGTTGGTCATCTGTTGCATTATCTCGATGTTTTTATCTAAAGTCTATCTGTTGCAACAATAGAAAGACCTGTTTGATAAATTTCAATAGATAACCTACCTGTTGCGATATATGTATAAATCTGTTTGATTATTCCAATAGATATATCGTCTATTGTAACAGATAAAGTCCATCTATTGCAACATATGTCTAAATCTGTTCTTTTTTTTTCCCAATAGATGTGTCATCTGTTGCATTATCTTGATGTTTTTATCTAAAGTCTATCTGTTGCAACAGTGGGAAGACCTGTTGATAAATTCCAACAGATCACCTAACTGTTGCAACATATGTCTAAATCTGTTCGAATTTTCTAATAGATGTGTCATCTATGCAACAGATACATTATCTGTTGCAATATTGAATCTAGTATTCCTTTTCAATTAATAAGTTCAAATCTAAGGAATAAATAAAATTCGTAGACAAAATAAAATAAATTGAAGCCTTCATAAATTAGCTGAAATAAGTCAACGAATAAATAAAATGTAAAAAAATTATTATGGGTACAGATCTCAACAAATACATCAACAACAATTTAAGTATACTGCCAAGGATTGCTTTGACAGGCTCAAGCTATAAAGATCTACTCAGTATGGACAAGTTGTTCTTCATCCGGTGCTATGGAATTCGGCTTTGCTCGTCGTGGATCTTCATTGTCGCTTGCATACGGTTTCTGCACTTTCTGTGCTCTGTATTTCTATAAAAGAAGTAGCATATTGTCAATGCTGTTCAGCAGTAGCTTCTTATACATCCACCTGGATAGCCAAAATTGGTCAATGCTAATCACGGAGATACAATAAAATGGAAAAGGATAACTCATCTCTTTTAGTAAATCAAACAGGTCTTCCTTCCATTTTAAATTGTCCCAAACATATTATATTTCTGTTGCAACAATGAATCAACTGTTGGGACAAATTTCTACATGAGGAAGACACTGTGTAATAATTTCCAACGGATGAACCATCCATTGCAGCATATGAATCATCTGTTGCAGCAAATAGGTCGTCTGTTGGTACAAATAAAAGCTGTACGAAAAGCTATTTGATTCGTTAAAATAGACAAGACATATGTTGCACCAGATAAAGTATCTGGTGCAATAGGTTAGTCAACTGTTGTAACAGATGTATATATCTGTTTGATAATTTTCAGCAGATGTGTCATCTGTTGAAACAAATATGTGTCTGTTTATTTTGTCAGTTGGAAGACATAATATATTCACCTTCTTCAGCTCGTGCTGCTCTCTTTTGGACATTGTACGTTGCTCAGTGCAACACACAGATATAGGAGTTGGAATTTTGCTTTTTTAGATACCTGATAATGCCCTGAAAATCACTCTCCTTCTCCTCGCCCTAATCTCTAATGGAGCGGATGGAAATAAAATCCTCTTTGATGGAATGAGACCCATTTTAGATGTCAATTCCTTTACAGAAGCAGTTAATGAATTAATAGCATTAATCACTACATCATGTTTCACCCTGCAGTCTTGACATTTGCATGTAGAACATTCGCTGGGAGAGGCAAAATCTGTATAACCAGTATGATCATATTCATAATAGTTTGCTTTAAATACTGTAAGAGGAGCATCATTAGCACCAACAGCAGCACCACTACCACCACCATCAGCTCCATCAACAACAACAAGCCCACTCTCCAAAATTATTTTTCTTGTAATGGATGTTGCTCTAAATAATTCTATTTTTATTCTGTCGATGACCTTAGGGTCCGATAAAGTTTGCACAGACCGTAAATTAAAAAAAAATAGCATCTTCAACTCTCGGTTGGTCGAAACTAGCGACGGATTCACATTCTAACATAAATCATTACATATATTAGAATGATGATTAGATCATTCAAAATAAAAAAATATTAATTAAAAGAAAAAATTAATTATAATTATACTTACTGCATCCTTCGGAGGGTTGAAGAGATCAAGAAATTTTGCATTTTTATGAGTTTTGGCTGACAACCATCTCAAGATTCTTGGACAGAAAACTCCTTCCTGGTAGCTCACTTGTTGTCTCAAATAAGGAATGGCTTCAAACGCCCAAGCCTATAAAATAACGCCAATAAATCAAAACCATTATTGAGCAAAAAAAATGAATGATATCATAATAGAAGAAAGAAACATTTACCATGAAAGCCCATGGAAAGTCATATAAGTTGACTGTCTTTGGCGCTAACGGAGTCAACAAATATTTAATAGTCATTTTGAAGCTTAATACCCCCATGGATAGCTGTTAAACGCCTTAAGATCCTCGGAGAGCTTTATTAAACCAACGTTTATGTTGTAGTTAACTTCTCTCGCCCAAAGAATATAATGTACAAACCAAACCAATCACAATGACTACTTGTGCTTCTTTGAAAGTCCTTTACTTTTCAACGCTTCTATCAAATTTTTGTTTTTAAAGCTTGGACCAACAATGGACACCAGGTCATCTCGATCATTCGACTTGCCTTTGCCTTTTTTAGGTGTGCGGGGTATTTTTTTTTAGGTTAGAATAGGTATAACTTGAGAAGGAGGATAATATTATAGTCCAGTAACTATGGCAAACTCCTTCCAACCAAAACAAACAGGCATGTCACAGTAATTTATCCACACCTCATCCATCTTATCTTTGTTTTCATACATAAACCTACGCTTGAGAAGTTCATATATCATTTTCATTTGGAAACGAGCATTGTTGTCCTCCGGCAAATCAAGATATTTTACAAAAAAGCTATCCCTGAAATAAGCATCCAATTTTTGTTCTCAAAGTATTTTTCAGAAGGTGTCGAAAGATTTTTCCATGGCTGACTTAACCATAAAATCACCCGTTAAATTTGCGGCACCATCGCACTATATTCTCATAGGATAACGATCAATGCTGAAGGCTTTGACCAGCTCTTCGATGGAAGGGCTATTAGCATCTGCATCATCTCTTTTGAAATATTCCTCCTCCCCGTGTTCATCATATTCTGCTCCCGATTGAGATAACGTTTGTAAAGCAAGCTCATAGAGTGGTGGATGTAGCCTAGCTGCTTCACTTGTTCCTTTACTTGGACTTGATTCGATTTCTATTTTTTTAGGAACCATATTATCTAAAAGTAACAGGAACATAAAATAATATATTATTGTTGATTAATGCATCATTAAAAAAGGATAACAGTAAATCAAACAAGTAAAATAGTAAAATAATAGTTGCAACATATCACCGATCTGTTGCACTAGGTAGTATATCTGTTGCAGCATATAACCAAACTGTTGCAGCGGATGAGTAATCTGTTGCAATAATACAAAATATACCGCTTATATTTTAAGAAAGATAAATGGTCTGTTCAACAGATCATACAATTGTTGTGACATAATCTGTTGTAACATATGAGTGATCTGTTGGAATAGTTAAATAATTCGTAGCAACAGCTGAGTAATCTGTTACGATAATAAAAAATATATCACTCATCTGTTGAGAAAGATAAATGGTCTGTGCAACAGGTCACACATCTGTTGCAACACATGAGTGATCTGTTGGAACAGTTATCAACGGTCAATATTGTTTAGATTTCTTCCAACATAGGGTCGTCTATCGCGGTAGATGAATGATCTGTTGGAAATATCAAGTCTTGGACTTTTCCTGTAGGAAGAGTTGGTAGAATTTTATCCAAAAGAAGGTTCATCTTTTGCATCAGATTATTAATCTGATGGTTCTTCCCTTGCACCAGATGGTTAATTAGTTGCATCAGATTTTTTATCCAAAGCTTAATCTGTCGCAACATATGGTAAAGCTGTTGCATCAGATTATTAATCTATTGCATCAAAATTATAATCTGATGGTTCCTCTGGTGCATCAGATGGTTGATCTGTTGCATCATATGATGAATCTATTGCATCAGATGGTTAATATGTTGTACCAGATGGGTAATCTGTCAGAGGAAACAGTAGCACGATTTCGTTAAACAAAAAACAACAATTTCACCATTTTTACAAAGAACAAGAACAGAACAAATCAAACTAAATTGTCCTTTTATTTTATAAACACAAACAATAAAAATCAAACTTCAAAAAAATGCAACAAATAACAAAATATCATAATTCACTTTGAAAAGAGAAGAGAAGAGAAGAAATATCAGAAATTAGGGTTTTATTCAAACCGCATTTTAAATTAGTGCAACAAATATTAAAATTGTTAACCAATACTATAAGAGAAGTTGGCTCAAGTTCCTTGTTTTCTTCATAACTAAAAAGACCATAAATTTTTACCTGTAAAATAAGAAAAGGACCGATGAAGAATTCAAAGTTGTTGTGGTCGGAGAGCAAGGCTGCCACGTCGATTGAAGTAAAAAAGGAACTGGAATCCCAACTATTTATAGTCGGATGTTGAAGTCGCCGAGAATTGAAATAAGAAATTTGCAGAATAGTTGGTTGGGAGAGAGTTGAGAGAATTTGTCGAGAGAGGGATGAGAGACAGGTTAATTGAATTGAAGAGGGGAACTCGAAGCCCAACTATTTGTCATCGGGGGTTGAAGGGAGAAATTTGCAGAACTGTTGGTTGGGAGAGAGTTGAGAGAAACTGTCGAGAGAGAGGAGAGAGTGGTTGATTTGGATTGAAGAGGGTGTGGGTTGGGTTGATTTGTATTTTCGAAAAGATTAAAAAATTTTAAAAATATTAATCAATTTCAAAATTAACTTGATCAAGTTTCCTAAAAATGTTTGACCCTATCTGTTGGTCAATGTCACCAATCCTTCATTCAAGACTTAAAAGACACCTATTCTTCAATTTTCTCGAGTTTCTCATAGGTTTCTTCTTCTTGAAATCTCATTTTTAATTAGTGACAACATTCCTTCAACATGTTGATCTTTTACTCTACCAAATATGATATTAAATAATGATTAATAAAATAAAATAAAAATCAATCATCTTGGTATCATAAAATGCAAGACCTCAAAATAATATATAATTAAGAAATAATATTATTCATAGTACAATTTGTATTTGTATAAAGAGATTTAAAAACTAACAAACTTATTTTTCTCGAGAAAGAAAAATCACTACGAATAATTCAAATCATTTTCAACAAATGATTTTCTTGTTTCAAACCTATGTTGTATTGCGATTACATTGTTCAACCTCCTCATACGTATATTCTTCTGCTGAACGCTGATTCAGATTTATTGATAACATTCCATCAATGTGTGATCCTTATTATGTCAAAACCTTTATTTTGAAAGCCTGAAATTCATGAAGAAAAATTCGAATTAATATTGTGCAAACTATTGACAATTCTTATTTCTACATATTCATAATGAAAAACTTGAGAAATACCCATCAAAGAGAGAGAGAGAGAAGAAAAGTGTAACAAATATTTTTGTGTCATTCAATGACTATATATAACCATATGAGGTCAAATTTTCCATATAATAAAAGTAGAATATAAACTATAAATTAACTTTTTCAAATTAGTACACAAATTAACTTAAATTATGAAATTTAAGATAATTTTTTCAAAATTTAACTTTTCCATACAAACATCACTGAATTGATATAAATAATATTTTAAAACGTGATAAATTAATTAAATAACCCAAAAATATTGTAATATTATATTTTTTTTCTCTAGCTCTTGTTTTAATACATAAGAAATACTAAAGTCATACAATAATCTCCTTTCTTTTTATAGTCTAAACTTAACATTTAAAAATTATTTCATTTGATTTAATAAGATCATAGTAGATAACAAAAAATTAGTTAATTATATATATATATATATATATATATTTCCATTAAACAAACAATGTACAATATAACTGTAATAAGAGTACACAATAAACCAATTAATTTCAATTAATTAGAATACATTTTATGATGATAATATATAGACTAAAGTTCCATAAATTTAATTTTGTGAATTTCAAAATATATTTATGGCTAAAGTAGTAGTCAATGTTCGTTGTTTTTTCTAATCAATATATGTATATCAATTACGGAACTTTGTATATATTCTTTATTAAAATAATTGTCAATATTAACAAATTTTTACCGCAATTTAATCTAATTAATTTGATAAAAATAAAATTATTATTAATATTATAGATTTATTAACCATAAATTTGTCCTAAATTTATAGCTTGATTACATATAATTAATCTACAATTACATAAAGGACTCAAATATGGAAACAATTGATATTATTTACCTTTACAATTTTAAAAATTTCATTCCATGAATTTCTCATATTCTTATAGTTTGATTATATCAAATTGATATTAATTATCTTTATAATTTTGGGAAGAATTCTAAAAAAGTAACGAATATTTTTTTTCCTAATTACTGATTTATTTCTCAAAAAAATCTTATAACTTTATAATTTGATTATAGTCAGTTGATTATTTAATTATCTTTATAATTTGCTAAAAACTCAAAAAAGGTAACAATTATTTTTTTCTCAATTACAAATTTTCTTATATTCAATCTTTTATTGTTTTACTAAAATAGTTCAAATTTAATTGTTTTGTGGGATGTCATCTATTTGTCTCAAAATCTTTCTTAATACATAAGAATTGCTAAAGTCATATAATAATCTCCTTTCTTTTTATAGTCTAAACCTACCATTTAAAAATTATTTCTTTTGAATCAATAAGATCATAGTAGATTGCACAAAATCAGTTAATTAATTATATATATTTTCATTAAATAAATAATATAATATATAATTGTAATAAGACTACACAATCAACTAATTAATTTCAATTAATTAGAATAAATTTTATAATAATATATAGACTAAAGTTTCATAAATTTAATGTTGTACATTTCAGAATATATTTATGGCCATAGTAGTAGTCAGTGTTCGTTGTTTATTTTAATCAATATATGTATATTAATTACAGAATTTTGCATATAACTCTATTAAAATAATTGTCAATATTAACTTATATTTAACACAATTTAATCAACTTAATTTGATAACATTAAAATTATTATTAATATTATATATTTATTAACCATAAATTTTTCCTAATTTTATAGCTTGATTATATTTAATTAATCTACAATTACATAAAGAACTCAAATATGGAAACAATTGATATTAATTACCTTTATAACAAAAATTTAATTCCATGAATTTCTCATATTCCTATAGTTTGATTATGTCAAATTGATATTAATTACCTTTATAATTTTGGGAAGAATTTTAAAAAGGTAATGGTTATTTTTTTTCTAATTACTGATTTATTTCTCAAAATTTTCTTATAAATTTATAATTTGATTATAGTTAATTGATTATTTAATTATCTTTATAATTTGCTAAAATACCAAATAAGGTAATAATTATCTTTTTCCTGAATTAAGGATTTTCTTATGTTCAATCTTTTATTGTTTTACTAAAATAGTTCAAATTTAATTGTTTTGAGGGATGACATCTTTTTTTCTCTAAATCTGTTTTAATACATAAGAAATGCTAAAGTCATACAATAATCTTCTTTCTTTTATAATCCAAACTTATCATTTAAAAATTATTTCATTTGAATTAATAAGATCATAGTAGATTGCAGAAAATTAATTATTTAATTATATGTATTTTTATTAAATAAATAATGTACGACATAATTGTAATAAGACTACACAATCAACTAATTAATGTCAATTAATTAGAATCAGTTTTATGATCATAATATATGGACTCAAGTTCCTTAAATTTAATGTAGTAAATTTTAAAATAAGTAGTAGTCAGTGTTCATATTTTTTTTTTACCAATATATGTATATCAATTATGAAACTTTGCATATATTTTTATTAAAATAATTGTCAATATTAACTGATTTCTAGCTCAATTTAATCTAATTAATTTTATAACAATAAAATTATTATTGATATTATATATTTATTTACCATAAATTTGTCCTAATTTTATAGCTTGATTATATTTAATTAATCTACAATTACATAAAGGACTCAAATATGGAAACAATTCATGGTAATTACCTTTATAATTTCAAAAATTCAATCGCATGAATTTTACATATTATGTAGTTTGATTATATAAAATTTATATTAATTACCTTTATAATTTTGGGAAGAATTTTAAAAACATAACGATTGTTTTTTTCCTAATTATTGATTTATTTCTCAAAAAATTCTTATAAATTTATAATTTGATTATAGTCAATTGATTATTTAATTATCTTTATAATTGGCTAAAAACTCAAATAAGGTGACAATCATTTTTTTTCTCAATTACAGATTTTCTTATATTCAATCTTTTATTTTTTTACTAAAATAGTTCAAATTTAATTGTTTTGAGGGATGACATCTTTTTGTAATACATAATAAATGCTAAAGCCATACAATAATCTCATTTCTTTTTATAATCCAAACTTACCATTTTAAAATCATTTCATTTGAATTAATAAAATAATAGTAGATTGCACAAAATCAATTAAATAATTATATGTATTTTTATTAAATAAATGATGTACGATATAATTGTAATAAGACTACACTATCAATTAATTAATTTCAATTAATTAGAATCAATTTTATGATCATAATATATAGACTCAAGTTCCTTAAATTTAATGTCATAAATTTTAAAATATATTTATGGCTAATGTAGTAGTCAATGTTCATTGTTTTTTTTAACCAATATATGCATATCAATTACGAATCTTTCCATATATTTTTTATTAAAATAATTCTCCATATTAATCAATTTTTAGTTTAATTTAATCTAATTAATTTGATTATAATAAAGTTATTATTAAAATTATATAGTTATTTACCATAAATTTTCCCTAATTTTATAACTTGATTATATTTAATTGATCTACAATTACATAAAGGTCTCAAATACAGAAACAATTGATATTAATTATCTTTATAATTTTGGAAATTCAGTCCCATGAATTTCTCATGTTTTTGTTGTTTGATATATTAAATTGATGTCTACTATTCTTTTCTTGAGCCAGGGGTCTATCGGAAACAACCTTTCTACTTCTTCGAAGTTAGTGATATGGACTACGTATATTTTACCCTCCCCAGACCCCACTTAGTGGAAATACACTGGGTTTGTTGTTGTTGTTGATATATTAAATTGATATCAATTACCTTTTTAATTTTGAGAAGAATTTTAAAAATATTACAATTATTTATTTTCTTAATTACTAATTTTTTTATGAAAAGTTTCTTATAAATTTACAATTTAGTTATAGTCAGTTGAATATAATTGTCTTTATAATTTGCTAAAAACTAAAATAAGTTAACAATTACTTTTTTTCCTAATTACGAATTTTATTATATTCATTCATTTATTGTTTTTACAGAAATAGGTCAAACTTAATTATTTTGAGGGATGACACCTTTTTATCAATTATAGGAGTCAATTCTAATTACTTTTTTTTTTATCACAATATGAAATAATATAATAAAAATAAACAAAAGTATTCATCAAACATTTTGCTTTATTATACATATAGAGTTGAAATATATAAATAATTATAAGTGTTCATTCATAGGAGAGAATTCTAATTATTTTTATCACAATATGAAAATATGAAATAATAGAATAAAAATAAATAATAATGTTCATTCAATATTTTTTCCCACAATATG
Source organism: Capsicum baccatum var. pendulum (assembly GCA_030864225.1). NCBI lineage: Eukaryota > Viridiplantae > Streptophyta > Magnoliopsida > Solanales > Solanaceae > Capsicum > Capsicum baccatum. The sequence continues at coordinate 70,876,882 of CM061560.1, forward strand.
AAAATAGATATGAAAATTTAAAAATCTATAAATAAAATAAATAATTAATCAGTAAAATAAATTTTGTTGCCAACAAAATAGATTTTTGTTGCCAAAATACCAAGTGGCTAGTTCTTAATATGCCACTTGGCTTAATTTTAGGCTAACTTCTTTGCTTTATTATATATATAGATATGAAAATTTAAAAATCTATATATAAAATAAATAATTAATCAGTAAAATAAATTTTGTTGCCAACAAAACAGATTTTTGTTGTCAAAATATCAAGTGGCTAGTTCTCAATATGCCACTTGGCTTAATTTTAGGCTAACTTCTTTGCTTTATTATATATATAGATTAGTATAATAATGATATACATTTTTTTTTAACAGAATCATTTTACTTCAATGAACATGTATTTCCAATATAGATTGTAATCAACAATAGAGAATGGAAAAATAGTGAGATCATCGTGCGAGAGTGTCTTAAATGATCTCGTATAATGAAAACAAAGAGAAAATAAAGTGAATTATAAAAAGAAAGAAGGAGATCTACAGTTTTGATGGCAGAATTTGTTTCTATCCGAGAAAAGACATTTTTTTCACCCTAAAGTTGTCACCAAAACTCACTTTAATCATTAAACTTAACCTGCAATTATTTACCTCCTAAATAATTTTTATATGAATTTTTTATCATATCAAGAATTTTTATCAAAAATAAAATACGTATTCAAGGGTTAAAAGGGTCAATTTCTCAACCCTATATAAACCCAATAACACGTGATTCAGCCATATTTTATCCAAAATATAAGGTTTCTCTCAAGTTTCTCTCAAGAACAAGCTAGGGTTTTTAATTGGGGATTCACATTCAAGACTCGAATTCAAGAATCTCTCCGTCAATCTTCATAGAAACTAAGGTATGCACAGTGTTCATTTATGGATTTCTTTCATCCATGAAGCCCAAGAATCAAGTTTTAAATCTTGTATTGTGAATATTTTATTATGGGTTGATTATGTTCATGAGATTTTTGGTTGTATGATTCTTAAGTTAAAATCTTTATCTGTTGTTCATGAACCTATGCTAGTATGTGGTCTGAAACATGTGGAATTGAGTTAAAATATGAAGTTTTGTTATGTTAATTTGATGGTCATGCCTATGCCCTAAGTCATGCATCCTATGTGTTTGATAAAATGCTTAAGAGAATAGAAACTATGCACTATAACTTAATTGTGACCCAAGTGATAAATGTATGCTTTACCCTATGACAAAGAATGACTTCCATGATTCAGATGAGGATTGATAAGGTTGATAAACACTATCAGATGAGGGTCCCACCATTTTCTTTTAGGGGATGCTATTAGATGAGGGTCACCCACAGCTTGTCCTTATTAGTGGCGCGATATTAACACCCTTCCAATTAGGGTTACAGTTTGGACCTCAACTCAGCAATAATGGTATATTAAGGGCATGTCGGTTAGATAACTACTTCCCATAGTTTCAGTTACAGAATCAGGACTATCAGATATAGTCATTCAGTCTCAGCAATAGAACTTAGATAATTCTTTAGCTTTCAGGACTGTCAGATACAATCAACTTAGAACAGTATGAAACTCAGCTAGTTCCATCAGAACCTAGACTATTAGATATAGTCGCTCGGTATCCGTTATTTCAGTTATATAGTTATCAGTATCCCATATTATCAGTATTCAATTTCAGGACTGTCAGATACAGTCAATCAGACCAGTTCTTAATCAGAACTGTCAGAAACAGTCTTTTTTATTAATAATATAACATCAGTCCCTCAGTACTCTATAGAATCAGTTATTCAGTATCCCCATATTAGAACTCAGATATCAATAAATTCGTGTATAAGAATTCATGAGTTAGTGTTATCACAAATTCAGTTATAGTCTCTTATTCATGCATGTATTCGCACGTTCATGTTATTCAGTCAGTTAGTATTGTTCATGCATATGAACCATTGCATTTAGCCTACCTCACTTGCACACCAGTACATTCCAAGTATTGACGTATTTGCGCTATGGTGTTTTATACTATAGGTTTAGAAGCACGAGCTCTCGAGCATCCTTAGTAGATCAGACGTTTAGCATCCAGACTAGTAATGAGTCCTCATCATTCGAGAATAACATGATTATTTTATTAATTTATTATTTTAGTAGTTCGGAGTTAGTTGGGGACATGTCCCAGTAACTCCATAGTTTTTAGATAGTTTAGAGGCTTTCAGACTAAAGCATTTGTTCAGACAGTTTATTTTAGCTTTAGGTATTTTTATACCCTATTACAGACATTGTATTATATTCAGTATTAGTTCAGTTTTGAACCTTATGACCTTACAACTTATTTTTTGCATATTTATAATGTATTATTCAGTGCTCAGTTACAGATATCAGTCATGGTTAGCTTGTGATCCTTCAGGGTCATGAGCACCGTGTAGCGTTCCAAGTACCAGATTCGGAGCGTTACAAACTTGGTATCAGAGCCTAAGGTTCAATAGTGTCCTATAAAGTCTAAAAAGCCATATCTAGTATAGTCTTGTACATAGGTGTGTTGTGCACCACACTTATGAACAGGAGTCTATGAGATATTTTAGGAACAGTTTCCCTTCTTTCATATCTCAGATCGTGCTATAGGAAAAGTTTTCTAAGAAAATCATGTAGATTCTCCTCATGCTTTACTTATGTCAACTTCCCCTTACTTTCAAGGTAACAGAAATGGTTAAGCTCAAAGTCCTAGAGATAGGGATTTCTCAGACAGTCCCTGCAGATAGTTATGGGATTGCCCACAGGCTCAAATGTATCCCATCAATTTCGTTATGTTCCAAAGTTGTACAGATATCAATCATGATCATGAGAACTCATATGTCATCAGATCCCTTCTCAGAATTCTATCATAGCATATGACCTAGAGTTAGAAGCATACACTCAGGAGTTTAGCAGTAGTAGAGTTGGGATAATATTATCCTAGTTATGTATTCATGGGGATAGATGTACCGGAGTAAATTAGTAGGCTTGAATAGTATAAGCTAGTACTTAAGTTATTATTTTGATACTAAGTATGAAGGTGTGGATGTGATTGGGTGATGTGGTATTAGTAGTCTATGAAGAAATAGAAGTAGATGGTGTGTTTAGTAAGGCAACTATGTGTCGAACATAGTATAAGTATGTAATGATGATTGCAGTTCAGTTCAGAGTTTAGTAAAGTAGTCACAGACTTATAATAATGGCTTAAAGCTAAGGTGGAGATGATAGATCAACTGACTGATTAGGCTCCCAGATCCTAGTAGCAGTGTCAGTACATATAGAAAAGCAGTAAGGGGAAGACGATTCCCTAACTCATCCTTATCTCTGTGTAAAGTTTGGTACTTCAGTCAGCATGATGCCTATGTATGCTTCACATCTCAGTTCAATGAACACAACTTATATTCATACGATTTCTAAAGAATCATGTACAATTCCAGTTCCCAGCATAAGGAGTTTAGTTCTATTCCCCTTAATAATACAAATCATGTCCCATGAGTGCAGAAAACTCCAATCTTAGGTCATGGAGCTCATGGCTCATGTACACATATCATGCTTTACAGTATACTCTGCTTCCATGGCTCATGCTACACCTCTACTGATCAGTTAAATTCAGACTATGTTATGCATATCCTCAGTTTAGACCTCTTGGTGAATCCATGATATTTATATTCTATTCTTCAGGCTTCAGTCAAGTGTCAATTTCAGTTAGTGTCTATTTATGCTTCATGTCCTCCTGATTTAACCCTTCAGTGAGCTCTCTTTATGAAAATAGTGTACTGGAGAGCATTTTCTTATAAATGAGAGAGTGGATATTTCATATTAAGACAAGATTGTTGCATGCTTATTTTGCACGAGGGTGTAGTGGTGAAGATAGGCTTGAATGTCATGTTAGTATGCAAGTAAATGGCTAGGAAGTGGTTGTATTTAGAATTTGGGAAAGTACAGAGTGTGAGTATGCATTTGGATCCCTGACTTATGTCAGCCCCCGTCATGTAACTATCCGAATTTAGTTGCTAGCTCAGTTATAGTTTCAGTGTTCAGTACTCAGTAATCAGTGTCCAGTCTCAGAAATAAGAGTTTTAGTATCAGTATAAACCTTAGTTATCAGAAACCAGTATTCAGTCCCAGTTATAGTCTTAGTTACGTATAGTCTTAATTACCATGTTAGCTCCAATCTCAGTCCCATTCCTAGTTCAGCCAGATCAGAAATTCAGTTCGTTTTCAGGATTACCTGACCATAACATATAGCTATAAGTTACTCAGTCATTATTATTTTAGTACCTCAGTTACAAAATGTTTCTGAATTATGTCATACGCTTGGTCTCGTACTTTCAAGTAATACAGTTTTCATAAATCCATGCCCAGTCACCTCATGTCACTCAGTCAGTCCTTACCTCCTATGTATAATACTCTACAGCCTCAGGCTAGTTGTTTAGACTAAGTACAGTTCAGTCTTTTATACCAACGTTCATCTATAAGTTATTCAGTTAATCAGATCAGTTAGTATATTTATTCATTCGTGCTCAACACCATGTGAACCTTTTCAACAGTCTCAGTTGCAATGCATAAGGTTTGGTCACTTTATTTTAGATTATGTTTCATAGGCCTTGCCTCCTAATACAACAACCCCAGCCATGTAGCGATCTCCCATTCAGATGTCCTAATCACACCAGGCCAAGATTCACTATCTCTCTACAATCATTAGAACTATATAGAAAGAGTGTCTTAGAAATGCTTCGATCGAGTATAAGTTTTCAGCATGAGTTAGTCCGCAAAGCCAATACTTCAGTTTAGCAGTCGGAATGGATAAGTTTAGATGGTGTGGTTTCCCCATCTTTCTATCTAATCACACTATTCAGAATCTCATGAATGTGATCATTCTAGCGTGTTTAAGTCCATGTATCATGCTTTAGTTTCAGATCCCAGATATTCAGTTAAGACTCAGCTCGTAGATGCCTTGTGCATCGCTTCAGTTTCCTCAGCGACTTAGCCAAGTCAGTATTATTCAAGGGACATAGTGTCCTAAGGGGGGAGATACACTATTAACCCCCATACTTTCATGACAAAAACATCCCATTTTTTCTTCATGAAAGAATTCAGTTTAGGAGTAGGGGGTACTCATAGGTTGACCCTCTAGCTCCAATATCAGCCGTAAGCCATGTACTCAATGGCTCAGTTTAGTTCATGCTACCCAGTTATGTTCTCATGTTTCCGCTCATGCATATTAAGTAGTTAAAGTCAGACTCAGCCCAAGGCAATAGCTTTTCTTAAGCTTATCCAATTTTATGCTCAGATTTTAGTTACAAATGTGGGATTCAGTTCTATGCTCAGTTTTTATTTCAAACTTTGTATATTTACCCTTGCATGTTCAGTCACATGTTCATGAGTTATTTTATTCATATATTCACACATCAGATATGCGTGATCAACTTATCAGTACCCTCAGTTATCTATTCATGCATCAGCTTAGTCATAAAATCATGCATTAGATATGCATGCTCAGTATGAATCTCAGTAATGTCAGCCAGTTAGTCATGTTTCCATTGTTCATATTCAACATGAACTTCAGCTTATCGTTCTTCCCATTTCAATCAGTCTCATTCGAGGACAAATATTCCCAATGAGGAGATACTGTAGTACCCCGTACTTCTACCTAGCTTAAATTCAATCCAAGAATATAAAAACTTGTTTCAAAGATGAATCCACTTTTATACATATGGTATCTTTAATATTTTCACTCTTTGTCATGTGGGAAATTCATTAATCTTTCCATCGATACCAAATTCGCCCAAATCCGACACCTGGGCAAAGAGTTAGAGCCATTTTAGCGAGACAGTGTATCACCTGAGGCATCAACGAGTTGCGGAGCAGGTCAAAATAGCAATCATCAAAATCCAGTGAGCCTCCATGATTATGGTACATCATGCCAGGGCTCAAATTCAGAAGTCCTTTTTCCAGTGTCTCATCGCGATACCACCGCGTCGCGATGGACTTCCAGGTCCTATCTAGTATTGCAACGCGATTTCACCGGGTCGCGCTGTCAGCCCAGTTTCCAGTTAGCAATTTCCACTGACACAACATGATAGATCCGCGTTGCGCCAGCCTACCAAATTGATAAGTTTTATCAGAAATAAAATACGCATCCGAGGGTTAAAAAGGTTAATTTCTCAACCCTATATAATCCCAATAACACCTTATTCAATCATATTTTATCCAAAATATAGGGTTTCTCTCAAGAACAATCAAGGGTGTTCAATCGGAGATTCATATTCATGACTCGAATTCAAGAATCTCTCCGTCAATCTTCGTAAAATCAAGAACTAAGATATGCACAGTGTTCATTCATGGATTTCTTTCATCCATGAAGCCCAAGAATCAAGTTTTAAATCTTGTATTGTGAATATTTTGTTGTGGGTTGATTATGTTCCTGAGATTTTTGGTTGTATGATTCCTAAGTTAAAATCTTTATGTGTTGTTCATGAACCTATGCTAGTATGTGATCTGAAACATGTGAAATTGAGTTAAAATATGAAGTTTTGTTGTGTTAATTTGTGTGTCATGCCTATGCCCTAAGTCATGCATCCTAGGTGTTTGATAAAATGCTTAAGAGAATAGAAACTATGCACTATAGCTTAATTGTGACCCAAGTGATAAATGCATGCTTTACCCTATGACCAAGAATGACTTTCATGATATTGTGTGCATTATGAATGGTTGAGGGAATGTCCATGAGATTAGGTTGATGAAAGTATGACATGTCTATATGCAATTCCATTCATGTACAAGACTATGATAACCATGTGCATCATGAAATCCCCAAATTAATGTATTATGAATTGTTGATATTGGTCATGTGTTCAAGAAGTGTTACGTCCTAGAAGTTTCATAATATCGACTCCTGGGGGTACTTATACCCAAAAATTTAGCTATGTGCCTAGAGCCAGTGTCATGTTTTCACGATACTCTCAGTCAAGCCTTGATCAGTAGAATTCAGTCAGTCATGTGACTCAGGAAAACTCAATAAACTCAGTATTAGTCCAGTCTCATTCAATAATCTTAGTAAACTCAGAAATCTTAGTAGTCCAGTAATTTCAGTGATCTCAGTACGCAGTAATCTTGATAACCTTAGTATTCCAAGAAATCTCAGTAACTTTTGTACTCTCCGCTAGTCCTCAGATCTCAGTAGCATTTTGTTAGTCAACAGAACTCAGTGAACTCAATTTAGCTCAGCTAAACAATACCATTAGTATCAGTTCAATTCAGTATTCCATGATCAGTGTCTATTCAGATGGGAGTAGGAATTAGCACCGAGTGAACCTAAGGATTAGAACACACACTTTCAGATGAGGGTGTGATTTTTAGAAGTCATCCTTGCATTCCAGAACTATGTAGCCAGCATAGGTTGAGACATCAACATTGTCAGATGAGAGTTGATAAGATGGATAAACACTATCATATGAGGGTCCTACCGTTCTCTTTTAGGGGACACTATTAGATGAGGGTCACCCACAGCTTGTCCTTATCAGTGGCACAGTATTGACACCCTTCAAATTGGAGTTATAGATTGGACCCCAACTCAACCATAATGGCGTTTTAGGGGCATGCCGGTTAGATAACTACTTTCCACAGTTTCAGTTATAGAATCAGGACTGTTAGATACAGTCATTTAGTCTCAGTAATAGAACTCAGATAGTTCTTCAGATTTCAGGACTGTCAGATACAGTAAACTCAGAATAGTAAGAAACTCAGCTAGTTCCATTAGAACCTAGACTGTCAGATACAGTCGCTCAGTATCAGTTATTTTAGTTATACAGTTATCAGTATCCCATGTTATCAATATTCAGTTTCATGACTGTCAGATACAGTCAATCAAACTAGTTCTTCATAATCAGAACTGTCAGAAATAGTATTTCCTTTATTAACAATATAACATCAGTCCCTCAGTACTCTATAGACTCAGTTATTCAGTATCCCAGTATTAGCACTCAGATATCTGTTGAGAAGCAAGGGGGAACACATTCCTAATGTTTGTCTCCGATTGATTACCACTAAAGTTGAGTTCTGTTGCAGTTGACTGTTTACAACTACAAACCGCTATTTACTTTCTGCAGTGCCAGTTGATTCCATCAAATGAGAGATATAATTCCATGTATTCCCTTGGTATTCAACCCTAACCTTATTGGGTTACTATATTTTGATTCGACCGTTTTAGCCTTATTTTGAGGTGCATCTTTGGGCTACATCATACCCACATCCCAAAAACAAAATGTAGCAACCATGGGTAGGGGTAAAATTATCAAATTATATAAAAATGAATAATTCACAAAAAATATGTCATCACATCATCCACCACTAGAATCTAGTTCGTCCTCAAACTATAGATAAGGGAAATACAAAAATCAATGGAAAGTTGGAGATAACTAGCACGCATATCAGACTCGACCTCCTAAGTACCTTTATTTATAGGTTAATGCCTTCACTGGACCTTAACTACCAAAATTATCTCGAATGCAACTGTCTAAGATCCCTGGCTAGGATAGAGACAAGCTCCTCAATAATGGACATCCTCTTACCTAACTGCACTAAACCCCAACAAATTACATGAGACTCATCCGAAATGTAATGTTGAAGCATGAAAACATGTAAAACTAGATGGATAGTTTATAAATCTGGGGGAAAATGCTAACTCGTAAGCTATAACCCCTGTAGTCTAAAGAATCTCAAATGGTCAAATATACCTAGGGCTAAGCTTGACCCTCTTCCCAAACCTCATCATGCCCTTCATGGTTGAAACACAAAATAAGGCTTGATCATAAATAATAAATCTCAAGGCACAAAGTCTAGGATCTGCATAACATTTTTTCCTATTTTGAGTCGCTCCAAGTAAGTCCTGAATGAGATAAACTCTATCCAAAGACTCATAAAGCAAGTTTGTACCTTGGGGTCTAATGTAAGAAACCTCAAATTGACAAATTGGCAAGCGGCAATTCCTACCATAGAATTCTCGAATGGAGCCATCTCAATAGTGGAATGGCATTTATTATTATATGCAAACTTCGCCAATACTAGATATTGTTCCCATTGATTTGCCAATTCTATAAAACAAGCATAGAGCATATCCATCAAAACATGAATAGTCTTCTCTGACTGACCATCGGTCTATGGGTTAAAAGTTGTGCTAAGATTATCCCGGGCACCCAAATCCTCCTAAACTACCTTCCAAAATTGAGATGTGAAAATAAAACCTCTATCTTAGATAATAGACACTTGCACACCATGGAGACAAACTATCTCACGACTGTAGATATGGGCCAATCTCTCAGCACTAAAAAAACCTGAATAGGTATGAAATAAGCAGATATGGTAAATTAACCTATGATAACCCGAACACTATTGAAACCATAAAAAGTATGAGGCAACCTAGTCACAAAGTCCATAGTGCTCCATTCCCAATTCCACTCAAGAATGGATAATCTCTGAAGTAAACCACCAGGCATAAATGCTCAGCCTTTATCTATTGGCAACATAGGCAACGAGCTACAAAATCCGCTATATCATTCCTCATACCACCCCACCAGTAGTGATGTCTCAAATTATGATACATCTTAGGTACTCCCAGATGAATGGAATATCTAAAATAATGAGCCTCCTCCAATATCAATATCACCCAATCACCCGCTCTTCAGCACACAAACTTGACCTCCAATCCTTAAAACACCATCTAGATCAAGTGAGGACTCTTTATCCTCACCACTTAACACTTTATCATGAATCACACTCAACCCAACATCATTAAAATGAAGAGCTTGAATCTGCTCCATCAAAGAAGATCTCACCTTCATAAATTCCAAAACATATCCAGGTATCAAAATATTTAGCCTAACCATCTAGTTATCCAAAGACTAAACCTATAAGGCCAAAGGCCTCTTATCGGTCAAAAGATGTACCAAGCTTCCCATGCTAGTTTACTTCCTTCTCAAAGCATCCACAACCACATAGAAATAGTAACGTCATAGTCCTTAAGCAACTCAAGCCAATCACGTTATCCCCCTGCATGGACACCATACTAGGTGAATATTACTGAGGGCTACAATGATCGTAGAAGATCTCACAATAGACTCCGTATAAGTAATGCCTCCACAACTTCAAAGCAAATACAACTATGTGAAACATCAAATGAGGGTAGGAAATTCTTCTCATGGAGCCTCAATTAAAAAAAAGCATACACAATCATCTTACCCCCTGTATCAATACGACCTCTAACCCAACCTCAAAAGTATCACAAAAGATGGTAAAACCCAAGACCTCCATAGATAAAGTCAAGATATGAGCTAATTCAATAAATCCTTAAACTTTAGAATGCTCACCTCGTAAGCGTTAAACAATTACAAAGAAATCTTCTTCTGAGTCAACTTAGTCAAAGGAGACTCAATATATGAAAATGCGTCGACAATGTACTGATAGTAGCCTGCTAAACCAACTAAACACCAAAAAGATAGTAAAACCCAAGCCCTCCTTAGGCAAAGTCAAGATTGGAGCTGATAGCAATAAATCCTTGAGCTTTAGAAAGTTCGACTCAAAAATATTGAACCACTAAAAAGAAATCTTCTTCTGAGTCAACTTAGTCAAAGGAGACTCAATAGATGAGAAGCCCTTGACAATGTACTGATAGTAGCCTACTAAACCAACAAAACTCCAACTCTTTGCAGAAGAAGTAGGCCTATCCAATAATGAACCATTGAAATCTTTGATAGTTCGACTAAAATACCATCATTGGTCACTACATGACCTAAGAAAAAAATAGACTCCAACCAAAACTCACACTTGGAGAACTTAGCATAAAACTTCTCGTCTATCAATTTCTAAAATACAATCTTCAAATACTCTTCATGATCAACCTCATTCTTTGAGTAAACCAAGATATCAACTATAAATATAATTATAAAAGTGTTGAGATATAGTTGAAACACCCAATTCATTAACTCTGTGAATGCGGTTAGGGCATTGGTCATATAAAAAAACATGACCAAGAACTCATAATGACCCTATCAAGTCCAAAAAGTTGTCTTTAGGAAATTCAAAGCTCTAATACTCAAATCATGATACTCAAACTTTAAATCAATCCTTAAAAATATTGAATCACCCTAAAGTTGATCGAAAAAATCATTAATACAAGGAAGAGGATACTTATTCTTAACTGTCTCCTTGTTCAATTATCGATGATCAACACATACGCATACACCCATCGTTTTTCTTCATAAACAAGGTAGGCCTACCCCGAGGCGATACACTAGGTTGGATAAATCCTATATCCAACAACTCTGGCAGCATATCCTTTAAATCCTTCAACTCTATTGGGGTCATCCTATAAGGAGGTATATAGATGGGTTTGGTTCCTAAATTAACATCAATAGCAAATTCAATATCATAATCCAGAGGTATACCAGTCAAATCCATGGGAAAAATATCCATAAACTCATATAGAATATAAACAGAATCCAAAAAAGGCGGTGAAGCAACACTACTATCATAAATATGGCAAAATAAGATAAGCAACTCCTCTCGTCAAAGTGATGAACATGCAAAAAAGATATAACTCTCTTGGGACCCAAATAAAGTGCACCTTCAAAGATATACTTGGCATACCCGATGGAGATAAAGTCACGATCTTAACATAATAGTCTAGAATAGAATGGTAAGAAACTAACCAATCTATATCCAAGATGACGTCAAAATCTACCATATTTAGGATGATCAGATCTATAAAAGTCTCACACCAAGTAAAGGTCATAATACAGGATCGGTACACCCAATACACCACTAAAGAGTCTCCTATGATGGTAGATACACTGATAGACATGAAAAAAAGCTCACTAGTAGAATCAAAAGACAAAATAAAATATGTAGACACATAGGAAAAAGTTGACCCTGGATCAAATAATACAAATACAAATATGAAGCAAATGGGCATGATACCTATGATAATAACTTTCGAAGCCTCTTCCTCTAGTTTGGTGAGTATAGCATAGCACTGTCCATGCCCACTACCTAATTGAGTAGCTCTGCAATCACTATACAGGCACAACTACCTCGATCTCATGTACCTCCAGTAATACCTCTACCTCTATAGGGGTCACCCTCACTATCGATAAAAGAGTAGTCCTAGAAACACAATAAGGATAGTCTTTGACAAAATGGCTAAACTCATCACACACATAGTAAAATCTATGGCCTGACTTAGTAAAAAAATGTATGTTTGAAATAGAATGACCACTCTAAAATGATGGTTGACCACCCAAAACTGTAGAACAAGAAGACCTACTATCGAAACCCTACAAGGCCTCTTGTACTGGTGTAATACCCTACAAGCTCCTAAATAAGTTTCCAACTATTTTTCCTATATTTTAAAAACCCTTTGCAATTATTTTAAACCATATATAAGTGTTATGATCATTCACCTTGTGTGTAAAGTGTTTTCAATATGAATCATGGTCATAAGAAGTACTTAGAAAAAAGTTTAGTTGAGAACACTTGTATCGATTAAGTTTTAGTAGTTGATCCCACATAGGTTACATTTAAACGAGTGTAACTCCTATGATCTAAGGGGTTAGGTATACTAATATATATATAAAATGAAAGATCATCGAGTATTCTTTTCAATGCATTTGAATTTACCTTAATTTGATATCGGGTAGAAAGTTATGCCTATTTTACTTTAGAGTGTCTATCTTCCAGAAGGTGACAACTAAGTTAACAAGCCATCAACTAGGTGACAACTAAGGTGACAAGTTGTCAGCTAGGTAATAATTCGCTAACCTAAGTTGTCAAACTTTACCCTGAACTTAGAAAATCCAACTAGAGTTGATGACTTGGGTGATGAGACATAACGAAACTAAAGGCTTGTAAACCTAGTCGTCTATTGAAGAATCCCTAAGCCTTTTTTTGGTTTCTTAGGGGTATTTTAGTATTGTCTTTACCTTAAACCCTACACCCACGACTTAAATAACCCTATAAATATTATGTATTCCTCAGTTATCATTTTTCAATGCTCATTCTCTTCTCCACTCTCAAGTGAAAGAAGTTAGGGTTTCTTCTTAAAGTACAATTTACAAGGATCCAAATTCTAGCTCTCCTTCAAGAAATTAAGAAATTCAGGTATGTGGGGTTTGAGAAAGTATAACCTTTCATTCTTGTACCTAAAAACTTTGTTTTTTTGCAATTAAATTTATGAGATTTTTAGTTAGGGCTCATACCTAATTTATTATGTTTTTGTGTTTATGGCATTATCATGTGATTAAAAGTTTATGTTGAAAAGAAATTACCTTTACAAATGTTTTTACTTGCATGGTTGATATTGTGAGATTAATTTCATTATTTTGACATAAGTTTGACGAGTTGATAGAAGATTTGTATCTAAGCATTGAGTTTGATATTTTGATAAGAAGTTTCTATGAAATGATGAATGATTTCAAGTTTAAGCATAAGTTACTAAGTTTACAAGAATTTCAAGCTTATATGTTTAATGTAAAAGATTTACAACATAATTAAAGTTCAGTTTTAAACTTATGATCTCAGATAAGACATGAAATCCACAAGTTAAGATAAGATATGACATCCACAAGTTTCCTTATGAATATGATTTAAGTAAGAGAAACATAGTTGGGTTTCAGTTTATAAGCCCATATGCTATTTTAATGGATTTCATAAGTATGAGAATATAAGTATAAGTTTGGAGAGTAGTATTTAGCGTTAAGAGGGGAATTTTTGTTTAGCACATCTTATTCTCAAGAACCTATGTGCCATCCTAGGTTTAAGTTGAGGGGGACTCACCAGAGAGTGTCTCCTCCTTTACGTAATATGGGATAAGTAGAGTAATAACTCTCAGTTAATGTTCTATTCCAATGGCAAGGGTAGAAAAACTCTCTTCAATGTGTGTAAGATATTGGACTCTATGATAGCTCACATGGTTTATGTTGGTTATAAGAATCTCCCACTAAGAAAAAATTATTAAATATTGTAGAAACTAAGTGTAATAACTCACTAAGCTTATTAGATTATGCATTTTGATTCATGATTTATGGTATTTCGGCTTTCAGTTTTATTTATGATCAAGGTGAGTCCTTTGTACTTAGAGTGTATGATTTGAAAGTATGTTCAACTTTAGTTTTACTTATTGCATTAACCCACCTTACTTAGTACATTCTAGAAGTACCAACCACATATATGTCTGAGTGGATACATTGTTTCATAATGTAAGTGTCAGTCGTAGCCCACACATCATAGTCAGATAGTTCATAGCTTTTAGCCAACAGGTGATAAGGTATTTTAATTTGAGGACTCAATTCAAATATAGTTCTAGTATTATATATTTTATTCAATTGTATTGATTAGGGATAGTTAGGGGTCATGTCCCAGCTACCTATAGTTAGTATTAGCAGAGGCTTCATAGATAGCCAGTCAGAGTTGATGTATTCAATTTTTATTTTCTTTTGCATAATTAGGAGATCGACTTTAAGGAGATTAAGGCTGACTTTCAGGATTGACCCATAATGTCGAGTCACATACCACTGCTATCAAGTATTTGGAGCACTAGTTTTCGCTGATGTCAGCAACTCTAAACCAGATACACCCAGGTACCCTTTCGAGCAACATTATGCAAAATTTGAAAAATAATGGTCATGTATTTGCTATTACCACAATGAGTAGTATCACTACTATAGATCCCTCACTACCTGCTGTAGAAGTTGATGATGATGAAAACTTGTTGTTGAGACCATAAAAGTAAAAGTTGATAAGGGTAAAGTTGCTGAGGACAAAGGTAAGGGTCCGATCATTGAGCTATAACTCAGATAAATTCTAATTCCACCCCCACCTTTTGTTAAGTGATTGAAGTAAAAGAAAGAGAAAGGTAGGTTCAAGTGATTTATTGAGGTGCTGAAAGAATTGAGCTTGAACATACCTTTTCTTAAGGCATTGGAAAAGATGCCTAGATATGCCAGGCTCATGAAACAATTGGTAATAACGAAGAAAAGAGCGACAATTAAGGATATTTATGGTGTGCACCACTGCAGTACAGTCACTACGAGGTCTTTGGCTCAGAAAAATTGTGACTCCAGAGTATTTACTACACCATATACTATTAGGTCATTTGGATTTGCCAGAGCCTTATGTGACTTAGAAGACTATATTAATTTGATGTTGTTGGCCGTATTTAAGCAATTGGACATAAACCCTCCAAAATCAACTTCAATGCGACTATTGATGGATGACCGCATGGTGCAGAAGCCTATGCGAATCTCATTTGATGTGATTGTGAGAGTGGATAACTTCATATTTCTAGCTGACTTTATCATTCTAGACTGTGAGGTGGACACTTAGATGCCTATTATATTGGGAAGATAGTTTATGGCCACAGGTAAAGCTATGGCTGACATAGAGAAAGGTGAGCTGAAATTTAGAGTCAATGGTGAAGAGGCTATATTCAACATCTGAAAGTCATCGAAGCAGCTAACCGACATGAGGGTGGTGTTAGTGATTTATTGTATTGATGACCTTGGAGGGTACTCTTATGGGTATATTGATGAATTCTGAGTAATTCAGATACCTGTGTTGTCATGACCTGAGGATACTATCTAGTCGTGACAACGGTGCTTACGGTCAAGAGTTACCATAAGCTAACCCATGAACTAGTACCTGCTCTGAGCACTGAGTAAAGGAGTAATATAATACATGCATGGAAGATAAGATAATGAATTACTGTAAATATGAATACTAAAATATGCATTAAAATATGTCTAAATTATTTGATAGAACACTGGAATTCAAACTATCCATCTGACCAACTGATAATACTGAAAGAACTAACTGACTATCTAACTAATACATCTGAAAGCTTATAAACATCATGTAGAGTTGATGGTTTAGCTCCCCAACTAAATTTTATTGACTAAACATAAGGAAATACTAAAATAATTGAGATAAAAAAATTATGTCATCGATGGGTGAGGACTCACCACTACTGCTGCTTAGTAACACTGAGCTGTCTAAGAATAACTGGGAAACTATGCATCCGAATCTATGTTATAAGACAACATAGCACAAAGAAAAATATGCAGTCAGTACTTTGAATATACTGGTATATGAGATAAGGATTGGCTGAAATGTATGAGATAACTGAGCATAAATACATGAATGTATAATATCTGAGAATGCAAGACTAATCATAAATATGTTTCTAAAATAATCTATAAACTGAAAGACTGAAATCTATATGACTAATTAACTAGCATTTTGTACACTTGGTTAAGAAAACTTGAACTAAAGTACACTGAAATGGTGACTAAAACTTTGGGAGCTATCATTTAACCAACGTAAACGATGTGAGCTATCAGAGTCCAATGTATGACCCATGTTTAGTAGGGCTTTCTATCCTTGACATCAAAATAGAACATGAACTGGTGTAATCACTAAACTGAGCCCATATTGGGCAAGGGAAAACACTCTTTGGCGAGGTCCCTAAACCTACAATGGAACATTGTTTCTAGAGAATTAGGATGCACTGAATCCACACATCACACTTGGTGCTAAATCCTACTACCAACTAAAAGAAACTTAAATACTAACTAGTGCATGCACTGATAACTGATAACTGATAAGCTCGGGTCATAGTATTCTGAAAATAATAGTGCATATGGATTCTAAGGTAATTATAAACATATAAATTGATAATACTCAACATGATCATGGTGTTTTGAATATGATATTAAAACCATGGTCTGACTGAATTGTTAGTCGAAAAAATAGAAATCATGTAAAACACATAGGTATCGGGTGTTCATCACCTACCAGTACCGAATGATTATAAAGAAAATACAATATTAAACTTGAAATACTGTAGTATGTAATCATAGTTCAAGCATTCCAAAACATAGACATTTTATCAAACATGTGAGAATCATGAACTTGAACATGGGAATTCCTTAAACATGGGAAAACAACACGGTTACATGACTAAGATCATAACTTGAAAATACAACATGAAATTCACTTGAATATAGCTTTAGAGAATGAAACTTAAATCTTGAGATAACCTAAATTTTCATGAAATCATTCCTGGACGTGAATGGATTCAAACTACTGAGGAAACACATGAGTTTAATCCATCTTGAACATACTAAACTCCATAATAAGAGAAAAATCCATTCTTTAGTTGAAAAGAGGGTTTTGGGGCTCCATGGCTGAAAAATGGCCTATGGATAAACATCCTATGTACCTTATACTTCTTTATTTGTGAAAAAAACCCTATTCTTGATGCTTTATTGAGGATTCTTGAACTTGAAAAACTTGGATTCTTGATTTCTTGGGGAAAAGGATTTAAATTGATTCTTAGGGAAGAAGAAGGGTTTCTTGTGAGTGATTTTGAGAAGAAGGGGAAAATAATATCCCTATGGATTCCCCAAGTCTTGTTATGGGTGATTTAGGTTGAGGGGGAAAAGACTCAATTGCCCCTTGATTATTTAAATAAAAAATTAGATGCAATAACATCACTGCAACATAGCCTTATCGCGGTCGAAGAAATCCTTTACCACATTGCAGGCAACATCAGGTCTAGACTAGTACCGCGCTGCGGGCTTATCGCGGAGACTGACTATTTCTGTGATCCAAACATGGCCCAAACCTCAACCAAAAAATCCAAAACTCTCCTGAGATATAATTTTAACCTCCCTAAACATGAAGCAACTTAAAACCCAATATTTTGGGGACGAGAAGGCCAAACTAAAAATGCTTAAATTTTAGGGGTCTTCAAAATGACTAAGTCCCCAACACTTAGTGAAATTTTCAAGCCTTGGACCCCTTGTGCATGCAACTAAGATCTGAATCGAGCTAAGAACATTACCGAATATTACATGTCCCATGTTGTGACTTTTAATCAAGTGTTGTATTGGAGGAAACCTATGGTATTGTTGGTGAATTCTGAGTAGCCAACACATCTATGTCATACCGCGACATTAAATAAATCACTGAGTGGAAGGCAACTCACTATTTTAGTGTTCACATTTTTATTGTTTTTCTTTTTTTGTAGGTGTTTAGCTCAGAGACTTTGAATATGGTAAAAATTGCTACATTCATTTATCTCTAGGTAAAGGGGGTTGTGTGATCAACCCATCAGGGTCACAAGTCCCACATAGTAAGTTAAGTAATAAATTGAAAAGTCAAAATTTTAAGGATGAAAAATGGAAAGTTGCGGACTGTGGCATTTAATTATAGTTTTGGGGCCTTGAATATAGGTTATGGGACTATAAGTAGCTTGGAAAATATTGAAATACTAAGTCTAAATTATAGGTAGCACTTGAGGGTCGCACGTGATAGACATATCATATGAAAAACGAGCACATATGAGAGAGGGTTGAGAGGGCTAGGTGGATAGCTAGTTATATTTCACCTTTGGGTGATGTGATACCATGGATTGATGGGCATGGTGTGATCAAGAAGGACCCATTGACATTTGAGTCCAAGTTTTGGTAGTTGTTGTTCAGATATCGACTGTTTCCCACTACTTCAAAAAATTTGTCTTCTTAGGAGAGAGCATAACTAGTTGCTTATTTGATGGTCGAATATGCTATTGATTTGTCTTTCATTCTCTGATATGATATCTATGACAAAGAATTTAGGGAGTTGACTAATCTACCATTCCTTTGCATGATTCAGAGGTTGTGTAATATGGTTGGTGTATTTGAGATGTCGGGCTTAGATGAGAGGGTACTTGCAATGGATACTATGCAGAAAAAAAGCATAAAGGTTCTAGTATACTCAAGCCTTCCCAGAAGATCTAGAGCAAGAAGTAGTACCTCAGACCTAGACCGAGGGCCTAATAGTTTCCACAGAGCCTAGTGATGCACATCAAGGTAATGTGTGTATTGGTATTGATATGGAGATAGGGGAATAGAGAGAGACTCTAGATTTGAGTATACAAAGCAAGGAGACACCAGCCACTTTTTTTTATCCCTTTCTTCATCCTCAAAGTTGGTTGGCGTAGCTTTGGAGCCTACTCGCCCATCCATAATAGCTCCTGCTATGGTATGGTCACTATATGTAGCGAGTTTTTGTAGAGCTTAGTGGACAGTCAGAGGGCCACTGATGCTCAATTAAGGGTTGTTAAGTCCGAGATGACTACCCTCTACGAGTAAATAAGATCAGAGGTTTGCACTAAATTTGAGCAAGTAGAGGCCAAATAAGAGGCCATACTGAGAGATAAACTATCTAAGATGCGATATAACTTATAAACATGTCTCGATGAGTTTGAGAGATAGATTATAGCCCGATTCACAAAGACAAATGCACCAAATCTAACCCAGGGGAAGGATTTTAATATATTACGAGTAGAGGTACACTCTCTCATAGAGAGTCATGTACTAGATACTCCCCCAATTATACCCCTAATGGTTTATATATCACCTTTAGGAGCATTTAGATAG
This sequence comes from Capsicum baccatum var. pendulum, assembly GCA_030864225.1. NCBI lineage: Eukaryota > Viridiplantae > Streptophyta > Magnoliopsida > Solanales > Solanaceae > Capsicum > Capsicum baccatum. The sequence goes on from CM061560.1 coordinate 70,896,377, forward strand.
TTTGATTTCTTCACAAAGGATAAAGAGAAGGTCCCAGAAGTTGGGGCTAAGAAAGGGCACATTGGATAGTTGTCTAGATCCTTAGATGTCATATGACCAGGATTATAAGGGCTAGACATGATTTGATGGATACTGAATTCATTGATAAGCAAGGGCATGCAACTATAATAGCAGGTGCATCATTTTGTAGTGCACCACCGCCAGCACCACCTCCGCCAGCTGATATGTACCGATCTAGGGATGCTAAAAAATTAGCACTGGTGTGTCCCAAGTATGCTCTCACTTCCATCTATTTTACTTTATTTTAGTGCATTAAGAACAGTGTGCAGTTTTTAGTTAAGGGTGGTCATACCATGCCACCGTGGGTTTTTTTTGTCGTGTATCTTTTCCTATTGGACATAAACCAGTATGTCTAGGATAAATTTGTATCGTATTGTGTTCTTTTTCATATTTTGTTGTGTATTTGTGTAATTAGGATATTTTTATGTATTTAGGGTAGTAGTCATATTTTTATTAATTTTTGAGAAAAATGATACCCCTCCAAATTTTTATGTTTTAGAATTATTTGAATGTATTTATTTGTGAACATTATGGATCTTGTTATGGAATTAGGATTAGGCACATGATGATCACTTGCTAACAATTTCATAAACCAGATAGGTAGTAGTTGGTAATATTAACTTTGTGCCATATATGTGTGAAATACTACCTAGTTCCCTTTGTGTGTTGAACTTAGAATTTGCCTAGTTAGTCTTGCCTAGGTTAAAAGATAATTGGGTTAGTAAAGGATCATAGCCCATTTGATTTTAGTCTACTTTTAGCCTAAATGACCTTCTATGTGTGAATTATATTCATTGATCCCAGTTTTGCGCCTTATAGCCTATTTTTCTTGTTTCACCTATTCACCTTCCTATTTGTATTACAATAAACCTATTTTGGCCCATGCCCTCTTTGGATATTGTGCACCTCAACTCAGGAAAAATTCTTAAGTTGAGGGTGACTATCATAGAGGTGCGTAGTGTAAAGTGTATAAGTAGAAGTGTAAAATAAGAGACAAAAATTAGAAGGGTTGGGTGTGGTATAAAAATAAAAAGAAAACTAAATTGTGAAAAAGTTTAAAATAAATAATAAAAGACCACACCTAACTTCAATGTGCATTAAAATAAAATGGGAGAAATAAGGGTGGAAATAAAAAGGATATTGGCTAGAAAGTAAGACCCCAAAGTTAGTGTAGTGCAAAGGAGGCTTAGTCACTTGATATGTCCATATGCACCATACCATCCCCCAAGTCTACATTAAAACCTGAGAAAGGTCTATAGTGATCCAAACTTGTTTGTCTGAATGCTAAGTAAAGAAAGTAAGGGCAAGCCTATGTTATTTAACGCACATTGATTGGAACTTCTCTTCTGAGAGTGAGTATGTTCTGATCTTCCCTGAATTGACATGCATTATTTCATATGAGTGAGTGGGACATCTTTGTTGTGAGGGCACTTGAGTCATATTGTTAGCTATTTTCTTGTCTTGGGTAGTGTAATTTGTACATATGCTTGGTTGTCTGTTAATAATTTAATTCCATCTCTTGATCCCATTGTGTCATATTGTTGTATTTCATGTTCATACATAGTTGGTTTTAAAAAGTGAGATAGGAGGAGGTGTTATGATTTTAGCTTAAAGTGTTGACGGATTACTTTGAATAGCTTAGATTCTCCTAGTTAAGCATCAATTTGTTTGTCGTGTTTTGTTGCCTAAAGACATGCAAACATTCTAAGTTAAGGGTGTTGATGAACTATCGAAATATAGCACTTTTGACGCTTAAAATAAGGACAATATGCAAGTTTTTAAGGGTTTTTTCTTAGATATGATGTGTTTTGGGTATGTTTTGCAGGATATCATGTTTTGGATGCTAAGTTCATGAAAAATATGAAAAAAGGTGTTTTGTCCACTTATTGGAGCAATTATGGATGTTCAGGACACTTTTTGGCTTGTTCATAATCAAAGCATGTTAGGGAATTAAAGAAGATCGTAAAAAATGACTCCCACACTTGACAAAGTCAACATGTGGACCATAAGTAGGACATATGGACCGCAAGTGGGAAAAGCAAGTAATCGAAGTCCAAAATCCCAAGAGCTGACTTGTAGGATTTTTGGGTTTTGGCACTTACGTCCTGCACATGTGCCCATCCTACAGGCCGCAAGTGCTACCTGTGCCCAGGTTCAGGGCACAAATGGAACCTATAAATGGCCACCAAAACTGTTTTCTCCTATTTTGTTCGTCCTTTGGTTTTAGGGTTTTCTCTTTTACTATAAATACCTTTTATGTGTTTTTTTAGTCGGATTTACCAATTTATTATATTCATAAACATATTTTGATTCCAAGATTTGATTTTGATCTTGGGATTCTATTATATTGACTTCAGTTGATTAATTCAATTATGGTTATGGGTTTTCTATTTCTTATTATTGTGATTTCACCTATGATTTCAATCATGAATGTTATTGATTTCTTCACAGGCATGAGCGGCTAAAACCTATAGCTAGGTTGTGGAAACCCTGGTGGATTGACAAAGTAGTAAAAGTGCTATTGTTGTTCATAACTGATACTCATACATGTATTTCTTTATCTTTATTATAATAGTTTTGTTTACGGGTAAACATGTTAGGATCTTGCATAGATATTACAACTTACTCCAAAAGAGGAGTAGTGACTAGCAAAAGATAAAGACAATAGTAGGGACCAAAACTGGAAACTCATATTTGCCGATATGAGGTTGTTCTTGGTGACCGCATGTATGATTTCATACTATATTTGGAGGAGTTACTAGTCATCCCAAGGTTTTATTCCTTGGTCAAGTGGCTACACACACTGGGGCCCTTTCAGTAGGTAAAGCTAAACCCATAAAGCCCGAGGGTGGTTTAGGACGGTACAGATACACAACCCAGGTAAATGTTTAATGGAATGCTAAACTCGGTCCCTTTTCCCGACATAGTGTTATATATATATATAGTTGTGCGCATATGGATGGTTTTACTTTATTATATAAGTGAAATTATTTTATTCTTACCCTGAGATTAAGCTAGCAGTCAGTCACTTACCCCATCTACTGGCGGATGTATATCCATGCTATGCAGGAACCGACTGTTCTACTCCTCCTACATAGTGATTGACTTGGGGACAATATTTAGACTAAAGTGGTAAGCTTCCATCCTTTTGGAAGGCTTTATTTCATGTTATGGATATTTTAGACACTTTGATTTATTTTTGGATATTAGTTTTGGCTATGGTTGGGGGCATGTCCCAATCGGATTTTTATTATTCTTTTGGTTAGAGGCTTTGTGTTACTTCTATGGGTTAAAATGGGCAGGATAGGTATAGGTGTCAACCTTAGCATTAGTATTGGTATTGAAGCTGGCATCATTGGATATAATTTCTCACTATCCCATCATATTTTATTTTTAGATTAATTATATTATGTTTTGGAAAATCATTGGTTATGGCCTAGTTTATGGCCCTTGTTTTGGTATCGATTTGGTATGGTTTAATTATTGGTATGGGATGGTTGGACTCGGTTAGGTCTGTCATGGTTATGATCTTATCCCAGAGTCTTTATATGGGATATTGCACATCTTGCTACATGCTCGAAATTCAGCCAACTCAGGGTAGTGGATAGAAGTTGGGTTGGGTAATGGTGATACTCTCCAGTCCCGATCATACTTAGGATTCCTATGACGATAAGGACCTCGATCAGGTTATGTTAAGTTGGTATCAGAGCCTAGGTCCATGGTCGATTGGTAGTCGACAAAGTCGTGTCGAATAGAGTCTCTTTTAGGGGTATGTAGCATGCCACACTCAAAAGGTAAAGGCTATAAGATATTTAGGAATGTTTCACTTTCTTGGTATTCCATTTTTAAGCTTGGAGTTTTAGTCCTAGAATATTCTCTAATCCTTGTTTGTTCGTCTTTAAGATCATGCCTCATAGATCTGGAAACATGGAAATACTTTTGTCCCATCTGGGGTAATGCTAAAAGGGTGCATCTTACTTTAGGCGTTCTTCTTAGATCTCACAGTTCTATCCCTAATAAATTTAAAGTTCCATCGATTGCTACTAGTCCTCCTCAAGGTGAGGTGACTAATACAGAATTTCATTACTCTATTCATGCTATTACTAAATTGGTCATTGCTTAGGCTGAGAAAAGTATGACTGATGCTTTATATACTGAGGCCATAAGGGTTGGACAACTTATAAAGATGGATCCTCTCACTTTTTCTGGAGTGAAGGTGTAGAAGGATCCACATGGCTTCTCGGATAGAATAGAGAAGATATTTTAGGTGATGCAGGCTAGTAATATGGAAGGGGTAAAGTTTGTAGTTTATCAAGTAAAAGATGTTGCATATTAGTGGTATGAAAAGTGGGATAGGCATACAGGATATGTGGAGGAGTTATCCTTATGGGATGACTTCTCTGGTGCTTTTCTAGGTCGTTTCTTTCCATAAGAATTGAGAAAATAAAAGATGGAGGAGTTTGTGAACCTCAAGCAAGGAAGGATGTATGACAAGGAATATGCCTTGAAGTTTCACCAATTGTCAAGGTATGCTCCAAATTTGGTTGCTGATATGCAAGATAGAATGAGGAAATTCGCTTCTGGGTTGAATCGATATTTTATTTTTGAGAGCAAGACTGGCTTGTTGATAAAGGATATGGACATCTCTAGGTTAACTGTTCACATGCAGCAAGTGGAGAATAAAAAGAGAAAGCAAGTAGAGTTTGGGGATAGGCAAGAGAGAGAAGAAGGTTTTATAACCAGAGAGGTACTTATACTCAGGGTGGTCGAGATGGTGGAAAGTGGAAGAAACAAAGTGGGGAAGTTCTGGTTTCTACTCTTCTTCTAGTTCTACTTACTAGTCGAACGACAGGCATCATTATGGTGGTGATAATTTCCTGGCACAGGGTACCTAATCTCAAGCAAGCAGAGGCCAGTCAGTTTCTTTATACCTTCCTTGTCGGTTCTATAGTCGTCTTTATTGGGATTATTACAATAAAGGAAAGGATAAATGCTTTAAGTATGGCCATGAAGACCATTATCTCAGGGATTATACGATTAATAAGGTTGCTATGGAGGCAAATAAGATTCTTATATCTTCATCTTCTGCTCCTACACCTAGTGGTGCTGCATCTACTTCTGTTATCACCCTTGGTTCTAGTGTTGGTCGGAATAGGTTCTATTCTTGAAAGTCCCAATAGGAATTTGAGGCATCACCTGATGTCATTACTGGTACATTATAGCTTTTCTCTTGTGAGGTATATTATTTGTTGAATCTAGGGTCTACTCTCTCCTATGTGACTCCTTATGTGGCTGTATCTTTTGGTTTTGATCCAAAAGTTATTTTGGATCCTTTTTCTATTTCTACCCTAGTATATGACTCAGTTATGACTAAGAGAGTCTATAGAGGGTGTGTGGTATCTATTGGTGGCAAGCAGGCCTTGGTGGATCTATTTAAGTTGGGTGTGGTAGAATTAGATATCATTTTGGGTATAGATTGTTGCACTCCTGTTATGAGTCCTAGGATTTTTGAACCCGTAAGGTTATCTTTAGGTTCCCTAGTGAACCAATTATAGAGTGGGAGGGTGTTTCTCTAGATCTTAGGGGGAGTTTATATCTTATCTTAGAGCTTGGAGGTTGATCTCAAAAGGTTGTATTTATCTCTTGGTCCATGTTAAAAATTCCAACTCAGAAGGTCCTTTTTTCCAGTCAGTTCCAGCGGTTAATGAGTTTCCAGAGGTCTTTTTGGCTAATCTTCCTGGTGTTCCTTCGGATAGGGAAATAGAGTTTGTTATTGATCTAGTTCCAGACACTCGTCCAATTTCTATTCCTCCATATAGAATGACTCTGGTTGAGTTGAGGAAACTTAAGGAGAAACTTCAGGATCTTTTGGATAAGGGGTTTATTAATCCAAGTGTATCTCCATGGGGTGCACCAGTGTTATTTGTGTGAAAAAAGGATGGTTCCCTTCGGATGTGCATTGATTATAAGAAGTTGAACAAGGTGACGATCAATAACAAGTATCATCTTCCAAGGATAGATGATCTGTTTGACCAATTGCAAGCTTCCAAGTTCATTTCTAAGATAGATCTTCGGTATGGGTACCATCAGCTAAAGATTAGGGAGGTGGATATCCCTAAGACAGCTTTTCATACTTGGTATGGACACTTTGAATTTTTTGCTAATATCATTTGGGTTGACTAATGCTCTAACAACGTTTATGGATCTAATGAACGGGGTTTTTCGTTAGTATTTGGATCTCTTCATTATTGTGTTTATTGATGACATTCTGGTCCATTCGAAGAGTGAGGTCGATCAATTTATTCACCTCTGTGTGGTGTTGTAGACCTTGAGAGAACAATAGTTGTATGCCAAGTTCTCAAAGTGTGAGTTTTTGTTGAACGCTGTAACTTTCTTGGGTCATATTATTTCTAGTGAAGGGATCATGGTGGATCCACATAAGGTTGTTGTGGTGAAAATGTGTCCTAGACCCATGACTCCATCCGACATTCAGAGCTTCTTGGGTTTAGCCGAGTATTATAGGTGGTTTGTGGAAACCTTTTTGTTGATAGCTGCTTCTTTGACTAAGTTAACTCAAAAGAAGGTTAAGTTTCCTTGGACAGATGCTTGTGAAGAGAGTTTTGAGTAGTTGAAGAATAAGTTAACTTCAGCTCCAATTTTGACTTTGCTAGAAGGAAATAATGGGTTCGTGGTTTATTATGATGCATCTCGGGTAGGCCTTCGTTGTGTGTTGATGCAACATGGGAAATTGATTGCCTGTGCTTCCAAGTAGTTGAAGATGCATGATATAAATTATCTACTCATGATTTAGAGCTGTTTGCGGTTGTGTTTGCTTTAAAAATATGGATGCATTATTTGTATGGTGTTCACGTGGATATCTTTTCTGGTCATAAGAGTTTATAGTATAATTTCACTAAGAAAAAGCTTAATCTCAAGTAGAGGAGATGGCTTGATATTCTCAAGGACTATGATATGAGTCTTCACTATTACCTTGGTATGGCTAATGTAGGTGCCGATGCTCTTGAAAGGTTATCTATGGGGAGTTTAGCTCGTGTGGAGGAAAGAAAGTGGGAATTGGTGAAGGATATTCGCCTCTTGGATAATCTTAGAGTTCCTCTATTGAACTCCAAGGATGGTGGTATGAGGATACACGAAGTGTTTCAATCATCTCTTGGTTTGGAGATTAAGGAGAAGCATGTGTTAGATCCTATCTTGATGAAAATCAAGAGTGACGTTGGTGGGCAAAAGGTAGTGGTGTTTGAGATCGATGGTGATGGTACTTTATTGTACCGAGAAAGGTTATGTGTTCCTGATGTCGACGGTTTGCGGAAAAAGAATTCTAGTTGAGGAGCATGAGGTGCGCTATGTTGTTCATCTTGGCTCGACTAAGATGTATCATGATCTCAAGGAGATCTATTGGTGGAATGGCATGAAGAAGGATGTGGCTGATTTTGTAGCCAGGTTCATGGTGTGTCAACAGGTTAAGGTTGAGCACATAAGGCCAGCAGGGTTGTATCAAGAAATTGATTTCCCCAAATGGAAGTGGGAAGTGATTAATATGGACTTTGTTACCGGCCTTCCTCGATATAGAAGTTAACATGATTTGATTTGTGTAATCATGGATAGGATGACTAAGTCTAAGCACTTTTTGCCAGTGCGGACTACCTTCTTGGTGGAGGATTATGTGAAGCTATAGCTTCAGGAGATTGAGAAGCTACATGGGGTGCCTGTTTTGATTATTTTTTATTGTGGCATGCATTTTTTATCTCACTTCTTGCGATCTTTTCAGAAAGGACCTCATCTACTGGAGGTTGTATACCCATGCTATGCATGAACCAGCCGTTCTACTCCCCCTTCATAGTGATTGACTCGGGGACAACATTTGGACTGAAGTAGTGAGCTTCCATCCTTTTGGAAGGCTCCATTTCATGTTATGGATATTTCTAGACACTTTGGTTTATTTTTGGATATTGGTTTTGGCTATTGTTGGGGGCATGTACCAACTGGATTTTTATTACTCTTTTGGTTAGAGGCTTTATGGTACTTCTATGGGTTGAAATAGGTCGGATCGTTATAGGTGTCAGCCTTAGCATTGGTATTGGTATTGAGGCTAGCATCATCGGACATAATTTGTCACTGTTCCATCATATTTCATTTTGGGATTAATTATGTTATGTTTTGTAACATCCTTGGTTTTGGCCTAGTTTATGATCCTTGTTTTCATATAGATTTGGTATGGTTGGATTGTGGGTATGGGATGGTTGGACTCGGTTGGATCGGTCACGGTTGTCATCTTATCCCAGAGTCTTCATATGGGTTGTTGCACTATCTTGATACATGCTCAAAATTCAACCAACTCAGGGCAAGTGGCGGGAGGTTGGGTTGGGTAATGAGGGTGGTCTCCAGTCCCGGCCGAACTTGGGACGCCCATTACGACAAGGCCCCCGATCGAGTCGCATCACGAATAAATTTAAAAGTGTCCCAAATATCTATAATTGCTCCAATTGTATCCAAAAACACCTTTTTCATCTTTTCACAAATTTATCATCCAAAACATGATTTTCTGCAAAACATACCCAAAACACATTAGAGCTAACAAAATAACCTCAGGAACTTGCATATTCTCCTCATTTTAAGCATCGAAAGTTCTATATTGCTATAGCATATCAACACCCTCAACTTACAAAGTTTGTATGTCCTCAGAAAACAAAACACAACAAAACAAAATGACACTTAACAAGGAGAATCTAAGCTATTCAAGGTAGACTGTCAACACTTTAAGCTCAAATCATAACACCCCCTTCTGTCTCACTCATTGAAACCATGTATGTACATGAAGTAAAACAGTGTGACATAATAGGATCAAGATATGACATTACATTAGTAACAAACAACCAAGTATATATACAAATTACACTACTCGAGACAAGAAAATTGCTAACAATATGACTCGAGTGCCCTCACAATAAAGATGTCCCACTCATTCATATGAAATAATGCATGTCAATGCAGGGACGATCAAGACACACTCACACTCAAAAGAGAAGTTCCAATTAATGTGCGTTAAATACCATAGGCTTGCCCTTATTTTCTCTACCTTAACATTCAAACAATTAAGTTAGGATCACTATAGGACTCTTCTCAGCTTTTAACTTAGACTAGGGGTACGGTATGGTACATATGGACACATCAAGTGACTAAGTATCCTTAGCATTATGCTAACTTCGGGGTCTCACTTACTAGCCAATTTCTTTTTTTATTTCCACCCTTATTTCTTTCTTTTTATTTTAATGCACATTCAATTTGGATGTGGTCTTCTATTCTTTCTTTTTCACCTTTTCATAAATTTTTTTCTTTTTCTTTCTCTTTATTTTCTACCACACCCAACCCTACTAAGTTTTTTCTCTTATTTTACCCTTCTACATACCCACTTCATACTATGCACCCCTATGATAACCATCCTTAATTTAAGTGTTTTGTCAGAGTTGAGGTGCACAATGTTCAAGGAGGACGAGGGTCAACATAGGTTCATTGTAATACAAATGGGAATATGAATAGGTAAAACAGGAAAATTAGGCTATAGGGCTCAAAACAGGGATCAATGGATATAATTCACACATGGAAATTAATTTAGGCAAAAAGTGGACTAACATCACAAACGGCCTATGATCCTTACCTTACTCGACTGTCTTTCAACCTAGGAAAGACTAACCAGGTAAGTTCTAATTCAATATACAAGGGGAACTCGGGATTATATCACACACACATGGCACAGAGTAAATAATACCAATTACAACCTATCCGATTCATGCTATAATTGTCAAGTGATTATCATGTCCCTAATCCTAATGCCATAACAAAATCCACAACGCTCACACATATATACAGTTACACAGTTCTAAAATACAAATTTTTTTGAAGGGGTATCATTTTTCTCAAAATTTAGTGAAAAACATGACTACTTCCTTAAATACTTAAAAATCTCCTAATTACACAAAAATGCAACACAATACTAAACATAACACAACACAATACGACACCAGTTAACCTAGACATGCTGATTTTATAACCATACCGTGGCCGATAAGAAAAGAAGGAAGACAACAAAAACCCACAGCGGCATGTTATGTCCACCCTCAACTAAAAACTATTCACTATCCTTAATGCCTAAAATAAAGTAAAACCGAGGGAAGTGAGAACATACCTGGGATGTACTAGGCGCCCGAGTTATGAGCATCCCTACATGGGTGCATATCATCTACCGAAGGAGGTGGTGGTGGCGGTGATCTACTAGATAATCCACCCAACATTATAGTTGAACGTCGCTGCCTATAAATGAATACAGTCTCCATTGAATCATGTCTGTCCCTTTTAATGGCCTGGTCATATGGCATTTTAGGATCCTTTAAGTTTTCAATGTGCCTTCTTTTGGCCTCAACTGCAGGGACCTCCTCATTATCCTCTACAAATAAATCAAATAGTCTCAATTTATGGAGAGGTAATATCAGGACCACTAAGGTATAACCGAGGGAGTGGCTGCTACATGGTTTTCTATGAGAGAGCATACCTCTGCTCATAATATATCAAAATCCTCACTCATTTGGGCTAGATCCAGCGTTTTTGTCACTATGAATCAGGCTATAATCCATCTCTCAAACTTATCGAGATGTATCTAAAAGATAGCCATAGATTAGATAGAGTAGCTCTCTGTGCGTCCTTCTATTTGGCCTCTACCTGCTCTAATCTAGTCCTAACGCCTGATCTCATATGTTGGTAGAGGGTAGTCATTTCGATCTCAACAATCCTCAATCGAGAATCAGTGGCCCTCTAACTATTCACTAAGCTCTGAAAAAACTCGCTACATATAGTGATCATACCTATAGAAGGAGTTCTCATAGATGGGTGAGTAAACCTGAAGATACACCAACCGACTCTGAGGTTGAATTTGAGGCTGGTGTGCCCTCACCCTATGTACTCAAATTTGGAGCCTCTCTCTACTCCCCTATCTATATATTAATATAAATATCTACATCACCTCGATGTGTATAACTAGGCTTTGCGGAAACTATTGGGCCCTTAGTCGGGGATCGAGGTACTTTTCCTTTCTCTCTGGATCTCCTGGGAAAGATTAACGGTACTAGACCCTTAATACTCTTTATCTATGTAGTAGCCATTACAAGTACCCTCTCATTTAAGCTCGGTATCTTAGGTATACCAGCCTCATCACCCAGCCTCTAAATCATCCAAGGGAAGGGAAGATTAGTTAACTTCCTAAAAGATCTATCGTGGATCAGATGCCGAAGAGTGGTATCAAAATTAACAACATAACTGGTCATCAAACAAGTAACCAGGGCTACTCTCTCCCAAGTTAACAAATTATCTGAAGCTGTGGGAAACAATCGATATCTAATTAGAAAAAAGCCAAACTTTGCCTCAAATGTCAATAGGTCTTTCGTGATCATACCATGCCCCTTTATTTGTAAGGTCGCATCACTCAAAAGTGAAATATGACTTGCTATTCATCTAGGCCCCTCTCTCATCTGTGCTCTACCTCTCATATAATGTGTCTATTACATGTGACCCTCAGTCTATGATTATACTCTGCTATGGATACAAGAGTAGCATAATCTGGGCCAAAGATGACTCTACAAATAGTCTCTGCTAAAATATAAACTCTGACCCCTCTCACAAGTGTATGATCAAGATGTGTCGGCTCCATGTGCCCCATTAATCCTGGTAATCTGCGTATGGGAATCTCTACTGTAGCTCAATATGATGCATTAAAATCATGCATCATAGATGAGCTATATGAACCAAGTGGTTGAGTTATCCACTCTATCTTAATTAATCAAATACGGCTCATAGTTATGGTGCTCGAATTAGTCTAGATAGATAGATCCAGCGCTCCTCATAAATAAGTCTCTTAGGCCTTCCAATATCTAAGAGACGACTATCTATATCATAACCGCTTTCATATACTGTACACACCACCGTGGAGATTCCTTCATTACTTGTGTGGGTACATGACTCTACCCCTACTATACTAAATCATCATAGGAAGGCTACACTATACCCTTATCATACTATGGTACATCTGACTGTTGTACATATGTGGTGGTACCCATCTCATACTAGGGTACTGTTGATAACTTCTCCACCTCTGCCTCCTCGGATGAATCCTGGGACTCATCCTTAGGCTGGGGGTCCTGAGCAGCAACCTATGGAGTAGTCTCAGAATTTGTCTCCTCCTAATTATCATCATCATCAGGTAAAAGAGTGAGTGGGCATGACACTCGTGCTGACTTTATCCTTTGCTGAGCTACAGTTGCCTCAGCAGCCTAATGCATCTATCCTCTAGTAACTCTATTTGTTACCCCAGTTGCCGCCTTTTTGCTCTACTGAATTAGGTACTTCTCTACCAAACCACTAGGATCGGGGGAGTTGTCCTGTCTCCTCAAGGTATCACAATCTTTTCCTAAGCTTTTGGTTCAATGTGTTCCTGAAAAGTAGTCATTAGTTTCAAACAAGAATGAGGGATAACAAAAGTTGAAGAAAAACTCAAAATTTGAAAAGTTTGAATCTTTTCTCAATTTTCACACCCTTATAACCTATTTGAAATACTAAAGAGTCCAATATGCACACACCTATCAAAAATCATGAATTTCAAAGTAAACAAACATGCCCAAATAGTGATATTACTCTACTTATTCAAGTTCAACTTCTGGTTGGGGCCTAACATTATATTTTAATTCAAAACAAGGCCCTTTATTAAGATTTTAGGTTACTTGAAGGATCCTACATACAAGCATGATAGATTCTATATATTTTGCAATGGAATATATATATCAACTTGTTTAAATAATGAATAGATCAATACATAACCATTAGGAGCCGAGAAAGTTATATTTTTTTATGAAGAACTAGAAGTGAACAATGAAGAAGTCAAGAAAAATCAAAGTTGGAACTTGTTTTTAGTGTGTGGAGACAAGTTGGTATCTCAAACAAGTGTCAATTTAGCCTATACTTAAGTGTAGGGTTAGTTTATGTTTAAAGTGGGAAGTTTGAATTTAAAGAAAAAAGTGAAGTTTTGAGGATTTGAATGAGTTAGAATGAGGTTAAGGATGTTTAAGCATAGGTAGGGGCTGTTTTAGGTCATATATATATGTTGGTGAGCCCGTCAACACATATATATGACCTAAAACACCCTCAACACCCTATATTTCTATAACACATCAACACCTTGAGCTTAGAACGTTTTTATTTCCTCGGGAAACAAAACACAAGAAAACAAAAATGACACTTAACTAGAAGAATCTAAGCTATTTAAGCCAGTCTTCCAACACTTTAATCTCAAGTCAAAATACCCCCTCCTATCTCACTTTTTGAAACCAATTGTGTATGAACATGAATTACAACAATGTGACACAATGGGATCAATATATGGTATTACATTAGTAACAGACAACCAAACATACATACAAATTACACTACCCGGGACAAGCAAATAGCTAGCAATATGACTCAAGTGACCTCACAACTAATATATCCCACTTACACATATGAAATAATACATGTCAAAGTAGGGATGGTCAAGAGACACTCACACTCAGAAGGGAAGTTCCAATCAATGTGTGTTAAATACCATAGGCTTGCCCTTATTTTCTTTGCCTTAGCATTCAAACAGTCAAGTTATGATCATTATAGGAATTTTATCAACTTGTAATGTAGGCTTGGGGGTTGGTATGGTACATATGGACATATCAAGTGACGAAGCCTCCTTGGCACTACATTAAATTTGGGGTCTCACATACTAGCCAATTTCCTTTTTATTTTACCATTATTTCTCCCCTTTTTCATAATTTTTCTTTTCTTTTTCTTTTTCTTACCACACCCATCCCTACTAATATTTTTCTCTTTTTTTACCCTTCTACACACCCACTTTTATACTATGCAACCCTATGATAGCCACCTTCAACTTAAGTATTTTTCTTGTTTTGAGGTGAACAATGTCCAAGGAGGACCAGGGCCAAAGTAGGTTTATTATAATACAAATAGAAAGGTGAATAGGTGAAACAAGAAAAATAGGATATAACGATCAAAATAGGGATCAGTGGATATAATTCACAGATGGAAGGTCATTTAGGCTAAAAGTGGAATAATATTAAAAATGGCCTATCATTCTTTCCTAACTCGACTATATTTCAACCTAGGCAAGAATAACCAGGCAAGTTCTGAATTCAACACCGAAAGGAAACTAGGTAGTATCTCACACACACGACATAGAGTCAATATTGGTAACTACTACCGATCCGATTCATGCAATTATTATCAAATGATTATCATGTCCCTAATCCTAATGCCATACCAAGATCCACAATGTTCACATATATATACATTCACATAGTTCTAAATCATTAAATTTTGGAGGGGTATCATTTTTCTTAAGAATTAATAAAAAACATGACTACTGCCCTAAATAGTTAAGAATCTCACAATTTAACAAAAACACAACAAAATATGAAATAAAGCACAATATGAAATAAATTTATCCTAGATATGTTGGTTTGACAACCATATCACAGTCGACAGAAAAAGAAGCACGACAACAAAACTCGCGGCGTCTATGGTACATCCTTCCCCCAACTAAAAACTATATATTATCCCCAATGAGCTAAAATAATATAATACAAAGGGAATGAGGACATATCTGGGATACACTAAGTGTCTATGTCATGAGCATCCCTAGGTGAGGGTATATCCATAGGCGAAGGCCATGGTGGTGGTAGTTCACTATGAGAAGATGCAGTTGCATCTAGCTCGGCATGCCTCTTCCTATTAACAAATGTAGTTTCCATCGAATCATGGGTGGCCCTTTTTCAGGGCTTACTCATATGACCTGTATGGATTCTGCAATTCCCCTAATCGGCCTCTCTTTGTCCCAATTACGGGGATTGCCACATCATTCTTCATAAATAAATTAAAATGTTTGGGATCACACAAAGGTGATGGATTAATAATTAGGGATTAAATTGAAGGGATGGATAATATGTGGCTCTCAGTGAGAGATCACATATGTACTCCTAAGATATCCACCTTCTCTCTTCTATGTCCTAAATTTAGTATCTTAATCTCTGAAAATCGATCTACCACACGTCTCTCATCAACACCTAGTCTATTTTGTACACTGACCTCTGTAACAACATCCTCATCAATAGTGTCAAGTTCAGATACCACCTGCATATTGTCTGGCTATTGCATTATCATACATACACCAAACACTACTTGTTCATTATTCAGTTTAAAGGTGATATCCCCCAAATTCATATCAATCAATACCCTACAAGTGCATAGGAAGGGTTGAACTAATATAATAGTGGCTTTTAAATTCACCTCATAATCAAGAACCATGAAATCAGCGGGAATATAAGGGACACCACCCTTACTTCTATGTCACACAAAACACCCATCGGCTTCTTAATATATGAGTCAGCCATTAATAGTTTTATGGATGTAGGTTTGAGTTCCCTCATCCTCAATAACTTTTACATAGCTAGTGGCATCACATTTACTCATGATCCTAAGTCACATAAAGTCTTCTTGACATTAAAAGGCCCAACAGAACACGAAATATTAACTGCTTTGAGATCCTTTTTCTTTTCTACTAACAGTATAAAATGGGTTGCTCTATAATAGTGCACATGATTATTCATCTCAACAACCCAATCTTCACCACTATTATATTCAAAATCATCATCACCTCATGTCAACTTCTCTGACTGTACCTTAGGTGTCTCATCGCTCTTAATGCAATCAATCTTTAACTCCTTAATAGTAGATATAGGGGGATCATTATTAGTGGCACCATAATTAGTGGTGATATCTAGACAATTAATGATGTTTGAAGAATTCTGCACTATGTTACTCAGGAGGGTACCTGGCTGCCTTTGATGCAAAGTAGCTGACATTTGCCCAAAGTAATGTTCTAACTTCTTGATAGTCATCGCATAAGACTCAAACTTCTGGGTTAAAGATGAAATGTCATCCTTAATCTCCTTAAGTCTAGCCTCCTGACTTTCTTGCCCCTTCACCAATTTGGTCAGTATTTCTTCCATTCTTGATTCCATATCTCGTCTGCTATGCAGAATATGCTTGTCTTCTTTCTCTTTGGAATCATCTCTCTATCTTTAGTCACCATCTTTGTCCCTACTGCAGTCTCTATATTAGTCATCATAATAGTTTCAACCTCGGTTTCCTTGACCTTGAGCTCGAAAATCCTTCAATTGACGATTTGAATACCTAGCTACATTTTTGAATACAGACTCATTAGCTCTAGAGGTTGCACCCTGTTCTCCTACAACATGAAATTTTTTGGAATTCATGGTCATGAACTACTTTGCCAAAACACCAATATTAGTCTTCAATAGCACAATATCTTATGCTAGAAAATCATTAGCTTACTCTTTGGTCACCAATAGCTCCAATAGAGTAAGTATCATAACCTCTCTCATCCTACCATTTTTTCCACCCTCAATTAGTGAGCGAGATGTGATCCATAATACTAAAAGTTATCTCTCATCGCATTCTTATAAAGGCCCCTCCATAGATAGTATCAAACATAGCTCTATAACTTATGGTCAGGGCTTTATAGAATAACTTCAATAAGTTTGTCCCTAAAATTTAATGGTTGGGAACCATACTCAGATTCATCATGAACTTTAACCAATCCTCATACATGGACTAAGAATGCAGCTGCCTGAAATTATAGATCTCATCCTTGAGCTGCAACACCCTAGATAGAGGAAAGAATCAGTTTAAGAATTATTTGTGCAATTTATTCTACATGGTGATAGATCCTCTTGACAGTTCCCCTAGCCATAAAGATATTTCTCCTATAAGTGTAAAGGGGAAAAACCTCAGTCTAAGTGCTTTCTTATTCATCTTTTGAATGGTATAATAACTGCCAATCTTGAGGAAATTAGCAAGGTGCATATTTTCATCATTTGAAGGCAAACTTGCAAACATACCCTTCAAATTTAGGAGCTCGATAATTGCGCTCGTGATTTCAAACTTGATGATTGGGGTAAAACAAGAGGAATAATAGCTCCAGCTCCAGTCTCTGCCAACTCAACGTATCCTAAATCTTCTTCATCATCTATATATGGATGCATATACTGATATGCTGGGGTAACTTAAACACAGGCACTTCCAGCACTGTTCTGATTTTCATAGAGTATTGTTTGATGGTTTGGTGCTTGTCTTTGCTCAGCTAGCTCTGCCATCCTAAGTACCCTCTGATCTTTTTTTATTTCCCTTCTCTCAGTTTCATCTTGACATAATAGCTCATCAGCGTAACGATCAATAATATCATGTACTCCATTGGGAGGAGAGGGAGATTCAACATCATGAACCCTTTTAGAATTAACATCTTTTTCTTTCTCTGAAATCCTACTAGGTGTTTGTAGAATCCTCTCTAGATTTGAATTCAATTAGAGTAAAGGATCCCTCTACTCCGTAAGCTAGGCGTACACTAGTGTATTCCTAACTAATAACAAAAATCAAAAAGAAAAACCCAAATACTATAAAAACTATAATTTATAGATCAATGTTGTATTCTCTGATGACAGTGCCAAAATTTAATAATGTCCAAGCCATGCCTCCTCTTAGAAGATGATACAGTCACTATCAAATATAGTAACCCAATAATGGTTGGGGTCGAATCCCAAGGAAATACGTAGAACCGTGGATCTCAATTATTGTAGTTAATAGGATGAACTGGAATAGTAAATGGGGGGATTTTTATAGTAATCTCAAACAAGTAACTATATCAACATCGATTGTAATCAGTCGAAGGTGAATATTGATGTGATATAGAAATATAGCACGTTTGATGCTTAAAACAAGGAGAATCTAAAAGTTTCTGAGTTATTTTTTTAGATGTGATTTATTTTGGGTATGTTTTGTAGGAAATCAAGTTTTGGATGTGAAGTTCATAAAAAGATGAAAAGGGGGTTTATGGCTTCTTATTGGAGCAATTATGGATGTTCGAAAAACTTTAAAGCTTGTTTGTGATCAAAGCATGTTCGAGAATTGAAGAAGAGCAAAAATGATGACTCTCAGCACTTACTAAATCAACATATAGACCGCAAGTAGGATATGTGGACCGCAAGTGGGCAAAGTAAGTGCCAGAGTCAAAAATCCCAAGAGCTGACCTCTTGGATGACCTCTTGATATCGTAGGTGAACACTGGGATTATGTTCTCTATGGTTTCTCAACTTTGTATAGTTATCATGGTTTCTTGAACCAACCTGATACTTTGCATGCAGAATCAACAAATTAAGTATCTTCTATAGTCTTTTGGACGAGCTGAAGAATTTTATTTTTTTTAGTCTCAGGATGTCTCCTTACTAACCCTTATCTTGATCCTAATTAACTATTACTTTTTGAGTCTATAGTTATTAGATAAAAACTAACCATTTTACTTATATAAAACCTAGAAGCGTGGATCGACATATAAACTTAAAATTACATTGTGCACCTCAACTCAGGTAAATTGCCTAAGTTGAGGGTAGCTATCATAGGGGCACATAATGTATAGTAGGTATGAAGAAGGGAAAAATAAAATAAATAAATAAAGTAGGGCTAGGAGTGAAAGAAAAAACATATTGTGAAAATTGTGAAAAGAAAATAATAAAGAAACCATACCAAACATTAATATGCATAAAGAATAAAAAGGGAGAAATAAGGGCAGGAATAAAGTTAAATTTTTTTGCTAAATTATGGACCCCAAAAGTAATTGTAGTGCCAAAGAGGTTAGTCACTTGATACATCCATATGTACCATACCATCCCTCCAATCCTACATTACAAGCCGAATAAAGTCCTATAGTGATCCTAACTGGACTGTCTGATAACTAAGGTAAAGAAAAGAAGGGCAAGCCTACATTATTTGATGCACACTGATTGGAACTTCTCTTGTGAGTGTGAAAGTCTCTTGACAGTCCCTGCATTGACATGCATTATTTTATATGACTGAGTGGGACTTTTTTTTATGTAAGGGAACATGGGTTGTATTGCTAGTTGCTTACTTGTTTGGGTAGTGTAACTTGTATATATGCATGGTTGTTCTTTGCTAATGTAATGCCATATATTAATTCCTTCATAGTATTGTACTTTATCAATCCACACAGTTGATTTTAAAATATTGAACGTAGAGAGGGTAATGATCTTGAGATTAAAATTAATGATTGACTGGCATAGGTATCATAGGTTTCTCTTTGTTAAGCATCATCATATTATTTTGTTATGTTTTATTGCCTAAGGACATCCAACGTTCTAAGTTGAGGGTGTTGATGTGCTATAAATTCATAGCATTTTATATGGTTAAAACTATGAGGGTGGTGTTAGTGATATAGAGTTATATGGATATCACCAAATAACATACAGATAGTGTCACTCTTAAGGAGAGCATACTAGAGTTATGTGGGGATGTAAGGAAGAGTGTAAATCCTGAGTTAGTCCATGTTGGATCTCATTCAAAGCATTTTTCACATTGTATTTGGATGGTCATATCTTGATCGAGCCATCTGAGCCTAAAGAAGAGTGTAAGAAGGAGGAAATATATGTCTATATTCTTGAATTTACTGAGCCAGAATCAAAGAACTACATTTCTCGCATAAGGTCCAAGAAGTACAACATGCCACATCTACTTATTGAGTCCTTTATTTTTATATTACCGCCCCATAAGTATAATGGGAAATTAGAAAAATAATTAGGGGTGCAGTTCATTTGTTCAAAGTGGAAAGAAAAAGTTGGAGGCCAACTCTTGGGCTTCTTTGATAAAGTCTGAGTAATCAAGGTATCCATGGGCTTGTTGGGGGAAGTTTGAGTACCCAAGTATGCCCCGTCATACCACAATGTAAAATCAAGTGTTGTTTGGGAGTCAACCCAAGGTATTTTATTATTTGTATTCGTGATTAACGTTAGATCTCCATACCTATGGTGGAACAGGTATGTTCTCAACTCTCTTGTTATGTAGTAGTTTGATGTATTGGGGATAATGCATGATTTTAAGTTGGGTGTGGGGTTTTTTGTAGGTCTTGATGTCCTCTTGGGTTTTTTGTTGTCATGTCTCTTTTCCTTGGGTTTTGTTCCTAGTAGAGTCGACATATTTAGGCAAATTGTGTTTTGTTTCATATTGTGTCATTTAACTAGGAGAAAAAATAAGTATCTTAAGTAGTTGAGACAATGTGTTGAAAATTATACCCCTTCAATAGCTTGTTTTTTAACTGTGTGATATGTATATATATAGATATATATATTACTATTGTGAATCTTGGTAGGGACATGATAATCACTTGCTAAAAATTACATGAACCAGATAAGTAGTAGCTTGTAATATTGACTCCATGCCATGTTTGTGAGAGATGCTACTTAGTTCCCTTTGTGTGTTGAATTCAAAACTTGCCCAGTTAGTCTTGCCTTTAGTCTTTAAAATAGTCGGTTAGGAAAGGATCATAGGCTATTATTTATGTTAGTCCACTTTTAGCCTAAATGACCTTCCATGTGGCAATTAGTATCCCTTGATCCATGTTTTGGGCATTATAGCTTATTTCTTTGTTTTTACCTTTCACCTTCCCATCTATGTTATAATGAACCTGTTTTGGCCCTGGTCCTCCTTGGACATTATGCATCTCAACTTAGGCAAAACACCTAAGTTGAGGGTGACTATCATAGGGGTGCATAATGTATAGTGGGTATGAAGAAGGGAAAAATAAAAGAAAGAAAGAAAGTAGAGCTAGGTGTGGAAGAAAAGAAAAAATGTGAAAAGGAAAAAATAAAGAAACCACACCTAACCAGAATGTGTATAAAAAAGAAAAAAAGAGAAACAAGGGCGGAAATAAAGTGAAAAAATTAGTTAAAGTGTGGACCCCAAAAGAAATTGTAGTACCAAGGAGTTTTAGTCACTTGATACATCCATATGTACCATACTAGCCCCCCAAGCCTACATTGTAAGCCGAATAAATTCTTAGAGTGATCCTAACTAGACTGTCTGAAAACTAAGGTAAAGAAAATAAGGGCAAGTCTATGTTATTTTATGCACACTGATTGGAACTTCTCTTGTGAGTATGAGTATCTCTTGATCGCCCCTGCATGGATATGCATTATTTCATTGAGTAAGTGGGACTTCTTTTGACGTGAGGGCACATGGGTTGTATTGCTAGTTGCTTACTTGTTTGGGTAGTGTAACTTTTATATATGCATGATTGTTTGTTTCTAATGTAATTCCGTAGCTTAATTCCTTTATGTCATATTGTTTTGCTTCATTAATACACACAATTGGTTTTAAAATGTTGAACTTGGAGAGGGTATTGATCTTGAGATTAAAATTGATGATTGACTGCCATAGGTATCTTAGGTTTCTCTTGGTTAAGCATCGTCGGATTATTTTGTTACATTTTATTGTCTGAGGACATACAACATTCTAAGTTGAGGGTGTTGATATTCTATAAATTCATAGCATTTTAGACATTTGAAACTATGAGAATATGTATGGACTTAAGGCTATTTAGTTGGACTTGACGTGTTTTTGGAGTGTTTTGTATGAAATTAGGTTTTGGATGCCAAATTGAAGAAATATATGAAAATTGAAGTTTTTGTCTACTTACCGAGGCATTTTTGGGCATATGTGGAACTTACCTGGGGTATGTGACCAAAGTGTGTACCAGAACATGAAGTCTAGAGGCACTTTGGTTGAAGATACCTCAGTAATTTAAAGACCCTGCCACTTACTAGGGCCACTTGTGGTCCGTTTGAAGCACATATGGTCCGTATGTGGCTAAGGTATGTGACAGATTTGAAGATCCTAAGAGTTGATAGTGCTTCAGTAATTTGTCCATAAATTTTCACCTCGATATCAGATTTAGACAAAATCACTGCAAAGCTAATTCAATTATCTATCTAATAGTGGAGACTTTACACTTACTTAGTCTACTTACGGTCCACAAGTAGCACTTGTGGTCTGCAAGTACCTAAAGTAAGTAATAGAAGCCAAGATCCAAAAAATAAAAATGCTACAGGAAAAAGTTCTGGCACTTACTAGGTCCACCTGCGGACCGTAAGTGGCCTAAGTATGTGGCTTCAGATGGTGATTTTTCTAGATCATTCCGAAATTATTTCCTAGGGTTTTTTTGTATCCCAATTAAACTCCTATGATGTTTTTAAGTCCTATTATGTATGGCTAATTAAATTTTCCTATTTTTATTAGGATTTGATTTTGAGGGTTTCTTGTAATCTATAAATATCCTTTAGTCTTTGTTTGTTCATATATTCAGAAAAATACATTCACATATTCAGGGATAGGCCTTTAGGGGATTTCCTACACTCTCATTGTTCTTGGTTTGTTATTCAATTTAAGACTTTGGTATTTCTTCTTTTATTACTATGAGATTGATTTTGTTATTTTGTCTATGGATTCCATGATTGATCTCACAACTATGAACAGTTAATTCCCTTAGCTAGGGTTGTGGGAACCCTGAAAGATTAACGAAGTAGAGGAAGTACCAAGTCATTCTAGATAAAGATTCTAGCATGGATTGGGTTTTTTTTGTTCTTATTGATTTCTTAGCGGTGGCCAATATTAAGATCTCGCTTAGATTATTGATATTTACTCCCAAATTGGATTATTGACTAGGAAAAGAAGATCACAACAGTAATTTGGAGATTAACGATTGATCTATACTACTAGGTATTATCTATGTAAAATCGTTAACTATCATCTAATAATTAGAGAACCAATAGGTAATAGTTAACTGGGATCTAGGATAAGGGTTAGTAAGGTGACATCTTAAGACTCAAAAGGTAAAGGGTAAAATCCCTCTACTCATCCGAAAGACTATTGACTGTACATAACTTATCAGATTCTACATGTAAGGTATTGGAATAGTTTGACAGTGCACGATATGTCTACTAGTTGAGGATCCAGGGTGAACACAAGCCTAGCGTTCGTCTTAGATTGTTTACAACAAAGAGCAACTAATTCTTTTCCTTTTTTTATTTCAACAAATCTCTCCTTTTAGTTTCTCACATTGCTTGGTGATTTCAATAAGTTTGAGATAGATTTTTGGCATATTCCATATAGGATCGACCCCAACCTTTATTAGGATACTATATTTGACATCGACTGCTGTATCCTTTAATTGGAGGTGTATTTTACGCATTAATAAATTTTGTGGTAGAGCAGGAGGAGTCATCAGCGGTGCCTCAGTCTGAGGAAGGTACCGCTACTCATGTACAATATACAGATGTACCCCATTCTATGAAGGGTACAGAGTATCCTTCCCACGATGCATCAGTACAGTAGGGGCAGAGTCCTATACCCACACCAACAACAGAGGCACATCCTAAGTGGTGTGTGGAAGGGATACAAAAGATGTTTGATTTGGATAGTTGTATTTAAGAGGTAGGGAATCCCAAGAGGGTTATTTATGAGGAGTGCCGAATTGATCTATCTGGATGAGTCGAGTACCATAGTTATGGGACATATTTGATCGATATCGGTTAGAATGGATGACCAAATCACTCAATTCTTACAACCCATCTATGGTACATGATTTTTATGCATCCTATAAACCTACATTAGTCCTTCTTATGCGTAAATCCCCAGGCCTAGTAAAATTTGTGGAGCAGCCACATCTTGATCATACACTTGTGAGAGGGGTCAAAGTTAATATTTCAGCATAGACTATCCACTGAGTCATCTTCATCCCAAATTACATTACTCCTATATCCACAGCTGAGTGCTATCATAGATTAAGGGTCATACATGATAGACACATCATCCATAAGGTAGAGCATAGATGAGAGAGGGTTTAGATGGATAGGTAGATAACAATTATATTTCACCTTTAGGTGATGCCCCTATGGATTGAGGGTCATGATGTGATCAATAAGAGTTTGTTGGAATTTGAGGCCAAGTTTTGGTTGTTGTTGATCAGATATCAATTGTTTCCCACTACTTAATATAATTGTTAACATAAGAGGGACCTGCCCTAGTTGCTTGTTTGATGGTTGGATATGCTGTTGATTTTACTGTCATTATCCGACATGAGATCCACGATAGAGCATTTGTGGAGTTGACTAATTTGTCATTCCCTTACATGATTCAGAGGTTGTATGATAAGGTTGGTGTACCTAAGATGTCGGGCTTAGATAAGAGGGTACTTACGATGGCTCCTGCATAAAAAAGAGTATGAAGGGTCTAGAACCCTCAGGCCTTCCCAGGAGATCTAAAGAACAGATAGCAGTACCTCGAGCACAGACTGAGAGCCCAACAGTTTCCACAGAGCCTATTGATGCACATTGAGGAGATGTGGATATTGGTATTAATATGGAGATAAGGAAGCAGCGAGTGGCTCCAGATTTGAGTACGCAGGGAGAGGGCATACCAGCTACTTCTTCATTAGCCCTGGCTTTGATCTTAAAGTTGATTGTCATTTCTTTAGAGCCTACTCACCCATCCATGATAGCTTCTACTACAGGTATGATCACTATATCTAGCAATTTTTTGCAAAGCTTAAGGGATAGTCAGAGGGACATTAATGCTTAGTTAAGGGTTTCTGAGACCGAGATGACTACTCTCTATGAGCAGATGAGATCAGAGGTTCGGACCAGATTTAAGCAGGCAGAGGCCAGATGAAAGGTCGTACAGAGAGCTGTACTACCTGAGTTAGGGGTTGACTTCCACAAATATCTAGATGAGTTTGAGATATAGGTTACATCTTGATGTGTTTGAGATATACGAGCAAAGGTATGCTCTCTTACAGAGAGCCATGTAGCAGCCATTTCCCCAGTTATACCCCTAGTAGTCTAGATATTACCTCCGCGTGCATCGAGATAGTTTGATATCTTTATGGAAAATGATCAGAAGGTCCTAGCAATTGGGACCTAGAGAGGTCATTTAGGAGAATTACAAGATTATGATATGCCATATGACCAGGAAATTAAAAGGGCCAGACATGATTTAATATAGACTGCAATCGTTGATAGGTAGAGGTATGCAGCGATAGTAGTAGGTGTATCTTCTAGCAGTGCACTGCCACCACCATCACCTTCGCCAACTGATCTACCCCATTTGGGGATGCTAATGACTCAGACGCCTAGTATGCCCATGTATGTTCTCACTTCTCTCTATTTTACTTTATTTTTGTTCATTGAGTATAGTGTATAGTTTTTAGTTGTTGGTGGGCAAACCATATTGCTATGGGTTTTTGTTGTCATGTTTTTTTTCTTATCGGTCAGGTATAGTTGTAGAATCAACATGTCTAGGATAATTTTATGTTGTAGTGTGTTTTGTGTCGTATTGTGTTATGTTTTTTTGTAATTAGGATATTTTAAGTGTTTAGGGTAATAGTCATGTTTTTTATGGATTTTTGAGAAAAATGATACACCTCCAAAATTTGTGTTTTAGAACTATGTGACTGTATATATGTGTGAACTTTGTGGATTTTATTATGCCATTAGGATTAGAGACATGATAATCACTTGCTAAATAATAGCATGAATCGGATAGGTAGTAGTTGGTAATATTAACTTTGTTCCATGTGTGTATAAGATACTACCTAGTTGACTTTGTGTGTTGAATTCAAAACTTGCCTGGTTAGTCTTACCAAGGTGGAAAGATAGTTGGGTTAGGAAAGGATCATAGGTTGTTGTTTGTTTTAGTCTACCTTTATCCTAAATGACCTTCCATGTGTGAATTATATCCATTGATCCCTATTTTGAGTCTTATAGCCTATTTTTCTTATTTCACATATTCACATTCCCATTTGTATCATAATGAACCTGTTTTGGCTTTGGTCCTCCTTCGACATTGTGCACCTTAACTCAGGCAAAATGCTTAAGTTGAGGGTGGCTATCATAGGGGTGTGTAGTGTAAAGTGGGTTTGTAGAAGGGTAAAATAATAGAAAAAAATTAGTAGGGTAGGGTGTGGTTGAAAAAAAAAGAAAAAGAAAAGAAAAATTCTGAAAAAGTGAAAAACAAAGAATAAAATACCACATCTAACCTGAATGTGCATTAAAATAAAAAGGGAGAAAAAGGGTGGAATAAAAAGAAAATTGACTAATACGTGAGACCAAGAATTTAGTGTAGTGTCAATGAGGCTTAGTCACTTGATATGTCCATATATACTATACCATCCCCTAAGCCTACATTACAAGTCGAGAAAAGTCCTATAGTGATCCTAACTTGACTGTCTGAATGCTAAGGTAAAGAAAATAAGGGCAAGTCTATGGTATTTAACACAATTCAATTGGAACTTCTCTTTTGATTGTGAGTATCTGTTGACCATCCCTACATTGACATGCATTATTTCACATGAGTAAGTGGGATATTTTTTTTGTGAGGGTACTTAAGTCACATTGCTAGCTATTTACTTGTCTTGAGTAGTGTAATTTGTACATATGCTTGATTATCTGTTACTAATGTAATGCCATCTCTTGCTCCCATTATGTCACATTGATGTACTTCATGTTTATACACAGTTGGTCTTACAAAGTGAGATAGGAGGGGTGCTATAATTCAGGCTTAAAGTGTAGGCAAATAGCCTTGAATAGGTTAGATTCTCCTATTTAAGCATAGTTTTTGTTTTATTGTATTTTGTTGCCTGAGGACAAGCAAATGTTCTAAGTTAAGGGTGTTGATGTGTTATAAAAATATAGCACATTCGATGCTTAAAACGGGGAGAATATGCAAGTTTTTGAGATTATTTTGTTAGATATGATGCATTCCGGGTATGTTCTGCAGGAAATCATGTTTTGGATGCAAAATTCATGAAAAAGATGAAAAAGGTGTTGATGTTGGGTGTATTTACGCATTCTAGTGTCACTATTCTAGCATTTTTAGCCTTGTTTTGAGGATTATTCATGTGCTATATGGGTTGATAATGACATAAATGTGTATCAAAGTGTTAAAGCATGTGTTTATGATATTTAAAGTGAGTTTCAAACAATTTTGTACTTAAAAGATTCATTTAGAGTTCAACCCGGAAAACTAGCGTTTCTAGCTTGAGCTAGGTGCTTATCTAGTTGATTCCGGTAGATTCTATCGTGTATAAAGTGTTCCAAATGGTTTTTATGGGTTATTATGAGTGGAATAAGTTCTTGGTAATGAGAAAATTTCAATTTAAATGAGTGTATAGCTGGAACAATAAGTGAAAGATCAATGCGAACTAGCTTAGCTTAGCTCTTGTTTGATTCGTCGTTATGGATGTAGTGTAGTGTTTTTCTCTTAATTCATGTGGTATGATGATGTAGGATGCTTTTGGATATGAATATGATGATATTTTGATGTTAAGAAGGCTTGGAATTCATGGGAAAGATGCCACAAGACAAGGGATCAAGAGGGGAGACTCAATACTTAACCAATTTTGGAGAGAAAATTCCAAAGAGGCAGTGTGATTTGGAGGCGCATCCTAACATGGAGCGACGCTCTAACTAGGGCTACACCCCACTTAGTCCCGGGCTCAATAGTTGAAGGTTTTCTTGTCCAACACGAAATGGGCTTACTCCTATACTATAAATACATGTCGTATCATGTTTTTACACATCTTTTAGCATATTTTGAAGAGAAAGGGGCTGCTACAAATTCTTCATTAGGTTTTTATTATTTTTATTTATTTTATTCATATTTTTAGTCGTTAATTATAATTTTGTGATTATGATTATGACTATGCATGGCTAAACTCCCTTTTCCGAGGTTAAAGCCAATGACATTGTTACTCTTGTTTTGAATTAAGTTCATTAATTTTTCTTATCATTATTGGTTGTGTGTTCATCTTTGATTTAATTATTTTAAGGATTTGTGGCCCTTAGAATACATCAGTTGTCTACCTTTTGATCTCGGGAAAGGTAATAGGGGATAGAATATGGAGATGAACAAAGTATGGATTTTATTCTTTTATAAAATAAAGAAATGAACTTAGAACCTAGGACAGGGATGTACTTAGGAGCCTTACTTGATTCAAACGTAGGATGATCGCTTAAATAAACTAGTTAGGTCATTACATCCCCGCTCAATGATGTAGTTGTAAGGTTCAATTCAGGTAAAGGATTAGAGATTGGGAAACCATAATCGTGCAATTAACCCTACGAATCTACAATCAAGATAAGCGAGTTAATGAATGAAATTCAATACATAGTATGTCTGTCGAATGCTTTAACCCTGGGTTTTCTCCCATTGATTGT
This sequence comes from Capsicum baccatum var. pendulum, assembly GCA_030864225.1. Classification (NCBI taxonomy): domain Eukaryota; kingdom Viridiplantae; phylum Streptophyta; class Magnoliopsida; order Solanales; family Solanaceae; genus Capsicum; species Capsicum baccatum. Next base: position 70,924,675 of record CM061560.1, read on the forward strand.
TTAAAGATCTTTACTTTCCGCATTGTTTATTTTAATTGTAATTACAATTTCTAATCTCTCTTTTGGTTACTCTTGCACCAAACTAATCTAAATTGTGAACTAAAATAGAATTGTTGCCGAATCTAGTCTTTGTGGGATCGATATTTGGCTTTCTCGAATGCCACTATATTACTTGGTAGACCATGTACACTTGCGTGTGTGCTTAAGCGCTGTCAAGTTTTTGGCGCAGTCGCCATGGACTTGTATTTGGCAATTGTTTATTTTAGTTTTACTTTTATATTTATTTGGTTTTCTTATACTTGGTCTTGGTTTTAGTGATTGCAGGAAATAGGTTTTAAGGTTAGGAAGTTGGCAAGGGATAGGGATTTCGTTAAACCAAGACCCAAAAACAAATAACACTTCCATTAACAAAGGAGAGACTCAATCCGTCTCCAATTTCTACAAATAGAAGAAGACCAAGTAGTTGATGCTCTAATGGCTGAAGAACATGCAACATGTTGGACAGTTAGGGAAGTGGTAGTCCCACTTCCGATGAACTTAACTTCCCCAATTCAAAGACCGGTTGCTGGGGGGAATTTTGAGTTAAAGCATAACATAGTGCAGCTTCTTATCAGCAGTGGACAGTTTACAGGGCTTTCACATGAGGATCCACAAGTCCACTTGCAAACCTTCATTAAGCTTACAAACATATTCATTCTGATGGGGGTAACTACAAATTTAATGAGACTAACACTATTTCCCCATTCACTTTTGGGGAAAGCTAAAAGGTGGTTGAATGCGGAACTGGCCAATTCAATCACATCATAGGATGAGTTATCTAGAAAGTTCCCCATCAGATTCTTTCCATTAGGTAAGACTGGGAGACTTCGCAGTGAGATAGTAAGCTTCAAACAGAAGCCTAATGAAAATCTATATCACGCTTGTGAATAATTCAAGACCCTTCTTTGGGATTGTCCATATCACCAACAATCCAATGAGGTACTTGCTTGTACTTTTGTAGAAGCTCTTGATCACAATATAAAGATTTTGCTAGATTCAGCCCCAGGTGGTCAAGCACTGGAATTGACTTATGATGAGATGTACACATTGTTGAACCGCATAGCACAAGGAAATCCAGAATGGCACTCAGATTCAAGAAGTGCCACAAAAAGAATTGTCGGGTGTTGGAGGTGGACCAATTCACAACCTTATCATCTCAGGTTGCAGCATTGCAAAATATGATCAATACTTAGTTCAACAGCCTAAAAAGGGAGCTCCAAACCTGCAGCCACAATCAATGCCATCCAACAAGCTGTAGGTTGGTGTGAAGTGTACGGTAATAGTAGTCACTTAGCGGCTATGTGTGCTTCCAATCCAGAATTGGTGATGTATGTGGGCAATGCTCAATGGCCAAATTATAGTGATGCCTACAACATGAAGTGGCATACTCATCCTTGGAATGCACAACAAAAACAAATTCAGCAACCACAAGCCCAACCAAATTAGTCAACGAGTAATATGGAAGAGATGTTGAAGCATCTTTTAGCTACTCATACACAATTGACTGCGGACATGCAAATTCAGCAAGCGGCCATAAAAAGTTTAGAGTTGCAGTTGGGGCAATTATCATAAGAATTAAATACTAAGACACAAGGTGGGTTGCCAGCAGATACAGAAAATCCAATTTAGGTTATTCCAATCACCTTGAGGAGTGGTTAAAAGCTTCAAGGAGAACCTCCAAAGGCAACCAAGGAGGTAGACACTGATGCGGTGACCCAATAGGTAAATGACAAAGTTGCTAAAAATTCAAGAAAGTCTGAGTACTTAAAAGAAAAAGTTGTTGAACCAGAGAAGAAGAAGATACTGCCACTACCCTTCCTTTAGAGGCAAATAAAAGCGAAGGAGGGTTCCATATTCAAAAAGTTCTTCGACACGTTCAGAGGACTTTACATTAACTTACCTTTGTTAGATGTTTTGCAGGGTATGCCTAAGTATGTAAAGTACTTGAAGGATATGGTGGCTAATAAGGTGAAATTATAGGATGTGGGGGCGATAACACTCACTGAAGAGTATAGTGCAGTAATGACACAAAAATCCCCAAGAAATTGAGAGATCCAAGGAAATTTACCCTCCCTATACAAATTATAAGTAAAGTGGTCCATGCATTGAGTGATTTAGGAGAAAGAATAAATTTGATGCCCCTATATCTGTTTGAAAAATCAGGGTTGTGAAAGCCTAGATCGACCACCGTGGTCTTGCAGCTAGTAGATGAATCCATGGCATATCCAGAAGGAATAATTGAGGATGTCCATATAAAGGTTGGTAAATTTATTATTCCTTCTGACTTTATTATTCTTAATTTTAAGGTAGATAAATAGGTATCGATCATCTTGGGGCGTCCATTTTTAGCAACTAGAGGAGCGTTGATAGATGTTAGAGAAGGAACACTCAAAATAAGGGTAGAGGTTGAAGAGGTGGTATTTGATAGATATAAAGCACCCATACTAACGTCCCAATAAAGATTTGTGTATGATCAATGTGATTGAAGGGGACAAGTGTTGGGTGGCTAAACTACCAAAGATCTCTTTGGACTACCTGATTGAGCAGCCTAAGCTTCTACCAGCAAAGCCTGATTTGATGCTAATTGATGAGCCTGAAAAGTCTAAAGTTGAGAAATTTACTGCATATAAGAATCCATATCCAAGAAGGGTGAAAAGAATAAGAAGATAGATACCAAGCGTGAGAAAGAGATGGAAAGAGAACGACTAAGTTGTTAGTTGGTTCGTGCCATGACACTAAATCGGGCGCTGCTTGGGAGGCAACCCAAGTTAAGTAGGTATGTTTTCCTTTTAGTTTTTCTTAGTTTTATTTCACTTAGTTTTTGTTCTTGGTTGAGTCATAGGTTGATGGGAATTATGATTACCACGAACTTGAGCTAAATAGCATGGTAAAAAAAATTGAGTGTGGGGTCCCACGGATCCCAATAATGCAAAAGATGCTACTAGCTAGGCCTAGAGACCTCAGGGAATATTTCTATCTCTTTCTTTTAAATTTACTTTGGAGACAAAGTAGATTTTAAGTGTGGGGTGGGAAATTTCTAAATTTTGGCTTAATTTAAATTTTTTTCTTATTGGTGATATATTTGATTACATAATGCAAGTGGGTTTGTTGATAAAAGCATGTTGATTGAGTGAGTGGCTATTTTTTTTAGAATCTTAGGCTCATTTTTGTGACTCTTGTACTTTTTGGCTTAAATTTGAATTCATGTTATTGTTTGGTTGGGAGTCTATGATGATCCTATTGAGTTGAGCATGTGCCATGTGCGTGTGAGATTTTTGTATATTCCTTGTTGCATGTGATGTCTAGAACTTTCTCGGCGTGTGTAAAGAGAAATAAAGAGTGTGCGTTTAGGAGATGATTTAGGCATTTCTTTGATAGCCTTGTTTTATACCTTCTATTTGTCCTACCCTTTGTGTATTATCCTTGTTAACCCCCATTGAGCCTTTAGATTTTTATTTGGTAGTCACATAAGTAGCCTAATCCCTTCTTTGATATACCATAATTTGATCCAAAAAATCTCCTAAGTTAGTTAATGAAAAAATTGATCTAGTAAGGAGTTTGAGAAATTAAAGAAGAAAAAGGTGAAATTTATGCCCCAAGGTAATAGTTATTGGTCTTTATATTTGATTTGTGGGTTGGATTGATATAAATGGTGTTAGAAATATTCCCATGGTTGTAGAAAATGAGAAAAATTTAATATTGAAGGAATAAGCAATATGCCTACCATGTGTTTGTGAAAATGCTTGAAAGAGATGGGGGAAAAATAAAGGTTATAGGTGGATGAAAAATTGTACTTTGGTTTTTTGACATTGGTTCTAAATGTCTAATGTAGTGTATTAAAGCTCCTATAAAGGTTAGTCACTTTTCCCAAATAGTTCCTACCCGTCCCTTAACCTACATTACAACTCGGAAAAGACCTATTTGATTCTAAATTCATCATTCTAATATTAGTGGAGCATTGCACTAAGGGCAAGCCTATGGTTCATTATGTGTAACTTGTAAAATCCTTGTGAGAGTTAGTGTAACTTGATTCTTATACCTATCATGTTATGAATAGCCTGATTGTAAGTGATTATGGGTAACTCACTTTGTGTGAGGGCACATGTTTGATGAATGTGGTTGATTTGTATGACGTCCTTGATTGAAATATAAGCATGATTTTTCAAACTAAGTGAGTCAATTCTTGAGGATAGGATGTTTTGGAGTAGTGTTCATAAGCTTTCAATTGTGTTTGTAACATGCTTAGTATAGAAACTTGCAATCCGTGTAGTCATTGTAGTGCTAGCTTGAGTGTCTTTCATTTAGTAGAAGTGTAGAATATCTAAATCATGATACTTATAGTGAAGAGTTGTTCAAGGATGAACAAGGCTTTAAGAGTGGGGTGGTGATGTTGGGTGCATTTATGCATTCTAGCGTCACTATTCTAACCTTTTTAGCCTTGTTTGGAGGATGATTCGTGTGCAATATGGGTTGATAATAAGATAAATGTGTATCAATTTGTTATATCATTTGTTTATGATGTTTAAAGTGAGTTCCAAACAAGTTTGTACTTAAATGATTCATTTAGAGTTCAACCCGGAATACTAGCGTTACTAGCTTGAGCTAGGTGTTTGTCTATTGATTCCAACTGATTCTATTGTTTTTAAAGTATTCCAACGGCTTTTGTGGGTTATTATGAGTGGAATAACTGATTCCGGCGGATTCAATTGTTTTTAAAGTATTCCAATGGCTTTTGTGGGTTATTATGAGTGGAATAACTTCTTGGTAGTGAGAAAAGATCAATTTGAATGAGTGTACAGATGGAACAATAAGTGAAAGATCAGTGTGAACTAGCTTAGCTTAGCTCTTGTTTGATTCGTCGTTATGGATGTAGTGTTGTGTTTTTATCTTAATTCATGTGGTTTGATGGTTTAGGATGCTTTTGTATCTGAATATGATGATATTTTGATATTATTGTAATCCATGGTAAAGATTCCACAAGACAAAGGATCAAGAGGGGAGACTCAACACTTAACCAAATTTCTGAGAGCAAATTCCAGAGAGGCAGGGCGATTTGGAGGCGCAGCCTTGCCTAGAACAATTCTCTAACCAGGGTGAAGCCCCACCTAGAGCAGGGATAAACCCTGGGTGATTCCCCACCTAGAGCGGGGCTAAACCCAGGGTGACGCCCCACCTAGTCCCGGGCTCAATAGCTAAAGGTTTTCTTGTCCAACACGGAATAGGCTTACTCCTAACTATAATACATGTTGTATCACGTTTTTTCACATATTTTAGCATATTTTGAAGATCAAGGGGCTTCTACAACTTATTCATTAGGTTTTTATTATTTTTATTTAGTTTATTCATGTTTTTAGTCGTTAATTACAATTTTGTGATTAAGCTTATGACTATGCGAGGCTAAACGCTCTTTTTTGAGGTTAAAGCCAAAGACATGATTAATATTGTTTTGAATTAAGTTCATTAATTTTTCTTATCATTATTGGTTGTGTGTTCATCTTTGATTTAATTATTTTAAGGATTTGCAACCCTTAGAATACATCAATTGTCTACGTTTTGATCTCGAGAGATGGAATAGGGGATATAATATGGAGATGAACAAAGTATGGGTTTTATTCTTTTATAAAATACAGAACTAAACTTAGCACCTAGGACAGGGATGTACTTAGGAGCCTTACTTGATTCAAGCGTAGGATGATAGCTTAAATAACCTAATTAGATCATTACATCCCCGCTCAATGATGTACTTGTAAGGTTCAATTCAGGTAAAAGATTAGAGGTTGGAAAACCATAATCGTGCAATTAACCCTATGAATATACAACCAAGATAAGTGATTTAATAAATGAAATTCAATACATAGTATGATTGCCGAAGTGCTTTATCCCTGGGTTTTCTCCCACTGATTGTTTCAAGATCTTTACTTTCCCCATTATTTAATTTAATTGCAATTACAATTTCCAATCTCTCTTTTGGTTACTCTTGCACACAACTAATCTAAATTAACTAAAATAGAATTGTTGCAGAATCTAGTCTCTTTGGGATCGATATTTGGCTTTCTCAATGGCCATTATATTACTTGGTAGACCACATACACTTGCGTGTATGTTTGGGCACTGTCAAGTGTTTTGGCTACTTATTGGAGGAATTATCGATGTTAGAGACACTATGCGGTTTGTTCGTTATCAAAGAATGTTCGGGAATTAAAGAAGATCTAAAAAGATGACTCTCAGCACATACTAAGTCGACACGTGGACCATAAGTAGGACATGTAGACCGTAAGTAGGAAAAGCTAGTGCCAGAAGTCCAAAATCTTGAAAGCTAACCTACAGGATATTTAGGTCCTGGCACTTGCGCCCTGTACTTGCACGCCTGACCACAAGTTCTACCTGCGCCTAGGGTTTGGGCAAAAATGCAGACCATAAGTGGCCACCAACCTTGTTTTCTCCTATTTTGTTCGTGCTTTGTTTTTAGGGTTTTCTCATGTACTATAAATACCCTTTATGTGTTTTTTTTAGTTAAATAATGCACTTTTGATTTTCATAATCGTATTTTGATTCCAAGATTCAATTTTGATCTTGGGATTCTCTTGTATTGACTTCAGTTGATTAATTCAGTTACGGTTATGGGTTTTCAACTTTTTATTATTGTGATTTCATCTATTTTTTCAATAATGAATGTTCTTGATTTTTTCACAAATATGAGAGGCTAAAACCCATAGTTAGGGTTGTGGAAACCTGGATGGATTGACGAAGTGGGGGAAGCGTTGTTGTTGTCCTGAACCGATACCCATGCATGTATTGCTTTATCTTGATTATAATAATTTTATTAATGGGTGCCCATGTTAGGATCTCGCCTAGATATTGCTACTTACTCCAAAAGAGTAGTAGTGAATATGAAAAGATAAAGACAACATTAATTTGGAGTTTAACTATCGATTCACGCTTGTAGGTTTTATCTAAGTAAAAAGGTTAGATTTCATCTAATAACTAGAGACTCAAAAGGTAATAGTTTATTGGGATCAAGATAAGGGTTATTAAGGCGATATTATGAGACTAAAAAGGTAAAGGATGAAATCCTTCTATTCATCTAAAAGACTATAGACGGTACATAACTTACCGATTCTCCATGCAAATTGTTAGGTTGGTTCAATAAAGCATGATAAGCCTATAAAGTTTATAAGCCAGGGGGAACATAATCCCAGTATTTACCTACGACTGATTATAACCAAAGTTTATATATTTACTTTCTTGAGATTACTAAACAAATCCCCCTATTTACTTTCCAGTTTTGCCCTTTGACTACAACTGCTGAGATCTACGATTCCACTTGTTCCCTTGGAATTTGAATCCAACCTTTATTGGGTTACTATATTTGACAACGACTGTATCATCTTCTTAAAGGAGGTATATCTTCGATGTCATCAATTCGTATCATGAATTTTCTCCTTATAGTCAAACAAGTCAGATAATAAATTTGTTTTATAATTGAAGTATTATTTTTTCAGCTCATCTATATCATTCATTAGAAGACATATGATGTCTACATTATTCCATATGATTCCTATGTATATGCTCCTGTTACCTATTATCAGCTAAGTCAGTACGCTGTCAAGAGGTGATTTTAGTTATGACATATGATAAATTTAAGAAAATTCAATTTCAAGATAGTAACTACATCTTTTCTTGTAAATCCCAGTCTTCAATCGAGGATGAATGATCCCAAGGGGGATAATACCGCACAATATCCTATATAAGTTTCCAAATATTCATACTATGTTTAAAATCCCCTAAGTGATTATTTTAAACCATAGATAAGTGTCATTATAATTCACCTTGTGTGTAAAGTTTTTTCGATACGAATCATGGTCATAGGAAGCACTTAGAGCAAAGTCGAGTTGAGAACACTTGTATCGATTGAGTTTAAGTATCTGATCCTGCTAGGGTCAACTTTAAATGAGTGTAAATACTATCATATAATTATTTAGGTGTCCTACTATATAAAAAAAAGAGATCTTTGCGTTTTCTTTTCAAAGCATCTGAGTTCACCTTAATCTGATAGCGAAGTAGAAAGTTGTACTCATTTTACTTTGGAGTGTTTGTCTGCCAAAAGGTGATGACTAAGTTGACGATACGTCAACTAGTTGATGACTAAGGTGACAATACTTCAACCCAAGTCATCATCCTTAACCAAAAAATTGAAAAATATAACTAGAGCTGATGACTATGGTGACAAGACGTCACCAAACTGACGGCTTGTCAACCTAATCTTCAGTTAGAGATTCGTCACCAAACTGACGACTTGTCAACCTAATTTTCAGTTAAAGAATCTCTGTGACTGTTTTTTGTTTCCTTAGGGGTATTTGATATTTTCCTCACCTCAAACCCTACCCTCTCGACATAAATAACCTTATTAATGTTATATATTCATCAATTATCAATTTTCAATGTTCAATCTCTTCTCCATTATCTAGAGAAAGAAGATAGGGTTTCTTCCTAATGTTCAACTTTCAAGGATCCAAATCCAGGTCTCCTTTAAAAAATTAAGAAATTTAGGTATGTGGGGTTTGAGAAAGGATAACCTTTTATCCTTGTTCCCAAAATCTTTGGTTTTTTCAATTAAATTCATGAAATTTTAGTTAGGGTTCAAACCCAATTTTCATGTTTTTGATATTATGGCATAATCATGTGATTAAAAGTTCAGTTTGTATAAGATTTACCTTTACATATGTTTTTACTTACATGATTGCTATGATTATATGAATTTCATTATTTTGACATGAATTTTGATGAGTTGATGAGGATCTCAATCTGAGCATTGATTTTGATATTTTTACAAGAAGTTTCTATGAGATGATGAATGATTTCAAGTTGAATCATAGGCTACCAAGATTACCAGAATTTCAAGCTTATAAGTTGAAGATACAAGATTTACATCATGATTAAAGCTTAGGTTTGATCTTATGATCTCAAATAAGACATGAAATCTACAAGTTTCCTCATAAACACGATTTAAGTAAGACAAGCATAGTTGATTTTTAGTTTATAAACTCATGCTATTTTAAGATGGATTCATAACTATGAGCCTATAAGTATATGTTTTTGGAGTAGTATTTAGCACCGAGAGGAAAATGTGGGTTTAGTGCATCGTATTCTCCAGAAACTACGTGCCACCATAGGCTTATGTTTGGGGCCTCGCCAAAGAGTGTCACCTCTCTTACCCAATATGGGCTAAGTCCAGTGATCACTCTAAGTTAAGGTTCTATTCTGATGGAAAGTGTAGAATATATCTCCTCAATGTGGGTAAGACATTGGACTTCATGATAGCTCACGTGATTATAAGAATCTCCCACAAAGAAAACATAAGTAAAGAGTTTAGAAACTAAGTGTAATGACTTACTAAGCTTATTAGATTATGTTTTATTATTCTTGATTTATGATACTTCAGCTTTCAGTTTTATTGACGATCAAGGTGAGTCCTTTATACTTAGTATGTATGAATTTAAAGTATGTTCGGCTTCAATTTTACTTATTACATTCACCCCCATTTACTCAATACATTACAAAAGTACTGACCACATATATGTCTGTGTGTCTACATTGTTTCGTAATGTAGGTTCCAGTCATAGCCCACACATCATGGTTAGACAGTTCACAACAAGTGATGAGTTCTCTTAATTCAAGGACTCAATTCAACAATAATTCGAGTATTATATATTTTATTCAGTTGTATTAATTAGTTGGGGGTCATCTCCTGGCTACCTTTAGTTAGTATTAGTAGAGGCTTCACAAACAATCAATCAGAGTTTATGTATTTAGTTTAAGTTTTCTTTTGCATAATTAGAGTCGTAAATGTTTTAAATAGTATTGTATTGAACAAGTTCAGCTAATGACATCTCTTCCACTTATTATTTCTAGATTTATGTATTTTATTCAGTTGCTTATAAGTTATGCCAGTATGATAGGTTTGCTGAGGATCACTTATGGTTCTAAGTATCGTGTGACGTCCAGGGTGTAGTCCGGGGGTGTTACAACTAGTCTGCCATGATATCCATAAAAACCTCTAAAATCTCTACCTTGAGTTGTACAACTAATGAAATCTTCCTGACGGTGCACCCTCTTGGCAACTCTTGAGAAGCTCAAAGAATAGACTCAATCATCTTTGGATAATCCACTATACTTTATAATGATGCCCTCGACACTACTATCTGGACGGTATACAACTAAAGTGAAATAGCTAATTCTTTTATGAATATCTGAATCTTCTCTAACTTGGTGACAATACTGTTAATAGAATATCTAGACAATACATGGAAACGTGCTTGTACTTCATACTCTACAAATGTCATGGATCCTGCTCTAAGTGATCAAACTTATCTCTCATCTAATACCTCAAACTTTAAGGAACAAACCTATCCAAAAAAGCCTTAGCAAATTGATCCCAATTCATCTCTGTGGAACCCATAGGTCTACAAGTAACAAGTAACCTCCACCAATATCTAGCTACATCTCTCAATTAGTAGGAAGTGTTAACAACCCCATGCAACTCAACCGATCCAAGGTTATGCAACTTCTCTCGATAATAAATCAAAAACTCATAGGCATCTTCGCCCACAACACCAGTAAACTTGGGTGGACCTAAGCGAGTGAATCTCTCAAACCTCTTCTAATCCTCAGAAGACATAACTCTACCTATAATAATTGGAGATTTAGTAAATTTGGCTGGTTGAGATCCAGCCTGAGGGGGCAACATAGATAAAGGCTGAACTCCTAATCTCAAAATACCATACTCAGATACTAGCACAGAAGGAGGAATACCACTCGAAATCTACACAGTACCATAAGCAAATATCAGTACTACTGGAAGACTATACTCAGAGCCGAATGAAATCCATAGGCAAACTCTGGCACAGATGCAGGTACAATACTCAAAGAAGGAGCAAATCTTGGTGCACTCTAAGGAACACCGTCCAAATAATTGAACAAATAAATCAATAATCCCTCTAAAACAGGGGTAGATAAACTTGTAAAACCTGAGTAGGCCCAATTCCCTAGCATGCTCAACCTGAGGTTTGGGGGCGATCCCCCTAGTACTACCTCTAGAAGGGGCAGATCCTTATTTCTGCCCTCTACCCTGGTCTATTACATATCTCATAAATCACCCCTAGTCTAGGATGTCTGCTCGATGGCTCAGCATTTCTAGCATCAGCAGATCTAGTCAACACCATCTATGCATAAAGAGTGAGACTTGATTTAGAACACAAGTTATGAAAGATCCACATGATAAAGGAACAAAAAAAGAAAGTTTCTTAAAGATATCTTATAGCCTCTAAATGATAGATATGAACATCTAAAAACTGATCCACGAGACTTACCAGACACTCTGTTCTTACCTTGATAAGGCCAATGAACCTGGTTGTTCTGATACCAATTAATCACATCCCAAAAACTAAGGGTCATGATGGCACTTGTTGAGTCTAAGCCTTGATAAGATGTCCATCACCCATATTAATATGAAATGAGAAGACAACACTAAAATCCCAAGGCAAGACTTCTAGAACAAAGTTAAACCACACATATACAACAACAGCAAAAACAAACATAATAATGATACCATAAGCCATCCTAAAACCTAGTGTCACAATATAAGAACAATCTACATACAGCTCGAAGTCCAAAAATACAACTGATAATCCAAAAAGGAACAAGTCTGCCACTGACTACAAAACAAGACATAAACTAGATAATATGGGGTAGAAGGTCGACTTTAGAAGCATAAAGTAACCATTACCTCAAATATGTCAAATCACCGCTCGAAATCAACTACCATTCAACATATTTATACTGCATATGTTCCAAAAGGGCATAGTAGAGATGCTCCACTTGTACTCAGTAGGTATCATAGGCCGAATATAGAAAGTAGAAAATAAGGTATATTAATACACACTGTGGGCACGTCACTTGTAATTAGAAAATGTCCTAAAAGGTAGCACACATTGTCTACACTAATAGTTCTAATATATAACACATAAACTAAGTACAACATAGATGGTGCATAATGTATGAAATACTATGAGAATGATAATGATGATGATGGTGATGTGATATGTCCAATGTTTTCGCACAACCTTTGTATACACCTACCGAGAACTACTCCCGAGACAGGATCCACAGGGTTTTACAACCCATATATAATTTCAATAACCAATTCAGTCAAATATTTATATCTCATCTCTAGTTCATGAACTTTAGCAGAGGGTTTTTAAGGTGTCATATTTCATTCCAAAAAACTAGTATTTCCACAGTGGTACCAATATATTACGAATGTATGTATGATATGAGGATCAAATGCTCACAACCAAACCAGAATAAAAATTTCCAATCCAACTAATATCACGTATGTGAGTGATGTCACCCAAACTATACCCTCGAAGAAGATACAATACAGTTGTTGTCAAATTATAGTAACCCAACTAGGTTGAGGTAATCCTACAGGAAATAGGTCAAATCTTTCTCTTGAACTTACTAAAGCAAACAAAAGTGCAGGAAAGCAAATTAGGTGAATTTGCAGTAAACAGTAAAAAGTAGCAACTCTTGAATGCTTTCAATTGTAACCAACCTGATATGAACACTAGACTGTGTCCTCCCCAACTTCCTAATTTTGTAAGTTTGTCATACTCAATCCAACTATCTGATAACGCTCAATCTACAGCTCTCGTAGGAGTGTAAAGCGGTCGATAGCAAATATAGAACCCAACCTGGGTTGGGTATCGATCCCACAGAGAATAGCTTGGTCAACAAGTAAGCAAAATTATTAGACTTTTGATGCAAGTCTCGTAAGAATGGGGGATTGTAATAAGTAACCAAAGTAATGAAATAAAATCTGAAAATAATAAAGTAAAAAGAGAGTATTTCGTAGGTTGTGAAACAATGAGAATTGAGGCGTTGGGGTTATATCCACCTTCAGAAGTATACGTCTCTATTGGCTATGAGTGTGTAGAGTCTTGACATGCAATTGCTTATAGAGAATTGTAGTCGATGGTAAATCCAAGCGTCTCTCGACCTAAACAAGGACTATTTCACTTTAACTCTCTCGAGCTTAAAGTGTGTCTAGCGGTACAAATTCTCCAAGAGGTTAGTCCAGGTACGGCACTAGCTTTTTAATAGGAAAGGGTGTCCTACTACCTTGACATTATCTCTTTTCCAGACAAATAACCTTTCTCTCGAACAAGTTAAATGTTAGACTGGCGTTGGTCTATGCGTCTTCTTTTCTAGACAAATAACCTTTCTCTCGAACAGGTTAGATGTTAGAATGGCGTGTTCTTGTGTTTGAACCGCAAAGGATGTAGATTTAAGATGAAGAGAATAATGATATAAGCAATATACGTGTCTTGAACTCACAAGCTCATAGCAATAGATAGTAACTCATTCGGCTTCCATAACCCCAACTAAGAGGTTTAGTTACCCATGAATGCGAAGGATATCACGTTTTGCATGGTGGATGGCGTGAATAGTAGGTGTTTGGCGTGTGGTTTTGGTGATTCCTTAGCAAGTAACGATTCTCTTGTTGTGGAATTTAAGAGTTGAATGTTTGTGGTGGAAGATGAGAGAGATGGAAGAAAATTAATAGTTTAAGAATGAATTTCTTGAATTTAGAGAGGAGTTGCCTCCACTAAGGGAGGACTTGATTAAAATCTCTAGCATGATAGGGTATTTATAATACTCCTATCCTACTCCTACTATGCTAATGAAATAAATAACCAAATCCTACTAAACTAAGGAAATACTTAACCCATTTGTACTAGGTTAATGTAACATTCTCCTAATCCAAATAAACTAATGAAATACATAACCCAATTGTACTAGGTTAATGTATCATTGTCAAAATCCAGCTTTGTGTCTGTAAGTCCCCAAAGTCTTCAGAAATGCTATTTTAGCCCGGGACAGATTTTCCATGCAGCAGATTTAGTCCTTTATGCGTCCAGCTCCTTTCCATCTCGTTTGTGAGCTTTCTTTTGCGTCAAGTAAGCCATAAATTGCTGTATTTTGCATCATTTATACCTGAAACTTTCCTAATCACATTTGTTAGCTCATTTACAGGAAAAAGGACTAAAAGTGTATGAAATAGATAATTAGTTCTCAAAACTAGGCTAAAATATGGGCAAAATATATTGATATAGGCACGTAAATTCGCCTATCATCAACACCCCACACTTAGAGCTTTGTTCGTCCTCGAACAACATATCATGTCCTTCTAAGCATTGACTTAAGGTTTTTACAGAAACAACACAAAACATTCTTCAAGACACGCACAACAATTATCAACAAAGAGTAGCTTTCCGATTATCAGTAGAAACAATTTAACCTCAAGCATAGACTCGTGATGGTGATCAACTCGCATGCAAACGTTAAGGTACATAGAATCATATACAACTATCCAAAACTCATCAACCATGTGTGTCTCACAATATAGTACCCATAATCACTCACAAGTATAGCATATTTTTCAAACATGGGTATCAAAATGTCCTTGCACTCACTCTCACAAAGAATTCATATGTAGCAACTAGTGACCATAAGCTTGCCTTTAATGTAGTACTCTACTAAATGTCGGAATGTTAAGATTAGGATCAAGTAGGTCTTTTGATGGTTGTAATGTAGGCTAAGGGACGGGTAGGATCAACTATTTTGGCCAGAAATAGTGACTAAGTTCCTAAGCACTTTAATACATCACATTGTATCATTGACACTTTTTTCTTCTTTCAACCTTTCTTCTTTTTTTTTTCTTCTACCACCCTTGTTCTCCTCTTTTGTTTTTCAAATTTAAGAACAACTCACTTTTCAGCTTTCTTTTCCTTTTTCTTTTCACGACATACCTCTTATGATAGCATTTTTCATAACACATTCAAGAACCATTCCAATTTAAAGCTTCATACTCACCCAATTTCCTCTTATGTTGTCACATGACTTATTCACTTTAAAGCACTTAGGAATTTGGATCAAATTACGGTCTTGAAAAAAATGGATTAGGCTTACATACAAGGTTGTCAAAGAAATAGGCTAAAGGCTCAAAAGGGTTTAACTAGGATGATTTACATGGGTAGGAAAAACTGATGGTAAACATGTATAGGTTGCCAAAGAAATGCCTAAATCATATCCTAAACTTACATTCCTTATTTTCGCTTTGCATACATACGAGGCAAGTTCTAGCATCAGCCACATACATAGAATATACTATTAATCTCACACACACAAGGCACATGGTCGACTTGATTGGTAGTAATATAGACTCTCGACCCAACAAGTGAAGGAATCGAATCACCCAATATCACATGATGAGTCACAACTAGAGCCTAAATGTCTCAATAGTCACAATTGTAGCACATACTCTTGTTCTAATCTCATGCTGCCTATCAAAATATTTTCATGCGTAGCTAGAAAAATTTTACTCTTAAAAAATAAAAAAAATAAAAAAAAACGTCACACGAAAAAAAATCACAAAAAAATAAAAACTTTGGACTCAAAACAAAATAAACAAGAGCAAACATACAAACATAGCATGCAGATTCTGCCGACACCCCACACTTAGACTAGACACTGCCCTCAGTGGAAAATAAAGTCGAAGAACCTGATTAGTCGGACTCTTCCTCAATGTCGGGGGTCATACCCCCTTCGTCCGAGTCATCGTAAGAGTCATCGTCAGAGTTCTCCTCAGCATCAGAATCAGGCAAGCGTCTATCATCATCAGTTGGCACGTCATCATCAAGAGGTTCCTCGAAATATACTCCCACTCCACACATCTCCCGGGTATGTCTGTTCATTGGGTAGTCGTGGTCCAGCTGTTGGAGCTCTTCAGCAGTTGGAATACGTCCACCACTCATCATAGTGAATCGTGTCATGCCATAGAGATGACGGAAGAAACTCTCGTCACGAGCGTGTCTCTCCGCAGTGGTAAGGTTGACTCCATGCGTGGTTTCAGCATCTTTGACCTTGGTGAGGTCAACCTTCTTTGGGGTATGTGGGAGTTTGTGGTCAGCTGGTTCCTCTTCTATATCCTCCTTCCGCAACATTGCTGTCAACAAATTGCCGAATGTGAAATGGGACCTGCTGTGGAGTCTGGCTTTTCTCATGGTCGATCGAATGATTGCCCCAAAGTTGATAGGGACATTTGTCATCAATGCATAAACCAGACACACTCTATCTCTCGATATCTTTGTGTATTGCGTCCCAGGAATGAGGCATGAGTTGACAATGCGCATCCAGATTCTTGCTTCCCTATTTAGTGGAGCATAGGGGAATGTGTTGTGACGGCCTGTTTCCTTATGTCTGCCCCATCTTGCCATCGATCTGCTTCCACAAAGCGTGTGTCTTATAGCTCTGTAAGGAGGCCTGTTGTACAGCTCTTTGTATGGTGCAGTGTCGACCGAAGGTAGGCCTAGAAACGAGTTGATCCAATCCGCTGTAAGCTGTAACACTTGGCCCCGAATTTTGACTTCGTTGCCTGTTGTGTTTGGCGACCAGTTGGCATAAAACTCTCTTGTCAAGTCAAGATTGCACTCTCCCATGTCACGGAAGATGAAATCCAGCTTCAAAGCCATTATCTTAGCCAACAGTTGCGGCTCCTTCTTTGCTAAGGTCTCCTTGTTGATTAAGTCGACGTGCACATATTTCTTTTCTTTGTTGCTGCTGTACCATGCCTTGGCTTCTTCCTCAAGAACCCATTTGATTCCGAACATTCTGCGTGGTAGGTGTGCGGAAGATGATTCGCCTTGGTCTTTTCGGCTTCTCTTTTTGTCCTTGCGGGTCGTGGTAGCCTTCTCCTTGCCTTGCCTTGCTTTCGGTGCCATTGAACCTGAGACTAGAAATAATGTTAGATGCAGCACAATCGCACTTTAGACAATCTATATGCAAGCATTAGGGGTACCACCCCACACTTAATCTTGTTGGCACAAATCGGTGAAGTGAACGTGGTCGAGTACTCAGACGTCGTCGACATACGTCTTAGGATTGTATTCCGACAAAAAAATCAGTATTACATCACTCATGAGCAGCCATTTGGACGACTTGCATGGTGTATATAGCAACGTTACAACATAGGGGTTACCACATGGAATTGCTATTCAAACAACAAACACCTCCACCTAAGTCGATAGTCACTATAACCTTATCCCGATGGCCGGGATGGTTAATCATGCAAGCATCCAAACAACACTCTCAATCAATATTCATGGCCACATATGTTCAGCAAGTATCACAACAATGCCATTGAAACAAAATTCAAGTCGGAAACAAGTCATGAATTCCATACGTATATAATCAATCACACGATTTTGCAACAATTATCCACACACATGAACATCACCACCAATCTCTCATGAGTTAGCATTTTATAATAAGCATAGTAAAGTAGTACTTACGATAAATAGATGAAGAATAAGAGAGCACTTACTTGCTTGAAGATTGTGGAGAAGTTGTTGTGGATTGGAAGAACAAAGGAAGAAAAATTTGAGAGGATTTGGGATGATATGCGGCGCCTTTAGGGTTACTTCTAATGTGTTTGTGATAAAAAACCAAGTCCCCTTTATATAGGAGGAGTATGGGTCGGGTTATGACCCATTTACAATCGGATTTGGGGACAAAATCACCCTATATGCGGCGCATATCCCTCGGCATATCACATGTATATGCGGCGCATTGTCCATGGCATAATGGGACATATGCGCCGCACATAGTATGGCATATATAGGCATATGCGGCGCATATGGTATGGCATTTGGTCTCAGTATCTCAAATGCCATAGCATAGGCGGCGCATAGTCTAAAGCACACCTAGGAATAGGCGGCGCATAGTGTATTGCACACTAGATTCCGAGTCCTTAGGCTATAGAATAGGTTGTGCATCGTTCGTGACCTATTTTTACCAAGGCCTAGCCTTTCTCGAAGCCTATTATGACGTGAGAAAGGCTCAATCCATAGCCTTATGCATCACCATTCCTAACTTACCGACTTTACCATACAATGCGACCAAATCGTCAATTGAAATCAATCTCCTCGTTGCATACTTCTTACACCTATATTTGCTCAAACAAATGAAAACGATTAGTACGATGGGTTGCCTCCCACCAAGCGCCTTAGTTTTGGTCGTGGCACGACTCTTATTTTTGGATTTTCATTTATCAAAAAGAAAAAAATACTAAAACGACAAAACGATAAAACAATAAAACGAAGGGTTGCCTCCCATCTAGCGCCTTATTTATTGTCGTGGCTCGACGTAGTAATCTCGAGTACTTAGACTTCGTCGAGATAAGTGATGGCCATGTCATTCATCGAGTCAAGAGGACCGATATATGGCTTAACACGTTGGCCATTCACCTTGAAGATAACACCCTCATTATTTTCCAATTCGACTACTCCAGACGAGTAGACGTGGGTGACTTTAAATGGACCAGACCACTTTGATTTTAACTTACCTGGGAAGAGCTTGAATCTGGAGTTAAAGAGTAGTACCATGTCACCTTTTTGGAAGTGTCGTCGAACAATCCGCTGATCGTGATACTTCTTCATCCGCTCCTTGTATAAATCTGATCTTTCATATGCATGGAGACGGAATTCATCTAGCTCGTTCAGCTGCTCCAACCTCAGGTTCTTCACATCATCCCAATTCAGATTCAAGTGCTTCAATGCCCATAATGCCTTGTATTCAAGCTCGATGGGTAGATGACAAGCCTTCCCATAAACTAGCTGATAAGGTGACATACCAATGGGTGTCTTGAATGCAGTCCTATACGCCCATAGTGCATCATCTAGCTTCCGAGACCAATCCTTCCGATTCGCATTGACCGTCTTGGCAAGGATTTGCTTGATCTCACGATTGGAAACCTCTACTTGTCCACTAGTTTGGGGATGATAAGGCGTAGCTACCTTGTGTTGCTTGACTCCATACTTGGCCAATACAGATTTGAATAGCTTGTTGCAGAAGTGAGATCCTCCATCACTTATGATAGTACGAGGTACCCCAAAGCGAGAGAAGATATTCTTCTTTAAAAACGCTACAACACGCTTTCCTTCATTATCGGCCAATGCTACAGCTTCAACCCATTTCGACACATAATCCACAGCAACCAAGATGTACTTCATTCCAAACGAATTCACGAATGGTCCCATGAAATCAATACCCCATACATCAAAGAGTTCTACCTCCAGAATTTTGGACATGGGCATTTCATGGTGTTTTGAAATAGCACCTTGACGTTGGCATTGGTCACACCTTCTCACATAGTCGTGTGCATCTCTGAATATTGTAGGCCAATAATAACCACTTTGCAAGACTTTTCTTGCTGTTCGATTCCCTGCATGATGGCCTCCAACTTGCGAAGTGTGGCATGCTTCTAATATAGTGGGCACTTCTTCATGGGATATACATCATCGAATGATACCATCCGCGCATCTTCGAAACAAATAAGGCTCATCCCAATAATAGTGCTGAACGTCATGCTTAAACTTCCTCCTCTGGTGGTAAGATAAATTGGAAGGTAACACATTACTCACCACGAAATTTGCAAAGTCGGCATACCATGGTAAGTTCTCCATTGTTGTCGCTAGTATCTCCTCGTCAGGGAATGCATCGCCAATCTGATTTTCTGATTGCGCCACATACTCATTCTCAAGTCTAGATAGGTGATCAGCCACTTGGTTCTCGCAACCTCTTCTATCTTTGACTTCGAAATCAAACTCTTGCAGCAGCAACACCCATCGAATCAGCCTTGGTTTTGCATCCTTCTTTTTCATTAGATACCTAAGAGCTGCATGGTCTGTATGAACGATCACTTTAGTACCTAATAGGTAGGCGCGGAACTTCTCAAACGCATACACAACCGCTAATAGCTCTTGTTCAGTGACGGTGTAGTTCCTTTGGGCTTCATTGAGGACCTTACTCGCATAGTAGATAGGATGAAATAATTTCTCCTTTCTCTGTCCAAGAACAGCACCGACGGCTACACCACTAGCATCACACATGACTTCGAATGGGAGCGTCCAATCTGGTGTTACCATGATAGGGGCTTCAATGAGTTTTTCTTTAAGGCATTCAAATGCCTTTAAGCAATCATCATTAAAGTCAAACTTCGCATCTTTCTCCAATAGCTTGCACAATGGACTAGAAATTTTGGAGAAGTCTTTGATGAATCTACGATAAAACCCAGCATGGCCAAGAAAACTACGAACTCCCTTCACCGAAATTGGAGGTGGTAGCTTCTCAATTACCTCTATTTTGGCGCGATCAACCTCTATTCCTCTTTCGGAGATCTTGTGCCCAAGAACAATTCCTTCTTTTACCATGAAGTGGCACTTCTCCCAATTCAGCACAAGGTTGAACTCTACACATCTTTGTAATGCCATGCTTAAATTCACCAAACATGCTTTGAAAGACTCCCCAACAACTGAAAAGTCGTCCATAAATACCTCCAAAGTGTCTTCTACCATATCAGAGAAAATAGACATCATACATCGCTGAAAGGTGGCTGGTGCATTACATAACCCGAATGGCATACGTTTGAAGGCAAACGTACCATATGGGCATGTAAACGTTGTCTTCTCTTGGTCTTCTGGTGCAATAAAAATCTGATTATAACCTGAATAACCATCAAGAAAGCAAAACCATCCTTTTCCCGCTAATCGATCTAGCATTTGGTCCATAAATGGCATGGGGAAGTGATCCTTGAGAGTCCAAGAATTCAGCTTGCGGTAGTCCATGCATACTCTCCATCCAGTGATGGGCCTGAGTGGAATAAGCTCATTCTTTGCATTCGCAACCACCGTCATACCTCCTTTCTTGGGAACACATTGTACTGGGCTTACCCATGTACTATCAGAAATAGGATACACAACTCCTGCGTCTAACCACTTGATAATCTCCTTCTTCACCACCTCTTGCATTGGTGGGTTTAGACGTCTTTGGTGTTCGATGGTGGGTGTGCACTTTTCTTGGAGCTGAATTTTATGAGTGCAAATCCCAGGTGGAATACCAAGGATATCCGCAATGGTCCATCCAATAGCTCTAATATACTTGCGTAAAATTGCAATAAGAGCTGCAACTTGTTGCTCACCTAAATCGGCTGCCACTATGACTGGAAGAGTGTTTCCGCTTCCTAAGAATGCATACTTCAAATGGCTTGGCAGCTCCTTTAATTCTAATGTGGGTGGTTCTTCAATAGATGGCTTAGCTGGTGGTGTGGGTCGATTCTTGAGATCAAGATCCAGCTTCTTAGGAGGATAGCGATATGCTCCTAATCCCGATAGAGCACAAATATCATCTTCAGAAATTTCAGCATCATCATCATCTTCTTCCATGAGCAAAACCTCCAAAGGATCATCAAGAATTTGCTCTTCAGCAAGTAACTCATCCTCGTCATCAACGACAACATCAGCCACAGAAAATACACTTAGATCTTTGGGTTGCTTCATTGATTTGCAAACATCAAAGCGCACCACTTCATCATTTATTCGGAATGAAAGCTCATTAGCTCTCAAATCTATGAGCACACTTCCCGTAGCAAGGAAAGGGCGTCCCAAGATTATGGGAACCTCTGAATCTGCTTCGCAATCCAAGATGACAAAGTCTGCTGGAAATATGAATGAAGATACCTTCACCAAGACATCGCATAGAATACCAACTGGTCGTTTTACCGACCTATCCGCCATAACAAGCTTCATATTAGTTGGTGTAGGATCTCCTAACCCCAACTTCTTGTAGATTGATAATGGCATCAAGTTGATGCTGGCTCCTAAGTCACATAATGCTTTAGCAAAGTCCAAAGATCCGACGGTGCAAGGAATAGTGAAAGCTCCGGGGTCGGCCTTCTTCTGAACTATGGATCGGGTAGCTATTGCACTACAATGATGCACATCTTCTTTCAGCTCATAGCTTGCTGCCCTCTTTTTAGTCAAAAGATCTTTCATAAACTTCGCATACCCAGGCATTTGTTCAAGTGCCTCTACCAATGGGACATTAATAGATAGCTGCTTCAACATGGTCATAAATTTGCTGAACTTAGTGTCATCGGCCACCTTCTTCAATCTTTGTGGAAAAGGTGGTGGTGGGTATGGAAGTGTTCTTTCCATGGCTTTCTTCTCCTCTTGCTTCCGTTTATTATTTTTTTCAGGCTGCACGTCACTAGGCAACACGTCCTTGACGTTGGAAGTGGATATTGCGGCGTCTTCCCTAGTGGCGTCACTAGGCGTGGCGTCCATGTCTGCTGTTCTGTCAACTACTTGCTTGCCTTCTGCTGAAGTTTCCAGCACCTTACCACTCCTCGTAGTGATGGCCATGCATGACCCATCAGTCCTTGGATTTTGCACAGTATCGCTAGGCAAGGTGCCGGCTTTTCTTTGGTTGAGTGCTGCTGAAAGTTGACTGAATTGCTGCTCTAGTTGCTTGATAGAAGTGGAATGAGAATCAACTAATTGCTTCATGGAGGCCAAATCGTCAATCACCTCCTTAACTCCCGCGCTCGTCGCTTCCACTCCTTTCAATAACTTAGCCATCATGTCTTCCATAGAATTAGATGTGGTGGTATCACGTCTACCAGGGGGAACGTACAAACCACTATTTTCATTATTTTTCTTCCAACTACCTTGGTCTTTACCTCCAGATTTGTCATAATAGTTCCGACCTTGGTTTCCTTGGGCATTCCCACGGAAACCCTCCTGATTGTTCAAGTAGTTGGCCTCCTCTTCTGAATCAGATTCGTCTCTTCCTTTTGACGCAATAGATTTCACTTTTTCAGTCTTCCCCAATAGATGCTTTGTAAGAAGATCCATTTGGGTTTTCATGTGCGCCATATCTTGATCACGTTCTTCTTCTCTTCTTCTTTGGTCTGCAGACATGCCAATAGATAAAGTGGGGCTTGCTACCTCAGAATCCCTGGTATGCCAAGCTCTACTTTGTTTCGTCATACGATCTAGCATGTTGCTTGCTTGACCAAAGGTGAGGTCCATAAAAGAACCTCCAGCTGCGTTGTCCACCACTGGTTTAGTTACTGAATTCAAGGCTCTATATAAGATCTCCATGAGGTGAACATTAGTCATGTGATGGTTTGGGCATCTCGCTAGCTTTGTCTTGAACCTCTCCCATGTTTCGTGAAGAGCTTCAGAGGGAAGCTGACGAAAGTTGCTGATTTCATCTCTCAATTGAGCCCTCTTGGATGGCGGAAAGAATCTTTCTAGGAAAGCGTCTCTCAATTGCCTCCAATTTGTAATAGAATCAGGAGTCAGCCCATTCAACCATAATGTTGCCTCCCCAGACAGAGACAATGGAAATAGACGTAATAGAATAGCATTCTGACCAACACCAGGATTGTCAAAAGACTTGCATGTAGAAATAAAGTTGATGAGATGCATATTCGGATCATCGCCTGCTAGTCCACCAAATAATCCCTTGAGTTGCAATAACTGAATCATGGTGCTAGTGATGTTGAACTTGGCTCCGGGCGCTAATGGTGGTGGAATTATAGCTCCAGTGGCTCCGGCACCATCAAGATCATCATCATCATCGTCGAAAGCTGGTTGCAAAGGTTGGCGATCATATCTGTACCGAGCTTGTCGACCTCGTCTATTGGCAGGTGTTGCCATTTCAGCGCCATGCCTTGGGTTGATCAACTCGTCATCTCCTAAATCTTCATCGTCAGGATTTGTTGCTCGTCCAGGATTATCAATGTTTTGTTGTTGGACTTGAGCAGCGGCAAGAGCAGCTAATCTTGCTTGCTCGTGTTGAGTAGCCATCCTGTCGATTTCAGCTTGTGCTTCCATTCTTCTAATTCGTTGCGGTTCAGGATTGATTGGTAATAACGGTTGACCAGAACTTCTTGTATGGGGCATGCACTAAAAGAAAAACCTGCAATAAACAAAAACAAAAACTAAACGTAAAAGTGCGAGAATCTTTGACCAAAGGGTCTAGTAATTATCACGAACTTGATTGACACTCGTATTCCCCGGCAACGGCGCCAATTTTTGATAACGCTCAATCTACAGCTCTCGTAGGAGTGTAAAGCGGTCGATAGCAAATATAGAACCCAACCTGGGTTGGGTATCGATCCCACAGAGAATAGCTTGGTCAACAAGTAAGCAAAATTATTAGACTTTTGATGCAAGTCTCGTAAGAATGGGGGATTGTAATAAGTAACCAAAGTAATGAAATAAAATCTGAAAATAATAAAGTAAAAAGAGAGTATTTCGTAGGTTGTGAAACAATGAGAATTGAGGCGTTGGGGTTATATCCACCTTCAGAAGTATACGTCTCTATTGGCTATGAGTGTGTAGAGTCTTGACATGCAATTGCTTATAGAGAATTGTAGTCGATGGTAAATCCAAGCGTCTCTCGACCTAAACAAGGACTATTTCACTTTAACTCTCTCGAGCTTAAAGTGTGTCTAGCGGTACAAATTCTCCAAGAGGTTAGTCCAGGTACGGCACTAGCTTTTTAATAGGAAAGGGTGTCCTACTACCTTGACATTATCTCTTTTCCAGACAAATAACCTTTCTCTCGAACAAGTTAAATGTTAGACTGGCGTTGGTCTATGCGTCTTCTTTTCTAGACAAATAACCTTTCTCTCGAACAGGTTAGATGTTAGAATGGCGTGTTCTTGTGTTTGAACCGCAAAGGATGTAGATTTAAGATGAAGAGAATAATGATATAAGCAATATACGTGTCTTGAACTCACAAGCTCATAGCAATAGATAGTAACTCATTCGGCTTCCATAACCCCAACTAAGAGGTTTAGTTACCCATGAATGCGAAGGATATCACGTTTTGCATGGTGGATGGCGTGAATAGTAGGTGTTTGGCGTGTGGTTTTGGTGATTCCTTAGCAAGTAACGATTCTCTTGTTGTGGAATTTAAGAGTTGAATGTTTGTGGTGGAAGATGAGAGAGATGGAAGAAAATTAATAGTTTAAGAATGAATTTCTTGAATTTAGAGAGGAGTTGCCTCCACTAAGGGAGGACTTGATTAAAATCTCTAGCATGATAGGGTATTTATAATACTCCTATCCTACTCCTACTATGCTAATGAAATAAATAACCAAATCCTACTAAACTAAGGAAATACTTAACCCATTTGTACTAGGTTAATGTAACATTCTCCTAATCCAAATAAACTAATGAAATACATAACCCAATTGTACTAGGTTAATGTATCATTGTCAAAATCCAGCTTTGTGTCTGTAAGTCCCCAAAGTCTTCAGAAATGCTATTTTAGCCCGGGACAGATTTTCCATGCAGCAGATTTAGTCCTTTATGCGTCCAGCTCCTTTCCATCTCGTTTGTGAGCTTTCTTTTGCGTCAAGTAAGCCATAAATTGCTGTATTTTGCATCATTTATACCTGAAACTTTCCTAATCACATTTGTTAGCTCATTTACAGGAAAAAGGACTAAAAGTGTATGAAATAGATAATTAGTTCTCAAAACTAGGCTAAAATATGGGCAAAATATATTGATATAGGCGCGTAAATTCGCCTATCATCACTATCTCACTGCCACACATGCAGAATCTGATAAGCTAAGTAGTACTAACCATCTTGTGGATGCTTTGATAAATCTCAACCTTCACCTTATGAGTCTCAAGATTTTGCCTTACCGAACTTGTCTTTGATCCCAATCTAACCATTACCTTTTTGGTATCAAGTCATTAGACAAGTATTGATAGCCTCAAATCATTATTTTAATCTCTTTTCCCAATCTCAATCTCTCTTATGAATACGATCTCAAATACAGATGGTTCTCAGCATTTTCCACTACTAAGAAAACAATTAAATTGAAGAAGATCATAATGCAAGTGTAAACAATAATCTAGAAGAATCTCACACTTCCCCTACTTCGTAATTCTGCCATGGTTCCTATAATCCTAGCTAAGGTATTTAGTCGCTCATAGTTGTAAGAAACTCCATGGAATTCAATAAAGAAAATATATGAAAAATATCACAATAATTGATCAAAAACCCCTAAAGTCTCGAGTTAATTAATCAACCAAAAACCACGAACAAGAGGATTTAAAGATCAAAAGTCAATCTTGAAATCAAAATATATTTGTAAGAGTAAAGAGTGCATAAATAATTACAAGAGTATCCAATGGGTATTTATAGTTTCTCAAAATAGCAAAGAAAACCTAACCAAAATAATATAGTTAAATAAAGTTAGCAATGGTTATGCCTCAGGCAACAAGTCATCTGGACTGATGATGACTCCATTACCTCTATTCTACACTTAGTGATGATGACTCATAGTCTGGCCTTATGAGTCATCGACTGGACTCGTTGTCACTCCAGTGGATTTTCACTTTTTAGGACTTTTCTCTCTGTTGTCAGAACAAAACTTCACTACGAGTCATATCCTGTCATAACGACTCATAGTCATCCTTCATTTTTACTGGGCTTCACATGGATACCTTTCAAACTTTTTCTAATTTCTCAGTACAAAACCACAATACGACTCATTGTCAAACCCAATGAGTTATAGCCAGCCTTAACATTAACCCATGATTCAGCATAGTTAACTATTATCACCATAACTTGGGCTACGAGTTGACTAGTTACCCAACGACTCATAGTCCAGTAAGTGACTTTGATTTTTAGAGTTTTTTCTTCTCATTCTTGTCCACACCATTCCCAACCTAATTCTCTTGCAACACACACAAAACACACATCATATCTAACAAAATGGCCGAAGTATTTGTATATTTTTATTATTTTAAACATCGAAAGTGCCATAAAACCATAGCACATCAACACCCTCAACTTAGAACATTTGTATGTCCCCAGAAAACAAAACACAACACAATTCTTAACCAAGAAGAACCAAAGATACATATGGTAGTCAATCTCAAATTCATCTTAAAAGCATCTTCCCCTCCTGCAATTACTTTTCAAAAACAACTGTGTGAATCTATGTAGCACAAAAACGGGATGCAAATGAATCAAGGTATGGTATTATATTAGCAACAAACAATCACGCATATGTGCAAATTACACAACCTAAACAAATAAGCAGGTAGCAACATAACCCATATACCCTCACAACAAAAAAGTCCCACACACACAGATAAATCATGCATGTTACTGAATGGACTATCACGATGCTCTCATACTCATAAAGAAGTTCCAACAATATGCATAGAAGACCATAGGATTGCCCTTATTTTCTTCACCTTCATTTTTAAACAGTCGGTTTAGGATCACTATAGGACCTTACTCATCTTGTAACGTAGGCTTGGGGGCTAGTATGGTACATTTAGGAGTTTAGTGACTAATCCTCCTAGGAACTACAATCACGTTAGGGGTCCACTTATCAACCAATCTTTTCTTTTATTCCGTTCTTATTTTTTCCGTTTTCTTATGATTTACTATTCATGTTGGGTGCAATTTCTTTTATTCTTTCTTTTTCTTTTTTGATTTTCTCTTTCTATTTTTCACATTTTTTTTATTTTTACCACACCCAACCCTAATTTCTTTTTCTCCTATTTATGCCCTTCTTCATACCCAATTCTAACCACGCACGCCTATGATATCCACCATTTACTTACATGATTTATTTGAGTTGAGGTGTAAAATGTCGAAGGAGGACTAGGGCCAAAACTAATTTATTATAATTACACTGGGATGATGAAAGGTGTCTATAAGAAAATAGGTCTATATAGGGTCAACAATAGGGAACAAGGATACTTATTCTTATTTGGAAGGTCATTTAGGCTAAAAGTGGACTAATTCCAAGGACGGCCTATGATCCTTTTATCCTACAACTTAGGGAAGACTAACCGATCAAGTTTGGGATTAAACAAAAAATGGGAACTAATTAAGCATCTCACACACACATGGCACAGGGTTGCATCACAAACTACTACCTATCTGGTTCATGCAAATATTGGTTTTGATTATTATGTCCCTAATCCTAATGCCCTAACAAGATTCACAACGATCACATATATATACACATCACACAGTCCAAAACATATTTGTTTGAGGGATTTCATATTTCTAACACATTTAACCACAATGAAAACACAATAAATCAACTGCCTGAGGTACTTACTTTTCTCCTATCTAAATAAAAAAAAAAAACACAAAACATCAGAAACATATACAATGTGACACAAAATTTCCTAGACATGCCAATTCTAGTATTATACCATGACCGGTAGGAAAAGAAGCACGGTAATAAAAACCTATAGTGGTTGTGGTACACCCCAACCCCTATATAAAGCATATGGATTGATCCCAGTGCATCTAAAAAGTAAAAATAGGGAGTGAAGACATACTTGGGTGAACTAGGCATCAGCTCATGATGTCTCAACCTGGGGGGCCCAAAATAGGCCCCACTCTCATCAGGCGTACTCCCAGTGGTGACCTGGACAATCACATCAACAATGGAACCAATAGTGGTCGATGATCTTAATGATATCTCTAGAGGTAGAGCAGTACTCTTACAAAAAAGTTATGTAGTTGCATCTATCATATCAATCACTCTGGAGCTACTGGCTCTCGCCCTTATCTCATGGACCCTCATTTGGTAGTCATATCCAGACTGAACATTAGATTCCATGGCCACCTTAATATCATTCTTATTCTTTCTTCTCTTTTGGTTCTTCTTTAGTCTCTCACTACCTTATCCCTTAATAGTTTTTTTCTTTTCCATTTATGTCCTAAATATCTGACACCTTCTCGATTAGGATCTCTTCAATAATAGGATAAGTAGGGAACGGACTCGTATGCATATCCTCTATCACATCTCGGATTACGTCCAACTCCTCATGTATACCCACCAGATTTAGGGCCTGAATACCCGCTAGATTCTAGCTAATCCACTACTTAAACCCATTAAATTGGGTCTGGATACTCTAAATCTCACTTTAAATCTCTCTCTTTACCCATGGTTTCACTCCCTATTTAATGTTCATCATCCTACACTCAAGTATGCCTAATCTTTTTAGAATATTAGTTAGGAATGTCTACGAGACTAGAGCATAGCCAGTGAAAGCTCGCTTAGAAGTGAATGGCCTTATAGGAGGAGGTAAGGTTGGAGTCTAAAAAGTACCAGTTACATTTCTAGAGGTATAAAGTTTGGACTGCGCAGTCTCAGTATGGATTTCACCAATATCAACAAAACTGAGAGTGTCAATACAATGCCCTCCGACCTAATACATTTCGAAGTAAAGTGTTCCCCACTTTTGCCTTTGAGATGGGGTTAGCAAAGTCTTAGATCAAACCCAAATCGATGGTCCTCCAAACCTCAAAAAACTTATACACACCCTGTATCTTTAGTACACTCTGATCCAAATAAATCTGCATCAACAGGAATGAGAAGTCTAAGGTAGTTCCTGTAATCACTCCACAGTAGCAAATCTTATCTATAATATTAGTTGTGTCGATCTTGTAGTCCTCTATGATTCCTAAAACTAAGATAGCTCAGTCAGTACTGATCACTTTATCCCCTTTGTAGGACTTAAATGATGGTGCACCAGCGTTTACCAATCCTTCACAGTATAATTTAGCATATTCTTTGTGATCCCTGTCAAAGGGCCAACCACCCAACATGACTCCTCTTGCATCGTAGCAATAATACCATGCATCCACCTAAAGTTAGTGAACTTATCATACAAACCAATCTATTTTGTCTTTACGTTTTGCATTTCATTCATGCAGTGATCAATTTCAACATGTTGGTTGGCAGCTGGAAATCTAAACCATAAAAAAACTTAGAAATAGTATATGCTAAGATGTTCAGCTGAATACCTCAAATCAAACTAAAAGTTAGGGGTCACCAACTTTCCATAATCTTCCCTATAGATAAAGCCGCTTTAGCTCCATTTGATAAGCAGCATAAAATTCACAGACCAATACTGGAATATATAATCCTAAAGCCCTAGTCATCTACTCAAATTGGTGCTGTTAGAAGCGATCCTCAAACTTTAACATTTCTGACATACCCACCGTGCTTACTTTGGGCTCTAGGTAGAACTCTTTCTTTGGTCAAGGTGGCAGGGGTGATGGAACAGTCTCTCTAATATTATTCCTGTATCTTGGGGTACCCTCATTGGTTTACGGTGGGCACCGAGGCAATCTAAATTAGTAGTGGCTCAATAAGTGAGGGAGTAGGTGGTATCTCAACTTGATATAACTGAACTCACTATTCTCCTCCTCTTCATTATCCAACCCCTCATGCTCAGATTCCTTATTCTTTGTCCTATTATTTGCATCATTTTCAACCTCGTCCTTACCCTAAAGTCCAGACTCTGACTCTTCTATCCTCTTCAAATTGGTACTATGAGTGTGGTGGTGATTGGATAGGATTCTCCATTCTAAGCATTTACTTTAGAGGTGATTCTTTATATCGAGAAGCTTTAAAGCCCCGAGGTAGGCTCTTCCTTAGTTCCAAAACCATTTTTAGTGGGTATTCTTTGATGGAGACACTTGACTCATTATTAATGGCCTCATCCCTGTGATATCGAGTGGAGAGACGGGATTATTTCTTTTGTGTTTTCTTCTTGTTAAAATCATCCTTGGGTGCCATTTGTACATCTTGAAGCATACACGTTAGTTACTCTTAGAAAAAGGAAAGAAAACAATAAAAAGGAACAAGTATGTTACAGTAGTTGGGAACCTTATGAGTTAAGGATATGATTTATTACTAGAGGCTACGAGTCGTCCTGAGACTCGTAGGGTGAAAGGAGGTATATAATCATTAATTGGTCAGGCTACAAGTCCTCCTAATGAGTCATTGGGTCAGACAATAACTTGTCATTAACACTCGTAGTCTGACCATAAATATTTTTTTAATGCATTCTCTATCTTAGTCATTATGACTCCACACTATGATTCATTTGGTGAGACAACGAATTGTAGTGTGAGTCACAGTGTTACCAAAAACTAATAACCTATTTTCACCTATGTTACTAGTGGCTATGAGTCATGTAATGACTCATTAAGCCACTCTATGAGTCATTACGCGTACCCATAGCGACTATAAAAAAGGTGCTTCAGGTGTTTGCTTTTCAAATTCCACATACTCAATGGGTACTCAGACTTCCCTATGAATTTGACATCAATAATGAACTCTTAATTCATCCCCATATCAAATTTTAAGGGCAAATTCCATTTTATCCCTCTTTCTATTCATAACAATCATACTTCTCAAGAACAAGTTCGATGGTTTTTACCCTGGGCACATATTTAACCAAGGAATTCAAGTATTATCTACCATATTTCGTGTCAAGTTAAGAGATAGAACATTAAAGCACAATAATTACTTGAATAATTAGATTAACTTTCTTGGACCCTTTAGAAGATTTTGAATTTCGCCCTAGTTCTTGAGAGATACAACTTTTTAGGTGATTGAAATGTGATTGTGATGTTGAGGGATGAATTTAGAGTGTATTTTAAGTACTTATAGATCGGTTAAGGGAATAGAAGGAGTCATGTCTATTTAAAAATGAAATGTGGATCATAAATGGGATTAATTTCCATTTATTTTGGTTGAATTGGGGCAAGTTGACCCAGTAGGCACATGATATGGGGTCCAACAACATATCATGGTGATCACTAGTATCTATTGTCTATGAGTCGTAGAATTCCTCTGTTATAATTGAATCCTTAACTAGGTTCTCCAATTATGATGACTCAAGGTGACGAGCCATTGTCCCTAATAATGACTCATTTGAGAGAGTCGTCATGACTCTAGATAACTTTTACTTGGGATTGGTTTGGGATCTTTCTCCATACGACTCTGGTGATGAGTCATAGGGTGACCCTACGAATCTTAGGGTTCCTCCTAGGGACCGGCTCTGTGAAATTTTTCTGGTCTTTTTATGCAATCTCAAGCCCTGCACACTGAACACACAAGTTACTCTATAATGTAATAAGTATAAAACATGGGTTGCCTCTCATGCATTTCTTGATTTAATATTGCGGCATGATAAGGAAAAGTTGGATACTTAGACTTCACCAACCAGCCCATGGGTTGCCTCCCATGCAGCACCTGATTTAACGTCACGGCACGATGTATTTTCCTTGGTTACTCAGGTTTCACTAAGGCTTATAGCAACACATACTTTCACCTCATCAGGATTTTTTGTATAGTGCTTCACCTGCTTCTTATTCACCTTGAATGGGGCTTCACCATCACATTTCAGCTCAATAGCACCATGTGGAAACACCCTTAGCACGGTGAATGGTCCATGCCACCTAAACTTCAACTTTCCAAGAAAAAAGCAAAGTCTTGAATTATACAACTAGACCAAATCACGGGCCTCAGACACTTTTTTCTTGATCTTCTTCTCATACTACAGCTTTATATTTTCTTTGTACGGAGTGAACTCTTATAAGCACGGAGCCAGAATACATTCAACTCATCACCTTACTTATTCTTAACTTAGCTGCATTATGCCACTCAAAATTGAGCTTTTTCAATGCCCATAGTGTCTTATGCTCAAGTTCGATTGGCAAGTGGTATTCCTTACCATACATAAGATAATATGAAGAGGCACCTATAAGGTTCTTAAAAGCTATATGGTAGGCCCACAAAGCATTATCTTCTTCCTTGATGAGTTAGTTTTGTTGGCATTTACAATCATCACCAATATGGACTTAATCTCCCGATTGGAGACCTCAACCTACCCACTCGTCTGAGGATGGTAAGGTGTTGCCCCTTATACTTCAAACCATATTTTTCAAGAAGGTCCTTGAAAAGTTAATTGCAGAAGTGAGACCCACCATCACTAATAATCACACGTGGAGTGACAAACCGAGAAAAGATGTTCTTTTTCAAGAACACAGAGATACATCGACCCTTATTGTTTGGAAGCA
Source organism: Capsicum baccatum var. pendulum (assembly GCA_030864225.1). Lineage (NCBI taxonomy): Eukaryota > Viridiplantae > Streptophyta > Magnoliopsida > Solanales > Solanaceae > Capsicum > Capsicum baccatum. Next base: position 70,957,553 of record CM061560.1, read on the forward strand.
CAACTACCTCCACCCACTTTGAAACATAGTCAACTGCCACAAGTACGTCATCCCATAGGAGCTCACAGATGGATCCATGAAATTAATTCCCCATACATCAAACAACTCCAACTCTAAGATAGTTGTCATGGGGAGTTCATGTTTCTAAAAGATATTCCTTATATCTAACACTGTCACGGGCTTGAGCATAGTCATAAGCATCCTTATAGATAGTTGGACAATAATACCCATACTATAAAATTTTATGGTTTGTGTGGGTACCACCATGATGACCCCCAACTAGCGATGAATGACAAGCCTCAAGAATGATCATCATCTCCACCTAAGGAATACATCTCCAAATCACTCCATCCGCATAAATCCAAAAGATATAAAGATCATCTCAAAAGAATTTTTTAACCTCATGTATGTACTACTTATTTTGCTGGAATGACAAATCTTTTGAAATAAGATCACTTGCCAAAAATAACCAGGGTACTAAGTCTGAGATATTGCCAACACATGCTCATCTATAAAAGTATCATCTATATCAATCTCATCCATTAACTTCTGCATTACCTCCTTCTCCAGTCCAGATAAGTGATCAACAACCTGATTCTCAATGCCTTTTTGATCATTCACCTCAAAGTCAAATTCTTACAAAAAGGGGACCCAACGTATCAGCCTCATTTTGTATCATTATTTGACATTAGATACCTCAGAGCTATATGACATATATGAACTATGACTTTGGTCCCTACCAAATAGGACCAGAATTTCTCAAAGGTAAAAAACCACCGCAAGTAACTCCTTCTCAATGACTGTATAGTTATTTTATGCGGGGTTTAATGCCTTATTGGCATAATAGATCAGGTAAAGGATTTTCTCATATTTTTGTTCTAGGACAGAATCCAAAGCCACTCCGATAGCATCATACATAACCTCAAGTAGTAAATACCAATTAGGGGACATAATAGAGGGAGCCGATAGCAACCTCTCCTTAAGGCACTCAAAGTCCTTGAGACATGCATAATCAAGTAAAAATTTCACTTCATTCTATAAAATCTTGCATAGAGTAATAGAAATTTTAGATAAATCCTTGATGAACCTCCTTAAAAGCCAGCATGACCCAAAAAGCTTTGGATACCTTTAACTCAGACTGGAGGAGGTAATTTTTCAATTACCTCTATCTTTACTCTATCTACCTCAAGACCTTACTTTGGGATTTAATGACTGAGAACAATGCCTTTCTTCACCATAAAATGGCACTTCTCCTAATTCAACACCATCTTTAGAGTGCATTGGCCAAATAGGCCAAACAATCATCAAAGGAGTCCTCAACTATCAAAAATTCATCTATGCAAACCTCTATAGTGTCCTTCACCGTGTCAAAAAAGTCAACATCATACACCGCTAAAAGGTGGAAGGAGAATTGCATAGTCCAAAAGGGATCCTCTTGAATGGAAATGTTCTATAAGGGCAAGTAAAAGTCATTTTTTCCTGATCCTCGAGAGCAATAGAAATTCGATTGTATCCTAAGTATCCATCAAGAAAATAGTACCGACCTCTGTCTACTAGTCTATCAAGAATTTAATCCATACGTGGCATAGGAAAATGGTCCTTTTGAGTCCAACTATTCAGCTTTCTATAATCATGCATACTCTTCATCTAGTAATCGGTCTCATAGGTATCAATTCATTCTTCTCATTTAGGAGCATAGCCATCCCAGCCTTCTTAGGTATGTTAAATCGGAGTTGATCCACTTGTTGTCCGTAATGGGGTAAACCACTCCAATATCTAACCACTTGATTTTTTTTCTTCACTACCTCCTACACATGAGGATTCAACCAATGTTGGTGCTCGATGTTAGGTATACACTTAGGTTCAAGTTGTATCTTATGAGTGCAAATATCAGGTGAAATCCCCACAATGTCTGCCATAGTCCATCCGATGACACTCTTGAACCTCTACAACACTAAAATCAATACTTTAACCTATGACTCTACTATCAATAACAATAATGACCGGAAAGGTATTGTCGGGCCCCAAAAATACATAACACAAGTGAGATGGAAGGGTTTTCAATTCCAAGAAAAGTGGCTCCTCAATAGATGGTGTAGCTAGAGGAATGGTTCTATTCGTTAGACCAAGATCTAGCTTATTTGGAGCATAATTATAAGACTCTACCATACAACACACTCACCATCTCATCATACTCATCAACACCATTGTTGTCAAAGTTCATGATAACCACTAGTAATGCCTTAACCCCAAGTATCTCCTTAATGATCATAGTCCCAGCATCCTCATTAATAATTCTCAACTTACATGTCAAATTAAATGTAAGGAAGTTGTTGTCAATATAATAACCCAGTAAAGTTAGGGTCGAATCCACAAGGAATAATGTGAGTGGCCAATGGGTAAGTTCCTACTAAATTCAAACCTAAGATACAAATATGTAATAAAGTAGAAGGGATTTGAGCGAGTGTCAAAACTAGTATATATAGAGGGACTTTTAAAGGATTAATGAGTAATGAATAATTAGAGTATAATTAATTAAAATGGATCTTGGGACTATGCTTTCCTAGGGGCAAGTTATGCATGGGAACATGATGATTCGGTGCAAATTCTAATCATTGGTGATGTGGTAGGCTAGGTTTAAATTCCTTGAGGTTAGTTCTTCTAAAAAACCTCAAAGATGTCACTCATTAAATCTTTCGAGTACCTAACGAGTGGGTTAATTAAAGCCACTCAATACCTCAATTAGGCACCCCTATTTCTAGGATAGTACCCAAGGAATAGTCAACCTAATAATCACCCTTATTCTTAAGATAGTGAAAATTAGAAAACTAAACCCAATAATTATCTACTATTGCCTTGGTTCCCATATCCCTCTTTCAAAGATGATGAGGGTTCCTAAAGTTCACCCAAACCCCTCTTTCAAGGATGGTTTAGGCTTTCTAGAGTTGGAGGTTTTCACCCACAAAGCCATTTTTGGTATTTAGGGCTTTCACTCATAAATCCTAATCAATTTACTCAAGCAATAGTAGAACCCAACACCAACACATTAGTATATACACAAATAAATCACTACCCACACATAAATGCACCCTATTCTAACATAATCCCAAGAGGAAGAACTTGTTACCCATAAGAGTAATAAGAAAGATATTCCCAATAATCTCCACTGATTAGATTTATGAAAGACTAAGTGACTATTACTTCAAACTTTGAACTTCAACAAATCTTCAATAGGATTTAACTAATCCTTCACTTGGAAGCTACTCTAATGTATTCTTTACCTAAAATTAATTCGATAATTGTCATCCAAAAATGGAAACTAAGGAATAGACAAAGTTCCAATAATTGGGAATGGATTCAATAATGTCCAAAGAGATAGGATGTTGAGTATAGATGGGGACATTTGGGATCAGTCGTGTGCATTAATGTTTCTGCCCATAGGCTACATTTTCTGCTAGGTTGCAATCGTGGGATCTTGTCCACATTTGTAAATACTGCGACCCCAGCTAGCACCACACAATCGCAGTATGTTTGACCTTCTTAACTGACTACGATCATGGTAATTGGGGCTACATCTTCTCCGAGTCTTCAAACTGCACTTCTTTCCTTATTTTGAACTTTTTTAGCTTGTATCCACATATCTTCATTTCATTACCTGCGTTCCTGCACAATGTGGATACTAGTGCACTTAATCATAAATATGTCCCACTTATTTATTTGAAACATGGTATTGTGCATGAATGTTGAGTGCAAATAAGTGGTAAATTCACCCCTCTTCTCTCATCAACAATATCAATCATGGACACTAAGATCATATCCTTTGATTACCACGTGGGCAAGCTTATTATTGTACCAATTGGTTTCTTCATAGTCTGATCAACCTTCAATAATCTTATGGATATAGGTTTGGGTAACCCTAAAACCAATTGCTTCTATACTACCAACGGCATCATACTGTTACTATCTACCAAATCACATAAAGCTAAAGAGAATTAAAGGACCTAATAGTACATAGAATACTAAATGCTTTGAGGTCCTCCTTTTTCTTAACCAACGATTGGGAGCAATCGCACTATAATGAGTAACATTATCAGTGAGCTCAAAACTTACCATCCACTTTCTAGTAACCAAATCCGTCATGAACTTAGTGTAGCCAAACATCTGCTCCAATGTTTCTACAAGGGGAATATTAACAGACAGATCCTTCAATATCAATAAGAACTTCTAATACTTTTCTTTATCTTTTTTTTCTTCAGTCCTTGAGGAAAAGGCAGAGGAGGTCGTGGAATGGTCTTTGGTACAGGACTAACTTCCTTACTATTACCATAGTCCTTCTCAACTCTTTTATCAGTACCTATTTATTTTTATGATAAATGGCAACAAGTCATAAACTTTTCAGATTACACTTTGGGTGCCTTATTTAAATCAACAATATCATCCCTAGCTTCATCAACTACATGCATGGGAGGGTTAATAGTTTTCATTCTTAGTATTATGCACAATATTACTTTGAAAAGTTCCCAGTTGATACTTATTCAAGGTCGCTAACATCTAACCAAATTTCTACTCAAGTTGTTTGATCGCAGTAGCATGCGATTCCACTTTTTAGGTCAAACCTTAAATGCTTGCCTTAATCTCCTTAAGGCAACTTTTTGACTTTCTAAACCCTTTACTGGCTTAGTGATCAATGCCTCCATCCTTGACTTAGTGTCATCGCTCCCCAATGAATCATATGCATCACTTTTCTCCTTATAATCATCCTTGCATCTCTTGTCACCATCTGTCTCTTTTCTCTGATCCCTGTATCTATCCCTATTGTAGTTTTGACCTTGATTCCCTTACCTCAAGTTCCAATTATCTTGAGTATAAGATTATTCCTTGCGTGGAATCCTATAACTCTCTATCTAGATACTTTACCTCTTCATCCATATCAAAATCATATGACCTAAAATATTTACCTTATTCGCCCACAACATTCACCTTCTCAGAATTCATAATTGCAAACTAATTTTTAAGTAATCCAATCTCTATCCTCAGATGTACAACCTCTTAAGATACTAAATTATCTACAATACTATGCTCATCGAAAGAACCAATGGCATAAGTGTTGTCACCTCTCTCTATCTTTTGAGCATGCCACCCTCAATTGGTAAGAGAGATCTAATCTAAGATATACGCTTCTATTTCCCAAAATAGGTTCATGAATGCTCTCGCAGTAACAGTATCCACTATATCTATGGAACTGGTATTTAAGGCATAATAGAAAATATCTAAAAGATTTCTCTTCAAAATTTTATGATTAGGCAGCATCATTAACTTCTTATTAGACCAAAACCATACCTCATACATTGGTTCATAATGCATTTACCTGAAGTTATAGATCGCATCATTCAATTATTGCATTTTGGGAGGAGGGAGGAAATGGTCTAAAAACTACTTTTGCAACTCATTCCAAGTAGTAACGGACCCATGAGGTAGTTCTCCTAACCATAATGTCACTTCACTAGTTAGAGAAAATAGGAATAACTTGAGTCTCAATGATTCCTGATCCATCCCATGTATATTATATGAAGTGAAAATTCCAACATAAATAATGAGGTACATGTTTCCATTATCAATCAGTAGGCCAGAAAACACACCTCTTAGATTCAACAACTGATCATAGCGCTAGTAATGTCAAACTTTACACCCTGGGGAAACTCAAGAAGAATGATGGCTCCTATCTTAATAGGCTCTACATACCCTATTGTCTTCATTTGGATCTTCATATGTTGGAAAATATTGAAAAGTTAGGGGATAATAGAGATCTATTTCTTATACCTCTATCGAGTTATGCTCAATGATCAGCATTTTGCCTCTGTCTCACTCTCTTTTCCTGTTGAGCTGCCTGCTGAGCAGCCACATTACCCTCCTTGTATTTGCTTTTTGTAATAACCACACAGTAGTTTCTGTGTTGTCTCCATAGGAGATGGGGGAGGCAAGTCCTATGGATCATCTTGAGGCACCTCATTATGAGCTTTATGATCATATTATGACATTCTTTGATTTTGTTATACGAATATTTTTGGATTTGGATCAAATAGGATTACGGGATTACCTTGAATCTTAGTACTAGGCATACACCAGTGTACACCTCAAGGAGAACAGAAAAGTAATAGTCAAAAACCTCAACAACCTTAATCAATAAATCTGCAATCGTATTCCTCAATAATGGCATAAGAAATTTATATCTCCCAAACTACACCTTCCATAAATATACAATTTGTTCACTGTCAAATCAGTAACCCAACTAGGTTAAGGTAAAACCTATAGGGAATAGGTCGAAGTTGTATCTCAAACTAGCTAAAGTAGCCAAAAGTGTAGGAAAGTAAATGGGGGAAATTCATAGTAAAAAGTAACAAGTCTTGAATGCCTTCGATTATAACCAATCTGAGATGAACACTAGGACTGTGTCCCCCCTGGATTCCTAACTTCATAGGTTTCTTGTGCTCAATCCAACTATCTCACTACCCCACATGCCGAATCTAACAAGTTAGTTATTACTAACCTTCTTTTGAATGCTTTGATAAATCTCAACCTTGACCTTGTGAGTATCAGGGTGTCACCTTATTAACCCTTGTCTTTGATCCCAATTTAACTTTTACCTTTTGGGTATAAAGTTATTAGACGAAGATTGATAGCCTTAAACCGCTATTGTAATCTTCTTTTTCAATTCTCAAGATCTCTTGTGAAGATTATCTCAAATAAGACAAGTTCTCAGTGTTGGCCACCTCTAAGAAAACAATTAACTGAAGAAGATCACAATGAGAGTATAAACAATGATCTTGCAAAATCTCACACTTTCCTTACTTTGTCATTCTACCAGGGTTCCTACAACCTTAGCTAAGGTAATTAGCCACTCATAGTTGCAAGAAATTCCATGGAATTTAATAAATAAAATATATTAATAATCTCACATTAATTGACGAAGAAACCCTAAAGTCTTGAATTAATTAATAGACCAAAAACCACAAACAAGAGAATTACAAGATCAAAATATCTTAAAATCAAAATATGTTTGTAAGAGTAAAGAGTGCATAAAAAATTACAAGAGTATCTAATGGGTATTTATAGTTTCACAAAATAAAAAACAAAAGCTAACCAAAACAAAATAGAAAAATAAAATCGGCGATGGTTACGCCTTAGCCAACGTGTTAACTGGACTAAGGACAACTTTTTGTCAACTCCATTATCTCTATTCTGCGCTCAGTGATGATGACTCGTAGTTATTCCCTAGGACTCTTTGTGACTCCAGTGTATTTTCATCTTTTAATACTTTTCTCTCTATTGTTAGAATGAATCGTATCCTGTCATAAAGACTTATAGTCATCCTTCATTTCCATTAGGGCTTCACTTGGCTATCTTCAAAAATTTTGTTGATTTGCTCAGTATGATTCCATAATACGACTTATTGTAACACTTAACGAGTAGTAGCCAGCTTTAACTTTAACCCTTGATTCAGCAACCTTCACTGTTATCACCATGAATTGGGCTATGAGTCGTATAGTCACCCAATGACTCATAATCATGCGACTTTGATTTTCAGAGCTTTTTCATCTTATTCTTGTCCACTCAACTTCCAACCTAATTCTCCGCACACACAAAACACATATCATATCTAAAAAAATAGCCAAAGTATTTACATATTTTTATCATTTTAAGCATGGAAAGTGCCATGAAACCATGACACATCAGTGAGCCAAAAGTTCACTCAATAGGGAAATCATACATGATCCATCATAAGCCATGTACCAATAGAGTGAAAAATGCAAATAATATATAACGGATACCACCTAAACCCCAACTTAGACATTTCTACCAAGAACAACCACCAAATGTATACATAAAGCCAACAATACCAGATAATACCCCTACATGAGCTGCATATATAGCAATTATTATTTCAATCCACCAATAACAACACATAAGCCTCCACATGGTCACACAATAGTATTAAAACATTTTTCATAAATCATTCTCATACCTATAGCATTATCTTAAATAGGATATTAAATATTATTATAGTCTGAATAAAGTTAAGACATACTTTTTCACATTAAGAGGTAGACAATGATACCCATATTACCTATTTCTGAGTCGAGGTCAAAGTGGACCCCCAAAATAGGTTTCTGAAAGACAAGGGTAAAACTAAAATTTTAGTTTGCAAATATATTACCCATGATTAAAGGAAGATATAGAAGAAAACCCAAGTGAAAATAGGTAAAAACGAGGTTTAAATTTGTAGGAAACCATTTTAGGCCTTTCGGGTCAAAATTCTCAAATTTCACTTTTGAAATTGTATTTTAATGAGCTTTAGATGACAAAATCAAAATAAAATGATTGAAATAGGGATTTGGAGCTTGCCCAAGCTTGAAAATAAAATAAATTACCCAAAAACTCTAAAATACGAAGCTACAAGTCCAAAAAATGAAAGAAAAATCAAGAAAATGATTTTATATTGCATCTAGGTCTGAATGATTTTATATTGCATCTAGGTCTGATTGCTTAATCGGTCACAGTTAAAGTAGTGAAGTGCCACTTTAGTGGTACCCATGTGCCATCCTTGTCCATTTTATGGAAAAAGGGCTGCTTTTATAACCTCAGCTAAAGCGACAAGGATCCGCTAAAGCAGTCCTCCAGATGGGAGTCAAGTAGCTAAAGAGGAAAAAATAGAGATTTAGTGTCCACCACTAAAACGGCCAAAATAGTACTTTAGCGACTGCACCAGATGGGTGGTGCACCAGTTGGGACATGGAAAGTTTACAACTCTCAGTCTAACCCCTCGAGATTCATCTAAAATTTTGAGAATGCAAATGAACTATGAAACCCTATCAAATTCAATTCTCTAGACTCAATGACAACATCAGATTTTTGAAAAGAAATTGTTTTCACAAAATTGACCCCTAAGACCTAATTTCACAATCTACCAAACTGAGGGTTGAATGTGACCCCACAAGTTATAAAATCATTCCAAGCACTCTACTAACTTAAAATCAACATTCTAGAACTGTTATTGCAGTTCATTTTGCCATATGATGCACAGAATAGTAAAAGTTGGCCAAAGTCAACTATAAAACCTCTTTAATATCCAAAATGACAAATTCCCACAAATCACACTGAAATACATTGGGAACCATTACAATCATCCCCACACCGTAGTAACATCATGTAGCAACCACAGGGAGGGGTAAAATAGTCCAATCACATAAAAATAAATAATTCACAAAAAATTAATTCATTACATGGGGATTATATAATTGTTTTTGGTGAATTAAGATGATATTTACTTCATGTTTCCTATGTGTGGGATTTATTTGATGTTATTATCCTTGTACATGAATTAATTGCTTTTCTTTAATGATGTCTTACATGCATATTAATTCCAATAGTACATTGCCTATACTGAATCATGAATGGTTGACATATTAAGCGAAACCTCAGCTCACATGTACATAAATACTAAATATATTGGAGATATTTATACTAATTAGGTTGTGAACATTATATCGCCATATAATACATACATACATGATACATTAGTACCATTAAGGAAACACTAATTTTTGACAGAAATGACACTTTTACAAAATCCTCTATCATAGACCATGAGTTAGGGAAGATATATGGATATTGAGATTGGGATTGAGTATTTAGAAAGTATATGGGTTGTGAACCCCCCATGGGTCCTACCTGGAAGCATTGATATGGAGGTTATGCAATAACCTCAATCATATCACATCATTATCATCATCATTTCATTTCATACATTATGCATCGTTAGTGTTGTGCTTCTGTGATTTATTTATCACATATCTATTTGGTTTCTTTTGCGTACCTATTTACTTATTTATGTGCTATATTTAGAATTATTAGTGGAAGAGGTATATGTAATGACCCTCAAGGTCATTTCCTTGATTTGCATGCATTTCTAGAATTTTAAGCATTCTCGCAGTGTATAAGGGTTATTTATGACTTACCAAAACTATCGATTTAGTGATCGAATAATTTTTTTGGATTTTAGGTTCATTTCCCTATTTTGGAGCTTTCATTGTTTAGGATTTAGTCTCAAACCAAAATTCCTAGTAGATGACCTCGAATGAGAATTTGGATAGTTACATCAGCTTCAGAATGAAGATTTTAGGCTAGCTAGAGCATTGGTTTGGGTCTTGATGCACCCAGGATGATTTGGACCTATTAGTCAGAAAGTTGAAAAATTGGAAATTTAGATTTGGGACCCACATTTTGTCAAAATGATATTGGATGGAAAATCTAATTGCACCATTGAATCTAAAATATTGATTTAGTATGGTTACATAGTTTGTTTGCCTATACAGGTTCATAATAAGACCCTAGGGCTTGGCGGGGACTTGGAATTTCCAAGTCCACTATTTTCAGCTAGTGCACGATGATCACCAGCCAAGGGTCCGACCGTGGTACCCCTGGCAGGCAATAAAATCACCAAGTTGGTGTGATTGGACATCTGCTGGTCACTATAGCAACTTTTGATTACCTGATCTGGGTATATAAAGCCCCCTTTTCCATGATTTTAGCTCATTATTCACCTATTTATTCAGACCTAAAACCCTAAAAAGAAGGTAAAACTTGGGATTAAGCTTGTAGATGATTTGGGGAGCTTAGTTATCCATTATTCCATGATTTCCCTTCGAATTCATGGTAAGTTTCCTTCAATTTCTTGATAAATTCTTAGAAATTAGGGCTTTGAATTCCTAAACTTTGAGGGTTGATTTGAGACCCAATTTGTGCTACATTTGTGCTAAACTTTTGAGCACAAATTCCTTATATTTTGGGGGACCTCGTGAAGGTTTAAATTTTGGATTCTTTTTATGGGCCCCATGTGTCCATTCTTGACCCAAAATTTGACCTGACCTATTATATGGAAATATAGGTCTTGTTTTACTCCTAATAATGTACAGATCATAATTTTAATAATGTAGTGGCATTTCAAAATCGTGGAGGGAAGATAAATGTTTGGTGAATGATTTAAAGATTTACAATTTGGTTTTGAGGTAGAATTCTATCTACTCTTCTCCATAAGATAATGTGTGCTATATATTACGTGTAAATATGAATTCTATGATTGATTATACGTAGAACAATGTGACTTATCCTTATTATTTAAGTTTAGGGATTTGATGAGGGATTTGACTCGTAAGAAAAAATACTTGTTATATTTCTAAGACCCTATGATTTTCTTCATATATTGAGCTAATCTGGATATGATATGATGCTAGTTTTGGGATGTCGTTTATGTGTTGGAAACATTGTTAGTATTATTAACCTTATTTAGACTATTTTAGTGATCTTGAAATTGTAAAATAGGAGAGTTGACTTAATTGTTCATGTTCTAGGTGAAATTCCTATCTTAGGGATAATTATGGATTATGTGCCATCTACAAATCAATATAGACACCTTAGCCTAGTCTAGGATAGAATTTGACTAAATAAGGAATTCGAGGATAAGAAGTGGGTTCTTTTAGCCCATATTAGGCCACGAAATATGTTAGCCCTTGTGGACTTAGTTACGAATGTTAGGCATAGTTGAGACTATTGAGCATTTACTATAAGGTTACTTTGTGAATTGATAAATGTTAATGGTTTTCTCAGACTATGACTAATGGCTCGTAGACATGATAGAGCCTTCCAATTTGATTAGACTTTTGTCCTTCTAGATGTGAGATGCCTTATTGATATTATGCCTCATATATTTGAGATGCCTTATTGATATATTATGCCTTTTAGATGTGATATTCCTCATATAAATGATTTATGGCCTACAGATATGATTGATAGCCTATAGAGATGATATGCCTCATAGTTATGCTATGGCTTATAGATATGAGATGGCTTACAAATATGATTATTGATATAAGTTTCAGATACGTATGTGGGCCTAAGGCCGTGATCATGATGTTGTGACTATTTTGGACACATTATTTGGTCGCAAGGCCATTTTAGGATATAGGTTGGGCATTCGAGAAGTGCTTAACCTTGTAAAGGATGCAGTTGTAGTTTATGAATATATTGATGCTTATGGTACCATTATTTGAATACTGGTGATGGCTTGCATAGATTTGGTATATTCATGATCATTAAATTGGTAAATGATGTGATTCTATCTAAACAACAACAACAACATACCTAATATATTCCCACCAAGTGGGGTCTGGGGAGGGTAAGTGTACGCAGTCCATACCACTACCTCAAAAATGAGATAGAGAGGCTATTTTTGATAAACCCCTGGTTCAAAATAAAACAATCTAGAAAAGGACTAATAAATTTACAAATACCATAGAAATCAACATATCTAATAATACCATATACATGATACACCAAGTAGTACAACAAAGATACAGCATCCTAAACTCATACTCTTCTACCCTAATTCGCCTCCTTCATAACTTTTTATCTAGGGTCATTTCCTCAGTAATATGGAACAGCTTCATGTCTTGTCTAATCACCTCCCTCTTCCTCATTTCTCTATATTGAGGAATCTATAACCTCCTCATTATATGGCTGAACCATCTCAACCTTACTTCTATCATCTTGGCTTCCACCAATGCCACTCCCACCTTATCTCGAATAACCTCATTTCTAATCCTATTTTTCCTAGTACACCCATACATATATCGAAGCATTCTCATCTCAACTACCTTTATCTTCTAGATGTGGTCCTTCTTAACAGGCAATAACTTCGCCCCATATAATAAAGTTGGTCTAACTACTACTTTGTAGAACTTGGCTTTAAGTTTAGGAGGTACCTCTAAATATGATCTTATTACTATTTTTCCTAAATAAGGGTTAAAGCCCACTTTTCACCTTAAAAATAGATTTCTTCATAATAATAAATATTTGTCTTAATGAATAACTTATGTGCAAGATACTAATAATGATGTTTAAAAGAGTTGATCGAGACAAATTTTGGTTTATGATTTGATACTACTAATTACTCTGTTCATGAGAGAATCCAACCCTTTCTATACTTTTATAATGATTTAGTCCATAAGTTCACTCCGGGTAATGGATTTATGGATTTATACTCTTTCTAGCCATGGCTTAAGTCTGTGCACCTATTACATATCAATGTACATATCTCTTAGTATCGATCGGAGAAAGGATGGTGGCCTTGATAATATGAATTTTGGGTAAAAATTGATGATAGACTATAGTATTGATGATATATATATTACAATGATGTCGTAAATAATGATTATTATATTTATAATGATATGTTTATATACCCGGCAAGGTCGAAGGATGATTATGATAATATGTTTATATATCCGGCAAGGTCGGAGGATAATTATGATGACATACTTACATACTAAGAAAGGTTGGAGGATTATTATGATGATATGCTTATATACTTGTCAAGGCCAAAGGATGATTATAATGATATGCTTATATAACTATCAAGGCATGAAGATCATTATAATGATATTCTTATATACCCAGCAAGGCCGAAAAATAATTATGATGATATACTTATATACCCGGCAAGACCAAAAGATGATTATGATGATATGATTATATACCCAGCAAGGCTGAAGGATGATTATAATGATACGTTTATATACCAGGCAAGGTTAGAGGATGATTATGATAATATGCTTATATACCCAATAAGGCCGAAGGATGATTGTGATACTAATTATATACCCGATTCAAGATTGGAGGATAATTATGATATTTTTTATATATTTTTCATCTATTCTTGCATGTGCATTGCCTATCACCAGTATGCGCCTATATCTATCAGCCTTTAGGGGATTTCATAGGTATGGGTGATAATTATGTCTTGTGTTGTGTTGTATGTTGATTGAACCTTCTGAGCCTGGGGCAGTGGTGGTATGTGAAAGGCTCGAGTAGGTATTGGTTGTCTAGACTGGCTGATTATTTGTGTTGTTATTAATATTGTTATTATTATTATGATCATTGTTATGGCTAGTTTGTGACAGATTAGTTACTGATTCAGTATCGAGATTTGAGGTATGATTCTATCTCTTCTATCTTATGATTTCATTATTATGCATGATTAACTCATTATTAGACATATGGATTAGAAACACTAAGTATACTAGCACTAGTTCCTACTATTATTTTGAGGTCTTGAAATGCTAGTCTAATGATTTAGGTTGTACTTTAATATGACCTTGTTTATATATATATATATATGTGTTTGTGTATGTATATCTAGATATATAAAGCTACAGTATTATGATATATCTCTTTTTCCCTTTATTTATTCAGATTGTATATTCATTCCGTGGCCTTGCATACTATTATATATCCTTATTTCACCCTTTTATTCATATATTGGTTGGTGATATATGGTATAGAGTTGAGATTCCTGAGTATAGCTGGAGTAGGATAGTTCATCCTTAACACTTTCTTAACCCTATTATGCTAGTTTCTTGGCTATGAGTATAATAGTTTCCCTTACTATCTCACAAACTTTATTATGTGATTGCTAGATATTTGGGTGTAGTTCCATTCCTATTTATATGTTTTATATATCTACATTATCTTTGGAGCTTAGTCAGTAGTCGCCTACTGTGTTCCACGTGTTTGGTACTCATACTACACTTCTGTAGCCTACAAATCATAGTATGGGTTATCATCAGTGTTGTGTGCATCGTATAAAGTAGCCCTAGTTTAGATACATAGGGTGAGCTCTTGACATTCATAGTTTTACATTCATCACTCTTATATACTAGACCAGTCTCTATGTTCTATTCAGAGATGAGTTTTATAAGTGTAATTCCCTTGGCATTTCATTTTTGTACTTTTATTATATTAGAAGCTCTTGTTCTGATACCACTAGGTTTTGGGACTATATTATGTATTTAATATTTTATTACATCTATATCACATTCTTTCCTTTATCATGGGTAGTCCGTTATAAGTTATTTTAGACTACGAGTTTGGCTTGCCTTCTGGTGGGTTATAGTAGATGTCATCATGACATGAGAAATTTGATCATAAAAAATTGGTATCAGATCTTAGGTTCATTGATGTACTAGTACAAGAGCTAAGTATTTAGTAGAGTCCTGCAGATCTATACGGAGACATTTGTAACCTATCTCTGGGAGGCTATAGGTATTTTCTTAGGAAATTAATTTGTTGAATACTTATTGTGTGTCTATATTGCTACGAGCCTCAAGCATATTCTTTGACTCTAATCTATTATAAATGGACAATGCAAGATAGTCGATAGATGCGGATAAGACTTTGACATATATTTTCAAAGCTTTAATGCAGCATCGAACTAGAGTCTGGGATGGATATCAAAGATCTTCAACATCATCCAAAGGATTTGGGGCCATCTCATGATCCATTACAGCTCATGACTACTTCATCCCTTTGAGGTTTAGCATTGGAGATCCCAAGTCTCTTTGTAGACCCCTATTAGCCAGGGATGATATTAGGTTAATGGGGTAAGTTTTCATGTCAGAGTTGGATTTATTAGTATTCGTTATGGTTCTATATTAGTTTTTGAGGAAGATATTGGGTTTTTAAGTGGGTCAGGGATATATATATGCTATATCCTTTCAAGCAACACATGATGCATGGACTTATTAGAGAACTAGCATTGCCACTTTGTTTGGCATTGAAGCACTTGATAGCAAATGGGTATTCCTTCTTTCAGGTTGTAGATTATGTAAGGGAAACAAGGAGAACATACATTAAGACTTATGGAGGTGGCGATAAAGGGCCATGCCATCTGTATAGTGTTATTAGTATTTTATCCAGGAGTGAGGATACTTCTAGTAGAGGTCAGATTCACTTGCAGCCCATTAGCACTATGTTGGTAGAATTTTAGACTATAAATGGTTCTCAGATTAGTCATGGTGATCATAGTAGGCAGAATTCTCATCAGACCTTGCAGAGATTTTGGTATGGGCCGTTAAGCTGTGGCAGCTATTTTGGATTAGAAGGGGAAGCACCTCAATGTATTTGAGGAGCTTGTTGTGGTTGTGGCAAAATAGACATTAGTTAAGAGAGTGACCCAGATGTGAGTTAGTGATTAGATAGAGTTAACATATATTCCCCAGCAGCCTAGAGTTCCTAAGATAGGCTATGATTGTGGGAAGGATACATATTATAGTAAAAAGTGCTCTCAGCATCAGTTGGCTAGCTATTTAGACTCAATTTGTGTTTCTCACCATGTTAGGGCTTACAGAGTTTACTACAATAGAAGAGAGTTCATTTAATGATCTAGAGAGTGTCCCCGACATAGGATTGCTAGTTATTCAGCTCATTGATTAGCCTCGTGATGTTGTGGAACCTTTAACTAACAATAGTCTGGTTGGCACCACGATTAATAATTCAATCGGTCAGTCTAAGTTTTGATCCATTTGAATATATTCTCTCATAGATCTATAAGGTATGTGGTTGTTGATTTTACAGTGATTGGTGTGGTTTTATTTCCATATATTTTCCTTTTTTATTGTGTATATTAGGATTTTTAAACCCATTGATCATTACATAACTTGATGAGTTCATATTGGTTATTGTGTGCCTTGTTATTGAATTCATAATTATATGACTACTACGTGGTTTATTTCTTTTAGTAGTGGATAGAGTAGATCTATATTATTATTTTCTCTCCATGGGTGTAGCATTTGAGTTTAAGTCTCATTTATCTTGGCATATTTTCCTTATTGTGGCCCTTGAGTGGTACTTGTTATTGACTTTTATTTTGGTATCGCCTATTCATTATATTGATATCGTCTATTCATTATATTGATGTTGATATTGCGGCTGCTATTGTTATCATTGCTTCATGTTAATGGTCCTTATTGGGTAACTGCCTAGACTAGTGCTATCTAGTTAGAATTTTATTCCTTAGGGTTCTCATTTAGTGGCTTGAGCAGTTATAGCCCAATTTCATGATTTTTTCCTTATAGCAATGTGAGGTTGATTGTTTTCCTCTTTTTTGGCTATGTTGAATTGATTGTGGAGTCAATTATCATATCAAAGGTAAGTTGACCTTTTGTGGTTCTATATGGTTCTAGAGTTTGCAATTTATTTATATTATATGTTATTGAGTTTGAGATTGTTAGACTTGTCTCTTGAGGTACAAAGGTTTTTGTATTGTCTATCCCTCTCTATATAGTCCATTTGCTATATTGACAAGTTTGGGATCCGTTCTTTATTTATGACTATTTGATTGATCGATAGTGGCTTGTTATTGATATCGGGAGATCTTAGATTTATCTCTTAGAGTTGTTGGGGTCATCTTCTAATATTGGCTTACCCTCGTTATTGGTGTGGAATTGGATGTCTCATTCTCACCATGACGTGATTCTCATTCTAGTAGAGTTAAAGAGTTAGAGATAGGTGATAGTTCCTGTGATCTTAAGTTAGTAAATTGGAAATTCTTTATCTTGAGTTGTTTGGTTTATTTTCTGTTAGTGGTCTTGACCTTAGCATTGGTGTCAAGATTGGTGCATTCTTCCTCAATGATGTGATTCATGGATTGATCGAGTTATGATTGTCCTACTTGGGCAGATTCAGAAAATCCCTATTTCAGAGTTTGTTAGGCCTAATAAGATCTAGTGATATGCTTTTCCTTGATAATATATGCCTATCACGATTCTTTGCAGATATGGAATGTTGGATTGATTATTTTTCAACAAAAGTTGCATTTCTATGGGTTGCTAGAGTTTTTCCATTACTAGTGTGGTTTGCAACCTTAGGGAGTTTTTGAGCATATTTTGGTAGTTTATGCCTCCAGCATATATGGAGTTGATTTCCTATATTTTTAGTCGGTGATTTACCCTTTATTATAGTTTTGTTATTTATCTAGTTTTTGATTTTAGATCGGCATGATTTAGCATAAATGTGTCTTATTTGGATAGTATGGTTGATGTGAGTATTTGACCTCAGCTTAGATTTGTTGGCTCAATTTTAGATTTGACGCCTTGGGATGGCGATTTGGAAGTTATGATAGATTTGTATTATGAATGCCTACCCATCTTCAGGTTTGGTTTGGGCAGTTGAGATCAATCAATTTAGCCTTGGTATTGAGATTTTAGCTTGGAGTTGTAGAGCTTGAGTGCAACCTTCATTTTAGACTTATCTCAGATTGGATTACATTTATACGCTGGTTGATCCTACTCTGTGGTCACCTATTTAGTTTTCTCAAATTTGGATAGATTATAGTTGATAAGTATTTAGATAATAATCCATGGACCTGGCATCGGTCCCTTCAGCTTTAACCATGGGTCTTTAGCTTTCTTTGCAAATTTTTGATGATATACTCAACCGGAGTAGTATACTTGAGTTGGATTCAGTATGTTTTCATTGTCGGTTGATAGGACATCCTGGAGTGGTTTGTTCAGTGATGAGTAGTTATGCTTTGGACTTCTAGATTTCAGTTTTGAATACCATCTGAACTAGTTTTAGTATTGGCATAGATTAAACTCCTTGATTATCTCAATTTGTGTGCCTAGATAGCGCCTTATGGGTTTTTTCTCATATTTGTTGTATGGACTTTCAGTGGATCATCTTTGGTTTTTCGAGTTCTCTGTGATAAGATTGTGCGGACAAGACTCTGGTTACATTCCTATTGGTTTAGAGTAGATAGCGAGTGTTGAATGGTAAAGAAAGGTTATATTTAGATTTATAGTCGGTTATATGACTCATGCCTTGGGTTGGTTTTGTTTGGATGAGCCTTTGTTGATTTATGTAGGAATCGAGATGGTATTCGTGTGTCGTGGTTCGAATTTGTGCACATTAGCCTTTTTTGGTTCAGTTGGATGCCAATTGATGGTTAAAGTTGAGTTTTGGTTGTTTGGAAGTGAAGTGAGAGAGCTGGTTAATAAAGAAAAACTTGTGGCAAAATTCCTTGGAAGTGTTCTCTCTTTGTGGAGGTTATCTGGGAAGTCATGTTCAAATCATGCGGGCCCAGTACCTTGTTCTTTTGAGATTTGGAGATTTTTCTATCCATTGACTTTTGCGGACAAAAGTTCTTTTAGTAGTGAAATTGTAATCCATGTTATTTTCTTGATTTATGTACATTTCCAATGTTTTGAGCCTTCCCACTGTGGCTACATATCATATATGACTTGTTGAAACTGTCGGTTCGATGATTGGACAGTTCATTTGGATTTTAGGCTCATTTCCCTATTTTGGAGCTTTTCTTGTTTAGGATTTGGGCTTGTACCAAAAAACCTAGTATATGACCTTAGATAAGAATACCAACAGCGCCATCAGCTCTGGAATGTCAATTTTAGGCTAGGTAGTTCTTTGGTTCGGGTCTTGATGCACCCTAGCTTATTTCGACCTATTAGTCAGAAAGTTGAGAAAATAAAAATTTGGGTGTAGGACCCATATTTGGTCAAAATGATCTCGGATGAAAAATTTGGCTGCCATTGAGTCTGGAACATCAAATTTAGTGTGGTTATATATTTTATTTGCTTATACGGAGTTTCAATGAATCCCGAGGGCTTGGTGGGGAATTGGAATTTCCAAGTCCACCGTTGTCAGCTAGTATATGGCGATCGCCATCATTGAGTCACGATTGTGGTTCCCTTGGTAGACCAGAAAGTGTGATCGCAACTCAATGTACAATCGCCAAGTTGGTGCGATCGGACACCTGTTGGTCGCGATAGCGACTTCTGATTACCTGGTCTAGGTATAGAAAACCATCTTTTCCACTATTTTAACTCATTGTTCACCAATTTCTTGAGATCTAAAACCCTAAAAGGAAGACAAAGCTTGGAATTAAGCTTGTAGATTGTTTGGGGAGCTTGGCTATCCATTATTCCATGATTTTCTTCGAATTCATGGTAAGTTTCTCTCAATATCTTGATAAATTCTTAGAAATTAGGGCTTTTAATTCCTAAAATTTAAGGGTTGATTTGAGACCTGATTTGTGCTCTCTGTTTGTGCTCAACTTTTGAGCATAAATTCGTTATCCTTCAAGGGACCTCGTGATAGTTTCAATTTTGGATTTCGTTAGCGGGCCTGTTGACCCAAAATTTGAGTCGACCCATCATATGGCAATATAGGTTTTGTTTTACTTCTAATAGCGCATAGATCATGATTTTGATAGTGTAGCAGCATTTTATGATCACAGAGTGAAGACGGATATTTGGTGGATGATTCAAGAATTTGCGGTTCGATTTTGAGGTAGGCTTCTATCTACTTTTCTCCGTAATATGATGTGTGTTATATATTGCATATGATATGAATTCTAAGATTAATTATGGAGAACACCGTGACTTAGCCTTGATTATTTAAGTTTGGGGATCTGATGAGGGATTTGACCCGTAAGGAGAAATACTTGTTATATTTCTAGGACCCTACGATCTTTTTTATA
The DNA here is from genome assembly GCA_030864225.1 of Capsicum baccatum var. pendulum. Lineage (NCBI taxonomy): Eukaryota > Viridiplantae > Streptophyta > Magnoliopsida > Solanales > Solanaceae > Capsicum > Capsicum baccatum. Next base: position 70,977,939 of record CM061560.1, read on the forward strand.
GATTGAGCTAATCCATAGAATGGATATGATATGATATGATACTAGGTTTGGGATGAGGTTTAAGTATTGGAAATGTGGTTAGCACAATTAACCTTATTTGGACTATTTTAGTGATCTTGAAATCATAAAATAGGTAGAGTTGACTTAATTGCTCATGTTCCTGGTGGAATTGCTATCTTAGGGATAATTATGGTTTATGTACCATCTAGAAATCAATATAGACACCTTAGCCTAGTCTGGGGTAGAATTTAACTGAATATGGAATTCGATGGTTAGAAGTGGGTTCTTTCGGACCATCTTACACCAATATTTGTGTTAGCTCTTACGGACTTAGTTGCGGATGTTAGGCATGGTTGAGACTATTGAGCCTTTATTAAAGTTACTTTATGACTTGATGAATGTTGATGGGTTTCCTTGACTATGACTAATAGCTCATAGCCATGATAGACCTTCGATTTGATTAGCATTTTGGTCTTCTGGATATGAGATGCCTTATTGATATTATGCCTCCTAGATGTGAGATGCCTTATTGATATATTTTGCCTCCTAGATGTTATATGCCTTATTGATTTATTATGCCTCCTAGATATGATATGCCTTAGAGAAAATTTATGGCCTATAGATACGATATGCCTCGTACATACGATTGATGGCCTATAGAGAAGATATGACTCATAGTTATGCTATGGCTTCTAGATACGAGATATCATTCAAATATGATTATTGATATGAGTTCCAGATATGTATGTGGGCCTAAAGTCATGATTATGATGTTGTAACTATTCTGGACACATTATTGGGCCCAAGGTCAACATCCGAGAAGTGTTTATCCTTGTAAAGGTTGCGGTTGTAGTTTATGAACATATTGATTATTATGGTTCTGTTGTCTGAATATTGGTGATGGCATGCATAGATTCGGTACATTCATGATCATTAAATCGGTAAATGATGTGATTCTAGCTAAAATATTATCTTATTATTCTTTTTCCTAAATAAGGGTTAAAGCCCACTTTTCATCTTAAAATGGATTTCTTCATAATAAAAAATGTTTGTCTTAATGAATAACTTATGTGTAAGAGATTAATAATGATGTTTTAAAGATTTGACTAAAATAGATTTCAATCTATTATTTGATACTACTAATTACTCCGTTCGTGGGAGATTTCAACCCTTTCTGAATTTTTATAATGATTTTGTCCCCAAGTTTACTTCGGTTAAAATATTTACGGATTTATACTATTTTTATCCATGGCTTAAGTCCATGCACCTATTATATACCAATATACACATCTCTCCAATATGGGACAGAGGGAGGATAGTGATATTAATGATATGAATTTCAAGTAAAACCTGATGATAAATTATAGTATTGATGTTATATATATGTTAATGATGTTGCAGATATTGATTATTATATTTATAATGATATGCTTATATAATCGGCAAAGCTGGAGAATAATTATGATGATATCCTTATAAAATCGGGAAGGACGGAGGATGATTATGATGATATGCTTATGTATCCGACAAGGCCAAAGGTGATTATGATGATATGCTTAAATACCTGGCAAGGCCAGAGGATTATTATGATGATAAGCCTGACAAGGCCGAGGGATGATTATGATGATATGCTTATATACCCGGTAAGGCCCAAGGATGATTACGATGATATGCATATATACCCAACAAGGCTGGAGGATGATTTTGATTCTAATTATATACCTGGTTCAATTCTACAGGATGATTGCGATATTGGTTACTTATTTTGCATTCATTTTTGCATGTGTTTGCCTATCACCACTATGCGCCTATATCTATCAATATTATGGGGGTTTGCATAGGTATGGGTGATGATTATGCCTTGTGGTGTATTATATATTGATTGAACCTTCTGAACCTAGAGTGGTGGGGGTACGTGAAAGGCTCGACTAGGTAGTTGTTTTCCGGACTAGCTGGTTACTCGCGTTGTCATTGATATTGTTATTATTATTGTTATGATCATTGTTATGGCTAGTTTATGATAGATTGTTTACTGAATCGATATTAAGATTTGAGGTATGATTATGGCTCTTCTATCTTACGATTTCATTGTTATGCATGATTAAATCATGATTAAAGGTATGGATTAGAAACCCTGAGTACACTAGCACTAGTTCCTGCTATGATTTTGAGATTTTGAAATCCTAGTCTGGTGACTTAGGTTGTACTTTGAGTTGACCTTGTTTATATATAAATATGTATATATATCTATATATAGCTGAGGTATTACTGTATATCCCTTTTTTCCTTCATTTATTCAGATTGTATATTTATTTCTTGACCTTGTATACTGTTATATATCTTTTTTTGGCCCTTTTATTTGCATATTGGTCAGTGATAAACGGTATAGTATTAAGATTCTTGAGTATAGATGGAGTAGGATAGTTCATCCTTGATACTTCCTTAGCCTTATTATGTAACACCCCAAATTTTTGCCTCTAAAACTTTCTTAAGTTTAGAGCTCACTGCTCAGACTACGGCTCACCTAATGAGTCGTAAGGTCTTCTTGCAAATCGCAGGGCTCGAGTCATAGGGTTACCAGTGAGGGTCGCCCATGTTTCTGTTGTGACTACTACTGGGATGTCATGAGCCATAATGATTCCTTATGAGTCGTAGGGTTCATTCCGTAGTCAAACCAGTGTAGGTGCCCAAGTCACTATTGTAGTTACGACTAGGACCCTATGAATCGCAGGTCCATGTATGAGTTATAGGGTATGACTCATAGGGTAAACAGTGAGGAGGCCCTATGTCTCTACCTACACAATGAGTCATTGCGACGACTCATAACTAGACGTCACTAGTCGTGATATGAGTCGTAGTCACTGGTGATAGTTTTTCTTGTGTTTTAATTAGGGGTACTTTGGTCATTTCCTTCTTTCCCCAATTGTGACCTACGACTTAAATATACTTTAGGGTCTTATTATCACTCTGAAAGAAATCAAAACACTTCTCTTCATTTCTTGGCCTTGTATACTGTTATATATCTTTCTTTCGCCCTTTTATTCATATATTAATTGGTGATATACGGTATAGTGTTGAGATTCCTGTGTATGGATGGAGTAGGATAGTTCATCCTTGACACTTCCTTAGCCTTATTATGTAACACCCCAAATTTTTGCCTTTAAAGATTTCTTGAGTTTCGAGCTCACTGCTAAGACTACGACTCTCCTAACAAGTCTTAAGGTCTCTTTGCGGGTCACAGGCCGCGATTCGTTGGGTTACCAGTGAGGGTTACCCATGTTTCTATTATGACTACGACTGGAATGTCACGAGTCATAATGACTCTTTATGAGTCATAGGGTTATTTCTATAGTCAAACCAGTGTAGGTGCCCAAGTCATTATTGTAGTTATGACTAGGACCCTATAAGTCATAGGTCCATGTATGAGTCATAGGGTAGGACTCATAAGGTAAACAGTGAGTAGGCCCCACGTCCCACACTATGAGACGTCGCAATGACTCATAACCAGATGTTATTAGTTGTGATGTGACTCGTAGTCTCTAGTGATAGTTTTTCTTGTGTTTTAATTTGGGGCACTTTGGTTATTTTCCTCTTTCCCCAATTGTGACCTACGGCTTAAAAACACTTTAGGGTCTTATTATCACTCTATAAAAAATCAAAATACACTTAATACACTTCTTTTATATATATGACCGAGTCTTGGTTCATGTGGCTAACACACACTAGGACCCTTTTAGCAGGGGTAGCTAAACCCATATAGCTCGTGGGTCCCCTTAGGACAGTTAAAGCTACACAATCTAGGTTAATGTTTTTATATCTTATGCTAAATCTTATTGCCTATCCCAGTATCTTATATATATATATATATATATATATATATATATACATGTAACTCATGCATGTATGTGAACATATAAATTGATATTGGACTTGATTTTGAATTGACATTATTTTATCCCTATCTTGAGTTACATGCTAGCGCTCACTCTGCTAACCATCTCTGGATGTTGTATCCCCATGCGATGCAAAGAACGAAGACACTTCTACTTTCCCTGCACGGTGATAGGTGATTTCTGGATAGCTCATAATTCAGCTTTGAAGTGGTGAGCTTCCATTCTCTAGAAAACCCTCATTTCATGGTCTTGTTTCTTTCATGCTTTGGACTAGTCCTTTTGGACTCATTTGGCTATGGTTGGGGTCATGTCCCAACTTAGGTTGTTCTTGATTACTAGAGGCTTTGTGGATTACTGTGGATTGGGATGGATGTTAAAGTTCTTAGATTTTTTCTGAGTAAGGTTCTTAACTATCTTGTTATATGTTTGAAACCCAGCTCTATCTTGTTATGTGTTCAGATTTAATCCGATGCTAGTTATATTGTGTTCTATTTGGCTAGGCAAAGAGGGAGGTCTTTGGTCCTCAGTAGACTTGAGATACTTGTCACAGCCAGGCCCTTGTTCGGGTCGTGACATATTATGCTAGTTTATTGGCTATAAGTAGAATAGTTGTCCTTACTATCACACTAGCTTTATTATATTATTGTTGGACATTTGGGTGTAGTTCCATTCCTGCTTGGAGCTCAGTCGTCAGTTGCGTACTGATTACCACGTGTTTGGTACTCATACTATACTTTTGCATCCTACAGATCATAGTACGGGTTATCTCTGGTGTTGTGTGCATTGTATAGAGCATACATAGTTCGGAGACATAGGGTGAGCTCCTAACGTTCAGAGTATTACCTTTCTCCCTCTTATATACTAGACCAGTCTCTTTGTTGTATTCAAAGATGAGTTATAACAGCGTAATTCCCTTGGTATTTCATTTTTGTACTCTTATTATATTAGAAGCTCTTGTACTGATACCACCAGATTTTAGAACTATATTATGTATTTGATCTTTTATTATATTTATTCTGTATTCTTTCCTTTATTAATTTTGGTAGTCCGCTACTAGACATTTCAAACTACGGGTTTGGCTTGCCTACTATGGGTTATAATAGGCTGCATCATGACCTGAGAAATTGGATCGTGATAGTATGAGCTACCGTTTGGGATATTTTCTAATTTCTTGTGTCATGGTAATAGTATGTATTCTATTTATCTTATTTTCTACTTTGCTCAGTTGTCCTATGATACCTATTGAGTACAAGTGGACCGTACTTACCCCTACCATGCCTTTCTAGTGCAAATCCAAGTATGAGTGCATCACGCGGCAGCAGAGATCGTGCGATTGGTTATTAACACTTTCGAGGTAGTGGTCGCTATATGTCTTAAGAGTAAACCTCAAACCTCATCCAATCTAGTTGATGTCTTTATTTTGTATTCGGAGGCAGACTTGTAGTTTTTTGAATTCAGTTGTATTTTCCAATTCTGAGTTGTAATTAGATTATTCTTACACTGTGACACCATATTTTTGGATGGTTCATTGTATCTTTATTATTCAGACTTCTGTCATTGTTGTACTTGTATGGGTCTGACTTCACTCTAGAAGTCTCACCTTGATAATTATTGTATTGTTTTCTTCTTTTGTATCAGTTTGGGCGATTGACTTGCTTATCAAGGTTTAACCGCGAAGAGTGTCATCATGACCTGAGTTTTTCGATCGTGATAGAGTAGAAAAAAAATTGAAAAAGTTTAAAACTTTTTTTGAGGGAAGAGTAGGAATAGGGTCGTAGTAAGAAAAAAATTAATTTTTTAGTGGGGGAAGGGGGCAGGTGTTAGATAAGGTAAAGAAGAAAAGTATTTTTTTTAAAAAACTAAATTTATTTATTTTTGGTTGGGGGACGGCGTGGTTGGTGGGGTAAGAAAATTTCTTAAGAAAAACTATAAAAAGTTAGAAAAAAATGGCAAGGTGAAGGGGTGGTGGGGTAAAGGTGAGGGATGTGTATGAGAAAGGTTATTTTGAAAAAGTTTTTAATTGAATTAATTTAGAAGATATTATAGAAGTATAAACAAAATACTTAAGGATATAAATGATGGAATTAGACAATGAAAAGATTATGAACAATAGAACAAAGTTTGAAAGTTTAAAAGAATAAAATATATGTGCTTAATTTTGAACTGAACGTTGTGAAATTTAAATTTTGGAATTAGAAGTTTTGCAATTGACATAATTAAGTACTTTTAGTGTTTGAAATAGAATTGAAAGATAATTTTTATTAACCCAAAAAAGTGTAGTTATTGTTGAACTGATTGATAGACTAAAGAAAATTGAACTTGAAATGGACGTGTCTTAACTGATTAAAATTACAAAGGTAAAAGTCCAATAGTAAAATTAATAATTATTTTATATTTTATATTTTATTGTTTTTAAAAATTAGTCAAAGGATCAAAATATGATTAAAGAAAATACTAATTAATGTTCTTTTCATATCAAAACATCTAAACTAATTGCAATTGGTATTAGTTATTAAATATAGTTGTAATTTCACTATTAACAATTATTTTTAATATTTCATGGACATTTGAAATATGTTTTCTTGAAATGATTAACTTTTGAAATATGTTTTCTTGAAATGATTAATCTTATAATTTAAAAGTGAATAAGCTAATACTTCCTCCGTTTCAAAAAGAATGACCTACTTTCTTTTTTAGTCCGTATCAAAAAGAATGATCCCTTTCCTTTTTTAACAACTTTTTAAATTTAACTTTCTACATGGCATGTTTAAGACCACAAGATTGAAGGACATTTTGGTACATTTGACATATCTTTAATTTAAGACCACAAGATTCAAAAGTCTTTCTTTCTTAAATTTCATGCCAAGTCAAACTAGGTCATTTCTTTTAAAATGAAGGGAGTAATTTTTACTAGATATTTTTTAAAAAAGATGCAAATTGAGTTGTATAGGACCTTACGACTCTATAGTACTAATTATGGTAAATTTCATATGCTTATTGTTTAACCCAACTTTTAAATACTAGGATCTTTGACATAACTCAAATAAGAAAAAACTCAGTAAAAAAATTGTGATAAGCATCCAGTACCCCCTCGATCTATGGCCAACATTGTTATGACACGCTCCAACTTCAAAGGGGTTCTATTATTCCCCTAAATTTAATTTTAGCATATTTTATCACCCTTTTGTGCTAACATGGCACCTCTACTACATAAAATAGAACCTATGTCAGCTAAAAAGATTGACAAAAGGTGTCATGTCAGTTAAAATGGATGACAAAAATACCTAAAATTTAGTTTCGGTGGGTAATAGGGACCCCTTGAAGTTGGAGTTATTGCGCCCAAGCGCACAAGAAAGTGTAAGTGGAACACCACATAGTAAAATGTCCTTTTGCAAGCCAAGTATTGATCCCACGTGGACGTGTTAAACAACTATCAAATTTTAGTTCAACTGTCAAAATTAAGAAAATACTTACGTAACCAACAGAGTTTGAGAGTTATAAACTGACAGTAAAGTAAATAATATGGTACATTAAAGGTTCTTGAACAACAGTGGGGAGGAACCCAGGTTTAAGGCACTACGAACAATAATACTAAGCTATATAACTTTTTTGGTTAGGTTAATTATCTTGATTTTTGGTTCCCGGGGTTGATATTTTGATTATGGCCTTCCAAACCTCTAATCAACTATTAACTTATCCCCACAACTACATCTTTGAGAGGGGATACGAGAACTAAGTTAAATGCATTCATATTTCATCCGGTAATTGAACCAATAGGGCACTTAGGTATATTATTAGCCTAAATGTAAATCATAACTACATTCAATTGAGAGATTATGATCCTATTCCATCTATCCCGTGTTTTATCCTATCGTTTCTTATTCCAAGCTCACGACAGAATTATACATGTATTCTAAGGTTTGATCCTTAAAATAGTTAATACAAGGATAAAATAACAACCAACAATGATATAAACAATAACCAACTTAATGAAGAAGCATAAATGCCCATGTTCATGGCCTTAACCCTAGATGAGGGTGTTTAGCCACTCATGGACATACACGTAATCACAATAGATTAATCCATATTATAATACAAGAATAAACTAAATTAAGGGAATAAAAACCCTAATTGAATCCTCCTCAATCGTGTTAAAATTCCCCAAGTTCGTCCAAGGTGTTTCCAATAGAGTTTAAGTGTCTTATTTATAATAGGAATAAAGTTTCACGATTTTGCTTAGCCTCTGTGCCACGCCTTTATCATGTGGATTAGGGGCTGTGGCATGCAAATATCGAGTAGGGATACTATTTTTTCCTATTCACAATGAAATCAAAGATGTACTATGCCCTTATCGCGCCATCTTGGCAGCATGGCATGCTAATGTGTCCAAATTTCCAGATTTCGTCAAGTTTAATCCAATGCATTTGGCCTTCCAGTACAAGCTTTGTGGTTGTGTTTCCTCTTCAATGACAGCTTGTATATCATCCACAAATCATCTTGATCAACTCATCAAGATTCCTATAACAATACACACCACTAATTAGAGCTCAAAACAACATAGAATCCAACTCGATGAACTAGAAAGTAACATAGCTCAAGCTAAGAGTACTAGTTTTTGCGTTTAAACTTTAACTAAGTGTTTTGACTTCAAACTCATTATGAACACACCTTAAACACTGAAAACACATAACTAAATACTTATATGCTCATTTATACAAAGATTAAATTATTACGCAAGTGATATATCCTCAATACTAAGCTAAGTAAGCGTAGATAATAACACTTAGGTGCATAAATCCACCTAAGATCATCACCCAATACTTAAAGCCTTGTTCATCCTAGAACAACTCTTCACTTTAAGAATCATATACAAGAAAGACTCCAACCTTACTACTATAAGAAAGATACTCCAGCTAGTACAACAATGACTGCACAGATAATAAGTTTCACACACAAGCATGTTAAATACAATTAAAAGCTCAAGAACACTACTTCAAAACATTATAATCTCGAGAATTGACTCACCAAGTTGGCAAGCTGATGCCTATTGCTTAACTATAGAGATCATACAAGTCACCAACTATCCTCAAACATGTGCCCTCACCACAAGCGAGTTACCCATAATCACTCACATAGATACAATTTATCACAAAATTGGGTATAAGAATTAAATTACACTCACTCTCATAAAGAATTAACAAGATGCACAAGATGAACCATAGGCTTGCCCTTAGTGTAGTACTCCACTAATATTAGAATGTTTAGGCTTAGGATCCAATAGGACTTTAAGGGTTGTAATATAGGCTAAGGGGTGGGTAGGAACTATTTTGGCCAGTAATAGTGACTATCTTCTCTAAGCGTTTTAAATACATCACACTATACATTAAGATCAGTCTCTAAACAACCACACTTCCACAACCTCTACCTTCTCATTCACTTTCGTTTTAGCCCATCTCATTAAGCTAGTTCATATTTAATGTAGAGGGAGTATTCATTATCAACTCATGATTAAATTTAAGCATAAATATTTCTTTTTTTTCATTACATTCCTCCCAACCACACACATTACTTTGTCAACATCAATAGTTATATACTTTGGGGTTTCACCTTCATGTTTTTCTTCTTCAATTTTACATGCCTTAACCTCATTAATTTTCAACTAATGCACTTAGGAGCCTTGGATCAATTTAAGGTCAATCAAAGAAAAGGAACAAGCTACATATGAGGATGCCAAAGAATATAGGCTAAAGGCTCAACGAGGCTAACTAGGATTATACATAAGGGTAGATAAAAGAGAGGGTATATGAAATATGGCTACCGAAGAAATGCCTATATCATCTCCTAAATCCACACTCTTTATTTTGATTTGCACATACACCAAGCAAGTTAGACATCAGTATGCAATAAGGAATACACATAATTCTCAATCACACATACATGCTCAAATCAAGTAGGATCATCATAGACTCTCAACCAAATAATAACAAAAATTTAGATTTAATGCAACAACACATATGATTCATGAACCTAAGACTTAGAGTCTTATAAGTAGTAATTTACCACAAACAATATGTTTTTACATTTAAACCCATTTGCATCATGTAATCATACATAGCACATAGCAAGAATATCTCACTTATTCTAACACAAAACTTTTAACATTTACTCCTAAAAAGAAAAATGGATACTGGGTTCAAAAGGTACCCCCATAGAAGAAAATCAAAAAGAACAACCACAGAGTGGGTGAAGTGTGCACCTACTAAACTGACACCAATAATTAAAAACTAACAAATAGAAATTTTTTATTATAATCTTTTTAAACTTAGTCAAAAACTAAGAAAACACATAAGAACAAACCTTATAGCATCACTTCACCAAAATCCATGAGAATTTCCCTGCCCCACACTTAAAAACCTACTTTGTCCCCAAAATAAACTCAAAAGTAAGGATACAAATACTTTTTGATGCCTTTAGTACTAGCTAGTTGTATATTTCAACACCAATAAGGTTAGGTGGACCCCATACCTAGTCTTTGCCATGCTCTTTAGCTTAGGTGTTCGATACTCAAACTTCGCATCAATCTATGACTCAAAAAAACAAAAACGATATGAAGTAAAAACTAAAATTACAAAATTGAAATACCTACCTTAACTTGGTTTCCTCCCAAGCAGTGCTTAATTTAGTGTTGCGGCATGATCTACATCACCACCTCTCAACCATTTTCCTTCATCTTCTTCCTCCAACTTGGAGGCCATCTTCTCACCCTCTTTTAGACTCTTGAGTGTGCTCACTCAAGGTCTTCATTTCTTATATCAACATCCATTTTAGGCTCTTCTTTCAACTTTACCCTATAACATAATTTCACCCGAATCCATGGGAATTTCCCCACCCCATACTTAAAACTCACTTTGTCCCCAAAGTAAACTCAAAAGTAAGGATAAAAATACTCGGTGACACCTCTAGGACTAGCTAGTAGCATCCTTGAACATCAATGAGGTTGGTTGGACCTCACACTAAGTCTTTTCCATACTTCTTAACTCGAGTCTCTAGTACTTAGATTTCCCATCTACCTGTGACTCAATAAGAACAAAAACTACGTGAAGTAAAAACTAAAAATAGTAAAATAAAATATCTACCTTAACTTGGTTTGCCTCCCAAACAGTGCCTGATTAAGTGACCCAAGATGACCTACATTACAACATCTCAACCATTTTCCTTCATCTTCTTTCTCCTACTTGCAAGTCATTTTCTTACTCTTTTCTGACCTCTTGAGTGTCCAGTTTCAAGGTCTTCATTCTTTCCATCAACGGCCTTTTCAGGATCTTCTTTTAAATTTACTTATTCAAGAATAATCGGGGGATTAGAAAACTCTAAGAGAGTCTAAAGATGCCTTTTATGGTTCACTCTCCACCACCCTATACTTATCCACTTCTATGGTGTTAATCATGAACAAGTCTTTAAAATGGAAAGATGGATTTAGTGGTTTGTATAGTTTTAAAACTACCTCTCATCATCCAATATCATTTTGATAGTTCCCTCTCTCACATCAATCAGTGCTCCTCTCGATTCCAAGAATGGACATCACAAAATTATCGTTACCCTGTCATTTACATCATAATCAAGAACAATAAAGCTAGAAGGAATAATAAACTTACCAAACTTAACGAGCACATCCTTAATGATTCCTTCGGGCTAGACTCTGGTTTGGACATATATTTATAGCACCACAGAGCTTGTCCTTAGCTTTCCCAAACCCAGAGTATTGAATATTGACAGGGGCATCAAGTTTACACTTGCCCCCAAATAACTCAAATCATGGACAACATCATTATCACCAATTTGTATGGGTAGGGTGAAACTCCCTGGGTCCTTCAATTTCTTGGGCATCTTTCTCATCACTACTAAAATGCACTCCTCAGTAAGTGCCACCATCTCAATGTCCTGTAGGTTTGTCTTGTATGTCATCACATTCTTCAAGTACTTAGTATACTTGGGCATACCCGGCAAAATATCTAAAGAAAAAAATTAATGTGAAGTTCTCTGAACGTGTCAAAGAACTTCTTAAAACAAGCATCCTCATTGGCCTTAACTTCTAAGGGAATAGTGGTGGTAGTCTTTCCCATACACTCTCAGCAACCATTTCTTTCATGTACTCAGACTTCCCTATATTTTCAGCAACTCTACTTGCAAACTGTTAAGGACCAACTCTGCATCTACCTCCTTATTTTTATTTGGAGGCTTATCAATGAGTTATTTACCACTCTTCAAGGTTATTGCCATAACTTTCTTTAGATATTCTATATAACTTGGCAATCCACGTTGGGGCCTAGTATTTTATGCCTAAGCTAATTTCTCTAACTGTTACTCCAACTTATGTTGAGCCGCTTGTTGATTTTATATTTTGGCAGCTATTTTTTCTTGCTTTGCCAAGATTGTTTTCAAGGTTTCCTTAATATTGTTGGCCTGTGTATTGTGTTACTGCTGAAATTTCTGAGTTTGATTGGCACCCCATGCATAATTTGGCTGAGTCTGCCACTTATGGTTGTAGGCATTACCATAAGTTGGCTTATGTTCATTGCTTATAAAGTTCAAAGATACAGGATTTACAGCACACAAGTCTAAATAATAACCATTGTTTCCACATACTCCACACCAAGATGGGGTCTGATGAACTGCATTCACTTGAGCCTGGGACTGATTCACACCCAATTTGCTAAATTGTGTCATTTTCTGATTCTGTAGGGCATCCAATTGGGCGGCTATGGTTGTGACGCTATCAACTTCAATCATCCTCATAGAATTTTTCACTGCACTCCTAGATCTGTCACTGTGCCAGTCTGGATTCCCTTTTCAATATAGTTCAACAAGTTATAAAGCTCATCGTATGTTTTATCCACAACCTGACCACCTGTAGCTAAATTTAGCCAAATTTTTGTATTATGGTCGAGAGCATATACAAAGGTGCAAGCTAATACCTCATTGAACTATTGATGATGTGGACAGTCCCAGAGAAGAGATTTGAACCTTTCTCAAGCATGATAAAGGTTCTTACTTCGTAATCTTGCAGTCTTGCTGGATGGGAAGTAATGAAAGATAAATTTTTGAACTAAGTCATCCCATGTAGTGATGGAACGTTTTGTCTCAAAATTCAACCACCTCTTTACTTCCCCCAAAAGTGAGAAGAGGAAGAGTGTCAGGCTCACAAAATTAGTGGATATCCCAGTGGGTATGAATGTGTCACTAATCTCCAAAAAATTATGCAAGTGAACGTGTAGATATTCATGTGACAAGTTGGTAAACTACCCACTTCTGTGCAAAAGTTGCACCATGTTATGTTTCAATTCAATCTACCTCCTACAATGGATCATTGGATGGCAAAAGTAATATCTGTCGCAAGTGGGGTTACTACTTCACGAATTGTCTTGCGGGCTGGAGGATCTTCAGCCATGGGTGCAAGAATAGGTTCTTCTGGTAAATTTGCTAGATTTGGTAGAGAAGGGATGTTTCTCTCCTCAATTAGTGTAAGAATTTCTTGGGTTTGGGATATGGTTCAACCAACTCCCTATCGCTTTCTAGCATACTAACTTTTCAAACCTGTGCCTGTAAATTCAAAAGATAAGATCAAGTAATTAACACTTATGAAATCAAAAGGCAGAACTAAAACTAAAGAAGTTTCCAATGTACAAGTCCCCAGCAACGGCACCAGAGATTGTTGCACCCAAGCATACACGTAAGTGTATATTGTCCACCAAATAGTAAAATAGCATTTTACAAGCCAAGTATTGATCCCACAGAAACTTGTGTTAAACAACTATCCAATTTTAGTTCAAATATCAAGATTAAGCAAATGATATAGTAACCAAAAGAGTTTGCAAGATACAAACTAAGAGTTAAGTAAACAATACGGTAAAGAATTTGAGAGTTATAAACTAAGAGTAAAGTAAAAAATATGATAAATTAAAGGTTGTTGAACAATAATGGGGAGAAACCCAGGGTTAAGGCACTACAAACAATCATACTAAGCTATATAACTTCATTGGTTAGGTTAATTATCTTGATTATTGGTTCTCGGGGTTGATATTATGACTTTGGCCTTCCTAACCTCTAATTAACTATCTAACTTAGCCCTACAACTACATCGTTGAGTGAGGATGCAAGAACTAAGTTAAATGCACTCATATTTGATCTCGTAATTGAACCAAATAGGGCACTTAGGTATATTTCTATCCTAAATGCAAATCATAACTTCATTCAATTGAGAGATTACAATCCTATTCCATCTATCCCATGTTCTATCCTATTGTTCCTCCTTCCGGACTCATGACAAAATTATGCATATATTCTAAGGGACACAAATCCTTAATATAGTTAACACAAGGATGAAAGAACAACCAACAATGATTAAAACAATAACCAACTCAATTAAGAAGCATAAGTTTTCATGACCCAACCCTGATCCTAGTCGTGATGGGTATCTCAAGCCCACCATCAGCTGGAGACCACCCCCTTAGCCTAGCCAACCAAAAACACAATAAAATAAATAATGGAAGCAACCCAAAAACACACATGGAAGATAAATAGATAACTCAATAGGAACTAAGAATCAATAAACAATAACCACCCACACTTTATCCACAAAAGCATCTAAATCGAAATACCAAGTTAGGTCGGAATATGCCCCCGATCATAGCCAAAAAAGGAATCCAAAATATAAAAAGTAACTGATGGGATTTTGGTACTCATAAAGAAAGAAATGAATAAAGAAAGCAATGAAATGTCCAGCCTTCCAGAAGATGGAGGCTCACCACTTCAATGCATGGGGGGTAAAAGAGGTGCCTTCGGACCATATATTATGAAATAATATCACGTCCTAGGACGGTTAACGGGGTGAGCGAAAGTATGCAACTCGGGGAAGGGATAAAATAATTCCAAGTACAAATTATTCCAAACACCATATACATACATTCATATAAATATATATAAGATGCGGGATAGGGAACCGAGTTTAGCATGAGATTTAAAACCATTAACCTAGAATATGTAGCTCTAACCGTCATAAGGGCACCCACAGGCAATATGGGTTTAGCTCTCCTTACTGAAAGGGTCCTAACGTATGTTAGCCATACGAACTAGTTCCAGTATTGGTTTCTCTAAGACCTCCACCTTCCACGGTAAGCTACACAACCCTCTTTAAGCCCAAATTAAAACATTAGCACATAACTCATCCATTAAACCAAGAATTCATCCATTAAGGCATTTACCAAATGATATCGTCTTATCAATTGAACTTACAAGCCAATTACATTATGTTATTCCAAACCAATTAGCCAAATAGACTCCAAAGTTCCAATTTAGAAAACAATCAATACCCATCAAGGCCTTTTAAAACCCATTTAAAACAAAACCATGGCTACCAAGGCCTTCCAAAACCACTTTTATCCATTTATCCAATAATGCAATACAATATTTTAGAAAAGTAAGCAAAACTATGTAATTGTCCATATTTCAAAACCAATTATGCAAGTGGGTTGATGTTAATACCAATTCAAAACCAAAACCATAATTTTGTGGGAATGCCATGACCTATATCCCATCCACTATGCACATGCATCCAATTAATTCAAAACCACAGGTTAAAGCATGAATGATAATTCCAAAACCACGAGAAAACCATCCAAGTAACAACCATTCAAAAACCTCAGCCCATCAATCAAAGCCCATAATTTAAAATCACATAAATAATGATTAAACACATAACTTTATGAAAAAATAGGTTAGGGAAGAGATAGATTCCTGAAAACACCAAGATATATGTGGAGGAGGCCTCAATTTGAACCCTAGGTGCTCAATCCTTAGAAACCCTGGCTTTGTTCTTAACTTGGAAATTTGAGAGAGAAAAGAGTAGTTTATGATTTTATGAGTGGTGAAAATAAAATCCCTTAAGTTTTTCAAGGTCGGGGGTTTCAACTGTAAAGAAAGGGAAATGACCAAAGTGCTACAAAATAATAGTGTAAAAAATAGCTCTCGGTCATTACGGTTCAGGTGATGACTAATAATGATTGGCTATGAGTCATTGCCTTAACTCGTAGCTTAAGTAGAGAGTTTGGGTATCTTCATTGGTATGGTCACAAGTCACACCCTATGACTTGTGACCTGAACTTATGACTCTTGAGGCGCAACTCGTAACCACAATAGAAATAATCGACCATCTTATTGGTCGGTCTATGACCAGCACAATATGACTCGTGAAGACAGACTACAACTCATCACCTCAGTCATAGTCTAGATAGTAATTACAATCACACAAGAAAATTTTAGAGCTCAAAACCTACGGTATTACATTACACCCCCCTTCCCCCCAGGATCATTCATCCTCGTATGAGAAGCCAAGGCGCCTATTAGGATGAATACAAGACATAAGACAACCACAAAACCATGAACAAAATCTGGAAAGTGATAAGAGCAAAAAGAAACTCATAACTCAAACACTTTCATCCAATGTAGGGAACAAGAATGAATACTTGGAATTCATGTCCTCTTCAGCTTCCCAAGTAGTTTCTTCCACCTTTTGATTACTCCAAAGGATATTCACCGAAGCTATATCGTTCGTCCTTAATCTACGGAATTATCTTTCCAAAATGCCACTTTGGACTTCCTTATAAGACAAGGAATTCAAAATACCAGCATCCTCCGTAGGGACAATCAACGAAGAATCACTCACATATTTCTTCAACATTGACACAAGGAATACCGAATGAATGAAACCTAAGCTAAAGGCAAATTTAACTCATAAGAAACATTCCCAACTCTCCTCAAAATCTTATATAGACCAACATAACAGGGACTAAGCTTCCCTTTCTTTCCAAACTGCATCAATCCTTTCATAGGAGAAACCTTTAAAAACACCCAACCACCTATATCAAACTCAACTCCCTTTGCATCATATGCGCATAAGACTTTTGGCGACATTGGGCAGTCTAAAGTCTTTCTCTTATAACCTTCACCTTCTATATGGTTTGGTTAACCAAGTAAGGACCATAAAACCTAGCCTAACCAACCTCAAACCAACTAATAGGAAACCTATATCACCTACCATAAAGATTCTCAAATGAGGCTATCTGAATACTTGAATGATAACTATTATTATATGCAAACTCAATAAGAGGTAAATGATCTACCCAACTTCCCTTAAAGTCAATCACAAAATCCCTTGGCATATCTTCCAAAGTCTAAATAGTATGTTCTACTTATCTATCTACTTAGTCCCCAAACCTTTCTAAAACTAACACCAAAAGTGAGAAGAGAATTTTGTAGCTCGACCTAAAATAATGGACACAATTCTCCATGTAATCTAACTATCTCCTCAATGAAAAACTTAGCATAATCCTCTCTAGAGTAGGTAGTCCTCATAGGAAAGAAGTGAGCAGACTTAGTCATCCTATCCACAATGACCCAAATTGAATCAAATTAATTATGAGACCACGAAAGACCTATAATGAAATCCATACTAATCATCTCCCACTTCCACATGGGAAACTCTGTCTCTTGAGACATACCACCAGGCCTCAAGTATTCTACCATAACTTGCTGACAGACCATACACTTATCCACAAAATTTGCTACATCCCTTTTTATATTATTCCACTAATAAATCTCCCACAAATCATGATACATCTTAGTGGAAAATAGATGAACCATAAACCTTGATTCAAGAGCCTCAATCAAAATCCTTTCTCGCAGCCCATCAACTTCAGGAACACACAACCTACCCTAATACCTTAAGATACCATCTTCCCCAATGTCAAATACCATAACCTTATGATATTCCATATCATCCTTAATCTGAATAAGAATGGGATTCAAAGACTACTTCTTTTTCACTTTAACACCAAGAGATGATTTAACCACTTTTTGAACAATCACCCCTCCATTCTCAGAGTCCAAAAGGTTATTCCTAAATTTTCCAATAGGTGAATATCATTCACCAACCCTCTTTTATCCTCATCTATATGAGATAATATCCCTATGGACAACCTTCTAAGAGCATCAACAACCACATTAGCTTTACCTGGATGGTAGTAAAGACTCATATTATAGTTCTTAAGTAACTCAAGCCACTGCTTCTACCTAAGATTCAACTCTTTTTGAGTAAACACATACTGCAAGCTCTTATGCTCAGAATAAATATCCACATGCACCCCATATAAATAATAATGCCAAATCTGTAAAGAAAAAAGCATAGCCACCAACTCTAAATAGTGAGTTGGATAATTCTTTCATGAACCTTAAGTTGCCTAAAATCATAGGCCACAACCTTTCCATGTTGTATCAAAAAACAACACAATCCTACATGGGATGCATCATAATACACCACGAATCCATCAGTACCCTCGGGCAGGGTCAAAACTGGCATAGAAGTCAAATTTATCCTTTAATTTCTCAAAGCTACACTTACAAGCATAGAACTACAAAACTTTATCTTTTTTGAGTCAACTTCGGCAACAGAGTGGTAATTGATAAAAGGCTCTCCACAAACCTCCTATAATACCCAGACAAGACTAAGAAACTCTAAATATCAATTGTAGTCGTGGGTCTAGGACATTACTTAACTGTCTCAACATTTTGTGGATCCACATTGATCCCCTCACTAGAAATATATCCAATAAAAGTCACAGCATTCAACCAAAACTCATACTTAGAAAACTTAACGTACAATCTTTGATCCTTAAAAGACTGCAACAAAAGTTAGAAAAGATTGGCATGATCCTTCTCACTCTTAAAATACACCAAAATATCATCAATAAATACTATCACAAGCAAATCCAAAAACTGTCTAAACACCCAATTCATCAAATCCATAAATATAGCCAGAGCATTAGTCAACCCAAATAATAGAACCAAAAATTCATAATGGTCATATTGAGTTTGAAAAGCAGTCATGGGAATATCAATTTCCTGAATCTTTAACTGATGATAACCCAAATAAAGATCAATCTTAGAAAAACATCTATTAGCCTAAAGCTGGTCAA
Source organism: Capsicum baccatum var. pendulum (assembly GCA_030864225.1). Lineage (NCBI taxonomy): Eukaryota > Viridiplantae > Streptophyta > Magnoliopsida > Solanales > Solanaceae > Capsicum > Capsicum baccatum. Next base: position 70,996,861 of record CM061560.1, read on the forward strand.
AATGATCCATAAATTATAGGAAGAAGGTACTTATTCTTCACTATCACCTTATTTAACTGGCGACAATCTATAAACATCTGAAGAGAACCATATTTCTTTTGCACAAAAAGAATGGGAGCACTCCATGCAAAAATACTAGGATAGATAAAAATCTTATCGAGAAGATCCTTTAACTGGTCCTTTAGCTCAGTTGGAGCCACTATAAGGAAGAAAGGAAATAGAATGTGTATCCTATAGAAGATCAATACCAAAATCTATTTCCCTATTGGAAGGAAACCTAAGAAGGTCATCAGAAAAAACCTCAAGAAATTCATTCACCACTGAGATAGATTGCAAAAAGGAAACCTCAGATGTAGAATCTTTAACCCAAACAAAATGATATAGATACCCCTTGGAAATTAAATTACGGACTCTAAGATAAGAAATAAACCTCTTTTTAGGCACTAAGGAACTTTTTCTCCCATTTGATTAGAGATTCATTAGGAAATTGAGACTGACCTTTTGGGTCCTACAATCTAAAGAAGCATAGCACGAATGAAATACAATTCATCCCCAAGATCACATTAAAATCTACAATGTCATGTTCTACCAAACCCACCAAGGTCTCCTTAAGAGAGATAAACACGACACAACCCCAATAGATTTTCCTATCCACAACAGAATCACCCATTAGAGTAGAAATATAGAAAGGGTCAAAAATAGTTTCAGGACCAAAACCAAAGTACACAACCGTATAAAGGGTCACATAAGAGAAGGTAGACCCCAGATTAATAAAATAATGAACATCATAGGAGAAGAGTTGTAACATACCAGTGACAACATTAGGATATGCATCAGATTCCTGATGAGTGAAAGCGCATAAAGATGATTCCAGCCAGTGTTGGTACCAGAAGTTGCATCCTTTAGTGCAGAAGCCAAAGATGTGGCAACTAGAACCTTATTAACCCCAGTGGCTACTTTAGCTACAGGATAGTTCCTCTGTATATGTCCAGACTAACTGTATTGAAGCCCAAGTTCCTTCCCTCATCATAATAACCACGGTGATGTTTTCTAGAAAATTACCAAAGAGGATAAGGTGGGGCTGACTGAGCTTCACTAGCCTGAGACTGGGCACCCGATGACTTATGACCACTACTAGCCTGAAATCAATGATTATCAGATGGCATAGAATAAGGATCACTAGCCGATGAATATGAATTGGAATTTCCCTAAGCCTTTTCCTTAGTCTACTGCCTACTATCTCTCCTACTATTCTACTAATTCATCCCCCGCTTTGAATTCCTAAACTTCTTGTTTTGTCTTTTCCTTATTTCAACATGCTTCCTCTTTTCATCTTCAACTTATTGCATATAAACCACATGCGTGGAGATATCCATATCATTGTTCAATACTACAGCCTTACATTCCAATACCAAGTCATAAGATAAACTAGAAGCAAACTTCCTCATCCTAGCCCTCATACAAAACACGAACTCTGAAGCATAATGAGACAATTGATGGAACTTTAGGGCATACTTCTTCCCGCTTATCCTACCTTTCCTCAAGTTCAAAAAATCTTTGGCCTTGGCCTCTCTCAACTTCTGAGTAAAGAAACAATTAAGAAAGACACTTGAAAATTCCTCCCACATTGCACGCGCAGCATAATCACCCCTTAACTGCACCCATTTTTATATCACTGATAAGAAACATCCTTCAATTGATAAGCAACAAACTGCACACCCTCTATATCAATAACATGCATTACTTATAAAATCTTCTCCATCTTATTAATGAATTCTTGAGGATCCTCCATAACCTTAGTGCACATAAAGGTTGGGGGATCCAACCTCATAAATTAACCAACCCGAGTAACCTCAAATGGATCCACAGTAGAACCAAAAGAACCAGACTAAAGTGACTGAGAGGCCACCAACTGGTTAAAAAAATGAATAGACCGATGGAACTCTACATTAAAAATATCTCCCTAAGATGACTGAACATGAGTGTCACCAGTCGAGGAAGGACTGGTGGGGACTAGTGGAACCCCAGATGGAGTAGTACAATCAAAAGTAGTGTAACGCCCTAAGTCTGTACCCCGAATGCTACACGATGCTTATAATTTAAAAGGATCATAAGCTAACCCATGACTGGTACCTACTGGAATAACTAAATAACAATACTATAAAATACAGAATTTTGTCAGAAATAGGCATAAGGTTCAAAATTGAAAATCAATTACTGAATACTGAAAATAATACTATAAATTGAATATAAGTCTAAAAAACTACTCTAGTCTGAAAAGCCTCCATTGTTTGAACAAAGAGTTGATGGGACATGTCCCCAACAAACTCTGATTACTGAAATAAACTGAGTACTGAAATACTAGAATAATAAATTTTTCTTCGAACAATAAGGACTCACCACTAGTCTTTTGCTAATGGATTGGGCTACTAAGTTAGATTAGGAGCCCGTACGTCTGAACCTATGATATAAGACATCATAGCATAAAAGAAAGGTATAGGTCAGTACTTCAAATGTACTTCTATGCCAAGTGGGGTAGGCTGAGATACATGGATTCATATGCATAAACCACACAGACTGCATAACATGAGTATAACTGAATAAGAGTACATGCATGAATACGTAAACTGTAACTGGGGTCATGGTAACAATGAATACTGAGTTTTGAATCACTGGTTTACTGATATCTTAGTTTACTAATACTTTATTACTATTAACTGAGTGACTGTATCTGACAGTCCTGATTCTGTGGAACTATTCTGAGTTCTATACTGAACTGAGTGACTATGTCTGACAGTCTTGATTTCTATAGAACTGAACTAAGTTCTATTTTGAAGACTAAAACTGGGACTATGGGAGGTAATCATCTAATCGATATACCCTTCTCTGATTTGATTGAGGTCCTACCTGTAATCCCAACTGGAAGGGTGTCAGTACCATGCCACGAGTAATGATAAGCTCAGTCACCTTTATCTAGCAGTTTCTCTAAATTAGAATGGTTGTACCCTCAACTGGTAGGTAGGACACCTTATCAACCCTCAACTAGAAGGTTGATGTCTCAACCTATGTTTGCTACATAGTTCTGGAACACAAGGATGGATTCTAAGGATCACACCCTCTACTAGCAGGTGAGTCCCCATCCTTGGGTTTACTCGATGATGAATCCTACTCCTAACTGAACAGATACTGGACTAAACTCTAAATTGTTCTAGGCTAGACTGAACTGTGACTGATCATGTTAATTAACTGGGATGAACTGAGTTCATTGAATTCTGAACTAAACACTAACTGTGTTTTGAACTAATTCCTGAACCACTGATCATGATATGACTGATACTATTCTGTAATTGACACTGGATCTAGCTATACAGCTAAATTATCGAGTATTAAATATCCACCAGGACTCGATAGCATGAAAAGTAAATCACTGCATAACTTTAGTAGCATAATGGTTCTAGTTTGTTAATAATACTTTCACTTAGACATTTTTTCAAACACTTGATATACATGAGCTTGTGCATGATTGAAATCACATAATAACATTTTATGCTTGGACTAATCAAATCACATAAATATTTTGACAAACACTTAGGGAGCATGGGTATTTCATATATCACTAAACATGTAGTAATATCATGGATTCTACATTTAACTTACAATTCAAGATTTTGACATGTAGTTCACAAAATTCAATTCACAATTAGACTAGTTTGCACAAAACTTAGGACAAAACATGGAATTAGATCACCATTAACATCATAATCATTTACACATTCAAGATCTAACATGAAATCCATGAAATCAACTAAATTGTATATTAAAGAGTTTCTTGAACTCCAAGGGTGGAAGGAGACCCTTGGATGAACACTTCACATACCTTGGTATTTAAATTTGCGAAGAATGATGGAGTGTTCTTGAAGGTTGAATCTTGAATTGGGGATCCTAGGGTTTGCTTCTTGAGAAATTTTGAGAAAAATGAATGGATTTTGCCTCAAAAGGGGCTTAATCTCATGTTTTGGGGGATGAATTAGGGTGGGAAAAGACCTAATTACCCCTGAAGACGTAGATTTTTAATGGTTGAAAACTGATTTAGTAATACACAGACCAACACGCTGCATCGTTGGCATCAACGTAATGGTCAATGCGTCATATCAAGTCTACATCAGTTCACTGGAATTTGCACTGGAAGCTGAAGAAAAATATTCATCGATGTGATGGGCAACACAACGCATCGAGATCGCATTGATCCACTGGTTTGAGCTTTCAAAAGTGATCCAAACGAAGTCCAAAAAATATAAAACTTGTCTAGGAGCACCCACTGACATTCCTAATCATGATTCAACCTAAAAATCATTACGTTAAGGTCATGAGGGTAGTGAAATAGAGTCGTCAACCTATGAAGGCTAAAATAACACTAAGTCTGAATACTTAGCTAAAATTTTCTAAGTCTGGGACCCCTTAACAAGTTTTAAAAGACTGAGTTAAGATTAGGATTTTGTGGGGTCTTACAATAACTTCCCTTCGGGAATATTCATCCTCGAATGAGACTGACTAAGCTGGGAATACAAATAGACTGAACTTAGATACAGGATATGCACAACTGCAACATGATTTCATAACTGACACTACTGATATGCTGAAATTTTGTACTGAACATGCATATCTGATGCATGAGTACAGAGTTGAACATGATTCAACTGAGTTTCTCATGGTGAACATGCATATATGATGAATGAAGTCACAACTGAATATGTAATGGTAACTGTTACCAAGTCTATAAAGGAAAATCTAAGCATGGAACTGAGCAAGTTCAAGGAAAAACTGTTACCTTGGGCTGAGTCTGAGTTGGCGGGGAATTGGTGAGGATACTTGGTCCACATATCTTCTTTTTCTTCCCAAGTAGCTCTCTCAATGGACTGATTCCTCCAAAAAACTTTGACTATAGGGACCTCTTTGCTCCTCAGTCTGTGAATCTGATAATCAAGGATTTCGATTGGAATCTCCTCATAAGAGAGGTTGTTCTGAATATCTATGCCCTTTATAAGGACTATGGTTGTCGGGTCACCTATACATTTCTTAAGTAAGGAGACACGAAACACTGGGTGCACTGAAGTTAAGTCTAAAGGCAACTCAAGTTCGTAAGCTACCTTTTCAAAATGGTTGAGAATTTGGTAAGGATTGACATATCAGGAACTGAGTTTCCCCTTCTTTCCAAACCTCTTCACTCATTTCGTAGGAGAGATTTTCAAATACACATAATCACCAATCTCAAACTTGAGATCCTTTTTGCATATATCTGCGTATGATTTTTGTCGACTCTGAGTTGTCTTAAGCCTTTCCCTGATCAACTGAAACTTTTTTAAGGTGTCAAACACCAAGCCAGGTACAACCACTATGGCCTCACCCACTTCAAACCAACCAATGGAGATATAATTCCCATCCCATAGAGCACCTCAAATGGAGCTATTTGAATGCTGGAATGGTAACTGATGTTATATGCAAATTCAATCAAAGGAAAGTGGCCATCCCAATTATCTTCAAAGTCAACGGCACATGCTCACAGCATATCCTCTAAAGTCTGAATGGTCCTTTCTACTTGACTATCTATCTGAGGGTGAAAGGTTGTACTAAGGTAGACTTGGGTACCAAGACCCTTTTGGAATGCCTTCCAGAAATAAGAGGTGAAATACGTACCTCTATCTGAGATAATGGACAATAGAATTTTGTGTAACCTAACCAACTCTCTGACATAGAGCTTGGCATAGTCCTCGGATGAATAAGAGGTATGGATTGGTAGGAAATGAGCTGATTTGGTCATCCTATCTACATTGACCCAAAATGAATTGTGTTGACAATGGGTGCGAGGCAAACTCATCATAAAGTCCATGTTCACTTCTTGTTATTTCCAGATGGGAATACTGAACTTCTACATGGACCCACTTGGATTTTTATGCTCAATCTTAACCTACTGACATGTTGAGCATGTATCCATAAACTCTGCAATGTCTCTCTTTATCCCACTCCACTAATATATCTCTCGCAAATCATGGTACATCTTAGTGGCCCCTGGATGAATAGAGTAATGTGCACCATGCGCTTCTACAAGAATCCGTTTACTCAAGTCATCTACACCTGGCACACATAGCCGACCCTGACAACGCAATACACCATCTCCTCCTTGGGAGAAAACCTCTATCTTTTTATCTCTAACTTATTTTTTCAACTTAACTAGACTGGACCCCCATCCTGCTTTTTCTTTACCTTAGAAACCAGGGATGATTCTGAACTACTCTACACCCATACATTACCTTCTGCTTAATCAACTAGGCAAACACCTAGTCAGGCAAGCTAATGAACTTCCTAAGCTAACTTCCTCTTACCATCATCCATATGAGCAACACTACCCATAGACATCCTACTAAGAGTATCAGCCACTACATTGGATTTACCCGGATAATACAGGACCCTTATGTCATAGTCTTTCAACCACTCTAGCCACCTTCTCTGATGAAGGTTTAGGTCTTTCTGAGAGAATACATACTGCAGGCTCTTATGTTTGGTGAACACATCAATGTGCACTCCATATAAATAGTGCCTCCAAATCTTTAAGACAAGTACTACTGCTGCTAACTCAAGATCATGAGTAGGATAGTAATTTTCATGGGGCTTAAGTTGTCTAGAGGCATAGGCTATGACCTTACCTATTTGTATCAAAACACACCCCAAACTAACTCTGGAAGCATCATAATACACAACAAAGCCATCTGAATCTGACAACTTAAGCTTGATTTTTTCTGAGTCAATCTAGACATAGGGATGCAATAGACTAAAATCCCTTAACAAACCATCGGTAATAGCCGGCCAAGCCTAAGAAACTCTGAATATCTAATGGAGAGATGGGTTTGGTCCAATTTCTCACTGATTTTGTATTTTGGGGACCAACTCTAAGGTCATCACCGAAAATGATATGGCCGAGAAAAGCTACTGACCTTATCCAAATTTTGCACTTACTAAATTTAATGAATAACTGATGGTTTCTGAGAGTCTATAATACTATTCTAAGATGGTTTGTATGATCATTCTCACTGCGAGAGTAGACAAGGATGTCATCTATGAAGACTATGATGAACATGTCCAAGTACTGCCTGAACACACGGTTCATCAAGTCTATGAAAGTTGTTAGGCATTAGTAAGACCGAATAACATGACTAAGAATTTGAAGTGACCATACCAAGTTTTAAAAGCTATTTTTGGAATATCATATTCTCTAACTGTGAGCTAATGATAGCCTAATCTGAGGTCTATCTTTAAAAGTAATTTTTCACCCTGAAGTTGATCAAATAAGTCATCTATTCTGGGAAGGGATACATGTTCTTGACTGTGACTTTATTTAACTAATAGTAGTCAATACACATTCTAAGAGAACCGTCTTTCTTACATACGAATAAAATTGGTGCACCCCACACAGACATACTAGGTCTGATGAATCCCTTATCTAGGAGATCCTTTTGATGTACTTTTAATTCTCTAAGTTCTACAGGTGCCATTCTGTATGGAGGAATAGATATGGGCTGAGTATCTAGAAAAAAGACTATTCTGAAGTCGATTTCCCTTTTGGGAGGAACTCCGGGAAGATCTTCAGGAAATATGTTTGGGAATTTACATGCTACTGATACTGACTCAAGAGTAGGGGTTGCTGAGCTAGATTCTTAGACTCAGACAAGATGGTATACACATCCCTTAAATATCATTTTCCTTGCCCTAAGGTAGGAAAAAAGATGACCCCTAAGTGTTGAAGTACTACCCCTCTACACTAGGATGGGATCATTCGAAACTAAAATTGGACAATTCTGTTTCTACAGTCGACTGAGGCATAGCAGGAATAAAACCAATCCATGCTGAGAATGACATCAAAATTAGTCATCTCTAATTCAACTAAGTCTGCTGAAGTGACTTTCTAAAATACCATAACCGGATAGTTCCCATATACCCACCGGGCTATAATAGATTTACCCACTGTGGTAGAGACTGAGAAAGGCTCTGCTAGAATTTTGGGAATGACTCTGAAATCAACAGTTATATAAGGAGTAACAAAGGACAAAGAAGCTCCTGGATCTAGCAAAGTATAAACATGTAAATGATAAACTTATAACATACCAGTGAATGCATCAAGAGTACTTTCCTAATCCTGTCGGGACTGAAGAGCATAGAGTCTATTTGGCCATTATCCAATGGTACCACTAGAAGCGGCACCCTGCTGATTCAGGCGATCGGACTGAGCTGAGGGACATTTATACTGACCTTGATAACCTAACTGGAATAATCTCTAACTCTATGGCCTACCTTTCCATACCTGAATCATACATCACTCATAGCTCTGCAGACACTCTGATGATTTTTGCCACACTTTTGGCAAAGAGAATTTGTTCGTCACTGCTAACACTACCCCGGGTTTTAGGGCTTGATGCCCTATATCTATTGTCGTCTTTGAATTTTTGCATGGGAGCACTGGATGAGGACGAGGCTGGAACTGAGGATTTCAGGCAGAACTGAGAATGATTCCGACCCTCTGACTTAGGCTGAGCAAAGCTAAAACTACATGTTCTTACTCTCTTGTTCTCCCTCTTCTTCTCCATATTCTTAGCCTACTCTATCTGTTGAGCATGGACCATGAGCTTGGATATGTCCATCTTTTTAATAGACATTATGATCCTACACTTCTTAACCACACTATTAGACACGCCAGACATAAACTCATCCTGGACCTGCTATCTACCACCATTGAGGAGCGTATCTAGCTAATTGAGTAAACTTAAGAGAATAATATTTCACTACCATGTTTCCCTGCTTCAGGTTAATAAATTCTAGAACCTTCACTTCCTTTAACTCCAACAGAAAGAACCTATCTAGAAAAGCAGTGAAAAACTCCTCCCACTTTATGGGCCTTGTATCTATGGCCCTTTCGGCTTTCCACTATTTAAACCATGAATGAGCCACATCTTGCGAATTATATGTAGCTAACTCAACACTCTCACTAGCTGTCACCCTCATAATATCTTTAACTTTTTACACTTAATCAAGAAATTCCTGAGGGTTCTCATCTAACTTAGACCTAGTAAAAGATAGAGGCTTCATTCGGGTGAAGGCCTGAATCCTAGCTGCAGCAGCATTAGCCACTGGGTTGGCTAAAAAAACAACTGGACGTTTATTTTGGGCTTCCACAGAATTAGCTAGGGTGGTGAAAGCTGCTCTGAATTCAGCGATTGAGACATATTCGTCCAGGGGATCTGCCTGAACGGGCTGAGGTGCTGATTAATTTCTGGTTCTACTTTCATTAGTATATTTGGGAGGCATATTCTATAAACAAAAAGGATAGAATGGATTAGACTGAGAGTTTAACTTGAGATAATGCTCACTCGCATGAGATGAATACTGAAAGAAGGGAAACTTTTCCTAAAACATCTAATAGCCTCCTATCCATAAGTGTGGCGCGCTACACACCCATGCACAAGACTCTAATAGATGGGACTTTTAGACTTCCTAGGACTCTATTAAACCTTAGGCTCTGATACCAAGTTTGTAATGCCCCGAGTCTGTACCCTAAATGCTATACTGTGCTTATAATCCTGAAGGACCAAAAGCTAACCCATGATTGGTACCTCCTATAATAACTGAATAACAATATTGTAAAATGCAAAATTTAGGAGGAAATATCCTTAAGGTTCAAAACTGAAAATAAATTACTAAATACTGAAAACAATACTGTAAACTAAATATCTGTCTGAAAAATTGTTCTATCCTCTACTATTTGAACAAGGATTTGATGGTACATATCCCCAACTAACTTCGACTACTGAAATAAATTGAGTACTAAAATACTAGATTAAAAAATCTATCCTCGAATAATGAGGACTCACCACTAGTCTGTTATCGATAAATCAGGCTACTAAGTATGATCGGGAGCCCGTGTCTCTGAACCTATGATATAAGACATCATAGTGCAAAAGAAAGGTATACATCAGTACTTTGAATGTACTAGAATGCTAAGTGAGGTAGGTTGATATGGATGGGTTTATATGCATGAACAATACTGACTAAGGTCACGGTAACAATGAATACTGAGTTCTAAATCACTGGTTTACTAATATCTGAGTTTACTGATACTTTATTACTATTAACTGAGTGACTGTATCTGACAATCCTGATTCTGTGGAACTATTTTGAGTTTTATACTGAACTGAGTGACTGTGTCTGATAGTCCTAATTTCTGTAGAACTAAACTAAGTTCTATTCTGAATATTGAAACTAGGACTATGGGAGGTAATAACCTAATCGACATGCCCCTCTCTGATTTGATTGGGGTCTAACCTGTAACCCCAACTGGAAGGGTGTCAGTACCATGCCACGGGTAAAGACAAGCTCTGTCACCCTCATCTAGCAGGTGCTCTGAATGAGAATGGTGGTACCCTCAACTGGTAGGTAGGACACTTTATTATCCCTCAACTGGCAGTTTGATGTCTCAACCTATATTAGCTGTGTAGTTCTAGAAAACAAGGATAGCTTCTAAGGATTAAACCCTCTACTAGAAGGTGAGTCCCCATCCTTCAGTTTATTTGGTGCTGAATCCTACTCCCAACTGAATTCTAAATTGTTCTAGGCTGGACTGAACTGTGACTGATCATGTTAACTGACTGGGTTGAACTGAGTTTACTGGATTCTGAACTATTTACTAACTAAGTTCTGAACTGATTACTGAACCACTAATCATGATATGACTGATATTATTCTATAACTGACACTGGCTCTAGATATACAGCTAAATTATCGGGTATTAAATACCCCCAGGACTTGATAGCATGAAAAGTAAATCACTGCATGACTTTAGTAGCATAATGGTACTAGCTTGCTAATAATACATTAACTTAGACATTTTTGTCAAACACTTGATATACATGAGCTTGTGCATGATTGAAATCACACAATAACATGTTATGCTTAGACTAGTAAAATCACATAAATATTTTAACAAACACTTGGGGAGCATGGGTATTTCACATATCACTAAACATGTAGTATTATCATGGATTCTACATTCAACTTACAATTCAAGAATTTGACATGTAGTTTACAAAATTCAATTTACAATTAAACTAGTTTGCATGAAACTTGGGACAAGTCTTGAAATTAGATCACCATTAACATCATAATCATTAATACATTCAAGATCCAACATGAATTCCATCAAATAAATTAACTTGTATTTTAAAAGAGTTTCTTGAACTCCAAGGGTGGAAGGAAACCCTTGGATGAACACTTCACATACCTTGGTATTCAAATATCCAAAGAATGATGGAGTTTTCTTGAAGGTTGAATCTTGAATTGGGGATCCTAGGGTTTACTTCTTGAGAAATTTTGAGAAAGATGAAAATTAATTTAGCACTGTGCAGACCGATGCGTTGTGTCATTGGCATTGATGTGATGGCCAACGTGCCACATCGAGTCTATGTCAATTCACTAGAATTTACACTGGGAGCTAAAGGAAAATATTCATTGACGCGATGGGAAATGCGGCACATTGAGATTCCATCAATCCACTGGTTTGAGCTTTCAAATGTGATCTAAATGAAGTCTGAAAAAATCTAAAACTTGCCCGGGAGCACCCATTGACATTCCTGATCATAATTCAACCTAAAAATCATTACTTTAAGTTCATGAGAGTCATTAAATAGTGTCGCCAACCTATGAAGGGTAAAATAACACTAAGTCTAAATACTTAGCTAAAATTTTCTAAGTCTAGGACCTCTTAAAAAGCTTTAAAGGACTAAGTCAAGCTTAGGATTTTGCAGAGGTATTATAAGTAGGGACCCTAGACCCGGTGTAACACATCAAAAATGGTCCCGAGATATCACACGGTGCTTTGGACCACAAGTGATCCCAAGCTAACCCATGGACTGGTATACTATTTAGCAACTGATTAAATATGTATAAAATGACTAAGTTTACTGTGTGGAAACATAATAATTATGAAATCAATGAAAGCATAATACTTATACAATTTTACATTCTAATAAATTCTGAAAAGAGGGACTGAAATTACATGACTGACTCGAACAGATGTCTGTGAAGCCTCTACTATACTGACTATAGATAGTTGGGATGTGAATCTAACTACCACTAATCAATACATATGAGTAAGAAATTAAAGTACATAAATAACATCTGATTAAATTCCTCAAAGTAGAAGGGCTCATCATCTGCTGGCTATAATCTGCAACTGTCTGAATTTGACTGTACATACTACAAATTGTACCTACATTATGAGACAATGTAGCACATAGACATATATGTGGATCAGAACTTTGAGGATGTACTGAGTATATGGGGGTGAATGCATAAGTAGAACATTGTATTCAATCATCATCATAATTTTATAAAATAATGCATGTTAAATGTAGATAACTCACATAAGTTGGAATATCTGAAAACTAAAATCTGTAATAATGAGTAGAAAATCATACTTTATAAATCTAGTGAGTCATAACATTTAGTTCTGAAAGATGTACTAGTATTCTGTCTGTAAATCATATTGTCTAAGTGTAAAAGAGCTCACTTCTAAATCTGAAATTTGAAAGTTGAAATCTGTAACATTATCTTTCTGTAAAGCATAATCTGAATAAAGTTGTAAGCCTTTACACTTAGTTTTCTAAAAGCTTTCTAAAAGCTTTTTTTTAATTCTTTTCTGTTATTTGTAGTCTGTAGGGAGGTTCTTCTAACCGACATAAACCATGTGAGCTAATATGGAGTCCAACATCTCATTCCCCTAAAGGGAAAACATCACGATAGGGAGAGGTTTCATACTCTTTCCAATAAGTATAACCTGAGATAAGTGATCATATTTGTAACATTCACCCATATTGGAATAGGAATAATCTAATAATCTGTACTTACGTTGGCTACGTAGTTCTGTAGAAGATAGGGCATGCTAATCCCACACTCTCTACTCGGTGGTAAATACTATTCCCTTTAATCTGCACTCATTCTATTGGAAATCAACCTTTAAAAACTAGTATAAGGGTTTATTCTGAAACCAATTATGCATTTATCTAATTAAATTTATAAATAAAGTTGTTCTAAATTTTGTAATCTATAGTAAATTAGTAAAGTGGATTCCAAATCTTATCTGAGGATCAAAAGATCAAAGCTTTACTGAAAATCTGTAATTAATTTGATCATAAGATGCTCAAAGCATCATCTTTCTTGAAATATCAACATATAAACTTGTGCTTAATAACACATGCATCAAATTCATGTCAAAACATCATAATAATCCTGCTTGATAATGAAAATAATGATAATTTATCCCATAATCTGGAATTTACTATAATAGGCATGAAAATATGTAAATAAACATGCAATTCATCTTCTAAATCTCTCAAAAATTCATAATCTTGCAAATAGCAATAATGGGTATGAACCCTAATTCAAATTTCTTGTATATTCATTCAAAATCATATGAATTTGTAATTTAAAACTTTGTTTTGGGTACAAGGATAGAAGAGGATCCTCGTTCATAAACCCCACATACCTTAATTGATGAAATCTCTAAGAAAGCTTGTAATTGAATCTCTATTTGTGCTCTTGGAGATGAACTCTTGGTTATCTTGGTTTGGGAATCCTCAATTTTTGGATTTTCTTGGAGAAACAATGGAAGAATTTTGATTTTTCGGAGAGTAAGGTTTGAGTTCTAGGGTTTTTCTTTGAGAGAGAATGGATGAAAATTGGGTATAAAGTGCTTAGGACTAAATCTTATGTTTTACTCAAATTGGGGCTTGGAAATTGACCAAAATACCCTTTTTAAAATTTTAATCAAAACTGAAAACAATAAAAATTTCCCGATTTTACATGCCACTGTGATGCGCCACTATCACGGTGACTTACTGAAAAAGGACGAGTGGGAACTGAAAGATCATCGCGACGCGGAGTTATTGCGGTAAGCTACTGAATTGCCATTTTAGGCATCACCGCAACGCGATACCATCGCATTGGGCTACTGGTATTTTGACAATTGGGAAATGGGGCTTCACTATGACGTGGACAAATCACGGAGGTCATTGGAATCAGACAATTGCCAATTTGGCCTTCTCCGCAACGAGGTTTTGGTCTATTTGGCACACTGCTTTACTAAAAATATCATAACTTCTCAACCGAGTATCAAATTTAGGCAAAATTGGTATCGATAGAAAGATAATTCAATTTCCTAATTAATGAAGGGTCTAAATCTGGAAAATTCTATATGTATCGAAGGTTATGCACTTTTAAAGCGAGCTCTTGACGCTCTAGAAGCTAAATTTGAGCTAGGAAAAGTGTGGGGTATTATATTATCTCCCCTTTGGAAATATTCGTCCTCAAATATGGATGGATAAACTGAAAATACTGAGGAATCTAAGGCTATATACTTATATGCGCAACTTAAACAACTGTATAACTGAATCTAAAACATACTGAACTTCTGATTTAATCTATGAGTGCATAAATTTACCTGAGGATAGCTATGTAGCTGAATCTGAGACTAGAAAGGAACTGATTGAAGGAAGACTAATTGGACTGAGAGTTCTAAACTAAGGCAACTTAGATCACATACTGGAGATGCACATCGGGGAGCACATGTACTTGACTAAGTCTGTAACACTAAAAACCTCTATCATGAAGCTCATTTCTGAGCTGACTTGCCTTTAGTTACTACAAGGAGCTGATTCATGCTAAGAGTTTGGAATTCGCTTCAAGTGTTCATGGTGCAATCGTACCTATATAACTGCGAAGTGATAGTTTATGCATGCTCGAATCATGAGACAACGAGGCTAAGATCATATAATGGGTATTACACTGTCTGAGCTAGAATACTTAGAAAACTAAGATCATTCACTAAACACTTATGAACTGAATCATGACTAATTATCTAAATCTGAAATTGATGCCTAATGCCTAGACTGAGCTAAATTCATAATTTGCACATATTCAAACATTTTACCTCATGGAATGGCCTTACTCGTGAAATTTTGAGTAATACGACCAGATGGAAAGTTGGCAATCTATAGGAGCTTATCTGTTGATTGCTAAACTGGATTGTAGGCCACATAGACTGGATCATACTGAATTCTTACACCCAAATGAGGTATTTCTTTAACACTCTTCAAGGAATTTCTATGAAGAGTGTTAAAGAAATACCTCATTTGGGTGTGAGCATTCAGATGTCTTGTTCAGATCATGCCACAAGAACTCTGGGCATGATCTGAACAAGACATCTGAATAAAAAATTACAACATTGCTACAACTCTATAGCATGGGACATAGACCTAAAAATCATAAGCCAGGATAGAATTTTTAGGCCTTAGGCAATGTAACTTCGTACCTTCAAGCTTAGTAACACTTCTCAAATGCTCCCTCAACTATACTATTCCCCTTAAATACCATATTTGCTTGATTTACTTATAATTCTCACATTGGCCTCGATAATTCCCTCTACGAAAGTCAGAAGTGAACTAAATTCCCTTAAGGTTATCAAGCCTAACTCGAAATCACAAAGTGCTACACATATCACCACACCATAATAAAAATCTAAACCATGAATTCTATACCCCAAGTGTTGTCATAAATGCTCACCTCTAGTATAATTCTTCTTACCATTTTAACAACTAAATTCAACCTCTTACTAGAAATTCATTAGTGCACAAAGCACCTATCCTCTTACATACCATACCAACTTGGAATTAAAGCTTGTCTTCATAACCATATATGCACTTCTAAGAAAACACCCATAAAGCATCTTTCTGATATTCTCTAATACCTCCATCAATGGAAACTTCTATGCACTAATCCTAGGAAGACTAGTAAATAACTATTCTCAACTAACCAAATCATACACAAAAATCTTCACCTTAATATTTCTTCATTTATAGACTTACATAAAACTAGCATACAACCATCTTTCCCAATATAACACATTTACTCTCTCCCATCTACACAACTTTTTATCATCATTATCTTGAACTAAGGGAAGGTTACTACAAGGTTGGAATACCAGGGCCTGAAACATGAAGGGATACTAGGCATAACTTGACACTTTACCGAGGCCTGGGGAATAGAGTGTTCACAACATGGATTCATTAAAGAGATCTAATCTGAGGACGTATATTATATAATTCTGAATTTTGCTAATCGTTAAGAGTGTTTGCCTGACTACTGGATTTGAACATACTGTAAAGCATGAGTGTGTGAGTCATGAGCTGCATGAACTGAATTTTGGAGTTCATAACTTTATGGGATGTAATTTCGACTACTGAATGAACTGGAACTCCTCATACTAGGAACTGGGAGAGTACATAAATCTCTATTACATACATGAACATGAACTATGATCATGGAACTGACACGTAAGGCATGAGTAAATGTTGTAATAACTAAAGTACACTACTGAAATAAGAATGGGTTGGGCATCATTCTCCCTTTCTGATGTTCTATAACATACTGGCATCACTACTAGAATCTAAGAGCTTTACTTGGTTACTCGTTCTATCATCTCCCCCTTATCTTTAAGCCATCATTCTAAGTTTGGGAACCCCTTTACTAAACTCTAAATTGAACTACACTCACTGCACTCTGGAGCCTAGAATATAACAATAAACATACATAATAAACTTACCCTAAAACACTACACCTGAACATGTAAAACCCACTTCTAATACTTCCTTCTAATATACAACTTTATCTTTTGTAGCCCAATAGTCATTATATAGTTACTTAAACACTTATCAACTTACAATCTTCATGAGTATCACCATATCCTGAATTCACACCATCTAGAGCTTCAACTCTTATTTCTATTTGCTCAATCCTCAAAGATTCAAGCTTAGATTCTAATACTTAACATGGATATCCTCAACCTTTAATAAACCATACTAATTCTATCATATCCTACTAATGTTCCATCTCTAAGCTTATATTTTTTTCTAAACCATGAGAATCAAGATAACATCAAAAGGTTCAACATTATCAATTAAAACTCCTTAACTTAGCTATTTGGAATTCCATATACCATATAACTAGCCCCCTTCCACTTAGCAACTCAGCAGTACTACCAACCACACAAAATATGCAATAATCCTCGACTAATAATGCAGCCCCCTATAACTTTGGGCACTCTTTTACATTATACTTACAACACCATACTTAATTATGAATAACTGAACTTAAACTCTTGCACACACTATTCAAGTCTACTAGCTCACTTCCATACAACTAGCCACACTAGCCATGAAATTATTATGTCCACCTCGATAGTCATCCACTGTTCAAACTTAACGTATAGGGCTAAACATGATTAACAACCCAACCTTACATACTATTCTCACTTAAAAACTATAAAATAACACATCAGGAAACAATATTCCTCTAGAACCTCACAATCATAACCATCGATCAAAATCATATGGCCTATCTCATTTATAATCCATTAACACATCCTCCTTCTACATATCATTACTATTTACCCTTCTATACACCTAAATTACTATCATAACTCTATAAGTTTCAACTAAACTCCTTTTTTTGTACCCTCAAAGGAACCCTAAATTAACGATACTAAACTACCAAACACTTCATGAATGTCCTATACTTTTAAAACACAATAAATTCCATCAATAACTCCTTCCGTACTTTAAGCAAACGATATTCACTTTAACTAATAACTCTCTTCACCCTCTACTAAACTAACACACAAGAACATCTTACCTTACACATCTTGATAACATGCATAAGCTTATCTCTATACTTTCTATCAATCGCCATTCCCACTTTTCTTGTCACAACTCTTTTATACACATACTTCCAACTATAATAAGGTTCTACAATTCATAAACCATAACACTAAAGTTCATAATATCCCCCAATTCCATACTACATTTAATAGTCTAGGTTCATACCATCTCCTCTCATGAGTATTATCTGTATTAAAAGAGTTATTAGGAAATCTGAATACATATCTAATTCTGTCTCTACTGAACAACTCATAAGGATGAGGACATAACTTTTAACTTGAGGTACGTATGACATACTAGACAGCTCCTCTCAACCCCTTTATGTGATTCTGAAATTTCTTCTAGTAAATCTGAGAGCATTATTTAGAGAAAAATTGGAACTTGCTAATCATGTTATCTCAAGAATAAGCCATGGCTGAAGAATTTTAGGGTAACACATGAGTAGACAGGAGTATATTAAGGAATCAACTTTACAGCACGATCTAGAGTATGAAAAGAGGAAAACTTTTCTTAAATGCCTTATAGCCTCTCGAAGAAAAGTACAGACGTCTCTGTACCATTCTGTAAGACTCTATTAGACACGGCTTTACAGACACTCTAGAATACTTAAACTCTGTGCTCTGATACCAAGTTTGTAATGCCCCAAAAATAGACCCGAGACGTCACACGATGCTTAGAACCACAAGTGATCTCAAGCTAACCCATGGACTGGCATACAATTAACAACTTATTAAATATGTATAAAATGACTGAGTTTACTATGTGGAAACATAATAATGATGGAATATATAAAATTATAATACTGATACGATTTTGCATTCTAAAAATTTTGAAAAGAGGGACTGAAATTACATGACTGACTCTAACTAACATCTGTGAAGCCTTTACTATACTGACTATAGATAGTTGGGATGTGAATCCTACTAACACTAATCAATACATATGAGTAATAAAGTAAAGTACATAAATAACACCTAAATAAAGTTCCCGAAATAGAAGGGCTCATCATCTACTAACTGGAATCTGCAACTATCTGAATCTGGTTGTACATACTACAACTTGTACCTATATTATGAGACAATATAGCACATAGACATATATATGGAACAATACTTTGAGGATGTACTGAGTATATGGGGGTGAATGCATAAGTAAAACATTGTATTTAAGCAACATCATAATTTTGTAAAATAATGCATGCTAAATGTAAATGACTCACATAAGCTGGAATATCTGAAAACTAAAATCTATAATAATGAGTAGCAAATCATACTTTATAAATCTAGTGAGTCATGACATTTAGTTCTGAAAGCTGTACTAGTATTCTGTCTGTAAATCATACTGTCTAAGTGTAAAACAGCTCATTTATGAATCTGAAAGCTGAAATCTATAACTATTATCTTTCTGTAAAGCATAAGCTGAATAATGTTGTGAGATTTTTCACTTAGTTTTCTAAAATCTTTTCTATTATTCTTTTCTACTATTTGTAGTCTGTAGGGAGGTTTTTCTAATCGACATAAACCATGTGAGCTAACATGGAGTCCAGCGTCACATTTCCCTAAGGGGAAAACATCATGATGGGCAGAGGTATCATACTCTTGCCAAGAAGTATAACCTGACCTAAGTGATCACATCTGTAACTATAACCCATATTGGAATAGGAATTATCTAATAATTTGTACCTATGTTGGCTACGTAGTTATGTGAAAGATAAGGCACTCTAATCCCACACTTTCCAGTCGGTGCTAAATACTACTCTTTTAATATGCGTTCATTCTATTGGAAATCCACTTTTAAAAACTAGAATGACGGTTTATTCTGAAACTAATTATGCATTTATCTTATTACATTTGTAAATAAAGTTGTTTTGAATTCTGTAATCTATAAAAATAGATTCCAAATCTTATCTGAGGATCAAAATCCCCAGACCCCACTATGTTGAAATATACTAGGTTTGTTGTTGTTGTTGTATCTGAGGATCAAAAGATCAAAGCTTTACTAAAAATCTAATCATAAGATGCTCAAAGCATCATCTTTCTTGAAATATCAAAATATAAACTTCGTCTTAGTAACCCATGCATCAAGTTTATGTCAAAACATCATAATAATCATGCTTGATAATGAAAACAATCATAATTCATCTCAAAATCTAGAATTTAATGCAATAGGAATAAAAATATGAAAAGAAACATGCAATTCATCTTCTAAATCTCTCAAAAACTCATAATCTTATAAATAGCAATAATGGGTATGAACCCTTATTCAAATCTCATGTATATCATTCAAAACATATGAATTTGTAATTTAAAACTTGGTTTTGGACACAAGGATGGAAGAGGATCCTTGTTCATAAATCCCACACACCTTAATTGATGAAATCTCTAAGAAACCTTGTAATTGAATCTCTATTTGTGCTCTTGGAGATGAACTCTTAGTTATCTTGATTTGAGAATCCTCAATTTTTGGGTTTTCTTGGAGAAACAATGGAAGAATTTTGATTTCTTGGAGAGTAAGATTTGAGTTCTAGGAATTTTCTTTGAGAGAGAATGGATGAAAATGGAGTATAAAGTGCTTAGGATGAGCTAAATCTTGTGTTTTACACGAATTAAGGCTTGAGAATTGACCAAAGTACCCTTTTTAAACTTTTAATCAGAACTGAAAACAATAATTTTTTCACGATTTTACGTGACACTGCGATGTGCCACTATTGCGGTGGTTCACTGGAAAAGGACAAGTGGAAACTGGAAGATCACCGCGATGGAGTGTTATCGCGGTAAGCTACTGAAATGCCAATTTAAGGATCACCACGATGTGGTACCATCGCGTTAGGCTACTGGATTTTAACAATTGAGAAATGGGGTTTCACCGAGACATGGGAAAATCGTGGAGGCCCACTGGAATCGGACAATTTCCAACTTGGCATTCTCTACGATGCGGTGCTAGTTTATTTGGCACACTGTTTTACTAAAAACGCCATAACTTCTCAATCGAGTATCAAATTTTGGCAAAATTGGTATCGACGGAAAGCTAATTCAATTTTCTACTCAATGGAAGGTCTAAATATGTAAAATTCTATATGTATCCAAGGTTATGTACTTTTAAAGCTAGCCCTTGATGCTCTAGAAACTAAATTTGAGCTACAAAAAGTGTGGGGTATTAAACCAGGTTTGCAATTCATAGACCGAATGAGTCCCTCAACATTTCCCTTTGGTGGAACAATGGTTCCCACAGAGTTTCTCTGAACATCAAATCTATGAGGAGGCATGATTTGAAATGCAAGCAAACTCAGAGTTAGAAAAATTCCATGAACCTAGGCTCTATAGCCCAAAATAGAAGACAAGAAAGAAAAATATTCCTACATTCCTTAATCCTCCCTCTTATAAGTGTGGCATGCTACACACCCATAAAAGGGACTTTACACGACACGGCTTTGTGGACACCCAAAGACCCTAAACCTATACTCTAATACCAATCTTGTCACAACCCAACCTCATGCCTAGTCATTATTGGTATCTCAAGCCCACCGAGAGTTGGAGCTACCTCCTTAGCCTAGCCAACTAGAACATAATATAGTATAATATAATATAATATAATAGCGCAAGCAACCCAAACAAACACATGTAAGATAAATAGATAACTCAATAGGAACTAAGAATCAATAAATAGTAACTGCCCACACTTTGTCCACAATAGCCTCTAAATCAAAACACCAAGTTAGGAGGGGACATGCCCTTGACCATGGTCAAAAAGGGAATCTAAAATATAAAAAGAAATAGATGTGATTTAGGTACTCATAAAGGAAGAAGTGAAATTTCCATCCTTTTGAAAAATAAAGGCTCACCACTTCAACACAACTCGTCATGCGTGCTAATCCATCTAACTCTATACAGGGGTAAAAGAGGTGTCTTCGAACCCTATATTATGAAACAATGCATTATCCTAGGACTGACCATTAGCATGTAACTCAAGGAAGGAATAAATTAATGGCAAGTACAAATCAGTCCAAAAACCAAATGCACACATTCATATACATATATACATATAAGACTTTGGGGTGGGGAACCGGGTTTAGCATGAGACTTAAATCCATTAACCTAGAATATGTAGCTCTAACCATCCTAAGGTAACCCATGGGATATATACATTTAGATCCCCTGATAAAAGGGTCCCAGCGCGTATTATCCGCACAAACTAGAAAAATCTGAGGAAGAGCCAGGGAAATCCATGACCCTAGTCATTCTAATATATATATATATATATATATATATATATATATATATATATATATATATAAAGTGTAAACTATGTGTATGGTCACCAAGACCCTCACACTGTCAAACGTGGTTTCCAGTATTGGTCCCCTCAGGAGCTCCACATTTCAAAATAAGCTACACAACTCCCTTTAATCCCAAATTAAAATATTTGCACATAACCCATCCATTAAATCAAGGAGTCATCCATTAAGGCATTTACCAAATGGTAAAATCATACCAATTGAACTTGCAAGTCAATTTCATTATGCTATTCCAAACTAATTAGACAAATAGACTCAAAAGTTCCAATTTAGAAACCAATCCATGGCCACCAAGGACTTTTAAAAACCATTTAAAACCAAACCATGGCCACCAAGGCCTTCCAAAACTATTTTTATCAATATATCCATTAATGTAATGCAATAGTTTAGAAAAGTAAGCAAAACCATGTTATTGTCCATATTTCAAAACAAATTATGCAAGTGGGTTGAGGTTAATACCAATTCTAAACCAAAATAATAATTTTGGGGGAATTCCATGACCCCCTGATCAACGCCCAAACTATACCTCCAATTGAGGATAAAGTGGTTGTTGTCAAGTAAAGTAACCCAACTAGGATGGGGTCAAACCCACAGGAAAGATGCGGATTCGTATCTCTATTTTGTTGAACTTAACGGGTTGAACAGAAAGTAAATGGGGGGTTTGTTGTTGTAATATTAAACAAGTAGCTAATCTCAACTTTGGTTGTAATCAGTGGTGACGAACACTAGGATTGTGTTCCCCCTGGCTTCTAAACTTAGTACGCTTATTGTACTTTATTGAACCAATCCAGTACCTTGCATGCAGAATCTAATAAGTTAAGTACCATTAACTATCTTGTAGACTCATTGACAAATTACATTCTTTACCTTTTGAGTCTCAAGATGTGGCATTACTAACCCTTATCCTAGATTCCAGTTAACCATTACCTTTTGAGTGTCAAATTATTAGATGATAGATAACCATTTTACATAGATAATACTGTTTATCCTAGATCAACAGTTAATCTTCAAATTACTATTGTAATTATCTTTTCTTAGTCACTACTCCTCTTAGTCACAAATAAATATGCATATATATAAGTTACACTACCCAAACAAGTAAGTAGCTAACAATACAACCTACGTACCCTCACAACAAAGAAGTCCCACCCATTTATAAAATACTACATACCAATGCAGGGACGGTCAAGATACACTCACGCTCAATGAAGAAGTTCTACCAATGCGCATCAAATACCATAGGCCTGTCTTTATTTTCTTTACATTGGTTTTAAGACAGTCAAGTTAGGATCACTACAGGACTTTATTCGTCTTGTAATGTAGGCTTGGGGGGATGGTATAGTACATATGGATATATTAAGTGAATAAGCCTCCTCTACACTACACTAACTCTGGGGTCCACACTTTAACTAATTTTCTTTTATTCTACCTTTTTTTCTCCCTTTTATTCTTTAATGTACATTTAGGTTGGGTGTGGTTTCTTTTATTTTTTCTTTCCTTTTCTCTTTTTTTATTTATTTTTTTCACATTTTTCTACCACACCCAGCCCTACTATCATTTTTCTCTTATTTTACTCTTCTTCATACCCATTTTATATTACGCACCCCTATAATAGCCACCCTCAGCTTAGAAAATTTTTCTAAGTTAAGGTGCATAATGTCCAAGAAGGACCAAGGCCAAAACAGGTTCATTGTAACACAAATGGGAAGGTAAAAGGTGAAAACAAAGAAATAGGCTATAAGGCTCAAACATCGAGATCAAGGGATACTATTTTATATTGGGAAGGTTATTTAAGCTAAAAGTGGACTAATATCAAGAACGGCCTATGATCTTTTCCTAACCGACTATCCTATAACCTAGGCAAGATTAACTAGAAAAGTTCTGGATTTAACATACAAAAGGAACTAAGTAACATCTCACTCATACATGGCATAGAGTTACATCACAAGTTACTACTTATCTAGTTCATGCACAAGTTAACTATGATTATCATGTCCCTAATCTAATTCCATAACAAGATCGATAATGGTCATACATAAATACATTCACACAGTTCAAAAACAAAAAATTGGAGGGGTATCATTTTTTTTCAAAATTAAAAGAACATGACAACTGCGTTAAATACTCAAAAATCTCCTAATTACATGAAAACAAACACAATATGAAATAAGACACATCACAACACAAATTTTAACCTATACATATTAGTTCTACAACCATACCATGGCATACAAGAAAAAAAACATGGCAACAAAAATCCACGACGGCTATGATATACACCACCCTAAATAAACACTACACATTGTCCCTAATAAGTGAAAATAATGTAAAACAAGGGAATGAGGACAAACCTGGGACTCACTAGGCATTTGTGTCATGCTCAAACCTTGGTGGGGGAACCTAAATTGGCGGATTCAGTAGTGGTGATGGTGCACTACTAGAAGATGCACCCGCTACTATCTCAATATGCCTCGGCCTATTAGTCGTTGTAGTCTTCTGTGAGTCATGTCTGGCCTATTTTAGGGCTTGGTAAAATGGAATATTAGGATCTTGCAGGTGATATGCCCAAATTACAACTCTCGTTAAAAAGTGTAAGCGGTCACTATCAAATATAGAACCCAACTAGGTTGGGGTCGAATCCCACAGGGTATACTATGCAAACTAAGTGTTATGGTTATTAACAAACTATTGATCAAAGGTTCCTGATTAAAGAGGGGTTTTGCATTAGTAATAGTATTTAAATGGTTGTAACGAATAGAGTTCTAGCTAGCGAGTTTTATTGCAAGTACTAATTCAATGAGAACAAATAAAATAGAGTTATGTTCAACAAGATGTTTAAATAGATGAGGTTGTGAATTATCTTAAATTTCAAATTTACAAATTCAATTGCAAGAGTTATTGAATTCTGAAGTTTTACCCATTTGTTTCTCAACCTAAATGAGTAGTTTACCCTTTAATTCTTTCGAACTTAAAGAATATATGAATTTATTCAACTAATCTCTCATGTGAGTCAACCCTTATTAAGGAATCAACTCATAACCCAAAGGGTAAGGCCTTTAGATTTTATGTAAACTCCTTTTCCCCAACATATACTTTTCTTCTCATACAAGTAATGTTCTTGGACTCACCATTCAAGTTGCAACCAAGAAAGGTCATTAATGTGGAGAAGGGCTTATATAATCTCAATTACATATGGGAATTAAGAATTTTCACAACCCCAATCAGTTATTCATATCAAGGCTCCCATAACCCAAGTTATGGGAGTTTAGCCAGACATCTCAAGAGAAGAAGAAGAGGAAATCATTGTATTCTTTATAAATGGATTCAAAGAATTACTTACAAAGGTTACAATAATTGTTCTTGAATCTTCACAGAGAATATGAATAAAGATAACTAGATCCACAATTATAGCTTGAATCCCAAAGAATAATACGTACAATAAGGTTTCTAGATAAAAAAAATATGATAAAAATATAACTAAATAAAACCAAAACTGGGTATTTATATGTTGCCAGGTATAGAGGATTTAAAATTTGAACTTATTAAATCCAAGAAAGGTCATTAATGTGAAGAAGGATTTATATAATCTCAATTACATACGGGAATTAAGCATTTTCACAACCCCAATTAGTTATTCACGTCAAGGCTCCTATAACCCTAGTTATGGGAGTTTAGCCAGACGTCTCAAGAGAAGAAGAAGAGGAAATCATTATGTTCTTCATAAATGGATTCAAAGAATTACTTACAAAGGTTACAATAATTGTTCGTGAATCATCACAGAGAATATGAATACAGATAACTAAATCCACTATTGTAGCTTGAATCCTAGAGAATAATACGTACAATAAGGTTTCTAGATGGAAAATATGATAAACCGATACCTAAATAAAATCTAAACTGGATATTTATATGTTCCCAGGTATAGAGGATTTAAAATTTGTTATTAAAGTCACATCGAAGTTGATGGACTGTCAGAAGCCTGATGGTCTATCACGTGGACCTTCACTGATGGTCTAAAAGTGCTCCATTATGGTTAAGGGTTGACGGTCATGTTGGCGGACCATCGCTATCCTGGCGGTCCGTCACATGGGCCGTCGCTTGATCCTCCAGAAACCCATTCTCTATTTAGACCTGACGACCAAGTTGGTGGTCCATCGGTGATCTAACGGTCCATCACTTGGACTGTCGCAAGAGTCACTCAATTGTTCCTTTTTGTTTGACTATAACGGTCACCCTGATGATTTGTCGCATGGCAGACGGTCCGCCAATTCAACTATCAGTGACATTTTCTTCTTTTCTGGGTTTCTTCTTTAGCTAACTCCTCGACCTGAAAACACTAAAATCCAGTATTAAATACAACATCAGTTTCTCAAAAATATAAATTTATCTTTTGAAAAAGATGTAAAATGTTTCATCAAAAGTCAGAACATCAACATCCTCAACTTAAGACAATTTCTTGTCCTCAAGTAACTCAGCACTAAAATGCATATATGAACAATACAATGACTGGTAATCGACTACTGAACTATATTTCACGCAACCATTCTCTTGACTTTTCACTCATAAGAGCTCAACACATCAGGATCTACAACTGGCATTGTTTATAATCTAGCACATATACACAAACACGAATATGATATCCTACAAAGATTAGCAAAATTAGGTGTAACTCAAGTTGCCCTCACAGTCAATAAAGTACACCACTCATTATATCTTGTGGACGTAAATCAAGACTCTCACACTCATCAAAGAATTTACAAACATAGCATATACACATATAGGTTTGCCCTTATCATCTAATGCTCCCTTATGGTTGATTCGCAAAGACCAATCAGGTCTTTTTCAGGCTTGGAATGAGGTTCCAAGGCTAGGTGGGGATAAATTTTTGGGAAAAGTGACTCAATGTCTAAAGTTAACTCTCTTTGCCCTTGAATTCTACTCACCAAGGCTACTACTTTTCCAGCTCTCTTACAATCTCTATCATTCATTCAGATTTGGCCATAACCCTCCTTTTTTTCTTTTATTTTAAAAGCATCAGCCACCCTCAACTTATACTGATGCAGTCTGTTAAGGAGCATAATATCTTAAATAGATCAGTGTCGGATGCTTCATTTTAGCTCTAAAACACCCTCAACTTATGCTAACATCCTGACAGTAGCCACCTTCAACTTAGGTGTTTTGCCTAAGTTAAGGTGCATATTGTCCAATCTTGGACTAGGGCCAAAGTCAGGAGTTAATTAGAGTTATTGGGAATGAATAATGACTAACATAAGCTCAAAAAGGGTTCAAAAATGGAAAAATTTTTTAGGTGGGTCAGTTATTTTGGCTAAGTGGACTGAAAGTACAAGGAGGCCTGCTATCATCTCTTATTGAATCAACCACAAAACATCATCAATGAACTGGGCAGTTCTATGTGTATAACTATGTAAGAAATAAAACAAATGCTCCCACACACAGGCACATGAGTTACACTTATTCTACCAATGGTTGCTGAACATATGTTGACTGACAAGAGGAAATAGTCATACATCATCCATATATACAAAAAGATACTAAAAGAAAAGACACTTTCATAAATAACATCAATCATGGATATTTACATCACAATTACTTAGGAAAAGAAAATACAACCTAGACATGTCAGTTCTACTAGATAGCACATGGGAGAAAAAGAACACAGGCAATAAAAACCTCTGTGGTATAAGTATACCCCCCACACACACACATATAAAATAAATTTATTGTCCTCAATGCATATAAGTAAAGTACAGAGGAAGGGAATACTTGTAAAGACTCATATTCATATGAAGCATTAGTCAAATATGGTGAGGCTCCATGGGCCTCACCTAAAGCAACGTTAACCCCTATGGTGGTAGGGGTACTCATAATATCTTCCTCCAAAATCATAGGTATGTCAACATGAGCTGGGTCTGAAATGGACCCCTATCTGGGGAAGAACTAGTGGAAACTCCTGCAGCTTCATCTGAAAGCTTCTTCTATCTCTTCTTTTTATCTCTCCTTGATATTTTTGCTGCTTTTATCATATCTCGTTATTCTCTCTCTTTCGGTGTCATTGCTTGTCACCTTCTTCTTCTGGCAGCTTTTCCATCCTTACTTTTACCTGTACTTTCATCGACCTGCTTGCCTTTGTCTTTCAACGACTTCCCCATCAAGTCAACAATGTCTTCATCTTCATCACTAATAACTAAAGTTGGATCAAATGTGTAACACCCCAATTCCCGAGAACCAGAATGCCACACGGTGCTTATGATCCCGAAGGACGACAAGCTAACCCTTTTTCTGATATTTGTACCTGTTCCCATAAATCATCATAAAATCATCAATATTCATCATAAATTCTTATGACTCATCATAGACAACCAAACTCATCAACTCAAGACTCGGAGCGACTCGATAGTTCAAGAAACATACTCTTATGGACAGGGGAGTTTCCTATAACCGACAACCCCACGTGATCCGCGTGGAATACCAATATTTTTCCTCCTAGGGAGAGCACTCCCATTGGCGAGAGTGTTGTACTCTTGCCAGGGAGTACAACATTAAAGCTTTCATAATCACAATTCGGCTCTCTGGCCAACAATATCATCATCAACAACCCTACAATGGCACATAGGTTTGGGAAAATACCAAATTTCTCTCTCAGTGCTAAGTAATACTCCTCGACTAGCTCAGAACGCGTTAGGAAATCCACCCTACATCACAAGCGTCTATCATAAAGACCAAATCAAATCTCTTTCTCAATTATCAAATCATATCAATTTGTGGATTCCTACCTCAACACATATTAGCTCAAAATATTTTAATTTTCCTCAACATCAACATGGTATAAATAACACAGCATTTCGTCTCTGCGAGCTTAAAATCAATATAAATCATCCCGACTCTGCAGATGCAAATCAATATTCTCAAATGATCATTCTTTCATTCCAATATTCAAATCATGACAATAGCTTTTGAAAAGCATTTAAGATCTTCAAATCATAGTAAGATTTTGTATGTCGTAATGTAACTCAAATCATGGCTCTTATATCAAGAATCCTCAAAAAAATAATTTCATAGTAGTGGTATGCAATTTATGGAATAAAATCTCAATTCAAGAAAACAAGATAATAAGGTTATTATGTATACCAATATTGGACAATTCAAAGTTCCATAAATCATATCTTAAAAACACTTGAAATATCAACTCATGGTAGAAATATCAAATTCACCATATCGAATCATAACTTGGGAATAATAAAGTAATCATGTACATCAAAGCTTAAACAATTTATATTTTTCATAACCTCATAATTCATCATTAAAACATCTTGGGTATTTACCCACTTTACAAAATCATGAAATTCCAATGATAAAATCAATTCTTTAGGCACAAGAATGAAAAGATATTCTTGTTCAAAACCCCACATACTATGTTCTCACGGAATTCATGTTAAGTTCTCAAATCATTGGAAATTCATCGATCGTAGCACGACTAATATTATCGCGGAACTGACTCAGCTCTAGACCAGCAGACTATTTCGGGCATACATACCCCCAGCAATCAATAACATAAGTAATACATAGTATACAACAACGCATACTCACATGCCCACAGGCCATCATGCACCATGCATTCATTAACACCTCACACCAATCATTTGAAGATCATATTCATATACAAGTATTGGGATCTCATGCCATTACATCGTAGATCATTCAACAAGGATGCATATGGTTAAGGAAGAATACAACATAACATAGTTCATCCAATCGGTATACACACAAATAACATACATTCAACACATCATGGTTCACGGTTCTTTCCGTTAAGATCCTCATATATGCAATTCGACCCATAATTAGACATTTCACACTTAGCGTGGCCTAATGGCCTTACCATTTCCCTCAAGCATTATAGTAAACACGTAGCATGCAAGTATGGTATGAACTCATCACTTCGATCACAAGGGGTCATACGATCCATTCTTCTTTAACTAGGCATTTCTACAATTACCTTGCATGCACCATTTAGGCATAGGTCAGTATGAACAATTACATGTGCTACAACACTATCATTCATATTTATTCCACCAACTAAATCCCTCGTCCGCACTTACAACCATATCATAAGCCTTCCACACAACATCCCCAATTTTAGACAATAACATGGAGTTCATGTTGAACGTATACATAGAAAGTAGTCTAGTCATTTATAACTTATTATATCCTAAGAAAGTAAATTTATAGCCTCTTTGACAATTCCACAAACACCTTATATGCACTTTTAGGCATTGGTGAATTCGTCAAATTCTCATATTTTCCGCCACCCCATATATCTCATCCAACACACATAATCATCATATATACATTTATATATCAAGTAACATACATAATCCTCATATATATCTCAACCATAAAATATCAATCAACATATATATATATACACATCATCAAAGTCTAGAAAATATATATATATATATATATTGGAAAGAAGACTCTCAGGGCTTTACGTTGATATATAGCATCTCACACAATTCATTATGTACAAGGAGTTATGATCATTTGAAGTTGACCAAATAAATCGCCTGGATGCAGTATTTTTTTCCTGGACATTTTACTGTTCACAGTTCGATCGGAATGGTCGTAGTTTGATCAGAATAGTCGTAACTCATCGCTCGAATGTCCATTTTGGGTGATCCATATATCGTTGGAAATCTTATTCGATGATCTACGAAATGGTGGGTCGAAATCCAATAAATGACACGTAGAAAAATTATAAATCATTCTCAAAGATAGGATTCAATATGTTTACGCACAAAATTTCGACGAAAAAATTTTCTAGCGTATTACAAAATGCGAGCTGCTGTGTCTATTGGCTTTTCAGCTCTGCTATGTCCGCCTGTACTTATTTTAATTCTACCATAAACTTTGAAAATCCTAGAATAGACATCGCATCCAGCCTTTTGTTGATATGCTCCTACATATGGTCCATCCTGGTCTGAATGTTTTGGAAGGGATGGATGTCCTCTGCTATAATACGGTCAAAAAAAATCTTGAATTGCAAAGCCCATGTGTCTAGCAGCTTCTGGAACTTTTTTTGCAGTTTAACAAACTTGGCAAAATTTTCCTGTCTTAACCTGAGCTCTGAATATTGGGGTAGAACAGATGTTGTGTCTGAAGTCCCACCTATTTGCGGCATTGATGCAGAACCTACGAAAGTACTCGATGGCATATAATCGGGTGGAACATAAGTGGTGATTGGCAATAGAAAATCCATAGGTATCTCGGAAGTATCGGGGTATAGCGTTGATTACATCTGATAGGCAGGCAGTTTGTTGACTTGCATTTCAAACTTTGAGTCATCCTTCGATTTTTCAATGTTCTACCTATGAGTAGACCAAACTTTATTATCAACACCTCAAATCAAAGGCACATTTTCTTGCCTGTATAATTCCATAATCAAGTATGAAAACGGTAAAGTGATTACTACTTTATGGGCTCGAAAAAACATCTCATCTTCAATAATTTGGCATAAATCAATCTTCAGCCTAAAAATTAGACTAGCCTCCAACACAGCTCTATGACTTTCCAAATTAGCATCTCCACCTATCCACATCAATCTTAAGCAAACAATGGCCCATAAAGACTTAGCCCAAAAACTAAGAGAGGACTTACCAATGCGCTCCTACGGGTTGAGTGCCTAGGATGGGTTTCCATAACAGTAAGGAGTTGCGCCAACCAAGGTATTTGAGTGAAAGTTGTGATCATACGATGCCCAAGCTCTGAAAATATAGCCGGTGCCTCATAGTCGAGTCCAAATAGCATCCTATTTATTATGTACAACGATATGTTAATAGTAACCCCTCTAACCAAAACTGAATCCCTGTTGGTCAGATCTAAAATTTTTGAGCCCTTGGGATACTCTTTCTCAGCCAGTGCCAAATAATTGGCAAAAAATTCCTTTATAAGAGTCGTTTGATATGCCTCGAGAGGTTTGCTCATCCATGCTAGCTCATATTCATTGAATTTCCGCTCAAGTTTTGGATACTCGTGTAACTCGGAGGTCACTATCTGATACTCTTTAATGATTAGCCTCTTGATTGGCCTGGTTGCAGTTGGTTCCAAGCCATCAAAGTATTTGTCCCTTGCACCTTCAACTTGCCATCTGAGTGCCTCCCTTATTTACGGTTCTTTTTTCTTGATCATATTGGCCTCCTCAGTTTCCACCTCAACTGGGTTGGGGTTAGATATATTGACCCCTTTCTCATTAGGGCTCAAACTGGTGCTACTAGTGCTGGTGTCACTCTCTTCGTCAGACTAGGAGAGTGCCTAATTAATTCTATCCCTCTACCTAGTCTTAAAGGCCAGGGCTTCCTCACTTAGATCCTGTTCACCTCTTCCCCGTTGTGATCGTCCACTGACTCTTGTCAATGGAAGTTTTCTTGCTATATTGCCTGAATATCATATAAAGAAAATAGTTAGATCAGAGACTGTAATGTTGTCTTGATGGTTGACCTGACGGTCCATCACCCTTTCTGTCAAGCCTTATCCAGTGACTCCCTTATTGAGTAGCCTTGCGACGGTTGATCTGACGGTTTGTCAAGTCGCCCATCGCAGCTTATCCAGTGAGCATCAATTCAGGAAACTTTGTGACGGTCTACCTAATGGTCCATCGCAGATCCGAAGATCCATCAAGGTGACCGTCAGCATCACTTTTCACTTTAAAATTTCATTTTGACATTTTGTCGAACACCGAGTGTGTTATCACTTGTATTTCATATAATTATGGCTTTAATTTAGTGATTAAACACCAATTTTTCCACTTTTGATTCATGGGTTAATCAGACTTTACCCAAAACAATGCACACCAAGGTTTGACATAGAATCAAATTGACACAAAATAGAAATAAGATGGAATTCCTTTCAAACAACCAACTTCTTCCATAATACAAGTTTAGCAATTCAAAAAGAAGAGTAAGGTTGTGATCATACCTTGATGTTGTAGTAAACTTGACTATTCTGACTTGCAAACTTGGAATAAAAGAAACTCAAAGCCTTTATTAGATATTTTTAACTTGTTTTCTTATGTGAAGAAAAGAGGGAGGGGGTTGTTTAAATAGGAGAGAAAAAGGAAGAGGGAGAGTCCTAAGTGGAGATAACTGACACTGGGTACTTTGAATGCAAAAGTTGTTGAACAGATTTAGGATTTGAAAGGGTGGAAACATATGAAACCACTTTTTTATCTTTTAAAAACTGTTTGTGTCGAATAAGGACAATTAAATAGGCCTTAAACTTAAACCGGCCCGACCCGTCGTCTAGGGTTAGCTTGACAATTGACCTGATAGTCCATCAGGACTCCGATGGTCCATCAAGCTAACCGTCGTGACTTACCATAGTGATCTCAAGATTTCCTTGTTGCGATAGTTGATCCAATGGTCTGTCAGTAATGTGATGGTCCATTGAGGTGTCCATCAATCCATTCCAAAACCCTTAAATTTTAGCTTCAGGTTAACGGAGTCCCTAACAACCCATCGGTAATGTGACGGTCCATTAACTTAATCATCAGTCCTTATCCATAATGTCAACTTTTTTCCTATGGCCTTGACAGTTCCATTGACGGTTCGTCGAGGCCTTGACGGTCTGTCAGAATCCCCATCACCCTTTTTCAACTGGGGAAAATTCTTTCTTTCTACATTCTCAGTCCTGCACACTTCACAAATATATCAAATTGCACAAAACAACAAATAAACTCTGACTATGGTTACAACAACACTTTGTGGGTTATTGTCGTGGCACGACTCAGTTTTCCTGATCACTCAAACTTCATCAAGATAAACTGTACTGAAATATTTCACTGAGTCTATAGGACCGATGTATTACTTGACTCATTGACCGTTCACTTTAAAGACACTTTCATCATTATTTTTAAGATCAACTACTCCATGTGAGTAGATTTGGGTGACTTTAAATGAGTCAAACCACTTAGATTTGAGTTTACCTGGGAAGAGCTTGAGTCTAGAGATGAAGAGTATTACCCAATCGCCTACTTGAAAATCATGCTTTTCGATTCTTCAATCGTGATACTTTTTCATTCTTTATTTATACAGATTCGCCCTCTCATATGCACCTAGATGAAATTCATCCATCTCATTCAGCTGCCCCAATCTAAGTTCTGTTGCTTCCTTCTAATCTAGATTCAACCGCTTGAATGCCTACAAAGCTTTGTATTCCATCTCAATCAAAAGGTGACATGCTTTTCTATAAACCAACTGATACAACGACATCTTAATAGGTGTCTTGAAAGCTGTTCGATATGCCCACAAGGCATCATTGAGCTTTTGAGACCAATCATCCTGCTCGTGTTCACTGTCTTAGCTAATATTGCTTTAATCTCTTGATTCAAAACCTCTACTTTCCCACTAGTTTGTGGGTGGTATTGTGTTACCACCTTGTGTTGCTTAACACCATATTTTGCCAAGGAAGCCCAAAACACTCAGTTGCAAAAGTGTGATCCACTGTCGCTTATAATGGTATGTGGTACCCCAAAACGAGAGAAGATATTTTTTAAGGAATTCAACCACTCTCTTTTCTTCATTATCGGCCAAAGCGATAGCTTTAACCCATTTTGACACATAATCAACGGCGACCAATATGTATTTCAATCCATTAGAGCTTACAAAGAGCCCTATGAAATCAATGTCCCATACATCGAATAACTCGACTTCTATAATTTTTGTTATAGGCATCTCATGGTGCTTTGAGATTGACCCTTGTCTCTAGCATTGGTCACATCTTCGCACTAACTCATAAGTATCTTTGAATAAGGTCGGCCAATAATAATTGTTTTGCAGCACTTTTCTCACAGTACGACCAGCAGCATGGTGACCCCCGATTAAAGATGCATGACAAGCTTTCAAGATATTCAACATGTCCACCTTTAGAATACACCATCTGATGATATTATCTGCACATCGCTGAAATAAATATGACTTAT
This sequence comes from Capsicum baccatum var. pendulum, assembly GCA_030864225.1. Classification (NCBI taxonomy): domain Eukaryota; kingdom Viridiplantae; phylum Streptophyta; class Magnoliopsida; order Solanales; family Solanaceae; genus Capsicum; species Capsicum baccatum. The sequence continues at coordinate 71,031,965 of CM061560.1, forward strand.
CTCAGAAGTAGTGTGTAACATCATGTAGGTACTTCTTCCTGTGATGAAAAGACAGATTCTCCAGGATGAATTCACTTACCACATAATTTGCAAAGTCAGCGTACCAAGGTACTCTTTCAAGTGCAGCAGCCAGGACCTTCTCATTCGGAAATTCATCATCAATTTTAAACTCACCCTCGATCGCTTGATAACCCTCAAGTTTGGACAAGTGATCCGCAATTTGAATTTTGCATTCTTTTCGATCTTTGACTTTGAAGTCAAATTCTTGTAGAAGTAGTGCCCATCTGAGTAACCTTGGTTTCGCATCCTTCTTTTCCATCAAATATCTTAAGGCAGCATGGTCTGTATGAACCACCACCTTATTTCCCAACAAGTAAGTACAAATCTTCTTAAAAGCATAGACAACTGCGAGAAGTTCCTGCTCAGTAATAGTGTAATTCTTATGTGCCCCATTTAATGCCTAGATCGCATAATAAATAGGGTGGAACAATTTTTATTTCTTCTGGCCAAGCACAGCACCCAGTACTACTCCGCTTGCGTCGCACATGATTTCAAAAGGCTTAGACCAGTCTGGAGCAATAATAATAGGGGTAGCAACAAGCTTTTCCTTAAGGAATTTAAATGCCTTCTTGCACTCATCATCAAATACAAACTTAGATTCCTTCTCTAATAATATGCATAGTAGATTTCAATTTTGGAGAAGTCTTTAATAAACCAGTGGTAGAATCCAGCATGACCCAAGAAACTATGTACTCCCTTCACAGAGATGGGAGGGGGTAATTCTCTATCACCTCCACTTTTGCCTTGTCAACTTCAATCTCTTTAGCAGAAATTTTATGACCAAGAACAATGTCCTCTTTCACCATGAAGTGGCATTTTTCCCAATTAAGCACAAGATTAAATTCCTTGCACTGTTGCAATGCTCTACTCAGATTCACCAAGCATAGTTCCAAAGAATTACCCACCACTAAAAAAGTCATCCTTAAATACCTCCAAAGTGTCCTCCACCATGTCGGAGAATATAGACATCATGCACCGTTGGAACATGATGGGTGCATTACATAAGCCAAATGGCATCCACTTAACGCAAAAGTACAATACAGGCAAGTGAACATCATTTTATCCTGATCCTCTAAGGCGATAGAAATCTGGTTATAGACCGAATACCCATCTAAGAAATAATACCAACCACTTCTCGCCAACCGATCAAGCATTTAATACATAAAAGGCGTTGGGAAGTGGTCATTTAAAGTCCATAAGTTGAGCTTACGATAGTCCATACAAACTCTCTACCCAGTCATAGGTCTAAGAGGAATAAACTCATTTTTCTCATTTTCCATAACAGTTATGCCCCCTTTCTTGGGTACAAATTGGACGGGGCTTATCTATTTTCTATCTAAAATTGGATATATAACTCCTGCGTCCAGCCATTTAATGATCTCCTTCTTAACTACCTCTTGAATTAGTGGATTAAGACGGTGTTGATGCTCAATGGTTGTTATGCAATATTTCTCAAGTTGAATCTTGTGAGTGCAAATATTGGGAGAAATACCAATGAAATCAGCAATAGTCCAGCCTATAGCCCTTTTATATCATCTGAGCACAGAGATAAGTGCCTCAACCTGGTGCTCACCCAAATCAGAGGCAATAATCACAAGCAAAGTGTTTCCACTACCTAGAAACACGTACCACAAGTGTCCTAGCAACTTTTTTAGCTCCAACACCGGTGGTTCTTCAATAGTTGTCTTAGCTGGATGTGTTGGTCAATTTTTCAGATCTAAGTACTGTTTTATGGGAGCATATGAATAGGATATCATTCCCATCAAAGCGCGCACTGTCTCTTCGTACTCCTCAATGCCTTCACCATCAAAATTCATCAAGACTGCAACCAGAGTTTCCACAGTAAATTTCTCATCGATTGGAACCTCTCGCTTGTCTTTATAATAAATATCAATGATGGAAAATACATTATCTCCTTGGGTAGCTTCATAGATTGGCACACATCAAAGTGAACCACTTTATCACTAAGCCTGAACAGTAACTCATTAGCCCTCAAATTAGTAAGGACACTCTCAGCTGCCAGGAAAGGTCTACCCAAGATTATGGGTACCTCGAAATCCACCTCGCAATCCAAAATAATGATGTTTGCAGGAAATATAAAATTAGCCACCTTTACTTGCACATCATACAATATCCCCACTGGCTATCTCAAAGACCTGTCCGCCATCACCAATCGCATATTTATGGGTGTAGGGTCCCCTAAACCCAACCTCTTGTAAACAACAAGTGGCATCAAGTTAATACTCGCTCTGAGATCGCATAAGGCCTTAGCAAATTCAAGTGACCCAATAGTACAAGGAATGGTGAATACTCCTAGGTCTTCTTTATTTTGTACCAAGGATTTTTTTGAGATGGAGCTATGATGATGAATATTACCCACCAGTTCATAGCTAACTATTCTCTTCTTCATCATGAGATCCTTCATAAACTTGGCGTATCTGGGAATCTGCTCTAGTGCCTCTACTAAAGGCACATTTACCATCAGTTGCTTCAGCATTGCGATAAATTTACTGAACTTTGTGTCGTCAGATTTCTTCTTCAATAGATGGGGGAAGGGCCGTGGTGGTTTTTGAAGAGTAGTAACCACTGCCTCCTTCTCCTTTTTCTTTTCTTTCTCCAACTCATTAACCTACTGATGGTTAGATTCACCCGTACTACTATCCAGCTTCTCAGACTCCACTGGATGGGTTTCATCATTTTCTGCATCATCTTCAATGACATCCTCAATCACAGCTTTACCCACAAAAGGGCCAGGTAATACTTTGCCACTCCGAGTGGTAACTGCCATACAAGATCCATCATTCTGAGGATTCTACACTGTATCGCTCAGCAATGTACCACTCATCCTTTGATTAAATGCTGCGAGAGTTGGCTCATCTACTGCTCCAACTGCTTGATAGAAGTTAAGTGCGAATTTAATAACTGACTCATGAAAGATAAGTCACCCTTCATTGTCGTCACCCCATCATTGGTCACCTTAACTCCCTTTAATAGTTTCTTCATTATGTCCTCCATGGATATCTTGCCTAAACTGGTAGTCGCATTATCTCGGTTTCCAGGAGGTACATACAGTCCACTTTTGTCATTTTTGTTCTTCCAACTCCATTGGTCCCTATCTTTTTAACCAGCCTTGTCATAATAGTTCCGACCTTGATTTCCTTGGCTATTGCCTTGAAAACCCCCCTGATCATTTAGATGGTTCGCCTCCTCCTCAGAATTAAAATCAGCTCTTCTTTTTGACCCAATAACTTTTACCTTCTTTGTCTTCCCAGATAATAAGTGTTTAGTAAGCAGATCATTCTGGGTTTTTATATGCACCATATCCTGGTCATATTTCTCTTATTTTCGACATTTCTCTATAGATATACCGCTAGATATAGTAGGGCTTTCTACCACAGAATCCCTGGTGTGCCAAGCTCTACACGTCTTAGTCAACCTCTCCAACATATTTGTTGCCTCAGTAAATGTAAGCTCCATGAATGCTACTCCTACAGCATTGTCTATCATTGGTTTAGTGACAGAGTTTAAGGCTCTGTAAAATGTATCCATCAAATGCACATCAATCATCTTGTGGTTTGGGCATTGTGTAAGCTTCTTCTTGAATCGCATCGAAGTCTCATATAGTGCCTCATTCGGTAAATATCTAAAGTTGCTAATCTCGTCCCTCAACTATAACATCCTGGAGGGTGGAAAGAACCTTTCTAGGAAAGCTCCTTTTAGTTGCCTCCAGTTTGTTATCGAATCGGGTGTCAACTCATTCAACTATATGGTTGCCTCCTTAGACAAAGATAACGAGAATAACCGAAGATGAATTGCATTTTGTCCAACACCTAGATTGTCAAAGGATTTGCAGATATTGATGAAATTCACCAAATATATGTTTGGGTCATCTCCTGGAAGTCTTCCGAACAACCCCTTGAGATTGAGCAGCTGTATCATGGTGCTAGTAATATCAAACTTCACCCTAGGTGCTAATGGTGGTGGGATGATTGCTCTGATCACACCAGACTTATCTAAATCTATTTCATCATCCTCATTAGGTGAAAACTACACAGCAGGTTGGTGATTTGCTCTGCCTCTAGCGCCTAGTTTCTGTTTGTAGACACCTTTATATTCTCCGCACGCCTCCTATTTGTTGGGCTGATCAGATCATCATCCCCCAAATCCTTATCATCGGTATTAGGGTCACGAGCTGGTTGACCAATACTCTATCGGTTAACCTGTGCTCTAGCAAAGGTGGCTAGTCTATCAGTTTCTTGTTGTTCTTCTATTCTACCAATTAGATATAATTCAGGATTTAAGGGTAATAGCGATTCTCCTGAACTTTTAGTGCTTGGAATAAACAACAATGAGCCTATAATGAACCAAAAATAACAAATAAAGGTAAAATATAGGAATCTTGACCAAAGTTTAATTAACAATCACAAACTTAATTGACAACCATATTCCTCAGCAACGGCGCCAAAATTTGATACGCCCAAATTAGAACTCTCATTAGAAAGTGTAAGCGGTCACTGTCAAATATAGAACCCAACTAGATTGGGGTCCAATTACTTAAGGGAATATTGTGCAAACTAAGTGTTATGGTTGTTAACAGACTGTTGATCGAAGGTTCCTGATTAAAAGGGGGTTTTTCATTATTAACAATATTTAAATGGTCGTAACGAATAGTGCTCCAGCTAGCGAGTTTTATTGTAAGTACTAATTCAATGAGAATAAACAAACTAGAGTTATGTTCACCAAGATGTTCAAATAGATGAGGTTGTGAATTATCTTAAATTTTAGATTTACAAATTCAATTGCAAGAATTATTGAATTTTAAAGTTTACCCTTTGTTTCTCAACCTAAATGAGTAGTTTACCCTTTAATTCTTTCGAACTTAAAGAATATATGAATTTATTCAACTAATATCTCATGTGAGTCTACCCTTGTTAAGGCATCAACTCATCACCCAAAGGGTAAGGCCTTTAGATTTCATGTAAACTCTTTCTTTTCCCCAACATATACTTTTCTTCTCATACAAGTAATGTTCTTAGACTCACCCTTCAAGTTTGCAACCAAGAAAGATTATTAATATGAAAAAGGGCTTATACAATCTCAATTACATATGGGAATTAAGCATTTTCATAACCTCAATCAGTTATTCACATCAAGGCTCCCATAACCCTAGTTATGGGAGTTTAGCTAGCCATCTCAAGAGAAGAAGAAAAGGAAACCATTGTGTTCTTCATAAATGGATTCAAAGAATTACTTACAAAGGTTACAATAATTGTCTTGAATCTTCACAGAGAATATAAATAAAGATAACTAGATCCACAATTGTAGCTTGAATCCCGGAGAATAATACGTATAATAAGGTTTCTAGATGGAAAATATGATAAAAATTATACCTAAATAAAACCTAAACTGGGTATTTATATTTTCCCAGGTATAGAGGATTTAAAATTTGAACTTATTAAATCTGCATCAAAGTTGACTGCCACGTTGACGGCCCGTCAAAAGCCTGATAGTTTGTCACGTGGACCGTCACTGGTGGTCCCAAAGTACTTCATTTTTGTAAAGGACTGACGGTCATGTTGGTAGACCGTCGCTATCCTGGCGGTCCGTCACATGGGCCATCGCTGGATCCTCCAAAAACCCATTTTATCTTTTAACCTGACAGCCAAGTTGACGGTCCGTCGATGATCTGACGGTCCATCACTTGGACCGTCGTAAGAGTCACTCAATTGTGCCTTTCTGTTTAACTCTGACGGTCACCCTGACAGTCCATCGCATGGCTGATGGTCCACCAGTTCAACCGTTAGTGACTTTTTTTACTACTTTTCCAGGTTTCTTCTTCAGCTAACTCCTTGACCAGAAAATACTAAAATCCAGTATTAAATACAACATCAGTTGCTTGAAAACATACAATTATCTCTTGAAAATGATATAAAATATTCTGTCAAAAGCCGAAACTTCTGTAGGTCCCCTTTTTGGCCTCTCTTGGTCCAAACTACGGGGTCCGCCTCATTATTCTAAATAAATAGGTCAAACTGTCTAGGTCCAGGTGGAGGTACCGGTTGAACAAATGGGGGCAGAACAAGAGGTATGGGTGATATATAGCTCTCAGTGAGAGAGAATACCTCTGCTCTAAGTATATCCACCTCCTCCCTAATTTCTCTTAGATCCGGCATCTTGATACTATTGAACTAGGCCGACACTCTACTCTCAAAACCATCTGTCTATTCATGCAAATCAACTTATAGCTTTGGCATAGAAGCCTAGTCTGCAGGCTCCATTCTAGCCTCTATTTACTCTAGTGTAATCCGGACCCATGGCTGGATCTGTCCATATAAAGTTTCCACCTTGGTCTCGATATTTTCTAGCCGAGTGTCAGTGACTCTCTGACTTTCCACTAATCTCTACAAAAATTCACATAAAACTAACATCATACCTGATGCAGTAGCTGAACTGGCCAGGTGAGGAGGAACTGAAGATGCACCTACCGTCTCTGAAGTAGAAATCAGGGCTGATGTAGTTGTAGCTGGGGTCTCCTAACCAAGCGTACTCTACTCGGGGGCCTTTCTCTTATTCCTCATCTCAAAATCCATACTAAGTCCCATATCACCTCCTTTTGTATCAATAGGATCTGTAGGAATTGATGGGCCCTCAGACGGGGCCGGAGGCACTATATTGGGTGCACAATGTTTCCTGGTAAGGGCTAGGTATGTATGTTCCTTCATTGTCTCAGTCTGTTCCATAAACATCGCCGCCACTCTCTCATCTACACCTAGTACCTCTGGCACACCGGCCTCATCACATAACCTCGAGACAAGACATGGGAATGGCAAAGTCATAGTCTCACTAAAAACTTTCTCATGAAGCTTATGCCAAAAAATAACTGGAAAGTCAATATCATATCCGGCCATCATACTAGCAATCAATGTAGCTCTATCCCAAGTCAACACATTGTCCTCAACAGTCAGACATAGTGTATATCAAATGAGCAACCACCAAAACTTCTCAGTAAAAGTCGGTGTCAGTTTCTTAATCATAACTACTCCTCGATTCAAGGGGTATCATCACCCAGAGGTGAAATATAGTTGGAGATCTATCTCTCTATCTCAACTCTCTCTCTTATGATCAGCATCACACATAATATGATTGTCTCGTACAACTCTTAATCTATAATCACACTCTGTTGTGGTCACTAGATAAACATAATCTAGCCCAAAGAGAACTCGGCGGATGGTCTCTACAAAAATGTCTACCATAACCCCTCTGACAAGTGTCAACTCAAGTTGGGTATAATCAGTATACCTTGAAAGACCCCTACTCTTCGGCATAGTCAATGATACTGTAGAATGATATGAGGTATAGAATAACACCTTTCCCAGCAACGGTGCCAAAATTTTGATCAACGCCCAAACAATACCTCTAATTAAGGATAAAGTAATCGTTGTCAAGTAAAGTAACCCAACTAGGTTGGGGCCGAACCCGTAGTGAAGACGTTGGTTTATATCTCTAATTTTTTTAACTCAATGGGATGAACAGGAAGTAAATAGGGGGTTTGTCATTGTAATCATGAACAAGTAGCAAATGTCAACTTTGGTTGTAATCAATCGGTGATGAACACTATGATTATTTTCCCCCTGGATTCTCAAATCAGTAGGCCTATCGTTCTTTATTGAACCAACCCAGTACCTTGCATATAGAATCTGATAAGTTATGTACCATCAACTGTCTTGCGGACTCATTGACGGATTTCATCCTTTACCTTGTGAGTCTCAGGATGTCACATTACTAATCCTAATCTTAGATTCTAGTTAACTATTACCTTTTGAGTCTTAAGTTACTAGATAATAATAACCATCTTACATAGATGATACTATTTAGCCTAGATCAAAAATTAATCTTCAAATTACTATAGTAATTATCTTTTCCTACTCACTACTCCTCTTTTGAAGCAGTGATATTCTAGGCGGGATCTTACCATTTGAGTCCGCTCAGACATTTATCAAAACAAAGATAATACAATACATGCAACGATACTGGTTCATAACAACTTAGCACTTCCCCTACTTCGTCAATATGCCAAGGTTCCCACAACCCTAGCAAAAGGCTTTAGCCACTCATGCTTGTGAAATGATAAACGAAATTTATAATGAGATAAACAAGTAAAACCAAAATCCAACAACTAAATTATCAATCAAAAATAAGAATAAAGTAATCCCAAGATCAATTTTGAATTTTGGAATTAAATATAAGTTTATAAGTGTTACAAGACAGTAATATAACTATAAAATGTCAAAAGGGTATTTATAGGATACAAGGAAACCCTAAAAATCAAAACTCAAATGAAAAAGGAAAATTAAGGTCGGTGGTTACTTACTTGGGCCACATACGATCCGTATGTACTACATACGGACCATATGCAGTCCTAGGTAAGTACCAGAACTCCTACACAACTCTTGAAACTCTCTAAACTTGAAACTCTGTAACTTACTTTGGTCACATACGGACCGTATGTACCACATATGGACTATATATGCCTTTAGTAAGTGAAAGAGTCTTCTTTTTCCTGTTTCTGAGCCTCTGGACTCCAAGTTCTAACACTTACGTTAGTCACCTACGCCTGGTAACTGGGACATATGCCCAAAATTGCCTCATTAAATAGACAAAAACTTCAATTTTCATCTATTTTTCATTTTAGCATCCAAAACCAAATTTCTTGCAAAACACATCATAGTTCACAAAACAACCTAAGAAACTTGCATATTTTTACAGTTTTAAGCATTAAAAGTGTTATAAATCCATAGCACATTACCCCCTTCTAATCCACCATACTCATTCATCCAATTAGTTCAAAAACCAAAAGTTAAAGCATGAATGACATTTCCAAAACCATGGGAAAACCATTCAAGTAACAATCATTCAAACCCCTCAACCCATCATTCAACGCCCATAATTTAAAATCATATAAATAGTGAATAAACACTTGTGTTTATGAAAAACCAAGTTAGGAAAGAGATACATGCCTGAAAAATCCAAGAGATTTCAGAAGGAGACCACAATTTGAACCCTAGGTGCTCAATCCTTAGAACCCTGGATTTGTTCTTGACTTGAAAATTTGAGAGAGAAAAAAGTAGTTTATGATTTGATAAGTGATGAAAATAAGGTCCCTTAAGTGTGTTAAGGTCAGGGTTTTCAAGTGTAAAGAGAGGGAAATAACCAAAGTACCCCTAAATAAAAAATGCAGGAAAATAGATCGTAATCAATACGGGTCATATGATGACTCATAATGATGCTCTGGTTCCTTAGCTAGACTCGTAGCTTAAGCATAGAGTTTGGTAACAATCAATGGTATGGTCACGATTCACACCATACGACTCTTGACTAAACCTTATCTAACGCCCTCCAAAAATAGGTCTCGAGATATCACACGGTGCTCAAGACTACGAATAGCTTAAGCTAACCCTGTAAGCCATTTACTAAATCTGAAACTCATAATAGAAAAGTATAGATATATAATCAAAGCTAAAATATGGAATTTTGTATGAGCTAAACTAAAACTTTCTGAATATAATATCTGAAAAATACTAAACTTTAGAGTCTGATCAATTAATACTGAAAATCTGAATCATATCTAGCAGTCTGACAAGCCTCTATTACTAAGACTAGAGAGTCACTGGGATAAACCCCTAGCTTACTTGAACTGTCTGAAAATACTGAATCATCTATAATAATAAACTGAATGATTATGTCCTCAAACTATGAGGACTCACCAACTATCAAAATATAGATGGAGATGCTCAAAATCACTCACGTTGCTGACATTGAGCACCTGAACATACATTATAAAACAATGTAGCACATAGACATATATGTAGATCAGTACTTCTAGATTGTACTGAGCATATGGGGGTGAATGCATAATTAAATAAATATCTCAATATTATTATAAATTTGTAAAAGAATACATGCTAAATGTAGATGACTCACATAAGCTGGAATGTCTGAAAAACTAAAAATCATAATCATGAATAGCAAAATATGTTGCATAGATCTAGTGAGTCATAACATCTAGTTTCTAAAAGTTGTATTTGTACTCTATCTATAAATTATGTTGTCTAAGTGTAGAAAGGACTCACTTTTATATCTGAAATCTGAAGTCTGAAATCTAGTAGCTAATGACTTATATAAAATATTATCTGAATAAAATCATGAGCCTTTACACTTAGTTTCTGAAAGTTGTTCTATTATGATTATTCTATAGTCTTTTCAATTAGGGAGGTTCTTCTAACTGACATACACTATATGAGTTATCATAGTATCCAATGTCTAGTTCCCTTATGGGAAAACCTCATATTGGGGAGAGGTGGCATACTGTTGCCAAGAAGTATAACCTAATTTAAGTGATCACATCTATATTTATCATGTATATAGAAATGGGAATAATCTGATAATTCGTACCTATATTGGCTTGTAGTTCTGGGGCATGTAAATATACCCAACTCGGAGCTAAATACTATTCCCTTTTAATTTGTATGCTCATTCGGTAAGAAATCCACTTGTAAAACTAATATGATCATTTATAATGGAAACCAACTGTATATCTATTAATCTAAATTGTAACTGAAACTGTAAAGTGGATTTCATGTCTAAGCTGAGATCAAAAGATCAAATCTTTGTTCAAAATCTAAATATAACAAATCATGGGATGCTTAATAGCATAATCTTCTTGAAATAACAACATTCAAACTAGGGCTAATAACCCATGCATCCATTTCATATCAAATCATCATAAAACTCATGCTAAGTAATTAAAATATTGATAATTCAAGTCTAAATCTGGAAATTTCTGTAATACGTATGAAAATACGAAAGTAGACATACAATTCAACATCTAATTCACTTGAAATCTCATAATCTTGAAAATAGCAATATTGGGTACAAACCCTAATTCAAAACTCATGTAAATTCATATAAAATTAACTTCAGAAACTAATTTTGGGAACAAGGATGAAAAGATTATCCTTGTTAAAAACCCCACATTTCTTAATTGATGATTAGATGAAGAAACTTGAATGTTGAATCCCTATTTGTGCTCTTGAAGAAAGATTCTTGACGTTCTTGAATTGAGAATCCTTAATTTTGAGCTATCTTAGAAAAAGAATGATGGAATTTGAATTCCTTGGAGATGAAGGTTTGAATTCAAGGGTTTCCTTGGAGAGTAATTTTAATGAAAATATGCATATAATGGTTAGAATATGATTAATTATGTGTTTTACACGATTTTGGAGGCTTGGGAAATGACTATATTGCCCCTTTAAATTTTTACTTGGAACTGGAAATCCCGATTTTGCTACCCACCGCAATGCACTGCTATCGTGGTGGCTTACTGGAAAAGGGACAATTACCATTTTGGCCTCTGGCGCGACGCGGTAAAATTTTGTTGTGTCACATAAAAAGAACGAGTGCCATTTTGCACTCCACCACGATGCGGTGTCTGTCCAATTGAAAATTTGGTGCGATACAAGCTAATCGCGTTGAGCTACTGGAATGAGACGAACGGGAACTGGAATTTCTCCGTGATGCAGGATGATCACGGGACTTTACTGGAATCAGATAATTGCAATTTTGTCCTTCACCGTGATGCGGTGCCTGTCAAAATGCCCTACTTTTTTCACTTTAATCGTCATAACTTCTCAATCGAGTATCGGATTAAGGCAAAATTGGTATCGTTAGAAAGTTGGTTCAATTATATACAACTTGGTGGGTCTATAACTTGAAAATTCTACATGTATCAAGATTTATTCAGTTTTGAAGTTGACCCTTGACATTCTAGAAGTTAAGTTGAGCTAGGAAAAGTATAGGGTATTATATTATCTGTCCCTTGGGAACATTTGTCCTCGAATGAGACTAGTTAAACTAAAGATACTAAGGAATTGAGGTTACATGCTGGTATGCACAACTGAAACTAGCTACATGATTGAATGTAAAACTTACTGAGCGACTGAACTATTCTGTGAATGCATGAATTTTTAAGAAGATAGTTATATGGCTGAATCTGAGACTTGAAAAGAATTTAATTAAAGAAGATTGTTACCTTTGGCTGAATTTGAGTTCGTGGAGAAGATATGAGGATACGTGACTCGCATGCCTGCTTCTGCTTCCCAAGTGGAACCCTCAATAGACTGATTTTTCCATAGAACTTTGACTAATGGAACTTCTTTGTTCCTTAGTCTACGGATCTGATGATTAAGATCTCCACTGGAAGTTCTTTGTAAGAAAGGCTATTCTAAATATGTGTGTTTTCTATAGGGACTACAACAGTTGAATTGTCCATTCACTTCTTCAATAAGGACACATGGAACACGGGATGAAATGATGACAAGTCTGCGGGTAGCTCAAGCTCATATGCTACCTTCCCAAAATGACTCAAAATCCTAAAGGGGCCTACAAATCGAGGACTAAGCTTCCCCTTTTTGCCAAACCTCTTCACCCTCTTCATGGGTGAAACCTTTAAATATATAAGATCATCTATTTCAAACTTAAGATCTCTCCTTCTTACGTCTATATAAGATTTCTGACGACTCTGAGCTGCTTTTAATCTCTCTCGAATCAACTGAACTTTCTCTATGGCTTTAAATACCATATAAGGACCAATTAAAGTGGCCTCACCAACTTCAAACCAACCTACTGGTGATGTACACCTTTTCCCATAAAAAGCTTCAAACGGGGCCATCTGAATACTAGAATGGTAGCTATTATTGTAGCAAACTTGATCAACGTCAAGTGGTCACCCCAACTGCCTTTGAAATCAAGAATACATGCCCTAAACATATCCTCTAAGGTTTGAATGGTCCTCTCTGCCTAACCATCTGTCTGGGGATGAAAAGCTGAACTGAGATGATTTTGGTTACCAAGACCCTTCTGAAAGGCTTTTCAAAACTAGAGGTAAACTGAGGACCCTTATCTAAAATGATGGACAAAGAAACTCCATGCAATCTAACCAACTCTATAATGTATAGCTTAGCATAATCTTCAGCTGTGTAGGATCTGTGAACGGGTAAGACATGGGCTGATTTGGTCAATCTGTCTATAATAACCCATATCAAATCATGCTTTCGACGCGAATGGGGTAATCTAGTCATAAAATCCATATTCACCTCTTTCCACTTCCAAGTAGGAATACCAAATTCCTGCAATGTGCCACCAGGTCTTTGGTGCTCTACCTTAACCTGCTGGCAAGTTGCATACTTGGCTACAAATTTTGCGATATCTTTCTTTATACCACTCCACCAATAGACTTCCCGTAGATCGTGGTACATCTTGGTGACTCCTGGATGAATGAAGTAACACGCATCATGCGCTTCTTCCATAATCTGTTGCCTCAAATCATCAACACATGGACACACAATCTACCCTGGTATTTCAACACACCATCTCCCCCTTGGGAGAAAACCTCTACCTTTTGGTCTTTAGCTGAACCCTTCAGTTTGACCAAACTAGAATCCTTATCCTGCTGCTCTTTCACTTTAGACACTAGAGAAGATTCTAAACTACTCTGAACCCAAATATTTCCTTTAGCTGAGTCAACTAACCTCACACCCAATCTAGCTAACTGGTGAACTTCTTGAACTAACTCTCTCTTATCATTCTCCACATGAGAAACACTGCCTATAGACAATCTACTAGGGGCATCTTTCACTACACTGGCCTTGCTCGGATGATACAAAACACTCATATCATAATCTTTCAATAGTTCTAACCACCTACTCTGACAAAGATTTAACTTTCTCTGAGTAAATACATACTGCAAAATTTTATGGTACGTAAACATATCAACATGCACCCCATAAAGATAATGCCTCCAGAATTTCAATACAAACACAATAGCAGATAGCTCAAGGTCATGGGTAGAGTAGTTCTTTTTGTGAGGCTTAAGTTATATATAGGAATAGGTTACAACCATAAATTTCTGCATCAAAACACAACCCAGGCCGATTCTAGAGGCATCATAATAGACAACGAACCCATCTATACCATCAGGGAGTTCTAAAACTGAGGCTGAAGTGAGTCGAGTCTTCAACTCCTAAAAACTTTTCTCACGAGAATTTGACCACTGAAACTTAACTTTCTTCTGAGTCAATCTAGACATAGGGGATGTAATAGAAGAAAAACACTCAATAAAGCATCTATAATAGCCAGCTAAACCCAAGAAACTTCTAATGTCTGATGGATAAATAGGTCTAGGCTAGTTTCTTATTGTTTTTGTCTTTTGGGGATCAACTCTAATACCATCACTGGAAATAATATGACCGAGAAAAGCTACTGATCTTAGACAAAATTCACATTTGCTAAATTTGGCGAACAACTGGTGATCTCTAAGAGTTTGCAACACAATTATAAGGTGGTCTGCATGATCATACTCACTATGAGAATAGACAAGAATATCATCGATAAAGACTATGACAAACATGTCCAAATACTGTTTGGACATTCTTTTCATCAAGTCCAAGAAGTTTACTGGGGCATTGGTAAGACTAAATGACATGACTAGAAACTCAAAATGACCATAACGAGTTCTAAAAGCTATTTTTGGAATATCATATTCCCTTACTCTAAGCTGATGATAGCTGGATCTAAGGTTTATCTTTGAAAAGTAACTTGAACCTTAGAGTTGGTCGAATAAGTCATCAATCCTAGGAAGAGGATATATGTTTTTTACTGTGACTTTATTCAGCTGACGATAATCAATGCACATTCACAAAGAACCATTTTTCTTTCGCACAAATAGGACGGGAACGACCCATGGAAAAACATTATGCCTTATGAAACCCTTATATAAAAGATCATTAATCTACTCTTTTAATTCTTTAAGTTTGGCTGGATCCATATAATATGGAGGAATAGAGAAAGGCTGAGTAGCTGGAAGAAGGTTAATACTGAATTCTACTTCCCTATCGAGAGGTACCCCTAGAAAATCTTTAAAAAAGACATTAGGAAACTCATTGACTACACTGACTGACTAAACTGTTGAAGTCTCAGACTTAGTGTCTTTGACTTAAACTAGAGGACAGATACACCCTTTTGAGATCAACTTTTTGGCTTTAAGATAGGCTATGAAATGACTCTTGGGAGACACTGAATTACCTTCCCACTTAAAGACTGGCTCATCAGGAAATTGAAACTTCACCACTCGGTGCGATAATCTATAGATGAATAACAAGAATAAAGCAAATCCATGCCAAGAATAAGGTCAAAGTCAACCATATCTAACTCTATTAAGTCTGCTAACATGATTTTATGAAGGACGGTGATAGGGCACTTTCTATAGATCTGTTTGGAAATAACTGACTCACCCACTGGGGTAGAAATCAATAAGGGCTTAGGATCTTTTTAGGACCTATTTCAAAATTTACTACAACTAGTGGGGTCACATAAGAGAAATTCAACCTAGGGTCTAACAACACATAAACATCAAGATGAAAGACATGAAGCATACCAATAACAACATCTAGTGAATCCTCCTTCTCCTGACGGGAATGTAAAGCATAAAACTAATTTTGGCACTGACCGCCACCGGTACTGGATGATACGCCTTGAGGAGGGATTGGGTGACCTAGAGGGGTTGGTGCGCTAGTATCCAGAGTTTGGGGACGAACATCCATGTTTCCCTGCTTAGAATGCGGATACTCTTTGATTCCATGTCCTAACTTACCACAACCATAACAACCTTTCTATCCCGATAAATACTCACCAAGATAATTCTTACCACACTTAGAACAAGGAGAATAACTGGGTTTTCCACTCACATTATTCTAAGATCTGGACATAGAAGTCTTACCCCACTACTCCTGTATAGATCTGGTAGCGAGAGCATTATCTAAAGATGGCACTGGTATAGATGAATGATTCTAAAACTGTGAATAATTTTCTCCTCCATACTTTGTCTGCCAATACTCAAACTGCTCGGTTTTAGCCTTCTTATTTCCCATCTCTCTTTATTTAAACTTTTTTGCCTCAATCTATTGATCATGAATCATCATCCTAGCAAGATCAACATCCCCAATAAGCATGGCAGTCCTACACTACTTGACTACTAAATTGGATACTCCAATAACAAACATACTCATACTCGCCCTAGGGTCAACCATCGTATCAGGGACATACTTAGACAACTAATTGAACTTAAGGCAGTACTCTTTCACTGTTATCAAGACTTGCCTCATGTTCACAAACTCCTCTACCTTAGCTTCTCTCATTTCATGCGAAAAGAACCTATCTAGATATGCATCTTGAAACACCTGCCAACTCATAAGAGCTGCATTCTCACCTCTACCATTCTTCCACATCACGACCCAATCATATGCCACATCCTTCAATCTATAGGATGCTAACACTACACTCTCCTTCTCAAAAACATATATAATCTGTGTGATCTTCTTTATCTCATCTAAATAAAGTTGTAGGTCCTCACCTACTTTTCACCCAAAGAACTCTGGCGGGTTCATTCTCATGAAGTTAGGAATTTCGGCTGCTGCTAAATCACTATTCTTCTGAAGTGGGACTGTCGCCTGATGGTTTCCCTAAATATTAGTAGTCTTCGCTTGGGCAAATGCCTAAAAGGTAGCCCAAAATTCAGCATGGGATATATTCTCATTCATAGGGTCAGCAGGCTGGGGTAGCTGATTATCATTTCCACGACCGTTAGCTTGGAGAGGAGGCATATTCAACTTTCACATAAGAGCATGAGTTAAAAGCAGATAGAGATACTATAAGCATGATAGATCATGAAAGAAAGAAATAATTTTCTAAAATTGTCTCGTAGCCTCTTTCTCATAAATATGGCGCACTTTACACTCATGATAAAGACTCTACGTAACGTGGCTTGTCTGACTCCCTAGGACTCTTATACCCTTAGGCTCTGATACAAAGTTTGCAACACCCTGAAAATGGGTCCTGAGACGTCACACGTGCTGAAAACTATGAGTAGCCTTAAGCTAACCCTGTAAGCCATCTACTAAATGTGAAACTCAAAATAGGAAAGTATAGATATATAATCAAAGGTAAAGTATGGAATTCTGTATGAGCTAAGATGAAACATTTTGAATATAATATCTGGAAAATACTAAACTCAAGAGTCTGATCAATCAAAATTAAAAATCTAAATTATATCTAGCAGTCTGACAAGCTTCTACTACTAATACTAGAGAGTCACTGGACTAACCCCCAGCTAACTGGAACTATCTAAAAATACTGAATCATCTATACTAATAAGCTAAGAAAATTGAATGACTAAGTCCCCGAACTATGAGGACTCACCAACTGTCGAAATGTAGATGGAGATGCTCAAAATCACTCACACTGCTAAAATTGAGCACCTGAACCTATATTATGAGACAATGTACTACATAGACGTATATGTTGATCAGTACTTCTGGATTGTACTAAGCATATGGAGTTCAATGCATAAGTAAATCAATATCTCAATGTTATTATAAATTTGTAAAAGTATGCATGCTAAAGGTAGATGACTCACATAAGTTGGAATGTCTAAAAGTTGAAAATCATAATCATGAATAGCAAAATGTGTTGCATAGATCTAGTGAGTCATAACATCTAGTTTCTAAAAGTTGTACTTGTACTCTATCTTTTAATCATGTTGTCTAAGTGTAGAAAGGACTCACTTTTATATTTGAAATCTGGAGTCTGAAATCTAGTAGCTAATGACTTATATAAAACAGCATGTTAAAAAAAATCATGACTCCTTACACTTAGTTTCTGAAAGTTGTTCTGTTATGATTATTCTATAGTCTTTTCTATTAGGGAGGTTCTTCTAACCGACATACACTATGTGAGCTATCATAGTGTCCAACGTCTAGTTCCCTTATGGAAAAACCTTACGTTGGGGAGAAGTGGCATACTCTTGCCAAGGAGTATAACCTAATCTAAGTGATCACATCTATATCTGTCATCCATATAGAAATGGAAGTAATCTGATAATCTGTACCAATATTGGCTCGTAGTTTTGGGGCATGTAAACAAAACCAACTAGGTGCTAAATACTATTCCCTTTAATTTATATGTTCATTCTATAGGAAATCCACTTTTAAAACTAATATAATGGTTTATAATGGAAACCAACTGTATATCTGTTAATTTAAACTGTAACTAAAATTGTAAAGTGGATTCCATGACTAAGCTGAGATCAAAAGATCAAATCTTTGTTAAAAATCTGAATATAACAAATCATGGGATGCTTAATAGCATAATCTTCTTGAAATAACGACATTCAAACTAAGGCTAATAACCCATGCATCCATTTCATGTCAAATCATCATAAAACTCATGCTAAGTAATTAAAATATTGATAATTCAAGTCTAAATCTGAAAATTTTTGCAATACACATGAAAATACAAAAGTAGACATGTAATTCAACACCTAATTCACTTGATATCACATAATCTTGCAAATAGCAATATTGGGTAAAAACCTTAATTCAAAACTCATGTAAATTCATATAAAATTAACTTCAAAAATTAATTTTGACATAAGGATGAAAAGATTATCCTTGTTGAAAATCACACATACCTTAATTGATGATTAGATGAAGAAACTTGAATGTTGAATCCCTATTTGGGCTCTTGAAGATAGATTCTTGAAGTTCTTGAATTGGGAATCCTTAATTTTAAGCTATCTTGGAAAAAGAATGGTGGAATTTGCATTCCTTAGAGATGAAGGTTTGAATTCTAGGGTTTCCTTGGAGAGTAATTTTGATGAAAATGTGTATATAAGGGTTAGAATAGGATTAATTCTGTGTTTTACACAATTTTGGGGGCTTGGGAAATGACTAGATTGCCCCTTTAAATTTTTACTCGAAACTGGAAATCCCAATTTTGCTATCCACCGTGATGCGCCACTATCACGGTGGCTTACTGGAAAGGGAAAATTGTTATTTTCGCCTCTGGTGCAATGCGGTGAAATCGCATTGCATCACTGGAAAAAGACGAGTGCCATTTTGCACTCCAACGCGACGGGTGTCTGTCCAATTAGAAATTTTAACGCGATACAAGCTAATCGCGTTGAGATACTGGAATGGGACGAATGGGAACTAAAATTTCTCTGTGATACGGGATAATCGCGGTGCTTCACTGGAATAGAAAAATTGTGATTTTTTCCTTCATCGCGATGCGGTGCCTACCTAAATGCCTTACTGTTTTCACTAAAATCGTCATAATTTCTCAATCGAGTATCGGATTAAGGCAAAATTGGTATCGTTGGAAAGCTGGTTCAATTATCTACAACTTGATGGGTCTATAACTGAAAAATTCTACATGTATCAAGTGTTATTCATTTTTAAAGTTGATCCTTGATATTCTAGGAGTTAAATTGAACTAGAAAAAGTACGGGGTATTGCACCTCACAACTCTTGAGGGATATGTCATAACCATAATAGAACAATGGACCATCTTCCTAGTCTGACTACGACCGACACTATACAACTCGTAAAAACAGACTATGACTCATCACCTAAGTTGTAGTTAGGATAATGAGCACAATCATACCAGAAAATTTTAGAGTTCAAAAGCTGGAGTATTACATAAGTACTCATGTTCATGGATTTAAACTTAGATGAGGGTGTTTAGCCACTCATGGACATACATGTAATCACAATAGATGAATCCATGAATAAATTAAAGTAAATGAATAAAAACCCTAATTAAAGTCTCTTCAATCATGTTTCAATGCACCAAGGTCATCCAAGGTATTTTCAATAAAGTTTAAGTGTCCTATTTATAATAGGAACAAAGTTGCTCGATTCTTCTTAGCTTTTGTGCATGCCCTTATCGTGTGGCTTAGGGGACGTGGCATGCCAATATCGTGGAGGGATACTATTTTGGCTAATTCACAGTGCAACCAAAGATATGAAATCCCCTTATGGCACCATCTAAGCAGCGTGGCACGCTAATGTATCCAACTTTTCCAGATTTTGTCAAGCTTAGTCTAATGCATTTGGCCTTCTAGTCCAAGCTTTGTGGCCGGGTTTCATCTTTAATTCCATCTTGTATATCATCCATATATCATCTTTATCAACTCATCAATATTCCTATAACAATACACAGCATGAATTAGAGCACAAAACAACATAGAATCCAACTCGTTGAACTAGAAATGAACATCGCTTAAGCTAAGAGTACTAGTTTTTGCATTTGAATTTTAACTTAGTGTTTTGACTTTAGAATTATTATGAACACACCTTAAGCACTAAAAAAACATAACTAAACACTTAGATGCTCATTTATACAAAGCTTACATCATTACACACATGATATATCCTCAAAACTAAGTTAAGTAAGTGTAGATAACAACACTTACGTGCATAAATCCACTTAAGATTAGGAGTGAGTTGTAGCAAATTTGGTCAAAGTTCAGGGGGTACTATATGATTTACTCTAAAATATTAGCTAATTTTAAACTCTTAAATATTAGAAAAATAATTAAATGATTATTTTTTTCTAATGTAAAGCCTATTTAAAAAGTTTTTTTTAAAAAAAAAAGAGGTGGTTCGTATTTCTAATATAATACTAGTCTGTGTGTCACGTGCCTCAAACATGTAATTTCTGTAATGAATTCTAAAGATTATACCTAAGGTTAGTAAAATTTTAGCTCAATAAATTTTTTTAAATGTTTTATTAACTTATAAGAAGAAAAAATAAAACATGCATAAAGTGCAAGTTCAAAAGTTTTGTATAACATAATTATTAGTTATTCAGCAAATTTTAACTGTTAAAATCTTATTACTTATCTACATCAGATGTTTACACCTAATTAGTTAAGTTAACATACTAACTGAGTTCTATAGAAATCATACTTTTAATGAATAAAATATTAAATAAGTCTCTAACTAAATAGTTCAGGTGGTTCTTTGTCTAACATCTTTTCTATCTTGTTCATGTTCGGTAACCTTTGCTGAAATTTTGATCTACCCCCGAAACCTAAATCCATAGTTTAAAATGGCTAATGCCTAGATTAGGTCAGATGTCCATAGAAAGAATTAACTCACATCTAAGCATTAAAATTTGTATTTTTTTATTTTATATACATATTTATTTTTATTTATATAGAAGCATGAGCAAAGAAATGGTCAAGGATATTTATGTAACTTCAATAGCTATGACAAGACACGTGTTCTAATAATCTTCTTCATCTAGAATTCTCAACAACCTATTCTCCAATTAACTTACTATCTAGAAGAGTCCACTGTCCATTTGGTTTGTCATCTCAAAAATGGTGCCAAAAAGAGGAAGAAGAATACTTACTCTAAGCACAAAAAAGAAAGTTGGTACCGACTTGAGTCATCTATTTATTCATATTTTCATGGAAACTTAACGTGTTGGATTATTCCTCATTATCAAAATCAGTTTTTATATTACTAATTTGGAAGGAAAAAAGAGTCTCTCCCTAACTTTTCCTTATCCTTCACAAATATTTCTTTTAGGAGTTTGACATTTTCTTTGAATTATTTATTTCTGTGTTCTAGCTTTGCATTTTCTCTGTATTAATGTCTATGGTGTAGATTCTCTTCTTTTTCTCACTATGTATTCATTTGTTTTTTTATTTTTTTTCCTATATAGTGACTCAATTTAAGACCCAGAAAATTTAAAAATGAGAAATTGAATCTGAGACTCGAGTTGTATTTCTTTCATTTTGTTCATACTATGACTCATCTATTATGATTGAGGATGCTAAGGTGATTTTGATTTTATTTTGATTTCTATGTCATTGTTGCAATCATATTTGTTCATTGCCCTCAAGTAACATCTTCTTACATGTTATGGTCTTGTTCCTTGTAGTTTTGGTGTAAATTTGACTAACTATTTTTGTGGATTTGTGCGGTGCAGCATACATTGTCTAAGGAGAACTTTCTTAAAACAAAATAATAAAAGTGAAAATGGCGACACAAAGGTGCACTGCTCTTACACTTTCATGACAAAAATTTCTCTGTTACTTTGGTATTTCTCTAATGTTGTGTCCTTACTATCTAGGTTGACTCTTAATATATTACAGTAGCTATAATTGATTAAAATGGAATATACACATGTTGTATTATTGATCTTTTTATTTGGTTGGACATGAAAATTGCATTTTATAACGTAAATCACATATTTTTATAGTCATTGTGCCTTTAAATGTCTTCGTTAAGATTTAATACAAATGCTACTCATTATTTTGGTGGGAGGAGATGAGGGCTCCTACAAAAAAAAAGATCCGAATATAGAAGAGCCTTAAGTGAGACGATAAAGAGCAATATCGTAATTTCATAGCTAACATTAGTTTTATTTATTAAGATATATTGCCAATTAGATGTGTTATCATGCACGCATACAGTTGAAGTAATATCTAGAAGATCAAGGTAAACATATTTTGATAAGATTTATCTTATATACACTGATATTATAAAAAAACATATACGGTCTCAGTGTATTTTAACATATGTAGCATGTTTTCTATCTTATTTTTCAGGTTACTATTCTCATTTATTATGGTTGATCATGTTTAGTTATTTTTATAGATTCATATAAAGTACTGATACTGCATAGAAGTTAATTTCATTTTGACAATGAATGTTGAAATGAGTATTTCTTAATATCATGCAGGTGCGACTGTATAATCTGGTTAGGGAAGGATATAAAGCAACTCTTTTACAAGCGATCCGAATTAAGACTATCTGATTAAAAGCATGTAAGCTTGATGTTCTAGGTAGAAGTAAAAATATTTGATTCAAAATGTTCTATCTGATTAAGATTCTTTCACATCGTTGTTGTACAACCAGAGATTCAGCTAGATACTAAAGAGTAAGACAAGATTTTTCATATAAGTGGTCATCAAGTAAGTGAGTCGGTATTAATAACAATAATTTTAGTGTTTTCAGTTAGAAATCACATAAGAAGCATTGCATACATATGTATTTCAAGGCAGAGGCAAATTTAAGATTTATAGCCTGCAAGTTCTACAAAATGATGTTACTTTAAAGAATATAAGACATGACTTGACAAAAATCAGTTGGTATTTTCAGTTAAGATTCAGAAATGAAGCATAAAGTTCATATACTTTACATATGAATCTAGGATCTAAAGTCAGTGGATTCAGAATGTCTTGTATGACAAAACAAGCTTACAATTCTTCAAAATTCTTTTATTTTATAGATGACATGAAATTTGTGTTTGTTGGATACACAACATATATACATACACATAATAGATTTATGTTCTTCCTAAGTTTTTTTGTTGTAAGATCTTTGTAAATTATGAAATTACCTCTTGATACACAGTTCGAAGTTCACTTCTAGAGCAGACATTTTTAGTATTGTAAAAGGCTAACTGATAGAAGTTATAAATTTTTCATTAATTTATGAAGTGGAGTTTTTGTTTGTGAAAAACTTATTGTTATTGCTCAGTTAAGAGATTTGTGTGATTTGTGTCATTGGAAAGTAAAAGGCAAAATAATTTTACTCAACTTTTAGTTTCAAGAAATAAAAAGAGAACAAAGAAAATGAACTTCATTTCAATGTTAAACAATCTTGACTGGCAATCTAGCAGTAGAGTATCTTATATCATGTTCTGTGCAGTTGAGGACTTTCAAATTTCAGTACAGTAATCTTATTTTATAACTACAAAGAAGCATCTTGTGTCATGTTGAGTTTTCCTTGCTAGTTATGAATAACAGACTTGGTTTCCCCATGATCATGGGCGATTCTCTCCATAATTAAATTAAAAGTTTGTTTCTTTCTCATCAAGTAATGGTTGCCATATCTTGCCCCAATATTTTTATGGTGTGTTGACATCATAAAATATATGAGTTATGTATAATTTTATTTTAGATAAAAGACATCTTTTCTCCCCCGAACTTGTCCTCTCAACTCACTTTAGCAGTTCAACTTAACTTTCATTTATTTACCTCCCCCCCCCTAACATCTTTAAATTGTATTACTTTTACCCCTCAAAACTGAATACCACTCTCACAATGGAGAGTGTGTTACACTCGCCTACACATCAACGCCACGTCAGAGCCACGTCATTTCCACGTAAGAAGTTTGAGTTTTCTAAAAAGAAAATTAATCCCCCACATATTATTTTTATATATTTTTTAAGAAAAATAAAAATATAAATTTACTATTTCATTTATATAAATATATATATATATATATATATATTAGATTAGAAATGAACCCCCACCCCTACGCCATTTTCTTTCTTCTTCACTCCCCCCACCCACCCCACCCCTACCCTGTAATGCAGCCCCCCTCCCCTTTCATTTTCTTTCTTCATCACAACCCTTTCACCCACCCCTCCTGTACGCTGCAATGCAGCCCCTCCTTCCCCCCTTTTCTATCTTCTTCAAACCGCCCCACCTCTCCTCTCTTCTTTATTTTTTATCTTCTTCAAACTAAAAATATATTACCTATAGCCATTGTTGTTTTCCTCTAAACAAAAAAAAAAGTATGAATTATTCCTTCATCAAACCACCAATTCAAAAAATAACAATGCAATAGCATCACCACGTCCCAATTCAAAACCTTCATTCTGACATATTTCGGCAAAACTCACCGGAAAACAATTAAAATAAACCCACAAAATAATATACGCACACCATTAACACCACCACCACCATTAACACCGCAGCTAATAACTTTTCTTCAATTTCAATTTTATTTTAAATTTTTAAATTCATTAGATAACTATTACTTTTAGAAATTCAATTTCAATTCTTTTCTAATGATATTAAGTGGGTTTAAGAAGGAGAAATTAAAGGTGGGTTAAAAAATTTGGTAATTGAACGAGAAGAAATTAAGGGTTTGGAGGGGAGGGGTGGGGTTGGTAGTGGTGGTGGTGAAATTGGTGGTTGAAGGAAGAGGGGGGATGGTGGTGATGGGTTTGGAGAGAAAAATTATGGTGGGGTGGGGGTAGAAGAAGAAGATGGGAAATAGGGGTAGAGGGGTATGAAGAAGGTGTGTTTTTTAATATATATATATATATATATATATATATATATATATATATATATATATTAAAAAGTAGGGCCATATCTGTTTTTAAATAAGAAAAAACACGTTTTTTAAAAAAAAAATATCACGTCAGCTTGAGGGGTGAAAATAATATAATTTAAAGATGTTAAGGGGGTAAATAAACGGAAGTTAAGTTTAAGTGCTAAAGTAAGTTGGGAGGACAAATTTAGGAGGAAAAAGATGTCTTTTCTCTTTAGTTTACACTGGCTTTAATTTATGTTTTGCCAATTTTAACTCATGAAATAACAATAAATTTTATATTTGTAAATGCCATAAAGAATAACAATTAATACATTCATGCTAAATTTTTTGGGCCCGTGCTTGTTATATCTAGTTTTATTATATACAAATACAGTGGTAGTCGTGTTAGCAATAATTGTCACAAGAGTTAAATTCAATACTACTAGATTGTTATAAATATATTACCATAAATAGTGGATGTCTACTTTACCATATATAGTGGATGTCTATTTTACCACATATAGAATGTCTATTTATGGAAAAGTTAGAAACCCCACAGTTAGTTTTCCTCTATAAATAAAGGGGTTTTCTTTCATTGTAATTCAACCTCAAGAATCCCTCAAGAGAAATAAAGAAGTCTCCTCTCTTCTATCTCTACTCTTATTTTTTATTCTTAGTTATTTTATAACACGTTATCAGCACGAGAGTCTTTCATCTCAAATTTGAAAGCTAAGGTATTATCTTCTTTCTTTTTATATTGCTAATAATCTTACAAAATCTGAGTTCGTTGCCTCGAGCAAGAACTACCTTTCATGAGTGTTGAATGCTGAAATTCAATTAGATGCTATGGGTCTTGGAGACGCCATAAAGAAAGAAAATACAACATCTAATCAAAATCCTGCTAAGGCTATGATTTTCTTGCATCATCATCTTGACGAAATTCTGAAATTTAAATACCTTACTACTAAGGATCCACTTGTTTTGTAGAATAGCCTAAAAGAAAAATTTGAACACCTGAAGATGGTTATCCTCCCAAAAGAACAATATGAATGCATGCACCATGAAAATAAGATGTTGGCTTTAAGTCCCATCGAGTTACAACCTAAAACGCTTTTTTATATGGATAAGATATTGAGTTTTAATCTCAATACACTATATTGATGATATTATGATGGCTAAGGCAAAATAATGGATGTTTGATGAAAAGTCATGAAACATGTCTCATTGATATGCTCTATTCCATGAAGTGAATATGGTAGCAGTTCATAATATGTCTGAAAGAAGTCAAGTGATTGAATGTACGAATATAAGCGTGAAGAGACAATATGATAATAATCATCAAAAGTGATAATATATTCACACGCTTATTATGACTATAAGATATGTTAGAGAAAATTTCTCTACAACCATATGTATGCCTCGATTTGCTCATGAATTAGCAATATCTTAAAAGAGGCTATAAGCTATCATAATTTGATAGGTTTAAGACACGATTATATTCCATTCCTGAGGAATGAGAAGCTTATTAATGCAAACGTGCACTTGATTGTGATGATATCACAACTCACCTCTGAAAGAGGCTGAATAATTGAGAAGAGTGATTTTTAAATCTACTTATAAAGTAGTAAATCTGAAATTTATTCATGTAATAGTAAATCTAAAATTTACTAGAGGAAATAAATACATGTCATAGTAAACTTGAAGTTTAATGTACTATAAATAAGTTCATAAGTTGACATGAACGATTATGACATCTCAAAGATGTGCATGTTGAGTATTAGACATGTATTGAAGAAATAGAAGATTCTTCAAGAATTATTTATGTTGCTTCTTCTCATGATAAGTTGGTTGGACCAACTAATTTTGGGATTGGATCCCTCAAAATCTGAAAAGTATAAAAGGTGAATAAGGGCTCGTTCACCTATCATGTGATCTATTAAGATGCATCAATACATGTACAATCATTGTCAACCTGTAGTTTGACATTCATAAAGTTGCTTGCTTAATAAATTTGAATTAATAGCATAACTTTTAAATTGCGTAATCAAGACAATTCATCTTGATGATGATGGTTTGGCATTGAATGCCTTCGATAAATAGCTAAATCATTACTAATGAGAACAAAGCTTCATGTGTTGGTCTAAAATATGATATGTTGCATACAATAGCACTTGTATGCATTAGACCAATAAATTATGATTATTTTTTCTCTCTCAATCGGTTCAAGGTCAGGAATCAATTATTCCATCCAATAGTTTTGATGTGCAATATATGATTAATGAATATACCATGATGCACAAAGATGGATTCCTCAAAGAAGATGGAGGATGTATGTTAGTTTTCCTAACATAAAGGGAGAGATTATAAGAGACTATGAAATATGTTAGGAATTATCATCAAATCTTCATTCAAAAGATAATTCAAGTCAAATGCCGAAAGCATCTCATATTTAAGCTGCAAGTGCTCCTATTTTATATCCCTAAAGAACAAAGTCTACGCATGTACGAAGCGTGGTAGACCAATCAATTCTAAATGAAAGAAAGGGATAAGGAGCAGATAATCATAATAAGAAGACAATGTGCTCTTAAATAGTGGTGGATTTGTATGAATTAGATATGGTAGATTTTGATATTATTCTAGGTATGGATTTGTTACACTCATGTTATGTATCTTTAGACTCTCGTACCTATAAGGTTGACTTTAAATTCCCGGATGAGCTGATTATTGAGTGCGAGGGTGGTTCCCTAGCTCCTAAGTAGAAGTTTATATCATATCTTAGAGCTCGGAGATTAATCTCCAAAGGGTATCTCTATCATCTAGTCTGTGTTAAGGATTCTACTCGAAAGGTCCTTCTTTGCATTCGGTTTCAACTACGACATAACACTTCATGAAACCTTATGAGAGGTTCAGGTACCTAAAAATAATGATGTGTTGAGATCTCAAAATGTTATGTCGCATTGTGAATCGATACGAAATGATAAAAACCAATATATCATCAATATCTTTGATACAATATTGGCACAATATTGCGAAAGATCACGAGGATCTGAATTCTACATTTATTTAAGCATGCTGACGTACAAACATTTATCAAGTGACATAAAAGGATGTATCTTGGTAAAGATAAAACTTATTTGATTTGCAGTCCAAATACTTGAAGATGTCACTCATTAAATGCTGAATATTGTCACTTGACAAAATTTATATGAAAATTTTCTAAGGATTCAAAATGTTTGAAGCATATAAAAGTTTCTGGGAAACTTATATATAATCCTTATATTGTATAAGCTTACAACTTGAAAATTATTGAAACTCTTAGAGAGTTTTCAAAAGCAATAGATTATTTGCTGAAATGAGAAATATACCAATTTGAATTGATTATGAAGTACCATATTTTAGTGCAATTGGTGCACTCATGTATCTTGCAAATACTACCAGGCCTATAGCCTTTTCGGTTAATTTATTAGCAAAGTATAGTTCTGCTCCTAGTAGGAGACATCGAAATGGGATCAAACGCATTATCTTATTTTCCAAAGATTGCAGTCCCATCTTATTGGTCATGCTGATGTTAGGTACTTATCTGATCCACATAAAGCTCGATCTCAAATAGTCTATGTGTTCATATGTGGTGGTACTGTCATATCTTGGAGATATACAAAGCAGTCTTATCTAGCCACTTCATTGAATCATGATGAGATAATAGTTATTTATGAAACTAGCCGAGAATATGTATGGTTAAGGTCAATGATACATCTCATTCGAGAAAAATGTGGTTTCAAATGTGACAAAGTACCCATGATTTTTATGAAGATAATACAGCATGCATAGCACAACTTAAGTGATACAAATCAGTCCACCAAGATGCCAAAACAGTCCACAAAACATGAGAAGAACAAGCAACACAAAGGGATACAACATAACAAAACCAAAAACACACAGATTTGCAAAATAATGAAAGGATAGATAGTGAGACTAAGATTATTACAAGATTAAGAACCAAGTGTATTTCAACATTAACCCCTAATGAATGTAATAATCAAAATCACACTCTTACAGTGACCGCCAAGGTAATCGACTCACCTCAAGATCCACCGTTTCCAAGAAAAGAACAATATTGACTTTTCCAAGCCCTATACTAAGGATGACTTTTCCAAGTCCTAACTAAGACTATACTAAGGTGATATACTCTCAAGAGAGAGGATTTCAAGTGTTTCAATCTTTCATCTTTAATAAACTAACTAGCAAATGAACTAATAGAACCTATTTATAGTCTAACTTATTACATAACAAAATGACCACAATACCCTTAATAAAAAAGGGTGGTCATGGAGTGTTACTTGGACAAGGCTAAGTAACCAAAATGTCCTTAATGAAGGCCCAAAACCGTGAGTCCTCAATCTTCCATGCTCCAAGCAATCTTTCACACGTGGGATTGCTCTTTGGTGTACTCAAATCAGCCCCTCTATGTAGGATTTCATTTCCTTAATGTGACCAAAGCTTGATGCCCCACGTACTGACTTCGAATGATTTCATTGAAAGCTAAAGCGCCCATTTGAATCGTATCATCCTCCCCTTCTTGAAAAGGATTCAACCTCAAATCCAAACCTTGCAAAACCAAAGAAATGACACACAAATATAAACTCTTCATGGCATGAGGGTTAGGGTAAGCACAAAAAATCACCTCAACATGCCAAGGTTGCACATATTTAGAATATAACTAAGGATCCTTTGAACTAAATAGTACATAATTAATGAAAAATGCACAAAGGATTTGGCTATAGAATTCACCAAAAATGATACTTTCCTTGTCATGTAAACCAAGCAACAAGTTGGGTGCACCATCATCACCAATTCTATATTTGGCATCGGGGTCAAACGGGGAAGAGTGGCCATAGACACGGGTCTAGAAAACACTCCCATTTCCCATGGTCTCCACCCAAAATAAATGGCATACTCTCTACAATAGCATATATATTATCCAGAGCAAATAGAAAGTAGAGAAAGGTATCACTCAAATCGACTAATACTAAGGTGCCCTCATGTGTGTACTCACTACTAGTTTCACCATCATCACCATGAGTACTCTCAATAATAAAGTCACACAAAGTAGAAGGAGAAGTAGTTTCCAAAACCACACATCCCTTACCCTTAAGAGTACTCTCATCTTCCAAGAAGAGATTTCCATCTTTAGGAGGAATGTTATCACACCATAGTGGGTTAGCATATTGGCTATAGCTTCTAAGGCAAGCTATACCATCATTTCCACCACTAGGTTTATTAGGAGTGATTATATCATCTTCAAACAAGACATTATACCTTAAGAGAGCATGATCTATATCACGGGCAGATTCGGAACAAACACATTCATCACTCTCTAAAAGATCAATATCAAGTTTCAAAGAGATTTCAAGTGCAAGATTATCCCAAGAATAGCTCTCGAGTTCACTTCTATTCCTTTGATCAATATTTTCAACATTATCATACACTTGAGATTCATTAATCACATCACACATATCCTCAAGAGGTGGATAATTTTCACACAAAAGTTGATCAACATAAATTTCACAAGACAATGTACTTTCATTCAACACAATGGTTTCAACACTAGGTGGACATAAATCGATCTTACAAGAAGAGTCGATTCGTTCATCAATAGGATCAACTAATGTATCCACACTCATAATAAGTACATCATCATCAAGTGGCAAAGAAACAATAGACTCACATATAGGCAAGTTATAACTCACACTCAATGGGCTACTAGCCACACAATTATCATGCACATGCACAAAAGTGTAAGGGTTAGCTATTTTACCCTGACGTTCATGAGTATGTTCGTCTTTACCTCGGTGTGAAAGTCCATCACAAGATTGGGCAGCAACTTCCTTCAGAAAGCTCTTATCGCAAGTTGTTTGGACAATTGAATTTTGAGGAAAGAGTTTGGGTAACAATTGGCGTATAATTTCAATGTATTGTTGCATATCTTCAAGATCGTCGTGGATGCAATCACACGTGGCCTTGAAATTATGTGCAGCCATGGTACCTAACAAAAAAAAAGCTCCTTACCAACACTCGATACACTCACCTTTGTGATTCTCATAATTGGAGCGGCGAATATTGAAAGTTGCTTATACTCCGGTAGTCAGTAAGATGTCAATCCTACTTGGCAGCCAAAATGGATTCTTGTTTTGATTGACTCAAGACACAAAATAAAATTCACTTATGAACTTGAAATAAAGAAGTTACTACGAGTTACAAACGAGAAAAGCATACAAATAACGAAGACACGAAAGAAACGTATTCAAAAACTAATTTACAATTTAGTAGGTATTTACTAGTTGCCAATTGGAATAAGAATAAAAAAAATAAAACGAAGAATCAACAATAAGAAACTAAGAATCCAAGATTTTGAGCCCTAAGTTTTGGTATTGTACAAAAATTGGTGATGTGACGGTCTAGGATTGGTTGCGGTTTTTGAAAGGTTCTTATTTTTTCCAACTTTGAAATTTTAGTTCAATTTTCAATTCTTGAAGAAGTGTATTTCGGCCTTGGGGAAGAAAAATATCAAGATTGGAGCCCTTTTTCACATTCAAAAAGGTTTGACTTGTCATACACCTTTTGGGCAAGACACCTTTTTGAAGGGTTGCTGGCCCTTTCCTCTTTTGGACACCTAAAAAAGTGTTTTTTTCCTCTTTTAGTACCAAGTTTTTTGTAGATCTTTTTGTTCCCTTCCCTTTTGGTAGGTCTTTGGGATTTCTTTTAAAGACTAACAAAGGCCTCACTTCTTTCCACTTGGCTTTTGGATCAAATAACACTATTGAAGAGCTTTTTTGCAACTAGACATGAAGATAGTTTACAACAACAAGAACTTTCAATAGAAGTTTGAAAATCTAACCTCACGTTGAACCTCCAACAATCAAAAACACCTTTTTCAAGCTTAAAAAACACAAAAAACCCTTCAAGTTTTGGTCCACACAACAACACCAACAATGTTCAAGTTCTTGAAACCGTAACAACAATACCAACAACAATGTTCAAGCTCAACTTGGATCTAGACTCAAGGGTGTTAGTGAAGACAAAACTAACACTTAGAAACAACTAAGACAATCAAAACACACCTAAATTTAGACACAAATCTCGGCCAAAACAACAACAACAACAACAACGAGAACACAATTTCGACCAAGAACACAAAAAATGGACAGATTTGTCTCTTTTTGATTTTTCTATTTTCTAACACTTTTTTTATTTTCAAGTTTACGAGCCCAAGATTGATCTCATAGGAATAAGATCAAGCCATGCTCTGATACCAAATGATACAAATCAGTCCACCAAGATGCCAAAACAGTCCATAAAATGTGAGAAGAACAAGCAACACAAAGGGATACAAGATGACAAACACAAAAACACACGGACTTGCAAAATAATGAAAAGATAGATAGTGAGACTAAGATTATTACAAGATTAAGAACCAAGTATATTTCAACATTAACCCCTAATAAATGTAATAATCAAAATCACACTCTTACGATGATCGCCAAGGTAATCGACTCACCTCAAGATCCACCGTTTTCAAGCAAAGAACAATATTGACTTTTCCAAGCCCTATACTAAGGATAACTTTTTCAAGTCCTAACTAAGACTATACTAAGGTGGTATACTCTCAAGAGAGAGGATTTCAAGTGTTTCAATCTTTCATCTTTCATAAACTAACTAGCAAATGAACTAATAGAACCTATTTATAGTCTAACTTATTACATAACAAAATGATCACAATACCCTTAATGAAAAAGGGTGGTCATGGAGTGTTACTTGGACAAGGCTTAGTAACCAAAATGTCCTTAATGAAGGCCCAAAACCGTGAGTCCTCAATCTTCCATGCTCCAAGCAATCTTTAACACGTGGAATTGCTCTTTGGTGTACTCAAATCGGCCCCTCCATGTAGGATCCCATTTCCTTAATGTGACCAAAGCTTGATGCCCCACGTACTGACTTCGAATGATGTCATTGAAAGTTAAGGCGGTCATTTGAATCGTATCATTAAGGGAGGATTCATAAAAGGAGATAGAACGAAGCACATTTCGCCAAGGCTTTTCTATACGCATAAACTACAAAAGAATGGTGATTTAACGTGCAACAGATTCGTTCAAGTAACAATGTGGCTGATTTATTTACCAAGTCTCCTCCAATTACAACTTTTAAGAAAATGGTGCACAAGATCGGGTTACAAAGATTCAAGGATGTTCTCATTAGGGGGAGTTAATACGCGTTGTACTCTTTTTTTGTCCAACTGAATTTTCCTTGTAAGATTTTTAATGAGGCAGTCTATATGAGTAGTGTTAGAGATGTATACCCTTTTTCCTTCACTAGATTTTTTTTTCCACTGAATTTTTTCTAGTAATGTTTTAACAAGGCACATTATCTATCAATTAGACAGTCAGGAAAGTATTATAAATATATTACCATATATAGTGAATGTCTACTTTACTATATATAGAATGTCTATTTATGAAAAAGTTAGAAACCTCAAGGTTAATTTTTCCCTATAAATAAAAGAGTTTTCTTTCCTTGTAATTCAACCTCAAGAGAAATAAAAAAAATCTCTCCTCTTCTATCTCTACTCTTCTTCTTTATTCTTAGTTATTTCATAACA
The DNA here is from genome assembly GCA_030864225.1 of Capsicum baccatum var. pendulum. Classification (NCBI taxonomy): domain Eukaryota; kingdom Viridiplantae; phylum Streptophyta; class Magnoliopsida; order Solanales; family Solanaceae; genus Capsicum; species Capsicum baccatum. The sequence continues at coordinate 71,065,694 of CM061560.1, forward strand.
TAAATCGAGTCTCTCTTTATGTTTCTATTCATGGTAAGAACAACAATGTTGTGTCTAAATGTACAATTTTAATATAAAGTATTGATCAAACATTTTAAAGAGAGCGTACAAAAAGGTAATGAAGTTGAGGATAACACCTTTTTAAAAAAAAACAGTGTAAAGGACAACCCTTTTGTTCCGTACCAATACAACCTTCTTGATTTTTGCTCCAGCATAAAATGATAATAGAATTCAACTCATGCTCACCATCCCTCCAAACCAAAGGAGAGACGATATACTTGGTTTTTCTTCAATTTCCTCCCCTCGATTATTGTCCCTCGTCCTCCTTTCCTTTCCCTTCCAAACAAAGAACACTTAGAGCTGGTGCTATTCAATGCTTTCAATAATTAAACACCAAAGTCGCCATATGTTGAAAGACTTTACACCAGATGCTATGTTCATTAAAGACTTGTGATCTGAAATCACCAGAGCATTTCAAAGAATCTTGACTTATAATCTGAAAAATCTGAAATCGCCTGAGCATTTCAAAGAATCTAGCAAGTGCAACGAAATGTGAAAAAAGTCAGCCGAAAATGAAAGTAAAAATTGACATTTAATAATATCAATTTAAGGTGTAACATAAAAGGCCAGTACTATTGATGGTCAGTCTCAAAATTCTAATACAACCAACTTTGTTGCTTAACCAACAATCTCTGTTGCCTCGGGTGACTATTAATCCACGGTGATACATAACCTAATTGAAAGGTCATCGTTTAATGTCAGTCTGTCTACTTGGCCTCATTCTACCTTCTTGCTTTCTTTGGCTTCTGCTTCTTCAGCGCCTTTAGTCTTTCCTTCATCAAACTCCAACAACTGCTCAACAAAAAAAGAAACAAGAATATAGCTTCAGAGTTTGAAACGGAAATGTAATTTTACTACTTGATTATAGATACCAAGGCTTATTCCTCCATATAAAAGGTAGTGAAGGATCATACTCTATCAAAGATCATCAATTCAACGGCACAAAACAAGTTTTAATCCTTTTTTGCTTCTCTTAAAAACAGCAAGAAACCTCTGTTCCCTTCCTTTCTCTTACTTCAAATAGTTTTCAACCAAAATAGATGCATTTTCCAATATCTTTGAACTCCTAGAAGAAGTGTTTCCAAAAAACATCTGACAAGGAAATCTAATATCCATATAGTATATAGCTTAAAAAAATGGGGGTAAGCAGCATAATACAAGTCAGGGCCATAAACAGCAAAGTCAGCTAGTAGACTTGGGAAAAACAGATTGTCGAGAATACGTACAGGCTTCACATCCCCGTTCCATATGCAATGTACTGACAAGAAACCAATAACAGCTGGAACAATATATAGCAAAGCAGGCTGAAAAGAAACAAATGTCAAGACAACATTAAGGGCACCGGTTTCTAGCAAAGGGAAATAAAGTGTAAATGCTTTATACAGACACCAACCTGTGCAGCTTGGAACCAGTTCATAACAAATATTGTGAGTGCCAAACCAAATGTGTATCCTAAAAATGCACTCTTGAAGTATTGGGGCTCCTTCCCCCTGGAGACATCAAAACGGAGGGCCAATGCAACAAAAATTCCTGAAAGATTGAAGTGATCAAATATTACCAAGTGTATCTATTCAAGCAAAGAAGTTGCAAAGGAAAATGATGCAAGACGATGGCAATAGCAAATAATAAGCATTTGTGAAAGAAAAATATAAGTTCAGTGGCCAGTAAAAGAAAGAAAACTTTTGTTTAATATGGTAAACCGCATCCCTCTTTCGTTCACGAGGGACCAACAGTGTCTCTTTCCAATTTTTCCTCTTACTGCCTCAAACCCGAAACATCTAATGGTTTGAGCTGGAGGATCCCTCCATTATCTTAACCTTTGTTCTGGTAAAAAAAAAAGTATGCTAATAATCTGTGAACTTCCATAGCCATTTACAAATATAGCACAGGTAAAAAACAGAAATAATATTTTATAAAAATAGAGGTTATACCTGGGATAACTATATCTCCAAGACCCAGCATTGAGAAGGGGCGTTTAGCATCCGCTGTGGGGAACAAAAGCTGCAGACAAAGCAATTCTGTAATCAGGACACAGTGACTAACAAAGGCATGGAATGGGAAATTTTAAAGAATCGACGACATAAAAAAGTTCACTATGCACGCACACCTTGATAGGAGCATCAAAAGATTTGGCTACACTGACCATCACTGGTGTAAAGAAGACCCAGAAGATGTCATACACAAAAAGTCCTCCCTGCATTTTCGAAAGCCATGGGCATTCCGCATCAGCCACTAGTTAATGATTATAGAAAGTTGCATGAGCAAGTACCAATGCCTATACAGCAAAGAAGCCTAAAAACACTACCATTAGGTGTTAATATAAATCCAAGCAAAAGGGATGCAGTTGTGTCGGTAAAATCATAAGAAATAGCTAATGAAGTTCTTTTCCCACTTGTTCAAAGTGATATTTGGCAAAAACCAAATAAGAAAGAACAAAGGGATATTTGGTTTAAGGCCAAAAACATAAACAGAATGATACCTATGAACCATGTAGAGTTACATATATAACACTAATTTCTTCCCTTACCAATAAGATGGCACCAGTCTTAAATGATCCAAGTGAAAGCATCTCAATACCCTGAAATCAAAATGGGAAATCCATATCATTCATCTAGGTAGACATGATGAGACTTAAGAGAGGACCAAACACTTTTCACCTTTGCAAGGATCTCCAATCATTCAAAAGCATACAATAGACAATAACAAGTAATATTAGTTCAATGTAAGGACCCAATGTGGGATGTGGGTAGGACACACAGTACAAAACCATTGCATATCCAAAACCACTGCACTAATACATATTTGTATTAATACCACGGCACTTATGGTACTATCTTACACAACTTTTCAGAACATTCAAATTGATTTACTATTGAAAATTCTCAGGTCTTTTCAGCAAGGTAAAATAATTTTATAACATGGGAAAAATTAAAAATCTTTTAACTTCTATAAGATGTTTCAGTGTAAAACTAACTATTAAACCATTAGTAGCTTATTCTTCCACTATCACAATATTACTCCCTTCATCAATTTTACGTGATTCACTTTGACTAGGCATGGATTTTTAAAAAGAAGGAAAAACTTTTGAAACTTGGCTTTTATAAAAAAAACCATAGATATGGGCTATAAATCATCTCACTAATGGTAAAATGAAAAGTTTAAAGTTAAAGAAAACAAATATCATTCTTTTAAACAGACCAAATAGGAAAATGCATCACATGAATTGTAATAAAAGAATTTTAAAATATGCCATAACATCTTAAAATCATGATCTGATCAAAACAAACTATATAAAATTGGACAGAGGAAGTATACAATATACTCTACCTAAATTATATAGAATCCATCAAACTAAACATATTTTCAGAATAAGAAGTCCAAGTTAGTTTGGCCTTTGAAAGTGACAATATTTAAGACTGTATAGTCAGGAAAAATGGACATATTCACACAATCAAGTCACACAAACTGTGTGTGAAGCATGAAGCTCACAAATTATATGATTGACAAATATGCAATAGCTTATTAATGATGCAATAAACAACCAACCAGCAAAAGAGAAGATCTTCACATCACAACCTCAGGCATTGGACTAGTGAGTAGTACTAAAGGACATTTTCTTAGAACAAATGATAAGCATTTTATTTATTAGATAAAATTGATGATGACACAGGAACCATATTAGCCATCAACCCACTATTACCAGCAGGCTTGGCAACTCATCATGCACACAGTGGTAACTCAATATGGGGGGCACCCACACAAGATTATTTTGTTAATATGGAATAACATGGTTGGAATATTATTTTGTTAACATGGAATAACAGGGTTGGAATAATAACAGCTGCAAATCTTAAACACAAGAAAGATGTGTATTTAAATGAGTATTTGACTTTTGCAAGCAGAAAAAGGGATACAACAGCTATGCCTCATCCAAAACAGGTTGAAAGAAGGAAGAAAGAAAAAAATATTTGGTGATCCAGTAAAAATGAAGAATGTAACTTAGATAGATATGCTGACAAACCTGAATGCAAAAGGCAAGGCCCAAAACGTTGTTAGCTAGCCAATGCTTCTGTCTAGCATACCACACACAGAAAATGGTTCCGGGAATTGCAGCAATAATCTGAGACCTTGTGAACTCAATCTCCAAAGCTGAAAAAGAGACGAAGAAAAAAACAAAATGAAAAATGGACGCCCAAGGATTCTAAAAGGATCATTTGGCATTTTCAGAAGAGATAAGAGAGTGGTCCCTACAGCGGAAATATGGGAAGTGCCAAATTATGAGATTGTCATTCCACTTTTTTGGCAAGAAACGTTTAATAGAAGGTAACAATGTCGCCCTGTAAAACCATAAAGAAAAAGATGCATAAAGCATACGCACAGAAAAACTACAGTTCAGTAACTTGAAATAGAAAATATTAAGCATAGCAGAATGATCCATACGGAGAGAACATACGAAAGTGCAGCAATGCCAAGTACGAAGAAGTAGCACGTCAATACAGCATTAACCAGGTCTTTTGACAGGAATTTAAAAAGCAAGAACAATGACAAGAGCATTGCACTTCCAACCAAGGGGAACCTCATTGCGTGTTCATTAGACATTGTTTCCTGGAAAACAGCAATCGAATATTTTTAGGTGGTATCAAAACAGATAAGATTGAGGACAAAAAAAGAGAAGCTGCAACTTGGATTCCAGAAGATATACCGAAGGTGGAGTAGGCTTGACAGAACGGCAGCAACCCACAAAGACAGTAAGGCAGGCTGTTACTATAACATTTACATTTGGATCCACATTCACCACTAGTGGTGCCATACTCAAACCTGAAACCACCAAAAAAGCAAAAGTTTCACGGTAACTGTGTCAACATAAAATTTAGAAAGTGATTTGAAATTTCAATGACCACCTATTTATACTTTCTAATATCCAGAGGGCATATATTATTCGAGCATGGACAAGCATTGAAAGGGCGTTTAGAAAAAGAGAAAAAGTGGTTATCACAAAACTATCCTTGAGGGTGCATGTAAATTTTGAATATCGGCATAGCTAACTATCAGGTAATGCTCTCAAGAAAGCAAAATGATTGAAAAAATCGAATACATCAGAAAATGCTAAAAAAAAAAAAAGTTTCTATTTTGATCAGAATTATTTTTATTCAGCCAAAAATGTTATAAGGAACCCATTTGGTCATCTATGTCTATCCAATGAACTATGTCTACCCAATGAACTGGATATGTGGAATGGACCCACTTTACCATATAGGAAAATGGCGACAGTAGTAATATGACTGCCTAAAAGATTTAAATATCCATTTCAACCGCTATAGAATTTACTCTAATCAATTGGATATTAAGGTACTCTTTTTATAATCAAGGTCGCCAGGCCAACTTGCACGCACCTGCTACCTTCCACCGGCATAGGTATCAAAGTTAGTAATTTTTTTAAGGCTCAAATTGCCTAGTCTGTTTGCTCTACTGGGATTTGAATTTGAGACCATGTGTTCCAAAGCCACTTCATTGACCACTATACCAAACTCTTGGTTACAAAACTAACGCTAATATTTTGCATGACTCATGTTGCAAAGTTTATTAAATAAGAAAAGAATGCATTCACGATTAAGAAACCACATATTTGCCTACATTGTGTCTCCAATCAACAACAAAGAATTACCACAATAAACTTAAGCATTCAGTAAAGATTACTTTATTGTCTAGATATCATAAGAATCTACATCAAACAAGCGTATTATGCAATTCAGCTATCAAAAGAAATAATGCATGAATCAAAATCAACGGAAACCATACCTAATAAAGCAACATTTGCGAGACTTTCCATATTCTTCATTCTCAAAGGTTCTAAAATTCAGAAGTCCACTCCGGTTTCAGACTCCCCCAACAAGAGGAACCTATAGGAAAACCAACAACATGAGCACCCAACTTTCAAACTTTATATCTTTTTAGAGTCATTTTTGCCAAACACATTTTTATCTAAAGTAAAAAATCTGTCAATCAAACACCTCCAAAAAAAAATCATTTATTCATTCCAAAAGATTTCCACAGATTAGGTAACCCCAATTAAATCACAATTTGCAAAATTTCCTAAATTTTGCCTGCCTAATACATAAAAAGTACAAAGTCAAACACCGGAATCGACCATTTTAACATAAACCCATTTCTCTTTAAGAAAAAACATTTAAATTGAAACCAATCAGATGAAAAAACAAATTCTTCAATATTTCAATAAATCAGTTAATAAAAAAAATCTAGTCCTGACGCAAATATATTCATCTTTACCTTACAAGGAAAATAAAACCTGATGTACGCTTCCCTCCCCCTCTGTCTTTCTCCAAGCACGCAGATCGGGGAGATTTTTGGATTTGGGAATTTTGATTTTTTTATTTTTATTCTGTGTTGGTGCTGATAAAATAAGGGTTTAGGCTTTTTGTTGGAAGAAACACGTCAGTATTGAGTGTTCGGACCAATGAAAGTCTGCCACGTAACCTTCACATCTCATTCTAGTAGTCAAGTATTATTAGCCCCGTTTGGCCATGAAAATTTTTCTCTTTTTTCAAAAAAAAAATTAAATTTAAAAATTATAGTATTTGGTCATGAAAATTCAGATAATAATTCTAAAAAAAATTTCTGAAAAGGAAAAATAGATTTTTGTTATTTTCACAATTTTTCAACTTCAATTTCAACTTTTATTATTATTACATATAACCTCAATCTTTTAAATTTTTAGATAAAACTCTCTTTATAACATTATTTTTTCAATATTACGTATATAGTAGTTTTAAAGAATAAGATAATTATAATTTCAAACTTAATGTTATCCTAATTAATATATTTTTTTCCTCTCCCATCATTATTTTTATCATTTATTTAATTTTCTCCCTTATTTAAGACATTATTTTACTGCTAATTTATATTTATACCCATATATATATAAAGTATTATATTTATATCCATAAATATATAAAGTATTATATTTATAATAGAAATATACAAAGTATGTTATATATAAAGTTTATACCATGTATATATCATAAACACACATATATAAATATACAAAGTATTAAAAAACATACTAAGCATATTTATAATATAAATATACAAAGTATGTTATATATGAAGTTTATACCATGTATATACCATATACACACATATATCAAAATACAAAGTATAAAGAAACATACTAAGTATACTTATATATTTATGGTATATGATATAATATACCATAAATATGCAAAGCATGTTTTACATAGAAATAATTTATTCACACAAAGTAAAACCTTTCATGTATAAGAAAATTAAAGAAATAAATTAGCGGCACCCTAAAATTTAATAACAACTCATCATTTCCTATTTTTTCGGAACGAAAAATGAAGGAAATAAATTAAATAAATTCCTAAAAAAATAAATTTGTTTGAAAGATAATATTTGTTACCTAAAATACAGGAAACAGTGATCTGTTAATATAACATCCATATTTAAAATTTTCAAATATGAGAAAACGGCTATTAATGTAAATATTATATATGTCATAATTGAAATTCATTAAGTATGACCATGTATATGTAATTATTTTTATAATAGTGATTAATTGTGTTCTTTTTTCATTAGTAGGTAATTTAGTTGGGTGATTTTGATAGTTTATAAAAGTTAGAGCATAAAATCATATTTAAAAAAGTTTTTCAAAAGTCAAAAAAAAAATCAAAAAAGAAATGGTCAAACACAACTCCAACTCCGATTTCAACTCCAACTTCAATTCCAACTCCGAAAAATTTTAGTTTTTATGGCCAAACGGATACTTAGTACTACTACTACTAAAGAGAGAAAACAAGAGAATACTCACAAAAATATCTGAAGTTTGATCGGATTATCAGTTGAGTATACTGAGCGCATGAAAAGTATTAAAAACGTTTTAAAATTTTATTTTTTTTGTCAAACGGCCCTTTAATTTTTTAATTTTAAAAGTTTAATATTTTTTTTATTTTTTTCATTCTTTCACTTCTCTATTCTCTCTTCTCTCTTCTCTCTTCTCTCTTTCTTTTCTTCAACAATGGAGTCTTCAACAATGGTTGCTCTATTGTTGAATTGAAATTGAACAATGTACTACACTTCAATTTCAACTTTATTCAGGAAGTGACTTTAATAAAATTTCTTCCGGAAGTCTTCAATTGTTCAATGTATTCCGAAAGTTTATAACGTATTTCCATTGTTGAATAAAATTATTTAGTTTAATTTTTTAGTTCCGGAACTCTAATTATTTAGTTCAATATAAACCTTTCTTTTATTTTTTTTCCATTAAAATAACTAAAAATTACACAAATACACAACTAATATTACAAAAAATCTCAACTCCCTAAATATATTACAAAACTCCCAACATATACACAGAATACTATGTATGTGTCGGCTATGTTATGTATATTAATAAGGTGAGAGAGTAAAGTAATTAAAAAAGTGAGAGAGAGTGTAATTAGTTCAAAAGAGTTGGTATTTATGTTATTTATACTTAAACTAATACTCACATAATCACTGTCTTCATTCCACATACAATGAAGACCACTAACCATACACACACTGCCATAGAATTGAGAGAGGGAAGAATCGAGAGAGGGAGAGAGAATCGAGAGAGATAGTGAGAAATTGAGAGAAAACAAGAGAGGAAAATAGGTCGTTCCTCAATTTTTCGGCGGCCAGGTCTCGCTGGAGCTCTGGCAACAGCCGAATCTGGGAAACATAAACTATTGATTTTGCTATTTGAATAAAATTATTGAAGAAAGTTTTCGATTTGAATTTGAAATTTGGAAAAAAATTCTCTTCAAAAAATAGTATGAACTAAATAAAAGTCAAATTTCAAGAATTAAGAATCAAGATTTTAGTGGGAAAATGGTGAAAAAATAACGATTACCAGTGTTGTTTGTAGGAGAAATATGGAATTATTTGTAGTATTACCAATATTTTAGAATTATTTGTAGTATTACCATTGTTTTTTGTAGGAGGAATATGATTTTAATGGTGAAAATGATGAAATGGAGAAGAAAGAGCGTGTGTTTACACCTCCAGCTGCTAAAAACTGAGTATTGCGTTTTGAGGGGTTAATAATTCTAGTTAAAAAAAATCGGAGGGGAATTAATTCCACTAAAAAAAGTCTAGGTAGGTAATAGGACCCCCGCAAAGTTCAGTATGCTCAACTGAAAATTCGATCAAAGTATAGGTATTCTCGTGGATATTATCCAAAACAATAAAAATGATGCCTCATTTGGAGATGGGTTTAAAAGTAATCCATTAAATAAATTTTTAAAAGTTTTGGTACTAATATTCTATTCTACTTAATAATAAAGGGGGTGACATGTGTGCTTGTGTAGCCCTGTTTTAATTGTGATTTTACTATATTATTTTTAATTAATTATTATAACAATAATAATATACCCAGTGTATTTCCACCTAGTGGGGTCTTGGGAGGGTAGGGTGAACGCAGACCATACCACTACTTCAATAAAAGTAGAGAGAATATTTTCGATAGACCCCCAGCTTAGGACCAATAACAGTATAACAAACATAAAAAGTAAGCACATATAAACTAGTATGGTACGTAAATCAAACTAATAGTATAATAAACACAAAAGATACATGCATAATAGACTAGTACGGTATGCAAAATAAACCAACACCAGTAGCCCCAAGACAAAACTACAGCCACAACACTACGAACCAGAAACTCCAGCCCCAAAGGAATGCTCCCCTACTACTACTGACGCACTTCCACCCCCTGACCCTCTACGCTAATTCTCATCCTCCACACCTTCCTATCAAGGTTCATGTCCTCTGTAAATTGTAACAGCTCTATATCATGCCTAAGCACCTCTCTTCAATAATTCTTCAGTCTACCTCTATCCCGCCTAAAATCATCCATAGTCAGAGTCTCACACCTCCGTACTGGAGCATCAGGGCCCCTCCTCATCACGTGCCCAAACCAACGTACCCTCTATTCTCGTATTTTATCCTCCACCGAGGCAACTCTCACCTTCTCCCGAATAATCTCATTCATCGCCCTATCTTTCCTGATATGTCTACATATCCATCGCAACATCCGCATTTCCGCCACCTTCAACTTTTAGATGTGGGAGTTCTTAACTGGCCAACACTCCGCTCCATACAATATAGTCGACAGGACTACCACTCTGTAGAACTTACCTTTAAGCTTCGGGGGCACTTTCTTATCACAGAGGACTCCTGAAGCGAGCCTCCACTTCAACTACCCTACCCTAATACGATGCGTGATATCCTCGTCAATCTCACCATTACCCTGAATTATAGACCCTAGATACTTGAAAATCTCCTTTTTTTGAATGGCCTGAGAGTCCAGCTTCACAACCTCTCTATCCCCTTGCGACATATCACTGAACTTACACTCAAAGTACTCCGTCTTAGTTTTACTTAATCAAAAACCTTTAGATTCAAGCGTCTATCTCCAAATCTCCAACTTATCATTAAATTCACCCCGAGTCTCGTCAATTAGAACCACATCAACTGCAAATAACATACACCAAGGCACCTCCCCTTGAATATGTCGCGTCAAAAAATCCATCACCAAGGCAAATAAAAATAGGCTAAGAGTCGATCCCTGGTGCAACCCTATCAAAACTAGGAAGTGTTCCGAATCTCCACCTATCATCCTTACACAAGTCTTCGCACCATCATACATATCCTGAATCGACCTAGTGTACGCCACGAGCACCCCTTTAGCCTCTAAGTACCTCTATAAAATCTCCTTGGGAACTCTGTTATATGCTTTCTCCAAATCAATAAATACTATGTGCAAGTCTTTCTTCCTCTCCCAAAACTGCTCCACTAATCTTCTCACAATGTGAATGGCCTCAGTAGTCGAGCGACCTGGCATGAAACTGAACTGATTCTTAGAGATCTTCACGATCCTCATCATCCTCAACTCTACCACCCTTTCCCGAACCTTCATAGTATGACTCAACAACTTAATACCTCTATAGTTGTTGCAACTCTGAATGTCTTCCTTGTTCTTATACACTGGAATCACCGTGCTCAATCTCCACGCTTCAGGCATCTTAGCTGCCCTAAAAACAATATTAAACAACCTTGTCAACCACTCCAAACCTGCCCTGCTAGTGCTTTTTCAAAAATCTACTGGAATCTCATCTAGCCCCGTCGCCCTACCCCGTTGCATCTTACGAATAGCTTCCTTGACCTCCTCAACCTCAATACGCCTACAATAACTATAATTACGAACCTCCTCAAATAACTCCAAGTCTCCCAGCACAAAACTTTTGTCCCCCTCGTCGTTCAAAAATTTATAAAAATAGGATTACTACCTCTCCCTAATGAGGGCATCCTTAACCAACACTGTACCATCATCTTCTTTAATGCACTTCGCTAGGTCAAGGTCATGAGCCCTCTACTCTCTGGCATTAGACATCCTATACAACTTCTTATCTCCGTCTTTCTCCTCTAAAGCCGCATACAAGCTCTCAAAAGCTGCTGACTTAGCCGCCATAATGCTAACTTAGCCTCTCTTCTAACTACCTTATACTCCTTCTTATTCGTCTGCCTTTCATTATCATCCTTGCTCCCAACCAACTTAGTATAAGCCACCTTCTTAGACTCTATATTTCTCTTGAACTCTTTGTTCCACCACAAATCTCCTTGATGTTTGCCAGATCGACCTCTAGAGACACCCAATACCTCTCTAGCGATTTCCCTAATGCAACTGGCAGTCGTCTCTCACATACTATCCACACACCCTCTACTCTTCCAAGCCCCCTTACTCTTTAACTTCTCTTCCATCTCCAAAGCACTAGCCAAAGTCAAGCTACCCCATTTATTCCTGGACCGAGTCTCCCCACTTCTCTTCTTATTGCCCTTATTAATAACCAAGTCCAACACCAATAACCTATGCTGAGTCGAGAGATTCTCGCTAGGTATGACTTTACAGTCTTTACGTAGCGCTCTATCCCCTTTTCTAAAAAGCAAAAAGTTTATCTGAGTCTTGGCCACTAAACTACGAAATGTAATAAGGTAATCCTCCTTCTTTAGAAAGTTCGAATTTGCTATCCACAACCCAAAAGGCCTAGCAAAATCCAATAGAAAAGCTCCTCCTTCATTTCTCTCACCAAAATCAAAACCTCCATGTACATCATCATATCCTCTCGGCAAAGACCCAATATGCCCATTGAAATCCCCTCCCACTAAAAGCTTCTCAGTGCTCGAGATGCTCCTCACCACCTCATTTAAAATCTTCCAGAATTCCTTCTTCTCCCCTTCGTCCAAACTTACTTGCGGGGGGCGTAGGCACTAATAATATTTATCGTAGGCCCTCCCATGACCAACTTAATAGACATCAATCTATCACTAACTTTCTTTACCTCTACCACCTGCTCCCTAAGATCTTCATATACTAAGATACCTACCCCATTTCTATGTCTCATACTACTCGAGTACCACAACTTATATCCATCCACGTCTCTCGCTTTAGTGCCTACCAATTTAGTTTTCTGGACACACGCTACACTAACCCTCCTCTTTCTAAGAATCTTCACCAACTCTATAGACTTACCCTACAAAGTACCTATGTTCCAAGACCCAACTCGCAACCTAGAAGCTCCCTTATCCCACCTAACCTTACTACCCCTAGCCTCTAACCCCAAACTCGATCCTAGACCCGACCCAGACCCAACCCTCTCCAACCCCGACCCCAACCCCGACCTATGATATGACCCTAGTCTACCATCGCCAATCATAGCCACTACGCAAAATAGAGGAAAATGATGAAAGAAAAAAGGAAGAAAGATAACAAAAGTGGATCAAGATAAGGTTAAAAGGACACAGACAATAATTTATAATAGATAGAGAGCAACAAAACCAATAATATACCACAAGTTTTTATAAACAATAGTCAATAACGGGAACTATACTACCACAATTAATAGATATGAGTAAATCAAGTAACAGTAATCAGACAAGGTACCACACTCCAAAACTACTAAGAACAATAAAAAGCAAAAAACACAAATAGGATTCACAATTAAAACACTATTACAGAGTAACCAAAATCAACCAGTAATTCGACACCCATAATCCAGATGGTCAACCAAGACGCTACGAAACAGGAATCACAACAAGAATAGTAAGTAACACTACCAGCAGCCTCTAAAAATCAAGAGAGCTATACACACAACTAGAAAAGATGGATCGAGTGCACCTGATCGAAGCTGGGTTGGCAATTTGTGGTAGAAATTGGTTGTCGAAATATTATCACCTGAATAGTGTTGTTGTCATTGGAATGTCACCGGGTAGAGTCACTGAAGCGTCTTCTAAATATTGACCCGTGCTGCCCACTTACACCATCGTCGGAGTCGAGCCGGTGAAAACCCTAGTCCTGTTGGTGATAGCAGTGCCGACAAAGAAAATCGAAGAAGGAAGAGAGAAAGGGATAGAGAGAGAATGGAGGGAGAAAGAGAGTACCCTTTACCTGTTTCCGGCGCATCTACGTCATCGCCGGTGTCGAATTCGGCCGGTCTGTCAAAGACGAGTTCGTTGGAGAAAGATCACCAGAGAGAGATTACCGTCAGTTCGCATAATGCCATCAGTCCGTCTGTGAGGTCTTTGATGATATCCTTAATCAAGATCGACGGAGAGAAAGATATTTCCGTCTGGCGCGTGATTTGTGTACTATTGTCCGTTAATCCGTCGTCTTCAAGATTGCTTGCTTGTGAAGAATTCTTTGGATCTAGGAATTTAATTTCAAAACGGATAGGGGCAAAAAAGGTAATTAATTATTATAAGTCATTTACATACTACTCCCTCCATCCCATTTTACCCATCCCAAATTTCTTAATTTGATGTCCCATTTTACTTGTCTTTTTTTACTTACCAAGACAAGACAATTTTTTTATCCCATTAGACCCTTAGGGTCCATTTGGTGTGAGGTACTAAGACAAGTTATCCCGGGATAAAATAATAGTCCCGGAATAAATTTTTTAATACATCGTTTGGTTTGGCAATACTTGGGATAACTTATCCCGGGATTAATAATAGTCCCGGGATAAGTTATAACACATATTTGGTGGTATAAGTTATCCCACCTTAATTTATCCTGGGATAAGTTATAAAATAACAAAAATACCCCAAATCCATTACAAACACATTTCTCCAATCTTTCTCATCATCTTTAATTATTGCTTTTGAAATTGAAAAAAGATTATTGATATCTACTTGATTATCTAAAACATGTTATTTATGACAAATTAAAAAGACTAAAATATCTTATTTTGGAACAAAGGAAATATATGACTAAGAAAAATTAACCTCTTATTAATTAAACTTTGTATTTTTTTTCATCCCATTGCTTGTGAATTTTATAAACTTATACGCTATTTTCTTATATAAAGGATCAAAATGCAAAATTAACAAATTAAAAAATAAAATATGTTACATTCATACATAATAAGGATCAAAATTAGGTACTATAATTTTTTATATATCCAACAAAATGTAGGTACTATAATTTTTTAAGCATAGAAAAATGGAATTCAACATCAACTTTTTCCTTCCAAGTGTTATTTTTGTGAATTGATAACACAAAAAGTTCTTACCACACAATGAAAAGATTAACTAAAGTAAGTAGATTTTATAATAATAATTACCATTCACTAGTAATCTATAAAATATTTTAACAACTACAAAGGCGTTGCCTAGTTTTAATACACATTATTGTTTCACAATCGACTCTATTGTTCAATTACATATTTTAAATTAAATAGTTTTTTAATAACTTGAAAATTGATATTGTATATATCAATTAAAATGAATTTTAATATTCTATATTATATGAGTAATATGTATTTAAATGAAGAGACATAAACAACAAATCTTCTTTTACTTTAAGAAACTTAAGTTGGAAGTTTTTAATTCAAACTAAATAAGATGTAGTAAGATTTTTTTTTTTTAAACGCACACGGTATAATCATGGGAAGGCACATGCAAAAAAATTAAAGCTAAATAAGATGAAAGTTTTATTTTTAAAATACACACGATATAAACATGAAAATGCACACACAAAAAAATTAAGCTAAATAAGATGAAAGTTTTATTTTTAAGAATAAATATTTAAAGCTTGAAAACAAATATATATAAACAAAAAAGAAGTTAAATAAGATAGGGGTATTTTGGTAATCAAATACTTTATTCTTATAAATTATACCATGCATATTAATTTGAAAACAACAAACCAAACACTCAATAAAAAATAATCTTAGCATAACTAATCCAGTATAACTTATCCCATCATAACTTATCCCAACATAACTACATTCCCAACCAAACGACACCTTAGTGTAATTGATTACTCCTTGTTATTAACATTCTTGAAAAATATTGCAAAGAGGAGTACCATTAAGAGTACACCATTAAGAATATAAATAGTGTTTTGGTACTAGTCATCCATCAATATTGGAACTAACAACAAGACACAATTAAGAGGAGAAAAATGATAAAGTTACATTACCAATCATTGTTTTCTTAATAGCTGTGTCATCCCAATTTGGGACGGGTAAAATGGGATGGAGGGAGTAGAAAATTAATAATATTTAACTACAAAAATAAATTGACGTTTATACACGTCTTCTACCGTTGCTTCAACTGTAATTTTACTATGTCACTCTTAATTAATTATTATAAGTCATCAATACCATAAATCACCATAATTACAACCTAAAAAATTAAAAGGTCAGCATGCATGCCGACTTAAATTAATTTTAAAATATAATTGACCATCAATGCAACAAAAGTTTGGACAAGAAAAATAACATATATCATTTGAAATTACATAAAAAGTATTATAAATTACAATAGTTAATAACTTAAAATATAAAAAAAAATCTATTATATATTTCAAAAAAATACATAAGAAAATACTATAAATCACAATAATTAATGATTTAAAAAATTTAAAAGATATAAAATATTTGATCAACTCTCGAAATTATATCAGTGTCACTTAAACTGAAATAGAGAAAAAAGTATTATAGATCACAATAATTAAACAACTTAAATTATTTTTAAAAATATAATTGACAATGCCACAAAAATTGAAAAAGGAGAGTAACATATATCATTTAAAAATATATAAAAGTATTATACATTACAATATTTAACAGCTTAAAATATTTAAAAACATATGAAAAATATGATCGATTATCTAATAACTATGTGTGTCATATAAATTGAGATAAAAAAAAAAACCATATATTGGGCCCGTGCTAGCCTAGCGAATTAGTTAAAAGTGAATATTCTTTGTATTTTGGTTATATATTTAGTAAATTTTGTAAGTAAAATTTGATGGAAATTGTGAAGAAAAAGACTAGTTATATCTCACATTTTAAGGTGCACTTTCGTAGATTTACTACTTTTGTCTATTTACAGTGTTTGGTATAACTTCCAAGATGCAATATTCGTTGTTTTTGATGTTGGATGAAATTTTTTGTATTGTTATTAGATTTTTTTTTTTAATATTTTCGATTTTGTCTATACCTTTGCTCGAACCTTTCAATAAATTTTGTTGAAATATTTGATGAAAACAAAACTATTTACTTTTTTAAAAAAATGAACAAAAATTGTACAAAATAGTTAAAGAACTACTTTAAATCAATTTTCGAACTTAATGGATGATTTTTGACATTTTTTCGTATGAAAGAAGACCAAAGTGTAAAAGTTAAGGTCATTCATTTGTTTCTTAATTACTAGTTTAATCACACGTGCTTCACACGTATAACATTTAATTCCTTTTATATAAAATTAGATAATTTTATTTATTGCGAAGATTTTTATTGAAATGCAAAGAGTTCAAATCACTTCTCAAAGATTCTTCATACTTTAATATAATAATGTAAACATAACATATATTTTACTGTAAACACATATATATATTTTACTACGAGAAGTTTCAAGTGGTTAATGAATCGTCATTTTTGCGTTTGTCATGTAATATCTCTTTTTTTTGCTACTAGAGGCTAAGAGAGTCGCATCGATTTGAACCATACTTGGAAGTACGATTATTTCTTTTATTTTTTATATTTAAAATCTTTTCTTATTTTTAAAGTTAAATTTTTAGAAAGTCTTTGATTACTTACTTTAAACTTTTAAAAGTTTGGTACTTTAATATTTTTCTTATTCTGATGCTTTCATATTTGTTTCTAGATTTTTCAAATCTTCTTACAATCAACTTTAGTTGATTTAAAACTGTTAAACTAATGAAAAAGATATTAGTTATCATTAATTCTGATGACTTTTAATAAGAAAAAGTTTTACTATAAATATTTAATTAATTTTCAACTCTTAAATATTAGAAAAATTAGTGAAATGATGATTTTATTTAAAACGGAGACTTTTAATGGAGTGCAAAATATTCAAACAATATTTTAAGACCCTTCACACTTTAAATATAGTAGAGATAGAGATAGAGATAGAGATATAGATTATAAATAATTAAAATAACATAGATTTTAAGTAAACTAAACCATATGAATAATTTCTAAATATTAGGAGTTTACCACTAATAAATTCCTAATTTCTAAATATTAGGAGTTTACCACTAATAAATTCCTAATTTCTAAATATTAGGAGTTTACCACTAATAAATTCCTACTTATTATTCTCCTATTAAATCCTTTTTGTTCTTTATTTTTGGCAAAATGGAAACCAAAATAATTGGACAAACGACACAATTTTATTCTTCAATTTTCCTTATTGTTTTAACCAGTGGCCCAATCCCTTTTTTCCTTATTTTTGGTCAAATGTAAACCAAAATAATTGGACATATTTTATTTTCCTTAATGATACAATTTATTAATTTCTAGCCTAATCATTCTTTGTCTTTTCAAATATCTTACCATATATTTTAGACTTTTTAATCATTGATTCTCCTAATACCTTTTATCATATATTTTACTTTTACCAAGTATTTTTAGACATCCTAATTTTTTAAAAATATTTTTTTTTACAAAAATATTAACCGATGATATCACAAAAAATAGGTCCTTTGATCGTACTTCCCATTCATAAATAAATTATATACAATCAATTAAACATAGTGCACTAAGCAAAGCACAAGAGACTATTTTTTATAGTTCCTCGGCACAAAGCTTGAGAACCTACACGTTCTATGAAAATTTGCAATAGATAAAAATATACAATAAACACATGTCCTCTTGAAGATGAATATGCTTAACTAACCCATCTATAATCTATATCTATCTATATCTATATCTATATCTATAAGGGTGAAAATCATTTTACCCCCCAACTTTAATTAAAAAATCAAACTCCCCCTCAACGTTGAACAATAATCATACTTCCCCTTTTATTTCATGTAACGCCCATTTTGTCCTTGTAATTTTAATCCTATATTTATGTAATATCTTTTTATATTATATGTAATGAATTTATTTTTAACATGAATATTTGTAGCATTTTATTTAAGTTTATTAACTTTATAAGCAAATTAATGTTTTTTATAAATTTATCACAAAATTCAATGATATTTTTTAAGATCGTTATTTTAGTATTATATGTATTAAAGAGTTGTTTGGTGTGAGGTATAATTATAATAATTCAGGGATAAAGTTCATGATTATTTATCCTGCGTTTAATTAGATGTATTAGGTAATCTCAAAATTATTTGTCGCACCGTTTATACCACAGTAATGAGCTAAGTTATCACACATACATGTTAGTACAACTTATTTTGTGATAACGAATCCCAGAATAACTTGTTTCCAAACAACCCACCCCTAAGTGTGTATATATACATATGTATGTACATGCATGTGCGTATATTTTCGTGTTTTATCACTTTCTTACTAAATTCAATTCATATTTTACTTAACTTTTTGTTGATATAACACAATCCTTAGGAAAATTTTACTTAGAGGTATATTTTGCTAAATTAACCTTAGTAATGATAATTTAAAACTTTAAATTTATCTATACTGTTACTTTATATAGTTATTTAATACTAAATGGTAGAAGAAAAATATAATACAATTGTCTTGATTTCACAAATTGAGCAGATAAATTAAAACATCTATTTTTAGTATGAAAATCAAGTGATAAAAAATGATATCATCTATTGTCTATAACAGTAAATAAGTTGTGATTGTCATTAATAGAGTATTACATATTTTATAATTTATATAAATAAATATAATCTTTAAAATTTGACCTTATTTTTATTTGACAAAAATATTTAGTACCCCCGAACTATGACCAAATTTGCTACGACATACGTCAACTTCACGGGGGTCCTATTACCCCTTAAACTAAATTTTAGCGTATTTTTGTCAATCTTTTTAGCTAACGTAATACCCTTTGTCAATCATTTTAGATAGCGTGACACCTTTGATGTGGGCTCTATTTATGTAATAAAGACGTCATATTAGCACAAAAAATGCAAAAATATGCTAAATTTGAGTTCAGGGGATAGTAGGACCCCTGTGAAGTTGGAGTGTGTCGTAACAACTTTGACCATAGTTCGGGATGGTATTAGAGACTTATCGCTTTCATTTATTATTTGTATTTTCTGCATTGAAATATGTTTATAAAATTAGTATTACTTATTATTTTTTCACTTGTAAAATAAATATTATAGTTTTGGTTATTATTAATAAAACTAATTTTCTTGTCATGCTAATTTACTTCATAAAGATCATCATTAGCTTATATACTTAATTAATATTTCTTACTTTTTTTTCCTAGAAGATAATGTTTATGTTTTTATGAAAATTTTGTTATATGATTTTTTTTTTAAAATGAAAATATGATGATTTTAAAGAAGTTAAAAAAAAAAAGAATAAAAAAATTGATGATAAAGGGTAAAATAGAAATTTTAAAAAGTCAATTAGGATAAAGGGGGGAGTATGATTATTGTTCAAAGTTGAGGAGGGAGTTTGATTTTTAAGACAAAGTTGGGGAAGAAAAATGATTTTGACCCATATCTATAATCTCTATCTATAATCTATAATATATTAATATTAAAAGTGTGAAGGACCTTAAAAATGTTGTTTGAATTTTTTGTGCTTCATTAAAAAACTCCGCTTTAGATAAAATCATCTTTTCACCATTTTTTATTATTTTAATAATATTAAATATTAACTATATTACCCAAAAAAAAACTTTTCCTCACAAAAATAGAATTTCATGTTTACCATCTAAAAAGGCTAACTATATTCAGAAATTTTGGTTATATAAATCAACAAGGACGTTAATTTTCAGAAGTGTTCATAATATAAGACTTAGTCCGGAGTCGAAGTAATAATTCTTCCCTTAAAAGTTTTTAGTTATAAAAATTAGGTCAAAATTTAATATTTACTATTTTTAAAAATTATATGAAATAAATAATTAATTAATCCTTAAAAAATTAAAGAATCATAAAACATATATGACAAAAATAAAACATATATGGTAAAAATAAAATTTCACATAATAAAAAGGAAAAAAGAAAGCAAGTAGGTTAATTAGACAAAGAATACTGATTTCGTAGGAATGTTTAGTTTCGTGAGTTTATCAAGAAGACAAATTATGGACAAAAAACTTATTTTGTCATAGTAGGAGAAAAAAAAACGTTTATAGAGGGGAAAAGCTCCTGATATTTAGTAATCCTTGTCCCACTATTTTTGATGTCCTAATGTTGTCACATTTCAAATTCTTTTTAATTTATAAATCCTTTCACTTTTATAAAAACAATTATAATTACTTGATTACTTTCTCTAAATATTACTCTTTCTTCATTACTTTATAAGTTTTTTGCAACATGTAAAATTTTGTATCAAGAATTAATTTTGTTTTTTTATTATTTATCTTCTATAATTGCGATGAGCGTTGCGTCAAAATTACGATGATGTTAGAGACTTTCAATTTTTTTCCATCATAATTTTCAATTTCAGGTTGTCATCTTCTACTTAATCATAATCTATTTTATTATTGTTAATTTATTACAAGTAATTGAAAGAACTTACAATAATATATTATCGTATTCTTTGAAAATTGAGGAACAAGAAAAGATCTATTAAGAGAAAGATTTATTATAGCCTAAAATCAATTTCTAAAGTATAATTTATAAGATTAGTTTAGTGTTATAAACCTCTAACAAATATTTCCTTTAGAGAAGTGTAATTAAGGTCATCTTCGTAATAGTGGACCTAATTAGGTTTTTCAGATCTAAAATCAGTAGTTGATAACAAAACTATGGTATCACATGAACTTTTAGCATGTGTTTGAACAAATTATGAATTAAAAAAAAAGTTGTTTGAATTAGTTTTGATTGGTTTAGAAGTTTGTGTCAAGCTTTATTGTGTTTTAATTTTGTTTCTCATTAATAATGTTGACAATTGTATACTATATATTGTCTGGGTATATGTTTAAAATGTTTGCTTATTTTCTTTTGTTACATTGCTTCATAGCTGTTTCTTGCTAAATAAATATGATTATCAATGAAAAAGCATAGTCATAGATATTGTACATTGTGACCCAGGATAATATAATTAAGTAAAAATAAAATAAATCCCAATCTTATTAAATTATTTACACTCTCTCCCACTTCCTTACTTACTTTACTCTCTCTCCCAATACATATACATAACAAGGACGATATATACATAGAAATCTTTGTATATGACAAAGCCGACATATACATAACAAAGTTGATTCATATACATAACAAGTGTATGACAAGGCCGACATATACAAAACAAGGACGACATATACATAACAAAGCTGATTAGTATATATAACAGGGCCGACATATACCTAGAAAGCTACATATATATATTTTTAGAGAAAAATGGAATTTTTGTAATATATTTGGAGAGATGAATTTTTTTGTAATAAGTGAAACTTAAGTTGTGCATTTGTGTAAGTTTTAGTATAATTAATGGTATTTGTTTGCTTTCTTCTTTTCTCATATATCTTGCATTTCATAATGTTCGTGTTTCATATAGCTAGCTTTCAATTTCCATTGTTATCAAAGCGGCTCAAAATTTTCAGTTGCTTTTTAGCTGATTTTAGTTTCTTCTAAAATTATTACTAGGTCGACAAATGGTAAAATTAATTTTAGAAATTCCTAATTTATAGCTCTACTTTTTAATGTACATAAATTTTATATCAACGAAAAGGGACAAACGTGTAATGCACATTCCCATACTATATTAAAAGTGTGAAGGGTCTTAGAAATATTATTTGAATTTTTTGCTCTTTATTGAAAGTCTTTCCTTTAGAAAAAATTATTTTCTCTCTATTTTTCTAATATTTAGGTGTTGAAAATTAATTAAATATTTATAATAAAATATTTTCTTATTAGAAGTCATTAGAATTAATGACAACTAATATATTTTTCATTAGTTTAAAAATTTAAATCAACTAAAGTTGATTTTAAGAAGATTTAAAAATAAATAAAAATAAATATGAAAGCATAAAAATCAGAAAAATATAATAATACCAAATTTTTAAAAAATTTAAGTAAGTAATTACGAGTTTTTATAGATTTAATTTTAAAAATAAAGAAAAATTTTAAATATAAAAGAAATTTTAAAAATAATTATACTGCAAATATGGTACAAATCATGCGTCTCTCTTAGCCTCTAGAAGTAAGGAAAAGAGGTACAACACATCAGACGCAAAAGTGACGATTCATTAACACTTAAAACTTCTGGTGGTAAAATATATATATGATTATTATAAACTACATGTTATATTTATATTATTAAATTAAAGTGTGAAAGATCTTTGAGAAGCGATTTGACCTTTTTGTGCTTCATTAAAAATCTCCGTAATAGACAAAATCATCTAATTTTAAATAATCAAAAATTACACAAAGTCTTTGCTTTAGACAAAATCATTTTCTCACTATTTTTCTAATATGTAAGTGTTAAAAATTAATTAATTTTTTATAATAAAATATTTTCTTATTAGAAGTCATCAGAATTAATGACAACTGATATATTTTTCATTAGTTTAAAAATTCTAAATTAATTAAAGTTGATTTTAAGAAGATTTTAAAAAATTAAAAAATAAATACGAAAGCATTAGAATCAAAACAATATAAGAAGTACCAATTTTTTTAAAAATTTAAGCAAGTAATTACGAGTTTTTCACGATTTAACTTTAGAAATAAGTAAAGGTTTTGAATATAAAAGAAATTTAAAAAATAATTGTACTACAAATATGGTACAAATCAATGCGTCTCTCCTAGCCTCTAGCAGTAAGAAAAAGAGCTACAACACGTCAGACGCAAAAGTGACGATTCATTAACCACTTAAAACTTCTAGTGGTAAAATATATATGTGATTATAATAAAATACATGTTATGTTTATTTTATTAAATTAAGGTGTGAAAGATTTTTGAGAAGTGATTTGAACTTTTTGTACTTCATTAAAAAATTCCGTAATAGTCAAAATCATCTAAATTTAACAACAGTAACAAACCCAGTGTATTCCCACAAAGTGGGGTCTGAGGAGGGTAAGATGTATTTAGTCCATACCGCTACCTCTAAAGAAGTAGAGAGACTATTTTTGATAGACCCCCGACTCAAGATAAAAAATAGTAAATAAGGAGATGAATAACATAATAGAAATAAGGAATAAGAAATAATAAAATAGAAATAAATAATAAAATAGAAACAAAATCATCTAATTTTAAATAATCAAAAATTACACAAAGTCTTTGCTTTAGATAAAATCATTTTCTCACTATTTTCTAATATTTAAGTGTTGAAAATTAATTAACTATTTATAATAAAATATTTTCTTATTAGAATTCACAGAATTAATGACAACTAATATATTTTTCATTAGTTTAAAAATTTTAAATCAACTAAAGTTGATTTTGAGAAGATGTAAAAATTAAGAAATAAATATGAAAGTTTTAGAATCAGAAAAATATAAGAAGTACCAAATTTAAAAATTTAAGTAAGTAATTACGAGTTTTTAAAGATTTAACTTTAAAAATAAGAAAAGATTTTAAATATAAAATAAATTTAAAAAATAATTATACTACAAATATGGTACAAATCGACACGTCTCTCTTAGCCTCTAGTAGCAAGAAAAAGAGGTACAACACGATAGATGCAAAAGTGATGATTCATTAACCACTTAAAACTTCTGGTGGTAATATATATATGTGATTATAATAAAATACATGTTATGTTTATATTATTAAATTAAAGTGAGAAAGATCTTTGAGAAGTGATTTGAACTTTTTGTACTTTATTAAAAATCTCCGTAATAGACAAAACCATCAAATTTTAAATAATCAAAAATTACACGTGCGAGGCACGTGCGATTTAACTAGTATGCTTAATTGCACCTCCAACCTATATAGCTTGGTCTCTTCAAAAAAGTTATCACACCCGTGTCGATCCTCCAAAAAAATGGACTATGTGTGGAGGATGCAACCTACATCCAAAGACATTTTTTGAAGTCTTACCAACATAGGTAAGAGCAAAATCCGTGAGACATTCCTCTCCCACACTATAAAATTAACAACGCCTCCAACTAATTATGTAAGAATATGAAAAAACTCCAAATAAAAAGATTTAGTGAAAGCAGTACTCCAAATAATAATATATAGCATGATAACTATTGTTTTCAGGTACATCTAAATCTGTATTTTAGTAAAACAACTTCTACACAAGTTCAAGAATAAATCAAGAATACTTATGAAGTTTCCAACACCTTTAACACAAGATAAAAAATGACCTTTCAAAGAAGTGTGTTTTCAGTATTTTAAAGAAAATTAAATGAATTAGAAAAAGCCAAATCCTCCGAATTCACGGAGTGTCCTTAAGGAAACAATTCCCCTCAAGTACCCAAGGTTGCGGAATTTTTCTCCCAGGATAAAATGGCTTAACAATCCGACTGTAGTGGTACCTTAAACGATCGGATTCTCTTCGAACTCACTCAACAGTTAGATGATCCCATGGAGTATTTTAGAAGATAAGAAATATTTTCAAGTGTAGAAAAATTCATACTAAACCTGTGGAAAAATGCAAGTTTATATAGCATTAAGTGCCTCTTCCGAAAAGTGGCAATGGTTCACCAAAAGGTGTATCCTTTTTGAATAGTCATGTCTGTCCATTCGAAAGAGTGTGTCTTTTTCGAATAGCCACAACCATCTAAACAGTCATACCTTTTCCCAAAATAGTGTGTCTTTTACTCAAAGAGTTGTGTCCCTTTCAAGCAACTTTTCATCTTTCATTCACACCAATTGAATCCAAAAATCCCCACATGAATGGGGAATGACTACTCTTTGTAAAACTTTATGAACAAGTATGTGATCATCAAGCAAAAACTGATTGCATCTGGATAATTGGGTTTCCCTTTGAACTTTCCGTAGTGAACATGCATCGGATGTACTTGGTTAGTTGGTAGATTTGATATATTTGAACCGCCAAGCTTTAATGTATACCTAGACAACACATGTCACACAATCATCCTTTTACCGTTTATGATTCTCATGGTTTTGTTCGTTTCAGCCATGAACACATCCCAGTCTCATGAGAGATTAGAGAATAGAACTTTACTAACATTCTCCTTGAAGCGGCTTCGACTTTAACCTCACATAGGTGATTTCTAAACGTTCAATCATGTAGATTACACTATTTGGTCAAATCTGCCAAATTTAGATAATCATTAAAATACTTCACTCCATAAGTCTTATCCTTGTATAAAATATTGTCTACATCATGAGAATGGGTTGGGTGTATTGACAATGTTGAACTTGTTAGACACAACTTTTTATGATCTCCTTGAACCTAGCTCTTGGGATCTCCAGTCTGCTAGGTAGAGTTACCGCCCTGCTGACTTGTCCTATGCCATAAACCCATTCCCTTGGATGTTCTCTCAACATCTTCTCTAGATAGGTCTTTTGTAAGTGGATCCGACATATTATCTTTAACATCATATAGTCAACAGTGATAATTTCACTAGAGAGAAGTTCTCAAATGGTATTATGTCTTCGTCTTCTGTGACGAGATTTAGCGTTGTACATCATGCTCCCTACCCTATCTATCGCCCCTTGGCTATCATAGTGTATACATACTGGTGCCACAGGTTTAGGCCAATAAGGAATATTTTCCAAGAAATTTCGGAGTCATTCTACTTCTTCACCGTCTTTATCTAATTCGATAAATTCTGATTCCATTGTAGAGCAAGAAATACATGTCTGTTTGGAGATTTCCAAGTGACTGCTCCTCCACTGGTAGTAATACATATCCACTCATGTATCTTCCTTCATCCGATCTGGTGATCCAATTTGCATCACTATATCCTTCAAGTACCGCGGGATATTTATTATAATGCAAAGCATAGTCTTGAGTGTATTTAAGATACCCCAAAACTCTTTTCATTGCCATCTAATGAGTTTTATTGGGATTACTCATGTACTAACTCAACTTACTAATAACACATGCTATGTCTGGCCATGTACAATTCATAATATACATTAGACATCCCAACACTCTTGCGTATTTCAACTGTGAGTCACTTTCACCCTTATTCTTTTGAAGTGCGAAGCTCACATCCAATAGAGTCTTCGCAATACCAAATTCCAAATACTTGAATTTGTCAAGTACCTTTTTGATGCAATGAGACTATGACAATGCCAATCCTTGTGGAGTTCTGTGGATTTTTATTCCCACAATCACATCAGCAACTCCAAGATCTTTCAAGTCAAACTTGCTCTCAAGCATTCGTTTCATAGCATTTATGTCAGAAATGTCTCTACTAATGATCAACATATCATCCACATACAAATAAATAATGACCTGGTGATTTGGAGTGTCTTTAATGTAAACACATTTATCACATTCATTTATCTTGAACCCATTTGCCAATATGGTTTGGTCAAACTTTGCATGCCACTGTTTAGGTGCTTGTTTTAGTCCATAAAGTGACTTAACAAGTTTATACACCTTATTTTCTTTTCCTGGAACCACAAAACCCTCAGGCTATTCCATGTAGATTTCTTTCTCCAATTCTTCATTTAGGAATGCTGTTTTCACATACATTTGATGGATTTCAGGACCATATACCGTCTGCAAGGCAATTAACATTCGGATTGATGTTATCCTTGTTACTGGCGAGTATGTATCAAAATAATCAAGACCTTCTTTCTGTTTGAAGTCCTTTACTACAAGTCTTGCCTTGTATTTCTCAATAGTACCATCCGCCTTCATTTTTCTTTTGAATATCCATTTACAACCTAAAGGTTTATTTCTTGAAGGAAGATCAATCAATTCCCATGTATGGTTGCTTAAGATTGAATCAATCTCACTATTGTCTGCCTCTTTCCATAAGGATGAATCTAAAGATGCCATCACTTCTTTAAATGTTTGAGGCTCATTTTCTAAGAGAAATGTTACAATATTCGATCCAAATAAAGTTGACGTTCTTTGATGTGTACTACATCTTGGATTCTCATTATTATGTACATCCCCACTTGGTTCATCTCTAGGTCGTTTAGATCCCCCACTAGACTGTTCATGTCTAGTTTTATATGGATAAATATGTTCAAAGCATTCAGCATTATTCGATTCAATAATCGTATTTTCATTGATATTCAGATGTTTGGCTTTATAAACTAAAAACCAATATGATTTACTAATTTTAGCATATCCTATGAATATGCAGTCCACCGTCTTAGGTCCAATATTTACCCTTTTAGGCATAAAAAATTTGGACCTTCGCTAGACACCCCCACACTTTGAAATATTTCAAGCTGGGTTTCCTTCCTTTTCATTTTTCATATGGAATTGATTGTGTCTTCCTATGGGTCACTCTATTGAGTATTTAGTTAGATGTAAGGATAGCTTCCCTCCACAAGTTTTGCGGTAAACTTGAACTTATTAGTAAGGCATTCATCATTTTCTTCAAGGTTCATTTCTTCCTTTCTGCATTTCCATTAGACTGAGGTGAATACGGGGCCGTAGTTTGATGGACAATTCCATTCTCTACGCATATTTCTGCAAAGGGAGATTTATATTCTTCGCCCCTATCATTCTTATCGTTTTGATCTTTTTCTCTAACTGATTTTCAACTTTTGTTTTATATAGCCTAAATACATCTATTTCTTCATCCTTACTATTTAGCAAATAGACATAACAATATCTAGTGCAATCGTCAATAAAAGTTATAAAATACTTTTTCCCACTACAAGATGGTGTTGACTTCAATCACATATGTCAGTGTGGATTAAGTCTAAGAGATTGGAATTCCTTTCAACGGACTTATAAGGATGCTTAGCATACTTTGATTCCACACACGTTTGACATTTAAGCTTAGCAAAACTTCTAAGTTAATCAGTTTTCACAATATTTTATAATTGGGATGTCCTAATCGTTCATGCCACAAATCATAAGACTCAAGCAAGTAAGAAAAATCTAAACTTTTATTGATTTCAACATTCATTACATTCATTTTGAATAGGCTCTCAATTAGGTAGCCTTTTCCTACGTACACTTCTCCTTTACTAAGTATAATTTTTCCGGAAACAAATACACATTTGAATCTATTTTTGCCAAGAAGTGATACAGAAATCAAGTTCTTCCGCAACTCTGGTACATACATGACATTGTTCAAAGTCAACACTTTGCCTGATGTCATTTTCAGGCAGACTTTTTCTATCCCTTCAACCTTTGCAGTTGCAGAGTTGACCATGTATATCTTTTCTTCGCCTTGAGCCAGAGAAAAAACAACAAATAACTCTTTATTTGCGTAAACATGACGGGTGGCATCGGAATCTATCCACCACTCTCAAGAATTTTCCACCAAGTTGCATTCAGACAGCATGACACACAAATCGTCCATTTCTTTCTTGGATTTAGCCATATTTGTTTGGTCCTTCTGTTTGCCTTTCTTTGGGGCACGACAATCCGTTAACTTGTGGCCAATCTTTCCACGGTTAAAGCGTTTTTCCTTGAATTTCTTCTTAGGTTGGTTGCTTTCCTGTCTAGCTTTCTTTCATTTTTTGGAGTTATTGTGGTCGTCTTCTATAATATTTGCTCTACTTATTGCAGAGTTTCCTTTCGATCTTCTTTCCATGGCTTTGTTGTCTTCTTCAATGCACAGTCTTACTATAAGATCTTCGACTGACATCTCCTTTTGCTTATGTTTCAAGTAGTTCTTGAAGTCCTTCCACATAGGTGGTAACTTCTCTATTATTCCTGCTACTTGAAATGGTTTATTCACGATCAAACCTACAAATCATACCTTCCGCGAGGAGATCGTGAAAGATAACTTGCAGTTCCTGGACTTGAGATACAATAGACTTGCTGTCAATCATTTTAAACTCTAGGAATCTTGCAATGAAGAACTTTTTGGTTCCCGCATCCTCAGTCTTGTACTTTCTTTCCAGCGCCTCCCACAAATATTTTACCATTTTCATTCAACTGTACACATTGTATAGTTCATCTTGGAGCCATTTAGAATGTAATTCCTCCATAAGAAATTTTAGTGTTTCCACGCCTTCATAACGATAAATTTCTCCTGGTCAGAAGTTTTTTCGGGCACCTCAGGAGCTTCTTCTGATATAAATCGTTGAAGACATAAAGTTGTAAGGTAGGAGAACATCTTTTGTTGCCACCTTTCGAAATCTACACCCGTGAACTTTTTGGGTTTCTCCGCTGGTGCCATTGCCGGCGGAGCATTCATACGACTCATTATGGCAACATTAGTTGCTGCCACAGTCGTTGCAGTATCATTCACATGACTGTCAGTAGTCATTTTCTTGTCACAACAAGAAAGTAAATTTTAAGTATTTCAAAATATTACTTATAAAGTTGTAGCAACTTTAAACACCCCTGTTTCTAGTTTAACGATGAAGTTTTTATGACTTTCAATCGACAACCGAATGACCTCTAACTTGTGATGAAGATTTTATTTCTTTAAATTACTTGTTAAGTTCAAACGGAATAGAAAGCTTAAAACTTTAATCTCCAGAAACCAAACAATGCGGATTACAAAAAAAAAAACTTTAGTGAAATGAAGATTTCACCAAACAAGCAATTTTTTTTTATTTCTTTTTCAGTTATTTCCTTAAGATTGTTATTTTCGGGTACAAAAAAATTGTATTTTGGCAAAACAACTTTAACACAAGTTCAAGAATAAATCAAGAACACTTATGAAGTTTTCAACACCTTTAACACAAGATAAAAAACGACATTTCAAAGAAGTGTGTTTTCAGTATTTTAAAGAAAATTAAATGAAGCAGAAAAAGCCAAGTCCTCCGAATTCATAGAGTGTCCTTAAGAAAATAATTTCCCTTAAGTACCCGAGGTTTTGGAATTTTCCTCCCAGGATAAAATGACTTAACAATCCGACTGTAGCAGATATGATCTTGGGAATAAGAATCCATAGACAGTCGGGAATAAGAATCCATAAACATTTCAAATCACTTCTCAAAGATCCTTCATACTTTAATATAATAATGAAAACATAACATATTTTATTGTAAGCACATATATATTTTACCACCGTACGTTTCTAGTGGTTAATGGATCGTCGCTTTTGCGTTTGTTAGGCAGTACCTCTTCTTTTGGCTGCTAGAGGCTAAGAGAGACACATTGATTTGAATCATATTTGTAGTACGATTATTTTTTCTATATTTAAAATCATTCCTCATTTTTAAAATTAAATCTTTAGAAAATCTTTGATTAATTACTTAAACATATAAAAATTTGATATTTCTTTTATTTTTCTTATTCGTAGGTTTTCATATTTATTTCTAGATTTTTCAAATTTTTTTACAATTAACTTTAGTTGATTTAGAATTCTTAAACTAATGAAAAAATATTAGTTGTATTAATTTAATTACTTCATTAAGGAAAGATTTTACTATAAATATTTAATTAATTTTTAACTTTTAAATATTAGAAAAATAGTGAAAAAATGATTTTGTCTAAACCAAAGATTTTTAATGAAGGACAAAAAGTTCAAATAATATTTCTATGTCCTTCACACTTTTAATAAAGCATAGACATAGATATAGAATACATAGATATATTTGTTTGCAAGATAAAAAGTTTATATTTGAATTACCTAAGCAACAAATTAATATTCAATTATTTCAATAAGTAGGATGGAAGAATTGATAACTTCTTCTACTTTCTCATTACTACAACTTTCTCAAATCACCTAAATTGCTTAACTCTAATTATTCCTATAAAGTAAATTTTTTGAGTTAATGCTTCTTAAAGCATTTTGTGTAATACAATGAATAAAGAAGTATGTTTCAAATAAAATGAACATACATATCCATTCCAAATGAAAGCAACAAAAATTTGAAACACTTGATTTAATTACACTTTGGTTTAATGGTACTTTAATACTATTAATTCTCATCTTGCAAACCACTTTTTGATATCCCTATATATTCATGTATCTTTGGAGAACAAAAACACACCAAAAAAGAAGAAATACAACAAATAGAAAGGAAAAGAAAAAGAGTCTTCCTCCTTTCCTCTTCTTGAATTGTTTTGGGCAATTGGTTTAGGCAACCTCTAAATTTTCAGCCACGAGTGCAAGTATTTGGAAGTAGCTGTGGAACCTTGGGGAGTGACCGGCTATAAGGATTTGCACCAAAGTTGGGCCAAAATCGCTTTCAAGGCAGTGGCTTGCCATGACACAGTATTTGTGACTATTTTAATAATATTGTTAATTCCATGTCCATATCAATATTTTAATAATTTTTCAAATAATTTGAAAGCGATTTTACTTACATACAATATTGATAAATGGCTATTTCTTTGAACAAAACCTTTTCTGATTTGTCAAAACTTGAGCCATTGGACGAAAATAATTTTAAACGTTGTCACAAAAACTTCTGATTTTCTTCGAACAATTAGAAGTTGATTATGTTTTGTTTAATGAACCTCCTACTGATGGTTCTAACATACTACTAGATCTAACACTGTTATGGTCGATGATATTGCTAAAAATAAATTCGAAAAGGATAAAAAAATAGTTAGAGGACATTTGTTAAACCATATAACTAATCATTTATTTGATTTATTTGTTACCTATAAATCTGCTAAAGAAATATGGAATAGTTTAGAAAAGAAATATGGTGCCGATGATGCAGGAAAGGAAAAATATGTTGTCGGACAATGGATTAAATTTCAAATGATTGACAATAAATCAATCATGGAACAAGTCCACGAATATGAAAATTTAACTATTGATGTTCTCAATGAGGGCATGAAGATGTGTGAGATTCTTTAGGCGAATGTTCTGCTTGAAAAAATTTCACCATCTTGAAATGATTAAAGAAATCAATTGAAACATAAGAAAAAGAATTTAACACTCCAAGAGCTTATTAGTTACATGAGAACAGAGGAGGCAAATCGTCTTAAAGATAGGATAAAAACTCTTTCTCTTAATTCTTCTAAAGCTAACCTTGTGGAATTTTTTGGTACTATTGCAAAAGACAGGTATGAAAGCAAACAAAAGAATGACAAAAATAAGAAACAAGTGAAGAAGAAAAATAATTTCAATAAGATAGAGAGTCAAATTAAAAAACAAAGGAGCCTTGTTTTGTCTGCAAAAAATTTGACCACAAGGCTGTCCAGTGTTATCTAAGAAAATAACAAAAGCCAAAATAAGGAGAACAAGATGATGTCTAATCTCATCTTAATTAGTAAGGGTGATGAAGTAATTACTACAGTAATCATCAAGGCAAATCTGATAGCTAACAAGAATGATTGGGTGCTGGGCATAGGCGTTTCACGATATTTTTGCGCCAACAAAGAATTATTCCATGATCGTTGACACCCAATTTTGACCTCCCGTTACTCCTTTTAGACTGCTATTTTATCAAAATTATTTAATTTTAAATATTATTATTATTTATATATTATTCTTGTATCAAACAAATATTGACATGTCACATTCATGATTTAAAAAAGGCACAAATCATCTTATTACTTTTTAGTATTATTTTTACAAATTATTAATTCAAATACGACATTTTATATATTTTATTAATATTTATTAAATTATTTTTCGTAAATATGCACACTCACAATTTACAAATGTATTGTCTTTTATTATTATTATTATTATTATTTTATATAATGTCTTTACATAATATTAATTTTACATGCGTAGTTGATTCTTAATTATTATTACATCATTATTATTATTAAAATAGTGATTTTTTTTATGCCTTTTATTCTTAGCCACATTTTTATCAAATTTATGTCAACTCCCCTTTTTCTTCTCTTTTAATAAAAAATCAAAACCTTAACTCCCCATTTTTGCTCCCATCAGCCGCACCTGAGCCCCCCTCTCTTTTTCTACTAGTTCCCTTTGCGTCTCTCTTAATCTACCATTGGTGGACCAATCAACACCGGCGCCGTCTCTCTTCTCTCCCCCCGACCCTCCTTTCTCTTTAAAACACCAGCCACCGACGTCGCTCAAAACAACCGCCAAGCCGCCGCCTAGCTCCTCCATCTCCACCGGAACCAGTGAACACCGTTGGAACCACCAGTTGCTCCGGTCGGTGACCCCCTCCCTTCCCTAGTAGCAGTAAGAAAATAGTCTCTAGCCACCGCCAAAACCATTTTTGATGGATCCTCACCGACGAAACTAGCCCCAAAACCAACACCGCCACCCCACTTGTCACCAGCGAATCATGAAGAATTCATGACGAATCCGTCCAGGTTTGTATCCTCGTTTAATTCTTGTACCCCAAATTAATATTATTATCTTTCTGTCATTCTATTTCTTTTAACAGTTTATTAATTTTGAAATTAGTGACATTCAATTTTGTTTTTTGATTTGATTCTTTTAATTTCATGTTTGTTTGTATTCTTTAGTTGACATATGTTAAAAGCCCTAAAATTTGTAGACTGTTGGACCCCAATCTGTCTCAAATTAAGTTAGGAGTTTAGTAGATTTGACTTGTTCATTCCCCACTTTCCTGAACTCTAAATTATGATAAGTGTCCTGCATGTATTTGGACTATTTTGGTATAATTTGGCCTAGTTGCTTGATATGTTGCTTGAATTTTGTGAAATTTGGACTAGTTTCTTTACTATGCGATTATCTGTTATTCCCATTTATGGAGGAATGGGTATGTCCTTGGCTGATTTCCCCTATACATGCAATACCATTGCCTACTCTCATAACTTTGATTTCAGAAATTTGATTTGGTTGATTGATCTTTTGGTATATTGTGATATCTCCCTTTAAGCATGTAGATTTGATTTCAATTAGAGTTGATTTCAATTAGAGGGCTGCTCCTAATTATAGTATATTTTTAAATAGAGATTCGAGATTATGGTAATTATACTGATTTGGAATTATGTGTATCTTTATATTCCATGGTCTCCTTATTTATCCTCTCACCCTTTTTGATTTGAAAAGATTTTGTACTTATCTATTTATGGTGAACATTAATCCATCCTCAACCTGATTGATTTAATTTGCCATATCTTATTATGTGATTGAAAATTTCCTTCCTCTCTTTAATGCCATGATTGACTTGTGATAGCGGATATATTTTTTTTACCTTAATTGTCATAGCATGATTGATTTTGTGCCTTGATTATCATAGTCATTTTCTACTATATAAATAATCTTTTCCAGTGTTTAAAGAGTACTTCGAATCCTCTCGATTCTCTCATAT
This sequence comes from Capsicum baccatum var. pendulum, assembly GCA_030864225.1. Lineage (NCBI taxonomy): Eukaryota > Viridiplantae > Streptophyta > Magnoliopsida > Solanales > Solanaceae > Capsicum > Capsicum baccatum. The sequence goes on from CM061560.1 coordinate 71,100,459, forward strand.
ACAAAATACAGGCATTTTATATTTTTTATTCTCTCAAGAACAGACAACTTAGAAGTTACAATATACAACATACACTCTCTTACTAAAAGCTTAAAAAAAAGAAGAGGTAATTTTACTTTATTATTTTTGGCACTCATTTTTGGAGCATTAATCTTGACCTTTCGATGGCAATCCATTCTCGGATCTCTGGCTGTTTGATTTTCTTATTGTTATTATCATTTGTTATCATCAACCGGTTAGTCTCCTGTCGACGTAATTTTCTTTTATACCTTATATGATGATGCTAGTAAACATGTTTATAGGAATCCTTCAGTATTTGCTTGCTACGCCTGTGTTATGTTATGTGCTTGCTTGTATTGCTATTATATATTGTCTCACAGATATAAATAGGCAGTCTCGGGGATTTGAAGAATCGTCGAAAAGTTCATGAGGGAGGGCAACACCTTTCCTTTCTTTGTTCATTTATTTATTTTTGATTCATGGTGTTGTAATAATTTTGTATAAACGTTATTATTATTGTAACAATAAATTTGGGAGAATGCTCAGGGGGCGGGGACTTACATGCTTTATGAATAGTGTAGTAGACACAACTTAGGTTTTTACGTGTGTTACATGCTACGTGGATTATTTAGGCACACAAAATTAGGATTTATTAACACATGAATCATTTAAACATTTTTATTAATTGATTCGCTTAGAAATCTTGCTTTAAGATTTTTTAATTAACACCCGACATATTAAATTGAGTTTATGCATGCTAATGCCTCTTTTGACATGTCCACATTGAATTTAAGCATGACAATATTTTCAGTACGTTGACCTACTACATTAAATTTCTGCATTTTAAACACCACGACTTATTAACACGCCATTGCATGTTTCGGTGTGTTAACACAATTGAGGCATATCAAAACAAGCTTGAGCATGTTAATATTGTGAGCATGTCAATAATTAATATTTGCACATTAATACACTTTTAGCATGTTTAGACACTCGAATTAAGCATGTCATTGCGTGTTTTCAACATGTAAATAATATTTAAGCATGATAATATGTTATACATGTTAACAATTAATTGTATGCATGTTAATGAATTCTTCAACATGTTAAAAACTGCCAAAAATTGAAATTAATTATGTTGTCGCATGTTTTGGCATGTAAACACAAATTTAAGAATGCTAATATTTTTTAGATCATGTTAACATTAGACTTTTGCATGTTAATACATTTTAGCATGCCAAAATAGTATAGTTCATGCATGTTAAAACAATTAATTTTCAGCATGTTAAAATATTAGATTTTAGACATTTTCAGGATGTTATTGCATTTTCCAGCATATTAATATGAAAATTTTGCACCATTAACATAATTTTCTGCTTGTTAAGGATTAGGTGTTACGCATTTTTCAGCATGTTATTGCATTTTTAGCATGTTGACATGAAATTCCTGCGCACTAACCCAATTGCCAGCATATTAAAAATGTAGGTTTTTGAACATTTTTAACATGTTAAATACTAGATTATGTACACCATTATGTGCCTTAGCCTTTTAATGTATTTTCAATATTGTGTTAATTTCTTACACTCTCATTAGTTTATAACACTTGTACAATGAAAGTCGTGGGCACAACTCCTTGACATATTTACCGCACTTTGACATCCTCTTTTAATAACTTGACAACACATTGTTTAGACATGAATCACAGTTATCTTTTGTCATATTAGACAGTTATTGAACACTTAGATATCATGCCTATAGGTTAATGACATCAAAATAAATAATTATATGTCTTTGCATGTTCATCACATTAATCAACTTTAATTAACCAAACGGCTAACTTGGGACAATTGTGTGCTACGTGACGTCCTACTTGTTACGCGTTTTGAGTCCTAGGCAGCATAGCTTTATTTTGTCTAGACCACAAATCCAAAATAGCAAAGTCCAATGCCTCTTGGACGATAGGTGTGACGATAAGTATTACTAAAGATGGTAATTTTATCCTGGTCTTAGAATGCCTTTAGATTTGATAGCCAACCTAGGTGGGGTGGGACGGGTAGTCATTCGAAAGTGATGATCTCCAACAAACATTAAAGGTAAGACATATGACTTGTCTAAGAGTTCGGCTAGTGGGTCGGATGATGATTAAACAAGTTGGGGTTCTGATCCGAACGAGGCCAAAAATATTTTTTGTTTGATTTGATGAATTTTTTTTATTCTTTTATTTACCTTACATGCTTATTTATTTGGGTTAATTAGTTTGTTACATAAGCAGTCCCCTTGTGTTATAAATTATGTCATTTCTTTTCCCTCATTTGTCTTATTTACATGTTTTATTGACTTTTATCACTTAGATAATCAACAATTAGAAATAATCAACTAACATGTGTTCGTTTATTAATTACTGTTTCACTTAGTTAACATTTAAGTTAAAATAAGAGACTTTCATTTGAACACGTAGCATCCCCACGTAAAGTATGAATTCGGCCAGGAACCATCTTTGTGGACCTCGAAAGGTACCTAACGCTTTTCTTTTGAGGTAATTTGACCCCTTACCCGAATCTCTGGCAATTTGAGACTAACTAACAAAATAGGTTCGTAGTAGCCTAGACCGGTGCCCTAACGCACCTTAATTCGTTAGGTGGCGACTCTTCACATTTATACCCTCAAAACTATTCCAAAAAGATTAGTCACGTTGAATCCCACTTTTCGCGAGAAAAATGAGGCGCGACAGAATGGCGACTCTGTTGAGGACCTTAGGTTCTAACCATTATGAATTTGTGCTTTGCGTGGGATTCTCTCTATTTGTTTTTATAATGTTTGACATCCTGATATATTTTATATATGTTCTTCTTTTATCATTTACTTACATTATGATTTATTAGTCCTTTCTTCTTTCCCTTTTTATGTGTTTTTATGTGTCTCCATGTCTGTCATTTTTTATTGTTTATGTGTTATTATGTTCATCTATATGTATACTGTTTAGCATGTTGTATTTCGCTCTGTGTTACTGCTTTTTACTACTGGCATTCCACTCATACTTTTCTCCACTTGGAACCTCCTTTATTTTTTTTTACGAACGGTTGCGTGGGTACACGAACATTCTTTCCTAAAACACCCTTCGAGAAATATCTTGTGGATAGATCGATCAGCGGTGCATCGACACAAGCTCTCTCACTCTCGAGTTGTCCACTTGAGGGAACCATGTCACAAACCCACTCTTTTTCTTTAGATCTTGTCTACATATTTCTTTTATTAAGAAATATGCATCCCATTCAACGTAGGATGCCTTGACACCATTGATGCGTTGAATGTTAGTCTCATTCAAAGTCCAAAGAGGTTCACAACCTCAAAGAGACTCATAATTACTTTCTATGTGTTGCATTTCTATGTTTGTATTGACATCTTGTTGTTTCTGTTCTTGCCTTAGTCTCCCCTTACATTTAATGTTCCTCAATTTAGATCTCGTTACTCTTAAAATTCTTGTCATGTTAGGTCCTTACAATACACTCTTAGGGCCTATTCAATACTTACCTTTAATTTATCCTCCTGACTCATCCATTAGTATACTAATCATTTCTAGGCTCAGATCTCGCTTTGATAAAGATCGTCAGTCTCATTCACAATATCTTAGTGCAACTTATCATTTTAGGATATCCCTTTCCTAATGCTTCCAGTACTTACATACTATTGTCCCACATAATTCTTTTGATATTGTCATACTTATGTCGTACTCTAGATTTCACAACCTCTAAGTTACATAGAGCCCTCGTAACGTCTATTCACTCCGAATGAGGATAACTCATTATTTTCAAATAAGTAGAATATTTATTATAGACTCCCGCACGTGCTCTTTGTTTCTAATTATAAATCCTTTCTTCGAAGGTTGACTTAAGTTGAACATCATAAATGGCTAGTCAAGCGATGCTTATCAATCTTGCCAATAGCGAAGCTGAGCACGAGAGTTTGGGGTTGCATCAAAATAGAGCTATTTCGAGCATTAGAAGGTTAGGAAGAAGAATAGAGCTAATTAGGGAAATAATGACTGATATTCAAGGCTCGGTTGAGATGCCACTAGGTTTTCCAGAGCCGCTACTTGAAGCAGACTTCAACCCTCCCATCCACACCATGGAGTCCCCTATACTGACAACTTCACCTATGCCTGTTTGTGATACACATATGTCCCCAAGTCAGTTTCAGTTGCATTTCTAAAAGCACTTATTGAGTTGATAAATATGAGTGGGGATAAGGATATGGAAGGACAGGTTCCTAACTATGAGGTAGGATCGTCTCAACAACCCAAAATGAATAAGTCATCCAAATCAAGAGAAGAAGACAAAGAGAGAATTGAGGGTTGGAACTTTCCATTATATGATGGGTTGGGAAACCCTCATTCCCATTTGAAGGAGTACCTCGACAAGCTATCAATTATAGGACAAAGTGATAGCCTGAAGACGAAACTCTTTGTTAGTTCACTTAAGGGTCCAACATTGATATGGTACACCGAAAATGATACTAGCAAATGGGTTTCTTGGGATTATTTACCAACTGACTTTGTTAGGTGGTTCAACAATAAGTTAAAAAGGAAGCTCACAGTAGAGGTAAATTTGGTTAAGCCATAATCCAAGAACAAGGGAAAGACGATCACCAACAAGACATTTAAACCTTCGATGCCTGAAGTAAGCGCACCTCAACCTCAATTGATATGGTACCTACCTCCAGAAATCATTCCAACCTCCAATTATGTCCAAGCCTATCATCCACATTCCTTTATAAAACCTCTTCCACAGACTGTTTGGTACCCACTTCCATTTGCTGCTCCAACATCTAATGAAATTTTAGTTTCTTACCCAAGTCCACCAAGAAATCAACGATCCACCCGATCCTTCAGATCTCGACATAAGCTTCAAAAAATCCACCAAGACAGTACACCCCTTTGGTTGAGCCTATAGCTCAACTTTATGAGAGATTTAGGATGGCTGGATATATCACTCCAATTCTCACAATCATCATGAACACACGTGCACCGTGGCTGATCATTCTAAAACTTGTGCTTATCATTCAGGGATGAAAGGACACACTACAGAAGAATGTCGAACTTTTAAAGACAAAATTCAAGCACTGATTGATGCTAAAGTGATAAGTGTGATGAAGCTGAATCGTGATGATTGATTTACTAGGCTTGACTTCCAAAGGTTCGACATTGGTGTAGAGGATATCATATTGATTCTCCGCTCCAGACTCTCAAACATTTGAAATTCATTCAATTTTACAATTTTCTTTTATGTTTTTCTTGCCTATGTAATGTGAACTACGGTCGACCTGATTCCCCTATATGAGGGATATGCAGGCACTCATTTAATGAGTTCGGTCTCATCATAATAAAATTTTCTATTTTGTCCTTTTCTGTATGGAGTTGGATGAATCAACAATGTGATCTTTCGAATCAAAAAATCTGATGTTCAACAAAAGTCAACCTTACTTATTTCCTATCTTTCTTATCTTATTTACATTCATAATTGCAAATTCAACATTTATGTTCTATCACTATCATGTTTCGTGCATTAGAAGCTCAAATCTTTACGCCTAGATCACTTATTAAATCTTAATCTTCATCCTAGAATGCCTTTGATTAATTTTATTATGTTTTGAACTTATGTGTTATGTGGTAATTTTTATTTGTGTTACTTTATTTTAAGGTTGTCTAGCATTTGAAAATTGAACTCAAGTGACAATCTACAATATGACAAATATGCTCAATATTCGAAAAGTTTTCAGTCCTCCTTCTCATCGCCCCAAGGCAAAACACTCTGACTCCTTATTCTCGCCTTACCCTTATCCCTTCTCAACAATTTCTTTTTGCACGTAACACTTTTAGAAGTGAAAGGGTCAATTTAGATGAACGTTAACAAAGGCTTTGTGACTTAGAGAGGAGGATGAAGGAGGAACTACGTTCTAGCAGTATCTATGACTTGAGGTATGAGAAATTATGTATACATTCGAGGGTTGAATTAACTCCAGGGTACAAAGTTCCAAATTTCAATGTATTTGATGGGCATAGGGTCCAATCACACACCTGAAGGACTATTGCAGCAGACTAATTGGCGTAGGACACAATGGGTCTCTCCTAATGAGATTGTTTATTCAGAGTTTGTTAGGAATGACACTCGCATGGTTCGCCCTACAAGACTTCAACAAATGGCATAATTGGGAAGAATTGGCTCAAGATTTCATGAGGCAATACAGGTTTAACATCACTACTATTCCAACAATGTAGGAGTTATTCGAGATGAAGAGAATGATCTATGAATCTTTAGAGGAATATGCAATTCGATAGAGGTTAGAGGCTTCCGAAATACGCCCTTCTGTACCTGAGGAGGAATTGATCCAAATTTTCCTCAAGACACTAGATGAAATATACTTTCAGAAAATGTTTTTCCTGGTCAGTCACAACTTTGAGAGTCTAATTTCAATTGAAAAGAAATTAGAATATGAAACGAAGAATCCATCTAAGGGGGAGAAAGAGGATTCATCACCCTCCATACCTCAAATGCAAGGTTATCAAAATAATGAAGAGACCCATATTGTTTTTGGTTCTCAAAAACCTCAAAAATTTCACAAGTAAAGAATATATTCATTTCTGCACCCATATTTCAACATGTTAATGCATTTTTCAGCATATTAATATGAAATTTCTGCACCATTAATATAATTTTCTGCATGTTAAAGATTAGGTGTTAGGCATTTTTTAGCATGTTATTGCATTTTTAGCATGTAAACATGAAATTCCTGTGCACTAACCCAATTGCCAGCATGTTAAAAATATAGGTTTTTGAGCATTTTCAACATGTTAAACCCTAGATTAAGTACATCATTATGTGCCTTAGCATGCTAATGTATTTTCACATTTGTGTTAATTTCTTACACTTTCATTAGTTTATAACACTTACACAATGAAAGTCGTGAGCATAACTCCTTGACATATTTACCGCACTTTTACATCCTCTTTTAATAACTTGACAACATATTGTTTAGACATGAATCACAGTTATCTTTTGTCATATTAGACAGTTATTGAACACTTAGATATCATGCCTATAGGTTAATGACATCAAAATAAATAATTGTCTGTCTTTGCATGTTAATCACATTAATCAACTTTAATTGACCAAGAGGCTAATTTGGGACAATTGTGTGCTATGTGACGTCCTACTTGTTATGCGTTTTGAGTCCTAGGCAACATAGCTTTATTTTTGTCGAGACCACAAATCCAAAATAGCAAAGTCCAATGCCTCTTGGACGATAAGTGTGACGATAAGTATTACTAAAGATGGTAATTTTATCCGGGTCTTAGAATGCCTTTAGACTTGATAGCCGGCCTAGGTGGGGTGGGACGGGTAGTCATTCGAAAGTGATGATCTCCAACAAACATTAAAGGTAAGACATATGACTTGTCTAAGAGTTCGGCTAGTGGGTCGGATAATGATTAAACAAGTTGGGGTTCTGATCCGAACGAGACCAAAAATATTTTTTGTTTGATTTGATGAATTTTTTTTATTCTTTTATTTACCTTACATGCTTATTTATTTGGGTTAATTAGTTTGTTACATAAGCAGTCCCCTTGTGTTATAAATTATGTCATTTCTTTTCCCTCATTTGTCTTATTTACATGTTTTATTGACTTTTATCACTTAGATAATCAACAATTAGAAATAATCAACTAACATGTGTTCGTTTATTAATTACTGTTTCACTTAGTTAACATTTAAGTTAAAATAAGAGACTTTCATTTGAACACGTAGCATCCCCACGTAAAATATGAATTCGGCCAGGAACCATCTTTGTGGACCTCGAAAGGTACCTAACGCTTTTCTTTTGAGGTAATTTGACCCCTTACCCGAATCTCTGGCAATTTGAGACTAACTAACAAAATAGGTTCGTAGTAGCCTGGACCGGTGCCCTAACGCACCTTAATTCGTTAGGTGGCGACTCTTCACATTCATACCCTCAAAACTATCCCAAAAAGAGTAGTCACGTTGAATCCCGCTTTTCGTGAGTGAAAAATTAGGCGCGATAATAACTTTGAGGAATCCACCAATGGCGAGTGTGTCTACATGGGTAACTCCACTACTGCTAGAGTTTTTGGTAAAGGAATTTTTTTACTTAAATTAACTTCTGAAAAAATATTACCCTTGAACAATGTTCTGTATGTTTCCTCGCTCCATAGAAACTTAGTTTCTGGAGCACTTCTCAACAAATTAGGCCTTAAACTTGTTTTTGTAGCTGATAAAATAATTATCTCTCACGGAGGAAACTTTGTTGGGAAGAGATACCTTAGTGGGGGCTTATTTGTACTGAACATTGATCAAGAGATTGTCAATAATGCAAATATTTCTAATTCTGCTTATATTGTTGAGTCTATTAATTTATGGTAGACTAGGTCATGTTAATATTGATTCTATTAAAAGACTTAGAAAAATAGGATTAATTCCCACAGTAAATATTGATGATTTTTCTAAATATCCTCTGTGTGAAGAAGCAAAGCATGCCAAGAAACCTTTTAAATATGTTACTAGTAGAAAGACCGAATTGCTTGAACTAGTACATTCAAACTTAGCAGATTTTAAGAATACTATGAGTAAAGGTGGAAAGAAATATTACATTACTTTTGTTGATGATACCTCCTTAAGTTTAAAGATAAGGCTGAAAACATGTTTTTAAAATTCAAAACAGAAGTAGAAAATCAATTAAATAGGAAAATCAAGAGATTTAGATCTTATAGGGGCGGTGAATATTTTACTAAAACTCTAGAAGATTTTTGTGAGATAAATGGTATTATTCATGAGTTTAGTGCTCCCTATACTCCCCAATAAAATGGTGTAACCGAACGAAAGAATAGAACACTTAAGAAAATGATGAATTCTATGCTTTTAAGCTTGGGTCTACCTGACTATATGTAAAGGAAGCTATCTTATCTGCATGTTATATTCTTAATAGAGTCACTCATAAAAAGTTAGACAGGACCTCTTATGAATTGTGGAAAGGATTTACTCCTAACTTGAAATTTTTAAAAGTATGAGGGTGTTTGGATAAGGTTGGTCTACCTGATTTTAAATGAGTAAATGTAGGTTCTAATACCTTTGACACTATCTTTATTGGTTATGCTCAAAATAGTATTGCATATATATTTATGTCATTAAATAATTATTCTATTTGTGAATCTAAATATGGAGAATTCTTGAGCATGTTTTTCTTTTGAAAAATGACGTGCCTGTTGATGTGAAAAATAATAATTCTATATCTATGTATGTTAACTGTCAAGTATTGCCTGCATCTGATGTTATTGCTAATGAACATGAAAATAAACTTAGAAGGAGGAAAAAACGTGGAACTGAGACTAATTTTGGTCCAGATTTTATCATCACTTTTTTAGCTGAGGATTTTGATATCGATACTTTAAATGATAAATTAATATCTATACACTTAATAGAAGAAGAACCTAAGACATATGATGAATCAATGAGTTCAATAGATATGATATTTTGGAAAGAGTCTATTAAAAGTGAATTAGACTCTATAGTCTCTAATCACACATGTGACTTGTATGATTTTCCTAAAAGTTGTAAACCCATAAATAGTAAGTGGATATTTAAGACGAAATTGAGGCATGATGGTACAATTGATAAATATAAGGCTAGACTTATGATTAGGGGTTTTAACCAAAAGAAAGGTGTTGATTATTTTGATACTTATTCTCTTGTGTCTAAAATAGGGACCATTAGGACTCTTATTACTTTAGCTGTTATTCATAGTTTAGTTGTACACCAAATGGATGTCAGAACTGTATTTTTGAATGGTGATTTAGAGGAAGAAATCTATATGACTCCACCTGAGGGTTTTGTAGTCTTAGGACAAGAGGATAAAGTATGCAAATTGAGAAATTCCTTATATGGACTTAAGCAGGCACCTAAGCAGTGGTATGAAAAATTTAATTTCATATTAATGAATAATGATTTTGTTGTTAATTCATCTGATACCTATGTTTATTCTAAAATGATATGATCAGATTGGGTGATTATATGTTTATATGTGGATGTCATGTTGTAAATGAGACTAAGAAATTTGTATTTTCTAAATTTAAAATGAAATACCTTGGAGAAGCTGATGTGATTTTAGGAATAAAAATCAAAAGAACTGTTAATGGTTTCTCTTTATGTCAGTCTCATTATATTGAAAAGATGTTGAAAAAGTTCGATTGTTTTGATGTAATTTCAGTGAGAACTCCTTATGATCCTAACATACACTTGAAAAAATAATAGAGATTCTGGTGTTTCTCAAACTGAATATGCTAAAATAATTGAGAGTGTGATGTTTCTCATGAACTATACTCGGCCTGATATAGATTATGCTATTAGTAGATTGAGTAGATATACTCATAATTCTAGTAGTGAACACTGGAATGCTCTTCACCGTTTGTTAAGGTATCTGCCAGGTACTATAGATTGGTGTTTGTATTTTAATAAATTTCCTGCTGTTTTAGAAGGATTTTGTGATGCAAACTTGGTAACTGACAATGATGAAGTTAGCTCTACCAGTGGCTATGTGTTTACTTTAGGTGCAGGTGCTATTTTATGGAAGTCTTTAAAGCAGACTTGTATAGCACGTTCTACCATGGAATATGAATTCATTGCTCTCGAGTTAGCAGGGTAAGAAGCTGAGTGGCTGAGAAATCTTTTGGCAGATGTGCCTTTATGGAGAAGACAAGTGTCACCAGTCTTTTTACATTATGACTCATATGTGGCAATTGGAATTACTAAAAATAGAGTATACAATGGTAAAAAGAGACATATTTGCATCAGACATGGTGCAGTTAAACAATTGTTGAAACATGGTGTTATTTCCTTTGAATATGTAAGGTTTGAAAAAAATTTGGCGGATCCTATGACCAAGGCTTTGACAAGAAAAATAGTCCTTAAATCATCGAAGGGGATGGGGCTAAAGCCCATGGATTGAGATAATATGATGGATACCCATTTGTGGTCAAACGAAGCCATATTGGCCTTCAATAAACACTACATATCATATTCCTATGGCGTGAGATAGTGTATTATAAGTTTGAGCTTATTTTTCCTCTTAATAATCCATAGCCTTAAGGTGGTCTATAAGATAGACTTGATCGATCACCTACGTGAGTGTAAAAGGTTGGTCACCTTTTTATGAAAGACTTGGGTTATCTTTCTAGAGCACTCATGAGACCCAAGGTTTGTATGCATGACCATAAAAGCACTTTGTAGTATCACAGAGGTTGCTTAAAATCAAGTGTATGGTATGTGTTGTGAGGGTCTCAACTTATGTCCATCTAGTTCAAGAGTACTTCACTTTTTGGATATTTGTTATTGCCTCATATCACTACTTGTCAATTCAAATCGAAAGATATTGACACTTAAGTACATGTTCCTTCCTTTTTCCCCAAATTTATTCATATTCTTTATCTTTGCAATAGTGGGGGATTATGGAGTTAATGCTTCTTAAAGCATTTTGTGTAGTGCAATAAATAAAGAAGTATGTTTCAAATAAAATGAACATACATATCCGTTCCAAATGAAAATAACAAAAATCTGTAACACTTGATTTAATTGCACTTTGGTTTAATGGTACTTTAATACCATTAGTTCTCATCTTGCAAACTACTTTTTGATATCACTATAGAATCATATATCTTTAGAGAACAAAAACACACCAAAAAGAGGAAATACAACAAATAGAAAGGAAAAGAAAAAGAGTCTTCCTCTTTTCCTCTTCTTGAATTATTTTGGGCAACCTCCAAAATTTCATCCACGAGTGTACATGTTTTAAAGTAGCTGTGGAACCTTGGGGAGCGACCGACTAGAAGGATTTGCACCAGAGTCAAACCCAAATTGCTTTCAAGGCAGTGGATTGCCACGACACAGTATTTGTGACTATTTTAATACTATTGTTAATTCCATGTATATATCAATATAATTGTAATTTTCCTAACACATTTGTAAAGTATATTTGAGATCATAAATTTTGTATCAGAATTTTAAAGTAGCTATAATGATGTATTTGTCCAAGCCCTTTTATTATTCAGGGTTAACCATTTAAATTCCTTTGTATATATTAGGTAATAAATTCGTGAATCATCAACTATTGTAGAAAAATGAGGTTCTTAGAAATTTTTGCAGACCAAATTTGGATATTGTTTTGTCAATAATTGTTATTCAGTGTTATTCAATGGGTAAAGTTACTTACACTATGTCGGGGGATTAAGAAAAGTGACCGTCTTTCCAATCTTCTTTGTATTAGTTGTCAAGGTTTTCACAATGTATTTTAATTCTCTTTTCGATAATAGGTGTACGCTGATACAATCTGGATTAGATCGAAGCTGTTTACTAGATGTCAAGTTTGGAAGCTCCAAAGGATTCAAAGATTGTTCATAAAGCAAGAGGTACTTGAAGAAGTTTTCTTACCATTAAGATTGTGTCATCTAATGATGATTGCACTTTCATTGGACCAAGGATCATCGGAGGAGTAAAGGGAATTTAAAGCAAGGCTAGAAGCCCCTCGGGAGGGACATGCATGCAAGGCGCTTTAGATCTACTTTGGACCTACTCTAGCATTTCAAGAGCAGTTCAAAACAGTCCCTATTACACTTGAGGTGCGCCCGATCTTCTCCAAATCCGTTCAAGCGGATGATGTGGTTCTTTTCTTGCAATTGGGTTACTTTTGGGCCCCTAAATGTGTAATAATTATCCCTAAACTATAAATACTTGGGAGCCTAGCTTATTTTCTTAGTTTTATTTGATTATTGATGATTTTTTCTCCTTTGAGAGAGAGAATTGGTAAACTTGTGTTGAATCTTAGTTTAGAAACGTTGGTTTTAAGGGCGATCATCTCCTTCTTGGTCACCATAAGAATTAGGCGTTTGATTAAGATTGTAGTTGAGAGTATTAAAGTTTAATATACTCTTTTGTTCTTAATTACCTCTTTTTCTTATGTCTAATTATCTATCCTTATCAATTATCTTTACTTTTTCATATCATTATTTAGTTTTCATAGTTTGATTCCTACCATTTGGTATCATAGTCGAGCTTAGGATCTTTTCTACGATTCTAGTCTTGGGTTTGTTATATAGAAAATCAAAAAAGAAAAAAGAAAAGAAAAAGAGTCCCAAAGTGTTTTTAGGGTTTTTCAAGTTTGAGTTTTTGATTATTGAGTCTTCTTGTATTTCTAGTGTTAGATTTGTGTTCTCTAACACTATAAGAGTCTATAAATCAAAGTTGAATCAAATCGAAGTTATATTGAGGATTCTACTATTGTTGGAAGCTTAGGTTGAAGTGTTTGAAGTGGATTGCAAGATTGGAACATTTTGGTGAAGAATGTAAGCAAAATAATGTTTGGAATGAGTTTTGAATGTTGAAAAGTGATTGGGTTAGAAATTTCAACTTATTTTGAGCTAAGAAGAAAAAGTTGGAAAAGTTGGTGTTCTTGAAGAAATTATTATATTCAAGAAGAATTTTCATCTAAATTGGTTGTTTGATCCTAAAAGAATGAAAAATAAAGAGCGAAAAGTGTTTGTACTAGAGCATCTCAAAAGATTCCAAGGATATTCTAAGAGAAGAGGGCATGGGGCAACCTCTAGAAGGGAAATTTGGACCATTCAAGAGGGAGGGTCGGCCAACTTGTGTGTGACCTGTGCCCAAGCTGCGTTGCAACTGCTCCAGACCTTCTAACGTAGGTCAAACCAGTAGATGGGTATCCCTCTTGCATCCAGGATACCTTGGACATGTGCCACACCTGCTAGAGCAGGCTGGCCAACACAGATTAGCCCACTTAACGCAGATCAACCCACCTCCAATGCATATCAAGTTTTCTAACACCGATTCAAGTCTCCAAACTTATTTAACACTTTAATTACTTCTTTGCTCAGGTTTGATTTCTTAGTTTCATTCCTTGATTCTTAAATTCATTCCTTGATTCTTAAAACTACTCAACAGCTAGTAATTCACCTACTAAGTTGGCTTATTAGTTCTTGAGTCCGAATTCTTTCAATGTCCTACTTTTTTCAAGATTTTCTCTTTCTCATATCATTGTTCGGTTTTCATCCAAATCCTTACATATTTATTTTAGTCTCTTAAACAAGAATCCAATCCGATCAAGAGTAGCACTTGACACCTCGACTACTATATGGAGTATAAACCACTTTCAACATTAGTGCACCAAGTGTGAGGTAAACAAAGGTGTGAAGAATTGTGAGGTTAGTTTCTCTAACGCTAACGTGTTTGTTGTTTTTTTGTGAGTATCTTTCTTCAGAGGTACAATGTCTATGGAAGGCGAAACTTCACAAATCATGAAAAACACTCAACAAATGTTATTTTAGCGGTCATTAAAACTCTCATTCATAAAATTGAGTCCATGGACTCTAAGATAGGAATCACTTGACTGTAAGATAGATACACTTAAAGGGAGTATTTCCAACATAGGCGGAACAGTGGATAGCATGGAAGGTCGACTAAATTCATCCCAATCCACACCTCAACACTATTATTCCTTGACTAGTGGGCATGCTCTAAATCCTTCCGTTCATATTTCCCCAAAAATCTTCACCAAATGATCAATCCACCAATACAAGAACATGATTCCATTTCTTAATCCACTACATATTCATTAAACCAAAGTCCCTTTAGATCTCTCCAACCTCAATTCAATCAAACACTACAAGACGAGTCCTAAAATTGAATACCTGAACCTCCACTAAACCAAATTCCCCTATTCCAAGCACCCCTTAACCGAAACTAACCCATCAAAATAAAAGATGAAGGGAGGGAGGAACAACAAGAGGAGTTTGCAGCATTCGATGAAGATGACATATTGGTAGGTGAAATAAGGGATAGACCAGTGGATCAAAGAGGTTATCGAGGTCGAGGAGGAAGATTTGGTCCGATATCTAATGGTAGAGAAATCTTGGGAAACCAACCCCAAGGTCATAATCAATGAAACCAACATTGTGGTAATGGAAGACAAAAATTGAAAAATTTACCCCTAGGTTATGATTAGGGAAACCAACAAGGTAATAGGGATCGAGGTATGGATATCAATTCAATTAAGGTTTGTCTTTCAACTTTCAAAGGTAAGAGTGATCCCGAAGCTTATCTCATATGGGAGTCTTCTTATGAAAGGATCTTTCAAGTCAATCATATCTCTTATGAGAATAAGAGTTGCTAAGACATAAACCACTTTAAAGGGTATACCAATACGTGGTGGAATTATTCCAACAGGTTTAGAAATGCATTGAATGACGGACAATCACCCCCATGGGATGCATTGAAAGGATTGATGAGACAAAAATATATGCCAAAGAGGTATATACATCAGTTACTTGCCAAGTTATATAACTTGAGACAAGGAAGAAAGAGTGTCTTAGCCAATTATGATGAATTTCAATAATTGATCTTGAAGCTCGAGTATCGTGAGAACGTGAACGATCACATCATACACTTTAAGGTTGGATTGGATAAAGAAATCTCTTCATGTATGGCCATCCACAAGTTTGAAACCATAGAAGAAATCTTCCAAGCGGCCTTGAAAATTGAGAGGGATATCAAGGATAGGGTAACTTACAAACCAAAGGGGCACTCATCTACCAACACTTGGAGTAAGAATAAAGAGGTAGATAAATCTTCATCGATATAGAACAAGAACAAAGACTACAAGTCCAATGACAAGAACCCCGTAAAGAAGACCACTCCAAAGTACCCACCAAGGAATGAAGGTAACAAATATTCTATTCTCAATTCTAAAGATTTTCAATGTTTTAAATGTCAAGGATGGGACCTAAAGCAAGTGAATATCCCAATCGGAGAAATATGATCCTTAGGAAGGAAAGTAGTATTACCTTAGAAAAGAGATGGGATTGAAAGATGAGAATGATGAAAAAGTCTAAAATAGAGAGGGGTCTGAAGAATGTAAACAAGAAAAAGAAGATGGAGAGTTTGAGGTTTCTAACTTTGTTATGAGGCATGCAGTGATTAGTAAGGCAATATATGATCCTAGTCAAAGGGAAAATCTATTCCATATTAAATGCCTTATGAAGGACAACGTGTTCTCTTAGATCATTGATATTGGGAGTTGTGCTAATGTGGCTAGTTCTACCATGGTTGAATTCTTAAAGTTGCCCACTACCAAATAGGCCACACCATACAAGCTTTGTTTTGTGGAGACCTTTTATGGATCCACTATGACCTCTTTACTAGAAACTACATGATCCATAAAAGTAATAATATTTATCTAGAACTCACACTTAGAAAACTTTGCATACAACTGCTGATCTTTCAAGGGTTGAAACACAATGCAAAGGTGATCAGCATGATCTGCCTCACTCTTGGAGCGCACTAAAATATCATAAATAAATATAATTATGAAAAAATCTAGGAATTGTCAAAATACTCGGTTCATTAGATCTCTAAATGCCGATGGGGCATTAGTCAAACCAAAAGACATCACCAAGAACTCGAAATAACCATACTAAGTTCGAAAAGCAATCTTAGGGATATCCACCTCTCTAATCTTTAACTGATGATAGCCCGACTGAAGATCAATCTTAGAAAAGTACATAGCTCCCTGAAGCTGATCAAATATGTCATCAATCCTAGGAAGAGGATACTTATTCTTTACTGTTACCTTATTCAATTAGTGGTAATCTATACACATTCGAAAGGACCCATCCATTTTATGCACGAAGAGCATCAGATCAGCCCCCGGGGAAACACTAGGGTGGACAAACCCTTATCAAGAAGATCTTTCAACTATTCCTTAAGTTCTCTCAACTTATTCGGAGCTATTCTATAAGCATAGATAGAGATAAAATGAATGTCCGATAGGAGATCAATACCAAAATTTGTTCCCCTATCGGGAGGAACACCAGGAAGATCATCAGAGAACACTTCGAGAAACTCATTAATCATGGGAATGGACAATAATGAAGGACCCTTCGAGTTAGAATTTGTAAACCAAATGATAAAGACACCCCTTGGAAATTAATTTTCTGGCTCTAAGATAAGAAATGACCCTTCCCTTAGGCACTAAGGTACTACCTTCCCACTCAATCACTAGTTTATTTGAGAATTGGAAACTGGCCTTACGAGTCTTACAATCAAGAGGAGCATAGCATGAGTGCAACTAATCTATTCCCCAAATCACATCAAAATCTAACATGTCTAACTCTATCAGATCCACTAGCGTCTCCCTACTAAAGACAGATACCACATAACCCCTTAGACTCTTTAAACCACAATAGAGTCACCCACCGGGGTGAAAATATAAAAAGTATCAAGAATACACTTAGGACCAAAACCAAAATGAATAGCCACATAAGAGGTTACATAACAAAGTGTAGACTCAGAATCAAGCAGATAACATACATCATGAGAGAAGATTTTAGCATACCAGTAACAAGTTCAGGAGACGCCTCCAAATCCTGATAGGTAGCAAGAGCATACAAATGATTTTGACCAGTGCTAGAGCCGGAAGTAGCACTCTTTGGGGCAGGAGCTGAAGAAGCAGCAACCAGGACCTTATTAGCTTCAATAATAACATTGCCTAAAGAATGGTTCCTCTGAATATGGATAGGCTGACCATATCTAAAACACTTATTCCTCCCCTCATCGCAAAATCATTGTACAATTGTCCATAAAATTTACAAAGAGAATAGGATAGAGCTGATTGAGCCCCACTGTCTTGAAATTAGGAACCTTGTGCCTTAAATCCACTGTTGCTCTAGAAATAGAGATAACTAGACGATTTAGGATATAGAGCACTAGCTGTAGAATAGGAACCAAAATTGCTCCACTTCTTCTTAGACCATCTTTTTACTCTAACTTTCCCCCATCTCTTCTTGATTCTTCTTTTCCTCCTCGACCTATTGCATATACACCAAAAGCCTCAAAATATAGATGTCACTCTTCAGCAAGGTGGCCTTGTAGTCCAACTTCAAGTCTTGAGACAAGCCCAAAGCAAGCTTCCTTATCCTAGCTCTTATGCTCGATACTAGATCTGGAGCATAACAGGACAACTGATGAAATTATAGGGCATACTCTTTCACCATTATCCTACCCTATTTTAGATTCACAAACTCCTCAACTTTTCCCCCCCTCAACTATTGTGGAAAGAATTAATACAGAAAGGCACCCAAAAAATTATCCCATAAAGTTGACTCAGCCTCATCATCCCTAGACTGATCCCAGTCTTCATACCATTAATATGCCACATCCTTTAACTGATATACAACGAACACCACACCCTCCACATTAGTAGCATTCATCTTACAAATATTTTTCTCTATCTCATTAGTGAACCCTGATGATATTCCTTAACCTTGGTACCAGTGAAAACCAGAGGGTTCAACCTCATAAACTGGCCAACTCTAGTGGCCTTAGAAGAACTCACAGCAACTCCAGTAGGACCCGACTGACGTGATTAAGATGTCACTAATTGGGTCAATAATTAAATAGAATGACGGAACTAAGCATTAGTAATATCTCCTAGAGGTGACTGGGCAGGGATGAAACTAGTGTGAGAAAGATCAGTGGGGATTGGTGGAACTCCACGAGGGAAATCAAAAGTAACGACCCTAGATCAGGTCTGAACTCCATGAGTAGGACGAGTCCCCCACCCAATTTATCTTCAAATGGGATAGAGTAGTTTTCACGAGTGTCAGATCTTCTGGAAGACAAGATCTGAAAAGTGAACAAACATGAATTAGAGGAGGTTTCAACACCCTAGACTTTATATCGAAAATTCAATAACAAGAAAGGAAAATATTTCTAACTAAATGTATCAAAGCCTCTCTCTTATAAGTGTGGCGCACTACATACCCATAAAAAAGACTGTACTCAACATGACTTTGTGGACACCCAATAACACTAAAACTAGTATTCAATACTAACTTTGTTACAACCTGAACTAGGGCCTGACCGTGATGGGTATCTCAAGTCCACCGAGGATGGAAGATCACCCCCGTTGCCTAGTCAAACAACATATAACACACCTAGCAATGGTAAAAATTTAAACATATAATAAAATAGAATATAAAAGCTTATAATAATCTAAGACAAATCAATATCTGACAACCGATGCTAATAACCAACATCAACACCAATACCAATGTCCACAGTAATATCCACAAAGCTTCTACTAATTCAAAAAACAATCCAGGTTAGGACAAGCCCCTGACTCTAACAATGATAATGCCAATGATAATGTTAATGTGAACTCTTCAATTATAGTTTATGAAAGGAAATCAATGGAATGATCAGGTTTTTTGAAGAATGAAAGCTCAACTTTTCACAATAATCAGTGAACTAAATCGATCCACCTAACACTACACACAAAAAGTAGAAGTATCTCCGATGCCTGCATCATATAGGGATACAATGTCTAGAGACAATTGGTGGGTTGAGCACTGGCATGTAACTTAGGGATAGAGGATAAAATAAGTCCATGGTCCACATTTCAAAATCATTCCAAAACCAATGTACATAATCATATGTGTATATATATGCATGTCATGCTGGGAAAGGGAACAAGTCTTAGTATAAATTAAAACTTTATCTTAGAATATGTAGCTCAATTATCATAAATAGGCACTCACAGGCTAAATGGGTTTAGCTCCCCCAATATAAATAAAAACTTTATCCTAGACTATATAGCTCAATTGTCATAAATAGTCACCCACAGGCTATATGGGTTTAGCCCCTACTAAAATTGACCCAGTGCGTGTTAGTAGCCTGAACTAGAGGTATCAAGGAATACTAATGTAATACCCCGTATTATCCTTAGTTCAGTCCAACTCCTAGTGTTTGCATAAGGGGCTTAAAGCTTGAAAATTTAGCTAAGTGTTGAAGACTTAGCCTTATTTTGACCACTTAACTTCAAGGACTTTTAAGTTAACCTTCCGGGCTCCAAGATGATGGTTTTTGAGTTGATTCATGTTCAGGTGTGTAAGGATCATGTCTCGGTATATTTCTAAATTTTCAAATGAGGGTTTGGTTGTGTTTGGATTTCAATTCCAGCAGTTGCACCGAGTATAGCGATGGACATGTCATCGCATCATGCCAAGCCCCTAAACGATATTCCAGTTGTGACTTTATTCTCTAGAGGGGCGATTAAGTTATTTACCATCACCCCAAGTCATGAAAATAGAAGATTAAATGTTGGTTTAAGCATGATACCCTCATTCTTTATCAAATTTCTTTTGAATAAACCCTAGCCTAATTCCAAGAAATCAAAAAATCCATTGCATCCTTTTCAAGACAATCAAGAATCTAAATTTCCAAATTCAAGAAATCTAATAAAAAACCTTCAAGGACATTTTTAAGAGTTCAAAGTGAAGTTTCTATATCAAATTAAGCCTAATGAGGTATGTGAGCTTATAAACAAGGGCTTTCTTTCACCCTAGTGCCCAAATTGCACGATTTTAAGATTTATTTCCTTATTTTGGAGTAGGGTTTATACCCAAGTTTACATATTCTTGAAAGCATGTAATTATTATGAAATTTAAAGCTTTAAGTTGATCATAAAGCGCTTATGTTTATGTTTTATCTTATGAGATTTCTATCATGCATGAGATTGCACTATCTTGACTTGATATTGTTGAATTATTACAATATTGTTATTGAGCATGAAGTTTTGTTATGTATTGACTTGAGATTAAAGCATGTATTTTAAGCCCTAAGTTTAAGTATTGAGATTTCAAGACGATCATGCTCTTAAGTTTTATTTAAAAAGTTTATAATGAGTTGAGTTTTCAAGAAGACTATGATCTTAAGTTTCTTGATGGTTTTATACCAAGATTTAAAGAAAGATGGATGTTTTGATCCTTAGCTAAGAGATAGAATCCACGATTATTTATCTTGATTTCAATTTAAGAAAAAAAGAGCATAATTGGTTTTCATTATAAACCCTTATGCTATTTTAAGGTGGATTTCCTATAGTATGAGCATATAAGTAAGGGAGTAGTATTTAGCACCGAGTTGTGTGTGATTCCAAGGTCTCATACCCCAGAACTACGTGCCATCATGGGTTTTAATACCCATAAGTGGATTCAGTATAGTGATCATTCAAGTTTAGGTTCTATTCTAATAGCAAGCATAGGATAGCTTTCCCCAGCGAGAGTTCTACCCTCCGGGGGTAAGATGCTGGACTCCATGATAGCTCACATGGTGTATGTCGATTAAAAGAACCTTCCTAAGGAATATTAAAAGTGAATCTTTTAGAAGCAAAGTGTGCAGCTCACAAAGTTTATTTAGTATGCTTTATTATTCATGATTTATGATTTTTCAACTTACAGTTTTATTCAAGCCCAAGGTGAGTCACTTACACTTAGAATGAATTATTTGAAAACTATGAATATATTATGCTATTATTTTACTTATGCATTCACCCCCACATACTCAGTATATTCCAGAAGTACTAATCCACATATATGTCTATGTGCTATATTTTCTCATAATGTAGGTACAAGTTGTAGCGCACACATCATAATCAGACAGTTTGCAGCCTCCAGTCATCAAGTGATGAGTCCCTTTTGATTCAAGGGCTTGATTCAATCATAGTTTGAGTAACATCTTGTTTTATTTATTCAGTCCTATTGATTCGGGATAGCTGTGGTCATGTCCCGGCTACCTATAGTCAATACTAGTAGAGGCTTCATAAATAGTTAGTAGAGTTAATGTATTTGATTTTAGTTTTGTCTTGTATAACCGGAGTTGTAATCATTTTAATAGTTTTGTTTTGAAGATATTAAGCTAAAGACTTTTCTTTCACTAATTTCTTCAAGATTTATGTATCTTATTCAGTTTCTCATGAGTTATACCAATACAAGGGTTAGATTGGGGTCACTTGTAGTCCTAAGCATCGTGTGACGTCTAGGGGGTAGTCTCGAGGTATTAAAATTAGGGAATGCCTTGACCCCACGTCAATCCAAGATACAAATATATATATATATATATATATATATATCACTAGTGTGAAATATGCACATGGTAATCAATACCAAACCTCATGTCGGTAAACAAGAGTTTCCACTATAAGTCATTCAAGACCTACACCTTTACGACTTAGCTACATAACCACCATTAAGCCCAAGGTATAACAAGTTTCACATAGCCCATTTATTATCCAAGGAATCAAACTTTAAGGCACACCCTAGGTATCGTCATACCCTTACACTTGGAAACTTATCTCTATATCATAACAAACACATTTTCTTGGGGGAATGCCTCGACCCCCTTTGTTTATTAAATCCAACATAACCAACACAACTTTTAAAATCCATGTTCATTGTTAAACTATTTATGAAGTGTAATATCATTAGTGAGTAAGTTAAACCAAGTGACAATTTCATAATTCAAGGCCAATTACATAAGTGGGTTGAGGGAACATAATTATTCAAAACCAATTCCAAGTTTAAAACATCAATTTGGGGGAAAACCTCAACCCCCATTCCAATTCCCACACCCATGCGCCCCACTAGTTCAAAACATGAAAACAAAGTATGAACAATTGTATTAAAACCATGGGAAATCAATTCAAGATATATTTATTCCAAAACCCTCAAACCCATATTCACAACCCATAATTTAATCACATGGGTACAATTATGAACACATGCTTTTGATAAAGTAATAATTCGGGAATAGTAACATGCCTGAAATATCAAGAGTTATGGAGAGAATTTTTCCTTGGAAGACCTAATAGATCAACTTCTTGAAAACCCTAAGTATCTTAACCTTGAAGAATTGAGAAAGTTTAAGAAGCTATTTCAATTGTTTTTGGAGTGATAATGACACCATAAAAGGGTTTTAAGTCATGGGTTATAGTTTGGGGAAAAGGGGAAATATCCAAAGTGCCCTTAATAAAAAATTAAAATTTGTCGCCCAGTCACTGTGGGTGACCTTATGACTCGTAGGGTCACCTTATGACCCATATCATCGAGTCGTAGGCTGGATAGTGTCCCCGGGCTCATATACTATTGACCTTACATCCTGAGACCCACAACTTATAATGAGACCCTACGACTTATAGAGTCCTATCGTAGTCAACACAGAAACTATTTGGGAAAATAGTGGACACCCAACGACCTGTACAACACTGTTCATAATGAGTCTTTACGACTCTCTAGGGGCCAATTGTAATCATAGCAGAAACCAAGGGCAACCTCCACTGGTTACCCTAAAACTTGGGTCCTATGACCTATAATGACACCTTATGGCCCGTAGAGAGTGTCGTAGTCAGGGCAGTGCGCTTAAAATTTTTTCAAGGACCAAAACCCAGAGTGTTTCAACTAATGATTCTATGTCCTACTGCAAGTTTGATAGTTTCTTATTCAAAGGAAGAAGGTTGTGTGTGCCCTCTAGGTTTATGAAGAGAATTATCTGTAAGAGTGGCACATGATTGAGGTATGATCAATCAGTGTTTAATGACAAAATCCTTGGAATACTAGAGGAATAATTTTATTAGCACAAAATACATCAAGATGTTGCTAGAATTTATAGCCAATGTATGGCTTGTAGAAAAGTGAAATCCTGGACTGTATATCTCACTTCTTACTCCCCAATGGCCTTAGCTTGACATATCTATGGATTTTGTTTTACGTTTGCTAAGGAAAGAAGGGGTAGAGGTAGCATTTTTATTGTTGTTGATCGGTTTTCTAAGATGGACCATTTCATTTCGTGTCATAAAAGTGATGATGCTTTTGTTGTGGCTTCTTTGTTTATTGATCATGTTGTCAAAATGAATGGAATCTCTTAGACCACTATTAGTGTTAGGGACTGCAAGTTCCTTAGTTACTTTTGAAAGTCATTGTGCGGTAGGCTTGGCACCAATTTTCCTTTCTCAACATCATGCCACTTAAAAACTAATGGTCAAATGGAGGTGGTAAATAGGACCTTGGGTTCTATGTTATACACTTTAGTTTGAGGGAAATTGGCCTCTCGGGAGGACCACCTACCTTTGGCGAATTTGCTTATAATGTGTTATCTATTTAACTATTGTTATGAATCCCTTTGAATGTGCTTATGATTTTAACCCCCTTACCCCTTTAGATCTCACTCATTTTCCTAGTGATGCTATGATAAGATTATATGGAAACAATAGGGTGGAAGACATTAAGAAGATGCATGAGAACATGAGGATTCACCTTGAGAAAAATCATATAGAAACCCTGAGGGTTGCACCACATAGAGAGAGACCAGGTCTCTCAAAGTCAATCACAAACAAAACATAATAAATAAACCAAGAATTAAGAGACAATGCATAAAGAATAAAAACATAAGATTTTAACGTGGAAACCCCCTTGCTCAAGGAAGGAAAAACCACGGCTTAGCATCACAAGCTCTCCAAATCCACTATAATCAAACTATTGATTACAGCCTCGAATAAACCTAACTCTAGGCTCCTTCTACTTATAATAACTTTACTACAAGATCATCTTTACATCTCTTCCATGGAACTCTCTAAATTGATTAACTCTAATCAGTATCAAACATAGACAACTCTACCTAAGCACTCTCTAAACAAAGAGAAAAGTTCATTACTCTTATAGACTGAGCAATTCATTTATAAATTAGAATTCGCTCAATATACTCTCTAATTTAGCATAAAAACAAAAACTTGAGTTAAACTTGGGTTTTTGCCTTTTTCTCTCTTTAGCTCTCACATTTGGAATATGTTAAAACCCATTTGACGAAGAACCATATTTTTTCTTTTATAGATGAGTGATGATTAGGGTTGAAATATTATTAGACCAGGTGTACTAATTAGTACAAGAAACACCTGCCAGTTTGTTACACAAATGGACAAGGCTGTGTAGACGTGTTCCAACTGTACTATTATTTTAAACATCCAGGGAACTCGTCCCTTGTAGTTATCCTCCCATCATCAAAACTACATATAACAATTTCCCTTCTTTTTGATGATGACAAACCAACTACAAAACTTTGAGCATCAATACACATCCATCATATTTAATTAGTGTGATTACCACTCTTAAGATGAATGTTCTCCCTATTATCAAGCTTTCACCATCATGCAACATAGGGACCTGGCCCCTTGTTGTTATATTGCAGCAAAAACTCTGATCACATGGGCACATTTTCTTTGTTGCTTCCCCTTGTCACTATGCACCATTGTTTATTTAGTGCATTTACATACTTCTCCCAGTTATTATGCCTTCCTTCATTCATCTATTTAGCACATCACTTACTTTCCAGTATCAACATGCTATTTAAATCTGCAACTCATAAAATTTGTAACTTAACTCATCATAAGCACTTCATCAGTTGTACTATATCTTTGCCTGGTACCTGGTCCCTACTATATGAACTCAGTATTCCCCCTTTTGGCATCATTAAGAAGTGAGTACAGTAAATCAAAAGTAAAATAAGCACTAATTAGTTAACTTATGGACACTGGGGCAACATTAACATGAAGAATAACTTTATAATTTAAAGGAAACAAATAGAACACATAAAGCAAAGATTCATTTATAAGTAGAGTATAAGTATCATTATAGTGCATAATTTAAATGTTCTAGGGAAAAAGACTTAGGAATCAAGAAGGATTAACAACTGAATAATTTTGAAAAAGATTTTGAAGGAGTATGGTTAGGTTATTGTTAAGATGACTTATCTCTGTATTCACGCTAAGGACCTCATCAGTTAAGATTGACACCCTCTTCTTCAGTTCAAAATTCTCAATTCTGAGCATTTCAGAGACACATGGGCTTTTTTTGGAGAGATACGGAATAGTCACCTAGAGTTTGTTAATTTCTTCATCCTTGACAGTTAGGTTGAACTTCAGTTCTTCTATTTCCTAGTTGAATTCACTCTGAGAAATGCTACCCAATTTAACATATTCAGTTTTGACTAATGTTTTCATGCCAAGCATTTATAGCATAGTCCCTTGGGTTACATTTTCACAGATAATACCAAATTGGTTAAATACCTTGTTCAACTAATATCCATAAGGCATACCATGTTTTCTATTATTCTCAAGAACCACTTTGTGAATGTATTCCATCATTAAAGCAGGTAGAATAATGAATTCAAAGCTACTGAGGCATTTCATCACATACAAATCATTGGCTGAGGCAATGTTTTTCTTTTATGATCTAGGTAGAAACACCTTGTTCACAAAGTCAAAGACCAATTGAAACTCACTCTTGAGTGATTTCCTATTGACTGTAGCCATAAATTTTACTTTGGTTTTGATGCATTAGCTAATAAGAATTCTGTTGAAGATAACTGCTTTGAGAAGTTCTCACACCATATATAGTAACTTCTAGAATTCTTCTAAGTGTTTCTTCATTTAACTTTATTTTCTTTCCTTGGACTTGTGCAGTCAGATTCAACCCATCTTTTGAGAATTCCAAAGTAAAATAGAATTTCCTGATTATCTCACCAAAAATAGTCGGAATAGGTCTTTTCATGAGATGCATCCAACCTTGATGTTTTACCAACTCAACTAGTTCCATCATACCAGATTCTGTTAGTATATTTGAATTAAAATTCCTTCCAATTAACACCTTTTGATTTTTCAAGAACTATTTCTAACTTCCTTGGATACCACCTTACTGTTCTCCCCATTCGTTCTTCTAGTATATGTGATCATATATTCTTTTTTAGTTACTTTCCTTTTAAGGGACCAAGTCCCTCACGTGTCAGTAGTTTCTCAGTAAAACTTCTAGACCATTTTAAAAAATTCTTAGTGTTTTGCTGAAATTGGTTTTTCCTGTGATCAATTATGCTCTTTCTTGGGCTATTTGACAATAAAATGAGGTTTTCAGCAACCCAGGTTTCATCCACCACAACTTCATCAGAACAATTTTAAAGATTCAGGAATGATTCTTCATCAATAGGTTGAGTGATGAAGGAGGTAGGATTTGGAAGATTAAGAGAATAAGGATGTTTTTAAGGAAGGTTTGGGAAGAAATTTTTAATTATGCTAAGCTCAGAATCCTTTAAAGGACATAAAAAATAGGAAAGATAAAACCATCAAGAATTTTTTTTTCTTAGAAGGGCTATTTGGGATTAGGATTTTCCTTTTTGATAAGAGAAGGAGTGGATACAACAAGATTTAAGGAAACAATGAGCACAAGGACGGTTTTTTCTTCTAGATAAAATTTTTTCTCATCCATTTACACATAGAGTTAATCAATACATTTGTAAGCCTTTTTATATTTTTAGAAGAGTAATTCTCTAAGTTTTCTTTAATATCAGAAAATGTTTCCTCATTTTCTTCTTCAATTTCAGTGTTTACCATAAAAGAAAATAAGGAATCAAAGGTCACTTTCTCATCCTCCACTGCCAGCATGGAAGCATCTTCCTGCTTTTTATCTTCCTCAAATTCACTAGAGTAATCTCCCCATATTTTTAAAGCCTGGCTTACTGCATAATCAGCTGCAATCTCTTTGCTTAATTTTGCAGGGACCTGGTCCCTGTTCTTTCCTTTGTCACCACCTATCTTAAGATATTCATGATAGTCTAGTTTGTGCATTGGACAATTCTTAATGAAATGCTTAGGACTTACAAATTTGTGATACACTTCTATAGTGACACCTTTTCTGCTGCTAGTTCCACTTCTTTAGAATTAGCCATTTTTCATCATATCTCTAACAATTTTTTTTGAAAAGTAGGAAATATCAGTGTATTCTTCATTTGGCTCTAGTTTTTAAGCTTGTAAAGCCAAAGATATTTTCCTTTTTACTTTCTTCTTCTCTTCTCCTTACTATTTTTTCAGTTCATGGGTTTTTAGGTTCCCAATAAGTTCATCCATAGTAAGGGTTTTCAGGTTTCTTGCCTCAGTTATGACATCTACTTTACTTTACCATGACTTAGTAAGAACACCAAGAATCTTCCTCAATTGCTTATATAGTGGAATCACTTCTCCTAAGCAGTAAAGCTCATTTGTGATGGAAGTGATATTGTATGAATTTCCTATATTGTCTTTCCTTCTTTCATAGTAAGGTTTCATACTATGTTGTCAGCATATCAACTTTAGAATCCTTCACATCCCAGTTCCCTCATGAGCAATCTTCAAGCAGTCCCAGATTTCCTTAGCTATTTAACAAGCTGAAATCCTTTTCATTATTGAACTCCCTATAAGATTGAACGTCCTCTGGAATATCAAGTGCACAATACCTTAAATGTGTGCGATATTTCACTATTTGACATGATATAAGTTGATCAACCCTTTAATTTGATGTCAAATTCTTCTCAAGGTGGAGAGGATGATACAATCTGAATTAGCTCCAAGCCATTTACGAGAAGTCAAGCCCGAGAGCTCCAAAAGATGCAAGGATTATTCATGAAATAAGAGGTACTTAAAGAAGTCTTCTTACAATCAAGTGGGTGTCATTTTATGATTGCACACAGTGGACCAAGGATCGTTGGAGGAGTTGAGGGAATGCAAAGTGGGGCTAGAAATCCCCTAGGGAGGAACATGCGCCCAAGGCACTTTGTATTTGCTTCGGACCTGCTCTAGCATTTCAAGAGTAGGTCAAAACAATATGTATTTCACTTGAGTTATTCCTAGGTTCCCCCTCATCTGCTCTAAACCCAATCAAGGGGATGGGACTTTTCTTGCAATTGGGTCACTTTTGGGCCCCTAAATGTGTAATAATTAGCCCTAAACTATAAATACTTGGGAGCCTAGCTTATTTTCTAGGTTTTTATTATTATTGATGAATGTTTATCATTTGATATAGAGAATTGGTAAATTTGTATAGAACTTGGTTTAGAAACATCGTTTTGAGGATAATCATCTCCCTCTTGGTCATTGTAAGAATTAGATGTTTAATTAAGATTGTAGTTAAGGTATTAGAGTTTAATATACTCTTTTGTTATTAATTACTTCTTTTTATTGTATCTAATTATCTATCTTTATTAATTATCCTTTCTTTTTTGTATCAATCCTTAGATTCTATAGTACAATTCCTATCATAGACTGATTATGAAATGTCTTAGTGAAATGTAAGACTAAATCATCTTGCTTATGTAGATGATACTATTATCGTCACAATAGCTAGCAAGTAATCATTTGATTTGGTTATACACAGACTTAAATTAATATTAGAAGGTTTTAGGGAAATACCAGCAAACACATATTCATAAATGTTTCTAATGCTTTGGTACATGAGGTTTCACAATAGACTAGCTTTGTAAAAAGTACTTTCCCATTAAAGTAGCTAAGTTGTCCTATTTTTCACATCAGAAAGAAGAAGGCCTACTATAATAATATAATCAAAAAGATTAAAGATAGGCTTCAAAATTTGGAGGAGAGGCTTATTTCATATAGTAATAAGGTTGTGTTGATAAATAGTATGCTTCAAAATTGCCTATCTACATGTTATCAGCTCTGGAACCTACTACGTATACTAAGATATCAATGAATTACACAAGATGTTTGTCAAGTTTTATTAGAGTAATAAGTAAAAGGGTAAGACTAGACATTGGATTAAATGTTTGAAAATTTGCTACCTTAAAGCAGAGGGTGGATTAGGCTTTAGATCTCTGTTTGATGTCTCTAAAGCTCTCTATATAAAACCTTGGTGAGAATTTAGGACCATTACAACCCTATGGACCAACTTCATGTGGAATTAGAATAGTAAAAAGCATATTCTAACACTAGTTCAAAGGAAGGGACAGTCAAAACTGTGGAAAAGGATATCGACAACTCGAGTTGAGATAGAGAAGGGGTCGTGGTGGGAACCTAACATTGGTTCTTCTATCTGTGGTTTGACAACTGAACCAGGCTTAGCCCCTACTAGGTTTTGCCTACCAATTTTTAGTTTGATGAAAGAATTGTAGATTTAAGTTACTTAATAAAGAATGGTAACTAGAAGCAACTTTTTGTACATTACTATTTTCCTAGTGATATAGTTGCTTACATATGCACATAATTGACAATTGTTAATTCAGGAGATTTGTGGGACTATCCTTAGTGGATTGCCTCTAAAGTTAGAAAGGTTCTTCATGAAGAGTGAATAGAAGGTGATGAGACAAAGAGAACTAAAATAGTGGTTCTATAATATAATGTGAGTCAAGGGAGTTTCAATTAAGATATCATTTTCCTATAGAGACTGTGGAAACAAAAAGTTTCAATGGTTGAGATTATAGCAAGATATGGTATGGCTACTAATTCTGATAATACCTTGGTTAAGGACATATTATCAAGATATAATGTGGTTACTAATTATGATAAGACTCTAGTCAGAACAACCACCTCAAAATCATTCACATGTAGCCAAGTCACAAGACGCTAAGAATTAAAAATTATGTTTATGAAGAAGAAAGCTTTGGAGATTCTTGAAATGACTCAAATAAAGATATATAATGAGTAAAGGTCAAGATAGATGAGGAGAAAGGTAAAATAATAATGACTGGGGAATCCTTAGTAGACACAGGCCAAATATACTTATAAAATACTCAATAATGGGTCGGACAGATTATTTGGCTATTTTTGAAAAGGTCACGTTGGGTCCTTTTATTTATTAATTAGAATAGAATATGAATATCTAGAATAGGTCTTTTATTCCTTAATTTTTAATGGTTGTTGAATTATTCTCATTGTTGAGAGTTGATAGCTTGTTGATGAATCTTCTCTTGAATCTTGTTTAGAAATAGGGGTTGCAAGGTAATCGATTTCTTTTACTGGTCTTTGTAAGATATTGGTTCTTGATTTGAATCAACTTATTGAGGTCTTAGGTTTTAATATACTCTTTGGTTGCTTTCAGTTTTGTTTTCTTGTCTCTATCTATGTATCTCTAATTTTCACATTACTTTTCATTTCCATTTTCATATTGTATCAAATTGGTATGACAACCGAGTTTAGATTTGTTTTCATGAATCTATCTTGGAATTTGTTACTACAAAAAAAGAGGAAAATGTTTTAAAAAATCAAAATAAAAAATCTCAAAAATAGGGTTGAATTGTGTCTTGTTTGAAGTTTACTTGATTTGAATTTCTTAGTATTTATTGAGTCTAGATATAAGATTTCATCTTGTTTGGACAAAATTTGAATATTTCACATTGTTGGGTGAAAGGGTTTGAGGAAAAAACAAGTGGGTTCCTACATACAAAATTTTATGTTGTAATTGAAGCTTCAAATGTATTGGGGTTTTTTCTCCATATCTAGGGGAGCTTGAATTTTAAAAATTGTTAAATTTAGAATTGAATTGAAAGAACTACCATTTTTCAACTTTGGAGGTTTGAAGAAAAAGAAATTGGATCTTCTCGATTTGGTGTTTGATTGATCCTAATATTTTACTGGGATCTGTTCTCTAACTTGAGGAGAAGCTAGCTAAAATTTGGGATCTATCCAATTTGATTTGAAGAATTTCCAAAATTTAAAGTTCATAAGGTGTTTTTGGTATTCTGTATATCTTGTTAAGGAAGAAAATTAAAAACTAGTGTTTGAACTAAAAGAGAAGTGAAAATAAAGTATGTAAGTTTTGGTACAAGGAATATTCTGTAAAAAGGACAACTCTAGAAGGGAATAAAGTACAAAAAGTCAAAAGTACCAAAAATCAGAAGTCTAGGTTATCTCGCATAGTAGCGTCCACAATTGAAATACGCCAATTTATCCAACCTACTGCCGTAATTTGTAATGCATCCAAAAATAGTGTGCAAATGAACTAGACCCACTTTCACACAGATTGACTCACATCTAAAACATGACCAACAAACTCCTTCCACAAAACAAGATAAGAAGACTTTTTCTCTCTGATGAATCTTAGGTTCTAACTTCTTAGTTTCATTACTTTGATTCATAATCCCTTTTTTGAGTCCTACGATAATCCTCAACTAGTAGTCGACCTATTGGTTGTTGGTTAGTTCTTGAGTGTATCATATATTCATGCTAATTCTTTGTGAGCTTTACTTTTTCAACTTCGTTGTTAATTTCGTGATTCAAGTTTATTAGTTTTTAATTGAATTTTCTGTTATTTTATTTGAGAAAGATTCACTTTGTCCAAGATCAATAATTGACACCTTGCATAAAATTGGATTTAAAGTATCATCAATATTATCCATGTCAATTTTTGAGGCAATCAAAGGTGAGAAATATAAGTGGATTATTAACCTAGTTTGCTCATTTTGTTGGTACAAATGAATTATCAGAAAGTATGTCATCAATAGTTTTAGTTTCTTATGACTATGAAATAGGAGACTATGCTTGTAGTGATTGAGGCTATAAGTATGATGGTGATGATGATTATGTAGGTAATGAAAATAAACATGATCATTATCCATATGGACATGAGAGTTACTATTCTGGAGGAGAATATTAGGAAACGATAATCATAAATCTTATGATGAGGATGGAGATATTAAAGAGCCTTGTGATGATTCTTAATGGAGCATGTGAGGGGTCTTACGTTTCCCACTATGAGGATGAAAATGACTTGATTTCTTTCTCCTACATACCATTGTAATACCCCATACTCTTCTTAGCTTAGTTCAGCTCATAGTGTATGCACACGGGACTTAGAACCTGAAAATTTAGCTAAGTGTTGGAGACTTAGTTTTATTTTTGGCTTCTTAACTTTGATGATTTTTAAAGTGACCTTTCCGACCCCGAGACTATGATTTCTAAGTTAATTCATGTTCAGGGGTGTAAGTAGCGTATCCTGGGTAAGTTTCAAATTTTTTAGAATGAGGCTTAGACCACGTTTGGATTTCCAAATCAGCAGCTCAACGCGATTACACTGCGTCATAGTGGCTATAGCAGTGGTTACTTCATCGCGTCATGGTGAAGTCCATAACGACAATTGTCAGCTTCTAGCAAGTCACCGTGATTTCACCGCGTCATGATGAGGGTCAATTTAGGGCACCAGTTATGAATTTTAATTTCCCAAGGGTAGTCTTGTCATTTTTCCCTCACCCTAATCCATGCAAAACACGAAATTAAAACCCCAAAGGAGCATTATATGCCCCATTATGCATAGTTTCTATCCAAGAAAGTAATTCTCTCTCAATAACAAACCCTAGCCCCTTCAAGATTCAAGCTCAAGTTCAAGAAAACCACTAAGAACTTTCAAAAATTCTTCAATTAAGGTATGTTAGATGCTTATCCATGGGCCGTTTTCACCCAAGGAGTCCAAGAAACCATATTTTATGTTTTAAATTATGAAATTACATGTATATAATGATTTATCTCTATGAAGCTTTTATGAATTCCGATTATACATGATATTAACAATCTATTTTCGTTGAAAGCAACCCTTACACGTTTGAAGCATTAAATTTCTTTGTTAAATCCCTAAGTATGATTTTAGTATTGCTATTATGCTATTCCCATATGTTTCACTCATTCCCATGCTTAAGTCTATGAATTTCTTACCATTTAATTTTTTAAGTTAAGATAGTAAATTGTTTGAAGTGGAATTCTTTATAAAATGTTTTAAATATGGTGGTTTTCAACTATGTTTATGAGAATTCAGAATAAATCCTCAGTTTATGATTCTGCCATGTGATCATGCTATCTCATTGTGTTTAAAGGTATTCCCATGTTTAAATTCATGTCTCCCATGTGTTTGATGAAATCCTTAAGTGAATAGTTGTGAACAATGATTTTCTTTCCATAGTTTTGAATGCTTTCATGTGTCCTTATTATTATTCCTATCAAGTCCCGGGGTTATGAATACCTAAAATTTAGTTGTTTACTTAGTCTCAGTATTATCAAAATGGTTTCATACATGTATGAGCATTATGCGTTCAGTCAGTTATCATATCAGTCAAATTTAGATAAGCTCAGGAATCTGAGTCAGTTTCTTCTTTAGTTAAACTTAGTTTAATCCCCAATCAGTGTCAGTTCAGTTGGGAGTAGGATTCTGCACCGAGCAAACCCAGGGATGGAGGCATTCCTGTTAGTATAAGGTTTGACCCTTAGTAGCAATCCCTGAGTTATAGAACTACGTAGCCAGCATAGGTTTGAGATGTTTTCCAGCTAGTTTAGGGTTAACATATATCTCATGAGTCTTCCTATTGGTTTAGGGTTAACAAGATGTTTTTTTGCTAGTTTTGAGTTTACACAATCAATGTTAGTACCCGTGGCACGATACTAGCACCCTTCCAACTGGGGTCACAAGTTGGACCCCGATCAAATAAGCTTTGATGCATGTTGGTTAGATGATACCTCCCACAGTTTTAGTGTTAGTATTCTTTACAGAATTCAGTTCAATTTTACTTGACCATAGCATACAGTTTATCAGTATTCAATTACCAAATTTCAGTATTTTAGTTTACAGACTATTTCAGAATTATGTTATATGCTTGGTCATGCATTCTAAGATTTTACAGTATTCACGCATTTATATCTATTATTCAGTTACCTTATGCTACTTATTCAGTCAGTTATTACTCATGAACATAACCCATGCATAATAGCCTAACTGCATCTAGCATACCAGTACATTTAAATACGTATCACATACTTATTTCTTATGCTATGATGTGTCATATCATAGGTTCGAATACTTAAGTTCTCGACCGCACTTACATATTCCAGCGCATCAGCAACAACATCCGTGGTGAGCCTTCATACTTTGAGAATGAGTTTATCTTATATTCAGTTATGTCAGTAGTTCAGTTATTTAGTCAGTTAGAGTTAGTTGGGGGTTTGTCCCATCAAATGAACAGTCAATCAGTTTTAGAGGCTTTCAAACACTTCAGACAGTCAGTCAATTTGCTATTATTTTTATCAGTTTTCAGACAATTGGTTTTTGGCAGTTGATTTCAGATTTAGGACTCAGAAATGTTTTAGGATTTAAAAACTTATGGAAAATTCAGTTATTCTACATATGTGTATATTTTATTAGAAGTTTTGTTTAGTTGTCATAGCCGGTACCAACTCATGGGTTAGCTTGTGATCACTTATGACTCTAAGAATAAGTGGAATGCATTGTAGAATGTTTTAAATATGGTGGATTCCATATCATGTTCATGAGAATTTAGAATAACTCCTCAGTTTATGATCTTGTCATGTAATCATGATATATTATCGTGTTTAAAGGTATTCCCATGTTTAAATTCATGTCTCCCATGTGTTTAATGAAATGTTGAAGTGAATAATTGTGAACAATGATTTTTCTTCCATGGTTTCAAATTCTTTCATGTGTCCTTATTGATATTTCTATCAAGTCATTAGGGTTATGAATACCCAAAATTTAGCAGTTTACTTAGTCTTAGTATTATCAAAATGGTTTCAAATACGTATGAGCATTATCAGTTTAGACAATTATAAAGTCAGTCAAACTTAGATTTGTTCAGTAACCTGAGTCAGTTCCTTCTTCAGTAAAACTTAGTTAGTCTCATAATCAGTGTTAGTTCATTTGGGAGTATGATTCATCATTGAGCAAACCCAAGGATGGGGGAATTCCTATTAGTATAGGATTTGACCCTTAGTAGCAATCCCTGAGTTACAGAATCACGTAGCTAGTGTATTTTTGAGATATCTTCCTACTAGTTTAGGATTGACACATATCTCACGAGTCTTCCTGTTAGTTTAGGGTTAATGAGATGTCTTCCTGCTAGTTTAGGGTTGACACAACCATTGTTAGTACCCATGACACGTTACTAGAATCCTTTCAACTGGGGTTACAGTTTGGACCCTGATTAGCTCAACTTTGGGACATGTCGGTTAGATGAAACCTCCCACAATTTTAGTTTCAGTATTCAGTACAGAATTCAGTTCAGTTTCCTTGACCATAGGATACAATTTATTAGTATTCAGTTACAAGATTTCAGTATTTTAGTTTACAAACTATTTCAGAATCATGTTATATGCTTGGTCATCTATTCTCAGATTTTACAATATTTATATATTTATATCAGTTATTTAGTTACCTCATGCTACTCATTCAGTCAGTTATTACTCATGCACATAACCCATGCATAATAGCCTACCTCATCTAGCATACTAATACATTCAAAGCACTGATCGCATACTCATTCTTGCGCTATGATGTCTCATATCATATGTTTGAATACTCAGGTTCCCGACCACACTTAGACATTTCAGCGCATCAGCAATAGCAGTTATGGTGAATCCTCATACTTCGAGGACAAGTATATCTTATATTCAGTTATGTCAGTAGTTTATTTATTTAGTTAGTCAAAGTTAGTTGGGGGTTTGTCCCATCAATTTTAGAGGATATTGGACTCTTCAGACAGTCAATCAATTTGCCATTATTTTTATTAATTTTCAGACAGTTGTTTTCCGGCAGTTGATTTCAGATTTATGACTCAGAAAAGTTTTAGGATTTAAAACCTTATGGCGAATTCATTTATTCCACATATGTGTGTCTTTTATCATCAGTTTTGTTCAGTTCTCACAGAAGGTACCAGCTCATGGGTTAGCTTATGGTCACTTATGACCGTAAGCTCCATGTGGCATCCAGGGTGTACTGTCGAGGTATTACAAAATTGGTATCAGAGCCTAAGGTTTTAAAGTTTTCTAGGGAGTCTAAAATCTACATTGAGTAGAGTCTTGTTCATAGGTGTGAAGCGCACCACACTTATGGACAAGAGGCTACAAAATGCTTTAGGAAAATTTCCCTTTTTTCAGCATTCATGCTGTGCGAATTAGCATGAGCTCAATTTAAGCTCTCTTTATAACTCAATCTTCTTCCCATTTATTGAACATTCCTCCCAGAAAGACTAAAGAAAGGATAAAAACAAATCAACCCGCACCTCTATCTATTTAGGAAGATCCCCTGAATGAGCATATTTCTTATGCTGAATTCAAAGCTGTATTTACCACTCTAGTTCACTAAGTAACAACTTAGAATAATTAGTAGGCTGCTATCCCAGCCAATCCAGTGGCTAATGCCGACACAGCTAGGATTTGAGATTTCACCCGAATGAACCCTCAATTGTTTTTGGGATCCAAGTCTGAGGATCCGTAGGAGTTCCTCGACATGGTTCAGAAACTAACTAACATTATGGGTATGACTTCTAGTGAGAGTGTAGAGTTAGGTGCTTACTAGTTGTAGGATGTAGCTTACACCTGGTATAAGTAGTGAAAGAGAGATAGAGGCACAGATGTAGGACCTGTTGAGTGGGAGAAGTTTGCTACAACCTTTTTAGGTAGGTTTTTTCCCTTGGAGTTAAGGGAAGCTAAGATGTAGGAGTTTGTTAATTTAAAATAGGGTAATATGAGTGTGAGGGAGTATTCGCTTAAGTTTACCCAGTTGGCTAGGTATGCTCTTAATATGGTGTCTAATAACTGTTCTAGAATGAGTAAGTTTATTTCTGGTATAGCTGATAGCATAGTCAAAGTGTGTAGGATTGCTATATTGATTAAGGAGATGGACTTGTCTAGGCTCATGGTTCATGCTCAGCAGATTGAGGAGGAGAAATCTAAGGAGAAGGAAAGAGAGAATAAGAGGGATAGGACAGGTAGTTTTAATTTTTCTCAACCAAGGTCAGAGAGTGGTAGCTATTTTTAGTTCAGTCAAAAGTTTTTAGTCCCAATTCCGTCTCCAGCTAGTGCTCTAGTACCAAAGTTCAGGAATGACAATAGGGATAGGGTGCCAGTTTCCAAGACCCGATTAGTGGGAATAGTGGCCCGATTAGTGGGAATAGTGGTTGTACCCATCCATTTTGCGGTCAATGTGGTCGGAATCATAAATGCATGTATAAAGATGGTAGTGATATGTGTTTTGGATGTAGCGAGCCAGTCCGCAGAGTTAGAGAATCCTAAAGTTGGTCCACGTATTCAGCACAGTTGTCCTCCAGCTCCAGTAGGTCACCCGACTCAGCAGGGCACCACTTTCAGTTCCATCAGTGGTCAATGCCAGAGCAGACTTTATACACTCCAGTCCCGACATGATCAGGAAAGTTCTCCTGATGTGGTTACAGGTACGTTATAAGCCTTTTATATTCGTGTGTATGTTTTAGTAGACCCTTAAACTTCACTTTCTTTTGGTGACCTCCTAAATAGTGGTTAAATTCGGCATCAGTCCCAAAACTCTAGTAGAGCCCTTCTTAGTGTCTAGTACCTTAGACTTAGAGTAATGGCTTAAAGCTAAGGGGGAGAGAATAGAACAAGAAAACCAGGTCAGGTTCTCAGATTCTAGTAGTGATGCCAGTGTGTTGTAGAACAACACTAGGGAGGAAAATGCCCGACCTATGCTTATTTTAGTATCTATACTTTAGTTATCACAATATCTACTCTTTCCTTACATGTCAACTCTATGATCATAGCTCATATTCGTACATCTTATAAAAAATTATATGCTCTTCTAATTTTTAGTATAAGGAGTTCCAGTTTGTTCAGCAGTACGGATCATGTTCATAAATTTATAAACTCCAAATTTAGGTCATGTAGCTCATGACTCATGTACTCATGATTTACAGTATGTTCAGTTTTAGTACTCATGCTACACTCTTAATAATCAACGAAATTTAGATTCATGTCATGCATGTCCTAAGTTCAAACCTCTTTAATGAATTCATGTCATTGAACCTCTATTCCTCATATCTTAGTTTCAGATTCCAGATATTCAGTCATGATTCAGTTCGTAAGAGTTGTGTGCATTATCTCAATCTTTCCTTAGTATTTTAATCAAGCCAGTATCATTCGGGGGACAAACTAACCCTAGGGGGAGATGTTGTAACACCTTCGAGTTTTCATGTACTAAATCTCTCAAATTTTTTTCACAAAACCAGATCCAGCATGAGGTGGTGATCACTTATAAGTTGACTTTCTTATTTCTATCTCAGTCATATACTCACCTTTATGTCATTATATGTATTCATGAATCAGTTCAGTCAATCAAGATGTTTCAAACTTAGTCATGTAATCATGTTCCCAGTCAAGCATGTTCAATATGTGATCTCAGTTGCCTTAGATCAGTACTCTCAGTCTAATCAGTCTCATTCGAGGACAAATGTTCCCAAGGGGGAGATATTGTAATACCCCGTACTTTTCTTAGCTTAGTTCAGCTCATAGTGCAAGCATAAGAGACTTAGAACCTGAAAATTTAGCTAAGTGTTGGAAAATTAGTTTTATTTTTGGCCTCTTAACTTATCTTAGTTCAGCGGTGAATATTGTAATGATAGCCTTGATGCGTCGCGGTGAGGGTCAATTTTGGGTTTCAGTTATGAATTTTAATTTTTCAAGGGTTGTCTTCTTATTTTGCCTCACCCAAATTCGTTCAAAACACAAAATTAAAACCATAAAGAGGCATTATATGCCCCATTATTCATAATTTCTCTCCAAGAAAGTAATTCTTTCTCAAGAACAAACCCTAGCCCTTTCAAGATTCAAGCTCAAGTTCAAGAAAACCACTAAGAACATTTAATAATTCTTCAATTAAGGTATGTTAGATATTCATCCATGGGCCCTTTTCATCCACGGAGTCTAAGAATCCATATTTTATTTTTAAATTATGAAATTACATGTTTATAATGATTTATCTCCATGAAGCTTTATAAATTCTGATTATACGTGTTGCTTATAATCAATTTTCTTTGAAAACATCCCTTACACGTTTGAAACATGAAATTTCATTGTTAAATCCCCAAGTATGGTTTTACTATTGCAATTATGCTATTCCCATATATTTCACTCATTCCCATGCTTAGGTCCATGAATTTCTTACCATTTAAATTTCAAGTTAAGTTTATAAATTTTTTCAAGTGGAATGCATTATAGAATGTTTTAAATATGGTCGTTTTCATACCATGTTCATGAGAATTCAAAATAATTCCTTAGTTTATGATCTTGTCATGTGATCATGCTATCTCATCGTGTTTAAAGGTATTCCCATGTTTAAATTCACGTCTCACATGTGTTTTTGATGAAATACTTAAGCGAATAATCATGAACAATGATTTTCCTTCCATGATTTTTAATGCTTTTATGTGTCTTTATTGTTATTTCTATCGAGTCCTGGGAGTTATGAATACCCAAAATTTAGTTGTTTACTTTGTCTCAGTATTCTCAAAATGGTTTCAGACATGTATGAGCATTATCAGTTTATCCAGTTATCATGTCAGTTAAACTTAGATCAGCTCAGTAATCCGAGTCAGTTCCTTCTTTAATTAAACTTAGTTCAGTCCCATAATCAGTGTCAATTCAGTTGGGAGTAGGATTCAGCACCGAGTGAACCCAAGGGTGCGAGCATTCTATTAGTATAGGGTTTGACCCTTAGTAGCAATCCCTGAGTTATAGAACTATATAGCCAGTGTAGTTTTGAGATGTCTTCCTTCTAGTTTAGGGTTGATACATATCTCATGAGTCTTCTGTTAGTTTAGGGTTGACAAGATGTCTTCCTTCTAGCTTAGGGTTGACACAACCATTGTTAGTACCCGTGGCACAGTACTAGTACCCTTCCAATTGGGGTCACAGGTTGGACCCCGATCAACTCAGATTTAGGGCATGTCAGTTTGTTGATACCTCCCACAGTTTTAGTTTCAATATTTAGTACAGAATTTAGTTCAATTTTGCTTGACCATAGCATACAGTTTATAATTATTCAGTTACCAGATTTCAGTATTTTAGTTTATAGACTATTTTAGAATCATGTTATATACTTGGTTATACATTCTCAGATTTTAGTATATTCATGCTTTTATATTTGTTATTCAGTTACCTCATGCTACTCATTCAGTTAGTTATTACTCATGCACATAACCTATGCATAACAACCTAACCTCATCTAGCATACTAGTACATTCA
Organism: Capsicum baccatum var. pendulum; assembly: GCA_030864225.1. Lineage (NCBI taxonomy): Eukaryota > Viridiplantae > Streptophyta > Magnoliopsida > Solanales > Solanaceae > Capsicum > Capsicum baccatum. The sequence continues at coordinate 71,141,217 of CM061560.1, forward strand.
AAGTACTAATTGAATACTCATTTCTTGTGCTATGATGTCTCATATCATTGGTTTGGACACTCAGGTTCCCGACTGCACTTAGACATTTCAGTACATCAGCAACAACATTCGCAGTGAGTCTTCATACTTCTAGGACGAGTTTATCTTATATTCAATTATGTCAGCAGTTCACTTATTTAGTCAGTCAGAGTTAGTTGGGGGTTTGTCCCATCAACTCCACAGTTAGTCAGTTTTAGAGGCTTTCAGATACTTCAGTAAGTTAATCAATTTGCCATTATTTTTATCAATTTTTAGATAAATGTTTTCCGGTAGTTGATTTGAGATTTATGACTTAGAAATGTTTTTGGATTTAAAACCTTATGGCGAATTCAGTTATTCCATATATATGTATCTTATATTAGCAATTTTTTTTAGTGCTCACAACAGGTACTGGCTCGTAGGTTAGGTTGTGGTCACTTGTGACTGTAAGCATCATATGGAATCTAGGGTGTACTCCTGGGGATACAACCATATACGTATCTTAATGAAAACACCTATCAATATAGCTTACATTCATATTTGATGCCTTGTGGTTTCTTATGCTTATCAAAATGGTGTGTGTGGCTTTGTTAGTTCAAGCTAAAGTCATCTAATTAGAAGAATAGAGTATACATTTTCTAATGTATAAAAGCTACTACATCTTATCTTTTTTATTCCAATAAACATATGTCAAGATATGAGAATTAAGGTGGAAATTAGGAGGTATTTATCCTAAAGCTTACCTTAATTGGGAGTTGCAATTTGAATGGATATTTCAAACTAATGATTTTACAATAGTACAAAAAAGTCACATATGTTATTGGACAATTTGAAAGATTTGCTTCTGCTTGGTGGGAATCCATGAGTGGATTTCAAAAGAATAATTATGATGGCAAAACCCAAACATGGAGTGCATAAAAGATACTTGTGAGATTCTGATATATACCAAAAGAGTATAAGTAAGAACAACACATGAAGGTTCATAATGATAACCAAGGAGACAAGTTCTTGAAAAAAAGGTGGATACTTATGGGTTTTTGAGATTCTATTTTGTCTTTGATGATTGGTGATATAAGAACTATGTCACTCCTTTTATGGTAGAATACTTGAGATAACTGGTGTGCCGAAGCACAATTCATATAACTGGAGGGATTTTGAGTTACTGAGAGTGTAAAGATTTCCTTTTCATATGGTAATACTATGAGGAGATTTAGTGTGATATATATTTCCATAGACTTTTGTCACTTATGTTTGGAAGTCAATTTGTTTAACATGTATGGGGTTGTAAATGAGTGAAAATGGTCCAAGTATGCCATAGACCAAAGGGGAAAACATCTCTTGCCATCTACTTTCCGAATTCTTATTAAGGAAATAAAAGCCTGTATTATAGTTATATGAATATGAGAGACAAATGATTGAGAGGAGTAAGAGAGTACAAAGTGTCAATCTTAGAGTGGAAAAAATAGAGGATGTGAGAAGTGAAATAAGGGGGTCACGACAAAACTAGTCTAACCTTCTTAGTTGTCCTTCTCATTGTAAGAATAATTATGTAGGTATAAGATTGGCAAACGGAGGGAAATAAAATCCCAACAAGGAGATTACTATTAATAAAGTATGTTTGATTGTGGTTGAATCCTTGTACAAACAACTTAAAGTATGTTCCTACATTTTGAGGGAGTTTCATCCCAATGTAAAGAATATCTTTCTTACGAGTTTCAAGGTAAATAGCTAAACTTAATACTTTAAAGTTTCTCAACGATCAAAGTGTGAGTGATATATTGTATTCATATAATCTTAATGATTGTTTACCATGTAATGATAATGTTTTGATAAGGAGTGTTCGTACACTAGTTGATCATATTGATGACTGAATTATTCTTCTTGTAATATTTATTTGTATCCACCTAGTTTTGACACTTGTATTTTGAATGATAGTAGATTATTATGTAACTCTTTACTATTTAATGATAATGTCTTTGATTAGAGTGTTCATGCTCTAGTTGATTCTATTCATGGCCAAGTTGATTTTTTTTGTAAGATCAATTTGTGTCCGCCTAGTATTGATGTTTGTGATATGATTGATAGTACATTATCCTATGATACTTGTTTTGATCAACTTATTTAAGATTCTAATATGATAATTAAGAAATTTTGTAATGTAATTAATGACCCTCAAATTGGTGATGAAATTAATAAAGTTGATCATTTGCAAAATAGTGATTTATGATCATGTCTTTGGTAGAAGATTCTAGTACTTTTTCCCTCATAGAACTCATGAGATTGAAATCAATATGAACTTATTGAGAATGAGAATACATACTTTAATTCGTTATCTTTGATTGATAGATCTATGTTTAAGTACAATGTCTTGTTCAATGATGCTAAGTTCACTTGTGATTCGTAGTGGTATGAATTGTGAAGTAATATAGTTCTTCTTGTTGGCTATATCTTTTATGATAACTCACAATGGAATGTTAAAAAAGAAGGTACTCTTTTCTTTCAACTTTATACTTCTTCTTTATGTGTTTCAATTCTTGAAACTATTCCTGATGATGATCTTAAATCTAATAGTGAGCATAGACATGAGGACACCTCAGGTGAAGTTAATTTATGTGACACCTTTTTTTATACTCTATTTGCATATAAAAATGCTCATACTTGTGTAGAGAGTATTTCTTATTATTATAGGAGTACTATTGGGGGTAAATGGGTGTTTCTTTTACCCATGTTTATGTATATTCTTCCCATTTAACCTCGGTATCCACTTGAATTGTGGTGATTAGTTTGGTCAAGACAAGCAAGACTTGAGTAAAGTTGTTGGCCCCTTACCTATGAGAAAAAGTCTTTATTGAGGGTTTATAATCCTATTGATGGACCAAAGTTGAGTATTGGAAAAATTTTCAATAAATAAAAAATCTCTTCAAAGAAGGGGAACAATGAGATGGTAAAAAACCACTCACTTAATGTGTACTATACTAAAACTTCAAACCTAAATGGTGGAGAAAGGTTACTTGAAGCTTAGCATTGGACCAATGATCTTAAGGATACAATTTTCTCTCCTGATTGACTTTATTATATGTTTAATATGTTTTTGAAGTCCTATCAAAGGTATATTATTGAAGAGGAAGACCAATGGAATAATACACCTTGAGAACAAATCCGATGTAGTGCTTTATATGTTCATAAGCCTAAAGATGGTATGTATTTATGACTTGTACTTATTCTTGAGCTTTCAAAAGCCATGAAGGTTAAATCTAATACTCTCGAACTTTTTCGTAGCACTGATTTGATCTTTTGTTATTACTACTTAATGATGTTATTAAAAATGTGTAATGGTATACTTTTGACAGTTCTTGATTTTGGGGTACCATTCTCTTTTAACACTGGTGAATGTTAAAGTTGTAGTGGTTTTATTTATGGGATACATGGTACAATGGTTCGGTATGAAGTTAATTCTTTAATTTCCTTCAAAGGAAGTATGTATGCATGACTCATACTTATTCTTGGGTTTTTCTAATACAATGGAAGTAGCATCTTCATGTGATGAATATAGTAGTAACCCTTCTTTTTATTTATGTGATTCTTGGTTGGTTTTATTATATCAATTCATTATGAGATTTTATGTGATATGTGTGCCATTTGTTTAGGACATGCCTTTGTATTTAACCCTGATGATGACTTGAGAGTAATCCCATTCTTGATGATGGCTAGTGCATTGGGTAGAGTCTTAAATTGGATTAGCCTTATTTATGAAATTGCTCTAAGGAATGAGGGTTATTATGTGTTTGTTGACTTGAAGAGGGATAGCTGCTTCTCAAAATATAGAGCCAATGAGGACTTACATATGAGGTTATGCCCTAAATCCCATCGCGACTGACATCTACACTAATCCTCCAATGGGAGAGCCATCGAATCCAAATATCCAACATTAACACTTAACAAACTTTAAATAAGATAAAACAATTCTATAATCAAAATAATATTTTGAATAGTTTAAAAAATAAAATATTGCGGAAAACATCAAATGTCTAAAATGCCCATATAAACTAAAGGTCATTCTAACAAAACATCTTAACAAAATAATATGTGGGTACAATCCAGAAAACTAGGACAACTAAACTGTTTGTGTCCGAAACAAGTGGACAAAAACATAGTGTAAGATAACCCATGGCTACTTGGAAGATGAAGCTTAACCTTGAGTTAGAATTTATTCACTATCTACAACCTAGGTCTCGCCTGAGCCACTGGATTATGATCTGCACTCAACAAAAAGAAGAGCACTGGTAGTATTAATACAAAATCACTAGGTAATAGTAGGTCCATAGACCGACTCAACTTAATAAATATGAACATATAAACAACAATTTTTAAACAAAATAAACCATGTAACACTTAGAAAATGTGCCATCACTGTCTTTCCTTAGCAAATAACCAAGTAAACTAGAAAGTATAAAACACGAACAAATATTCAAACCAGTCAAAAACCATTACACATGAATAATTAACTCAAACAATTTTCTCATATTGAACTTCAACAATATCAACTTAGTTCAAGTATTTCAACAGCCTATACCACACTCATGTATCTAAATAACAACAACAATATAACCCAAATCACTCAAAGAACCAAAATAACAACCATAATATAATACGATTCACTCATGGAACTGTCAAACTCACCAAAACTATGTACAAACATTCTATGGCTCTTATAAATACCATAATCCATAACCTTTAGGGGACGATCTCAGTCCATGTACCAAATAATTCAGACAACTTGTAACAACCATGGTTATAATTTTTCCATTTTATATATTTTGCCTATTTTTTCCTTCTCCGTAGTTGTTACATGCTATTTGTGAGTTGTGAAGATAGTCTACATGGTCTTAAATTCATTTGGGAGTGATTTGGGAGACTTTGAGACTCTTAGAGGCATTAAAAAGCTATGATGTTGATTTCGGTCAACATTTTGTGTTTTGAGCAAATGATGTCAATTTGGACAGTTTCATTAAATCTGAAATGTTGATTTTAGGTTAAAAGCATAGTTAGTTTGGGTCCTGAGCCATTATTTTTTAATTTGAAACTTTGTTCAAAAACTAGTTAAAATAAGTTTTTAAGGGGCATGGGGGCTAATTTGTTGTTAACAACCTCTTTTTGTTTGTCTGATGGTATTATTAAGTTCAAACCATTAAAAATAGTCTAGTAACAGTATTGGTTTATTCCTATAGGGCCCCAAACGAATCTCGAGGGTTTGTTAGAGGATTTCGGACAATGTTTTAGCTGGTTTGCTGTTAAATGGTGCAACCCTTGATACTTTATCATAGTCAAGAGGCCCGGTGTTACGATCACGAAGCTCGATGAAGTTGTTCATCATAATTGTGTGGTGGGTTAACCACTATCACATAAGGTATTTTGGTGGACCAAGTTGGGTTCTTTATCGCAATTGTAAGGCCCGCCTCCCATAATTTTGATAAATATCTAGTCTAGGTCAATGTTGATCCTCACAATTATGAGGTAGGGGCCGAGATAGTGAAGTATTATTTATAAAATAGTATAAATACTCTTTTTCTTATAATTTTCACTATTTTTGGACTTGGGAGCTTTGAAAAAGGTTATTTCTAGGGTTTTCTTCATCCCTCATGCTTAGGTAAGCTCTAAACTCTTATTTACATCGATTCCCATTGATTATATCATCAAAAAAACCTTTTAATCTTGTTTCCAAACTAGAATTTAGGGATTTTTCTGATAAATTCTTAAATTGACATTTCATCGATTTAAGCATTGGTTTAAACTCATTTTCACATGAGTTTTCACATATAGATTCCTTTTGAGATGGGGAATATTTTTCTAAAATAAAATTATTATTTTACTCCTTTCAATGTCAAACCTTTTTTTAAACTAATTTTGGACTCAATTTAAATATAGCTAATATGAGAATTACTAGCTTCTTTTTGATATGTAGATTATGCTTTTGATAGACTTAGCTCATTCTGAGGCTTATCTAATTATGAGGCTATTTGTGCAGGAACGACTTCACATAGAGGTCTAGGCTTGGATATTCAGCTCCTCAAGGTAGGTTATGACCTAACTTTCTTCGGACTGGACTGGGTAGCTAACATTCTTGTAAAACATTCTATGTATTGGGGAGCTAGATAGGGAAAATCATATTTTATGGTTATTTCTATTATCATATTACTCGTGTGGTGGCTTATATGAATATTATTATTGACTTGAGAGATTATATTTGTTGTGATTCCCGTGTGGAGGCTTTATTTTATATGTATAGGCCTTATTTGTACATTAAATGCCACTATTGTTGTTGTGTTGCGCATGCAGGGGCTTGTATAGATTTATAGGGATTTTTGAATATTATTTACCACTATCATGATAGTAATACCCGATAGAGAGGCTATTGGAATTATATTATTAATGTCTTACATTACTATTTATTTTAGTGGTGTTGAGGAGGGCCCATCTCATGAATTATTGACACGCTGAGTTGATTTTTTGTCTTATTTATGCCTATATTTATTTGATCATTATCTTTATACTGATTGTTTATGAGCATTTCATCCTTATTTCATACATATATATTTATGAGATACTGGCACCATTGAGAAACATTGATTTTTGAAAGAAAGTGAGACACCTTATATAATTCTTGATTGTGAACACTAGTAGGCAAGGCGAATTGAGATATAAGATTAATATATGCAAAAGTATATCGGTTATAAATCCCCATGAATCCTGTCTTGAAGTGTTGAGGTTTGAAAGGTGTATACGAAGGGCCATGTGATGGCATACATTCATCATCATCACTGCATTGCATTGCATCATTATATTTCCCTTACATATTGTTGTTGTGTTGTTAGATTCCCTAGTTATATTCTCTATGTAGCTTTTGTTACTGTCTTTGTGTTGTATCAGTGTTAATGGAGACGATGTGAGCTGTCGGTTGGGACCTTTTCTATTATAGGTGATGTTCTCATAGTATCTTTTATTTTTATTATCTTCTACTTTGCTCAGTCAGCCTATGATACCTATTGAGTACAAGTGAACCATACTCACTCCTACTGATCTTGTTCAGTCAATATACTAGTATAAGTTTTGGTAGCTGATCTGTGCAGTGTCAACTAATTTTTGGAGTACCCGGTAAACTCCTCTCTGGAGCCTCGTTCCAGTATCCATCTATCATTTATATCATTACTTGTATTCAAAAATAATGATGTATTTTTAAGATTCTGAATTGTTTTAGATGTTTTTTATACTTGTGATACCAGGTTTTAGGACTTGGTTGTATTTTCATTTGTAATTTGTATTATGATAACTATGGCTTAACTTTGTTCTAGAAGTCTCATATCATTTCTCTTCTTTTATTGTATTTCTTATCTGTTGTGGGTCTTTAGCTTACCTATGAAGGCGGGGTCGAGTTAGGTGCCATCATGACTTGAACATTTGGGTCGTGACACAACTATTGTTTGGCACCCTTATACTAAACTAAGTGTTATACTATGCTTATTCCAACGTCCTCACCTGTATAATCCCTAAAATCTACAAATTCCATGATAATCAACCTTATCCTAAACTAAGTGTTATACTATGCTTATTCCAATGTCCCCACCCGTATAATCCCTAAAATCTACAAATTCCATGATAATCAACCTTTAACGGTTCATCTCACAATATAAACTAATGTACCCTTGAACAAAACCAAAGGATTACACATTATTTTCATTACTATACATAAAAAAATCAACCTAGGTCAAGTTAATTCCTCAATGATCAAAACCTAGTGATTCTAAGGATTATCATCGAAAAACTAGTTAAAAAGGTGGATTAACTCACCTCAGTATAGGAATTTGGGTGAAAATAGATGAAAGCCGCCCTAAATTGTCCTTTCCTGATCTTGAATGAGTTAGGACTGAAAAATACATATTAAGTCTAAGAACTGTATTTCACTGCACATAGCCCACTATAGCGGCTCGATTCCACTATAACGGCTATGCTATAGAAGAATTTCCCCGATATGGTGGTATTGGCCAACTTTGACTTTGCTACAGTGAAACTATTCTCTCTATAGTAGGCCTATGGTATCCTAGCTAAGGCAAAAAGTCCGACAATGACATGACCCAAACCAGAGCCTTGTCTTAATAGGCATTCGAAGTCCAACCGGGACTCAAGATCACCCCCGATACCCAATCGAACCAACCAACATAAACCTTATGTTGGATGAATTCTAAACATATAACAAAATAATGTATTTAAAAATATGATGACTTTGGGATAAGTCTATATCCGAGACCAACCCAACCAATTCAATTCATACAATAACCAACCAACCAAACCAAAAATGATAGTTCGATATATATACATAAATATATCATGACCATTCCATACCCAAGTCCACAGTTGTCTATACAAAGTCTCTAAACCAAACCAAAGAGTATCTAGATGGGACAGGCCCCCAACCATAGCCTAAAACCAAATTCTATGAAAATACAAAAGTATATAAAGTAATCTATGAAATGAAATAGATGCCTTCCGAACTATGGAAGCTCACTACTTTAATCCAACACCGATTATCCCCGAATCCGATTAATGAGAAGGAGTAGTAGTATGGCCTAAGGACGGGTTAGCGGTGAATGCTAGCAAGTACTCAGGATCAGGATAAAATAATGCCAACCTTAAAAACCAAGAAAACCAACCATATGCATTCACAACCATACATATATATGTATATATCCATCCCGGGAAAGGGAATCAGGTTTAGCATGCCTTTAAAAGCATTAACCTGGGTATGTGTAGCGTAACCATCATAATCGACCCATGGGGTATATGGATCCACTGTCACCCTTGGATGGGCCCCGATGCGTGTAGCTGCACGAACTGGAGATACCATAGGAGTAGGGGATTCTCATGTACGCTTCGCTCTCCATGATACATATATAAGAGAGTTCGGGGATTCCCAAGTACCCCTCAAGTATAGGGTCGCTATGCCCAATCCTCATGTCGGCAAATATAAGTTTCCAGTGTCCGTCCCTTGGACTCACACCTTTACGGTTAGCTATCGCACCCCACCATTATTTCTCAATTAAATCCATTACCACACAACTAAACCATTAATCCATTTATTAATAACCAAGGCTATCATTAGTGGTATCGTCATACCAACTATAGCTTGTAAGAAATGTCCTTAGCCAAACTTAGGGGATTCCCATGTACCCCATAGGTTACATTATTTTCTTAGGGGGATTCCTTTGTACCCTTCAAGTACATCATTATTATGCTTATTTGGCGGATTCCCATGTACCCCACAAGTATATCATTCCATTGTATTCCACAAGACGTTCATTATTCAAACCATTTTCATTATGCATTCATTTGGGGAATTCTCGTGTACCCTGCAAGGTTTACATTCAAATCAATTTCATAGCTACCAAGCCTTTACCATTTAACCATTCCAAACCATGCATACCATTCCAAACCATTTTAACCATTCAAACCATTTTATCCATTCAAAACTATTCAAACCAATACAAAACAATTTAAACCCACAAAAAACCATTCAAACCAATTTAGGGTTCAATTACCAAACAATACCATGTAATAGCTTTAATGAAAGTTCAACAATAGGGTAAAATGTTCTCATCGGTATTTTATCAAACATGTTGAGGGTATACCTTTACCAAGACCAAAACCAAATCATAAACGATTAAGTTTAGAGTTACCCTTGACCAATTTATTTAACCATAACCAACAAGCACCCACATATGCAAACCACCACAAAAAACATGTGAAAACATAATTAAACCAAGAGTAATCAATACTAAACCATATGCATCCAAAACCCTCAACATTGGTTTTCAAAACCACCACTTATGATTCATAATCAATGTTTACAACACATTAAAACACGCCTTTATCTGGAACTAACAATGAGGGAGGAGTAACTTGCCTTATACAAGATGATTCATGGAAAGAACTTGACCCCTTTAGCCTCTAGATGAACACCTCTTGAAACCCTAGCTTTTAATCTTTAAGAGAGAGTTAGAGAGAGTTTTTGGAATGTTTTGATCTTCCAATGAGTGTTATGAGAGTCCACAAGATGATATATAACGTGAGTACCTAAGGTTTTTGGGATGGGAAATGTCCAGACTATCCTCAACTTAAAAGTTGAAAACCAACTCCTAGAAGGGTACGACCACCCCTTCTTAGCCGAGGGTATGAATAGAACCTTAAGTCATACCCTAGACCCCACCTTTTCCCCCCATACTGGCCATCATACGACCACCTAGGGGTAGATCGTACCTTAGGGTACGAATGGTACCCTAAAATCGAACCTTGGACAAATTTAACTAGACCAAACTTTGTCCATCATACGACTTGGCATCATACACCTCGTACCTACTATATGACTAGTATGATTCTTAGTCATATCTTGGACAGAAACCAACCAAGACACACTGCCTAACATATGGGAAAGGGGCCATAGTCGTACCCTAGCATACAACTTGTATGCATGAGTCGTACCTTGCCCAGAATTCCCAAAACTTGAGAAATTTCGCAAAGGCCAAGATTTAGGGTGTTTCAGACAACCCATGATTTATGCCAAATTTGTAACTTCTAGATTTTGACATCCAAAACCAACCCTTTTATGTAAAATGCTATATGTGGAATTCTACTTACCCAAATTGAATTCAGAAAGTTTCTACAAACTCCTTAACCCCTTAGCTATAATATCATGGTCTCAATTTACATCAAAAACCTATTCATTACTAAATTTACCTAGACCACAACACACTTGTAATTCATTCAAGACTAGCATAGCTTAAGATTTCTAACACTTTATTCGAGGAGAATACTAACCCAAATTTTGGTGAGCTAGACTATACCACAATAATGGAAAGGGTTGTTACAACAGATATCAATTTACTTATCATTCATCCCCGAATGATAAGTTAAGAAAAATGAGGGAAAAGTAACAAAGAAATTACCTGAATCCTTAAACAAGTGAGGGTACTTATTGCACATATCAGACGTAGTCTCTCAAGTTGCCTCCACAACTGGAGAGTGCTTTTGCTGGACTTTGCCTGATCTAATCTCCTTGATTTTTAACTTTCTAACATTTTAATCAAGAATAGTTATCGGTTTCTCTTTGTAAGAAAGATGTTTGTCGAGTAATATCGGGTCCCACTTAATTATGTTATCACCATTCCTATGGTATTTATTAAGCATAGGTACATTGATACGACCTGAACCAGGGCCTAGTCATGTCGGGTGCCTCAAGCCTAATCTAGATAAGAGACCACCCCCAATACCCAACTATAACTACCCTACACCCTATGTCAGATAAATTTTGAACATATAATAAGGTAGAACAATCATAAATCAAATAAATTAATTAAAGTATATAAACCTATCTAATTAGTGTCAGTCCAATACCAATACCAATGCTAAGGCTGACTCCAATACTGACACTGCCCATGCCTAAAGTAGTCACAAAAAGCCTCTATCTGAAATCAAAACCATATCTGATCGGGACATGCCCCCGACCATAGCCAATACCCAAAGTCTAATAAATGACAAGAGTATGTAGAAAAGTCCATAATCATAAAATGGAGTCTTCCGGAGTATGGAAGCTCACCACTTCAGTCTAACACATAGTTGTTCCTGAATCCAAGATCACTGAGCAGGAGGAGTAGTATGGTCGGTTCCTTCACCGCATGGGGTTGCAACGCCCAAAGACGGGTTAGTGTGTGAATACTAACATGTATTCAGGAGTAAGGATAAAATAATGCCAATAAGTAAAACCAAGTAAATAACCAAGTGCAAGAACATTTATACATATATATATATATATTATGCCGGGGAAGGGAACCGAGTTTAGTATAAATTTAAAACTTTAACCTAGGTTTGTGTAGTTTAACCTTTATAATCCACCCACGGGCTATATAGGTCCAGTGATACCCCCTGAATGGACCAGTGCATGTAGCCACACTAATCGGAGATATCATAGGGGTCAAGGATTCCCGTGTACCCTTCACCCTCCATGATACATATATACAAGTACCAACTTAGGGGATTCTCGTGTACCCCACAAATACATGGTCACCATGACCAACCCTCATGTCGGCAAACATGAGTTTTCAGTGTCTGTACCTTGGACTCACATCTTAATAGTTAGCTATCACAACCCACAATTATTGCTCAATTAATACCTTTATAACATCATACAAACCACTGATTCCATGAGTTAATTACCAAGACATTATGAAGTGGTATTATCATACCGACTATAGCTTGCAAGCAATGTCATAAGCTAACACTTAAGGGATTCCCATGTACCCCACAAGTATACCAATTAAACTAAGCCATGGCCACCACAAACTTTCCAATCCATTTAAAACCATATAAATTAATTTAGGTTCCACTACCATATTATGCAATGCAAGGTTTTCAATAAAAGTCAAACTATGTGACAAAAACATTCTAATTGGCATTTTATCAAACATGTTGAGGGCATATTATTTCCAAAACCCAAAACCAAGAACCAACTAACAATTTCCATGCAACCATATGTTTAAACCAATATTATAACATAAAAAAACATAAATAAGACATAGGTAAACATCATCCAACCATTAGTAACCAAAACCCCCAACATATATTTGAAAACCATCACAAACCCATAATAATGCCATGGAAACCATTAAGTAAAAGATGCTATTATTTGAACTAAAATTAAGGGAGGAGTAACATGCCTTAGATACCAAATAACATGGAGAGAAAACACCCTTGAGATATTTAATTGACCACTTTGAGTAAACCCTAACTTTCTTTTAAAACAAGAGCTTGAGAGAGATTTAAGAGTGTTTAGAAAGTGTTTTGATCTTCTAAAGTGAGTAATGAGAGGCCAAAAAGTGTTATAAGATGCGGTGTCTTAAAGGTTTAGGGAGGGAAATGTCCAGAATTCCCTCAGTTTAAAAGGTGTAAAAATAACGCAGGTGGGTACGATTTGGACCCCTCAATTGTACCCACATCATATGAGCGGTACCCTTCACTTGTACCTTGATCAGAATGTTGGACATCATATTCTATCCAACATATGACATCCTTCTCATATCAAGAATAGAACTTGGTCAATGTGACACTGACAAACACACGACTTGGGTCCTTGACCCGTATCCAAACTATAAGAGTGGTATGGTGAGTTGTATGATGCACCGAATGTCCAAGACTCAGGAAATTTTGTAAGGACTAGAACACAGGGTGTTTCATACATAAAACACCGGATGGACTCATAATAGGCTTGGAGAAAATGCAAGTCTATAATATACCGAACCCATATCATCATAAATCTCAATTGACCAATATATCTGGGGCTACGTTTACCTCTCTTAAGAAATTATATAACTCCCTTCATGGGAGATACCTTTAACAATAGATGCTCATCTAAATTAAAGTAGACACCACTTACTTACAGTCGATGTATTCCTTCTGTCTAGTTTAGGCTGCCAACAACTTTTCCTAAATGAACCTCACTTTATCTCAAGCTTTCTTTACTAAGTCTATGCCCAAAGATTTCACATTACTAGCCTCAAACCAACCTATGGGTGATCTACATATTCTCCCACAAAGGACTTTAAATGGGGCCATGTCAATGCTCGAATGATATCTAGTGTTGTATGATAATTCACATAATGGTAAGAACTAATCTCAGTGACCCCCAAAGTTAGATAAACATGCTTATAGTATGTTCTTAAGCACTTGAACATTCCTCTTAGATTGCTTATTGGTTTGAGGATGAATGTAGTAAAAAGGTCAAGCTTTGTGTTAAACTTCTTAGGCAATGTGTGTAAAAATTTGGTTTAAACTATCTATCTCTATTGAATATGATGGATACTAGAACCCCATGCAATCTCGGAATCCTTTTAAAATAAATCTTGACTTTTCTGAGTTGTAGGTCACCTTAACAAGAATGAAATGAGTTAACTTTGTTAGCCTATCAATAGTGACCTAAATTGAGTCATACTATCCTAAGGTTTTAGAAAGACCCACCATAAAATTCAAAGTAATCCTCTCCTACTTCTACTCAGAAATGGGCATCTTTTGAAGAAAACCTACATGCCTTTGATGTTCATACTTCACCTACTAGGAATTCTAATAGTTGGCCATATATTCTATTTTATACCTATTTATTAGAGGCCACTAATAGAGTTGTTTCAAGTCATGACACATCTTGGTTGCACCCAGATATATAGAATATCAAGAACCATGAACTTCTACAAGAAAACTAGGAATCACATTATCAACATGAGGCATAGACAGTGGCCCCCCTCATCCTCAACACACCATAAACATCAAGTGCGGTTGTTTGGATCTCACTATACACCACCTTGTTTCGAATCTTGTTGAACTTTGCATCCTTGAATTTCTTAGCCTTAATTTGATCAAGGAATATTGTCCTTAACTCAATACTAGTAAATACTCTACCCCTTTCAGACATACCAAACTACATCAGCGACATTACTAGAGTTAAGATCTCTTTAGACAAAGGCCTTCTTGCTACTCTCAAATAAGCCAAACTACCCATACTTACAGATTTTTGGCTTAATGTATCTTCCGCCACATTGGTATTTCCCAAGTTATACTAGATGGTCACATCATAAACTTTATTAACACCATCCACCACCTCTACTCTAGATTTAAATCCTTTTAAGTAAAACAATGCTATAAATTATGATGGTCTGTGAAAATCTCACATTAAACACCATAAAGGTAGTGTCTATATATCTTAATTTAGTACAAAAATCACTGCTTCCAGCTCTAAGTCATGAGTTGGATAATTCCTCTCATGAGGCTTCAATTTTCTTAAAGCATAATCTATCACATTTCTACCTTGCTTCAACATAACACCTAATCTAGAACTTGAAGAATCACAAAACACTGTAAACTTCTTACTTTCAATTGGAAAAGCAAGGATGGGAGTTGTGGTCAAAAGAGACTAAATCTTTTGAAAGTTCTCTTTACACTTGTCAGACCAAAAAAAATGATACTCCTTCTATGTACACGCTTGAGTTGCAAAAGAAGCAATGTTCTTGAAAAATATTTAGTAATAGCTTACTAGACCCAAAAAACTCCGAACTTGAGTCATAAAGTTAGGTCGAGCGCAATTCTTAATGGCCTCAATCTTTTGAGGATCTACCATCACCCCCTTTTAAGAAACCACATGCACAAAAATGGCATGGATGACATCCAAAACTTACACTTAGAGAATTTAGCATAAAGCTGTTTCTCCTTCAAAATACCCAACACTATGCGTAAAAGACTTGCGTGCTCCCCCTTACTCATGGAGTGCAGATGTCGTTAATAAATACAATAACAAATGAATCCAAGAAATATTTGAATATACCATTCATCAAACTTATGAAAGTTGTTGGCATATTCGTCCACCCTGAGGACATTATTAAGAATTCATAATGCCCACAATGAGTCCTAAAAGTTAATTTTAGGAATATCCTCAAGCCGAATCTTTAAATGATGACACCTTGACCTTAAATCTATCTTTTAAAATTCTATGAGTTCCTACAAATGGTCAAATAAATCATCTATTCATCATAATGGGTACTTATTCTAAATGGTCACCTTATTCAACTATTGATAGTCTATACACATTTTCATATTATCATTCTTTCTCTTAACACACAACACTAGATCTCCCCAAGGCAATACACTAGGACACCCCAAGGCGTCATATACAGGTTGATGTCTCCACTGGACCGTAACCCTCAGAATATATCTAGAACGCAATGGTCTAACATCTTGGGCCAAAATAAAAATAGGCTCCTCAACAAAGGACAACCTCTCATTCAACTGCATTGAATCCGAATGAATGGCATGATACTCATTCGTAATGTAGCGTTGTAGCATAGATACATGGAACACTAGACGAACAGTAGATAACTTAGGGGAAATTCTAACTCATAAGCTACATCCCCAATAATCTGAAGGGTCCAAATTAGGGATAAACTTGGCCCTTTTCCCAAACCTCATCATGCTAGTCATGGGCGATACACGAAGGTAGACTCGATCACCAACACTAAATCTCAAGGTATGAAGTCTACGATCTGCATAAGACTTTTACCTACTTTGAGTTGGTCAAAGTTTATCCTGAATGACTCAAACTCTATCTAAACTCTAACAGAGACATTTTGTACCTCGGGGCCTAATCTAAGAAACCTCAAAATAACCAACTAGGAAGCAATAATATCTACAAATCAAGGCCTCAAAGGGAGCCATCTCAATACTAGAATGGTAGCTATTATTATATGCAAACTCTGCCAAAGCTAGATGCTACTCGCACTGACCTCTAAAGTCCATAACACAAGTGTGAAGCATATCTTCCAAAACCTGAATAGTTCACTCTGATAGACCATCAGTCTGGGGTAAAAGTTATGCTAAGATCAGCTTAGGTACCTAACTCCTCCTAAAATGCCTTCCAGAAGTGAGATGTAAGAACAAAAACTCGATCTTAGATAATAGATACTGGTACACCATAGAGACAAACTATCTCATGTATATAGATAGGGCCAACCTCTCAGCATTGAGAAAAACCTAAACAAGAATGAAATGAATTGATTTGGTCAATCGATTCATTATGACCCAAACACTATTAGAACCACAAAAAGTATGAGGCAACCTAGTCACAAAGTTCATAGTGATCTATTCCCATTTTCACTCAGGAATTGGTAACCTCTAAAGCAAGCCACCAGGCCTCAAATGCTTGACCTTTTCCTGCTGACAACATAGGCAACGAGCTACAAAATCTGCTACATCCTTTCTCATACCACTCCACTAGTAGAGTCATCTCAAATTATGATATATCTTCATCACTCTTAGATGAATGGAATACCTAGAACAATGAGCCTCTTTTAATATCAACCTCACCCAATCACCTACTCTCAGCACACAAACTCGTCCTTCAATCCTCAAAACACCATCTAGATCAAGCGAGAGTAACTTAGCCGCACCACATAACACCTTATCTCAAATCATTCTCAATATATCATTATTAAATTAATGAGCCCAAATCATCTCCATCAAAGAAGATCTAGCCTCCACAAATGCTAAGACATACCCAGTTGTTGAAATATCAAGCCAAACTATCTGGGGAGCCAAAAACTGAACCTCTATGGCTAAAGGCCTCTCCTGGGTCAAAAGATATGCCAAGATACCCTTGTTAGTCAACTTCCAGCTCAAGGTATCTTCAACCATATTAGCCTTGTATAGATAATAGAAAATAGTAAGGTCATAATACTTAAACAACTCATGCCAACGACGTTGCCTCATGTTAGGATCCCTTTGGGTGAAGAAATACCGAAGGCTACAATGATTCAAAAAGATCTCACAACAGACTCTATACAAGTAGTGCTTGTACAACTTTAAAGCAAATACAAATGTGTGTAGCTCAAAATTATGGATAGGATAATTCTTCTCATGGGGCTTCAACTGACGAGAAGCATACACAATAACCTTACCCTTCTGCATCAACATAGCACCTAACCCCACACTAAAACCTCATAGAAGATGGTAAAACCCATGCCCTTCTGAGGCAAAGTTAAAATAGGAGCTGAGGTCAACAAATCCTTGAGCTTTTGAAATCTTACCTCACAATCATCGAACCACTGAAAAAAGATCTTATTTCTAAGTCAACTTAGTCAAAGAAGTAACAATAGAGGAAAAACCCTCAACAAAGCACCGATAATATCCTGCTAAACTAATAAAACTCTAAATCTCAGTAGGAGAAGTAGGCCTAGCCCAATCATGAACTGCTGCAACATTGGCCGAATTAACCATGATACCATCCGTGGTAACCACATGACCCAAGAAAGAAAGAAAATCCAATCAAAACTCACACTTGGAGAACTTAGCATATAATTTCTCATCTCTCAATATTTGAAGTACAATCTTCAAATGCTCCTCATGATTGGCCTCACTCTTGGATTAGACCAAGATACATCAATAAATACAATGAAAAAAAAGTCAAGATACGATCAAAATACTCAATTCATAAACTCTATAAGTATAGCTGGGGCATTGATCAACCCAGAAGACATGACCAAGAAATTATAATGACCATATCGCATCCAAAAAATATTCTTTGAAATATCTACTGGTAATGCCCAGAACTCAAATCAATCTTCAAAAATATCAAAGCACCTTGAAGATAATTGCACAAATAATCAATACGAGGAAGAGGATACTTATTATAAAAAATTACCTTGTTTAATAACCGATAATCAATATAGATATGCATAGACCCATCCTTTTTCTTCACAAACAAGACAGGCACACCTAAGGTGATACACTAGGTTAGATAAATATTGTATCCAACAACTCTTATAATTGATCCTTTAATTTCTTCAACTCTATTGGGGCCATCCTATCAGATCTATCCAAGTCTCACACCTAGTGAAGGTCACAACACAGGATCGGTATACCTGATCCACCACTAAAGAGTCTTCTATAGTGGTAGATACATGGATAGGACAGAAAAAGGATTACTATCAAAATCCAAAGCAAAATATACAGACACATAGGACAAAGTCAACCCCAAATCAAATAATATAGATACATATCTGAAGTAAGTGGGAATAATACCTACGATAATAACATCAAAATCCTCTACCTCTAGTATAAAGGGAATAGCATAGCATTGTCAACATCCTCCTCTTGACTGAGTAAACCCACAAATACCCTCATGGAAACCACTACCTCTAACTCTCACACCTCTAGTAGTACCTCTACCCTTCTATGAATTACTTCTTGTCGTTGATATAAGAGCAATCCTAAAAATGCAATGAGGATAGTCCTTGGCCAGATGACAAACTCATCAAACACATAGCAAACTCTGCAGCCCAACTCCATAGGAGGAGGTATAATTGATCTAGATTGACAACACTACTGAACCAGAAGACTTACTACTTTAACCTTATAAGACTGCCTGTACTGGTCTATTATGATACTCACAGGAACCTCTAAAATCTCTACCTCAACGGGTATAACTAATAAACTCACCTTACGATGCCTTCCTAAGATGCTTAAAGAATAGACTCAGTCATCTTCACATGATCCACTTTATTCTAAAATGATGCCCCTAACACTACCTCTGGGCAGTAGCTAACTGAAGTTAAACATCAAATCCCTTCATGAACTTCTGAATCTTTTCAGACTTGGTGGCAACACTGGTAAAATAATATCTAGACAAGGCATGTAAATATGCTTCATACTCCACAACAATCATGGAGCCCAGCTCTAAGTGGTCAAACTCATCTCTCATCTGATCCCTTAAACTATAAGGCATAAACCTATCCAAAAAGGCCCCAGTGAACTAATCCCAAGTCATCTTTGGGAACCCAGAGTTCAGCAATTAACAATTTACCTCTACCAATCCCTGGTTGTATCTCTCAACTAATAGGTAGTATAAGCAACCCTGTATGACTCAAGCGGTCCAAGGTTATGTAACTTCCTACAATCAAGCAAGAACTCATGGGCATCCTCACCACAGCTCTACTGAACTTGGGTGAACCCAAGTAAGTGAATCTCTTAAACCTCTTTTGATCCTCACAAGACATAACTACACTCACGATAATAGGAAGCATAGTGAATCTGACTGGTTGAGATCCCACTTGAGGAGGTAACAAGGATGAAGGTTGAACTCCTAATCTTGTAATATTATACTAGGATACAAGCACCAAAGGAGGAACAACCTAAGAGTTTGTAGAGTACCATAAGCAGATGTTGATACCAGTAGAGAATCCATACTCAGAGCTGAAGGAACACCATAGGTAGATTCTGGCATGGATGGAGGTACAATACTCGAAGTTGGAGAAACACCCGATGTACTCAAAGAAACACCCTAAAAATAAGTCAGCAAATAAATCAATAACCCCTCCAAAACTGGGGTAGAACTCTGTGGAATCTGAGTAGGATCCATATATCTAGCAAGCTTAATCTAAGGCTCGGGGGAGATACCCTAGTACTACCTCTAGAAGGGGAAAATCCTCATGCTCGTCCCCTACCTTGAGCCTATTCACGTCTCACAACTCGCCCCCTAGACTAGGATTTCTTCTCAGATAATAGTTCTATATCTCTAGCCTCACGGGATCTAGTCCTCACCATCTATACAAAAAAGTAAAACATGATTTGGAACACAAGGTATTAAAGATCCACATGATAAAAAACAAGACAATACAGTTTCCTATAGATATCTTATAGCCTCTCAAAGATAGATATGAACATCTATTTACCGATCCACAAAACTCTACCAAATACCTTATTGTTACACCGATGAGACCAATCAAGCTGGCTGCTCTGATACCAATTTGCGATAACCAAAAAACAAAGTGTCATGATGGAACTTATTACGACTAAGACTTAACAATTAAGCCAATCACTCAAACTGATACAAAATAAGAAAACAACACCAAGATCCTAAGGTAACACTTCTAGGACAAAGTCAAAACCACACATACACAATAATAGTGGAAGTCTAAATATCAAAAAATACATAAACCATCCCATAACCTTGTGTCATAGTGTAAGAACAATCTACAACTACTCAAAGTCTAAAAAAACAACAAAAATCTAAAAAGAAGACAAGTCTGTCTCTGAATACAAAACAAGACATAAACTAGATACAATGGTACAGAAGGTCAACTTTAGAATCATAGAGCAGCCACTACCTTGAAAATATCAAATCAGTACCTGAACCCAGCTGTTGTTCGGCACACTCATTCCTGGATCTGCACCAAAAGGGTACAGTCGAGATGGGTACCGTTAACTTATACTCAGTAGGTATCATAGGCCAATTGAGCAAAGTATAAACTAAGGTATATAAATACACACTGTGAGCGTGCCACCAATAATAAAAAAATAACCCAAATGGTAGCTCACACCGTCTCTACTAATAGTTTAAAATATATCACATAAACCAAATATTAATATAGAATAAAGTACAAAATAGATATACATCGAATCAAATTCAAAAATGACAATACTAAAGATGCAAAATACATAAAATGCAATGATGATGATGATGATGATGTTATATGTCTGAGGTTATCACATAACCTCTGAAAATACCTACTGAGCACTTTTCTCAAGTTAGGACCCATGTGGGTCTCACAACTCATATACTATCTCAATAACCAATACTAATCTAATATCCATAACTCCTCTCAAGCTCATATACTATGGTAGAGATTTTTTAAGGTGTCACATTTTCATTAGAAAAATTAGTATTTCCATAATGGCACCAATGTCTCATGAATGTATGTATGATATGAAGATGTAATGCTTACAACAGAAACTAGAATAAGAATTCCAAATCCAACCAATATCCAGGTACGTGAGTAAAAATCCACTCAACAGGGCAAACATCCATGATCCAATATAAGCCATGTACTTTAAAGTGAAATATTCAAGTAATACACCATTGATACTGCATAAACTCCAACTTAGGATGGTGATGTAACCCGAAATGAGACTTTCATGAACGTGAGCATTGAGATTGTAAATGCAATGAAGAATAAAAACCGACCCAAACCTATTACTCATCGTGGTTATGATGTCCTAGATGATTGTTCTTCGCAAATATGATAGAAGAGGTGGCGAATGTGAAGAGGGGACCATGTACTAGAAAACAACAACTCTTACGTTTAAAAACTCTCTGAACGGACCCTCTGGATGCGTTCGTACCCCATAGAAATACAGTAATATGCTACTAGGCTAATTTTGACGTTTCAAACTCAGTCGCAATGTTAGATTTTTCAAAAAGAATCATTTTATCAAATTAACTATGGGGATTCTCTTTTAGGTAAAATTTAACTAGCTTGTAAACGAAGGGTCAAGATGCAAAATAAAGGGCTAGGACCCAAATTAACTATGATACTAACCCAAAATCGACATCTCGGAGCTATTGGAACTGTCATAATCATCATTTTAGACTCGGATAATAAAATATTGAGCAAAGTCAAACTATCCCTTTTAAGAATGTTTAAAATCACAACTTTATCTAGAACTCTCTCGAACGCATTGGTGACCATGTCAACCTTCCCCATAACTCATAGTTCATATAAGGCAACAACAATGTAGGAGAAAATGATCAAAGTATAGAAAATTCTAAATTTCAATACGAGGGCAATTACATTGTGTCATAAGTTATTTCTCATTTGTTTACTGCTCTTGTAACTATTTAGACTAGGTTCTTGGGAGTCATATTATTATATTTACTATGTATTTTATTATAACCGAGTTTTATTTTAAAATAAAGGGCTATTATTTACTAATACTTAAGGTTTTAACAATGTTTTCTGTAGTAATTAAAGATTTGTAATAAGAGTTCTCCTATCTAGAGTAGAGTAGGTGCTCACATGATCTGTGATTTGGGCCATGAAAACAATTCTAAACTCAAAAGAACATACTATAAGCCTTAATATTGATAAAATTTCCTCAATCTTGCCTGAAGACTAATCTCTCTATTAACTCATTACTTCCCATATTGTGTCCATCATAGAAATTCAATACCTCATATGTGTAATAATATATAAAACAACTCAAAGTAAAATGTACAAAATAATACTTTCAATTCATTCATAGGCATAAAGTACAATTTGAGCGTCACAATATTGAGTCATCATATTAATTATTACAACCCAATATTTCTCCAAATCATAACTATTTTACACTGTTAATTTCCACCTAACTTAGTTAAAAAAAGATAATTTATAACCTACCTCAAATGCCGAGAAAATGCACCAACCATCATAATTATCCATTTCTTTCAAAATAGTCTAAAAACACTTATAATCTATCATAAATATGATCTACGAGTGAATATAATTATATTGATACCCATATGTTATACTTCTATTACAGGTCTAAAAGTCAAGCAATAGTCCACCTCGACAAGGAAAAAGACTAATTTTATATTAAAATTGGTTTATACATAATTTAAGGAACTCAAATATAAAATTTTATCAAAAAAATAGTTTAAATTAACCCTCAAATCATCAAAATATGTGATTTCTTAACTTTAGACCTAAAATTGCTAGTTTTCATGTTCACACATGGTTTAAAATGATGAAATTACTGATAAATTAATAAATTGATACCGGAATATATATATATTTAACTTTACTAAAAGAACTTTAATTTCCAAAATTCAAATGAAACCCATCCCAAACTAATTCTCAAACTAAAAACTTTTGATTTCTTATTTTTTATGTTTCAAATCTCAACTCTATGAATCAAAATCATGAAACGCAACAGATATTCATGGAAAATGAATAAAATGAGGGTCAAAACACGTACTCACTTTTATGAGAAGAACATAAATCCTTTCAATCGAAGCTTTCTAACTCCCAAAATGTCAAAAATATGAAATCCTCAAGGTATATCCTTTATAAAATCATTGGGACGTTTTACGTGGTGACTCTTTGTGATTGCAACAAATGGCTCACAATCGCTACCTCATTTATTGATGACTCTTATGGTAGCGAAAAACTATTTTGCAATCGCGACTTCAGTTTAACTAATACTAGATTGATATTGTAAAGGGTCATATATATATTCTTTATACAAACTTGACACGCGACTATTCTTTTTGTAAAGGTACTAAAATTATGTTATAGATTTAATGATTGAATCAAAACACCATTCGGAGCTCATTTGCTTTATGTGGTGCCATAAAAATACAACAAAGACAAAATACTAAACTCTAAATGAACACTCAAAACTCATTTGAGACCCTCCAAAATCAAATCGATAGTATAAATTGATCATAAAACATATTCAGGACCTTTAGGAAATATCAAAGCATTCATCAGATGTTGTCTTGACCAACTATTGACCGATGTTAATTCTTAAGTTCTAAATTTCCAATTAATGACATGAATAGCATCTTAATACCTCAAGACCCAAACCAACAGTCCTTATAACACAAAATAACCTTGGCTACTTAATCGAATTATTGGAAATCTATTTTGACCTCATCTTCATCTAATGTTGACTTTGGTCAAACTTTTCAACTTTCAACGTTGAAAAGTCTAAGTTTCAACTCCTATTACCCCCAACCTCTACTCCTAACTTAAATTGTCTGTATTTTTTTATATTTCTAAACCATGTGAGGATCCTATTACACCCTAAACTTAAATTTATTATTTTATCTACATCCCTAAACTATGTGTGGATCCTATTACCTTTCTTCCCCCCATTTTTTTTTGTATTGTTTAAACCCCTCAATTGTTTGATCATGTATGATGTTCTTTAAGTGCAATTTTTAGTCCAATTTTAATGCAAATTTTGATGAGTTATTGGTCTAAGTTTGATTGTTATATTGGTGCAACTTTTTTTCTTTTCACAATTTGGGTCCAGTTTTGATTCAATGGTATGAACAAGAACAAGAAATTATAAGTTTTATGCATCAAATAAATGATAGACACCTATGCAAACTATAGATGTCATAAGTATGCAACTTAATAAATAAGAAAAATTGTATAAATATCAAAACAACTTTACAGATATCAAAACCAGTGATACAATTTTATAGATGCAAATATCAACATAAAAGTGCAATTAACTAAGAAATAACATCATATTAATGCGACAACATGTTAAACATAAAACTAGTGCATTCTTGACAATTAAATTCAGGAGGTTACAAAATCATCATTATTTAGGGGTAATTAGATTCTTGCATAATTTAGGGATATAAATCATACCAAAAAATAGATGCAAGAGTGTATAATACCCCCAAATAGTTTATGTGTGTAATTAACAATTTAACCATAGTATAGGTTTTTTCATGCCTTATCTCCATGTAAAATAAGAATATGTACAACCTCCGTAACTCGTATTTTATTGTTAATCATATGTTGGTATTTTTGAAGGATATTATAGAAAAGACAAGTTTTATCTCCTGTGTAACTAATGTTTATGCTATTAAATATTAATATTAAATGGTTATTGAATAAAGTGAGAAAATGCTAAAGTTTTTTTTTATTATTATTGGTGGCAAATTCACCCTAGTCCCAAATAACCCGTCCAATTCTCGTAGATTTCATGGGTTGGGCATGGCACACAATTTAGATGGGCTAGATTTTGGCAAGAACAACTTAACTCATTTATAGGAAAAATAACATAAACATACATCTTAGCTTACAATATTTACATAAATTCTCACCCTTATAAAGTAAATACAAAAATTTCAACTAATTATGTATCTTCATTGAATGTATCAGGAGCGAATTATGTATCTTGACAGACCCAAAATAAAAAAATATATTGAAAGCTAATTATGTATCTTTACAAAGAAAAATTATATCTTTTTTGGATGTATTATGAATCTTGACAGACTTAAAATAAAAAAAATGTACCAAAATCTAATTATGTGTCTTTATAAAGGAAAAATATATCTTCATTGGATATATCGAGAGCTAATTATGATCTCGACAGATCAAAATTTGAAATTTTCAGTATCTATGCAAAATATCAAATTTTTGTGTAATTAAGCTCAAAATTATTGAGATTTATGTTGTTTGGCCTTATTTTGAACAATCCAAATAAAAGCATGACGTTAGCCCAAACTAACACATCCCACTATTAGTGTTGTTAGTATTGCCTCTCCTTTTCTTTCAACTCATAATTTCATGCAAGATATGAAAAAAACTGATTTCATGCAAGATAATATATTCAATAATTAAAAAAAATTAAAACATGTGTGTGTGTATATATATATATATATACAGTGTATGCAATATATATAATCAGTTAGCAGAAAAATTTCAAAATTACATTTTTGCGATTGATTTTATTTTGTGGGGATTGATTCTACTTGTGCGGAAAGAAAAGTCTGATAAGGTATTTTTTTCCTTTCCATTTGTTAGGATTGTAAGTTTATACTATTGGTGTGTTTGTATGGATAAAATATTTTCTACTTACTTTTTTGTGTTCGATTGCAAACACATGCTATTATCTTAAAAAAATTATATACACAAATTAATGATAATGAGTAGGTCCTTGAGTGGACGGTGGGTTCGGAGGTGTGGGTGGTGGGGTAAAAAAAAGTTTGATTTTTTTTTTGGGACAAAGTATAAAGACTAGCAAATTTAAGTCCACGATTAAGTTAAATGGCAACACTTTAAAAAAAGTAAGTAGGAAATAAAATAACAATATTTTGGTGATTCCTTATCCTCCCTTATTTTTCTCTCTTTCTCTCCCTTATATCTCTAACCTTATTTTTTTTTTTTTTTTTTGATCATTTTCTTCTTCTTCTTTTTTAATCTTTTTAGTTTTTTTTTATATTTTTTATTTTTTCTTTTCACTCTTTTCTCTTTCTTTTTTCCGTTTTCTTTTATCTTTATTTTTTTCCTTTTTCCTTTTTTTCTTTATTTTTCTTTTCCTGTTTTCATCATCATCATCATCATCATCATCATCTTCTTCTTCTTCTTCTTCTTCTTCTTCTTCTTCTTCTTCTTCTTCTTCTTCTTCTTCTTTCTATTTTTTTGATTTTTTTCACTCTACTATTTCTCTCTTCTATTTTTTTTTCTTTTTTTTCTCTTTCTTTTTATTTTTGGATTCTTTCTTTTTCTTATTTTTTCTTTTCCTATTTTTATTTTTTACTTTTTTTTTCCCTATTTTTTTTTATTGTGTTCCTTTTTTTTTTTTATTCTTATGTCTCTAATTTCTATCTCTTTTTCATTTTTTTTCTTTTTTTCTTTCTTATTTTTTTAGGTTCTATTTTTTTTGTACTTTTAGAAAATATGGCTACGCCGAGCACAAGTAGTGGATTATAATAAAAACACTAGATTCTTTATTGTATTTATATTCGTACCATCATTTATATTCTTATATTTGTTGATATTATTATATTTGTATTTTATAGTTTGTAATTGTATTTATAGTTGTATTTGTATCTTGAGAAAATTGAAGGAAATGTGTCTTTTAAGTTTTGAATGTGATATTGGTGACATTGACCAACTTAAAGGGTCAAACATAATTAAAAAACTTGATTAAATTAATTGTTAACTTTATTAATATTTTTAAAACTTTCTAATCATTTTAAAAATACAAATCAATCCACTCCCTCCTCTCTCCAAATCAACCATCTCTCTACCCTCTTCTCTCTCCCCTCTCTCTTGATAGTTTCTCTCAAATTTATCCCAACCAACAGTTCTGCAAATTTCTCCCTAGTGACTTCAACCTGCAGTGGTAAATAGTTTGGCTTCAAGTTCCTTTTTAATTTTTAACCGTCAATCGATGTGACAAAATTGCTCTCTGACGGTAACAACTTCGAGTTTTTCATCGTCCCTATTCTTTTTTCACAGGTAAAATTTAGGGCTTTTTAGTTATGAAGAAAAAGAGGAACTTGAGCCAACTTATCCTCTAATATTGGTTACCAATTTTAATATTTATTGCTTAAATTTAAAATAGAGATTGAAGTAAACCCTAATTTATGGTATTTCTTCTCTTCTCTTTTCGAAGTAAAATATGATTTTTTATTGTTATTGTAGTTCTTGTTGTCGAACTATTGATTTGATTTGTAGGTATTTGTTGTGTTTTTTGAAGTTTATCTTTTGTTGTTTGTGTTTGTACAAACAAAACAATAATGTTGATATTTTTGATCACTGTTGATGTTCTTGGTGTATTATTGTGTATTTTGTGTTGGTGTTGCTGGGTTGATTCGTTATTATTCCTGGTAAAAATGATGTATTTGTATTAAATGGTGATATCGTTGTTGCTCTATTATACAAAATCTTAATATTGGTTTGTCTTTTCTGCAACAGATTAACTATCTGATACAAAAGATTGATCATCTTTTGTAATAGATTAATCATGTGATGCAACAAATGAATCATCTGTTGGATAAAATCCTATCAACTGTTCCAACAAGACGACATGTTGAAGACTTTGATTTCTTCCAACAAATTATTTATCTGTTGCAATAGATGACCCTTTTGTTGGAAGAAATCTAAACAATATTGACAGTTGATAACAGTTTTAATAAATCACTCATATGTTACAATAGATGAATGATTTGTTGTATAGATCAGTCAACTGTTTCAACAGATGAGTGATTTATTGGAAGAATTCACAAAAGTATTGAAACTATTTTATTGTTTCCAATAGATTGCTCATCTGTGCAACATGTTAGTTATATCTTGTAATAGATAACTCACCTGTTGCAAGAAATGAGTGATCTATTAGAACTATTATTTTATCGTGTTGTACTTGTTAGATTTATTGTTATCCCTTTTTAATGATGCATTAATCAATTATAATCTTTTTTATTTTTCTATTATTTTTAGATAATATGGCTTCTAAAAAAAGAAACTGAATCAAGTCCAAGTAAAGGAATAAGCGAAGCACCTAGGCTACATTCACCATTTTATGAGCTTGCTTTATAAGCGATATCTCAATTAGAAGTAGAAGATAATGAACATAGGGATGAGGAATGTTTCAAAAGAGATGATCCAAATACTAATAACCCTTCCATTAAATAGTTGGTCAAAACCTTTAGCATTGATAGTTATCCCATGAGAATGCAGTGCGATGGTGCCACAAATTTAAGTGATGATTTCGTGGTTAAGTCAGTTATGGGAAAATCTTTTGATATATTCAGAAAAATACTTTGAGATAAAAATTGGATGCTTATTTCAGGGACAACTGCTTTGTGCAATTTCTTGATTTACCGGAGGACAACAATGCTCATTTCCAAATAATCATGGTACATGATCTTTTCAAGCGTAAGTTTATGTACGAAAATAAAGATAATATGGATGAGGTGTGGATAAATTACTATGACATGCATGTTTGTTTTGGTTGGAAGAAATTTGTCATAGTTATTGGACTAAAATGTTATCCTACTTTTCAACTTATACCTATTCTAACCCAAAAAAGCACCCCGCACACCAAAAAAGGTAAAGAAAAGTCAAATGATGATGATGACTTCTTGTCCCTTGTTGGTCCAAGATTCAAAAACAAAAATTTATTAGAGGTGTTAAAAGGTAAAAGACTTTTAAAGAAGTATAAACAATCATTGTGCTTGGTTTGGTTTGTACATAATATTCTTTGGGCGAGAGAAGTTAACAACAATATATCACTTGGTTTAATAAAGCTCTCCGAGGATCTTGAGGCATTTAACAGCTATCCTTGGGGTTATGAAAACTTCAAAATGATAGTCGAATATTTGTTGACTCCGTTAACTTATATGAATTTCCATGAGCTTTTATGGTAAATATTTTATTATTATGATTCATTTATTTTTTATTGAATAGTGCTTTTGATTTATTAGCATTATTTTGTAGGTTTGGGCATTGAAGCCATTCCTTATTTAAGACAACAAGTGAACTACCAGGAAGAAATTTCGTGTCCAAAAATTTCGAGATGGTTGTCTGCCAAAAAAGATAAAAAACAAATTTTTTGATCTCGTCAACCCCCTGAAGGAAGCAGTAAGTCTAATTCTAATTAAGTTTTTATTTTAATAATTTAATCCTCCTTCTAATATATGTACTGAATTATTTTAGATTGTGTATCTGTGGCTTGTTCTGACCAATTGAGAGTTGAAGATGCCATTTTTTCTTAATTTACGATCTGTGAAAATTTTATTGGACCCTAAGGTCATTGATAGAATAAAAAAGGAATTGTTTAGAGCAACAACCATCACAAAAATAATAATTTTAGAGGGTAGTCTTGTTGTTATCAATGATGTTAGTAGTGATCGAGTAGTTGGTAGTGGTAGTGGTGCTGCTGTTGGGGCTAATGATGCTCCTCTTTCAGTTTTTGAAGTAACAAACCATTATGATTATCATATCAATTTTACAGATTTTGTCCCTCCTAGCGAATATTTTCCATGCAAATGTCAAAACTGCAAGGCGAAATACGACGGAGTGATTAATGCTATTAATTCATTAACTACTTCTGTAAAGAAATTAACATCTAAGAGGGGATTCATTCCATCAAAGATGATTTCATATCCATACACTCCATATGAGATTAAAGTGGCAAAGAGGAGAAGAAAAAATTTTTCAAGGCATTATCAAGCATCGAAAAAAGTAAAATTGCAACTCCTATGTCTTTATTTTGCACTTTTGAGCAATGTACAAGGGCCATAAGAGAACAAAATAAGCTGAATAAGGTGAATATTTTTCATCTGTTCCAACAAACAAATCGACTACAAAATTGTTTCAACAGATGACACATCTGCTAAAAATTATCAAATAGATATAGACATCCATTGCAACAGATGACTAACCTATTGCATCAAATGCATTATATATTGTAACATATGTCTCATCTATTGGAGGAAATCAAACAAGTTTCCAATTATTTTAATTTTTCCCAACAGATGACCCATCCATTGCAACAGTTGGGTCATTTGTGGGAAAAAATTACATCAAGACTTCCCAACTATTTTAGTTTATTCAACAGATGAGTCATCTGTTTTAATAGATGGGTCATCTATTGGAAATTGTTATTCAGATATTCCTCCTATTTTAATTTATTCCAAAATATGACCTATATATTATAACTTATGGGACATCTACTGGGACAAAGTACATTAGTAGGAAGACCTGTTTGATTTCCTCCAACTAATGAGTTATATTTTTCCCTTTTTTGTATCTATGTGATTAGCACTGATAATTTTGACTTTCCAGTTGGATGTCATAGTAGAAGCTATTGCCGAACAACATACCGCAATTGATAATCCATCAACTACTTTCAAAGAGGAATAAAAAATGAAGCCTGCTAGTCAAGAATAGCAGAAGAATTATCCGTTTGAAGGGTTCAATATCCCGGATGAGTCTCCCAAAAAACTAACAAAGTTGATCAAAAACTATTTAGAATGGATTGCCGATGGGTTGTTAAAAAAACATCATGTCAATAGGTACATAAATTATTTTTAAAAATATTAATTTATACAATTCTTGTTGTATATCATGCAGAAAAGACGAACACTACAAAGTGAACCAATTGGGTCTTGGTTTTGATATGTTCAACTTTGTTGTTGCACATCTCAAAATAAAAAATTGATTTTATTTGATGTCACAGCTCCAAACTTGCTAGATTGACAAGGTTTAAATGCCATATATATATATATATTTATATATCTTACTATTAACACTATATTTAATTATATCTGTTTATTAATTTTATTATTACGTAATCTGAAATGTGCAGCACATCAATGTCATTTTTACTACCTTCGAAAGAAGGCCAAGTTTCAAATACAACAACAATATAGATACACAATAGGAAACTATTTGTTCAAAGTTTACGTCAATAAGACCTACGATCTTTGTCAACAATAGTTGGATGTTTCCCAAAATGAGGAATATTTAATCTACATCATCAAAGGTTTTAGCATTTTAGCTGACTTAGATCGACACTTAGTCGACGATGTTTACATCCTAATAAATTATGGTGATGATTTCTAGTGGGTGTTGTCTATTGTTGTTCTAAAAGAGATAAAAGAGAGGCACATCCGAGTTCGTGACTTGATGTCGCGAAGGAGACGTTCTAGACCATTGTCTGAGATACAAAAACTGGCCAAAATATTGCCTACTTACCTTGATATAAGTGGCTTTTTGGACCAAAATATTCGTACTGATTGGTCAATGATTAAAGCATACCGGAATAAAATGTGTAATCCATTTGATGTAGAATATGTTGAAGAAATTGCTCAACTATCCAATGGTAGCCTATAAGTATCATGATTTAGTTTCATTTTATAAATTTCATAACTCTTACATTAATTGAAAGATATGAATTATCTGATGAAATTTCATAACTCTTATATTAGTTGCTAGATATGAATTATCTGATTTTTACAAACATAGGGATTACAGTCTTTTTGTTGCCGCTTACGCCGAGTATTTAAGCAATGGATTACAAGTTATAAATAATTGACTCGATGCCAAATTACTCCATAAAATATGTGCTACTCTTTTATGGAAATATGGAGAAGCGAAGACTCAGAAATCATACGCAAGCGACATTAAAGATCCATGACGATCAAAACCGAATTTCATAGCACCGAATGAAGAGCAACTTATCAATATTGAGGAAATCTTATAGGTTGAGTCTGTCATATTCATAACAATTTTTAAATTTTATTTAATGTAATTTTTGAAGGCTTTGATTTATTTTATTTTGTCTATGAATTTTATTTTATCCTTAGATTTGAATTAATTAATTGAAATAGAATAGTAGATTCAAATATTGCAACAAATAATTGATATGTTGTAAAAGATGCCGCATCTGTTGGAACTAATCAAAACAACATTACTACTGCAATAGATGAACCATCTATTGCAACAGACCGTCTATCTGTTGGAATAATTCAAACAAGTAGGAAGACATGCTTGATATTTTATGACAAATGTAACATCTGTTGCAACAGATTCCATTTATTGCATTATTTTCGATACTAATTTATAAGTTTGCAAATTTAATAAAATCATACAATTGTCATTAATCATAAAAAATAAAAAAATTGACATTACTTAAACGATGTACAATTAATTGTCTATGAATTTTATTTTATCCTTAAATTGATATTATTTTATCTATGAATTTTATTTTATCCTTAGATTTAAACCTATTAATTAAAATGGAATACTAGATTCAAATATTACAACAGATAATGGATCTTTTGCAATAGACAACATATCTGTTGGAAATTATCAAATAGATTTAGCCATATGTTGCAACATGTTGGTCATCTGTTGGAAATTTCAAAAAGGTCATCTACTATTTTTATTTATTCCAATAGATGACCCATCTGTTGCAACAGTTAGACTATCTGTCACAACAGATAAACTATGTGTTCGAATAAACAAACTATTTGTTTAAACAAATAAACTATCTATTACAATAAGTTGGTCATCCGTTGCATTATGCAGATGTCTATATCTATATAATGCACTTGCTATAATATTTGAACTTAGTAATTATTTCTTATACTAGTTCATAAGTTCTTAAATTTAATAAACCAATTCAATTTTCATCAAACATAAATTTTTTTTACTACATGTATACTTAGAATAAATTTTTTTATAGTGTTTCTACATCTTTTTTTCGTACACAGGATGCAACCATTTATTTAGTACCCCATTAGATCAGACCTCTTGCATCTTTTTCATAGTGTTGTCATTCAGTAAGGTCCTTGGGTTGGACATTTCTGTGTCAGTTAGCAAACATTCAATGTATGCAAGCACATATGACCCACACACAGAACCGGTTAAATTTCTTTCAAGTTCCTTGTTTCAACCTTCAAAAATCCATTTTTCATTTAACACTTTCAATGGAAATTGATTCACCAGGTCACTTTTCTTCAACAATCTGGAGAAGAAGTCCAATAATGGCTGTATCTTGGTAAAAAAATTAGCCTCCTCGTAACATGTAAGTTACAGTCATAAAACTTCATCTTTCCATCCTCGAGTAGTATCTCAAGAGCAAAAAAATATTTTATGTCCAGGTTCATGACTACAAGAATTCTCTTTACCCTAATCCAGTCCTGTTCGTATGAATATGGCCTCTTCCCTCTAATATAATAAATTATATCTTAATCCTATTCGAATGTAGAAACTAATAAATTAAATCCCGGGACACAGGGAGTTGTTGCTAGGTTAGTGAAATCATTCAAATCTATTCTTGATATTATTCTAGAAGTTGAGGTTCATTATCCAATCGCCAGTATCATAAGCATCTGAGTACGCTAATTGTTTGCCCCTTATGAGGTAGAAAATTTCATAAACATACTGTGATATAAGAAAACAATTTTTAAATAGGTTAGTAATTTTAAAAAAAGAAAAACAAAGTGAAAAGATGCAACAGATGATCGATCTATTGCATAGGTTCTCTTAATTTATTAACAAATTACCCATCTAATGCAACTTACACAACATATGTATAATCTGTTGCAATAGATAAACCACCAGTTGCACCAAAATACCTAGCTATTGCAATAGATGACACATCTGTTGTGAAGTTTCTGTGAACCTGTGTTAATAGATTACCCAATCTGCTGTAACTTGTACAACAGCTGGGTAATTTGTTAAAAAAATGACTTAAATGTAAGATATGAAGTAGATTAGAAGGTTAGGTTTGTGATGTGTGAGCAGACACTAATACATTTGAGGCTTTTAACTGAGAAAATTACAAGGTCTTAAGCAACTTTTATCGTTTTTGATTGTTTTATCTTTGATTTTGTAGTAAAAGCCAAGATGTAAGAGAACCAACAGGGATGGAAGTAAAAGAGTTGAAATCTGAAGCAAATAGAAAAAAAGTGTGGCTGACGACATTCATGATAAGTCGTCATCTCTGTGATAAGTTATCAGATATACCATCAGCCTTAATCAGAGAATGGATCTCAGCTAAAAGTTATGATGAAATTTGGTGATAGGCCATTATAAGTATGATAAGCTGTCAGGTTTGTCATTAGCCTAAGGCAAAACAAGTGAGCTGAGGTGGAGAGATGATGACATTGTCTGCTATGTCATCACATTTTTGATAAGTCGTCAGGATTCATCGTTAGCCTTAAGCAGAAAGTGCGAAAACTGAAGATGGAGCTGACAACATTTGTGATAAGTTGTCAGACTCCTGATAAAGTGTCATGAATGTCGTTGTCTAATTTGAGGAATCATTAAACTCTGTGATTTTGTTTCCTTATTTAGGCTGAACTATAAAAAGTATTGTTTAGGGTTTTCTAAAGGAGTTCTAAACATAATTTTGTAACACACGTATTTTGTTATTTTTCTTTCTAGTTTCTTGGCTTGAAAAAGAATTAACTTTAAAGAAATTTTCATCAATATTTTGGGATTTCTATTGTGATTTAATTTGAGAATCACTAGTTATTATTCATCTTATGGTAAGTTTATCTTTCAAATTATAAATACGTCTAGTTGTTTTGCTTATTACATTATGAGTGGCCAAATCTCTTTGACCCGAATTATGGGATCTATGGGTTAAGTCTTGGTAAGATACTATGTGTTTTCGATGCTAAAGGTAATAGGACTCCTTGATAATTCTGAGATTTTAATTGTTGTCTATTGGTTGCAAACAATAGATAGAACCTTCTTTGATTTACTTGAGATAAGAAATTAAATATAGTAGAAAGTGAATTATTGATAGGGACTTGGAAACACTAAACTTCCATTTAATAATCAACGCTGTAACAAGGTTGATTAACCCGAGGTAAATTCTGGTTAGTAAATATAAATTCGCAAAGTCTTAGAGGATTAGGTAATTAAATGCTTAAGTTGGTCGAGAGACATTTAGGCATAACTTCAATAGAGATAATCTGTTCTCGGGGAACAATTTGGCGTATTGAGTTGGTTTGGAATTTTAGCCTACTTGCTTGAATTCAAACTTGTAATTTATTTTACTTTTATTTCTTGTGTTAGGTAGATTTTTATTTTAGTTTATTTACTAATATGGCATCATGGAATGAACATGATCTTGGTGGTTGGAAATTTTATCTTGATGATCCATATCCATATTGTGATGGACTTTACTTTTGGCAAGATTGTAGATATGCTCCCCGGAGAGAGATGTGTGCACTATCTCCATCCTATCGAGAGTATGATTGTTCTATATGTGGTGGTCAAGATGGACATTGGAATGATTTCCCAAATTCCCCCTCCCCTCATTATGCTAACCTACATTCTAGTTCTTCTTAGGATTTTGATTGGTCTTTTGGTCAAGAAAAAAAACAATGAAGCACCAGAAAGAGTGGCATTAAAGCTATGCTTCAACTAATGTTGGATCATATGGACACAACTAATGATATCATGTGTGATATACGTCAAGATATTAGGGCATTTAACAAAGAAAGAGAAAGGATAGGAGAGACGGATATCGAGGTCAATTATCTAAAGCACTCTTCTACATTATGTTTAGATGATATCTTGTCTATGAAATTATTTAGAATAATCGAAGAGTGTGAATATGAGGAGCAAGAATCCTATACTGATGATGATCAACCTTTAAAGATTTCTCAACCAACCAAACCAACCATGAGGGATGATGCCAAGATTGGGGAAATGGTGCTAGACGCAAAAGAAGAAATCAAGCACAATCCTTATGAAGACTCTAGTCCATTTCAGGGTAAAGATACTAATAGGGATGCTACTTCGAAAGTAAGAGTTATCCCTCATTCAAACCATTTTTTAACATTATGCTTGATGGATGTGATAAAAGTCGAATCACCCAACCAAATGATGAATTTTGAAAATGAGGAGGAAAATTCTTACATTTTGGAGTTTATCTTTCCAAAAGGGTATACCACAACCCCAATCGTAAAAGCCAAGAAGTCTAAAGATCGATGTCTATTTAGTGGATTTTTAAGATCCTCACCGCTTCCCAATGAGCCCACATAAAAGTTTGATGCAAAATTGGGCAAGCGGTTCAAGTCTTTGAAGTGGCATGATAGAACATTCCTTATCATGCCCTCACCTTTGCCCAACGGACCTAAAAGAAGTAAAGATCGAAAGATGGGCCGATAATTCAAATCGTCTAAGTGGAAGGATAAAGGATGACTGAATGATGTCGTGCCACAACATTATATCAGGCGCTGCTTGGGAGGCAACCTAAGGTATTTTGTTGTTTGTATTCGTATTATGTGATTAACATCAGATCTTCGCACCCATGGTGCCACATGTATGTTTCTAACTCTCTTGTTTTGGTTTGATGCATTAGGGACATTGCATGATTGTAAGTTGAGGGTGGGGATACTTGTGGGTGTTGATGTCCTCTTAGGGTTTTTATTGCCGTGCCTCTTTTCCCAAGAGTCCTATTTCTAGTAGAGCTGGGATGTTTAGACATATTGTGATTTGTTGTAAAATATTATAGTTGACTAGGATAAATACAAGTACCTTAGGTAGTTAACATGTTTTTGTTGATTTTTGAGCACCTCTCCAATGGTCTGAAGGTTTAAATGTATGATTTACATCTAAGTGTTACCACGGTACATCTTTGTGTAGCATTAGTTCTAGTGACATGATAATCATTGCTAAACAACTGCATGAACTGGATAAGTAGTAACTGGTGATATACTGGTATGCCATGTGCGTGTGAGATTTTATTTAGTTCCCTCTGTATGTTGGATTCAGAACTTGCCCAGTTAGTCTTACCTAGGTTGAAGGATAGGGGTTAGGAAAGGATCATAGGCCGTTTTGATATTATCCCACTTTTAGCCTAAACGACCTTCTCTGTATATAGAATATCCCTTGATCCCTGCTTAGCCTATTTCTTTTTATGACATCTATCACCTTCCCGTTTATATCATAATGAACCTATTTTGGCCTTGGTCCTCCTTGGAAACTGTGCACCTTGACTTAGGCAAATGACCTAAGTTGAGGGTGGCTATCATAGGGGTGCGTGATACAGAATGAGTATGAAGAAAGGTAGAATAAAAGAAAAGAATAAAAAGTGGGGTGCGGTGGAAAAGAGCAAAAAAAAAATGTTGTGAAAAAGAATAAGTGATTGTGGAAAAGACGCACCCATCCTAAATAAGTGTGATCAAGAAAAGAGAAGAATAGAAAAAGGTTAATGAGTGAAACCCCAAAAGCTAGTGTAGTGTCAAGGAGGCTTAGTCACTTTAAATATCATCAAGTATCATGCCAGCCCATAGCCTGCATTACAAGCCAAAGAGAAGACCTATAGTGATCATAGCTGACTTGTCTGAAGATCTTGGTAATGAAAATAAGGTCAAGCCTATGGTATTCGGCATAGATTGATTGGAACTTCATTCTGAGAGTGAGTGTTTTTGATTGTCCCCATGGTTAAATATATGATTACTGATATGAGAAAAGGGGGATTTCTTTGCTGTGAAGGCATACCAGATATGTTGCTAGTTGTTAACTTGTTCGGATAGTGTAATACTAGTCTATGCATGGTTGTTATAGCTGAATTAATGTCGTATCTTGATTCCTGTGTGTTGCATTGTTGTTCTTCAATAATATACACAGTTGTTCTTGAATTGACTGACCTTGGAGATGGTAAATATGTTTTGAGATAATATGGATGATTGACTGCCGAATGTACTTTGTATCCTCTTGGTTGTGTTTGAGTTGCTTGAGGACAAACAATTGTTTTAAGTTGAGGGTGTTGATGTGTGAGCAGACTCTAACACATTTGATGCTTTTAACTAAGAATAATTGTAAGGTCTTAAGCAACTTTTATCGTTTTTGATTGTTTTATCTTTGATTTTGTAGTAGAAGCCAAGATGCAAGAGAACCAATAGGGAAGGAAGTAAAAGAGTTGAAATCTGAAGCAAAATAGAAGAGAAGTGTCGATGATGACATTCCTGATAAGTCGTCAGCCCTACGATAAGTTATTAGATATACCGTCAGCCTTAAACAGAGAATGGACCTCAGTTGAAAGTTGCAATGACATTTGGTGATAGGCCGTCATAAGTGTGATAAGCCATCAGGTTTGTCATTATCCTTAGGTAGAACATGAGAGACGAGCTGGAGAAGTGACGACATTGTCTGATATGTCATCACATTTCTGATAAGTCATCAGGATTCATCGTCAGCCTTAAGCAAAAAGTGCTAAAATTGAAAAATGAGCTGATGACATTTGTGATAAGTCGTTAGACTTTTGATAAGATATCACGAATGTCGTCGCCTAATTCGAGGAATTATTAAACTCTGTGCTTTTGTTTCCTTATCTAGGCTGAACTATAAAAGGTATTGTTTAGGATTTTCTAAAGGAGTTCTAAACATAATTTTGGAACACACGTATTTTGTTATTTTTCTTTCTAGTTTCTTGGCTTGAAAAAGAATTAACTTTAAAGAGATTTTCATCAATATTTTGGGATTTCTCTTGTGATTTAATTTGAGAATCACTAGTTATTATTAATCTTATGGTAAGTTTATCTTTCAAATTATGAATACGTCTAGTTGTTTTGCTTATTACATTATGAGTGGCCAAATCCCTTTGACCCGAATTATGGGATCTATGGGTTAAGTCTTGGTAAGATGCTATGTGTTTTCGATTCTAAAGGTAATAGGTCTCCTTGATAATTCTGAGATTTTAATTTTTGTCTATTGGTTGCAAATGATAGATAGCACCTACTTTGATTTGTTTGAGATAAGAAATCAAATATAGTAGGAAGTGAATTATTGACAGGGATTTGGAAATACTAAACTTCCATTTAATAATCGACGCTGTAACAAGGTTGATTAACCCGAGGTAAAGTCTAGTTAGTAAATATAAATTCCCTAAGTCTGAGAGGATTAGGTAATTAAATGCTTAAGTAGGTCGAGAGACATTTAGGCGTAACTTCGATAGAGATAATCTATTGTCCTACCTACTGTGAGAATCATGAATCACTATTAGCATCTATCAAGTACTAAAACCCATAGTGAACATAATTTTGGTTTTCCATAAACTCTTAATTACAAATACTGAAACTAAAGTGACCAACATTTACTGGCTAATCTCCAAAACCCCCATTTTATCTTTTCGTATCATCTGTTTGAATTCAACTTGTAGCTATAGTTTCAAATTAGTTTAATCGCCACTCACATTGTTGCCTATAGATCCGACCCCGACTCCAAAAGTTGGGTTAAATATTGGCAAAGACTGTGTTGCACTAAATTGATGTGTAAGTTGAGTGTTATCAGTTTGGAAAAGTAAACTTATCGTGTCCACGTACCACTGCCTCATATTTGTCATATTCTTGAAGTCTTGGGGGGAGTAGGAGGGATTCGTGGTGAAGTCTTTTGAGCGATGCTTTGATTTTATGTACTTTCTTAGCTCAACCTTCGATTTGGCATCAAGTTTCGTGTATTTGTCCACTTTCTTTAATGGTTCCTAAACTTTATCAACTTTTGGAGGAGGAGGAGTTGCATTTGTTTTTGATTTCTTATTTGAGAGTATATGTCTAATTGCTTTTTTATTTTTCCTAAATCTGTGGAGTGTATGGATCTTTCATCTTCTTGGATGCATGACATCCCTCTTGAATTTCAATTCCTTGAAAGCATTAGTGAGAGCACATATCTTTTTAAAGAGTTGATCCTTTCTGTCCATGTATTATTCGTATTTGCAATGAGAACATGAGCGTGAAAAAGGGTAAGAGGGACCACTGTAAGGTGTGATTTCAAACATATTTTTTTTAGCATCAAACAAGCTCATCATCATGAATGTAGTAGCATCAGTATCAACATGGCTGCCACTAATATCAACAACTCCACCAGTAACACCCCCATAAGCAGCACCCAAATCTATTGCAGCAGGTTTGCCATGAAGAGCCTCAATATGAGGCTGACCTTGCCTAACTGCTTATTTTATGGCTGTTTCTCCAGCCAATTCCTTATTTATTAATTCTAGTGTTGGGTTTTCTA
This sequence comes from Capsicum baccatum var. pendulum, assembly GCA_030864225.1. Lineage (NCBI taxonomy): Eukaryota > Viridiplantae > Streptophyta > Magnoliopsida > Solanales > Solanaceae > Capsicum > Capsicum baccatum. The sequence goes on from CM061560.1 coordinate 71,181,647, forward strand.
TTGTATGAACAAGACCTAGAGTAATAAAAAAATCCATCCCTAACTCTTGTTCAGTAGGTACAAACGATGAATGCACAACGTATAACTGAAAGTAGATATGTTTAAATAAAATAATAATTTATGGCCAGTTAGGTAATATGTTAACACAAACAACTTATGCAACATATGATATTTCTGTTACAATAGATGATTCATCTATTATAACAGATTAACCATCTGTTGCATCAGATTACCTATCTATTGCGTAAGTTGCAGTAGATGGGTAATCTGTTAATTTAGGTTTAGAGAATCAAAGCAAAAAATGGGTAGTTTATTGCAAAATATGACTCATCTATCATAACAAATTACCCATTTATTGTACCAATTGCTGTAGACGGGTAATCTGTTAAGATAAATTGCAATAGATAAACCATCTGTTGGAATGAATGACCCATCTATTTTAATATCTTCCTTTGAGTCAAATTATTTGACTTGAAAGAAGACTTATTTAATCATCCTGAGGGTTAAATAGATCAACCTCCTTAATTTTTGTATTGCTCTTCGCAACTAACCACCTAAGGTTTCTTGGAGGAGAAACCTCATCCGAGTAATCCTTGAACTGTATTCGGAGGTGAGGAATGGCTTCAAATGCCCAAGCCTAAAATATATAAGTAGGAAGCAAACAAAAAATCATAATAATTATTCAATATAAATTAATGCATGAGTAAATAAATAGTTATTAAAATTACCATAAAAGTCCACGGAAAGCCGTATAAGCTGATTGTATTTGAAGATAGTTTTGTCAATAAATATTTGATAGTCAGCTTGTAGCTATCATATCCCCAGGGATAAATATTGAATTTATCCAAATCTTGAGCAAGCTCCAACAAATCATCTTCTATGACTTTGTTGATATGTCTTGCTAGTATAATGGAATGGGCCAACAAAACTAAGTACTATTTCTCCCTATACTTCTTTGGTATGTGTTTATTCTTGAGATCTTTTATCGTTGTCTGGGATTTGTACCCACTTCCAGCAATGTCCATCAACTCTTCTATTTTCTTGTTGCCTTTGTTGGTTTTGATAGGTGGTTTCTTGGACAATGTCTTACCTATATTTGATGGTGGTGGTTTGGGTGTCTTGCTGGCCTTGGACTTTTTGCTGGGTGTTTCCTTAAGAAGAGGTTATTCTGGTGAATCGTATCTTAAGCCAGTCACTACTGCAATCTCTTTCACGCCAAAATAAATCGGTATGCCATAGTTGTTAATCCAAATTTCATACATCATTTTGCCTCCCTCCTTCAAATCTTTATCAACTCCCACGTAGTTGATCCCGTGCTTGTAAAGACCATATACCATGCTCATTTGGAAATGAGCACTGTTTCCCTCAGGCAGGTTAAGCAAGTCTCCAAATAACTCGTTCCTAAAAAACACCTCTAGTTTTTCCTTCCTCATAATATTCCTAAAATCATCAAAATATTTCCCTATAATAGATTTAACTACAAAATCATCGGTTAAATCTGTAGGGTTATATATCGATATCTAAACTTGAAATCAGTCAATACTAATAGTTTTGACCGGATCATGCTGAGATTTTAATCTTAATTCACCTCCCATTGATTATGCATTATCATCATCTTTCTTGTTTTCCTTGGAAGATCTATCTTCCTCCTCACTTATTACTTCCTCCTCCTTTTTTATCTTCATCTTCTTCCTCCTAACTTTTATTTTCCCCGCCACAGTTGATAGAACCTTATCCACCGCCCTCAATATCATTTTCCTTAACTGTACTATCTTCATTAATTTTGTTTTCATACCTTTCCTCAGCTTCGCTTTTTTCTGAAATAGATTGTTCAGGAAGCTCCTTTGAATCCATCTGTACTCTAGCCTTTTTTGTTAGCTGGTCAAAAGTTGATCCACTTTCATTATCTTTCCTTTTGGGAGACATATCCTACCTACAAATAAGATAAAAACAAAAAAAACATTACAATTGATGTCAGTATAATTTAAAAAAAAGGTAACATAAAATTCAATAAATACAATTCACTATAAAAAATATTCCAATAGATGACCTATCTATTGGAATAGATGACCCAACTATTGCAACAGATTAACCTGTTTTAATAAATTTGTCTTTTACTGGAATATTTCAAAACAATATTGCTACTGGTTAGATTTCTTCTAGTAGGTGCTTCATCTGTTGCAACAAATGGGCCATCTGTTGGAAAAGCTGTTATGATTTATTCTAGTAGCTGACTCATCAGTTGCAACATGAGGAATCTATTGGAAGATCTATTTTAATATCTTCTAACAAATGTTTCACCTATTACAATAGGTGGGTCATCTCTTGGAAGTTATCAAAACTGGTAGAAGTTCTGTTTGGATAACTTCCAACAAATTACCCATCTTTTGCAACAGATGGATCATCTATTGCAATTTATTGAATTGGGTTTCCCAAATTTCCATTAGATGTGTAATCTGTTGGTCAATACAATACCTCAACACCACCATACCAAAACCACAACCACGACCACGACCAATACAAATACCAACACCACTAATACCAAAACCAATACCATCACCACTACCACCACCACCAGTAATACCAATACCACCAACACCACTACCATTACCAATACTACGAATACCAACACCAACACCAACACCACCAACACCAATACCACTACCACCGCCAACACCACCAACACCACCAATACCAAAACCAATACCACCAATACCACACCACCACCAGTAATACCAATACCACCAACACCACTACCATCCCCAATACTATGAATACCAACACCACTAATACCAACACCAACACCACCAACACCAATACCACTACCAATACCACTACCACTGCTAACACCACCAACACCACCAATACCAACACCATCGACACCAACATCACCACCACCACCATCACTACTAATACCAACACCACCAATACCAAAATCACAAACATCATTACCAACACTACTAATACCATTCATACCAACACCACCAACACCAACACCAACACCAACACCAAGAAAACACCCTGGGTTTTGTCCCTTGGAAATTTCCTGAGCATTGAGCCCACTGTCCAATTGACAACTTAACCATATGAGTTGTATGGTATGGGTATGGGTTAGGTAACCTAAATGGTAATATTTCTAGTGAATGTTGTTGGGTTTTTATTGTGGTAAAGATTGGATGGTATGAGTCATTCTGTGTGGTGATGGGTCGGTCCTTCATCTAGTCAAAAACTTAGTAACTTAACTTAGCTCTGAGTACAAGTGGCTCAGTAAGAGCTATGAGAATAGGTTAAAAGTCATTGTGTGATGTTGTATGTTGTCCAGTGTCTAATCCTTTGGAATTTGTCTTTGGTATGACTAGACCATATGAGTTGTATGGTGGAAAGTGTATGGATGTCCAACTTACTATCTTGGTAACAAATCAAGGGTATGAGTCATATGTTATAGTCACGAGTCATGGGGTCGACTCGTAACCACCTACGGTATTTTTATAGTTTTAAGTGGGGGTATTCTAGACATTTACCCCATGTAACTCCTTTTGATACCATGACTTAAAACACCTTTTGGGACTTTATCAACCTATTATTCCCAATCAAACACTATTAAAATTTCTTTCAAACTCTTTGTTCAAGGAAAAGCTAGGATTTCTTCAAGGCAATTATTAGGGGCTTTCAAGAGCGATTCTCTCTATATTTCTTGGTATCTAAGACATGTTACTCTTCCCTTATTATTATTTTACAAAGGGCATGTGTTTTAATGTATGGTTTTTATGATATTGTTATGGTTTTGAATTAATGGTTGGGGGTTTTTGATGTTCATGGATGAACAATGTTTCTCATGGTTCAATTATGTTTTCTTCTATGCTTTTGGAATGATTTTGACATTGTGGGATGAATATTAATGGTAAATAGATTTTGAGGTATAATGGATTCCCTAAATTACTTGGTTATGGTTTTGAAACTTACATGCCCTCAATCTATTTGATAAAATGCCAAAGAGAATTATTTTGTCACATAGTTTGACTATACTTTTAAATCTTTGCATTGCATAAATGGTTAAAGGAACATGGATTGGTTATGGTTGATTTTAAATGGTTTTGGCAAGGCCTTGGTATTGTTTTAATTGGATACTTTGGAGTCAACTTGGTTTAATGGTTTTGGTATGGCATAAAAGGATAGACTTGCAAGCTCTAATTTTGGTATGACAATACCAACGGTTAATGCCTAATTAAAAGACTTCTTGATAATTGGTTAAAATATGCAATTGGTTTTTTAATATGAGCTTAAAGGGGATTGTGATAGCAAATTCATTGAAGGTAGAGGTCCCTGGAGGCCAGTACTGGAAACTCACATTTGTCGATATGAGGTTTGGTCATGGTGACTGTGTGCATGATGTCATACTTTAAATTTTGGAAGATTTACTAGTTATCTCAGGTTTTTTCTCCGGTTCGTGCTGCTAACACTCACAGAGCCCTTTCAGTAGAGGGAGATAAAAGCATAAAGCCCATAGGTGGATATTTAGAATGGCAGAGCTACACACCCCAGGTTAATTTTTTAATACATGCTAAACCTTGTTCTCTTTCCGCGAACAATATATATGTATATATGTGATTGCATATGGTTATTTAATTTGGTTTTTAATAATGAAATTACTTTATCTATATCCTTGAGTTATATACTCACGTTTACTCCGCTAACCATATTCGGGCACTGTATCCCTCTGTGATGCTGGACTGACCATACTATTATTCATCTTGCTCAATGAATTAGATTCGGGGACAACTTTGAGTTAGATTGAAGTGGTGAGCTTTCATACTCTGAAAGACTCCATTTAATGCTATGGAATTCTTTCATTTTTATTATTTATTTGGTCTGGTTTTGGATATGTTCGGGGGCATATCCCAACTGAATGTTATTAATTCTGGTTAGAGGCTTTGTCATACTACTATATGCATAAACGGTGTCAGTATTAGCATCAGCCTTAGTAATGATATTGGTATTGGGATTGGTTTTAGTTGGATATTTGGTAGATTATGGTTATGGACTTAATTAAATATCTTTGAATTATTATTGTCTTATCTTATCATATGTTCAGAATTCATTCGGCATAGGGTGTAGGAAAGTTATGGTTGGGTATGATGGTCTCTTATATTGGCTGGACTTGATATGCCCGACATGACAAGGCCTTGGTTCGGGTCATGTTAGATTAGTATCAGAGCCCTAGGTTCATGGTTACTTGGGAGTTCACAAATCCATGTCGAGTAGAGTTTCTTTTAAGGGTGTGTAGCATGCCACACTTATAAGGGAGAGGCTACAAGGAATTTTGGAGTGTTTCTCTTTCTTGTTTTTAATTTTTCAAGAAGTAGAGTCTAAGGTCCTAAATTTTCCCTTGATTCCTATTTGTTCACTTTTTAGATTATGCCCCCCAGATGATATAAAGCTCATAAAAACTCCTCTATCCCACCCAAGGACAATGTTGATGGAACACATTCTACTTATGGGTCCAAACCCAGTCTAGGGGTCCAATTCCTGATTTCTCCTAGAGTTCCATCGGTCCCTTTTAGTCCTTCTTGATCTCATCAGAATAATATGATGAATGCTGAGTTTCATCAGTCTATCCATATTTTGGCTTAGTTAGTAGCTTCTTAGGCTGAGCATGGTGCTTCTACTTTTCCATCTTTTGAAGCACAAGGGTTGGCCAGTTTGTAAGATTGAATTCTCTAATCTTTATGATTATTAAGGTCGAGGAAGATCCTTAAGGTTTTGATGATGAGATGGAAAAGATCTTTCATGTTATGAATGACACTAATATAGAGGGCACAAAGTTTGCCGCCTTCCAACTGAAAGATAAGGCATACTAATGGTATAAAGAATGGGTCTAATCGAGGGGTAACGATGTTAAGTCATCCTTGTGGGATGACTTTTATAATACTTTCCTGGACCACTTCTTTCTTCAAGAGCTGAGGGAAATGAAGGTGAAAGAGTTTGGTAATTTGAAGTAAGGCAAGATACCAGTCAAGGAGTATGCCTTAAAGTTTTACCAGTTATCTTGGTATGCTATGGAGTTATTTTCTAGAATGAGGGCTAGAATGAGGAAGTTCACTTTTGGGTTGTCTCGAGACTTAGTTTTGGAGAGTAAGGCAACCTTGTTAAACAAGAACATGGATATCTCCAGATTAGTTATGTATATATAATAGGTGGAGAAGAAGAAGAAGAAGTAGGTGGAGATAGGGAAGAGGCTGATAAAGAAGTTTAGATTTTCTACATAGGGTGGTGGTCAATAGGAAAATAGTAGGGATGGTGGGAAGTGGTCCAAAAAGAAGTGGGGCAATTCTAGGTCTTACTCTATGGCTAATGCTCCTTACCAAAAGTTGTCAGGCAATAGGTATTTTTAGGATGGCAATAATTATAGGGAATAGGACGCTCAATCTCAGGTTAGTAGGGCCCAGTCAGCTCCATCATATCCTCTCTGTAGATTTTATGATTGATTGCATCAGGGTTATTGTGATTAAGAAAAGAACAAGTGCTTTAACTGTGGTCAGCCAGGGCACATGGTCAGAAGTTTCCCATTGGCCAAGGTTTCTCCGGGGGTAAATAAGGTTTTAGTTGCCACTTTATCAGCTCTGGATCCAAAGGGTGCACCATATGGCTCTGGCACCCTCAGAATAATCTCTAGGCTTTCACTACTCACCAAAAGTCTAGGTATCTCCTAATGTTATGACTGGTATGTCTAAACTATTTTACCATGATATGTACTGTTTACTTGATCTGGGGTTCACTCTCTCTTATGTGACCCCATTTGTGGCTATGCATTTTGGTTGCAGTCTTGAGTGTGTTTCAAACCCTTTTTCTATTTCTACCCCAGTGGGTGACTCTATAGTATCTAGGAGAGTCTATAGGGGTTTGTTGTATTAGTGAGTGGTTAGGACACTTTGGTGGATATATTTGAATTAGATATGGTTGATTTTGATATCATATTAGGGATAGATTGGTTGCACTTGTGCTATGCTTCTCTAGACTGTCAAACCCATAAAGTTCGTATCGTATCATATAGATCGGAGATTAATCTCCAAGGGGTGTCTTTATTAGCTAATCCGGGTTAAAGATTCTAACTCGAAAAGTCCTTTCATAAATTTTATCCCAGTGGTGAATGAATTTCCTGAGGTTTACCTTGATGACCTTCCTGGTGTCCCTCCTAATAGGGTGATTGATTTTGGGATTTATCTTGTTTTAAAAACTCATCCTCTTTCTATTCTCCCATATAGAATGGCTCCATCTAAGTTGAAGGATCTTAAGGAGCAACTAAAAAATCTTTTAAACAAGGTTTTATCCATCCTAGTATGTCTCTATGGGGTGCATCGATGTTATTCGTGCGTTAGAAAGATTGTTCTCTTTGGATGCATATTAATTATCGACCATTGAATAAGGTGACAGTGAATAATAAGTACCCTCTTCTAAGAATAGATAATTTGTTTGATCAGTTACAGGGTGCTATGTTTTTCTCCAAGATTGATCTTTGATCTGGGTATCATCAGTTAAAGATTAGGGAGGTGGATATCCCTAAGATTGCCTTTCATACCTGGTATGGCATTTTGAGTTTCTGGTTATGTCTTTTGGATTGACAAATGCCTCTGTGACATTAATAAATTTGATGAATAAAGTCTTTTGTCAGTTTCTTGGTTTGTTCATTATTATGTTCATAGATGATATTATGGTGTACTCTAAGATCGAGGTGGACCATGTCGATCACCTCCACATATGTTGCAGACCCTGAAGGACCAACAGTTGTATACTAAATTTTTGAAATGTGAATTCTGGTTGAACACTGACACTTTTTTATGTCATGTCATTTCTAGTGAAGGGATCATGGTGGATCCACTGAAGTTGCACTGGTGAAGAACTGGACTAGACCCATGAATCCAACCGATATTTGGAGCTTCTTTGGTTTAGCTAGTTACTAGAGGAGGTTTGTAGAGGTTTTTTCAATTGTAAGTGCCCCGTTGACTAAGATAACTCAGAAAAAGGTAAAGTTCTTATGGTCTAATACTTGTGAGGGTAGTTTTGAAAAGCTGAAGGATAAGCTGTCTTTGGCTCCAGTCTTAACTTTGCCTGAAGGGACTGATGAATTTGTGGTCTATTGTGACGCATCCCATGCGGGGATTATTTTTATTTTAATGTAACATGGCAAGGTGATAGCTTATGCCTCTATAAAGCTGAAGGTGCATGAGAAGAATTATCCGACTTATAACTTGGAATTGTTGGCTGTAGTATTTGCATTAAAACTCTAGTGTCACTATTAGTATGAAGTGCATGTGGATATCTTTTTTGATCACAAGAGCCTACAATATATGTTTACTCAGAAAGAGCTTAACCTCAGGCAAATAAGATGGCTTGAGCTGCTCAAGGATTACGATATGAGTCTTCACTACCACCTACGTAAAGTAAACATAGTTGCTGATGCTCTTAGCAAGTTATCCATGGAAAGTCTAGCTCATGTGGATAAGAAGAAGCAAGAGTTGGTGAAGGATATTCACCATTTGGCTAATCTTAGAGTTTGCCTCTTGGACTCTGAGGATGGTGGCAAATTTGTGCAGAAGGTGGCGTGGTCATCTCTCGGTACTGAAATAAAGGAGAAACAAGTGTTAAATTCTATCTTGATGAGGATCAAAGGAGATATAGGTGGGAAGAAGTGATGCCCTTCTAGATTAGTGGTGATAGTACCTTATAGTATCGAGAATGGTTATGTGTTCTCGATATATATGGTTTGTGAGAGATGATCTTGGCTGAGGTGCATGATTCACACTATGTTATTCATCTTGGTTTGATGAAAATGTATTGTGACCTTAAGAATATGTATTGGTGAAAAATATGAATCGAGACGTGGCTAGTTTTGTGGATAAGTGCATAGTGTGCTAATAAGTAAAAGTTGAACACACGAGGTCGGAAGGGTTGTATTAAGAAATCGAGTTGCTAGTATGGAAGTAGTAAGTGATCAACATGTATTTCATTACCATTCTTTCTCAGTATCAAAATCAATTTGTTTTGATTTGGGTTATCATGGATGGGAAAACAGTCTTCTCTATTCTTTCTAGTGAGGACTAATTTCTCGGTTGAGCATTATATGAGGTTGTATCTCCAAGAGATTATGAAGTTGCATGGGGTACCTATTTCTATCATCTTGGATCGTGGTATGCTATCTTTATCTCACTTTTAGTAGTTATTTCAGATAGGTTTAGGGACCAAAGTGAGCCATGGTACTTCTTTCCACCCATAGTTGGATGGGCAAGCAAAAAGGATTATTCAAATGTTGGAAGATATGCTGCGAGCTTGCATGATTAACTATGGTGGTTGTTGGGTTGAGTATTTGCCTCTTATAGAGTTTGCTTATAATAATAGCTACCCCTATTGGATTAGGATGGCTCCGTTTGAGGCTTTGTATGGTAGGAGGTGTATGTCTCCTATTGGGTAGTTTGAGGTTGGTGAGGCAGAGATATTTGGCCCGAATTCCAGGCTATGGATAAAGTAACGGTGATTTCGAATAGGCCTAAAGCTGCCCAAAGTCACCAAAAGTCCTATGCAGATGTGAGGCATAGGAAGTAGAGTTTTAGTTTGGGGATAGGATTTCTTGAAGGTGTCACCCATGAGTGGAGTGATAAAGATTTGGAAGAAAGAGGAAGCTCAGTCCCCAGTATATTGGTCCCGTACTTGGTTTTAAGGAGGGTTGGCAATGTTGCATATGAGTTGGAGTTGCCTTCAAGTTTGAGCTCCATTCATTTGGTGTTCCATGTTTCTATGTTGAGGAAGTGTGTAGGTGATCTGTCACAAGTAGTACTTATCAAAGATATTGATATTTTAGATTCTCAATCTTATGAGGAAGTACTGATAGAGATGTTACATTGGCAGGTTCGTCGGTTGTGGACCAAAGACATAGCCTCGATAAAGGTTCTATGGAGGAACCACAAGGTTGAGGAGTCTACTTGGGAAACTAAAGAGGACATGAAGTTTAAGTATCCATTCCTATTTCCCATTCTGAAAAATCGTGCTTAAGGTATGTGTTGATTCTTAACCTCTTTGTTTTATGTCTTTATTAATGGTGGATTGTGAAATCTTCTTTTTATCTTAGATATAAGAGTAAAGTGGTTTGAGGGTGTAATTTTTCTAGTCACTCACTTGTCCCATCATTCAAGGATGAATGATCCAAGTGGGGAAGAATTAAAACACCTTGGGTTTTGTCCCTTTGAAATTTCCTGAGCTTTGAGCTCACTGTCCTGTTGACGACTTAACCATAGGAGTTGTATGGTGTGGGTATGGGTCAAGTAACCCAAATCATAAGGTTTCCAGGGAATAGTGGGTAGGTTTCTATTGTGGTAACGACAGGATGGTATGAGTTGTTAGGTGTGGTGATGGGTCGGTCCTTCATTTAATCAGAAACTTAGTAAGTTGACTTGGCTCTGAGTACGAGTGGATCACTAAGAGCTGTAAGGATAGGTTATGAGTCATTGCATAAAGTCGTATATTGTCCAGTGTCTATTCCTTTGGAATCTATCTTGGGTATAACTGGACCGTATGAGGTTTATGGTCTGGTCATGTGTGGGATAAGAGAGTCTATGGTGGATAGTGTGTGGGTGTCTAACTTAGTGTATTGGTAATGACTCGAGGGTATGAGTCGTATCTTGTGGTCAAGAGTCACAGGGTTGACTCGTAACCACCGGCGGTATATTTATAGTTTTAAGCAGGGGTATTCTGGACATTTCCCCCTTGTAACTCCTTTTGATACCACGACTTAAAACACCCTTTGGGACTTCATTAACCTATTATTCCCAATCAAACACTCTTAAAATCTCTCTTAAACTCTTTGTTCAAGAAAAATCTAGGGTTTTTTCAAGGCAATCAATTAGGGGCTTTTAAGAGTGATTTTTCTGTATTACTTGGTGTCTAAGGCATGTTACTCTTCCCTCATTGTTATTTTACAAAGGGCATGAGTTTTAATGTATGGTTTTCATGATATTGTTATGGTTTTTAATTAATGGTTAGGGTTTTTGAATGTTCATGGTTGAATAATGTTTCTCATGGTTTAATTATGTTTTCTTCCATGCTTTTGGTATGATTTTGACGTTGTGGGATGCATATTAATGGTAAATGGATTTTGGGGTATTATGGATTCCCCAAATTACTTGGTTATGGTTTTGAAACTTATGTGCCCTCTACCTATTCATTAAAATGCCAAAGAGAATGATTTTGTCACATAGTTTGACTATGCTTTTGAATCTTTCCATTGCATAAATGGTTAAAGGAACATGAATTGGTTATGGTTGGTTTCAAATGGTTTTTGAAAGGACTTGGTATCCATGGTTTTGGTTTAATTGGAAACTTTGGAGTCAACTTGGTTAATGGTCTTGGTATAGCATAAAAGAATAGACTTGGAAGCTTTAATTTTGGTACGACGTTACCAACGGATGACTAATTAAAAGACTCCTTGGTAAATGGTTGGAATGTGTAATTGGTTTTAATATGGGATTAAAGGGGATTGTGATAGCAAATTCATAGAAGGCGGAGGTCTTGGGGTGGCCAATACTGGAAACTCACATTTGCCAAACTGAGGTTTGGTCATGGTGATCGTGTGCATGATGTCACACTTTATATTTTGGGAGATGTACTAGTCATCTAAGATTTTTTCTCCAGTTCTTGCGGCTAACACGCACTAGGGCCCTTTCAGCAGGGGCATCTGAACCCATATAGCCCGTGGGTGGACATTTAGGACGGCAGAGCTACACTGCCCAACTTAAGGTTTTAAATGCATGCTAAACCTTGTTCCCTTTTCCGGCATGGTATATATGTATATATGTGATCACATATGGTTATTTGATTTGGTTTGGAATAATGTCATTAATTTATCTATATCCCTTAGTTATATGCTAGCGTTTACTCCGTTAACTATCTTCAGGCGCTGTACCCTTTCGAGATGCAGGAACTAGCGATACTACCATTCCTTCTGATCAGTGACTTGGATTCGGGACAACTTTTAGTCTGACTGAAATGGTGAGCTTCCATACTCCAAAAAACTCCATTTCATGCTATGGACTTCTTTCATTTTTCTTATTCCTTTGTTCTAGTTTTGGCTATGGTCAGGGGCATGTACCGATCGAATGTTATTGATTCTGGTTAGAGGCTTTGTCGGACTACTATGGGCATAAGCGGTGTCGGTATTGGTGTCAGCCTTGGTATTGGTATTGGCATTGGGATTGGTTTTTGTTGGACATTTAGTTGATTATGGTTATGAACTTAATTAAATGCCTTTGAATTATTATTGTTTTATCTTGTTATATGTTCAAAATTCATCTGACATAGGGTACAAGGCGGTTATGGTTGGGTATTAGAGATGGTCTCCGGTCCTGGCTGGACTTGAGATGCCTGACATAACAAGGCCCTAGTTTAGTTCGTGTCAACAACCACCACCACCATTACCACCAATACCAACACCATCAACATCACCAATACCAACACCATCAATACCAACACCACCAATACCACCACAAATACCGCCACCACCACCACCAGTTCCAAAACCACCAACACCACCAATATCACCACCACCACCACCAACACCAACACTACCAATACTAACACCGCCAATACCAAGACCACTAAGACCAACACCACCACCACCACCATCAATACCACCACCAATACCAATACCACCACCATCACCACCACCTACACCACTAACACTACCAACACCACTTATACCAACACCACTAATACTACCACCAACACCACTAATACCAATACCACCAATACCAATACCGCCAACACCACCACCAACACCACCAATACCAACACCACCAACACCAACACCACTAATACTAATACTAATAATATTAACAATACCAACACCAATACCACTACCAACACCACCAACACCATCACTATAACACAAACACCTTTATTACCAACACTAATAACACCACTACCATCACCACCACCACCAATACTAATACCACTTACCCCACCACAAACACCACTAATACCACAACCACCAATAACACCATCACCACCAATACCACCACCATCACTAATAACACCACCACCACTACCAACACCACCAACACCAATACCAACACTGCCACCAATACCAACACCACAAATACTAATACCAATACCAATAATACGAGCACCATCAACAACAACATCAAAAGACAAAAATAAATAACAAAACCAACAACAAACAAACAAAAAACAAACAACAACAATAGTACCAATAACACCACCAACAACCACCAACATATTACAAACACCATTCAACAATACCACGACAGTCAACTAAACACTGCGATAAAAAATAAGGTTTTCTCGGGTTATTTTTATATTTTTTAGCATTAAAACTCTAAATTGTTAACCCATTCTCGAAGATAGTACAACTAAATATCTTCTTTTTTATCATTAACTAGAAAATCCTAATTTTTTAAAAAATAAATAAATATAAAACTCTTCTCGAACTCTGTTACTTACAAAGAGATAGAAAATGATAGATACAAGCAAGAAGGGAGTAAAAAATAATAACTATATGGTCAAAAATAGGAAGAAAATCAATATATTGTGAATGGTTGAGAAATATGTTGAGTAGTTGTTGTTTATATTATTGAAAGAGAAAGAGAAGAGACAAAACTCGAGATTTGAAATGATGAAATATTTTTTCCACAAAAGGATGATTTGTATGGGTTGATTTATATTTTGAAAAAGAATGACAAGTTTTGAAAATGTTAATTTGGTTCAAATTGATCTTAATTAATTTTTTAAAAGAGATAAATTTTAACTGTTTAATAATAAATTAAACTAAATTTACTAAAATTAGTTTTTCATTTATTAAGTTTAATTGGTACTTTAATAAACTTAATATTAACTTAATAATAATTTAATATGAATCATTTCAACTCAAATTGATGAATTGATTACTTTAGTCAGGACGAATACAACAGTTGATTATGTAATTGTAATGAGATAAGTTGAAATTGTAGTTAAAATTATGAAGTCATCCTTAATTTTAGATAAATCAATTTAGATATTTTAAATAATGGCTTGATATAAATCATTTCAACTCAAATTGATCAATTGACAACTCTAGTCAGGACTAACACAATAGTTGATCATGTAATTGCAATGAGATCAATTAATATTATAGTTAAAATTTTGAACTCATCCTTAATTCTAGATAAATTAATTTATATAATTCAAATAATGGGTTGATATGAATCATTTTAACTCAAATTGATCAATTGATGACTCTGGTTAGGATGAACACAATAGTTGATTATGTAATTGCAATGAGATCAATTGAAATTGTAATTAAACCTATGAACTCATTCTTAATTATAGCTAAATCAATTTAGATATTTCAAATAATGGCTTGATATGAAACATTTCAACTCAAATTAATCAATTGATGACTCTTGTCAGGTCGAACACAATAGTTGATTATATAATCGCAGTGGGATCAATTAAAATTGTAATTGAACATATGAAATCATTCTTAATTCAAGATAAATCAATTTAGATATTTTAAATAATAGCTTAATATGAATCATTTCAACTTAAATTGATCAATTGATGACCCCAGTCAGGACAAATATAATAATTGATCATGTAATTGCAACAACATCAATTAAAATTATAGTTAAACTTATGAACTCATTCTCAATTCTAGAAAAATCAATTTAGATATATAAAGTAATGGCTTGATATGAATCATTTTAACTTAAATTGATAAATTAATGACTCTGTCCAGGACGAATACAATAGTTGATCATGTAATTACAACGACATCAATTAAAATTATTGTTGAACTTATGAAATCATCCTTAGTTCTAGCTAGATCAATTTAGATATTTCAAATAAAAGTGTATCCAAAATAAAAATCCATCACTCATTGTTGAAAAAAAATAGTGATGTGGACTGGAGCTATGCACTTTGCTAGGTAACTGCGACTAGTTAGCATAGACTGAATGATCACCTTCAAAGAAAGGAACAAACCTCAAAGAAAGCATATTTGCGAATACCGAGGGTTAGAAAGATGTAAGTCAAGAATGAAACTTAAACCAAGAACTGCTGAATTAAAATTAAGGGATCAAGCCAAGGTGGCAATTTCTGAAGTCAAACTTGTACCCTAGGCCTTTTGGTTGTGGTTCTAGTCAGGTCAATTGTAGTGGAAATAAAAAGGCATAGAATTTTTGTCCAACTTCAAACCTTTTTATCTTCATTGCCATTGAATTAATTAGAACCACAAATAGATGGCATGGGATGGAAGTTAGACTTTAAAAATTGACGCTTTGGCTTGATCCGTTATTTTAACTTCAACAGTTCTTGGTTTAAGTTTTATTCTTAACTGTACATCTTTTCAACCCTTGGTGCTCGCAAAGCTGCTTCCTTGGAGTTCTATTCTTTTAGGTGATCATTCATGCCATACTAACTAGGCGCAGTTACCAAGCAAACTGTCCAACTCTAGTTCACTTTACCATTTTTCTTTTCAACAACAATTGACAAATTTTAATTGTTTAATACACTTTCATATTTGCAGCTCATTTAGATTATTCATGTTTCAAGTCAATTTCATTGGCCAGATTGGCTAAAAGTTCCTTTCTGCTACCTTGTGTTTCTTCTTTAATAAGGTCTAAGATGATATAGTCTTTAACAACTCCTCTTTTTGGTGCAGGTATTCTTCTATATTATATTTTGTTGTCTAATCGTCTCCCCAAGCAATCCATCCATATAAATTTAGACCAGGGGAATTTCAATTGTTTTTTCATTCTTATTTGCTGCACTAGGAGGCTTCGAAGGCCTTCTTAAACTCCATTGTACCATTAAAACCAGTTCAACCACTATTGAATCTCTATACTACCATCAAATATTAATCTCTTCTCAAAACATGATGCATAAACATAAGCAATACCATCAATAAATTATAATAGGGTATCAATACCACCTTTTTAGACCTTTTAGCCTTATCAGTTCATACCTATAAAACTTAACTATAAAATGCAGGATCTTGTTTGAAGAATCAATGCCTAATCGGTAAAAAATTACATCCATAAAATTATTGTACTTTATGTGTATTATCACGATAACCTGATCAGTAATACATAACTCCTACATATAAAAGTGGATCCATCCATCTACATGCACTTTATTCTTCCTACCCTATCAATGTCAAATAGTGTTTAATCTTTGATTTCTATTGTGAAGTATTTTACAAAACTATGATGGTTAAAAGGGTAACCATCTTCAAAACCTTTCTTCTTAATCTTTTGGGAAGGGTAACAACAATCTCAAAAACTAAAAACCTGATGGAGAGAAACCCTTGCTGCTACTGTATTGAGTTATTCCAATAGATGATCCATCTATTGCAACAAATGAAAACTTTGTTGGACTATATACTCATCAAGAAAAAACAAGTGCTCCGTATGTAATGTACTATGATCGTTGTAATAGTAAACTTGTGTTGTTATTTGTTATGAACTTTGATAATTTTAACTCATTATTGGGATGTAAATGTTATTATTTATTATTTAAAATATGTTTTTATTAACCTGTGCAGCAATAAAACGTGGTAAGGTTCTCAGGTAACAAGAACTAAATACATTAGATTATATAAAATATTTTCAGCAGGTTACCCATCTGTTGTAATAGATGGACATTTGCTGGAAGAACACAATATAGTTCATCAATATGGATTGCGTTCAACTAATATATGTCTAATATGTTGCAACAGATGGGTAATATATTTTAAAAACTCAAAATCCTTGCTAATTGGAGTGTCTTCTTCCAACAGATGTCACATCTGTTATAATAGATCTGCTGGAAGAACACAATATAGTTCTTGCCACTGATTTGTGTTCTTCAAATAAATGAAAAATTTGTTTCAATAGATGGTTTATCTGTTGAAAAAACTAACTAAAAATGGTTATTAATTTAAAAAAATGGTTATTGTAAAGGTAAGAAGTCATGACTTTTTAATTATTTAATAAAGAAACATGGTTCATAAATAAATAATAATAAAATAACTGATAAATACAATTTAAAATTGTAAAAAGAATGGTTATTTAATTTTAATAACTAGTGTTACTATTAAATAACCAAAAAGTCAAGATTTTCACCTTTTTATTTTTTAATTTAAGTGATCCAAAAGTCACCAATTTGAATTAGTTAAGGGATATAATTATTAAAAAAGAGATGATTAGTTGTGACTTTTTGTCTAACACATTCAAAACAGCTGATGAATCAAATTTCTCATCTGTTGTAATTGATCAATCATTTGTTAGAAGAAATCAAAACAACTCTTCTAATAGATGGTCCCTCTGTCTTCCAATAGATAACTCATCTGTTACAGCAGATGGGTCATCTATTACACAAATGTACCATCAATTGCAATAGATGGTTACTTTGTTATGACAGATGGGTTATCTGTTGCGACAGGTAGGTTATATATGAAAACAGATGGACCATCTATTGTAACAACTCAATAAAAATGGTTATTAGTAAAATAAATGATTATTGAAAATAAAAAGGTCATCGATTATTTAATTAAGAAAAATAGTTATTTAATTTTAAGAGCTACTTTATCTGTTTAAAAAAGAATGACCTACTTTGACTTGACACAAAGTTTAAGAAAATAAAGAAGTCTTTTGAATCTTGTGGTCTTAAATTAAAGTTGTGTCAAATGTACCACAGTTCCCTTTAATCTTATGGTCCTAAACATGCCATGTGGAAAGTTGAAATTAAAGTATTGCCTAAAAAGGAAAGGGGCCATTCTTTTTGAAACAGACTAAAAAGGAAAGTAGGTCATTCTTTTTGAAACGGAGGGAGTAATTCATATTAAAGCATTAAAAAGTTATGACTTCTCACAATAATAATAAAAGTCACCAGTTTGATTTAATAAAGGCAAGTAATTAATAAAATAGAGGTGAACAGTCATGAGTTTTTGCCTAACACCTTCAAATTTAATCCTCTATAAATAGGTCCTCCTTACTCGTTCATTCTACTTCAATTTATTTATTTTACGCATATTGTCTTTCATATTGTATCTTCAACCACTTCTCTTCAAAGAGAAGATTCCTTTTTTATTGAGGTAAGTTTTTTTCTTAAAAAAATCTACCAGTTGGTAGTATAAATTGTATTACATTTGGACTATTTTCTTTTCTATAGAGTTTTATGCTTTTTGTTAATGCATGTTTCTAGATATGGCTGATTCAGTTTGGGACATAGTAATTCTGCGCGACACCGTGCAAGAACTTCAAAGGAAGGTTAAAGAACTCTAGTGGTAGTTGGGCGTCGTGAGAGCGAGGATACTTCGTGAGACTCATAGGCTGAGGAAGGACCTGCTGTTGCCGATTAATAATAATAATAATAATAATAATGATAATAATTAGGTTATGTTTTTCTTTTAGCGTATGTTGTTTGTTTTACTTATATCATATCTACCTAAAACCTAATTTATTTTGTTTTATTTCGTGAAAAAGTTTATGTTTGGTCGACTTTGACTTTATTTCTTATCTAATTTTCATTCTGTCTATTTCTTCTTCTTAACATGTCGAGGGTTGGAGATAAGGATTTAGCATTTGGCACAATTTTGAATCCAGTAGCAATTGTAAGAGTTTTGAGTTATTCCAATAGATGGACCATTTATTATAATAAATTGGTTACCTGTTAGAAGAATATAAACCGGTGGCAAGAACTATGTTGTGTTGTTCCAACAGATGGCCTATCTGTTGCAAAAGATTGATCATCTGTTGGATGGGCACTGTACAGTTTGATAATTTATATTGTGTTCTTCCAATAGATCTATTACAACAGATGGTCCATATATTGGAAGAATACACTCCAGTTAAAAATAATAACATTTACATTCACAAAAATGAGTTAAAAATGTCAAAGTCTATAACAAACAACAACAACACAAGTTTTACCATTACAATGATCATGGTGGATTACGATCCGGGCATGTAGTTCTTTTGTGGCCAACATTCTTAATACGGAGTACTTGTTTTTTTGATGGAAATGATTCTCCAACTCCACACCACCTCTTATATCACCTTCTTTTCAGTTTGATAGTGCTTGGGTCAATATATGGAAGAGGTATTAATCTCTCCAAAATATCTACAGGAATAACCCAAGATTCTTCAGGAGGCTTCAGATTAATATTCTCACTATATTCTATTATATATATTTCCACCGAATTATATGGAGATAACTACTCATAAATCTGAACTCTATATTATGCACCATATTGGGCTTAAAGTGCTGTATAGCATGTGGACAGGGTATTTTGTCCAAGTCAAAAACTCTATATGTACAATATCTTGTTTGAAGATTGAGCATGGAAACATCACCATGACTATCAATGCTGAACTTGTAATCTGCTATTTGATGAGCAAATGACCTATTCCCCAAATTGATATCCGTTGATATTTATTTTTATGCTTCTAGAGAAAATTTGTTTCTTGAGTTCGTGAACTGCATATGCCTTTCATGAAATAATTTGGCGTACTTCTTGTTAATTTAATCAAATAGCGCCACGATGGGAAATTCTCTTTCAACGTCAAATAATGAATTTGCTAATTCAGCTATGTTTGACGTCATAATATTATACCTATACAAAAATATCACTTAGTATGGCATCATACAGTATTACAAACTTGTGACTCAAATAAGACATTAAATTTATAATAACGTACCAATTTATCGGACAAAATGCTCGAATCCATCTCTTAAAACTGACACATTTGAGAAGTTGTGCTGCCTTGGCTGACATATCCCTCGTTTGATTGAAATGGTCAGAAAACTCATCTATAACATATGCTTTAGCTGTTCTATAAAAAATACACGACCCTTTCGTTGTGAAAGTAGTTTCAAATATTTTCTCCAAGTGCCTCATGCAAAAATCAAAGTAAACTGAAGTATAGCTTCGACATAGCTTCACATTTGTTAAAAAAATATCCATATGAGGCATCACTTTCCTTGTCCACTACAGAAAAATGATAGGAAAGATGTGCTTTTTGCATCTTATGCCACCACCGATGGCATAAATCCTCCATACTTGCTCCTCAAGAAAGTTTCATCGATGGATATGACTTTTATCAATTTTTTAAAACCATGAATCCAAGCACCATAAGATACAATTTTATTTTCATCAACATGCAACACCATCTTACTTTCTATATTTGTAGACTCAAACATGTAATGGTAGGCATCGAAGTTTGCATACCCGTGCTCATGTGTCTCCCTAACCAAGTTCTTGGAAATCCCCATGGATATATTTATGTTTCAATAATAGACTATAATACCAAATTCTATAAGAATTTGATTGGCCATATAACTTGTAGAAGGGCCTTTGCCATTGGGGAATCTATTTTGGAAATATTGACCAAGGACCTTTGTTGTGGCGTGAGGATTATGGGTCATAATATGCTCCGAACCACATGTGTGATTATTTTCATAAACATTAATGACAAATATGTCAGAACTTAAGTATTTCATAGCCATTAACCACCACTTGCAGTTTGGATTAGCACATATAAAAGAAAAGACTTTGGTCGAACTAATCACCTTCTTTAGTCTGAAATCTTTTTTAAAGCAAGCAATAAATAATGAAGTATATAGTTCTATCTTATTATTGAGTGACATTATCTTTAAAAAAACAATCTCGTCATCTTGATGATTTCCTGACTGTATTGATTGAGAAAAACTGCGCACCGTATTACTCGCAACAACAGACGTAGGTGTTTGATAATCATCTGGAATATTCATGTCCAGATCATACAACTTATCATCAAACATTTCTTGTTATTGTTACTCTTCTACATTCTTGTTCTCATTCTCTCTTAGTTTTTTAACCATGTACACCTTTTCCACTGGCCTAGCTGAATCACTCAGATAATCACGTAACCAAACCTGATCGATTATCTTGAAAGGTAGTACCCTCTGATTTTCAAAGGCGCTGTGCATGTAGCTGAGGACGAGTTCTTCCAATTGATAATTTAGACCATAATAGATGATGATTAAGCTAACAAAATAATCATACGAAACATCGCTTTGGACTGTCATAGCTATCGTCTCTAGTATTTCACCCACCTTCCACTGCCATACATATCGATTTCTCTTTTTTATCTATTCATTATGACAATCCACCCCTATTGTTACTGATCCCTCCATTAGTGGAACTAAATAAAGATATTTGTCAGAAATGTTAATAATGACATGATCACAAAATTAATAGTGATTTTATAGTACTATAACATGAACCCTAACAGATGAGTAATCTGTCGCAACAAGTGAATAATATATTGTAATAGGTCAGTGATCTATTGTAACAGATAACTCACCTATTGGGATTCATGTTACGGTACTATAGAACCTGAAGTTGATTCCACTAAATGAGTCATCTATTGGAATAAGTGAATTATCTATTGCAACAGATTATCCATGTGTTGCAATAGATAACGCACCTATTTGGATAGATATTACAGTACTAAAGAACCTTTGAAGCTAATTCCAATATATGAGTGATATGTTGCAATAGATAACTAACCTGTTGCAATATATGACTCACCCATTACAATAAATGACTCATGTTCTATAGCACTATAAAATGAATACCAATAGGTAAATCATCAGTTACAATAGATAACTCACATGTTGCAATAGATGACACACCTTTTGGAATCAACTTTAGGTTCTGTTGCAGTAGATGAGTAATCTATTTCAACAGATGACTCATCTATTGCAACATATAACTCATCTATTACAATAGATTACCCATCTGTTCGATTCATGTCATAACACTATAGAACCATAAACATGAATCTAACATATGTGTCTTTCGTTGCAACAGATGACTCATCTATTGAAACAGATGACTCCTAGATTGGATATATGTTTGGGTTCTATCCATTGTTGAAAAATAGTAGTAGTAGTGTACTTAGATGACAAATTCAACTAAAAATCATAATTTTACTTACCAAGTCACCTATGAAGTAATGCCAAAGTGATGTGCGAAACAAAATTTGACCTTAAAAATTAGCCAAGTAGCAGTAGTAGCGGTAACAACAAAACAATGGTCAACAACAAGAAGATGATGATGATGAAAATAAAGAAGAAGATGATGATGATAAAGAAGAAGATGATGAATAAAGCAGCAGGAACAACAAAAATTATGAAGAGTGAGAAAACAACAACAAATGAGAAGAGAGAAACATACATTTTTCCCTCTGTGTCTAGTCATATTAGGTTTTACATATGGATAAAAGTATAAATTAAAAAACTTATGGTCTATTCTCAAACTTTCCTAACTCTTTTAATCCATAATAAAGTAATTGTCACCTACATTCAATTATTAAAACTTAAGTTACCTACACCTCATTTTAAAACTCTTTTGTCACTTTTAACAAAATTGCCCTTGTATCTTATAGTTCGCACTTGTATTTGTATGTTATAATTCACACTTGTATTTGCATTATATAGTTTGCACTATCATTTATATTTTATAGAATTTGCTCTTATATTCTAAAAATTATTTTGTATTTGTATTTTATTATTAACTGCATATTGTATTTGTATTCTATGATTTATTTTATTTTATTTTTATTTTATTTTCGTGTATATACTTGTATGTTTAAAGAACAATATGTATTTATATTTTTATATTGATGACATATTTATTTGTATTTGTAATTTTATTTATCGGTGTTTGAATTTGTAGATGATTTAATCATTTGTATTTTTAAATAAGTGAAAAAATTATTATTTTTCTTTATATGAAAACTTGAGTTTATTTTCATTTATATGAATTGTATTTTATTGATACAAATTAAATAATACAAATGATACATTATACAAATACAAATGTTATATTTGTATCAAATGATACATGTTTATACAACTTGAACCATACATATACAAATAGTATATATTATATATATACAAATACAAATAATAAATTTGACATACAAATACTAACGCTATATTTGTATTAAATGAGACATTGCATGTTTGTATATTTTAGATTCAAGCAAATACAATTAATACATATACTTATTTGTATACAAATACAAATGATAAATTGTACATATTCATGGCTAAACTATTCAAATACAAATAATAAATTTATTTAAAATATATAGTTTGATATAAATAAATATAAAATATAAAAAAACATATGAATACAAAATACAAAAACAAAAACAAAAATTAGAAAAACATTTTTTCTAATCATTCGAACATATTTTGAGTTTTGAAACTCAATAAAAAAAAGCTTCTTGTTTTTAGAAATATAATATTCAATGTATTGGGTAAATGTGATTTAAGAAAGATGAAATTCTTTTGACATTTTGAACTCGAATTATTGCCTAAAAATAGGGTAATTATCTGTATTTATATATGTATTTAATGTTGTCATGCACATCAAATACATATACATGTTGCTATTTAGGGTAATTAGCAAAAGATTGTCATCTGTCTTTCAATTAATGGGTCTAGTTTATTATTTTTGAACTTTTTCTTTGGAGGGGGGAGGTGGGAGAAGGGAGGTTGGGTGGAGGTGGGTGATTTTGAGAATTGTAGAAGACTTGTTTTCCCCTACTTTTATTAAGGGTCAGTTTGGAAAATCACCTTGAAAATTGGGTTCATGTAATTGGGTGTAATTACATAATTTGGTATGTTTGGTTGGCCAGGTAATTCTTTGGTCAACAGTTAATTCGGTGTAATTGGAAGGAGTTATTAGACTCTCCAATTCATAGGGGAGAGCTGTGAGTATGGGGTAATTACATGATGTACTTAGTAGCTGATTACTTTTTAATTTCGTCCTTTTTTATTTCTATTCTTGTTTTTCATTTTAATTTATTTTTTATTTTTATTATTTTAATACTTTTAAAAATATATTTCTATTTTATGTTATTTATATTTTATTTTCTTCTCATTTCTCAATTTTTACTTCTTGGGATTTCATGCAATTGTTCATATTATCTATTTTTTTTATGTTTATTTGTTTTCATTTAGCATCATTTTGTTAGTATTCTAACTTTAAAATTAAAGTAGAATTCATTGTTGTACAAGATTCTAGAGTTACATTTTTCTTTATCTTTTGAATCATTATATATATATATATATATATATATATATATATATATATATATATATATATATATATATATATATATATATATATATATATATATATATATATATATATATATATATATATATATATATATATTAATTATTGAAATTTGGCATAATAGTATTGGTCAATTTTTTTGTTTTGTATATTGAACTTATGTTATATTTTCAATTTCAGTTTATTTGTTTTACTAGTATTGACTTGATATTTCTCATTGCAAGTCATTCATCTTTTAGTTAGAATTGATAAATTGTCTCCTTGTGAAATATTTTAATAATTATATGACATTATAATTATACTATTAATTATTTTTTTGTCAAGCAAGCATTTCTTGATGTTTTTAAAAATCATGTAATTTTAGTTTTTATGATTAATTTAATTAAAATATGCTAATTTAAAAAATATAAATTAATTATTTTTATAATATTAGTTAAGAATATATATTTATAAATTACTATATTTTCAAGTGAATATATATATATATAATATTTAATTTAATATCATTATTATAAGACATTATTTGTATAATATAAAAATTTAGTTTTTGGTAATTAATTTTTTTTTTTTAAAATTTTAATATATACATGTAATTACATTGTGGTAAACAAATCACTGTAATTATTAAGCTGCTAATTACTACCTTAATAATTATACCAATTTCATTACCGGGTGGCTGTCCAAACAAACCCTAAGGAAGTCATTTTCTTTAGTTCCCAAAAAAACTTAAAATCTAATCTAGTAATAGACAAAATCAAAAAGCTTCCATATTTATTTTTACATGAAAAGACAAAAAATAATATAAACAATAGAATAGAAATGTCATTCTAATCTTAATTGTTACTAGAATGGTAAATATAATTGTTAAATGATGAGTTAAGTTGGACGAGTTGGACTATAACTCATTGTTTAACTCACTTGACCCAACCCCTCTTAACCTATTTATATTTGTTGAAAGGACATAAGCTAGTCTTTTTCAGAAATATTGGCCAATGTTTGGGTCAATGGACAAAAGATAACCCATCGTCCCTTTTTAATCCTACTTTTTAGTCGTCGGTGCAAAATGCCCAAAATAAGGCCATTTAATGGTAATAACAGTCGTACAAGGCATACTTTCCTTTTTTAATCTCTTTTCCAAAATTCTCTCTCTATCAATCAACTTCCTAAACTCGATCCTAATGCAAAATTGTTCGTACCTTTTTGGTGCACTGTACTCTGCGTGAATTCCTTTAATTGAATTTGAAAGCTATAAAGGAGAAAAGAAAAATGAGGTTTAGATTAAAGTTAGTCGGTGAAAGTGTCAAATTTGACCTAAATTTTGTTACTATTATTGATGATAATTTCACCGAATCATCCACAGCTGGACACCTTTGTGCTAATTCTTTATATACAAGAGGACATATGTAGGAGGATCTCATCTAACTTATGAGGAGCAGACTCAATCAAGGGCCACTTTTTTTATTGCCCCCGTGCAGTTCAACCTGTCTTCACTGATCCTTCTCTAGCTGGTGACACTCGTACTCTGTTACCTTAGGGAGATATTTCTAATAATGATTTTTTCTAGTCCATTCATTAGTTGACCCAATTGGTGATATCTCAATCATATCAGGAGGGTTCTTCTAGTATTGCTGCGAGTTTATCTGAGGCCACTAGAGTTGGACATTTTATGAGTTTGATCCCTCTAGCTTTCACTGGCAATAGGGTTGAGGAGTATCCTTAAGGTTTTATTGATGAGATGGAGAAGATCTTTAATGTTATGCATGCTACTGATGTAGAGGGTGTGGAACTCGCTGCTTATTAGTTGAAGGATATAGTGTATCAATGGTATGAAGACTGGGATTAGTCAAGGGATGATGATGCATAAGTGGCATTATGGGATGACTTTTCTAGTGCCTTTTTGGATTACTTCTTTCCACTGGAGTTGAGAGAGGTAAAAGATGAGGAGTTCATTAATTTAAAACATGAAAAAAATAACTCTGAAGGAGTATGCCTTGAAGTTTTATTAACTTTTACATTATGCTTCAAAGTTTGTGTCCAGCATTAGGGCTAGAATAAGAAAGTCTGCTTATGGGTTGTCCCATAATTTGATTTTGGATAGCAAGGCTACCTTGTTGAATAAGGATATGGATATTTCTAGACTTGTGGTGTATATGCAAAAAGTTGAAGAGGAAAAAAAGAAGTAAGAAGAGATAGAGAGAGGTATAGTAGGAGATTTTTATATTTAAATCAGAGTGAAGGTCAGCAGTAGGGTGATATAGATGGTGGAAAATGGCCTAAGAATAACTAGGGCAATTTGGGTTCTTATTCAAAGGACAATGCTCGTTATCCTAAGGCATCCAGTGATTGTCGCGTTTAGATAAACCATGGGTTTAAGGTAAAAGCTGCCCAGTCTCTGGCCAGTAGGGCCTAGTCAGCTCTATCATATCTGTCTTCTAGATTTTATGGACAGTTACACTGCAATTTTTATGATGAGGAGAGGAATTAGTGTTATAGGTGTGTCCAACCTAGCCACATTAAGGGGAACTATCCTTCAGGCGACGTTTCTACAGGGTCTAATAAGGTCTCGATTATTGCTTTCTCGGCTCTTGCACCAAGGGGTGCTACTTCTATCTCCATCACTGGTCAGAATCATCTATATGCTCTTGCCGCCCATTAGGATTTTGAGGCCTCTCCTAATATTGTTAGTGGTACGCTAAAACTCTTCTCGAGATGT
The DNA here is from genome assembly GCA_030864225.1 of Capsicum baccatum var. pendulum. Taxonomy (NCBI): domain Eukaryota; kingdom Viridiplantae; phylum Streptophyta; class Magnoliopsida; order Solanales; family Solanaceae; genus Capsicum; species Capsicum baccatum. The sequence continues at coordinate 71,208,517 of CM061560.1, forward strand.
ATATTGTCTACATGCCCTAGATTGTACTTTTTCTTATGTGATACCATTTGTGGCAGTGAATTTTGGTTTTGGTCTTGAGTGTATTTTGGACCTCTTTTCTGTTTCTACCCTATGGGTGACTTGGTGGTTTCTAGAAGGGTCTATAGGGGTTGTGTGGTATCTTTTGGTCGTAGCAAAACTTTGGCGGATTTGATTGAATTAGACATGCTAGATTTTGGGGTCATCTTAGGGATGTATTGGTTGCATTTTTTTTATGTCTCTTTCGACTGTCGGACTCGTAAGGTTATTTTCAAATTCCCTAATGAGACAGAGAGTTCTCTAGTGCCTAAGGGAAGGTTCATATCATATCTCAGAGCCTGAAAATTGATTTCCAAGGGGTGTTTTTATCATTTGGTGCAGGTTAAGGATTCTAACTTGGAGGGCCCTTCCTTATAATTTTTTCCCGTGGTTAGTGAATTTCCTAAGGTTTCCCTGGTGATCTTTTGGGCATCCCTCCCAATAGGGAAATTGAGTTTGGGATTAATCTTCTTTCGAACACTCGTCCTCTCCCTATCCCTCCTTATAGAATGACTCCAGTTGAGTTGAAGGAAATTAAGAAGCAGTTGAAAGATCTTTATTACAAGGGTTTTATCTGCCCTAGTGTGTCTCTGTAGGGTGCCCTCATTTTTTTTGTACATAAGAAGGATGGTTCTCGTTAGATGTGTATTGATTACCGCCAGTTGAACAAGGCAACGGTGAAGAAAAGTACCCTCTTCCTAGGGTCGATGATCTATTTAACCAACTTCAGGTGCTAAGTATTTCTCAAAGATTGTTCTTCTGTTGGGTTATCATTAGTTAAATATTAGAGAGGAGGATATCACTAAGACTATCTTCCATACCCGATATAGACATTTTTAGTTCTTGGTCATGTCTTTTTGGGTTGACCAATGACCCAATGACATTTATGGACCTCATGAATCGAGTATTTCTTTAGTTTTTTGGAATCATTCATGATTGTGTTTATAGATGATATTTTTGTATATTTGAAGTGTGAAGTGGATCATGCCCTCTGTATTTTGTCGTAGACCCTAAACAATCAGCGTTTGTATGCTAAGTTTTTGAAGTGTAAATTTTGGTTTAATGCTGTTACTTTTCATACTCATGTTGTTTCTAGTGAAGGGATCATCATGGATCCACAAAAAGTTATGATGGTTAAGAAGTGGCCTAGACCCATAACTCCAACCAATATTCAGAGCTTCTTGGATTTAGCTGGTTATTAAAGGAGGTTTATAGTAAGTTTCTCATCAATTGCTGCACCTTTGGCTAAGTTGAACATGTCAAAGAACTTCTTGAAGAATGCATATTCATTTTGTTTTCTCAACCTCTGTGGAAATGTTGGTGGTGGTCTCTCCTTTTCAACAACTTTTATTTTCAGGTACTCAGACTTTCCCGAATAATCAGCAGCTTTGTCTGCAATTGGTTGAGGAATCAACTCTACATCTACCTCCTTATTTGTCTTTAGAGGTATGTCAATAAACTCTTTACCACCCCTCAATGTGATTGCTATTTCTTGTTTAGGAGGTTTATTATCACTTGGAAAACCACCTTGAGGCCTAGTATTTTGTTCCTATTTCAATTGCCCAACTGAATCTCTGACTGCTTCTGAAGTACTTGCTGATTTTTTAGTTCAACAACCATCTTTTCTTGGGTGGCCATGATCTTCTTTAACATTTTCTCTATGTTACTCGCCCGTGTATTTTGCTGATACTGATATTGATGATTATTGTTCCACGAATAATTTGGTGCCTAAGTCTGCCACTTTTGGTTGTAGGCATTACCATAATTTGGCCTTTGAGCATTGCCCACAAAATTAAATGACTCAAGATTTGCACCACACATATCAATAGAGTGGCCACTATTTCCACAAACCTCACACCTTGATGGAGTCTGCTACACTACATTCTCCTGGGCCTGAGACTGCTGCACACCCAACTTGCTAAGTTGTATTATTATTTGGTTCTGCAGAGCTGATAGTTGGGGGGCTAAGGTTGTAATATTTTCAACTTCAATCATGCCTACAACCTTTTTCATTAAGCTTTTTGAGGCATCACCATGCCAATCCGAATTTCCTGCTGTAATCCAATTCAACAAGGTGTATAGCTCATCATATGTCTTTTTCAATGCTTGACCACCTACAACTGAATCTAGCAAAATTTTTGTGTTATGGTCAAGTTCCTCAACAAAGGTGTGAGCTAGTACCTCATTGGACTACAAATGATATGGACAGTCCCAAAGAAGAGCTTTGATCCTCTCCTAAGCATGATATAGGTTCTCACCTTACCTCTACTTGAAGCTCAAAATCTCAAAAACAACAACAACAACAAACCCAGTGTATTCCCACATAGTGAGTTCTGGGAAGGGTAAGATGTACGCAGTCCATACCTCTACTTCTAAAGAAGTAGAAAGGCTATTTCCGATAGACCCCCAGCTCGAGACACGAAAAACTAAACAAATTCACTGCAAAATTTTATAGTCTTGCCAGATGGAAAGAAAGAGATGAGGAACATCCAAACTAAGTTATCACAAGTTGTGATTGAACCTGCCGGCTCAGCCTTCAACCACTTCTTTGCTTTCCCCAATAGTGAAAATGGGAAGAGTGTCAGCCTTACATAATCAGTTGACACACTCGTAGGGATGGATGTGTCACTGATCTCCAAAAATTTCTGCAAATGGACTTGTAGAGTTTTATGTTAAAGCTCGGTATACAGTCCATTGCTACATAAAAACTCTATTTTAGTTCAAATCTACCTCCTGGAGCTAGTTTTTGAATGGCAAAGGTCACATTAGTTTCAAATGGGATTGCCACTTCGTGAATTGACCTACAGGCTGATGGATCCTCAGCCATGGGAGCAGGAATATCTTGTTCTTAATTGATTTGTGGGATGCAGTAGAGAAGGACTTCTTCTCTCCTCCTTTAGTGAAAGCGTTGTTTGGGCTCTAGGTATGGTTCAACCAACTCCCTATCCCTTGAAAGGCTTACTAGTCTATTAACATGTGCCTACAAATTCAAAACCAATACCAAGTAAAAAGCACAAAAGAAATCCAAAAAGTAAAACTAAAACTAAAGCAGTTGAAAAATTACAAGTTCCGGGAAACAATGCCAAAAATTATTGTGCCTAAGCACACACGCAATGAATGGTCCCACCAAGTAGTAAGGTGTCCTTTTATAAGGCAAGTATCGAGCCCTCAAGGACTTGTGTTAACAACTGTCTAATTCAAGTTTAACTATTGAGATTAAATTGGTGCAAAGGTAATCAAAAGAGTTTGAGCATTATAAACTAAAAGTAAAGTAAATAAAGCAGAAAAGTAAAGGTTCTTGGATAATAAATTGGAGGAACCCATGGTTAAGGCATTGTGAACACTCATACTATGTTATAGAACATCATTGGTTAGGTTAATTATCTTGGTTTTTGATTCACGGGGTTAATATTATGACTATGATCTCCTAAGCCTCTAATCACCTATTTAACTTAGAACCACAACTACATCATTGAGTGAGGATGTGGCAACTAAGTTTAATGCATTTATATTTCATCCCGTAAGTGAAACAAATAGTACACTTAGGTATATTACTATCCTAAATATAAATTATAACTTCATTCTGTAGGAGATTACAATCATATTCTATTTACCCCATGTTCTATCCTCTTGTTCCTCCTCCTGGGCTCACAAGATGACAAAAGATGTATTCTAAGTGTTAATAATCCTTAAAATAGAAATAAAAAGTATAAATAACAACCAAATATGATAAATAATCAAAATCAAATCAATTCATAGCAATAGTACTCATTTTCCTTGCCTTAACCCCGAAAAAGGGAGTTTAGCCGCTCGTGGACATAACCGTAATTAAAATGATTAAATACATGATAAAATCCATAAAAAAACCAAATTAATGGATTAAAAACCATAATTTAAGTGTTATTCATCCTCCCTCAATGTTTCAAGGTCGTCTAAGTTGTGTAGCATAATGTTTAAGGGTCTTATTTATTGGAGGACACAAGCTGCCAATTTTGACATAGCAGCATGCCATGCCCATATCGAGGTTCCTAGGGCACATGGAATTCCATAATCACGTTGAAACACTGTAATTGTTAATTTATGATGCTCCCAAGGGCTTATCACAGACCTAACGTGGTGGCTATGGTCCGTGGCACACCAATGACTTAAAAACATCCATTTTTGTCAAATCTTGTCCCGTGCTTTTGTCCATCCATTCAAAGCTTTGCGGTGATGTTTGTACTTGACTTACTGATTTAGTATCATACATATATCATAATTATCAACTCAGCTAGAATTTTATAGCATCAAACAGAACGGATTATAGGTTAAAATAACACACATTCTAAGACGATGAACTAGAATCTTCAGCTAAGAATACTAGTTTTGTCCTTTTGATCTTTAACTTATTGTTTTGTCTCTTGGATTGTTTAAATTGAACATTAAATACTATAAAAAATTTATTCCACTCATAATTACACAATCATACCCTTACAATCTCATTACAAACACTAGAATCTATCGAGTTTAACTAGAATAACACATACCTCAAGCTAGTAACACTAGTTTTCTCGTCTAGAATCTAAGTAACCAAATTAATTCCAAACTTATCTGAAACACAACTTATGATTTATAATCAAGTATTTTAAAATTTATACTCTCAATTATATCATTAATCACTCATTAAGAACACAAAAAGTCCTCAAAACAAGTCTAAGCAATCAAAGATAATGACACTTAGGTGCATAAATCAACCTAAGATCAGTGGAGAGTTCGAGGATTGAGGCATTTTCTTCACATTCATGCATAAGTAAGGTTTCTATCTGAGTTGGTGCTTATAATGATTATTGATTTACAGGGTCTGTAATATAACTTAGAAAATGGCCATCCTTTAATTTATCTTCCCAAATTAATCTCACAACTAAATCGCTGAGCGGGAGTGTGAGTTTTTAATTTTGATGCATTAAGCTATCTTATCGCTTCATTAACCAAGTGGTATGTTTAGGTATATATCTATCCTAAACAAAAATCATCCACTAATGATTAATATTTAGGATTAGAGACACGATCCATACTCCTTGCATTCTTTCATTCTGTCCCTCCACTCCTATGGTCAATTCATTTTGGGACTTATATTTATCCTAAAGTTCATGATGCTTTAGAATAGTAAACAAAAATTGTAAGAATAACCACATACTTGATAAATATATAAACCAACAACCAAACCATAATTACACATTCATCTTTGTATCCTCAACCCTAGAATGATGGTGTTCAACCATTTATATTTTTACAAAAAAATTACACTAATGGAATTCATAAGTAAAAACTACAAAAGAAATAACATAAAGAAGAAAAGACCTATTTGGATCCTTCCTCGTCTATTTTCTCTCTCCCAAGTCATTCCAAAGTTTTTATAATAGAAACCAAGTGTGATTTTTCTAATAGGATGAAAAAATTCACTCAAAACTATCTCAACGCGCCACACCCTTATCGCGGAGGATAGAGAGCATGGCACTCTCTTATGCTTTAAGTTCCAAATTTTCATTAAGGTGTTGGCTCTTCCCTTAGCTTCATGTCTCATGCATTGTATAGGACTTTCCAACTCTTTTTAATCTCTTCATGCATACCAATATTGCTCCTTAAACTTCTAATGGCCTCCTTAAACATCATATAACAGGCATTAGTTCATACGACACAATAGAACTCATCAAAGTACACTAGGACAAGCATAGCTCAAGCTAGCACCACTAGTTTTATCGTCTAGGCTCTATTTGATCATTTTGATTCTTAACTTATTTTAAAATCACCTAAAACACTATAAACATGTCAATCAACACATAAATACACAATCACACCCTTAAAATTTCATTAATAACATAAAGAAGTCTTCAAAACTAGGCTAAACGTGCATAAATAATGACACTTAGGTGTATAAATTCACCTAAGATCACCACCCTACACTTAAATCCTTGTTCGTCCTCGAATAACTCTTTACATTAAGCATCATACAAGAAAGACTCTAATATTACTAATACAACCAAGGCACTAAATCTAGAACTACAATGACTTCATGAATAGTATGTTCAACAACAAGCATGTCACATTCCAATTGAAAACATATGAACACTACCTCAAAACTTCCTAACCTCAAGAACTTGACTCTAGTATTTTGTCAAACTCATGCATATTACTTAGTAAAGAGATCATAAAATTCACCTAACTATCACCAAATATGCGCTCTCACTATAAGAGAGTCACCCATATCCATTCACTATTATGCAATTTATCACAATAATGGGTGTAAGAATCAAATTTCACTCACTCTCACAAAGAATTAACATGTCACATTAGATGAACTATAATCTTTACCTTAGTATAGTACTCCACTAATTCAGAATATCAAGGCTCAAGATCAAGTAGAACTTTAAGGGTTGTAATGTAGGCTAAGAGATGGATAAAACTATTTTGGTCAGTAATAGTGACTATCTTCCCTATGCACTTTAATACACTACACTTTATATTTGGCTCCTCCTTAACCAAATAATTTTTTCACCACTTTAATCTTTCCCCTTTTGTTTTGTTTTGCCCCATCTCTTTAAGTTAGTTCATGCATATTAAGTAGGGAGTAGTTGCTATCAATACATAATTCACTTTTAATTAATTTTTATTTTTCTTATATTCCTCCCACCCATAACAGAAAAATATTTTTAGCACACCAATAGCCATTTTCTTAAGCACCTTACTTTCACCTTTTTCTTCAATTTTACACTTCTTAACATCTCAATATTTCAACTAAAGCTCTTAGGAGTTTTGGCTCAAATTAAGGTCAGTAAAAATAAAGGGAATAGGCTACACATGAGGCTATCAAATAATAGGCTAAAGGCTCAATGTGGCTAACTAAGATCATGCAGAAAGGATAGATAAAGGAAGTATTAGACATGGATATCAAATAAATGCCTATATCATCTCCTAAATCCAAAATTCTTTATTTCTCTTTGAATACATATGAGACAAGTTCTAAAAATCAATATGCAATAAGAAATATAATTAAAACCTCACTCACATATGCACATGCTCAAATCAAGTAGGTTATCTATAGGCTCTCAACGAAGCAATAACAAAACTTTATAATTAAGACAACATTGCACAAGAGTCATATAAATAAGCTTAGGTGTCTCAAAAATAGTCATTTAACACATTCAAAATGCTTTCACATTCAACACTAACTTGCATCGTGTAACCATACATAAAACTTAGAAAGAACATCTTATTTATTACTAATAGAAAGAATTTTAAAATTACTCCTAAAATTCAAAAAAGGATACTGGTTCAAATGACCCTCTTTTGAAGAAAAATCTAAAAGAAAAACCTAGGGGTGGTTGAAGTGTGCTTCTACTAAATAGACACAAAAAAAATTGAAAATAAACACGGATGAAATATTTTAGTAAATTTTTATACTTAATCAAAAACTAGAAAACAAATAACCAAAAATAGAAATCCTATAGCAACACTTCACCTAAAACAATTAAAATATTTCCACCCCACACTTAGAATCACACTTTGTCCCTAAAGTATAAATCAAAAGTAAGGATAGAAATACTTCCTTAAGCCATCATGATAATCACAGAAGTCCAAAGCACCCCACACTCAGTTTTTTGCATGCTCCTTAGCTAAGATATGCAGTACTTAGACTTCTCTTTAACCTTTTGAGATAATAAAAAAACAAAACCAAGGTGAACTAAAGAAAAACTAGGAAAAATTAAGAACAAATACCTTAACTTGGGTTGCCTCCCAAGCAGCGCCTGATCTATCATTGTGGCAAGACTTACATCATAACTCTTAACTGTAGTCTATCATTCCTTTCCTCCTACTCGAATCCTATTTTCTTACTCTTTTCTTACCTTTTGAATAGTTACTCTCAAGGTTTGTAGTTCTTACTATACTTACTTTTTTAGGCTTCTCTTCACGTTTCTCAATTTTGGGCTTAATTGGTAATTTGGGAAACTCTATGAGAGAGTCTAAAGAGGACATTTGATGTTTGCACTCCTGTACCCCACACTTATATTTTTCCATCCTTGTGATCATGCATAAGTTTTTGTAATGTGAGGGTGTATTGAGTGCTTTGTACACTTTGAAGACCACATCTTCACCATTTAATCTCATTTTAGAGTATCTTGTCTTACATCTATCAGTGCTCCTCGAGTTGCAAAGAATGAACATCCCGGTATGATTGGTGCCCTATCATTTATATCATGATCAAGAATAATAAAGTCAGTAGGAATAATGAACTCACCAACCTTAATGAGAACAACCTCTATGATTTCTTTAGGAACCACTCTTCTTCTGTTCGCAATTTGGAGCACTACTGAACATGGCCTTATTTTTTCCAAACCAAGATATTAAATACTGATAAGGGCATCAAATTTATGCTCACTCTAAAATCACTCAAAACATGGACCATATCACTTTCACCAATTTGTATAGGGAGGGTGAAACTCCCAAAGTCCTTGAGCTTTATGAGCATCTCGCCCATGACTATAGAACTGCACTACTTCATCTTGTTGGTCACCAAATCCTTTAATTACTTAGTGTACTTAGGCATTCCCCTCCAAATTCATCTTGTTGGTCACCAAATACTTTAAGTACTTAGTATACTTAGGAAATCACCTCAAAACATTGAACAAAGAAAGGTTAATGTGAAGTTCTCCCAATATGTTAAAGAACTTCTTAAATCATACATCCTCTAGAGGCTATTTAATCCTCTAAGGGAATAGTGGTGGTGGTATCTCTAGTTTATTCTCATCTATCTTTGCTTTTGGGTGCTCAAACATTCTCAAATTTTCAACTTCTTTGGCTGCCACTTACTTCTCATCATATTTATATGTGACCAACTCTGTATGTACCTCATGATTTTTCTTTAGAGGTTTGTCAATCAGCTCTCTAACACTCCTCAAGGTTATTGCCATCACTTACTTTAGATTTTTTGTATCACTAGGTAAACCTCCTTGAGGTCTTGTGTTCTGGTCTTGAGCTAATTGCTCCAAACATGTCTCCAAATTCTTATAAGACAGTTGAAGATTTTTGATAGACACAACCATTTGTTCTTGGTTGGTCAGGTTCTTTTTGAAGTATCCTCTATTTAATAGCCTGAGTATTATTCTAAAAGCCTTGCTACTACTGAAATTACTGAGTTAGAGCCTAATTATTGCCTTGTGAATAATTGGGTTGACTCTGACAGTAGTGGTTGTAGGCATTATCATAGTTTTGATTTCCCTTTTGTTCATTGCCCATAAAATTTACTGATTCTAGATTTACTCCACATAAGTATGCTGAGTTACCACTACTCCTCAAATTTCACATGGAGTTTGAGCATGCTGAATTGCATTAACTTGGGCTTGAGGTTGATTCACACTTAACTTGCAGAACTACGTCATTATTTGGTTTTGAAAGGATGCCAACTGAGCAGCCAAAGCTATGACACTATCCACCTTAATCATACATTCAGGCTTCTTCATTAGACTTCTGAAAAAATCACCCTGCTATTCATGATTACTTTGTGTAATTAGATTCATAAAATTATGTAGCTCATTGTAAATTCTTTCCAAATCATAACCACTTACAGCTAAATCTAGCGATATTTTTATGTTATGGTCAATAGATTCAAAAAAGGTATAAGCTAATACTCGTTTGTCTATTGGTGATGCGGACAACCTCTGAGAAGAGACTTGAATCTCTCATATACATGATAGAGATTCTCATATGGCTTTTGTTTGAAACTCAAAATCTCACTCTTCAACCTCATAGTTTTCCTAGATAGAAACAATCAGATGAGGAACTTTTTTGCCAAGTTGTCCCAAGTTATGATGGATTTTGAAGGTTCTGCCTTTAACTATTTCTTTTCTTCCCCCAATAGTGAGAGAGGGAAGAGTGTGAGCCTCATATAATCTATGGGGACTCTAATGGGAATAAAAGTGTCACTAATCTCCAAGAAATTCTATAGGTGGACCTATGGATCTTTATGTAACAAGCCTCTAAACTTCCTACTACTGTGCAATAATTGCACCAAGTTTTTCTTTAGCTCAAATATACCTTATGGTTTTAATCTGCATACAGCATAGATAACATTAGTTGTGAGTGAGATTGCCTCATAGAGCACTATCCTACAGATTGGTTCTTCTTCAGCCATGACTACTGGAATGGCTTTGCCTTGCTAAACTTGTCAGATAGGATAAAAAGTGCTGCTTCTCTCCTTAACTGATTCATGTGTCGCTTAGGTTTATAATATGGTTTAACTAAATCCCTTCCCCTTTCTAGCTTACTTGAGGTTTAGACCTATAACCGTAAGTTGAGTGCTAAAACTATGTCATCAGAACTTAGAAAATAAAATAGCAAAATTAAAAATCAGAAGGTTACCAAGTTTCAAGTCATGACAACGACGTCAAAAATTTGTGGCGCCTAAGAACACACGTAAGTGTACGTGGTCAACCAAGTAGTAAAGTGACTTTGATGAGATGAATATCGATCCCACAAAGACTTGGTGATTAGCAGATTATCCAATTCTACCATTATGGATGAGGTTAAATAAGTATGAGTTTGTAAAAAAAGTATGAGCTCTTGTAATTATAACTAAGTAACAAAAATAGCAATGATATGAAGTTTGAATTATAAACAATATGTGGAGAGTTCGAGGGTTGAGGCATTTAATACACATTCATGCATAACAATGGTTTCAAGTTGGTGTTGGTTTTTATTGTGATTATTGATTTGTGAGGTTGATATTATAACTTGGGAATGGTCATCCTCTAAGTCATATAACCAAATTAATCTCACAACCACATTGTTGAGCAGTGATGTGAGTCTATAATTTGGATGCATTACTATCTTCGAACTCCATTAACCAAGTCGAGTGTTTAGGTATATCTCTATTCTAAATGCAAATCATCCTCTAATGATTAAGGACATGACCCATACTCCTTACATTCTTTATTCCATCCCTTCTCTCCTAATATCAATTCATTTTTGGAATTATATTTATCGTAAAGTTAAGGACGCTTTAGAATAGAAAATCGAGAATGTAAGAATAACCACATACTTGATAAACATATAAATAAATATTAAAACCATAATTACATATTCATGTTCGTAGCCTCAATCCTAGAACGAGGGTGTTTATCCACCCATAGTCTTGAATCACAATAATGAAATTCACAAGTAAAAACTAAAAGAGAAATATAATAATGAAGAAAATCCCTATTTTGAGCCTACCCATGTGTTTTTACTCTCCCATGTCATTCCAATGTTTTTAGAATATAAGCTAAGTGTCCTATTTTTAATAGGAGGAAAAAATTCATGCAAAACCATCTCTGCGTGCCACACCCTTAGCGCGGAGGATAAGGAGTGTGACATTCCCCTATTGTAGATGCACTCTGGAATGTGCCATCTAGTATTTAGCCAAATTCTATTGCATGCCTTATCATGGAGGATAGGAAGCATGGAACACTCTTGTTCTTCAATTTCCAATTCCCCACTTAGTTGTAGGCTCTTCCCTTTGCTTTATCTCTCATGCATTATACAGGACTGTCCAACTCTTTTTAGAGCTTATGCTTCTCCATATTGGTCATAACACCTCCAATGGTCTTATACAATATCAAATAACAAGCATTAGTTAATACAACACTATAGAGTTCATCAAGTATACTAAAACAATCATATCTCAAGCTAGCACCACTACTTTTCTCGTCTAGGCTCTATTTGATTTTTTTGATTCTTAACTTGTTTAAAAAGCACCTTAAAGACTCTAAACATGTCACTTAACAAATAAATACATAATACACCCTTAATACCTCATTAAGAATATCATGAAATACTCAAAATTAGGTTAAATACACATAGATAATAACACTTAGGTGTATAAATAATCATAAGATTAAGGAGAACTATAACAAGGTAAGGCACTAGACTTGAGCCAACAACCTAATAAATCACCTAGTGTACATGGAGAAGACCCATATGGATAAGTGACGTGTCTACCTTCCCCCACATATATTAAATTGGGTTTGACCCATAACTTACACTCATCTTTCTCCTTGTTCCACTAATATCGAACTCCTTAATCAGCCTTATCATCACAAATCATTTCACCGCCAAGGAAATATAATGAGTCATGCCACAATAAGAATTAATGGTTATGTTTTAAGCCGTCAACATTTAACTAAAATATAGTACCACAATTTAATCCATTCTCAAAACTAACATACACTTAGCACAACAGGTATCAAATGAGCAGTTAGGATTACAATCAACAAATCAATTCTTATCACCAAGTCAAGTTTAGTCAAGCCAAATTAAAAAAATTATTATCCATATAAATATATTCCCCAATTAACTCATGGAACCATCAAACTTACTTGAACCTTATACATACACGGTATGGGTAATGTATCCACTCTCTAGACATGACCTGCATGGAATAATTTTTGTCCATGTACTAAACCCCAAAATACAAGTATCTGCCAGCCTTGCTTCACCAATAACCCATGATATATTCCAAATATAGAAATATTCCACGTTCAATAATAAGGTAGGTTAGGGTCATACAAAAAAGTACAAAATTATTTGCATTGACCACTCCAAACAATATTCATTGACAAGCTACACTATAAAGTAGTTAAGATAAACCAATAGCACAAATTGGATTAATCTATAGTAACATCACCTACACTATTGTCTAGGGTCTCAAATTATGATACATCCCTCAATGCTACATTCCAAAATGGCAATAAGGATTACTACCCTAGATATTTGGAAGCTCAGCCACACCCTATATAGTATTATCACTTTCCTTATGTCTTAACTAATAACCTATAATCCACACTTACCACTACCTCATATACTAGTCTACAATAGAGAACCATTCAATTTGTATCACAGGTATGGAATAACATGATAAAGTATATTAACAATCCATAAATATACACTACCCAAACTTTAACAAATTTTGGCCATTCTAACTGCGTGTCCAAAGGCCTAAAGATGAAATATCTCATCCATTTATGTTTCAGTCATGCTCTCAAATCTGAATATATGCTACTCAATTAAACATAGCTTACTTAAATGTCAAGCAAATGTTGGAAGAATGAACAAAGGCAAATTCCAACCTTTCCAAGATCACAAACACATTAATCCTTGAAAATTCAAGTGTTTGCATCTATTTGTACCCCTTTCTCCTCTTCTTAATGTTTCTAAGACATGAGAGTAAAACCTAAGGGTTTTTGCCATATCCCATATTATTTATTTCAGCTTAAGCGGAAAAAAGAAATAAAACTATCTTAAGTGGATATTCTGATCTGCCTCATGTCGTTATAGAGGTATGTGCATCGCCATAGTGGGCTGAAGTCAAACCAATCCAACATCTGTAAGTTTTAAAATTTTAATACACGTGGTCCCATGTAAGTTTACTAATGAAATCCAAATAATATCCTTATTCCACACTAATATAGAGGTGTTTCTTAATAATAAAAAATTTGGTCACTATAGTGGATACCAATTTACCCATTATTCATTCAATCAAGATAAAGGAATAGTCTGAGCCTAGATTCTTGAACTTAGGACCCTCTACATGAGATTGTAAGCAACTAATTATTGATAACTGGGTCCTAATATTGAATTAAAATATTCTAAGAATTACAGAAACACAAATGCCTAAACCTTATTCATTAAACTTCTAGTATCAATGCTCTATCACCGATCTAATATAAAAGAGCTTATTCTCTAACTTCTTGATATCCCAAAGCTCATTAAACTATGAAAATTTGAACATACTTTTGAAACCCATCTGGCAAAATTTGAGATGGGACCTCGTTTTATTATTATTTATCCAACTATAGCAATGTTGCTATAGTAGCCCGAAGTAGTTTAAAGAAAGGAGAAATGGGTTAGTTTCCCAATTCTCTTATTTTACTTGAAAATAACTCTATCTCTCTCTCCCTCTTGATTACTTAGTTCTCGTTGCTAGAACAATATAATATTTGACTCTTCACCCACTATTACTTCTCTATAAATTACATATGTTAGGTAAGATTTATGTTGAATAAAAAGGCATGATAAGTATCGAACTATGAAAACTAAGGATTGATACAAAAAAGTAAGGAGAATCGATAAAGATAGATAACTATACACAAGAAAAAGTAATAATTAAGAACAAAAACATATATTAAACTATAATGCCTTCAAATACAATCTTAATCAAACACCTAATGGTTATGGTGACCAAGAGGGAGATGATCGCCCTCAAAACAAATGTTTCTAAACCAAGATTTAATACAAGTCTACCAATTCTCTCTCTTAATGAAGAAATAATCATCAATAATCAAACAAAACTAAGAAAATAAGCTAGGCTCCCAATTATAGTTTAGGGCTATTTATTACACACTTAGGGGCCTAAAAGTGACCCAATTATAATAAAAGACCCACACAATACGTTTGAGCATATTGGAGTAGATAGGATGCACCCCAACTGCACCTCGAGTGCAATGGGGACTATTTTGACCTGCTCTTGAAATGCTAGATCAATTCCAAAGTGCCTTGGGCATATGTCCCTCCCGAGGGGCTTTCTAGCCCCGCTTTACATTCCCTTGACTCCTCCAAATATCTTTGGTCCAATGTGAGTGTAATCGTCATCAAATAACACCCTCTTGATATTAATAAGACTTCTTCAAGTACCCTCTTCTTCATGAACTATCCTTGGATCATTTGGAGTTCCCGACCTTGACTTCTAATAAATAGGTTAGTGCTAATTCGAATTGTATCAAGGGGTTTGAGTTGAGTTTTCAATTTGAATTTTTTGGCACTTGGTTGAATCTAATTTCAAATAGTGATTGCTTCTATTATTTCCACAATGCTTCTATTGCATTTTGAGCTTAATAAACTAAAAATTTACCAGTTGAAATGAGATAAAATATAAGATAATGTGAATGGTCCTTTCTAGATTTAAACTGACAATTTAGGCATAATTTAGGAGTTATTATGCTTGAAATTTTGTGTAATTAATTCTAGGGAACTTTTTGAACACTTAGAGTTCAAAATTAGAGACAGGTGATTTTGAGTCAAGGGGTACCATTTTTGCCCCCAACTAGTCAGAAGATGAATGTTCTTATAGCAAGACCTTTATAGTGGAGAAAATCTTGCTATAGCAATGTCGTTATAACGACTTTGCTGATGCTATAGCGGGAGGCTATAGGTTGTAACCTCCAGCTAAAACCTGAGAATATTTAAACTTTTAATTTTAGCCTTTTCTTGATTCTTGATGATTTCTAATGAGCTTTCTTATCCATAATTGCAGGTTAATAATTTTCAATGACTGGAAACCAAGATAATGCCCCTGCCTACTAAATATGAGTACTAATGTATGGGGATTTGCTATGAGTAGGGCTTCAATATGAAGAGCGTAACAAAAAAAGCATCTACATTCTACAACTAGTTGTAGGAGTTTAGTTGGGGCCCACTGGTGGTATCTCCCCCTGAAAGAGTCTTAGGGTGGGTATGGGAGTTCTATGCTATACTCTCTACCATGATTTGGGATTCCCCTTACCCTACCATCTATATTTGAGAAGTGAATACCTCATTAAACTCCCACAAAGTCAATGAGGTACTTGGGGTGCCCTACATCTCTAATGCTGAGTACATGTAAGGGGACTGGGTGATGGAAATAGTATGGCTATAGGATACTCTTGTTCCAAAGGATTTTAAGGTGTATGTCTCTGGGAATTCCAATAAGAGTGTTACCAGTTCTTACTTTTCAGTCGATGCTCAGAGGTCGTTGAACCTAGTGACTCAGAGGATTTGTTAATCGAACAATACTATTGACGTAACCTACTTTTAGGATCTAGTAGTGGCATATGATATTTAGGGTATCAAGATAAATATAGGGTCTAGGATCATAATGGCATAGAAGGAAATTTACCGAGGCCCCAAGAGTGGTCCCTTCCTTTCCAATTTGGTATCAGAGTTTATAGGCGGTATGGGGTACACAAGGAGCCCAATACACTATAAAAAAACTATGTTTAGTGTCGAAATTTACTGACAGATCAAATTTCATCACTATATAGCAACGAATTAGCAACGGATGTTTTAATTTGGTCGCAGACATAGCAGTCCAACATTTTGATATGTTAGTAGCAACAAATCAGTGACGTAATTGTAATTTCGTCACTAAATAATAGCAGGAAAAACTAGCGCCTAAATTTAGTGATGGATTAGTAACGAAATATTGGTCGCTATGTTAATTATTTCGTAGCAACGAATTTAGCAACAAACTTTCATCGGTGCCTTTCATTTTTTTTTTAAAAAAGTATTTTATTTAGCAACCAATGAAGCCGTCATAAAATATTAATTTTTATTTTCTAATTAATTATTTTTAGTATAGAAAAGGGGGGGAATAGGGTTAGGGTATTAATATTATTCTTGATTTCTTTCACATTCACGCCTCTCACTCTCTCTTAGTCAAATCTCTATCTCTAATCTCACATCTCCATTTCCAATAAAAAATTAAAGGTCAAAACTCAAAAAATTTTAGGTTACCCTTTTTCTCCATCTCATTTGCATGTTTAATTTCCATTGTTGTTGATAGTATTCTAGTTTCTACTTTATCTTCACTTTCTATCTAATCTTGATCTTGTCAAATGTCACTGGTATTGCCTCTTGAAAGTTGAATAGCTGTTGTTGGTCCATTCTTTGTTATCCAACGCATCAAAACTTGTCCCATTTTCCCTCACATACTCTCTTCCTTACAAACACTGTGAATAAAGCAAGAGATGAGCCATTTTCATCACTTACAACTTTATTTTCTGCTAGTCTTATTCTTTCTCTGAACAACATAAGGTTTTCACTTTTTGGGGTTCCTCAATAGCCTAAAGAAAAGATTTTTATTCTATTTTTTTACGTGATTAAGTTAGCATGTGGCTCTAGTGTACAAATGATTCTGCTTTTTGAAATGTCATAAAGAAATAAAGAATCTGGTAATCAAAGATTCAGTCAACATACTTTTATTTTCTTTCTCTGTTTAGCTTACTAGAGTGTACTTTAACCAGTTCTAGCTATTTTCCTGAACAGTAGTTCATTCCATGTAAGTTGAAGACATTCTGGGTATTGTTGTTTGTGTTTTCTCTGAAATAATTTCTTTTATTTCCTTTAAATTATACTGCTTGTTTGGTTTGTTTGGATAGGATAAAGTACCATGCTCGTAGTATAAGACTTGATTAGTAGTTAGTATTATTACTATGTTTAAAATTTGAACTTAATTTTCAAATGTGTGACTATTACTTTGGTTGGATTTTTCTATTTTATTTTTGCTAGACCAGTAGCTGTTTGCAAGGCATAGTTATACTTATATACTTCTGTATGATTTGCTTATGTTTGGAAAATATTTGTATGTTAATAGTTTAACCCGATAACCAAATTGATAACAATCAATAACTAATAAACCGATAACCGATAAACTGATATCTTAATGGTTCTTAATGGTTTAGCTTTATTACAAACTAATAATAAATATGTCAAACCGATAAACTTCAAAACCAAACCAAACGCCCTATATGGAGCCCTAGAGGGTTGTTTAAATTTATTATTCCATAATACTTCTATATCCCACGAAAGCTCTGAAATATATGAGAGAAATAGTTTTAAATTTTAGTAAATAGTAGTAACAATATAAAGAAATTGTGGTCAACAATCTATGGTCCCACAGTACATCTGAATGTATCACATAAATTGAATGACTTGACACTGATGCATCATATACTCATGTAATGCTATCATTCTTTTTGGTGATCATTTATCTAGAATAAAGATAAATGTATTTGAGCATCTATGTCGATTGCATGGTTTATACTATACTGTTGTCAGTTTCCTTTTCAATTCTCTATCTTCTTGAGTGAAAATAAGTGAGTTTATAAAACTGGTACCACTTATTAATAAAAAACAATCCACATACTATAAACAAGAAAAAGTAAGCATCTACACACGTAAAGAAAGACAACAGTACTGCTGTTTTAATTTGAAATTAATGCTGCTCCTACACTTTGTGAAAAAACTCAAAGGGTCTTGATCAATAGAAAATTTGGAGAATGAAACAAATCTAAGAAATACCTTATGCCTAAGAACTTTAATGTTCAAGTTGAAATGCTTATTTGAGTCACTTATCTTTCAGGTGTCTTTTTACTGGAATTGGTGCAGTGAAGTTACAGATTGGTGGTAAAATAAGTGGAGTATTGTGTTCAATCAGGCGAGTTTTTAAACTTTGTTTCAAGTTTTTCATTTTTCTTGCTAAGCTTGTTGGCTTCTCGATTGTGTTCGTTACTTATTTTTGATATTAAGCATGTAGAAATAAATTTGTTGTTAAAATAGAAGTATGTATCACTTTTATCTTATTTTTAAGGTAAACTAGTTTTGTTTTCTACTTTAAGAGCATAAGTTTGAATAATTTAGTGAAACTATTTAAGTGTCAATTGATCAACTTAATTATGCTTTCTTTGCTAACTAGTTCTTTCTATAGAGCCTGATCAAACATTATCACTAATTAAGATTTCCAACAAGGTTAATTATTAATTAAGACTAATTATCGTGTTTCTTATTAAGTTGGTTAATTAGCATTGATTATCTTTTTTTTATTTCAACCTTAATTGGAAGATGAATAATGTAGAGTGTAGTTGGATGTATGAGAGGTTAGATGGCCGAGGGGTTTTATACTCTAGATTTGTAACCGGAGTGGATGAATTTATTCAATTTGCATGTTATCAACCAAATTGTATAAGTGGTGACAAATTTAGATGTCCCTATGCAAAATGTCAGAACTATAAAATCATGGATGTTGAAACTGTTAAATGTCACCTTTATCAATTTGGATTTATTGAGAACTATTTTATTTGAAAGCATCAAGGGGAAAGAGATGATATAAGTGGGACTTCTTATGGTAATGCATTGCATGGTGGTGGTCAACCTGCATTCAGAGAGAATCCAAACCGACAAATGATTTTGGATGCAGCTGGTCTGAACTTTTCTCAGGGTTTAAGATGGCAATCTTATAGCAATAGTGAACCGGGGTCATCTCATCCTTTTCAACATTCAATGGAGGAAGATCCTAATCCTGTGTCCAAAAATTTTTATGGTTTGCTAGATGCTGCTGATGCAGAATTATATCCCAGTTCATCCCTTTCTCAACTTGTAGTTGTCTCTCAAATGTTGAATATTAAAATGGAGAACAATATGTCATAGAGAGGCTACAACCAAATGATGCAATTGCTTAAAGAGACTTTACCTGAAGATAACATCATGCTTGATAGCTATTATCAGACGAAGAAGTTAGTGTGTAGCTTGGGAAGAAGAAGGATGGATTATGCTACAAGAATTTCATTTCCAATATAAAGAAGTATAGAGCTATAATTCAACCAAAATTTGTAAATAACCATGTATTGAAAAAGTGGATGGAGCTTTTGCAAAGTGATGACTGTGTTAAGAAGTCCGAGATAAATTCAATGAATTATTGTGGTGGACAGGAAGTAGCTGCTGGGACACACACAGGTGGCTCTATCACAGCTGGAGAGCATCGGAAAAAACTTGTAAGTATATATTTTATGAAAATTGTCTACTGCTACATATCTTGAAATAGTTGATTAGTTTTTAGTCGTTTCTTCTCCGTTTTAGTAGCTATGGTTGTGTCTAAAGTGCGTCGCAAGCAGCTGGTCGTGTGGTGCTACTTTGTTTGGGTTGCTGCTGTGCTCTTTTGGTTATTGACATGCTAGTTTTTCCTCTTTTTTTTGGCGCTATATGTGATGCTTTGGTCTGCTGCTACGCACCTTGAAATAGCTGATTAGTTTTCAGTCGTTACTTCATTGTTTTAGTAGCTATGGTTGTCTCTAAAGTACGTAGCAAGTAGCTGGTCGTGGTGCTACCTTGTTTGGGCTACTGTTATGCTATTTTGGGTGTTAATATGCTAGTTTTTCTTCTTTATTTTGGTCCTATTTGTGATACTCTGGTCTGCTGCTACTTACCTTGAAATAGTTGATTATTTTTCAGTTATTTCTTCGACATTGTAGTAGCTACGGTGTGTCTAAAGTGCATATCAAGTTTCCTTCTCTGTAGGTATGAGCCACTTCGACCAAGTTATGAGCCATTAACATCTTTATTTTCTTTATCTCTATCGCAATGGTCTTGTTACCTCCCAAATGCCATGTATAATTTTGCTGACAGTGAGGGAATCTATCTCAATCATTAGAGGTGTTAACCTATTATTAAGACATTGTTGTAGTGCATATCTTGTTTGTTACTATAATTGTTGTTGCTGCTGAATGTTTTCTGTTATTGCAGCTGCTGCTAGTTTATGCTATTTTTTTAGCAAGTAGCTGCTGCCATTTTTCCTGCAAGCAGCTGCTGCTATGCCACTTTATTTTGCAGCTATATTTCCCGCTAGTTTCTCTTGTTTTTTCTCTTTGTTTTGCTGCTATGCGAAGATGTTTGGTGATATTTTTTTGCTTAGAATAGGGCAAAGAAACTAAGTGGTGTGCCATGATTCTCTTTTGGTTTACTGCTAATGTACGTTGGTCTCATTGTAAATACTTGAAAATTCTGTATAGGCTCTTAAAATAGGTCGAGATCCAACTCCAAGTGAGTTACATTTTCACGTCCATACACATAATCATGATGGAAAATCTTTTATTGCTGAGCGTTCCCGACTTCTACATGTAAGTCCATAACTTACATCTAACTATATGATACTTATCTCTTATTTTTTTTTGTGTTGACATGAACTTGAGTCTATTTTAATAACTTCACTTGTTACAGGAAAGGTATGAAGAAATTGTATGGGAAAAAGTACGATGTGAATCTAAAATTGACCAATTGGAGACATATTATTAAGCTGCGCGGGAGGAGCAAAGAAGAAAAAACTATTCGGTCTTGGATCTGAAGCTTCCAATTACTTTGGAAAAAAACTTTGTACCTGCAATGCTTCCACATCATCAGCACCACCTTCAGTTTCTACACCGACAACAAATATGGAGGAATTTGTGAAGTAATTGATTCCGGCCCTTACTACTCATTTTCTTTCGATAGTTATTGAGCGTATTGGTCGTATTAGAGTACAAGAAGGGGCCACGCTTGATCCTCCTCCTACTAATGATGATGATGACGATGTTGATTCGTAGCTTCATATTATTTGTAGTCCATGATCTTTGCACTAATTTTTGATAGACTATTTTGACATTAGTTTATGTTTGACAAAATACTTGAAATTGTGGGTGTTGGACACAATTATTGTGAATTTTGCTATCTATTTGAATGCTGGATATTTAATTATTTTATAATTTACGTGTTTCAACTATTTTCTTATAAAATTATTAGCGACAAAAAATTAGTGACTAACTTTTCTCGTTGCTACTAAAAAACTTTAGGGATGGATTAATTTAGTTGCTAAAGACGGCTACAATTAGCGACAAAAAATTAGTGACTAACATCAGTCGTAGCTACTGAAAAACTTTAGCGATGGATAAATTTGATTGCTAAATACGGCTACTCAGTCAACCAAATTATGTTGCAACAGATCAATGACAAAATATTCTGTCGTAAATTAAGCCACAACCAAAATGAATTTTGGGAATAGCAACGCTATAGTAACGGAAATGTACGTCAGTAGTATCAACAACCAAACTATTTCTTCGCTAATTGGTCATAAATTTTGAGATGGAATTCAAATTTTTGTCGCTATGAGGTTTGCAACGAGCAATATAGCGACAGAATATTTTTTGTTGCTATTCCATCTCTATTTCTATTTAGGAACGAATTTTCATATGATAGCGACGAATATGTCATTTCTCTAAATGCTGTTTTTTTGTAATGATAAGATGGTGGCAGAGATAGAAATTCCCTTTTACCCTCTCTTAGTGAGAGCACCCTCATCATTGAATAGAAAAAAAAAGGAAATGGGGTGAAAAGTAGATAAGTAGTGGAGGAGGACCTTGAGGCAGACGAGGATAATAATGATGATTCCACTCTCACCCAGTCCCGATCCATGATCCCTAGTAGCCAGCTAGAGGAATATTTGGCTGTAGTTAGGAGGTCCATGGAGCAGAATCTCCCCAGTTCCACCGCCCAAGACATTTCAACGCTTTACCAAGAGCTCAACAAGGAGAAGAAGCAGAGGCGCTCCTGATATTTCTTGCTCAAATGTGTAACACCATGAAAAGTCATATTTGGGTTTGCAACATCCAACTAGGAGATTCCCCTATTGGAAGTAGAGGATTTAAGGGAGTTTCTATTCTTGAGTGACGAGGAAGAAGATGGACATGCCTCAGCAGCCCCCGATTGACAAGGCACCTGACTAGGTTCTTTTTCTCTCTCCCCTCTTTATTTGTGACTGATTTGGGTTTCCCCTATTTGGGGTATGTTGTACATATTTGCCTTTTCTGTCCTTTAATTTCTGTACATGGATGCTAATTTTCTTTTTACACATTAATAATATCATCTGCTTTTATGGTATTTATGCAATTTTGATACTCATTCAATACTCCGTACTCAAAATATCAAAATAAACAAGCTAAACACGAGGGTCAAAATAGGAAAAATAGGGCACTGTCACTTCCTCGCACGTGTCGCTACAGTGGAGAAATAGAAGCCTTTATGTCTCTATAGTGGCACAAACAGTGGCCGCCTAGATTGCTATTATCCTCTATGTATTCCACCCCCAAAACTTGTTAATAACCATAATGAAATCTAGAGACACTTAAACCATGTTAATTTCCTAGAAACAAGTTCACTAGCTTTATAAAAGACCACTAACACCACTTTATTACATATGAAGTTTCAATAAAACATAATTACAACGAAAATACCTATTTAAATTACCTTGATATTGTGGGATAAAACCTTGTTTCCACGACATGCAATTCACCCTTGTAAATAACAAAACAAGCATTGAAATTCTATGTGTTTGACTAGGCTAGCATCGATTCCTAGTTTTTCATCACAATAAGAAGTCATACTCCATATAGTTGCACCTTTTCAGAATTATTCAAATAAGTATGGTTTCATATGAGTACCTAACTACCCTAACCTTATATATAGGATTAAACCTTTATCTTACTATTAACCAACATTACAATAATAGTCAAACCTTTACCTAACACCATACAACATATGGCAACTCATAACATTTGTATAATATAGATTTAAGAAAATCAGAAAACTACTATCACAACATATGAAATCAAGAAATTCATAATCGATTATCATTTGGTCTTGTCTCATTAAGAATTTTAAAATTGCACCTGCGATGATCCTAAGTGCATCATCTAGTATATCCTACATAGCCCTTATGGTAGATTCCAATTAGAACCTTTTCAATTCTAATTTGCGTTGCTGGTACTCTTCCAAGCCAAGTAAACTGACATCCACTTGCTAATGTTCTATAAAAATATAGCACTTTCGATGCTTAAAACTATGCAAATATTGAAGATTCTTAGGTTTTTTTGTTAGATATGATGTATTTTAGGTATGTTGTGCAGGAAATTAGGTTTTGGATACTAAGTTTGTGAAAAAGATGAAAAATGGAGTTTTTGGCTACTAACTTGATCATTTGTGGGCATTTTTAGCATTTACTGGATGTACGTGACCAAAGGTTTTGATGAAAGTTGAATATTTAAAACTTGGTTGCAAGTATTGGAAGGCCTGGTACTTACCTATGTCTACATATGGACCATATGTATTAGATATGGTCTATCTGATACTAAGGTAAGTACCAAAAGTGAAGATCTAGAGTGTGAAAAACTTGAAAACAAACCGCTAGCACTTACCTATGTCAATATACAAACTGTATGTAGTACATGTGGACTACATATGGGTAAGGTAAGTGCCACAAGTCCAAAATTCCAAGAGCAGAAGTTGCAGGAATTTTTTTTGACACTTGAAGGTGTCTACATGCGCCGAGCCTCAGATTGCATGTGGCACATGCGCCCAAGACCAGGCTGCATGTGGACACAGATAAGTAGTTACCAACCTTTTTTTGTCCTTTTTCATCTAGGCTTTGATTTTAGGGTTTCATCATGTACTATAGATACCATTTATGTGTTTTTAGTATAAGTTATGTACTCTTAATACTTACAAGCATATTTTGATTTCGAGATTTGATTTTTGTCTTGGAATTTTCTTGTATTAAATTCAGTTGATTAACTCAGTTAAAATTTTTGGGTTTTCTAGTTGTGATTATTGTGATCCATCTTATTCTTTCAAGTATGAATGTTGTTGATTATTTCACATGCATGAGCGGCTAAAAATCCTAATCTAGGGTTGTGGTAACCCTGACAAATTGACGACAGATTGACAAAGTATGGAAAGTGCTACTGCTATTCTAAACTGATACCCATACATGCATTATATTATCTTCACTTTAATAGTTGTCTTAGTAGTTTCAAATGTTAGGATCTTGCCTAAATTATTGCTACTTACTCCAATAGAGGAGTAGTGACTAAGAAAAGATAACTATAATAGTAATTTGAAGTGTAAATATCGATCCATGCTACTAGGTATAATCTATATAAGATGGTTATCTATCATCTAATAACTAGAGCCTCAAAAGGTAATAGTTAACTGGGATCTAGGATAAGGGTTAGTAAGGCAACATCCTGAGACTCAAAAGGTTAAAAGTGAAATTTGTTAGCTAGTCCAAAAGATAATTAATGGTACATAAATAATCAGATTCTGCATGCAAGGTATCAGATTGGTTTAACAAACCACAATAAGTCTATGGAGTTGAGAAGATAGGGGGAACACAATCCTAGTATTCACCAATGACTAATTACATCAAAACTTTATATTAGCTACTAGCTCGATATTGATACTCAAATCCCCCTTTTTACTTGTCCAATTTTGCCCATTGATTACAACAGTTGTGAGCCATGATTCCACATATTGCCTTGTAATTCGACCCCAAGCTTTGTTGGGTTAATATATTTGACAGAAAGCACAAAATCTTCAAAGTGAAGGTGTAGCTTGGGCGTTATCAAAATCTGACATTGTTGGGATTACGGTGTTGATTTGTGAATTAAAGTTGTTGCAGTTTATGGGCAATTTTTTTTCTTAGTTGGGTATACTCCAATGTATTCCTAGCACATAGAGTAAAGTAAATCCCTTACTCCCAGTGAATCAAAATCCATAGAGGATTCTACAAACACCTAGTAGGATGACAAAACTTAAAAAGATGATATTCTTAAAGAGGTTTGTGATGATATGCCTACCCCCTCTTGAAGGAGTTTAGGACATTATTAACGAGTAGATCAGTAGTATTTATAGCTATATGAAGATGCTAAAGAGGATCTAGGGTACGTTGAGCCAGCAAAGACTAGAGCCATTATTCCTTTTGTCTTGCCCTTGATGTTAAGTTCAATATATCTAGTGCTATGATCTATACCTTATACTTGAAGGGTGTGTTTTTGGGGCTACCTACAAATAATGCAAACATTCATCTAGATAATTTTACTGGGATCTGCACTTTATATACCATTCCTAGGGTAGATGAGGAGTCACTTTAACTGAGGTTGTTCCGCTTCTCGCTTACTAGAGAAACGTCTTTAAGGATAAGGGAACTACCAAGAGAATCTATCACTACGGGGAATGAGTTACACAAAAAATTCTTGAACAACTTCTTTCCTCCATCTAGGGTGTTGTAGCTGAAGGATGAGATTTATAATTTCAGGTAGTAGCAGTTAGAATCTATGCACGAGGCATGGATTAGGTTCAAGAAGAAGCTTAGCATGGCTCCAAACCATCAAATCTTAGGGACAAGCATATTGGGTATATTTTACAGATCCCTGACCATCAGTTCTAGATCCATGGTAGACACTATCTCAAGAGGAGAACTTCTGAAATTGCATTGAGAGGTAGCTTATGATATTCTAGACTAGATCTCTCTCACTTACTAAGGATGGAAAACTTGGGATGGTGACCCATCTATACAGATTGAGATGGTGTCTAGAGATGGAGAGAAGATTAAAAGAAGAAGGGAGACATGTATATTCCTTTTGGTAGACGAGATACAAAATCAAGAATGGAAGAAATATTGATCTGGTGAAGGGAAAAGAAAGTTAGGAGGATAGCCTTAAGGAGATCAAGAATGATATTTTAGGTTTAACCTAGAAAGATGAGTTTCATGCAATGGATATCAAGCAGTTAGAGCATCAGTTTAGGAAGATGTCTGCCCATATATATCAAAGGCAATTGGGTACCCTCCCAAATAACATAGTGCAGCATCCTTTAAACATTAATCATTGTCTAGATATCACCACTAAATATGGCACCACTACTGATGGTCCATTTGTACCTACTATTTAGGAGTTGAAGATTTATAACACTGAGAGCAATAAGACACCTGAGGTAGAGACTGACAAGTGGACATAGGGTGATGCTGGTTTTGAGCATGATAGTGGTAAGGATTGGGTCGTAGAGCCTAATTATCAAGTGCACCCTTATGGTGTGACCCCTTTTTTACTGCTAATAAAAAAGAATGACCCCAGAGCAGTTATTTTTCCATGTTTTATTGGGCCTATCAATGTCAAATAGGCTTTATGTGACTTAGGATCAGGAGTAAATCTGACTCTTCTAGTTGTGTACAAGCTTTGAGGATGGGTGAACTCAAACTTACATCCATAAAGCTATTAATGGCTGACTCATATATGAAAAAACTAGTAGGTATGTTGTATGACGCAGAAGTAAGGGTGGCATTATTTATGTTCCCTACTGATTTTATGGTTCTTGATAGCGAGGAAAATTTTCAAGTCCCTATTATTTGGGTAGACCCTTCTTATCCACTAGTAGGATGTTGATTGATATGGACTTGGGGGAGATCACCTTCAAACTAAATCATGAGTAAATAGTTTTTATGTGTGTATGACAGTGCAACAACCAAATGATATGCGAGTGGTGTTTGTGATAGAATCTACTAATGAGAATGTTGTTACAAAGGCCAGTATGCTAGATATACCATGTGTTGATAATATAATAGAGGTGACAACCACTCGATTACCAATTATTGAGACCAAGGTGGCAACATTAGATGAGCAGACCTAGGCATGAGTCTGGACTACACTAGCGATGATTGAGGATAGTCTGTAGTCTGTGCACTGGGTTGCAATTTAAGAGCGACGAGATAAGTTACACTCATAAATAGATTCTTTTGAGAGTTGAGTATCAGCCTGGTTCAACAGGATTGAGATATCAGATCTAAGAGACATTAAGGAAGAGGTAGACCTACTTAGAGCAGTGGACGCTCTCTCACTGAGAGCCATATATCAACTATCCCTCTAGTTGTATCTTATTTGTTCAGCCATTACCTCCGTGTAGGCTCATACATTTTGATTTATTCATAGAGGATAATGTGGCATTCTCCGTAGTTGGGAATAAGAGAGGCCAAGTGGGGAACCTACATAATCCATACATGCCATATAAGCAAGCCCTAAAAATGGCCAACCATGATTTGATAGAGACTACATATTTTGATTGGTAGAGGCATGCTGAGATAGCGGCAGGTGCATCTTCTCATAGTTCACCACCACCACCATGGTCTCAGCTAGTAGATATACCCTCATCTATGGAAAATCATGAAACATACTCCTAGTGCATCCCGTGTATGTCCTTATTTCCCTTTCTTTATATTATTTTAGAGCATTAGGTATATTGCATAGTTTTTAGTTGCAGGTGAGGTATGCCATAGCCTCTATGGTTTTTTATTGTCGTACTTATTTTCCTGTTGACCACAGTATGGTTGTAGAACTAACATATCTAGGGTTAAAATTTATGTTGTATTGTGTTTTGTTTCATATTGTGTTGGGTTTTTGTGTAATTAGGATAATTTTAAGTATTTAGAGCAGTTTTTATGTTTTTGTTTGATTCTTGAGAAAAATGATACCCCTTTAAAATTATTTTAGAACTGTATGAATGTATTTATATGTGAACATCGTAGATCTTATTATGGCATTATATTGGGACATGATAATCACTTTTTAACAATTGCATGAGCCAGATAAGTAGTAGTGTGTAATATTGACTTTGTTCCATGTGTGTGTGAGATGCTACTTAGTTCCCTTTGTGTGTTGAATTTAGAACTTGCCTAGTTAGTCTTGGCTAGGTTGTAGGATAGTTAGTTAGGAAAGGATCATAGGCTGTTTTTGATTTCTAGTTTACTTTTAGCCTAAATGACCATCTATATGTGAAATAATATCCCTTGATCCCTATTTTGAGCCTTATAGACTGTTTTTCTTATTTCATCTATAACCTTTCCATTTATGTTACAATAACCTATTTTGTTCTGTTCCTCCCTGGACATTATACACCTTATCTAAAGAATTTTGCTTAATTTAAAGGTGGCTATCATAGGGGTATGCGATGTAACATGGGTATGTAGAGGGGTAAAATAAGAAAAAAAGTTTGTAGGGCTAGGTGTGGTAGCAAAAAGAAAATAAAAAATAAAAAGAAAAAAATATGAAAAAGTAAAATGAAAGAAAAAAATACCACACACAACCTTAATGTGCAATAAAAAAATAAAAAGGGAGAAATAGGGGTGGAATAAAAAAAGATGGTAAATTAGTGGACCCCAGAGTTAGTGTAGTGCCAAGGAGGCTTAGTTACTTGATATGTTTATATGTACCTTACCAACCCCCTAAACCTACATTACAAACTGAGAGAAGTCCTATAGTGATCCAAACTTGATTGTCTGAATGCTAAGATAAACAAACAAAGGGCAAGCCTATGGTATTTGATGCACATTGATTGAAACTTCTCTTTTGAGTGTGAGGGTCTCTTGACCGTCCCTACATTAACATGCATTATTTCATATGAATAAGTGGGACATCTTCGTCACTAAGTCATATTGCTAGTTGCTTACGTGTTTGAGTAGTGTAACTTGAACATATGCATGGTTGAATGTTGCTAATGTAATGCTATACCTTGATCCCATTGTGTCTCATTATTGTGCTTCATATTTATACACATTTGATTTTAAAAAGTTGAGATAGGAGAAGGTGTTGGGATTTGAGCTTAAAGTGTTGATTGATTGCCTTGAATAACTTAAAATTCTCCTATTTAAGCATTATGTTTCATTTGTTTTTTTTATGTTGTGTTGCCTGAGGACACGAAAACGTTCTAAGCTGAGGGTGTTGATGTGCTATAGAAATATTGCACTTTGGACGCTTAAAGCTATGAAAATATGCAAGTTTCTTAGGTTGCTTTGTTAGATATGATGTATTTTGGGTATGGTTTACAAGAAACTAGGTTTTTCTAACACCCCGCAAAAAAAAATCGCCCATGCATTAGCCGTGGTAATATGCTCATAGAGTTAAATGACTAGAATTGTGTCAAAGAAGCTTAGTCTTATTTTTGACTTCCAAAGTTAGTAAATTTTAAACCATATATAATTTTCCTAATTTTGACTTTTTATCATATGGAAAACTGAATGAGCTTTCTGTCGATATAAGATTTGCCTAAATCTGATACCCGGGCAAGAAGTTATGGCTAGTTTAAGTTATAGTCATAAAACACCGTCATTTTGGTGCTTGGCCTATCGCGGAGGGGGCCTATTTAGAAATTGTCAAATTCCAGTAGCATAGCGCAATTGTGGCTAGTCGTGCTGAAGTTTAAGGTCCCAACCAGTGGGACAACGTGATGGCTCCGCATCGCGGTGACCTTAAGAATCCCACTCGTCAATTTTCAGTGAGCAATCGCGATTGTGGCACATCACGGTGGCCCATGAAATCGAGCTTCCAGTTATATTTTAAGTCCATCTCATTATGGGTATATTGGCTATTTCCCACCCCCTTATCAGCCTAAACACAAGATTTAATCCCAAATGACCTCATTATTGATATTTTCATCAAAAACCATCAAGAACACTCCTTAGGGTTTCAAACAAGAAAACCCAAATAACTTAAGATTTAACCATGGGTTTTCAAGATTGATTGAAGATTTGGAATCCCCAAATCGTAGGCTTCAAGAACCATCCATCAAATTTCTAAATTGAGATACGTGGAGTTTATCCTAAAAACTACATGGGCTTGTAAACACTAGAACATGATTTAAAGATTATCAAGCATGAATTTAGAAAGGGTTTTTTGAAATACATGAATTATTATGCATTATGAATGTTTAATTGTATTGTTGATTTGGTCTTTAGGTCTTTCCCCCTTAAATTGATTTACATGTATATGTATATGTATGAAAATTTAGATTTAAGATTGTTTGAGAGCACAACTTATGAAATCCCTCTCTTGTGATGACTTTAAGTTTATGATCTTAAAGTGAAGGATTTAAAATGCATGATTTATGGCTTGAAATTTTTTTACTCAAATACCATAGTATTTTAAGCATGATTTAGAGATTCAAGAGAGGGAGTTTCTTAACGTAAATATATTTTGTTAAAAGAGAAAGATTTGCATGAGATTAAGAGATTTGACATGACTACCTTGCATCATTGAAAATTTGACAAAGATAGTTGCATACATGTTTTCACATGAGTTTTAGAGAAAGAGTTCTTTGAAATGATCTATTGATATGGTGGTCCCGAATATATGTTTTAAAAATAGAGATTGTAATATGCTAATAATGGCTCAGAGATGTGACTTGAAAGTCAATGTTATGATCATACCATAAGTATGTATGCCATAACAGAGTATGTTTTCAGAGTTTGATTTCATAGAATGCATGTTTTAAAGAGTTAAAACTGGGCTTAAAGAGGGTTAGGTGGTTACCTAAAGAAGGTTTGAGCTCAAGTAACTCTTAGCCTAAAATCGTGATTTGTCGATCTGGGTATATTATTTTTATACTGGTATCAGCCGTGTGGCGTAGTAGAGTTAAAGACTTCAAACCTTGCGGCACATTTCGGTTGGAGGCTTCCCCGCCGAGTCAATGGCGGATTCCATATAGCCAATGAAATTTCAGAGTTGTAGGGTATACCACCTAGCGCAAAAGTAAAACTAACAGTGTGTCAGAGTTCAGATGATTTTACAGAGTCTTTCAAAAATGCCCATGATATTTATTACTACCCGATATGTTTATGAACTATTTTAAGTTACTCTCATATATGTTGAATATAAACTAGTATTTTTGATCTGATCTGCATACCAGTACATCTCTATTGACCCCCTACCTCCGAAGTTTGGAGGCTCAGTCCAAGGGTCCGGCTAATCAATAGAGTATTCCAAAGAGAAGTGATCCGTTCAGTGGTGAGCCTTCTTTGTTCCAGAAGGCCTGTTATTTCAGATTATGTTATTCCATTGGTTTGGTCTACTGGGGGCCTTGTACAAGTTTTCAGAACACTTTTGAGATGTAGTAGAGATTTCGCAGACTGAGTCAGATCTTATTCAGATGTTTTGAATTGCAGTTTTCTTTCTTATGCCTTGAGACCCAGAGTAAATGACCATGTTTCCATATCAGATTATATTTTCGCATTTTCTTTTATGATATGAATGTTGTATATGATTACCAGATTAGATAAAGTAGGACGTTCGGGCCTTCATGGTTCAGGATGTCCATCACGGTCAGACCTAGTTTAGGTCGTGACAAACTTGGTATCAGAGCACGGTTCATAGTCTCAGGGTGTCTGCGAAATCACATCGGGTAGAATCTTGTTTATGGGTGTGTAGCGCATCACACTTATAAGATGGAGGCCACTAGGAATTTAGGTATATTTCTCTTTTTTGTGGTTTAGTTCGTGCTTCAGAGTATGAGAAGTCCACTAATCGATGATCTCTTGTGTTTCAAAAAAACAATCATGCCTCTCCATCGTACTATCGATCAGAATGCACAGACCGATGAGGTACATCCTACTTGTGGGATGAGGACCCAAAAAAGAGCTCACACTCTGGAGATTAATGCTACTTCGAGAGTCCCACCTACTCATACCAGCCCACTTAGGGCGCCCAGAGCTCCCTGAATGGGTACTAATCGCTCTCAACCTCGCGAGAAAGAGGTATCTAATGCAGAATTCAGACAGTCTATTCACATGCTTGCCCAGTTTGTAGCCACACAGACTCAATGGTCAGAATATATTGGGTTTGTATTTGTTACGTTTGAGGCTACATGAGTGGGCCAGTTCATGAGGATGAACCCGCCTAAGTTTACTGGTACCAACGTAGAAGAGGATCCATAGGATTTTATGGACTAGATAGAGAAGATCTTTAAGGTAATGCATGTAGATGAGGTAGAGGGGGTTGATTTAGCGGATTACCAGCTTAAGGATGTAGTGAACTAATGGTATAACAAGTGGGAAGATTTAAAGAGTGAGCATGCTGAGCCCACAGTTTGGGTCGAGTTCGTCGAAGCCTTTCTTGATCGATTCTTTTCTCTCGAGCTGAGGGAGGCCAAAGCCAAAGAGTTTATGAAACTAAAGCAGGGTAAGATGAGTGTCCATGAGTACACTCTGAGGTTCAACCAATTAGCCTATTATGCTTCAGAGATAACTAGTAACATGAGAGCCCAAATGAGGAAATTTGCATCCGGCCTTTTAGATGACTTAGTGCTTAAATGTCAGGGAGCAATGTTGAACCGGGACATAGATTTTGTCAAACTATCAGTCCACATGCAGTAAGTTTAGGAAAAAAAAATTGCTAAATCTAGAGAGAAGGACAGACAGGCAAAGAGTGCCAAAACAGCAGACCAAAGCTACAGTCAGTAGCAGAGTGAGAATTGGGGTAACAAATGGAAGAAAAAGAAGAATTGGGGTAATGTGCAATCTTCAACCAGTTCCCTAGTGACCAGACGCCCATTCGGGCAGCGCACTCAGGATTTTTAGTATACGTAGGGGCCGAGGATGCAGGGTTCACAGTCTCAAGAAAGTGTAGCTCAGACCTCTCAGACATACCCGCACTTTGAGAAATATAGGAGGAATCATCTAGGGAGATGTTAGTTTGGCGCTATGGTGTGTTATTCATGCGGCCAGCTAGGCCATATCCAGAGAGAATGTCTAGCAGAAAAGGGTAATATTGGTGGTGCCAAGTCATAGGCTAATTCTTCTTTGCCACCACTGCCTGAAAAGGGTGCCACTTTAGCTGCCAAAAATGGCCGCAACAGGTTGTATGCCTTGACCAACCGCCAAGAGGTAGAGGCCTCATAAGATGTAGTTACTGGTACTCTACAAATATTTTCCCGTGATGTTTATATGCTACTTGATCCCAGGTCTACCCTATCTTATGTGACCCTTTATGTGGCTATTGGTTTTGGGTTTGAGCCGATGTAATTACTGAACCTTTTGTTGTTTCCACTCTGGTGGGAGACTCTGTTATGGATAGGAGGGTGTATAAAAATTGTGTGGTGACTGTTTATGGGCGGGATACTGTGGTAGGCCTCGAGACTTAGACATGGTTGATTTTGATACTATCGTAGGGATGTATTGGCTTCATTCGTGCTATGCCACGCTAAATTATATAACCCAAAAGGTTACTTTCTCTTTTCCAAATGAACCATCAATAGAATAGGAGGGATATTCTTTATCACCTAGAGGGAAGTTCATCTCTTGTCTTAGAGCCCGTAACTCATTTTTAAGGGCTGTTTGTATCATCTTATTCGGGTTAAAGATTCAAATACCAAAAGCCCTTCTCTTTAGTCCGTTTCTATGGTGAATGAGTTCCCAGAATTTTTTCCAAATGATCTCCCAAGAATACCACATGATAGGGAGATAGATTTTGGTATTGAATTATTTATAGTTACCTGTCCAATCTCTATTCTGCCATATAGAATGGCTCCTGTAGAGTTGAAAGAGTTGAAAGAGCAGCTAGCAGATCTTTTAGATAAAAGTTTTATCCGTCCTAGTATTTCTCCCTGGGTGCACCTGTACTCTTCGTGTGAAACAAAGATGGTTCCCTGTGTATGTGTATAGATTATTGTCAGTTAAATAAGGTCACGATAAAAATAAGTATCCTCTTTCTAGGATTGATGATCTTTTTTACCAGCTTCAGGGTGCTAAATATTTTTCAAAGATAGACCTTCGTTCGGGATACCATCAATTGAAGGTTAGTGAGTTAGATATTCCCAAAACAGTTTTCTAAACCCGATACGATTATTATGAGTTCTTAGTCATGTCCTTTGGGTTGACTAACGCCCCTGTGGCTTTCATGGACCTAATGAATAGGGTGTTCCATCAGTTTCTAGATCTATTTGTTATAGTTTTCATTAATGATATTCTGATTTATTCCAAGAGTGAGGAGGACCATGCCAATCACCTCTGAATTATCCTTCAAACTCTCATAGATCATAAGTTGTATGCAAAATTTTCCAAGTGTGAATTCTGGCTTAATGCTATTGATTTCTTCGGGTATATCGTGTCTAGTGACGCGATTAAGGTTGATCCTTAGAAGATTGAGGCAGTGAGAAAATGTCCCTAGCCCACGACTCCAATCGATATTCGGAGCTTCTTGGGTTTGGCAGGGTATTACAGAAGATTTATAGAGAGTTTTTATTCCATAGCTGCATCACTTACTAAGTTGACTCAGAAAAAGGTGAAGTTCATGTGGTCTGACTCCTGTGAGAATAGTTTTGAGAAGTTAAAAGATAAGTTGACAACTGCTCCTATTTTGACTCTTCCAGAAGGTACAGAAGGGTTCCTTGTGTACTATGATGCATCTCGTGTGGGACTTGGGTATGTACTTATGCAGCATGGTAAAGTGGTGGCTTATACGTCTAGGTAGTTAAAAATGCATGAGCGAAATTACCCCACCCATGACTTGGAGTTAGCGGTTGTGGTTTTTGCGCTCAAAATCTGGTGGCATTATCTCTATGGGGTACATGTTGATATATTTACTGACCACAAAAGTATGCAGCATGTTTTCTCACAGAAAGAATTAAACCTCAGGCAACGGTGTTGGTTGGAACTTTTAAAGGATTATGACATGAGCTTGAACTATCATTCGGGCAAGGCAAATGTGGTAGACAATTCCCTCAGTAGGTTATCTATGGGAAGTCTTTCATATGTTGAAAAGGGAAAGAGAGAGATGGTGAAGTATATTCATCAACTTGTAAATCTAGGAGTGCGACTCTTGGATTCCGAAGATGGGGGAGTAATTGTTCATAAGGTAGCTAAATCTTCCCTTTGTGCTGAAGTTAAAGAGAAGCAGGTTGAAGATCCCATCTTGATGCAGATCAATAAAGATGTGGTCAACAGAAGGTTGTCTTTTGAAATTGGTGGTGATGAAGTTTTGAGATATCAGGGCAGACTATGTATGCCAGATATAG
Organism: Capsicum baccatum var. pendulum; assembly: GCA_030864225.1. Lineage (NCBI taxonomy): Eukaryota > Viridiplantae > Streptophyta > Magnoliopsida > Solanales > Solanaceae > Capsicum > Capsicum baccatum. Next base: position 71,243,812 of record CM061560.1, read on the forward strand.
ATGGGTTACGAAAGAGGATCCTTGATGAAGCTAACAGTTCGAGTTATGTTTTTTACCCAGGCTCTACTAAGATGTATCATAATCTGAAAGCTATCTACCAGTGGAATAATATAAAGCTTGATGTGGCTAATTTTGTTGCCAAGTGTTTGAATTATAAAAAAGTGAAAGTAGAGCATATGAGGCTAGGTGGTATTTCCCAGGAGATAGCCTTGCCTTTGTGGAAATGGGAGATAATCAATATAGACTTCATCACGGGACTTCTGATGTCCCGAAACCAGTATGATTCAATTTGGGTGATTATTGATCAACTATCCAAGTCAGCCCACTTTATGCCCATCATAACTAACTATTTGGGAGATGACTATGCCAAGCTGTACATTGAGGAGATAGTCCATTTTCATGGAGTACCTGTATCCATCATATCTAACTGAGGTACGCAATTCTCTTCACAGTTTTGGAGGTCTTTTCAGAGGGGTTTAGGCACCCAATTGAAGCTAACTACTGCATTCCACCCTCAGACTGATGGGCAAGCTGAGCACACCATTCAGACTCTTGAGGATATGTTAAGGGCTTGCATAATTTACTTGAAGGGAAGTTGGGTGGATCATTTGCCATTGATAGAGTTCGAATATAATAACGGTTACCAAGCCAGTATTAAGAAGGCTTCTTTTGAGGCATTGTATGGGAGAAGATGTAGGTCACCAATAGGGTGGTATGAAGTGGGTGAGACTCAGTTATTTGGGCCTGATCTTGTTCATCAGGCAATGGAGGACGTGAAAATTATTAGAGAACGACTTAAGACAGCCCAAAGTCAACAGAAGTCCTACGCCAATGTTAGAAGAAGAAACTTAGAGTATTAGGTTGGTAATTGGGTGTTTCTCAAAATTTCTCCTATGAATGGAGTCATGCATTTCGGGAAGAGAGATAAGATAAGTCCTCTCTATATAAGGCCATACCATATTTCGAGAAGGATAGGGAGAGTTGCTTATGAGTTAGAGTTGCCTACAAGTTTGGGCTCTGTTCATCTGGTATTCCACATATCTATGCTGAAAAAATGTATTGGAGATCGTTCCCTAGTGTTTCCTGTAGAGGAGATCAAGGTGACAGACTTATTAACATATAAAGAGAAACCTATTGCAATTTTAGATCGCCAAGTTTGGAAGTTAAGGATCAAAGAGATAGTGTCGGTTAAGGTGTTGTGGAGAAATCAGAAAGTTGAGTAAGTAACTTGGGAATCAAAAATGACATAAGAGATAGATACCTACACTTATTTGATCCGGTGGATGACAAAATGGAAGGTACAATCCTTGTCTTATTATTTTATGGCCTTAGTATACTTTAAATTGTGCTTGTCTGTGTTCCACATCATTATTCAGGGATGAATGATCCCAAGGGGGGATAATGTAACACCCTAAAAAAAATCGTCTATGCGTTAGCCGTGGTAATATGCTCTTAGAGTTAAATGACTAGAATTGTGTCAAAGAAGCTTAGTCTCATTTTTTATTTCCAAAGTGAGTAAAGTTTAAAACATATATAATTTTCCTAATTTTGACATTTTAACATGTGGAAAATTGAATGACCTTTCCATCGATATAAGATTCGCCCAAATCAGATACCCGGGCAAGAAGTTATGGCTAATTTAAGTTCTAGTCGTAAAACACCGTCATTTTGGTGCTTGGTGCGTCGCAAAGGGGGCCTATTTAGAAATTGTCAAATTCCAGTAGCATAGCGCAATTGTGGCGCAACGCACTGAAGTTTTAAGTCCCAACTAGTGGGACAATGGATGGCTCTGCATCACGATGACCTTAAAAATCCCACTAGTTATTTTCGAGTGAGCCACCGCGATTGTGGCGCATCATGGTGTCCCATGAAATTGGTTTCCCAGTTATATTTTTAGTCCATCTCATTAAGGGTATATTGGGTATTTCCCACCCCCTTATCAGTCTAAACACGAGATTTAATTCCAAATGACCTCATTATTGATATTTTCATCAAAAACCATCAAGAAGACTCCTTTGGGTTTCAAACAAGAAAACCAAAATAACTTAAGATTTAACCGTGGGTTTTCAAGATTGATTAAAGATTTGGAATCCCCAAATCATAGGCTTCTGGAATTATCCATCAAATTTCTAAACTGAGGTACGTGGGGTTTATCCTAAAAACTACATAGGCTTGTAAATAATAGAACATGATTTAAAGATTATCAAGCATGAATTTAGAAAGGGGTTTTGAAATACATGAATTATTATGCATTATGAATGTTTAATTGTATTGTTGATCTGGTCTTTAGTCCTTTCCCCCTTAAATTGATTTACATGTATATGTATGGAAATTTAGATTTAAGATTGTTTGAGAGCACAACTTATGAAATCCCTCTCTTGTGATGACTTTCAGTTTATGATCTTAATATGAAGGATTTGAAATGCATGATTTATGGCTTGAAACGTTTTTACTCAAATACCATAGTATTTTAAGCATGATTTAGAGATTCAAGAGAGCGAGTTTCTTGATGTAAATATATTTTGTTAAAAGAGAAAGATTTGCATGAGATTAAGAGATTTGACATGACCACCTTGCATCATTAAAAGTTTGACAAAGAAATTTGCATACATGTGTTTACATGAGTTTTAGAGAAAGAGTTCTTTGAAATGATTTATTGATATGGTGGTCCCGAATTTATGTTTTGAAAACAGAGATTATAATATGCTAATAATGGCTCAGAGATGTGACTTGCAAGTCAATGGTATGACGATAGCATAAGTATGTATGCCATAACAGAGTATGTTTTCATAGTTTGATTTTAGAGAATGCATGTTTTAAAAAGAGTTTAAACTGGGCTTAATAAGGGTTAGGTGGTTACCCGAAGAAGGTTTGAGTTCAAGTAACTCTTAGCCTAAAACCATGATTTGCCAATCCGGGTATATTATTTTTATGCTGGCGATAGCCCTGTGGCATAGTAGAGTCAGAGAATCCAACCCTTGCGGCACACTTGGTTTGGAGGATTCCCCGCCGAGTCAATGACGGATTCCATATAGCCCATGGAATTTAAGAGTTGTAGGGTATACCACCTAGTGGAGAAGTAAAACTAAGAGTGTCTCAGAGTTCAGATGATTTTACAGAGTCTTTCAAAAATGCCCATAAGATTTCTTACTACCTGATATATTTATGAACTGTTTTAAATTGCTCTCATATATGTTGAATATAAAATAGTATTTTGGATTTGCTCTACATACCAGTACATACCAATGTCAATATGCAGACTATAGAAAGTACATGTGGACTGCATGTGGGTAAGGTAAGTGACAGAAGTCCAAAACTCCAGAGAGCAGAAGCTGTAGGAATTTTTTCTAGCTTTTGTAGGTATCTACATGCGCACAACTTCAGGTTGAATGTGTCACATGCACTCAACGCTAGGCTGCATGTGGACATATATAAGTGGCCATCAACCCTTTTTTGTCCTTTTCCATCTGGGATTTGATTTTAGGGTTTACTGATGTACCATAAATACCCTTTATGTGTTTTTAGTAGAAATTATGCACTTTTGATATTTAAAAACATATTTTGATTCTGAGATTAAATTTTAGTTTTGGAATTCTCTATATTGACTTTGACTGATTAATTTAGTTAAAGTTTTAGGTTTTCTAGTTGTGATTATTGTGATTCATATTATGCTTTCAATCATGAACATTATTTATTTTCTTATAAGCTTGAGTGGTTAAAAACCCTTAGATAGAATTGTGGGAACCCTGGCAGATTGATGAAGTAGGGGAAGTACTACTGTTGTTCTGAACTATGCACATGCATGCATTGTATTATCTTTACTTTAATAGTTGTCTTAGCGGTTGCAAACATTAGGATCCCACCTATATTATTGATACTTACTCCAAAAGAGGAGTAGTGACTAGGAAAAAATAGCTACAATAGTAATTTGAAGTATAACTGTCGATCCACACTGGTAGGCATAATCTACGTAAGATGGTTAACTGTCATCTAATAACTAGAGACTTAAAAAGTAATAGTTAACTGGGATCTAGGATAAGGGTTAGTAAGGAGACATCCTGAGACTCAAAAGGTAAAGAGCGAAATCTGATTGCTAGTCCAAAAGATGGTTAATGGTACATAACTGATTAGATTCTGCATGCAAGGTATCAAGTTGGTTCATTAAAAGTACGATAAGCCTAAGGAGTTGGAAATCCAGGGGTGACACAATCCTAGTGTTCCCAATGACTGATTACATCCAAATTTGATATTAGCTACTTGCTTGATATTGATACTCAAATCCTCCCATTTAGCATTCCAGTTTTGCCCATTAATTACAACAACTGAGAGACACGATTCCACGTATTCCCTTAGGATTCGACCCCAACCTTTGTTAGGTTACTATATTTGACAGCGACCGAAAAATCTTCAAAGTGAATGAGTAGATTGGGCATTATCATTTGCTCGTTGAGATACCAATTAGAATCAAGAGATACCCATTGGACTAGACTTATAAATCAACCACACAACCGCATGAGACAAAGAAAGGAGTAGAATAATTTTCTAAAATACCACATAGATCCTCGAAGATTAGATATAGACGTCAACACAATAATCCACAGAAATCTACTCAAAACTTTCTCTTGTGCTTGAAAATCGATAACCTAGGCTATGATACCAAATTCTAACGACCCAAACTAATGAATTATGAAGCCCCTATTCTAATCCACCTATATAGGAGAACCCCTTACCATATCCTTATTAATATAAATAGAAGTGTTTAATTTAAATAATTTGACCAACTTTATTATAGAAAACCTTAGCAAATAATATAGAACTATAACTACTCTATGATATATTCTAAACAGGTACAAGAGCTGCTATAGGAAAACAAAAATGGGACAAAGCTTCTACCATGAGTGAGAGAAGTTGGAGATGCTAAAGGATCACTACCCTAACAATCAATAAACCAACACTAATTCCTTCAAAAGACTATAGACTGAAAAATATATAGCAAGAGTAGCATCAGTACAAACCACAGATATTGGTAAGACTCATTGGTTGATCCAAATTAGATTATACAAATATAAAATAAATATTAAAAAGAAAAACATGCATTATTTTAGATTTCTTACCCAACCCCTAAATGTTCCCTTCTATTCTCTTACTAACTTTTCATTAAAAATCTTGAGACACCACTCTTTCTCTTACGACTCTACCACCCCAGAACACTAAGTCAAGCCTTACAGCGAGGATAAACATAACTTCTAAGGGTAACTGCAGCAAGGGAAGACCATAGACTTGAGTCATGAACCAAATAAATCACCTAACATACTTATAGAAGACCCATCTACAAAGTGACATATCTATCTAGCCCCCCCAAATATTAGATCAAATTCAACCCATAACTTATACTGTCCTTCTTCCTATTCCACTAACTATAATGGCTTGATTTTTGGTGATTATATGGATTATTTATTTTTATGTGATTTGACATTTTACCTCTCCCAACAGTTGCTTTGTGGTATTTCTTGAGTGTGGGGATGATTGTCATGGTTCCCAATGCATTTTGGTGTGATTTGTGTGAGATTGTGGTTTTTGGTAGTTTAAAGGATTTCTAGTTGACTTCGGTAGATATTTATTGATCTGTGTGTCAAATGGAAAAATAAACTATCCATTAGAATTACAATGTCAATTTTAGGTTGGTAACATAGTTGGTGTAGTTTTACGGCTTTTATATCTTATTTTGAACCCCAATTCAAAAAGTTGTTCAATTAGGTTATGAGGGTCAACTTTGTGAAAATGATGTTTTTTTTAAAATTTGATATTGCCATTGAGTTGGAGCATCGAATTTAGCCTAGTAGCCTAGTTCATTTGAATTTTTGAGATTTCAGATGAATCCCGAGGGGTCCATAGAGACTTGAAATTCTCTAAGTCTCCAGTTGGTGCACCGTTTAAGTGACACTTTAATCACTTAATTAACTTGGCTTAAAAACCAAAGTGTCGCCTAAGTGACATCTGGCTTGCTTAAGAGACTACGCTAAAGTGTAGCCTCGTCACTTACACTATAAGGCATGTGTTGCCTAAGTGAAACCTAGTCTATAAGTGATGTCCTCTTAAGATACCCGGTGGTCACTTAAGCAATGCCTGGGTGGGTTATATCCCCTATTTTCATAATTTTCACCATTTTCGAGACTTGGAGCTTGGGGTTATTGAGTAGTTGGGCAATATCTTCTATTTTAAAGCTTGTATAAGCTCCAAAACACTTATTTCAATTACTTTCTTTGAGTTTTATCATTTAAAACTTGTTAAAATGTGAATTTAAAAGTGGAATTTGGGGATTTTTAGCTCGGAAGACCTAAATTTGTATTTTCTCGATATAAATCCCAATTTTAACTCGTTTTCACTTGGATTTTCTTCAATAAGTTCCTTTAATATTGGGAAATATATTTCTGGACAAAAATCCCGATTTTACTATTCTTTTTTGAATATCTATTTTTGGGTTCCATTTTGACCCCACCGTATTTGTGTGTTTTCTTGATTCTAGGTCCATGCGTGATGTGAAAGCTTAATGTTAAAGGTGTATCTTTACTAGTTTTTACTTTGAAGTAGGTTATAACTTAACTTTCTTCAGACTGGGTTGGGTAGTTAATATTGGTATGAAAATCAAGTACAGAGTGAGGGAACCAATCATGGAAATGATTTTATTATTGTGTTGTGCCCATGTGATGGCCTGTGTTGTTGTTATTTGATGTTTTTGAGATTTTATTTGCTACGTGTGACTAAGTGTGGTCTTATATGATATTTTTGGCATTGTGTATGTATATATATTGACTTTACATTTTTGGTGAAAAATCCTAAAACTAAAATTATATGGAATCGATGGTAATTTGTGTGTATTCTACTCTATTGGCTTATGTACTATATAGGATTCATGGATGGTTGGTATAATGAGTGAATTTCGGCGCACATGGTTCGTATATTGATTGGACTTGTAAATTCTCATTCTGGTTGGTTGTGATCCTTACATACTCATATCATATACATTCATGAAACATTGGTACCACCATTGAAATACAGGAAACACTAGCTTTTTCTAATAGAAATATGACATCTTCCAAAACCTTCTATCAGTGTATGTGTTGGAGAGGAGTATGGATATTGTATTAGATACTGGATTGTATATAGGTTGTGAATCCCCTATGGGTCCTACCTAAAAGCGAAGCTCGGTAGGTGTATATGAAGATTGTGTGACAACCTTGAGCATCACATCATCATAATCTTCATTGCATTTCATATATATTATGCTCATTCTATGTTGTATTATTGCCCTTGATGTGATATTTGTTGATTTGTAGTTCTTTCTTATACTTATATTAGGTATATCTATATACTTGTGCTTGTTTCTCGTATTTGTGTATGGTATATATGTATATTATAGAACTATTAATGGAGACGACGTGGGCTATCGTTTGATAAATTTTTTGATTGCATGCGACATGACCATAGTGTGTATTTTATTAGTTTTATTTTCTACTTTGCTCAGTCGGCCTAAGATACCTACTGAGTGCAAGTGTACCGTACTCACTCCTAATGTGCCATTTTGGTGCATATCCATGTATAAGTGTGCCGCACGATAGGTGATTTAGGTGGTATCTAGGGTATATTCAAGGTAGAGGATGATATATGCTTTTGGAGTTGTTCTATACCTCTTTCTAACTATTTTATATCTTATTTTGTATTTTGAGACAGATTTTAATCCATTTTGAACTTTTATGATATCTTTTCCATTCGAGATGTATTTAGTGGTTCTTACACTATGACACCACGTTTTGGGATATTCTTATGGTATTTTGGTTATGTGTTTTTGATATTATCATAGTTGTGTGATTCGACTTTGTTCTAGAAGCTTTGTCTTGAGTTTTGGTATTGATTTCTCATTTTATATTAGTTTGGGGTGATAGGCTTACTTGTCAAGGCATGCTGCAACAAGTGCCATCATGACCCTTGGTTTTAGGTAGTGACACGGATGTCACCCAAACTACATCTCTAATTAAAGGATAAAGCAGTCGAAGCAAAATATAGTAACCCAACTAGGTTGGGCTTGATTCCACAGGGAATATGACAAAAATTTTGCTTGAACTTGTTGAAATCACCAGGCAGTACAGAAAGTAAATGGGAGGGGGGGATTTTCTAAAATAGTAAAAGGTAACAAGATCTGGGTGCTTGAGGTTGTAACCAGTCTAAGATGAAAACTAGGCTTGTATTTTCCCTTGCTTCTAACTTCGTAGACTTATCCTGCACTATTAAACTATTCTAATGTCTTTCTTGTCGAAATTAATATGTTATGTATCGTCAACTATCTTGTGGGCTTATTGATAGATTTCACCCTTTATCTTTTGAGTCTTAGGGTGGAGCCTTACTAACCCTATCATGGATCCTAGTTTAACTACTACCTTTTAAGTCTCAAGTTATTAGATGAAAGATAATCGTCTTAAGTACAGAGTGCAGGTAAGCATATTTTGGCAATTAACTCCAAATCACTGTTCCGATCTTCGTTTCCCAATCTTTACCTCCCGATCAGGCTTGTAGTGAATGCAGGCAAGATCCTAATGTGTTCACCTATTAAGAAGACAATCAAATCAAAGAAAACCACAAAACATACAAGAATATTTATTTAGAATGACTTGCCACTTCCTCTACTTCATTGATCCGCTAGGGTTCGCACAACCCTAGCTAAGGAAATTAGATGCTCATACTTAAAAGATCATTGATGGAATCCACAGAGAAAATTATAGAATTAATCTCACAATATTGAGAGAAGAAGCCCAAAGTCTCAAATTGAATAACAAACCCAAAATAAGAACACAAGAGTATATGGTGTGTAGACATATCCCCAAAGGGCCTATCTATAGCTATCTCTCTCTAAGAAATGTAAAAAGGTTATTTATAGATTACATGGAAACCCTAGAATTCAAATCCTAAACAAAATAGGAAAACTTGACTAAATGTACATAATAATGACAAAATATCATAGAAGTGTAGTTTACATAGAAACCTTAAGAAATAAATCCAAAATGATCCAGGAAAATGCATTAGTGGCCACCTATGGACCCACTTATGGGGCGTAGGTTGTACCTATGGCTTTAGGTGGAGGTGGGGGGTAGAGGAAAGGGCGTAGGCGCCAGTCCCAAAATCTGCTCTCTATTTCTCAAGTTCTGATAAATACGAACCCACCAATGCCCAGTAGGTGGTACCTACGAGGCGTAGGGGACAAAGTTGGTGGCCATTTTTTGCCTTTTCATTTTGTTTTCTTCTAGATATCTTCCAACACCTAGTTTCCTACAAAATCACTCCAAAAACACATCAAAACCGACAAAATATCCTTAAGTACATGTATATTCTACAAGTTTAAGCATTGTAAGTTCCATGAAATCATGTCACATCAAGACCCTCAACTTAGAACGTTCCATGTCCTAAGGCAACAAAACATAAAAAAACAATACGACGATGCTTAACCAACAGGAACCTAAGATACCTATGGTAGTCAATCATCAAATTTAGCTCAAACACATTACCCTTTCAAAGTTCAATACTTCTAAACTAACTGTGCGTATCTATGAAGCACAATAATGTGACACAAAGGAATCAAGCCATGGCATTACACTAGAAACAAACAACCATGCATATGTACAAATTGCACTACCTATACAAGTAAACAACTAGAAACACAACCCATGTGCCCTCATAACAAATAAAACCCATTCACTCATATAAAATCATGCATGTCAATGCAGGGACAATCAAGAGACACTTACGTTTAGAAGAGAAGTTCCGACAATTAACATTAAATACCATAGGCTTGCCTTATTTTCTTTACCTTATCTTTTAGAAAGTCAAGTTAGGATCATTATATGAACTTTATTCGACTGGTAATGTAGGCTTGGGGGTGGTATGATACATATAGGCATTTTTAGTGACTAAACCTCTTTGACAATACACTTACTTTGGGGTTCACTTATCCACCAATTTTCTTTCTTCCACCCTTATTTCTCCCCTTTTAATTTTTTATTACACATCCAAGTTTGGTGTGCTTTCTTTTATTCATTATTTTTTTATTTTGTTTTTTCACAATTTTGTTTTTTTTTTCTTTTCCTAACACATCCAGCCGTACTATCTTTTCTCTTATTTTAACATTCTTCATACCTATTTTACACTACACACCCCTATGATAGTCACCCTAAACTTAGGTGATTTGCTTGAGTTGAGGTGCACAATGTCCAAGAAAATACAGGGACAAAACAGGTTCATTGTAACACAAATGGAAAGGTGAAAGGTGTAACAAGAAAAATGGGATATACAGGCTCAACATAGGGATCAAGGGATACCTATTCACTTTTGGAAGGTCATTTAGGTTAAAAGTGGACTTATTTCAAGAACGGCCTATGATCCTTTCCTAACTGACTATCATACAACCTCGGCAAAACTAATCGAGAAAGTTTTGAATTCAACACATAAAGAAAACTAAGTAGTATCTCATACACAGATGGTACATGGTTATATCACAAGATAGTACCTATCCAGTTCATGCAATTGTTAGCTATGATTATTATGTCCCTAATACTAATGCTAGAACAAGATTTACAATAGTTACATATATATACATATCACACAATTAAAAATAATTTCTTGAAGGGGTACCATTATTATTAAAAAACAAGAAACGAAACATATCAACTTCCTTAGATACTCATTTTTGTCCTAGTTAAACACAAAACATTATGAAATAAAACACAATACTCCTAAACATGCCAACTCTACTAGGAATAGGACTCCGGTGAAAAGAGGCATGGCAATAAGAACCCTAAGAGGACATCAAGACCCATAAGTACCCCTACCCCCAACTTAAGGAATGCATTATCCCCAATGCATTGGGTCAATAAAAACTAAGAGAGTTAAAAACATACATGTGGTACCTGTCATGAACCGACCCCGAGCCTAGTCATGACGAGTATCTCAAGCCCGCCAAGGGTTGGAGACCTCCCTCTTAGCCTAGAAAACCAAAACACAAAATCTAAATTAACAGCGGAAGACATCCATAACATAAAGATAAAATAGTTATTGTAACTTAATGGAACTATAAGTCAATAAGCAATAACCACCCATACTTTGTCCATGGAAATCTCTAAACCAAAATACCAAGTTAGGTCGGGATATGCCCCCAACCATGGACAAAAAAAGATCCAAAATATGAAAAAAAAATTATAGGATTTTTATACTTATAAGGAAAGCAATGAAATGTTCGAACTTCCGAATGATGGAGGCTCACCACTTTAATGCAGACCAGCCGATGAACCAGAACCACCTAACTCTACCCAAGAAAATTGAAGAAGCCCTTAGGATCCTACATCACAAAATAATGTACCGTTCGGGAACAGTTAGCATGGTGAGCCCTAGCATGTGACTAAGGGAAAGGATAAAATAATGCCATTTTATAAAACAAAACCAACTCAATGTACATGTTCACATACATGCATATATATATATATATATATATATTCCAGGATAGGGTACAGGGTTTAAGAATGAGATTTAAAAACCATTAACCTGAACTGTGTAGCTGTAACTATCGTATAGGCACCCTCTAGCTATATGGGTTTAGCTTTTCCCTGCTAAAAGGGTCCCAGCGCGTGTTAGCCACATAAAATAGGAAAAATCCAAGTAAGGGCCAAATCCACGAGGGTATAAACATTCCAAAATATATATACTACACACAGCCACCAAGGCCCCCATGTCAATAAATGTGGTTTTTAGTAGCAGTCCCTCAGGACCTCCACCTTCCACGATGAGCTGTACAACTACCATTAAGACCAATTAAAAAATTTGCACATAACCCATACATTTAACCAAGGAGTCATCCATTAAGGTATTTACCTAATGGTATCATCATACCATTTAGTTATGCTTGCAAGCCAATTCCATTATACCAAACCAAACTAATTAGCCATAAGACTCCAAAGTAGCCATTTAGAAATCAATTCGTGGCCACCAAAGCCTTTCAAAACTATTTTAAAACCAAAACATGGACATCAACGCCTTCCAAAGCCGTTTTTTATCTATTTAGCCATAAAGGCAATGCAATAGTTTAGTAAAGTAAGAAATACTATGTAATTGTCCAGATTTCAAAATCAATTATGCAAGTAGGTTGAGTTAAATACCAATTCCAAACCAAAAACTATAATTTTAAGGGAATCCACGACCCCTGTCACATTTACCATGCCTATGCATTCAATTAGTTCCAAAACCACATGTCAAATCATTAATAACAATTCCAAAATAATGGGAAAACCAGCCAAGTAGTAATCATACAAAACCCCCAACCCATGGTTCAAAACCTAACAATTAAATCTGCATAAACCATAGTTAAACACATGATATTATATAAAACCAAGTTAAGAAAGAGATACATGCCTGAAAATATCAAGAATTTAGAGAAGAAACCATAATTTGAACCCTATGTGCTCAATCCTTAGAAACCCTAGCCTTGCTCTTGATTAGGGGATTTGAGAGAGAACAGAGTGTTTATGTTATGTTATTTAGTGGAAATAGGTCTAAGGGAAAGGTTTTAAGTTGTGGAAAGTAATTTTACAGATGGAAAATACCATACTACCCTTAATTAAAATGGGCAATAAATATAACACCTAGTCGCTACAGGTCAGGTAATGGCTCATAGTGATTGGTCATGAGTCGTCCCCCAGACTCGTAACTTGAGCAGAACCCTGGCCTTCACACTAGTTTGGTTATGAGTCCTACCTACAACTAGTGACTTCACCCTACTACTCGTGGGGGCTAATTCGTGATCACCACAAAACTCTAGACACCCTTACTGAATGGAATATGAAAAGGGGCCCTATAACTCATAACTAGTGGGTAGGACTTGTCACCTGAGTCGTTACCTGGGCAGTGAGGGTAAAATCTACGAAATGTTTAGAGTCCAAAACCTGGGGTATTACTATACCATAGGCGCAGAGATCCGACGTCAATCACAATACTCACAAATAAAAATAACAAAATACGTTGGGTTGCCTCCTAAACAATGCTTGATCAACGACGTGACCTGATGTGGCTATGTTGGTTACTCAGACTTCACCAACAAGACCGTGGGTACCTTGATTACTCAGACTTCATCAAGTTAGCCCAAGAGTTGGCCTTCAATTTTCTCTCTCCACTTTGAACATATGAATTCCACCCCTAATTTTTTTTTGATTTTCTATTATGCTTAAGGGGCAGTGGTTTAAAAATAAAGGACCCAATCAATAGATAAGGCATGTTGTAATTCTTGTCCCTTAAGTAAGGAATGTAATTCATTGATTATGGCTCAATAAATTAAAAAATATAGACATATGTTACCTCTTTCTTGCACTCTCCTTCGGGTTCAGGTGGCTCGATCAATATCTTACTATCCAAACATAATATGGAAAAATGCTTCAGAGGTCCAATACACCCCAACTCAAGAACTGATGTCTGATTTACATCCCCGCATAACTCTCGTATGCTCTAATTAATAGTGACACTATCCATAAGATTATTACCAATCATTGAATCCTCCAATTTCAGCTCCTCAAGTTGGCTTTTAAGAATATTTTTAGTCTTACACCACTAATAATTAAGTTTTTGGGAATTAAATGCAACAACTTTTGCATTCAACTGATGCGACCAAACCGGGGGTCTTGATGTAATGGGCATCCCAAGTTCGATCGGGACCGGAGACCACCTCCGTTACCCAACCCAACAGCCAACTGCCTGCCATGAGTTGGCTAAATTTAGAGCATGTAACAAGATAGTACATCAACTCAAATGATATCTCTGGGATAAGATCACAACCGTAGTCGACCCAGCCGAGTCCAACTATCCCATACCAACAATCAAACCATACCAAACCATACCAAAATAAGGGCCATAAACAAGGTTGTAACAAAAAATATTCCACTACATAATATAATTAATCTCAAAATGAAATATGATGGAATAGTGAGAAATTATGTTTGATGATGCCAACCTCCCAGCTTATTCCAATTCCAAGGCTGACACCAATACCGATATCGCCCATTCCAACCCATAGAATTACCACAAAGCCTCTAACGGGGAGAGTAATTAAATTTGGTTAGGACATGCCCCCAACATAGCCAAAACCAATATCCAGAATAAAACTAAAATGTTTAAAAATGTCCATAACATGAAATGGAGCCTTTCAAAAGGATGGAAGCTCACTACTTCAGTCCAAATGATAGCCCCGAGTCAATCACTATGTAGGAAGAGTAGAACAGCCGATTTCTACATAGCGTGGGTACACAACCGCCAGTAGATAGGTTAGTGGGTGAATGCTAGCATTATCTCATGATAAGAATAAAATAATGAAATTTATAAAACCAAATAAATCCATCCATATGCACATAACAATACATATATATATATACAACCATATCAGAAAAGGGAATCGAGTTTAGCATGCCTTTAAATACCATTACATGGAATGTGTAGATTTGTCATGCTAAACCACCCACGGGCTATATGGGTTCAGTTCTCTCTACTTAAAGGGCCCCAGTGCCTGTTGCTGCACGACTAGGAAAGAAAACCTTAGGATGACTGGTACATTCCCCAAATATAGTGCTACATCATGCACACAGTCACTTAGACCAACCTCATATCAACAAATATGAGTTTCCAGCTTTGGTTCTATCTAGACCTCCACCTTCCACGAGTTTGCTACACCACCCGCCGTTATTGCCCAATTAAAACCATTTTCTAAATAACCAAACCATTAACCAATTATTAACTCAGGCCATTGATATTGGTATCACCATACCAATCCTTACTTACAAGTATTATCCATATCCAACCATGTATAGGTTTAAGGGGACTTTCAAGTGCCCTTTTATTTACCATATTAAACAACTTGGGAAATTCCATGTACCCCACAAGCATAACCATTAGCCATTTACCATTCCAAGCCATTTAACCCATGCATAGTTCCTTTATCATGTTTTAAAATATGCAGGAGTTCCATTAAAAGTAGTCAATGCAATTAACATATCTTTATAAGCATTTGGGCAAACACATTGTGGGCATAATATTACCAAACCAATTCCAATTACCATTAAACCATTCCCATGTAATCCAATTATGCAAAACTACCATTAATGCATATAAAAGAATAATTAAAACCATGGAAAACCATAACCAACAATTTAACATCAAAAGCCTCTAATTTATATTTGAAAACCAAAATTATACAATCAATAAAATCAGGGAAACATTCATAAAAACCATAAACTTAGATAAAATTAATAATAAGGGAAGAGAACATGCCTTAAACCAAGATGATGATGGGAAAAAATCACCAACTCAAGCCCCAAATCAATCCTCTAGTTGGAACGCTAGCTTCTCTTGCCCAAAAGCTTTTAAGAGAATTTTAAGGTACTTAGAAGAGTTTGTAAGTGTTAATGAATAGAATAATAGGGTAAATAACCTTCCAAGTAGGTTATAAGTCATGGGACCTTATTAGGATGAGCGGAGAAAATTCTAGAATTCCCCCACTTAAGTTGCACCAAAATCCCATCACAGTGGAATAACTAACCCACATGAGTCGTACCCTCTGATATGAGTGGTACCTTCCACTCGTGCCCTAAGACTCAACCTTTGGATCAAAAACTATCCAACATACAACTCATCCAACCAAGTCACATCCAAAGCATACGATCCATACCTTTAATCTGCACCCTTGGCAGATTTAAACCCATTGGAGATTTAGACAGAGTCCACCATACGAGTCCTGGGTATGACTCGTACCCTGTCTTACGGCTCATGGTGAGCCATTCAAATTCATATCCAGCCTAAGTAACCAAGTCTAAGATTAAGTTAAAGAACCAAACAATCCATAACAACTAATATGACTCATACCCATAAGTCGTAGCTATTCCAGTAACAAAAATCCATCCCACCAACCAACACTGGTCAATATTCGAATAGAACATAACTCCGTACCCCAATATACGACTCAAACCTATGAGTCGTATTAGGTCCAGAGATCAAAATTCCAAGAAATGTTTTTTGATCCAGAGACCAAGGTGTTTTAGTCTCCCCCACTAGGAATATTCATCCCCGAATCATGGATAAGGTAGGGGTAACCACAAACAAGAGTCATTTGCATTATCAAATTATTCCTAATCCTTAACAAAGTATGAAAACAAGGAAGAAAAGATATTAATATTTCCTTTAACAAAATCTGAAAGTAAAGATGTGTTAAGGAGACATACCTTTCACATGAATCGTAGGAGCAGAAAACAAATGTAGATATTTGGACTTCATGTCCTCTTCCGTTTCCCATGTAGCTTCTTCCACCTTATGATTCCTCCAAAGAACCTTAATCGAAGCCACATCCTTAGTCCGTAACCAATGAATCTTCTAATCTAAGATCTAAACTAAGACTTGTTCATAAGACAAAGAATCTGTGATACCCAATCCTTACAAAGGAACAACCAAAGAAGGATCACCAATGCACTTTCTCAACATAGAAACATTAAAAAGTAGATGAACCAAGCTCAAGCTAAAAGGTAACTCCAACTCATAAGCAATATTACCAATACTAGAATGATAGCCATTGTTGTAAGAAAACTCCACCAAAGTTAGATAGTCAACCCAATTGCCACTATGATCAATCACACAAGCTCGAAGCATATCCTTCAGTGTCTGAATAGTTCTCTCTGCTTACCCATCCATCTGTGGATGGAAAACAATACTTAGATTAACCTTACTCCCCAATTCTTTCTTAAAAGATCACTAGAAATGAGATGTAAATTGTGTTCCACGATCAGAAATAATCAAAATAGGCACCCCATACAGCTTCATAATCTCCTGAAGATACAACTTCACATAATCCTCCACCGAGAAGGTAGTCCGCACTGGCAAAAGGTGAGTAGACTAAGTCATCCAATTCATGATGACCCAAATTAAATCATATTGATTCTGAGACCAAGAAAGATTGGTAACAAAGTCCATATTGATCATTTCCCACTTCTACTCAAGAAAATCAATTTCTTGATACAACCTTCCTAGCCTCATATACTATACCTTAACCTATTGACACACCATGAACTTTGCCACAAAATCAGCCATATCCCACTTCATGCCATTCCACCAATAGATCTTCTTGAGATTATGATACATCTTAATCGAGCCGAGATGAACAACATAGAGCGACTCATGCGCCTCAACCAGAATAGTTTGTTGCAAATCGTCAACATCAGAAACACACAACCTCCCTTGGTATCATAAAGAACCATCACCACCAATCTTAAATACCACTATCTTTTGCTCACCAATATCACTCTTGATTTTCATCAAGATAGGATATAACACTTGTTTCTCCTTAATCTCCATACAAAGAGATGACCAAACCACTTCTTGCACCACCAGACCACCCTTGGATTCTATGAGGAGAACTTCAAGATTACCCAAGTGGCGAATATCCTTCACCAATTCCTGCTTTCCTTACTCTACATGAGCCAAAATCCCCATGGATAACCTGCTAAGAGCATCAACAACCATGTTAGCCTTACTTGGGTGATAGTGAAGACTCGTATCATAGTCCTTGAGAAGCTCAAGCCATCTCCTCTACCTAGACTAAGATCTTTGTAAGTGAACACATACTGGAGACTCTTATGATCAGAAAGATATCTATGTGCACACCACACAAATAATGTCTCCATATTTTTAAAGCAAACACAATCGCCAAAAGCTCCAAATCATGAGTAGGATAATTTCTCTCATACACCTTCCCATGCTGCATGAACACAAAACCAAGCCCTACCCGAGATGTATCAAAATAAACCACAAACCCATTATTGCCTTTCAGCAAAGTTAGAATTGGAGCCGAAGTTAACTTATCCTTCAAATTCTCAAAACTCCCTTCACAAGCATCTGACCAAGAAAAGTTAACCTTCTTTTAAGTTAACTTAGTCAAAGGAGCAACTATCAATAGAAAGCTTTCCATAAATTGCCTATAATACCTGAATAAACCCAAGAATTTTTGAATGTCAGATAGAGTCGTGGGTCTAGGTCACCTTTTCACCATAACAACCTTTTCTAGATCCACCATGATCTCCTCACTAGAAATAATATGTCCCAAGAAAGTTACAGCGTTCAACCAAAACACACACTTGGAGAACTTGGCATACAACTGTTGTTCCTTCAAGGTCTGCAACACCACACTGAGTTAATTAGCATAATCCACCTCACTTTTCAAATAGACCAGAATGACATTAATAAACTTAATAACAAAGAGATCCAAATATTGATGAAAACCCCTATTCATCAAATCCATAAATACTGTCGGAGCATAAGTCAACCCAAATGATATTACCAAAACCTCAAAGTGCTTATACCAAGTACGAAAAGCCATCTTAGAGATATCCACCTACTTTATCTTTAGATGATGGTACCTAGACCAAAGATCTATCTTAGAAAAGAACTTGGCATTTTGCAATTGTTCAAACAGATCATCTATCCTTGGAAGAGGATACTTGTTCTTGATCTTCACCTTATTCAACTACCTATAACCAATGCTCATCCGAAGGGAACCATCCTTCTTATGCACAAACAACATCAGTGCATCCCAAGGAGATACACTATGATGAATAAACCCCTTATCTAAAAGATCCTTAAGTTTTTCCTTGAGTTCCCTCAACTTAGTCGGAGTCATTCTATACGGAGAAATAGAAATCGAACAAATGTCCAAAACTAGATCCATACCAAACTCTATTTCTTTATCCAGAGGAACACTTGAAAGATCATCCAAAAAGACCTATGGAAACTCATTAACCATTGGAACTAATTGGAAAGAAAGAACTTACGAGTTAAAAAATTTAACCCAGACCAAGTGATATAGATAGCATTTAGAGATTAATATCCAAGCTTTAAGATAGGAATTTAATCTCCTCCTAGGTGCTAAACAACCACCCTCCCATTCTATAATCGGCTCACTAGGGATCCTAAAGACGACCCTATGATTCTGACAATCAAAGGATGCGTAACAAGAGCACAACCAATCCACACCTAAAATGACATCAAAATCCACCAAACCTAACTCAAATAGATCCACCAAGGTTTTCTTTCAGCCAACAGATACCACACCCCCCTATAGACTCTCTTAGCAGTAACTGACTCACCTACCTACTAGGGTAGAAATAGAAAAAGGATCCAAAATAACTTCTAGATTAAAACCAAAAAATAAAGCCACATAAGTAGTCATATAGGAGGGAGTAGACCCCGAATCAAGAAAATAATATAAGTCACAAGAGAAAAGCTATAATGTACTGGTAACGACATCAGGTGATGCCTTAAATTCCTGTTAGGACACCAAAACATACAACCTATTCCAACCAACACTAGAACTAGGAGCAGTAACAGAAGTAGATGCCACACCACTAGGTGTAAGAGTAGAAGATAAAGCCATAAGAATCTTATTCTCACCCATAGAAACCTTATTAACTGGAAAATACCTGAGCCGATGGCTTTCCTGTCCATACTTAAAGCAGTTATCCCTTTCTTCATCACAATAACCCTAATGAGGATGCCCACAAAACTGGCAAAGAGGACATAAAGAAATTGACTACCCTCTACTTGCCTGAGATTGGGCACCCTATGCCTAAAAATTATCACCATTATGATGACGTCTATCGCCCGACTGGTAAGAAACACTAGCAAAAGAGAAGGAACCAAAATTCCCTCACTTTTTTTGCCACTTGCCACCATCTCGACCAACATGAGATTGAGCACCTTCCTGGTCAAAAAACCTGCTCTTGTTACCTTGCATATCTCCAAACTCAGCCTACTTTCTCTTTTTATCCTCCACTTGCTGCATATGAATAGTCAACCTAGATATGTCCATATCCTTAATCAAAAAGGCATTTTTCTCTCCAAAATCAAATCCTGATTCAACCCAGAATAAAACTTCCTTATTATAGCTCGTATGTCATCCATCAAATCAGGAACATACCTTGACAATTGGTGAAACTTCAAGGCATATTATTTAATAGAAATTCTCCCTTACTTAAGGTTCATAAACTCCTTCATCTTTGCTTCCCTCAACTCTTGGGGAAAGAAACAATCCAAGAAGGCCTTAGAAAAACTATCTCACAAGACTGATTCTTCCACATCACCCCTGTCGTAGTCCCACTCCTCATACCACTAATATGCAATCTCTTTGAGCTGATAATCTACAAAGTTTACCCCCTTCACATTGGTAGCCTGCATCACCCAAAATATCTTTTTCATTTCTTCATCCAAGAAGCCCTATGGATCCTCCTCTACTTTCACTCATGAAAAAATAAGAGGACCCATCTTTATAAATTAGCCAACCCTTGTGGCCTCAGCCGACAAATAACCAGACACATCCCGCTCACCTTAGCAATAACAAATTTAGCCTACTTGCTTGAATTCAAACTTGTAAATATTTGTTTTTAGTTTTTTTTTATTTCTTGTGTTAGGTAGATTTTTATTTTAGTTTAATTATTACTATGGCATCGTGGAATGACCAAGGGAAAAACGGTCATTTTGATACTCCTATACATAATCCTTAACACGAGATTTAGACACATTAAACCTAAATATTGTTGTTTTCTCTCAATTTTCCTCAAGAACAAGAGCTAGAGTTCCAAAATCAAGACCCCAATCATCAAGGTTTTACCATTAATCTTCGAGGATCAAGTAGTAAGGTATGCAAATGTTGATTCTTGGGTTTCTTCCACCCAAGAAGTTGAAGAATCCCTTTTTAAATTCAAAGATTGTGATTCTATGAGTTTTTTATGATTCATGCGAATTAAAGTTCATGTTTATGTTATTATTGAGTTATAATTCATGCTTTATAATACAAGTTGCAAGCTTTGATCTTGTTATGAGTTGAATTACATTAAGTCCATGTTAAATCCCTAAATCTGCAAGTTAGTTGATGTAGTATTTGTTGTATAACCCAAGCATGATCCCCATATGTTTGATAAAATGCCTATGTGAAGGAATTAGAGTCATTATAGCATGTTGACAAAAAATCCCCAATTATGTGTAAATTTATGCAGGCCAAGTGTTTGTTGAAAAGCCTTAGTGAATATGTTATAACATGTTAGCCTGAAATCCCCCAGTTATATATTCTTTAAGTCATGTTAAGTGTTTGATGGAAGACCTTGTTGAATGAAGTATGAGCCAATAACATATCTCGCTATAATATCACATGTTTATGATTTCCAAGTGCTTGTAGAGATGCTTTAATGATTGTAATGGTGAATGAGAACATGAGCCTAGTGGTTGGAAATATTATCTTGATGATCCATGTCCATATTGTGATGGACCTCACTTTTGGCAAGATTGTAGATATGCTTCCTGGAGAGAGATGTGTGCACCATCTCTATCCTATCGGGAGTATAATTGTTCTTTATGTGGTGGTCAAGATGGACATTGGAGTGATTGCCTAAATGCTCCCTCCCCCTATTGTGCTAACCCAAATTCTAGTTATTCTTATGATTTTAATAGGTCTTATGGTCAAGAAAAGGAAGAATGAAACACCAGAAAGAGTGGCATTGAAGCTATGTTTCAACTAATGTTGGATCTCTAGAAAGAAATGTATGATATCATATGTGATATGCATAAAGACATGAAGTAAATCATTCATGAGGAAATGGATATAGAGGTCAATCATTCAAAACATTCTTCTATATTATGTTTAGATGATATCTTTTCTGTGCAATCATTTAAAATAATGGAAGAGTCTGAATATAAAAAGAAAGAACCCTATATTGATGTCAAGCTTAATGTTGAGCAACCCTCAGTGATTTCCCAACCAACCGAACCAACCATGAGAGATGATTCCAAGATTGAGGACATGGTGCTAAAGGCAAAAGAAGAAACCAAGAAAATCAATTCAAAGTGAAGATGTCGAGAAGGTGAATAAAAGTGAGTGTGTAGTAGATAGTGTAAATTTTGAAGTAGGATTGATTGGGCCTCATTCAAAGAACTTTTCTACATTATGTTTAGATGATATCTTGTCTGTGGAATCATTTAAAATAGTAGAAGAGTGTGAAGATGAGGAACAAGAATCCTATATTCTTGATTTTACATTAGACAAGTGATGTTGGGCGTATTTACACGCCTAAACACCATGATTTACCCATGTTTTAGTTAAGTTTTGAGGATAAAATATATAATTCTTACACTTTTAGTCCATTTTCCTTTAAGTGAGCTGACCTACGTGATTAGCATGTTTTTCAGGTATTAATGATGAAGATTTCAGCACTTTATGGACTTGAGCGCAGCAAAGGAAAACTTCACATTAGAGGGAAGGCAGCTTTTGGAAGCTTGTGGACTGAATGTGATGCATGGAGAATTTTTCTCGGGCAAAATCAGCATTTCTAAATACTTAGGGATGCAACAGTAATTTAGTAGACAAAGACATTATAAAAACCCTATTGCTGAATTTTTCAGCATGTTGTTTTCATTATTCAGTTTTCAGATTCTGTAAGTTTTGGGACAGAGAAAAAACGCTAGGGCTACACCAACGGAGAAAGGGAAAAACATCAATCTCTTCTTTGACGTTAAAATCATCCCATCGTGAAGATTATTCTAGTTATGGTATGATGATCATGTCTATGGTGATTTTCGTTATATTCATGAGTAGCTAAACTTCTCTGTTAGGGTTATGGAAACCTTGTAAGATACTATCTATTGCTATGAGTTTGTGAATTCTTGATATGTATGCTACTTATATCATTACTCTCTTCGTTTAAATTGAATTCTTATGGTTGCAAATGTAGGAATAGGCCAGTATATCATTAACTTGTTTGAGAGAAAAGTTACATGTTTGGAAAAGAGAGTGTGACAAGAAAATAGGGTTTCCAACCCCTGTTTACACATTAATGCCTTAACCGGATTAACTTTCTTGGAGAGTTTGTACCATTCGTTATACACTTTAGGCTCGAGAGAGCTAAAGCAAAATAATCCTTGATGGTTGAGAAACACTAAGATTTACCATTAGAATACGACTCTCTATAAGTGCATGCATGTCTAAATTCCACATTACTTATAGTTAATAGGTACGTAGAAATTACAAGGTGGACATAACCCTAACTTATCATTCTCTGTGATTAAATCTTACGACACTTAGCATTCCAACGTTACTTTGACAATATTAATTCACGCCTAAACCAATCCCCCCTTTTCCGTAGAATTTTCGACCAACAGTCTACTAATAATTGCAATACTTAGTGACCAAGTATTCCTTGTCGGATTCGACACCCAACCTAGTTGGGTTCTATATTTGACAGCGACCGCTTACACTTTCTTACGAGAGCTGTAGTTTGGGCGTTATCAACAAGCAACATAAAAACACATCTCACTTTAAGGCCGAGTGGTTTATCATACTCAATCCATTACTTGACTTCTTAATTTTTGTACCACCCTCTATGAGCGAGACAATAAGATGGACTCTAAGTCGGGGGTGAAATTCATATCCTCATGGTAGAGGAAAAAACTGCGTTGGGTCGTGCCGTAATACTAAATTAGGTGCTTCTTGGGAGGCAACCCAAGGTATTTTATTGTTTGTATTTATATTATGTGATTGACATCAGATTTTTCACCCATGGTGCCACAGTTATGTTTCTAACTCTCTTGTTTTTGTTTGACGCATTGGGGACATTACATGATTTTAAGATGAAGGTGGGGCTACTTGTAGGTATTGATGTCCTCCTTGGGTTTTTGTTGCCGTGCCTCTTTTCCCCAAAGTCTTGCTCCTAGTAGAGCCGACATGTTTAGGCATATTGTGTTTGTTTTGTGATTGTTATGGTTACCTGGGGAAAAATAAGTCTCTAGGATAGTTGACATATTTTTGTTGATTTATCTTAGAATGATAAATACCTCTCTAATTGCCTATCTGGTAACTGTGTGATGTGCATCTATAAGTGACTACTGTGAATCTTTTTATGGCATTAGTACTAGGGACATGATAATCACTGCAAATAATTACATGAACCGAATGGGTAGTATCTTGTGATGTACCTTTGTGCCATATGTGTGTGAGATACTACCTAGTTCCCATTGTGTGTTAAATCCAAAACTTTCCCAGTTGGTCTTTCCTTAGTTTTAGGATAGTGGTTAGGAAAGAATCATAGGCTGTTGTCGATATTAGTCTAGTTTTAGCCTAAATGACCTTCCATTTGTGAATAATATCCCTTGATCCTAATTTTAAGCCTGAATACCTATTCTTTTTATTATACCTATCACCTTTCCATTTGTATCACAATGAACCTATTTTGGCCCTGGTCCTCCTTAGACATTGTGCACTTTGACTTAGGAAAATAACTCTAGTTGAGGGTGGCTATCATAGGGGTGTGTGATGTAAAGTGAGTATGAAGAAGGGTAATAAAAAATATGCATGGGTGTGGTAGAAAAAGAATGAGAAAAGAAAAGTTGTGAAAAAAAATGAATTAATAAAAACTGTTCCCAGCTTGAATGTGATTTAATCAAGAAAGGGAGAAATAAGGTAAAGGTTGATAAGTGAGACCCTAAAAATGGTGTAGTGCCAAGGAGGATTAGTTACTTTAAATATCCTTGTGTATCATACCATCCCCAATCCTACATTACAAGCTAAAGAAAAGTCCTATAGTGATCCTAATTTAATTGTCTGAAAGCTTCGGTAATGAAAATAAGGGCAAGCTTATGGTATTTTACACACATTGACTGGAACTTCTTTCTGAGAGTGAGTATCTCTTGATCGTCCCCGCATTGACATGCTTGAGTTCATATATGAGTGAGGAGGGACTTCTTTATTGTAAGGGAACATTGGTTGCATTGCTAGTTGCCTACTTATTTGGGAAGTGTAATTTGTATATAGGCATGGTTATTGTTGCTAATTTGATGCCATATTTTTATTCCCTTGTGTCACATTATTGATCTTTATTGATATACACAGTTGGGTTTAGAGTGATTGAACAGGGAGAGTGTATGTTTGGAGCTAAAATTGATGATCAACTGTCATAGGTATCTTATGTTTCTCTTGGATAAGCATCATAGTATGGTGTCATGTAGTTGCTTGAGGACAAGTAATTGCTTTAAGTTGAGGGTGTTGATGTGCTAGCTTTCTATTAGCACATGTATGTCTTTTAACTCAGAATAATTATAAGTTCTTAAGTAACTATTATTGTTTTTGATGATATTTCATGTGATTTTGTAGGAAAGTCAAGATGCATGAAAATACATGAAAGCTACATCAAGAAGGATGATTTTTGGTGAAATATGCAAGAAATTAAGTTTTGAAGACATATCCTAATAAGCTATCAGATCTCTAATAAGCCATCAGGCATGTCGTCACTCAGAAGTAGAAGGCAAAAATTTGAAGCATGCTTGACGACATGTTCTGATAAGTTATTAGAACTTCGATAAGCCACCAGGCATGTCATCACACATAAGCAGAAGATAAGAAATGGGAATCATGTTTGACAACATGGTCTGATAAGCTATCAGATCTCTGATAAGCTGTCAGACATGTCATCAGTTAAGGAGAAAAATCTGAATTTTTAATTTCAAATTTTTCTTACATTACAAATATAAATAGTAGCTTTTAGGGTATCATTGAGAGGGCTTAACATATGGAACTTATTCTGAAGGCAAAGTCACCCCTTTTTTGGCCTCTTAACTTAGAATTCAATTTTCAACTCTGTGACTGGGTTGAGGGAACTTATTCGTGAATTTGGAAGAGAACAAACCTCAAACTTCATATTTTGTAAGTTTAATTTCTTTGAATGATGAATACAATTGTTGTTATCTCTTTTTATATCATGTGGAACTAAAACCCACAACTAGGGTTATGGGGTCTATGATTATTCCTTTATGGATTTAATAGTTTGTTAGGGTTTGAGTGATTGTGGGGACATCTTGATAATTCCTTTGTAATGATAGTTATCTATTGGTTGCAAACAATAGATCTCTCCTTATGTTGATTTGCTTGAACTAACAAATAAACTAAAGGTGGAAAATTATCAATGAGGATTTGAGAAGGTTAAGTTCTCATCTAATGATTAATGTTGTGACAAGATTGATCAACTCGAGATAAAATCAGCATGAATAGAATATTTTCCTTAGTTTGAGAGGATTAGGGAGTTTAACATCTAGGTAGAATAAGAAACACTTAGATGGACTATTGAAACTAATAATTTAGTGTTTCCCACAAGTCATGAGAATCCAGTACTACAACTATCAGTCAATGAAGGGTTAATAATCATAGTGATCACAACCCTAGTTTCTCTCTATCATTGATTTGAACCATTGAAATTTTAGCTTTGAGTTCTGAAGCAAGTCGAAGCTTTTATCAACCATTAAAAAAACCCCATTTTATATTTTTGTATCACTTGTTTGAAGTAAACCTGTAGCTATAGTTTCAAATTAGTTTAATCGTCACTCACATTATTCCTCGTGGATTCAACCCCGACTCCAAAGTTGGGAAATTATATTGACAACGACCGCTTTGCACTAAAAATTAACGTCTAAGTTGAGCATTATCAAGTCTCCAATTGGAACACCAATCAATTGGTGAATATCTTAAGAGACACTTTGTAACTTAAGTGACTAAGACAAAGTGTCTCCTAAGTTATACCTGGCTCACATAAGCGATGTCGCTTAAGGGGAAGCAAGGTCGCTTATGCAACACTTGCGTGCCATGCATGTATCATGTAAGCGACACCTGGTTTCTTAAGTGATGATTTCTCAAGCGAACCAGTAGTTTCTTAAGAAATACCTTGGGAATATAATCCCCACTTTCATAATTTTCACCATTTTTGAGACTTAGATCTTAGGGTTTTGAGTTTTTAGGAGATTTCTTCCATTTTAAAGCTTGTGTAAGCTCTAGATCCCTATTTTAATTATTTTTTATTTGATTCTTATCATATAAACTTTGTTAAAACATGAATCCAAAATTTGAATTTGGGGATTTTTTTCAAAAAAGCCTAAATTAGTGATTTCTCTATTTAAACCTTAATTTTAACTCATTTTTACTTGGGTTTTCATCTATTAGTTCCTTTAATTATGTGAAATATATTTTTGGACTAAAATTTTTCTTATACCTTTCTTTTTCAAAAACCTATTTTGGTGGTTCGTTTTGAAATAGCCCTAGAAATGGGCAATAAGGGTATCGTTGGTTTACTTTTAATGCTTAGATTCCATATTTGTCTGTTTTTTAGTTGCAAGTCCACTCAAGAGGAGAAATATCTATAGTAAAGGCATGTTGGACCAGTTTTAGCATTCGAGGTAGTTATGGCTTAGCTTTCTTTAGACTAGATTGGGTAGTTAATATTTATATAAAATCAGGCTCTGAGTGTGGAAAATAATTATGGAAATGGCTTTATTATTGTGTTGTTGCTGTGTGGAGGCCTATGTTGTTGCTATTTGTTTTTTGGAGACATTATATACTATATGTGATTGTGTGGGGTCTTGTATGATGTTATTGGCCTTATATATGCATATTTAGTGGTATCTTCTTTGGTAAAAAATCCTAAATTGGAATTTATGTTGTATCAATGGCATATGTTATGTATTTTACTCTGTTGTCATGTAGATTACATTGGATTCATAAATGTTTGGCATATTAAGTGTATTTTTGGCTCACATGGTTAGTATATTTGTTGAATTTAGAAATTCTCATTCTGGTTGGTTGTGAGAATTACATTCTCATATCATATACATTTATGAAATATTGGTACCACTATAAAAATACTAGACACACTGGCTTTATGACATATTTGGAAACCCTTTGCCGATATATGTGTCGGAGAGGAGTTGTGGATATTAGTATTAGATATTGGATTGTATATAGGTTTATGAACGCTCCATGCATCCTATCTTCGGAGCACAACTCAGTAGGTATATACGGAAGTTGTGTGACAACCTCAAACACATCATCATCATTCTCATTGCATATCATACTTAACACAACTACTATTATTAAACATTGTGCTTTATTGGTGTCTCATTTCACACATATATTCATGAAACATTAGTACAACTATGTAAATATTAGAAACACTAGCTAAGGATATTGGATTATAAATGGGTGATGTAACCTCCATAGGTCCTACTCGAGAGCACAGCTCGATAGGTGTATATGAAAGTTGTGCAGTAACCTTGTCCATCACATTATTATCATCATTATCTTCTTTATTGCATTTTACACTTTATATATATTTTGTGTTGTATTGTGTTTTTAATGTAATATCCATCTATTTGTACCTCTTTGATGTATTTTATTTGATGCCTATCTGTTGTGTTCGTTTCTTGTACTTGTATTTGGTATATATGTAAATTGTAGAATTATTAGTAGAGATAGTGTGGGCTACCAGTTGGGATATTTTTTTATTATATGCTTTATGTTGTACTATGCTCAGTCAGTCAATGATACCTACTGAGTATAGGTGGATTGTACTCACCTCTACTGTGCCTTTTCGGTGCAGATCCAAGTACTAGTATGCTACACGATAGCTAAATCAAGTGGTATCTGGAGTATATTTGAGATAGCAGTTTATCTATGATTCTAGAGCTGATCTACTACCTCTTCTTATCTATGTCGTGTATTATTTGTAGGTCTTATACTATTACACTAGGTTTTGGAATATTGTATGGAATCTTTGGTTAAGTATTTCTCACTATTACTATATATGTGTGGTTTAACTCTATACTAGGAGTCTTGCCCTGGGTTTTGGTATTATCTACTTATTTCATATTGGTTTAGGTAGTAGTAATAGGCTTATTGGTCAAGGATTGTTGCGATAAGTGCCATTATGTCCCTTGGTTTTTAGGTCATGACAAATTAGTATCATAACAGCCAGGTTTATTGGTCTCATCAGTCTAAGAACATGGTGACTAGTAGAGTCTCACAAATCAGTATATAGAAATCTATATCTATCTTCAAGAGGCTATAACATATCTTTAGGAAACTTTGCTTATTTTATTCTATAATGTTATGATAGTTCCATACCTTATAACCTAAATCGTATTAAACTTTTTCTATTCAGATGATGAGCAAAAGATCCTATGAGGTTAGATATTTAGAGCTATCATTCGAGGAAAAAGCTCAGTCTAGATGGTGTATTGTAAGCAGTGGATAGGATCGAGGTAGTAGACAGGCATGAGGATCTTTCCTATATGGAGATAGTATTATAGGCCTCTCCCTTGAGCCTCAAGTTAAGCATGCTGGAGATATATGGCTTATTTTGGTCCTATAAAGATCTTCTACCCTAAGATTAAAGGGATTTATAATTTGCTTCTTAACCTATTTGGAGGGTGATTCTTTGAGTGCAACTGGTGTTTCTTTATCTTTGAGTATTGTACCTTTATCTATGCCAGATATGTCTATGGTGTTCCTCTGGTTCCAAGTAAGGATCCTTCAGTAGTATCGACATCTGCTTATGGTACTTTATAGACTTTGAGTGTTGTTTCTCTTTCTGTTCTGGCATTTGAGTATGGTATTTTAAGATTAGAAGTTTAGCTTCATATATGTTACCCCCTTATGTGGGATCTCAACCATCCAGATTCACTATGCTTCCTATTATTACAAGTACAGTTTTGTCTTCTGAGAATCAAAAAAGGTTTGAGAGATTTACTTATTAAGGTCCTTCTAGGTTCAGTGGTGTTGTAGGCGGGGATGCCTATGAGTTCTTGATTGATTTTCATGAGAAGTTGCTTAACCTTGGTTTGCTTGAGTCACATGGGGTTGCTTATATTACTTACTAGTTGAGAGATGTAACTAGGGATTAGTGGAGGTCATTTGTTAGTTACAGACACTTTGGTTCTCCATAGATGACTTGGGATCAATTTGTTAAGGTCTTTATGGATAGCTTTGTGCCATACAGTTTGAGGGATTAAATGAGAGATAAGTTTAATTACTCAGAGTAGGGCTCCATGACTTTTGCAGAGTATGAGGCACACTTTTATGCCTTGTCTAGCTTATGCCAGCATTTCTATCAAGTTTAAGAAGGTTCAAAAGTTTGTGAAGGGGTTGGATGTTTCTCTTCTATTGGATTCTTCCTAAATGGTAGTGTATGAGGCATTATTTCAGAGTATATTGGATCGTTCTATGATAACTGAGTCTATTCTTTGAGGGCTTCAAGGGGAACCAAGGGTTGAGCCATCAAGGCAAGTTCATAGGTCACACCTCCCGAGGTAGAGATTCTAGAGGCTTTTATGGGTATCATCATAGACTAGTGTAAGCATCGTTGTAAGGCTTATATAATAGGTCTTCTATTTCAGCAACTTTGGGTGGTTGTTCTAGCTCAGTCGTACCTCTTTCTATTGAGTCAGACCATAGATGTTTCTATATGTGTGATGAGGTTAGCCATTTGGCCAAGGACTATCTATTTTTAGGGCTATTCTTATATCAGTAGTAAGAGGTAGAGATTCTACTAAAGGTGTACGAGGTATAACAAGTGGCTCCTGTAGTGGTGGTTGCTAGACTACTCTATCATGTGGTGGCCGTACTTAGTGCTATGTTATGCCCAGCAGACTAAAGGTAGAGTCTTTCAATGTTGTTACCATAGGTATCATCCTTGTTTGTTTTAGATCTACATCTGTGTTATTTAATCTGAGATTGACTTTCTCCTATGTGTCTACATATTGTTCTTTGGGTTTTGATTCTTCTAGTGAAACTCTTTCCATGCCTATCTGTGAATCTACCCCAATATGAGACTCTTTAGTAGTGGATCAAGTGCCCGAATCTTATGTTGTGACCTTTGTTGGTCATGAGACTTAGGTAGAATAGATATGGTATATTTTGATGCCTTTTTGTGTATGGATTGGTTAGCTCCTTATCATATTGTCCTCGACTATTATGCTAAGACCATAAAATTAGCTTTGTCGGGTGTGCCGAGGATATATTTTAAGGGCATGCTTCATTCACATCCCAAGATAGTTATGTATTTCCTTTAGGCTTGTCTTTTCATTAAGAGGGGATATTTTGCATATTTTGCTTATATTCATGATACTAGTCTTAGTTCACCGCCTTCTTTGGATTTTGTTTATATTATCTTTATTGCATTTTACACTATATATACATTGCATTTTACACTATATATACATTTTGTGTTGTATTGTGTTCTAGATGTGATATCTATCTATTTGTACCTTTTAAATATGTTTGATGTGCATACTTGTACAGAATTGATGCGACAAGTTTCATAATGGCTCTTGGGTTTGACATGACCCGGAACTAGGCCTTTTTGTATGGGCATCTCCAACCCAACAAGGACCGAAGATCTCCCCATTTACCTATCTCAACCACCACATAAAACCATAAGTATCACAAGCATCGGATGAACTCCGGTCATATAACAAGATAGTGGAAACAAGACTAGCAATCATTACTTAAGAAATGTCTAATCCAACCATTAATGTCAACATACTAAACAATATACCCAAGTCCACAATCATCAACATGCCTCTACCAATCCAATGTCTGTAACATGTTGGGACATGCCCCCAAAAATAGCCAAAAACCAAGTCTATGACATATGACAGAAAGACCCTTAAATGTAAGCCTTCCAAAGTATGGAAGATCACCACTTCAAAGTCAACACAAGGTCTGCTACAACACCTGGTCACTATGCAGGAAGAAAAGAAGAAGCTCCGGACTCTATGTCACGTGGGGACACAACCCCCATAGACGGTTAGTGGTTGGAGCGCTAGCATGTAACTCATGGACAAGGATAAAATAGTGTCATCATTTAAAATCCAATCAAACCATCACATGCAACCATATTTATACACATATGTAGATATAAAGATCTAATAAGTGAATAAAAAGAATGAATCTTAGCATACCTTTCGGAGCATCTAATCATGATACATGGAGTGGAGGACTCCAACCTTTCACCTTTACAAGTTAGAGGGATTGAAATTCCCGATCATATTAGGAAAGGGACTCTAACCTTAAGTCGTCTTATTAGGCAAGGGAATTTAACCTCAAGCCATTGCATTTGGCAGGTGACTCTAACCTCAAGCCATGTTATTATACAAGGGACTCTAACCTCAAGCCATTTTATTTGGCAAGGGACTCTAACCTCAAGCCATTTTATTAGGCAAGGGACTCTAACCAAAAGCCATCTTCCTTAGCAAGTGGACTCTAACCACTAACCATCGTGTCCATTACTATTCGACATTGGGACTCTAACCCTTTGTCCAGGCATTCACATCCAATTAGTTCAACATTCAAGGACTAACCCATTTAACCTATTCAAGCCTCCAAGGCTACAATTAAACACCATATATGACCACAAGGTCTTAATGAAACATTTATAAATAAATCACTTTTACCTTAGTTTCAATCACCATTCGAGTCTACTTGTTATCATCAAGAACTATGTAACACCATTCATCCTTTATTAGCATTCGTATACCAAACCTTAGTTTAAGACACAATTTAATTTTTCATGTTAGGGACTCTAACCCTCTTTTTACCAAGAAAGACACCAAAGTCATCAATTCACTCCTTACATATCCAACAAGGACTTTACAATATCCTTAACCAACCACTCTTACTCATTAAGTCATTGCCTTAGTTCAAAATGCTATTAACATGTAACTAGTTATTTCTCTTAGATATTTTCACAAACACCTTGAGAGCCTACCATTTACCATGACCAAAAACCAAGTGAAAACCATAAAAATTAGGGTTACTCATGACTCATTTGTTAAACCACAATCTAAGAGCACCCACAAGTGCAAATCATCACCCAAAGCATGTATAAACAGAAGGTTAAACAAGAGTAAACAATACGCATCACTCTGCATTAAAACCCTCAACATTTTGATTTCAAAACCACTAAAAATCCTAATCAAGGTTAAGAACACATGATATTTGAGAAATAAAAATATGGGAAGAGTCACATGCCTTATACACAAAGACTTGTGGAGAGATTCTTGGTCTCCAAGCTCCTAGGTGGCCTTCTTGATGAACCCTAGCCCCAATCTTGTTGAAAAAGTTTAAAGAGGATTTTGGGATGATATTGTTCATGTATATGTGAAGAATGAAGGGACAAAAAAGTTTATAATTCGTGGTTCATAAGGGTTTAGGGGTGGGTAAAGTCTAAAATGTCCTCATCTTAAAAGATGAAAAGTAAACCCAGGAGGGTACGACTCACCCACTTGACCCGTACCCTAAGATACGAGTGGTAACCTAACTCGTACCCTAGACCTCACCTAGGACCCCTTATACTGACCAAAATATGACTATACATTCATGAATCATACCCTAAGGTATGAGTGCCACCATACAAGCCGAACCCAAGATAGTGTCCACTAGACCAAGTTAACACATCATACGACTTGACATTTTACGACCAGTAGCCAATTATACAACTTGGGAGAGGCTAACCGTACCTTGGACAGAATGTCACCCCCACTACATTGCCTAACATATGAGTGAGAGGACATCAAATTGTATCCTAGTGTATGACTAGTTCCCATG
Organism: Capsicum baccatum var. pendulum; assembly: GCA_030864225.1. Taxonomy (NCBI): domain Eukaryota; kingdom Viridiplantae; phylum Streptophyta; class Magnoliopsida; order Solanales; family Solanaceae; genus Capsicum; species Capsicum baccatum. The sequence goes on from CM061560.1 coordinate 71,277,338, forward strand.
AGTCGTACCTTGCCCACAAACTTCAATTAAGGGAATTTTTGTAAGGGTTTAAGGCCAAGGTGTTTCAATTCTCCCCCTTTTGGATCATTCGTCCTCAAATGACGGGTAATACAAGCACAAGCACGAGTTAAAAAATCATAACACATCTAAATAACCTTTAACCAAGTTAGAAAACAAAGACATACAACAAGGATAAGACACATGCCATAATCATAATCACTCAAACATTCATTCAATTGACTTTGGGACTCAAACCTATTGTCTATCAAAACACTTTCTCAATTCAAAGTTTAGGGGCTTGAACCCTTTATCTATAAAAAACATAAATCAGGTTAAGAATATTAACACATACCTCAAGCACGAGTTTCCAAAATGGAAAAAAATGTGGATACTTGGACTTCATGTCCTCTTCTGCCTCCTAAGTAGCTTCTTCAAACTTTTGGTTCTTCGATAGAACTTTCACCGAAGCCACCTTTTTCATTCACAACCGGAAAAATTGACGATCTAAGATCCTCACCAGGACCTCTTCATAGGACAAAGATTCAAAAATACCAACTTTCTTCAAAGGAACAACCATGAAGGATCATCCATACATTTTCACAACATTGACACATAGAATACGAAATGGATGGAGCTAAAACTAGAGGGAAACTCCAACTTATAGGAAACATTACCAACCCTTTTCAAAATCAAATATGGACCAATATTTTAGGGACTAAGCTTTCCTTTCTTACCTAACCGCATCACTCTCTTCATGAGAGATACCTTCAAGAATACCTAATTTCCAACATTAAACTCTAAATCCCTACGCCTTATATTTGTATTGGACTTTTTGCAACTTTGAGTGGCTTTTAACCTATCACAAATCACCTTCACCTTCTCCAAGGCTTGGTGAACTAAATCAGGGCCAAGAAATTTACCCTCACCAACTTCATACCACCTAATAGGAGAACGACATCTCCTACCATACAATGCCTCAAAAGGAGCCATGCCAATGCTAGAGTGGTAACTATTGTTATAGGCAAATTCGATCAAAGGTAAATTGTCATACCAACTACCACCATAATCAATCACACAAGCACGCAACATATTTTCCAATGTTTGAATGGTCCTCTCCTCTTGTCCATCCGTCTGTGGGTGAAAAGTGGTACTAAGGCACACCTTAGTTCCCAAACCTTTCAAAAATGACTTCCAAAAGTTAGATGAGAATGGAGTACCACAATCCTAAATGATAGAAAATAGAGCACCATGTAACTTTATAATCTCCACAAGAGACAACTTAACATAATCCTTCGCCGAAAAACTAGTCCTCATTAGCAATATGTGATTGAACTGGGTCATTCTATCCATAATGAACCAAATAGAATAACATTGATTTTGAGACCGAGGAAGACGTGTGACGAACTACATATTAATAACTTCCCACTTCTATTTGAGAAACTCTATCTCTTGATACAAACCACTAGGTCTCAAGTGCTCAACTTTCACCTGTTGACACACCATACACTTATCCATATAGCTAGCCATGTCTCGCTTCATATTATTTGACCAATAAAAATCCCTAAGATCATGATACATTTTTGTAAAACTTGGATGAATAGCATAACAAGATCTATGTCCATCAACATTAGGAGCATATAGCCTACCTTGGTACCTCCAGCTACCATCACCACCAATCGCAAAAAACAATAATATTTTATTGACCCACATTACTCTTAATCTTCATCAAGTCAGGATCCAACATTTGCTTTTACTTTATCTCAACAATAAGAGACCACTGCGATACTCGATGCATAAATACACTACCATCCTCAGAGTCCGTAAGATGAACTCCAATATTAGCCAAATGATGGATGATTTTCACCAATTTCATCTTATCCCCATCCACAAAAGGTGAACTCCCCATGGATAACTAGCTAAGAGCATCAACAACTATGCTAGCTTTACCTGGATGGTAATGGAGACTTATATCATAGTTCTTTAAAAACTCCAACCATCTCCTTTGTCTGAGATTTAACTCTCTTTGAATAAACACATACAGTAGACTCTTATGATCAAAAAATATGTCGACATAAGCCTTATAAAGATAGTGACGCCAAATCTTTAATGCAAACACCATGGCTAACTACTCCAAGTCATAAGTAGGGTAGTTCTTCTCGTGAACTTTAAATTGACTAGAAGCATAGTCCACCACCCTACCATGTTGCATAAATACACAACCAAGCCTAATACAAGAAGTACCAAAATATACTACAAAACCATTATTACCCTCGGGCAAGGTCAAAACTGGACCTGAAGTCAATTTATCCTTCAACTTCTCAAGACTACCCTCACACACATCCAACCGAGAGAACTTGACCTTTTTTGGGTCAATTTAGTCAATGAAGCAGCTATCGGCAAAAAAATCTCAAAATTTTCTATAGTATCCAGCTAGACCCAAGAAGCTCTAAATATCGATTGGAGTCGCAGGTCTAGGCCACTTTGTATTCGCCACGACCTTTTGTGGATCTACCATGATCCCATCACTAGATATAACATGACCAAGGAAATTCACAACCTTTAATAAAAACTCACACTTAGAGAACTTGGCATAAAAATGATGATCCTTCAAAGTTTGCAAGATGGCACGAAGGTGATCGACATGATTCACCTCACTCTTAGAATATACCAAGATGTTATCAATGAAGACAATGACAAAGAAATCCAAAAATAGATTAAAACCCTTTCTATAAAATCCATGAATATCGTCGGGGCATTGGTCAACCCAAAAGACATAACTAGGAACACATAGTGACCATATCGGGTCCTGAGGAAAATCATAGGGATATCCACTTCTCTAATCTTAAACTGATGATAACCCCGCCTAAGATCAATCTTAGAGAAACACTTCACACCTTAGAGTGTACATGGTCTACCAAGTAGTAAAGTGGCATTCAAGAAAGCCGAGTTATCGATCACATAGGGACTTGATCTAACAATGATTCAATTCTAGTTTAACTTTTAAGAATAATTTGATGCAAAGGTAACCAAAAAGGGTTTTGAATATTGTAATTGCAAGTAAAGTAGATAGTGCGTAAAATAAAGTCTTAAAATAATCAGTAAGAGAAAACCCAGGGTTAAAGCACTTTGAACAATCATACTATATTATTGAACTTCATTCGTTAACTTAATTATCTTGGTTGTTGATTCGTAGGGTTAATTACATGATTAAGGTCCCCAACCTCTGTCCTTCTACTTAATTTGGATATTACAACTACATCATTGAGCGGGGATGCAATAATCCAATTAAGTATTTTAAAGCTATCATCCTATGTGTGAATCAAGTAAGGCATCTAAGTACATCCTTGTCCTAGATACTAAGTTAAATTCTTTATTTCATAAAAGAATAAGAACCCATACTTTGTTTATTCCTATGTTCTATCTCCCTATTCCCTATCCTGGATCAAAAGGTTGACAATTGATGTATTCTAAGGGTAGTTAATCCTTAAATAGTTAATTAAGAATAAACAAACAACCAATAATGATAAACAAATTAAATTTAATTAATCCAAAATAATAGTACTCATGTTCTTGGCTTTAACCCCGGAAAAGGGATTTTAAGCCAATAATATTGATAATCACGATCCAAATAATTGAACACGTGTTATGAATAATTAAAAGTTAAATAAAAAATTAAAAAAAAAACCTGAAAAAACGTGTAGAAGCAGCCTCCAAAAAATTCCACAATGTCTCCCACCGCTTCAATATGTCCAAGACGTGTCCAAGCTTACAAATAATTCCCACCAAGCGCGTTTATATAATTAAATAATCCTAACCCTTGTAAGATTAAGAAATTGGCACATAATCCAATATATTCCCACATCTCCTTAAAATGTGTGAAATCTAATTCTTATAGTGGACTTTACCTAATCTAAGTAGGAGTAGTACAATGTGAATTTATTTTGGCCGTGTATATGCAGGAATCGACCAAAAATTGGAGCAGTGGAATAGATCATGCGTCGCATGCATGGCTTCCCTGAAATAGAGGGTACGACGCACTCTGTTTGTATGCCTCCACTGGAATTACACTTCTCAAATTATTCTAATTCAGTGGAACACTGAACTGGAGCAAGTGTCGCACACTCATCACATGCACACACTGGAAGTTGCATCCAAAATTTTGGTTAAGTCTTTATCGGCCCATCTTTCATCCCTTGTATTGTGATGTATTTCTCATGGATTTCCAGACTTTATATCATTATTATATCACCGTATTCAGCTCACAAAGATTCCTACATAATCACACACCACTAATTAGAGATCATAACAACATAATATCCATGATGATGAATCAAAACACAAGCTAAGACTAAGCTAATTCACAATGATCTTCAACTTTATTTTTCGCCTCTTGACTTAGTCAAATTAAACTTTGCACATCACAAACAAGTTATTCCACTCATAATTAAACATTTAAAATATTTGGAACAAATTAAAAACATTAGAATCCAATGAAACCAACTAGACATGCACCTAGCTCAAGCTAGTAAAACTAGTTTTCTCGATGAAACTCTAAATGACTCAATTAAGTACAAACTGGTTTGGAATTCACTTTGAGCATTGTAATCATGTCCTTGAACACTTAAATACTTATTTTTTTAAATATTAACACATAATTCACACGAATTATTCTCAAGTACATCCCTGTACTAGATACTAAATTAAATTCATTATTTCATAAAAGAATAAGAACCCATACTTCGTTTATTCTCATGTTTTATCTCCTTATTCCTTCTCCCGAGATCAAAAGGTTGACAATTGATGTATTCTAAGGGTAGCTAATCATTAAAATAGTTAAATTAAGAATAAGAAACAATCAATAATGATAAGCAAATTAAACAAAATTAATCCAAAATAATTGTACTCTTGTTCTTGTCTTTAACCCCGAAAAGGGGGTCTTTAGCCGATAATATTCATAATCACGATCCAAATAATTGAATACATGTTATGAATAATTAAAAGCTAAATAAAAAAAAACTAAAACAACGTGTAGCAGCAGCCTCTAAAAAATTCCGCAACGTTTCCCACCGCTTCAATATGTCCAAGACATGTCCAAGCTTACAAATAATTCCCACCAAGTGTGTTTATATAATTAAATAATCCTAACCCTTGTAGAATTAAGAAATTGGCACATGATCCAATATATTCCCACTAACTCCTTTAAAATGTGTGCAATGTAATTTTTATAGTGGACTTTACCTAATCCAAGTAGGAGTAGTACAATGTAAATTGATTTTGGTCATATATATATGAGAATTATCCATAAATTGGAGTGGTGGAATACATCATGCGTCGCGCGCATGGCTACCCCAAAATAAGGGTACGAGACACGCTATTTGCATACCTCCACTAGAATTACACTTCTCAAATTATTCTAAGGTAGTGGAGAACTAAACTGGAACAAGCGTCACAAGCTCATCACGCGCACACACTGGAAGTTGCATCCAAAATTTTGGTTTTCTTTATCGTCCCATTTTTCATCTCTTGTATTGTGGTGTATTTTGTATCAATTTCCAGCCTTTATATCATCATTATATCACCATATTCAGCTCACAAAGCTTCCTACATAATCACACACCACTAATTAGAGATCATAACAACACAATATCCATGATGATGAATCAAAACACAAGCTAAGACTAGGCTAATTCGCAATGATCTTCAACTTTATGTTTTGCCTCTTGACTTACTCAAATGAAACTTTGAACATTACAAATAAGTTATTCCACTCATAATTACACATTTAAAACATTTGGAACAAATTAAACACATTATAATCCAACGAAACCAACTAGACACGTACCTAGCTCAAGCTAGTAAAACTAGTTTTCTCGATGGAATTCTAAATGACTCAATTAAGTACCAATTGGTTTGGAATTCACTTTGAACATTGTAATCACGTCCTTGGACACTTAAATTGTTATTTGCATAGATATTAACACATAAAGCACCCAAATTATTCTCAAAACAAGGCTAAATAAGCTAGAATAGTAATAATAGAATGCATAAATACACCCAACATCAGTCACCTTATTCAACTGATGATAATTAGTGCGCATTCAAAGGAAACCATCCTTCTTACGGATAAACAACACCGGATCACCCCTTGGAGATACACTACAATGGATAAAAACTTTATCTAAGTGATCCTTCAATTGCTCCTTAAGCTCTTTCAACTCAGTTGGAGCCATTCTATAAGAAGGAATAGAAATTGGACGAGTGTCTGGAACAAGATCAATCCCAAAATCAATTTCCCTATCGGGAGGAATACTAGTAATGTTATTATGGAAAAACTCAGGAAACATATTAACCACGGGAATAGATTCTATAGAAGTACCCTCCTAGCTAGAATCTTTAACTCGGACCAAATGATACAAATACCCTTTCGAAATTAACTTTTTTAAGGCTCTAAGATATGATATGAACATCCCCTTAGGCACTAAAGAACCCCCTTTCCATACAATGACCGACTCATTAGGTTTGACAATCTACGGAAGCATAACATGAATGCAACTAATCCATCCCCAAAATAACATCAAAATCGACCATGTCTAACTCTATCAAGTCCACCAAAGTTTCTTAATTACCAACAGCTACCACACACCTCCTATAGACTCTCTTAACAACCACAAAGTCTCCTACCAGGATAAAAATAGAAAAAGGAACCAACAGACACTCAGGACCAAAACTAAAATAAACAGCCACAAAAGGGGTCATATAAGATAGAGTAGACCCAGGGTCAAGTAAACAATAGACATAATATTAGAAAAGTTTCAACATACCCGTAGCAACATCTAGAAATGCCTCGGGCATCTGGCGAGTAGTAAGTGTATATAAGCAATTTTGGCAAGTGTTAGTACCAAAAATAGAATTAGAAGCAGAAGCAGCACCCTTGCCCTTTAGTGCAAGAGTAGATAAAGTAGTAATAGGGGCCCTGTTGGCCCAAAAATCCACTAGAGATGGGCACTCTCGTTGTATGTGCCCAATCTGACTACATCTGAAACATATGTTCCTCCTCTTTTCATACTTGCCATGATGATGTTGTCCACAGAATCTACAAGGAGGGTAGGATGGAGCCGATTGAGCCCCACTAGTCTGAGAATGGGCACCCTATGCCCGGAATCCACCATCAAATTGAGATCGATGATCACCTGATGGCTTTAGGTAAGAAGCACTATTTGAGGAGAAAGAACTAAAACTCCCTCACTTCTTTCTTTGCCATTTACCACCATCTCTACCACTATACTCAGAAGGCCTAAATTTCTTTCCTTGCTTTTCACCAAACTCAACCTGTTTATTTTTCTCTTCCTTCAGTTGTTACATGTACACAAATAATCTAGATATGTCCATGTATTGGATCAACAAAGCTACTTTTCTCTTAAGGACCAACTCACGAGACATTCCCGACGCAAACTTTCTCATGATCTGAAAGACGAGCAAACAGAAATCAGAAGGATCCAATACCTTAAATTCTATATCTCAAAATAAGACAACAAGAAGGTGAAATATTCCTAAATGCCTTTTAGCCTCTCTTATTAGTGTAGCGCACTACACACCTATAAAAATGACTCTACTAGACACGACTTTATAGACACCCAACTGACTATGAAACTAGGCTCTGATGCCAACTTGATATGACCCAAAATTAGGTCTCATTATATGGGCATCTCGAGCTTAACAAGGATTGGAGATCGCCCTATTTACCTATCCTAACCACCACATCAAACCACAAGTATCGGATAAACTTTGATTATATAACAAGACAGCAGAAATAAGACTAGCAATCATTACTTAAGAAATGCCTAATCCAACCATTAATGTCAATATACTAAACAACATACCCAAGTCCATATTCCTCGAGAAGACTCTACCAATCTAATATCTATAATGTGTTGGGACATGCCCCCGACAATAGCAAAAAACCAAGTCTAACATAAGTCTGTGACATAAGATGGAAAGACCCTAAATGTAATCCTTCCAAAGTATGGAACTCACTACTTAAAAGTCCACACACGATCCGCTCAAACACCTAATCACTGTGAAAGAAGAGAAGAAAAAGCTTTGGCCCATGTGTCGAGTGGGGACACAACGCCCAAAGACAGTTAGCGATTGGAGTGCTAGTATGTAACTCAAGGATAAGGATAAAATAGTGTCATCATTTAAAATCTAATCAAACTATCACATGCAATAATATTTATACACATAGGCATATATGAAGATATATAGATATAATAAGTGCCAAAAGAGAATGAAAATTAGCATACCTTTTGAAGAATCTAATCATGATATATGGAGTGGAGGACTCTAACCTTCTACCTTTATAAGTTAGAGGAATTGAACTTCCCGATCATATTAGGAAAGGGAATCTAACCTCAAGCCATCTTATTAAGCAAGGGACTCTAACCTCAAGCCATTTCATTAGGCAAGGGACTCTAACCTCAAGCCATTTCATTAGGAAAGGGACTCTAACCTCATGCCATTTCATTAGGCAAGGGACTCTAACCTCAAGCCATTTCACTATGCAAGGGACTTTAACCACAAGCCGTCTGCTTTAAGAAGTGGAGTCTAACCACTAGCCATCGAAGTCCATTACTAGTTGACATTAGAACTCTTAACCCTTTGTCAATGCATTTATATCCACTTAGTTCTACATTCAAGGACTCTAACCCATTGAATCAATTCAAGCCACCAAGGCTACAACTCAACACCATATATGACCACAAGGTCTTCATGAACCATTTATCAATAGATCACTTTAATAGGATAATACCTTAGTTTTAATCACCATTAGAGTCAATTTGTTATAATCAAGAACTATGTAACACCATTTATCCTTTTTTAGCATTCACATACCAAACCTTAGTTCAAAACACAATTCAATTTTTCCTGTTAGGGACTGTAACCCTCCATTTACCAATAAAGACACCAAATTCATCAATTCACTCCTTATAGACAACAAGGCCTTTATGATATCATTTACCAACCATTCTTACTCATTAAGCCATTACCTTAGTTCAAAATGCTATTAACATGTAACTAGTTATTTCTTTTAGACATTTTCACAAACACATTGAGGGAATACCCTTTACCATGATCCAAACCCAAGTGAAAACCATCAAAATTAGGGTTACTCATGACCCATTTGTTAAAACACAATCAAAAAGCACCCACAGGTGCAAATCATCACCAAAAACATGTATAAACACAAGGTTAAATAAGAGTAAACAATACTCATCACTATGCATTAAAACCCTCAATATTTTAATTTAAAAACCACCATTTACATATCCTAATAAAGGTTAAGAAAACTTGATATTTGAGAAATAACAGTATTAGAATAGTCACATGCCTTATACATAAAGATTCACAGAGAGATTCTTGGTCTCGAAGCTTCTTGATGAACCCTAGCCCCAATATTATTGAAGAAGTCTAAAGTGGATTTTGGGATGTTTTTGATCTTGTATATATGAATAATAAAGGTCCAAACAAGGTTATAAGTCATGGGTCATAAGGTTTTAAGGGTAGGAAAAGTCTAAAATATCCCCAACTTAAAAGCTAAAAAATGAACCTAAAAGGTTATGAGTCACCCCTTGACCCGTACCCTAAGGTATGAGTGGTACCATAACTCGTACCCTAGACCTTACCTAGGATCCCCCATACTAACCAACATATGACTATACATGTATGAATCTTACCCTAAGGTACGAGTGGTACCATACAAACCGTACCCATGACAATGTCTACTAGACCAAGCTTATCACATCATATGATTTGAAATCTTACAACTAGAACCCAATTATATAACTTGAGAGAAACTAACCATACCTTGGACAGAATGTAACCCCCACTACACTGCCTAACATATGAGTGGGAGGACACCAAATCGTATCCTAGGGTATGACTTGTACCCATGAGTTATACCTTGTCCAGAAACTTCAACTAAGGGAATTTTTCTATAGGTTCAAAGCCAAGGTGTTTCTGGTTTTTGGGTCATGACAAAATCAATATCTTATCACCAAGTTATGCTCATTCAAGGCAAGTCAAGACAAGTTAAAAAAATTATTATCCATATAAATATACTATGTGGTTCACTCATGGAACCATCAAACTCACCTAAACCTCGTACATACACACTCTCATAATGCATCCACCATCTAGACATGACTTGTAGGGGATGATTTTTTTTTTATGTATTAAACCCCAGACACAAGTATATGCCAACCTTGTTTCACCAATAACCTATGAGAAGTTTCAAATACTAAAACATTCCACATTTAGCATTAGGTAGGCCGAGTCTTACAAAAACTTTAAAAAATCATTTGCATTAACAACACCAAACAACATGTACTAATAAGCTACACTATAAATTAGTTAAATAGTATCACCTACACTATCGTACATAGTCTCAAATCACAAAACATGCCTTCATGCTTCGTTTGAAAATGAAAAAAAGAATGACTACACTAGATTATTGGGAAGCTCAGCCACGCCCTAACATGGTCTGGTAATCCTTACTTCCCACTTCCTTAAATACGAGTTTACAATAGGGAACCATCTAATTTATAACATAAGTATGGTATAACAGGATGACGTATATAAACAACCCATAATTCTACACTACTGAACATTAAGCAATTTTAGTCATTCTAACTCTGTTCCTAAGGTCCTAAACATGAAATCTCCCATCTATCTATGTTACACTCATGCTCTCAAAGTTGGGTCTATGCTACTAAATTAACCTTAGCTCACCTAAATGTCAACCAGTTATAGAAAGAACAAACAAATGTGAAATCTAACCTTGCCCGGATCATGGACACATTAATCCTTGAAAATCCAAGGATTTGTACCCATTCGCACCCCATTCTCCTCTTCTCCATGGTTCCAAGATGTGGTAGGAAACCCTATGAGTTTTTGGAGCCTCCTAAGTTATTTATTTCAGCTCAAGTAGAGAAAAAAATGAAACTCATTTAAATAGGTATTCTGATATGCATTTTGTCGCTATAGCTGCTTGCGCATGACTATAGCAGGTTACCATCAATCCAATCCAACTTTTTTAAGTTACTAATTTTTAATACACATGGCCCCAAGTAAGTTTACTAATTAAATAAGGCTTATATCCACATGACCCACTCTATCAAGGTGTTTTCTAGTAATAACCGATTTGATCTTTATAAAATACGTCTTTGACGAATAATTGCAGCTAATGATTCTATAAAATATTTTTAAAACTGTATAATTATTGTATAGAATATGTATCTATATGTAATGTGTATAGAAACTATAGCATTGTTATGTAGAATATGTATTTGTATAAGATCTATACATAAACTGTATCAATGTTGTATAAAGAAGTTTCTATCATGATTGTGTTGCATTATATATGTATTGTATTATATCGTATCAATATGTATCATATATATATTGTGTATATTACATGCATGTATCAATATGTAAAGATTTACCAATACTTTAAAATTCTCAAATATGTATTGTACTATATTAATATTTATCAATACAAATGGAGGTTGTCTCAATACATTGTAAGATGAAGAAGAAGAAGAAGAATAAGATGAAGATGTAGTTATCTAGTTACATATATCTAGTATCAAATATGCACTGATACATTTCTTTTTCTTTTTTTATTGTATTTGGAAAAAAATATAATTTTCTATATTTGGTGTTTAACAAAAGTAATTATAGTGCTTCAAAATTTATTTGATCGTTAAAAAGGAACAATAACTGAAGGGTAGAATTTTTTTTTTTAAAAAAAAAGTGCCCCCAAAAAAAGCAAAGAAAGAAAGAACATGACTAGAAAAAGAAGGAGAATAGAAAAGGGAGAAAATTTTGTCAAAAAGGCTATCAAATGAAAAATTCAATTAAATGGTCATTCCCATGACATTTTTTTAGGTGACTAGACATTTCTGTCTATTTCCAAAAAAAAAATTATACAATATTTATATACACAATATAGGTTAGTGACCCAACCCAAATGAAATAATTAGAAGAAAATGGAATATGTTTCTTCTTTTAGATTCTTTTTCTTTTAAGGTAAAATTCTAGCTTAATATTTCTATATTTCAACTCAAATAGTCCTCCTCTTTCTCTCTCTTTATCTCCTCTCTTTATTCTCATCCCTCCTTTTCCCTCCACCTCTAACAAAACCTCACTACGCTCATTTATCCCCAATGAATGACGATGAACTAGAAATTAGGTAGCCCTTTTTTTCTCTCCATTGCTCCAAGAGGAGCTTTTAGATCCTGTGAATCACAGCAAACCAACAATCATGCCTTTGATTTCCTTCCCCTTTCGTTTTCATGATTTTATTTTATTTTACACATGCTCCAACTCAACATGGATAAGATTTGGTGAACCATAGAGCTCCTAATGAACCATTACATCCATATACTGCTACTTATCTCCTCTACCTTTCCTCTTTCCACCTTTAATAAGGGCTCTCATACTGTTGGAATATGTTGTATTAGAGATCTAATTTAATCTACATTTTTTGGCAAACTTTGGTGCCCTAATAATTGCTTGAGTACTGATAGGTGTGCTATAAATATTCTTGACCATTTTCGTTTTGAGTATATGCACAGGTACATGCATTTGTATATATGCGAGAAGATGCAGTATCTGATTTCTAAGTTTGGGAGTATTTATACACATATACATATATTTTTGAACGGATACAACCCTGTCACTACAAGATTGTAATGAACCAAAGATACCCTCTGGATGTCACATTGTACTTAGGACTATGAGTAGCCCAACTAACCCATGATATCTATTCGACACTAAACTCTAATAACTATAAACTTAAAACATAAGCAAAAAATAAAGAAATCTTATAAAATGGGTTCTAATAGATGAACAATCTCAACAAAATACTGTAACTCACTCAAAATGGGTTAGACTTGAGTAGGTTGAAAAAAGACATACAACCTTAGTAGGAAGGGCGTTCCACGAAATATATGACCCATGCTCCTTTAGGTTCTTTAAATTCTATGGGTGGTGTAGCTAACATTCAAATCTATGAGAAACTGAAAGAACACTTCATCTGACTAGTCTTGAAAATCCTCTAACTAATATTGAAGAGGCATTGGGATACACCCCAGCTAATCCGAACTAAAAGCATAACATCTAAAGTAATAGTAATAAGTATCTGGAACCAACATAAGTTTAGCCCTTAAAATATGAGGATTGAACAACTATATGAAGGTAGAATGTGGTGATCGTGGCTAGTCATGCTGCTGGGGACGAATACCATAACCTATATTATGAAACAATGTAGACACACAGATATATATATATGGTCGGTACTTCTAGAATATACTGAATATGTGGGGGTGAATGCAATGAGAAAAAATTGAAACTAAACATACTTAGAAATTATGCAGGCTAAGTGTAAATAGACTAGCCTTGATCATAAATAAGATCAAAAAATGAAATCTCATAAGGCATAAATCATAAATCAATACTAAACAAATATTGTGATTCCTTACACTTAGTTTCTGAAATCTTATTTTCTGTGAGAGATTCTCATAATCGACATAAACCATGCAAGCAACATAGGTTCAATGTCTAAACCACCCATCGAAAGAGCTAACATACCTTGCCAAGGTATAAAGGCTAACTGTACTAATTATCTAAACATGTCTGCTTGGACAAGCTGAATAATATATGACATGCCTGTTAGGACAAGTTACATGCCCATTTGTACAAGCTTAATAATAACCTATTAAGCTAGGTACTAGTTTATAGAACTAGGGTATTCTAAACCTTCGCTCCTCGGTGCTAGGTACTACTCTCAAAATCATTCTATTGCTTGTATTATATCTATGAAGTTTACCTTAAAATAAGCATATGAGCTGATAAATTTGAAAACACAATATGCTTCTATTTATATCTCAAAATCTTGATTTACTATGTGAACTAGCTTTTCTGTAATCTTAAATAAAACTAAAACTTTTATCATGTCATGATACTCTTGTAACTAGAACTAGCAAACTGGAACTTCTTGTAAACTAGGTGTTTAATGCTCAATTACAATCATTTAACATCTCACAAAAACTTTATATCAAAATGTCAAATCTCACTCCTTGAGATCACTTTAGTGGATAAAATTTAAATAAGAATTAAATTAGATGCAAAATAATATGCAACTCATGAAGAAATATGATACCATCAAGATAAAGAAAAATGGGTATAACCCTATTTGTAAAGTCCTTAAATCAAGGTAAAACTCAAATTTTTGGACAAGGATGAAAGGTTATCCTTATCAAACCCCACATACCTGTACTTAGTGAATTTCTTAAAGAACCTTGGAAGCTTGAATTTTGGGGGAAAAAATCCTCTGTTGTGATCTTAAGGGTTTGGGAGGAGATAGATCGTATATTCTAAGTTATGAGGGTAGGAATTGTGTTTATTAAGGTTGGGAAATCATTTAAGAGGTAAAAGTCCAAAAATCCCTTATATAATTCTAAGAAAAAAAAGAAAATTGGCCTTTATGCGGCCTTGGTCACGGCACGGCCTTATCGTATCACTTTAAGGGAGTGGAACACCTATATTATGGCATGCCAAGGGTGTGGAACTCCTTTACAGTGGAAACTTGCCATTGTGGAATGCCCTTATCATGCTAGGCCATTGGTTTTCACACGAGGGTGTGCCTTTGCTCTATGGCATGCCCTAAATGCGGACCCTTATTATTTTGGGGTCCCCAAATGTCCTGAAATACATTCCAAAAATTCTAAAACACTTTATAATGGTCCCTTTATCATTTCTTATCATAGTTGAACTCAGAAAGTGCAATAAAATAAAAAGGAGCTATTAAAATAAAATTGTTGAAATTTTAGAGTCTAACATTATCTCTCCCTTGGTACCATTCGTCCTCAAATAAAGGTTGGGATGGGAAAAAACCTATATCATGGGTTTGCTAGGTTGAGATATGAAATTTATCTTACTCTAAAACTAAAATCTTTCTCCTCAAACATGAACTTGCAACTGAAATAACTCATTAGGCATGAACTTCATAGGCTAAAACTGCAGATAGTAGCGAATAGAATAGATTAGAAATATTTTATAACCTTAGACTAACTCTGTGGCAGAAGTAAATAGCTGAGGATATCGACTCATGATGTCCACTTTCGCTTCCCAAGTTTCTCCCTCAACTGATTAATTTCTCCATAGAACTTTCACTGAAGTTACTTACGTATTCCTCAACCTTCAAACTTGTAGATTGAGGATTTGAACTCGGATCTCATCGTAGGACAGACTATCTTTCACTGCAATACTCTTTATGGGAATTACTAAGGATGGATCCCTAATGTACTTCCTTAGCATTGATACATGGAAAATTGAATGTACAATGTCTAATTCTCATGGAAGATCTAACTCATAAGCTACTTATCTAACACATCTCACTACTTCATAAGGACCCATATATCGAGGACTAAGCTTTCCATTCTTTCCAATTCTTTTACTCTCTTCATGGGCGACACCTTTAAAAATACCCAATCAACCATATCATACTTTAGTTCTCTCCTTCTCACATCTATATATGATTTCTAATGACTTTGAGAGGACTTCAATATCTCATGAATCAATTGAACCTTCTCCATAGCCTCGAGGATAGAATTTGGTCCAACCAAAGCCACCTCACAAACTTTGAACCAACTTCTAGGTGATTTGCCTATACACTAATAAAATGCTTTAAACGGAGCTATTTGGATACTAGCTTCATAACTATTTTCATAGGCAAATTCAATTAAGGGTAAATGATAATCCCAATTTCCCTCAAAGTCTTTCACACATGCTCTCAATAAATCTTCAAATATTTGAATCGTATGCTCGGCCTGTCAATCTATCTATAGATGAAAAGTTGTACTAAGCTTCACTTTGTACCAAATCCCTTATAAAATGATTGCCAAAAATGAGAAGTGAATTACTTACCTCATTATGAAATAATGGACAAGGGAATCCCATGGAACCTTACTAATTCACAAATATAAAGCTTAGCATATTCTTTCATTGTATCTGGGGTTTTAACTGGTAAGAAATGGGTTGACTTAGTCATTTGTTCTATGATGACCCAAATCGAATCATGCTGACGTCGGTGCAAGGAAGTCCAGTAATGAAATCCATATTAACGGACTCCCACTTCCAAGTAGTAATACCAGTATCTTAAAGCATACCTCCTGACCTCTTATGCTCAATCTTCACTTGCTGATAATTGGGACACTTAGCCACTCACTTTGCCATGTCCCTTTTTATACCATTTTGCCGGGATATTTTTAGCAGGTTGTGGTATATCTTAGTAGCACCAGAGTGAATTGAATACTTAAAATTGTGGGATTCTTCTAATATCCTTTCTCTTAATTCATCAAAATTGGGAACATATTGTCGACCTTGATAGTAAAGGGCACCATCTCCCCCTTGAAAGAAAACCTCAACCTTTTGCTGCTAAAACACATCCATTATTTAGCTAAGTATAGGGTCATTACACTAATTCCCTTTCACTTCCACCACAAAGGATGACTCTGAATTTTTCTGAACCAATACACCCCAATCATCTATATCAAGCAAACATACACACAATCAGGCTAATCTATAGACTTCCTTGGCCATCTCCTTCTCTTTTTTCACATGGGACACACCACCCATAGATAGTCTACTCAACATGTCTGACACTACATTTGTCTTACCTAAATAGTAGATCATATTCATGACATAATCGTTTAACAACTCTAACCACCTTCTATGATAAAGATTTAAATCCTTCTATGTACATATTTATTAAAGACTCTTATGATTGGTGAAAATATCAACATGCACACCATACAAATAGTATCTCTAAATCATTAGGGTAAACACAACAGATGCTAACTCTAAGTCATGATTTGGATAATTCTTCTCATGATTTTTAAGTTATCTAGATGCATAAGTTATCACTTTCCCATTTTGCATCAAACCACAACCTAACATAATCCTAGAGGTTTCAAAATACACCTTAAATCCATCTAACCCATCTGGCAAAGATAGCACTAGTGTTGAGTCAATCTATTCTTCAACTCTTGAAAGATCTCACATTTATCTGACCATATAAACTTTAATTTCTTTTGTGTCAACTTGGTAAATTGTGTAACTATTAAGGAAAAAACCTCAACAAACCTCCTATAGTAATCGACTAAACCCAGAAAGCTCTGAATATTTGATGAAGTAGTAACCTAGTCTAGCACTTCACTGTATCTATTTTTTGAGGGTCTACATGAATACCTGGCCCCCAGATCACATGCCCCAAAAAGGTAACAAACTCCAACCAAAATTCATACGTACTAAACTTTGCATACAGCTGACGATCCTTGAGGGTCTATAATACTATTCTCAAATAGACCGCATGCTCGTCCTCACTCTGAGAGTAGATAAGTATGTCATTTATGAAGAAAAATGAAAAATATGTCTAAATACTATTTGAATACCATGTTGATTAAATCCATAAAGGTTGCAGGAGCATTTGTTGATAAAAAATGCATAACCACAAACTCAAAGTGACCATACTATGTTCTAAAAGTAGTCTTTGGAATGTCACATCTTCAGACCTTCAATTGATAATATTTCAACCTAAAATCAATCTTTAAAAACCAATGAGTGCCCTTAAGCTGGTTAAATAAGTCATTAATTCTGGAGATGAGGTACTTATTATTAATGGTGACCTTGTTTAATTATTTGTAATCTATACATATTTTGAGAGTACCATCCTTCTTGTGCATGAATAAGACTCGAACAACTCATGTAGAAACACTAGGACTAATGAACCCTTGATCTAGAAGGCTCTTAAGCTGCTTTGTTAACTCTTTAAGCTCAATCTGGGCCATTCGATAAGGAGGAATAGAGATGGTCTAGTTGTTTGAAATAAGATCAATTTTGAACTTTATTTCTCTATTAGGAGGTGCCCCGAGTAGATTCTCTCAAAAGACTTAAGAAATATCATTGACTACATGAACTAAATTAATTGTTGGGACTTAGTATTTTTAACTCAAACTAAGTGGTAGATACACCCTTTTGAGATTAACTTCCTGGCTGTAAGATAAGAGATGAAATGACCCTTGGGAGATAATGAACTACCCTTTCACTCAAAGGCTGACTCATTAGGGAACTGAAACTTCACCACATGGCTATAATAATCAATTTATGTATAGAATGGATGGATCCAATCTATTCCTAGAATGACATCAAAATCTAACATCTTTAGCTCTATTAAATCAGCTAAACTAACCCTATGGAGGACTGTAATAGGGCACTTTCTATACATTAGTCTAGCAACAGCTGACTCTCCAACTGGAGCTGAAACTAAGAAAGGTTCAAAAAGACTCTCAGGACTTACACCAACAAGTGGGGTCACAAAAGAGAGGATTAACCCTAAATCTAATAACATATAAACATCAAGGTGAAAGATATATATCTTACTAGTGAGGAATCTCTCTTGCTCCTGACAAAATGATATAGAATAAAATTAATTCTAACACTGACTGCCACCCATGCTAATGATGTGCCTTATTACGGAGCTGGGTGGCCTGACTAAGCCGCCGAAGTAGTGGACTAAGCCTGAGGACATGCATCTCTTGTACCCACTTTCACAAAAAGGTATCCCTCAACCTGTGGTCCATCTTCCCATAGTCGTAACACCCTGTTCTGCTTGCCAAACACTCACCCTAATTATTTATACCACATCACTTGTAGGTTGGATAACTAGGTCCCCCAATAACACTAACTTGGGATCTAGAAATTGATGTTCTACCCTACTACTCGTGCTTAGTTCTGGGTTAGGGGCACTGGCGGTGGATGATGCAAGCACTAATAAATGGTTCTAAAATTGAGTATGATGTTTCCCTCCTAACTTTTGTTGATTGTACTCAAATTGTCTCGTTTTAGTCCTCTTATTTTACCTCTTATTTTCCTTTATTTTCTTAGCCTCAATCTGCTAGGCATGAGTCAATAATCAAGTAATATCCATATCCCAAATCAACATAGCAATCATACACTCATTGACTACAAAGTCAAACACTCCATTGACAAACTTACTCTTACGAGCTTTGGAATCTTGTAATAACTCTGGGGCATACTTACCTAGCTGAGTGAAATTGAGAAAATATTCCTTCACCGACATAGATCCATGACTCAGGTTCATGAACTCCTCTAACTTAGCCTCCCTTATTATAAGACCCCAAAAAATACTAATCTTAACTCAATGAAAGGAGGTCCCAGACTTAGAAATTTTAGCTAAGTATTTATGCTTAGTATTTATTTTAGCTTGCATAAGTTGGCGATCCTATTTTACAACCCCTACGACCATAAAATGTCGATTATTAGGTTGATTCATGATTAGGAATGTCAGTAGGTGTTCTCAGATGAGCTTCACATTTTTTGAACATTATTTGAGGCATGTTTGGGAGTCCAAAATAGTGGATCGATGTGATTTCGATGTGTTGAGTCGCCCATCACATCTACTAGAACTTTTCCCCAGCTTCCAGTGAAAATTCCAATAAGCCAATGTGATATCGATCCATCGCATTAGCTATTGCATCGACCATCGACGCGGCGCATCGCCCAGCATATCACTGGGCATAGTTTCTGCACTCTTAATTCCATGTCCAGAGGGGTGATTATGTTATTTTCCCTCGTCTATTCAGCCTCAAAAATACAAAATTAATCATTCCAAAGGGAAAAATTACTCACTTTCTCTCAATTACTCTCAAGAAAAAAAACCCTAGGGCATCCAATTTCAAGCTCAAGTTTCAAGAACGCACCATCAATCTTCACGAATTTGTTTACCAAGGTATGTTAGGTGTTCATCCAAGGGTTTCCTTCTACCCTTGGAGTTCAAGAACCCTTTATAAATTACAAGTTAATTTATTTCATGAATTTCATGTTGAATTTGATTGTATTCATGATTATAATGTTAGATGAGTTTATAATCCACGATTAATTACAAGTTTTGTGACAAATAAATAGCATGTGGGTGTTGTTATATGGTTTCATGTTAAAATCCCTTGAACTTGTAATTTGAGATTAGTAATCATAATGCCTACATATTGTTCATTACTTATGCATAGATTGTTGTAATGACCTGAAAGTACACCCTGGGCGTCACCCGGTGCTTACAGTCCTTAGGGGTCATAAGCTAACCCATGACTGAAATCTGTTGTGAGCATTGAATAATAATGCTGAAATAAATATGAAATTAGGGTGAAATGCCATAAGGTTCAAAATCTAAAATACTGATAAAATATAACATCTGAAATAATAATCCGTAAAACTAAATACTATCTAAAAATCTAGTCTGAAAGCCTCTAATCTGAACTGTCTGAAAGTGAAGTTGATGGGACAAGCCCCCAACTAACTCCAACAATTGTAATACTAAAATAAAAGTACATCATCGATAGATGAGGACTCACTACTAAATCTAAGACTGTTGATTGGTTCTGGCTAAACGTGGTTGGGATCCTGAGCGTTCGAACCTATGATATAAGACATCATGGCATAAATAAAGAATATGTGGTTAGTACGTGGAATGTACTCATATGCTAGATTAGGTAAGGCTTAATGCAGGGGTTCATATGCATAAACAGTAACTAACTGAATGATATAGAGTAACTAAATATGAGAGTACATGGATAACTGAAACTACTATAAATACTGAGTATGTAATATCGTTCATATATATATATATACTATAACTGAGCTTTTCTAAAGCTGAGTACTGAGTTCTGATGATTAAGTAACAGATATTTAAAGTTACTGTTAACTGAATTATTAATACTGAGTGACTGTGTTTGATAGTCCTGATTCTCTACAACTAAAATGAGACTGAAACTAAGAATGTGGGAGGTAATCATCTAACCGACATGCCACTCTCTAAACTGATTGGGGTCTAACCAGTAACCCTAGCTGGAAGGGTAATAATATGATGCCATGGGTACTAACACTGGAAAATTAGGATGCCAAGCCTAACTGATGGGTGACACCTAGGTAGAGCCAAGTCTAATCTAATGGTTGACACTTGAGAGGTAGTCAAGCCTATTTTGATGGGTGAATCCTCATCCTGTACTAGCTATGCAATTCTGGAGTACATGGACTGCTACTAATGACTCTACCTCTCTAAAGAGGAAACCATTATCCCTGCACTTGCTCAGTGCTAAATCCTACTCCCAACTAAAAGACACTGAATGGAGTATACTCAATTGGACCGGACTGGACTGATATTGAGTTTTCCTGAGTTCTATAACTGACTGGATTCTACTGATTAGGACATGACTGATACTATTCTATAACTGACACTAGCTTTAGGTACACAACTAAATTGTCAGGTCTTAAATACCCCCAGGACTCGATAGCATAAAGAAGGACATAACATGATCATAAAGGCATAACCATACTTGCTTGGTAACAATGCACTTATTTAGACATTTTGTCAAACACTTGATATACATGAACTTGTACATGAATGGGATCACATAATAACATATCATGCTTTCACTAGTCAAATCACATAAGCATTTCATCAAATACTTGTAGGGCATAAGCTTGTAGATGATTGGAAATTCCACTATTTACTTCGCATAGGAAATTTAGCAAACACTTAGGGAGCATGGATTATTTACATAATAATGGCCAACACACGAACATCATGATACATCAATCAATTTGTAAATTCAAGAGTTTATCAAGATAATCATATATTCATCATACATGTTATTCAATTTTCATGAAACTTATAATTAAATCATTGATTGAAACCCTACTAATATCATGAACATGAAGTCAATCTAATTCAAACATGAAAATCATAAATCTGAGATCTTGTATATTTAAAAAGGGTTCTTGGACTTCATGTGTGAAAGGGACCCATGAATGAACACCTGACATACCTGAGAAAAAGAGTTCTTGAAGGTTCTTGGAGGATTTATTGAGGATTGACCTTAATTCTTAAAGCTAGGGGTTTTGCCTCTTGAGAGAGAATGTTTTAAATCTTGAGAAAAGTGAGTGAATAATGAGATATTAGGTTATTTAGGATATAAATCCCATGTTTAGGCTGATTAGGTATTTTGAGAATTGATCAAATAGCCCCTAAAATTAAATAACAAAAGCTGAAAATACCAATTTTTAACCCCGGTGCAACGTGGTACAATTGCACTGGCTCACTAGAAATTGGACAACTGGGAAATGGGATGATGACGCAACGCAGTGCCATCGCGGTGCCTCACTAGATGGAAAACTGGGACTTGGCATGACACACTATTATCGTGGAGCAATACTGGAAAAGTGACAATTGGGAAATTGGTTGGTGGCGTGATGTGCCGGTATCGCTTTGGCTCACTGGAAAATGACAATTGTCATTTGGACTGCCTCTGTGATGTGCTGAAGTACCAGGGGGTACACTATCTTATTAAAATGGCTCTAACTCTTCACCTGGATATTGGATTTTGGCAAATTTTATGTCGTTGGAAAGCTTATTAAATTTCTTACGCAATCGCAGGCTCTAAACTGCAAAATATTGAGTTTTTGGAAAGATTTATATAGGATAACTTATGTACTAAGAGTTAAAATGAGCTTAGAAAATACGAGGCATTACAATATATCTCCCTTGGGAACATTCATCTTTGAATGAGACTGATTAAGCTGAGGAATACTGATAGACTAAGTTTACACATTAAACATGGATGATTGAAGCATGACTATATGACTGAACTACTGACAAGACGAGTTCTCCTACTGAACATGTATATCTGATGCATGAGTACATGACTGAGCTGATTCATGAATGCATGATTGAATATGCAACGATAAGGAATACTAAGTTTATAACTTTAACTAGACGTGGAATAGAGTAGAGCTAAGGAAGATTATTACCTTAAATTGAGAATACTAATAAACCTGATATCATTTACCAAACGTATGAACGGGGATATGAGAACATGACTGAGTCTTAAACATGATACATGAACTGACTAGACTATCATGAATGGAACTGAGCCCTTGAATACATGCCATGACTTGGTAATGGTCATACGGCTGAGATTGGAATGAGAGGGTCAACTTATGAGCAATATTACTCCAAACTGGATTCATTACATGAAGAGAAACTGAAAGGTTTAGGACATAAAATCTCGGGGGTTATAGTGCATCTCCCCCTTGGGACATTATGTCCCTCAAAGAATGCTGACTTGGCTAGGATTCTAAGGAAAATTGATATGATGCACAAGGCAACTACGAATTAAATCATAATTGAATATCTGGGATCTGAAATTGAGTCATGATACATGAACTGGACTGAATTCGTAACTACTGGGATGCTCCATCTTGGAATGAGAATATTTAGGAGATTTTGGATAGGGCGACTGGGCAAAAATATAGAAAACCATACAAACTTATTTGTCTAACTGCTAACTAAATTCCTGACTTTACGGACTAACTCGTACTGAAAACTAATGCTCAATTGGAGCATTTCTTGATGTTCTTTCTATAAAGTTCTACTGACTTTAGGGATCAAGAAATCTTGGCATGGTATGAATAAGACGTCTGAATGAGAAATAACCCCTGGCTAAAATTCTATAGTATGAGGCGAGGCCTACGAAACATCATCTAAAATAGAGTGACTAAGCCTTATGCACTGCAACTATAAATTTTCAAGCTTAGAAATATTCCTCAAATACTCTCTCAACTATACTTTTACCTTAGTATGGCACTTCTCCTGAGACTACTAAAAATATTTACATAGGCGCTGAGCACGAATGCATAAACATACTAACTTATCTGATTAACTAAATGGCGGATAGTTGAATATTTGTCATGTAAGATTCTAAATACTGGTCATGTAAGATTGAACTGTACCCATTCTGGACTAAAACTGTAGAGCATTATGCATCTGAGGTAAGGACTGACTGAGGAACATAAGGTAACTGAGCATGAATTATGGAAATGGTATTACCTAGGAAAGCAAGACTAAGCGCATAACATGATTATGAAATACTGAGATACTAACAACCGAATAACTCATAACTGTATGCTTTGGTCAAGCAAACTTGAAATTGGCGTAAGTTTTATATAAATCCTAAATCGAGACTGTAACTGAGTTTTGATAGCTACATGATGGGGACTGGCATAAATTGAGGATCTAAATATACACTCACATTCTAAATTTTCTCAACTTCTTATGTCAGGAAGAATTTTGATTTTTTGACCTCTTGTACACTCACAATATGACCTCTTGCTAGCTATTCACCAGCACACTAACATGACATTCAAGCCTATCTTCATAACTACAGCCTCGTGTAAAACTAGCATGTAACAATCTTTTATTAACATGAAACATTTACTCTTTCTCTTCTAAGCAACTGCTCATCACTACATTATTTCATAAGGAGAGTTCACTATAGGTTAAAATATGAGGACCTGAAGCATGAATGGGCACTATACAAAACTTGACACTTAATTGAGGCTTGAGGGATAGAATATCAAACTCATGGATTTATCAAGAGATCTAGGTTGAGGATATACATGACATGAATCTAAAGTTAGCTGATCATTAGGAGTATAGCATAAGTTATGGGAACTGAGCTTACTGTAGAGCATGAGTACATAAGTCATGAGCTGCATGACCTGAGTTTGGAGTTTCTGTATTCATGGAACATGATTTGTAACACTGAAGAAACTGGAACTCCTTACACTAGAAACAGTAAATGTACATGATTTTTGATAATGTGCACGAATAGGAACTATGATCATAGAGCTGACATATACTGCGTGAGTCGATATTGCGATAGCTGAAGTGCAAATCTTTACACTGAGGTAAGGACGGGTTGGGCATCAACCTCTCCCACTAGTTTTCTACACATACTGACATTACTACTAAAATCTGAAAGTCTGACTTGGTTACATGTTCTACCATCTCCCCCTTAGCTTAATTAAATCCATTATTCTAAGTCTGCGAACCACTAAATAAATTCTAAATCAAACTGTGATCACTTTACTCTGGAGCCCGAGATACAATAATACTCATAAAACTAACTCATCCTGAAAGGCTACACCTGATAATATAAGCTCCACTGCTATACTTTCTTCTGACACAAAATTCTTAGTTTTCTATTGCCCCAACAATCATCATACAGAAATCTCAACACTGACTAGCTTAGAATTCTCAACTCTTCTTTCTACTAGCTCAATCTTAAAATATTTAAACTTAAATCATCTAAAATAAGGTACTACCCTCTTCATCCAAGGACTGGTTCATCATGAAACTGAAATGGAACGACTCTATTACTAAAATTAACTGAAGGGATTTTCTGAAATACTGTACTCGAATAATTCCTATATACTCATTGGGTTGGAATAGATTTTTTTTCCTACTGAGGTAAGCACTAAGAAAGGTTCTGTTAAGATTTTTAGTCTGACTTTAAAGTTGACTACTATTCAAGGAGTTACAAGAAATAGAGAAACTTCTAGATCTAATAAGGCATGACTATGTAAATGGAAGATCTGTAATATTCTAATGACCACATTAGGAGAACTTTCTTGATCTTGTCTGGACTAAAAGGCATAAAGCCTGTTTAGGCGTTGCCCATTGGTGGCACTGAAAGTGGCACCCTGCTGATTCGGGCGATTGGACTGAGCTGAAGGATGGTTGGACTAACCCTGTTGGCATAAATATTTTCCCATTTGAGCCATTACTCTCCACTCCCATATCCTGGTGCCTAGCTTACCACATCTGAAACATACGTCATTGCTAGCTCTACACTCACCTTGATGGTTTCTATCACATTTTTGGCAAGTGGGTGGGAACGACCTCTTTTCATACTACCCAGACGTGATATCTCGATTGACATATCTAAACTTTAGAAATGGAGCACTAGCTACAGAAGGATTTTGGGCTGAGAATTTCTGACAGAACTGGAACCGGTTACCACCCTCTGACCTTGGCCTAAAACCATTTGTCTTGACTCTTTTATTCTTTCTATCTTTCTTTCTACACTTCTCCCCGTTGCTCTGCTGAGTATGAACCCCAAGATTATATAGGAAAAAAGACTGTAGGTTGTTTTGAGTAACTACTGAATAAGCTAAGGTAGTGAAAGTAGATCTGAATTCTACATGGGAGACGTGCTCATTCAGGGGATCTGCCTGAATGCGCTGAGGTGCTAACTGATTTCCAGTTTTTCTTTACCAAAAATAAGAAAAGGATTATACTGAGAGTTTAACTTGAGCTCATGCTCACTCGCATGACATAAATACTGAAACAAGGGAAACTTTTCTTAAAATATCTCATAGCCTCCTATCCATAAGTATGACGCGCTACACACCCATGCACAAGACTCTACTAGATGTTGCTTTCAGACTCCTTAGGACTCTATTGAACATTAGGCTCTGATACCAAATTTGTACCGCCTTGAGAGTACATCCTAGGCGTCACACGGTGCTTACAGTCCTGAGTGACCAGAAGCTAACCCAGGACTGATATTTGTTGTGAGAACTGAATAATAATACTAAAATAAATATGGAATTAGGCTAAAATTCCATAAGGTTCAAAATCTAAAATACTAATAAAATATAACAACTGAAATAACAATTTGTAAAACTCAATACTATCTAAAAATCTTGTCTGAAAGTCTCTAATCTGAACTGTTTGAAAGTGGAGTTGGTGGGACAAGCCCCCACCTAACTCTAAAAATTCAAATAAAAGCACATCCTCAATAGATGAGGACTTACTATAAAATCTGCGAATGCTAACTAGATTTAACTAAATGTGGTTGGGAACCTAAGCATCCGAACTTATGATATGAGACATCATATCACAAAGAAAGAGTATACGGTCAATGCATGGAATGTACTAATATGCTAGATAAGGTAAGGCTGAATAAAGAGGTTCATATGCATAAATAGTAACTGACTAAAGGATATAGAGTAATTGAATATGACAGTACATGGATAACTGAAACTACTATAAATACTGAGTATGTAATACCGTGCATATATGTATACTATAACTGAGCTTTTCTGAAGCTAAGTACTGAGTTTTGATGACTGAGTAACTGATATCTGAAGTTACTGATGACTGAATTACTAATACTGAGTAATTGTGTCTAACAGTCCCAATTCTATAGAACTAAACTGAATTCTAAATTGAGACTAAAACTGAGACTATAGGAGGTAATTATCTAATTGATATTCCCCTCTCTGAACTAATTTGGATACAACATGTAACCCCACCTGGAAGGGTGCTAATACCGTGCCATGGGTACTAACACTAGAAAAATAGGATGCCAAGCCTAACTAACGGGTGACACCTAGGTGGAGCCAAACCTAATCTAATGGGTGACCCCTGGGAGGTAGTCAAGCCTAGTCTGACGAGTGACTCCTCATCCTGTGCTAGCTATGCAGTTTTAGAGTATAGGGACTACTACTAACGACTTTGCCTCTCTGATAGGGAATTCGTTATCCCTACATTCGCTCAGTGCCAAATCCTACCCCCAACTAAAAGATACTAAACAGAGTATACTAAACTGGATTAGACTGATACTGAGTATTCTGAGTTTTCCTGAGTTAAGTAACCAATTGGATTCTACTGACTGGGACATGACTGATACTATTCTGTAACTAACACTGGCTCTAGGTACAAAGCTAAATTGTCGGGTATTAAATACCCCCAAGACTCGATAGCATAACAGAAGGACATAACATGATCATAAACGCATAACCATACTTGCTTGCTAATAATGCACTTATTTAGCCATTTTGTCAAACACTTGATATACATGAACTTGTGCATGAATGGAATCACATAATAACATGTCATGCTTTCACTAGTCAAATCACATAAGCATTTCATCAAACACTTGTAGGGCATAAGCTTGTACATGATTGGGACCACATAATAACATATTATGATTCCACTATTTACTTCACATAGGTAATTTAGAAAACACTTGGGAATCATGAATTATTTACATAATAAAGGCCAACACATGATACATTAATCAATTTGTAAATTCAAGAGTTTATCAAGAAAATCATATATTCATCACACGTGTTATTCAATTTTCATGAAACTTACAATTAAATCATGGTTTGAAACCCAACTAATATCATGAACATGAATTCAATCTAATTCAAATATGGAAATCATGAATCTAAGATTTATATGTTTAAAAAAGGTTCTTGGAATTCATGGGTGAAAGGTGCCTATGATGAACACCTGACATACCTGAGAAGAAGAGTTCTTGAAGGTACTTGGAGGATTTCTTGAGGATTGACATTGATTCTTGAAGCTAGGGTTTATGCCTCTTGAGAGAAAATATTTTAAATCTTGAGAAAAGTGAGAAAATAATAAGATATTAGGTTATTTAGGGCATAAATCCCGTGTTTCGGCTGATTAGGGGTTTTGAGAATTGACCAAAAAACCCCTGAAATTAAATAACAAAAGATGGAAATCCTGACTTTTCACCCCGGCGCTATGCGGTACAGTCGCGTTGGCTCACTAGAAAGTGGACAACTGGAAATTAAGTTGATGGCGCGACGCGATGCTATTGTGGTGCCTCACTGGATGGGAAACTGGGCCTTGGCATGACGTGCCATTATCACAAAGCAACACTGGAAAAATGACAATTAGAAAATTAGCTGGTGATGCGATACAGTGGTATCGCGTTAGCTTACTGGAAAATGACAATTGCCATTTGGACTGCCTCCGCGATGCGCTGAAGTACTAGGTGGTACACTGCCTTATTAAAATAGCTCTAACTCTTCATCCAGGAATCAGATTTGGGTGAATTTTATATTGTTGGAAAGCTAATTGAATTTCCTACGCAATAGTAGGCTTTAAACTGAAAAATACTGAGTATTTGAAAAAATTCATATAGGATAACTCATGTACTAAGATTTAAAATAATCTTAGGAAATATGGGGTATTACAATTGTACTCCCTAAGTGTTTGATAAAATGTTGATGTTAGTTGAATAGTGAAATCATAACATGTTAGTACGTACACAAGTTTATACTAGGCAAGTGTTTGATAGAATGCCTAAATGGATGAATTGTGACAAAGTGTCTAGTTATCATGCTTTTAAGATTGTTCTATGTTTTACAATTTACGCAATCGAGTCCTGGGGTATCTAATACCCAAAAATCTAGTTGTTTACCTAGATTTATAGTAGTTTTAGAATGATCTCAGTGATGTCACGTCCGGTAGTACTCAGACAGATAATAGAACTTAGTATATTCATCCAGTTAACAGAACTCAGAGTATTTAGTAAGTTATCAAAACTCAGTGAACTCAATCTAGTTTAGATAGACTGCACAATCAGTAATAGTTTAGTCAAGCCTAGTATAGTCTATAAATAAGTTCAGTGTCTATTTAGTTGGGAGTAGAAATCATCACCAAATGAACCCTGGTATGAAGGTATTCTTGTCAGTAAAGGATTCGACCCTTAGTAGCAATCCCTGCATTACAGAACTATATAGCTAACGCAGTTTAAGATGTCTTCCTGCCAGTTTAAGGTTGATATATCTCGCAAGAGTTTTCCTTCCAGTGAGGGTTGATGAAAGGGCTTCCTATTAGAAAGGGTTAACTCATAGCCATTGTTAGTATCCCTTGGCAAGGTGCTAACACCCTTCCAACTGGGGTCACAAGTTGGACCCCAACTCAATTCATAATCGGGGTATGTCAGTTAAATGAACACTCCCACAATTTTAGTTTCAAACTTAGTATAAAATCTCATTTTAGTTTTAGAATTAGGATTGTCAGATACAGTCACCCATCTTAGTATAGAACTCAGTTTAGTTCTACAGAATTAGGACTATTAAAAATAGTCACTCAGTTAACAGTAATATAGTATCAGTAAACTCAGATATTAGTCATTCAGTTTTTAGAAATCATTATCCAGTGTTAATAAAATCTCAGTTGCAGTATGTGTAGTTATGTGCATAGCCTTGCATAATCAATATTTACAACAGTTTCAGATATACATGTACTCTCATTCAGTTATATTCATATTATTCAGTCTATCATCTCTATCATTGTTTATACATTTGAACTCATGCATTCAGCCTTTCCTCAGCTAGCATACCAGTATATTCAAAGTACTGATGCATACCTTTCTTTTGTGCTATGATGTCTTACATCATAGGTCCAGATGCATAGGTTCCTAACCATATTAAGTAGCCCAGCCCATTTTAGCAGGTTTGAGGATAGAGTTTTATTTTAATTTATTAGTACCTCAGTAGTTGGGGTTGGTTGGGGGCTTGTCCCATCAACCCCACATTTAGACAATTTAGTTAGAGGCTCTTCAGACTAGATTATTTCAGACAGTTATTCAGTTTTTCAGATATGATTGTCATATATTCAGTATTCAGTATTTACATATCAGTATTTGATTCGGTATTGAACTTCATGGAAGCTTTAGTCAAATTTCTGCATTATTACAGTATTATTATTCAGTGATTGCATTAGGTACCAGTCATGGGTAAGCTTATTGTCCTTTAAAATTATGAGCATCGTGTGACATCCGGGGTACAGGATTGGGGTATTACAAACTTGGTATCAGATCCTAAGGTTCAACAGAGTCCTAGGAAGTCTGAGAGCCACATCTACTAGAGTCTTGTTCATGGGTGTGTAGCACGCCATACTTATAAACAAGAGGCTATGAGGTATTTTAGGAAAAGTTTCCCTTCTTTAAGTATTCATATCGTGTGAGTGAGCATGAGCTCAAGTTATACTCTCAGTCTAATCCTTTTCTTACTTCCATTTATAGAACATGCCTCCCCAAAAGAACAATGGATGGAGAATAGGAAACCAGTCAGTACCTCCGCCCGTCCAATCAGATCCTTTGGATGAGCATGTCTCCTACGTAGAATTCAAAGCAGCTTTCACCACTCTAGCTTATTCTATGGCAACCTAGAATTACCGCCCAGCTGCCATTCCAGCCAACCCAGTGGACAATCCTACTGCAGCTAAAATTTAGGACTTCACCCGAATGACCCCTCCATCCTTTATCGGGTATAAGTTAGATTAGAACCTATAGGAATTCCTTGATCAGGTATAGAAAGTCACAAACATTATGGGGATGACTACAAGTGAGAGCACTAAGTTGGATGCATATCAGTTACAGGATGTGGCTCACTCATGGTTCAAACAGTGGCAGGCAGAGAGGGCCACAGATGCAGAGCCTATAGAATGGGAGGAGTTTTCCACTATTTTTCTGGATAGGTTCTTTCCGCTGGAGTTAGGGGAAGCAAACATTTTGGAGTTTATTAATTTGAAATGGGGAAATATGATAGTGAAAGAGTATTCTCTCAAGTTTACTCAGTTAGCCAGATATGCCCCTCATGTAGTAGCAGATAGAAGATATAAGATGAGTAAGTTTATGTCTAGGGTATCTAACAGTGTGGTCAAGGAGTGTAGGACCGCAATGCTAATTAAGGAGACGAACATATCCAGGCTCATGGTCCATGCTCAACAAATAGAGGAGGATAAGAATAAGGAGAAAAAGAGGGAAAATAAGAAATCTAGAATAGGTAGATTTAACTTCACTCAGACTAAGTTATAGGGTGGGAGTCATTCTCAGTTTTTCCTAAAATCTTCAGTTCCATCTCCGTCCTTAACCAATTCCCCAGTGCTAAAATTTTGAAACAATAATAAAAATAAGGCACCAGGCCCTAAACCTCAAGGTAGTGTTAATAGTACCGAACAAATCTCCTTTGCAAGAAGTGTAGCTGACACCACCAGGGTGTCTACTGGGCTGGCAGAGATATATATTTTGGATATGGAAAGTCAGGCCACTGGGCCAGAGAGTGTACTCAGGTGGGTTTACAGAGTCAGTATAATCATCCTTCAACTATGTCTGGTCGCCCGAATCAGTAGGGTGCCGCTTCCAGTGCCACCAGTGGGCAATATCCAAATAGGATTTATGCACTTCAGTCTCGATAGGATCAATAAATTTCTCCTGATATGATTACTGGTACGTTATAAGTTTATCACTTGTATGTTTATGTTTTTCTAGATCCAAGAGTTTTTTTGTCCTTTGTAGCTCTTTATATAGTTATTGACTTCAGAGTCAGTCCCAAAATCCTAAAAGAGACCTTCTTAGTCTCTACCCCAGTAGGTAAATCTATGATAGTCCAAAGGGTATATAGGAACTATCCGATTATGGTATCTCAGGAAGTCACTTCAGCAGATTTAGTATAATTAGAGATGACTAATTTTAATATCATTCTCAACATGGATTAGCTTCATTCATGCTATGCTTTAGTTGATTTCAGAAAGAGATTTATCCATTTTCAGTTTTTGAATAAACCTATCCTTGAGTGGAGGGGTAGTATTTCATCACTTAGAGATTAGCTTGTTTCCTACCTTAGGGCAAGAAAAATGATATCATAAAGTTTTTTCTATCATCTAGTTTGAGTTAAAGACTCTAGTTCAGAGACCCATAATCTTGATTCAGTTCCAGTAGTATGTGAATTCCCAGATGTATTTCCCAAAAATCTTTCTGGAGTCCCTCCCCAGCGAGAAATTGACTTCAGAATAGACCTTTTTCTCGATACTTAGCATATATCTGTCCCGCCATACAGAATAGCCCTAGTAGAACTCAAAGAGTTAAAACAACAGTTGAAGGATCTCCGAGATAAGAGATTCATCAGACCCAGCATATCTCCTTAGGGTACATTAGTTTTATTCATGCGTAAGAAAGAAAATTCTCTTAGAATGTGTATAGACCACCGTCAGCTAAATAAAGTCATGGTCAAGAATAAGTATCCACTTCTGAAGATTGATGAATTGTTTAACCAACTTTAGGGTGCCAGCTACTTTTCTAAGATAGACCTCAGATCAGGCTATCACCACCTTTGGGTCAGAGAATGTGACATTTTGAAAATAGCTTTCAGAACTTGGTATGGTCACTTTAATTTCCTTGTTATGTCATTTGGTCTTACCAATGCTCCAGCAGCCTTTATGGACTTGATGAACCACATGTTCAAGCAGTACTTGAACATGTTCGTAATAGTCTTCATTGATGATATTCTTGTCTACTCCCACAGTGAACATGATCATGCAGACCATCTAAAAAAAGTACTATAAACTCTCAGAACCCATGAGTTGTTTGAAAAATTCAGTAAGTGAAGTTTGGCTAAGGTTAGTAGCTTTCCTTGGTCATATAGTTTTCGATGATGGCATTAGATTTAATTCTCAAAAGATTAAAGCAGTGAGAAATTTGCCCAGACTCATCTCTCTGTCAAATATTAGGAGTTTCTTAGGTTTAGCTTGCTATTATCGACAGTTTATTAAAGGATTTTCATCCATTGCATCCCCCATGTCCAGATTGACTCAAAAAAAAAGTCAAATTCTAGTTGTCAGATTCTTGTAAGAAGAGTTTTCAGGAGTTAAAGACTCGACTCACTACAGCCCTAATTTTGACTTTACCAAATGGCTCAGATGGGTTTGTGCTATATTATGATACTTATAGAGTGGGTTTAGGGTATGTTTTGATATAGAGAGGTAATATCATAGCCTATTCCTCTATATAGATTAATCCCGATAAAAAGAATTACCCCACTCATGATCTTGAGTTAGCAGTTGTTACATTTGACTTAAAGATTTAGAGGCATTATTTGTATGGGGTACATGTAGATATGTTCACAAACCATAAAATCCTACAGTATGTGTTTTCTTAGAAATATCTGAACCTACATTTGAGAAGGTGGTTAGAGTTGTTGAAAGGCTACGACATGAGCGGCATGTATCATTCGGGCAAAGCCAATGTAGTGGCTGATGCTCTCAGTAGGATGTTTATAGGTAGTGTTGCTCATGGGGAGTTTGGTAAGAAGAAATTAGTTTAAGAAGTTCATCAGCTTGCATGACTAGGTGTTTTCTTAGTTAATTTAGCAGAAGGTAGTGTGTGGGTGCAAAATAGTTTAGAATCATCTCTGGTTTTTGAAGTGAAGGAAAAGTAGGACAGTGATCCCAGTCTAGCCAAGTTGAAAGAGTCAGGCAGAGATAAAAAAGTAGAGGTTTTCTCCCAATGGGGAGATGGTGTATTGCATTTCCAGGGTTGGTTATACGTTCTAGGCATAGATGACTTAAGGGAATGAATTCTTACAGAAGTGCATGGTGCGCATTACTCTATTCATCCATGGGCCATTAAGATATACCGTGATTTATGGGAGGTCTATTAGTGGAGTGGGATATAGAGAGATATTGCAGAGTTTTTGGCTAGGTTCTCTACATATCAACAAGTTAAGATTGAGCATCAAAAACCTAGTGGTTCTATGAAAGAGTTTAGTATTCCCATATGGAAGTGGGAGGAAGTGAACATGGACTTTGTGATGGGTTTTCCTTATACTCGTCGTCAGCATAATTCTATTTGGGTCATTGTAGATAGGATGATCAAATCAACTTACTTCTTGCCAGTTCATACTTTCTATTCAGCCGAGGACTATGCCAAACTCTATATCAGAGAGTTGGTCAGGTTACATGGAGTCCTAGTATCCATTATCTGAGATAAAGGTACCCATTTTACCTCTCATTTCTAGAAAGCATTCCAAAAGGGTCTTAGTACCAAATCTCACCTCAATACAACATTCCACCCTCAGATAAATGGTCAAGCAGAAAGGTCCATTGCGACTTTGGAAGATATGTTAAGAGAATGTGCCATCGACTTTAAGGGTAGTTGGAATAACCACTTGTCTTTGATTGAGCTTGCATATAATAACAATTATCATTCTAGCATTTAGATGGCTCCATTTGAGGTTCTCTATAAGAGGAGATGTAGATGTCCCATTGGTTGGTTTGAAGTGGGTGAGGCTGTAGTAGTAGGGCTTGACTTGGCATTTGATGCCTTAGAAAAAGTTTAGTTGATTAGGGAAAGGCTCAAGACAGCTCAAAGTCAACAAAAATTGTATGCCGATGTGCGAAGAAAGGATCTCGAGTTTGAGATTGGTGACTTTATGTATTTGAAAATCTCTCCTATGAAGGGAGTGAAGAGGTTTGGCAAGAAGGGGAAACTAAGTCCCCGATATGTTGATCCTTACCGAATTCCCAGCCATTTTGAAAAGGTAGCTTATGAGCTTGAGTTTTCTTTAGACTTAGCTTTAGTGTACCCAGTGTTTTATGTCTCCTTGCTAAAGAAATGCATAGGTGATCCAGCAATTGTAGTCTTGATAGAGGGCATAGATATTCAGAACAGTATCTCCTATGAGGAAGTCCCAGTCAAAATTCTCGATCATTAGGTTCATTGACTGAGGAACAAAGAAGATTGTTTAGTCAAAGTTTTTTGGCGGAATCAGTCCATTGAGGAAGATACTTGGGAAAAAGAAGCATATATACGGACCAAGTATCCTTACCTCTTCTCCGCAAACTCAGACTCAGCTCAAGGTAATAGTTTTCCTTGAATTTACTCAGTTCCATGCTCAGATTACCTTTACAACTCTCTATTGCTTCAGTTACATAGCATTCTCATATCATGCATACCTTCATGAAACAGCTCAATCATGTGTCATGTTTTCAAAACTCATGTATGCTTCAGTTGTGCATGTTCAATACGTAAATTTAGTCAATCAGTATCTTCAGCTTAGCCAGTCTTATTCGAGGATGAATATTCCCAAGGGGGAGATATTATTATAAGACCTCACAAAATCCTAAGCTTAACTCAGTCCTTTAAAGCTTGAAAGGAGGTCCCAGACATAGAATTTTTAGCTAAGTGTTTATGCTTAGCATTTATTTTAGCCATCATAAGTTAGAGATCCTATTTTATGACCCCCTACGACCTTAAAATATTGATTTTTAGGTTGATTCATGATCAGGAATGTCAGTAAGTGTTCTCGAATAAGTTTTGAATTTTTTGAACATCGTTTGAGACATGTTTCAGATTCTAAAATAGTGGATCGATGTGATTTTAATGTGTCGCATCACCCATCGCGTAAACCAGAACTTTTCCCCAGCTCCTAGTGCAAATTCCAGTGAGCCAACACGATATTGATGTATCGCATTGACTATCGCATCGAACATCAATGTGGTACGGTGCCCAGTGCATCACTTGGCACGGTTTCTACTCTCTTAATTCTGCGTCCAAAGGGGTAATTAAGTTATTTTCCTCATCTATTCAACCCCAAAAACATGAAATTAATCATTCCAAAGGGAAAAATCACTCACTTTCTCTTAATTACTCTCAAGAAAAAAACCCTAGGGCATCCAATTTCAAGCTCAAGCTT
Organism: Capsicum baccatum var. pendulum; assembly: GCA_030864225.1. Lineage (NCBI taxonomy): Eukaryota > Viridiplantae > Streptophyta > Magnoliopsida > Solanales > Solanaceae > Capsicum > Capsicum baccatum. The sequence goes on from CM061560.1 coordinate 71,313,617, forward strand.
CAAGAACGCACCATCAATCTTCACGAATTTGTTTACCAAGGTGTGTTAGGTATTCATCCAAGGGTTTCCTTCTACCCTTGGAGTTAAAGAACCCTTTTTAAAGTACAAGTTGATTTCTTTCATGAATTTCATGTTGAATTTGATTGTATTCATGATTATGATGTTAGATGGATTTATAATCCATGATTAATTACTAATTTCATGAGAAACAAATGGCATGTGGGTGTTGTTATATGGTTTCATGTTAAAACCCCTTGAACTTGTAAGTTGAGATTAGTAATCATGATGCCTACATGTTGTTCATTACTATGTGCATAGATTGTTCTCCCCAAGTGTTTGATAATATGTTCATATTAGTTGAATAGTAAAATCATAACATGTTAGTACGTACACAAGTTTATACCATTCAAGTGTTTGATAAAATGCCTAAATGGATGAATTGTGACAAAGTGTCTAGTTATCATGCTTTCAAGATTATGCTATGTTTTACAATTTATGCAATCGAGTCCTGGGGTTATCTAATACTCGATAATCTAGCTATTTATCTAGATTTATAGTAGTTTCATAATGATCTCATTGATGTCATATCCAGTAGTACTCAAATAGATAATAGAACCCAGTATATTCAGCCAGTTAACAAAACTTAGAGTATTCAGTCAGTTATCAGAACTCGATGAACTCAGTCCAGTTCAGATAGACAGCATAATCTATAACAGTTTAGTCAAGCCTAGTACAGTCTATAAATCAATTCAGTTTCTATTTATGTTGGAGTAGGAATCATCACCGAGTGAACCCAAGGATAGAGGCATTCCTGTCAGTAAAGGGTTTGACCCTTAGTAGCAATCCCTTCATTACATAACTATGTAGCCAGTGTAGGTTGAGATGTCTTCCTGCCAGTTTAGGGTTGATACATCTCGTACAAATTTTCTTGCCAGCAAGGGTTGATGAAAGCGTTTCTTGTCAAAGAGAGTTAACTCATAGCCATTATTAGTATCCCTTGGCAAGGTGCTAACACCCTTCTAATTGGGATCACAGGTTAGACCCTGACTCAGTTCATAATCGGCGTATGTCGGTTAGATGAACACTTTCACGGTTTCAGTTTTAGACTCAGTATAAAACCTCAGTTCTATTTCAGAATTAGGACTGTCAGATATAGTTACCCAGCTCAGTATAGAACTCAGTTTAGTTCTACAGAATTAGGACTGTCAAAAATAGTCACTCAATTAATAGTAATACAGTATCAGTAAACTCAGATATCAGTCATTCAGTTTCAAAACTCATTATCCAGTGTTAATGAAATCTTAGTTACAGTATACGCAGTTATGTGCATAGCCTTGCATAATTAGTATTTACAGTAGTTTCAGATATACATGTACTCTCATTCAGTTATATTCATATCATTCAGTCAGTCATTGTTCATGCTTTTGAACCCATGCATTTAGTCTTTCCTCAGCTAGCATACAAGTACATTCAAAGTAATGACGCATATCTTTATTTTGTGCTATGATATCTTATATTATAGGTTTAGACGCACGGGCTCCTGACCATACTTAGCAGCCCAGCCCACCAATAGCAGATTTAGTGATGGGTCCTCATAGTTTGATGATAGAGTTTTATTTCAGCTTATCAGTACCTCAGTAGTCGGGGATAGTTCAGGGCTTCTCCCATCAACCCCATATTTAGATAATTCAGTTAGAGGCTCTTCAGACTAGATTATATTAGATAGTTATTCAATTTGTCAGTTATAATTGACATATATTCAATATTCAATATTTACATATCAGTATTTGATTCAGTTTTGAACCTCATGACATTTTTAGCCAAATTTTCTCATTATTACAGGGTATAGGCTCACAGTGTTACACTTATCTCACAAATAAAAAACCTATCCAACAAATCCATCTAAGAATATCCTAATTCATAGGAACTATATTCTTACCTCGACCTTCCTTCTCAAAGTAACCCAGTCATAAGAAATATCCTTCAATTAATAAGAAGCCAATTCCACACTTTGTTCTATAGTAACATGCATAATCATAGTAATCTTCTTCACCTTATTAATGAAAAACTGAGGATCCTCATTCACTTTCTACCCAAAGTACTCAGGTGGATTCATCATCATAAAATCCCAAACTCTAGCTTTAGCTAAGTTACCATTTTACTAAAATGGTACTACTGTTGGTTGATTTTTCTGAGCATTTGTATTCACAACCTGAGCTAACACTTAGAAGGCATCTCGAACCTCAATATGAGAGATATTTTTATTTAAAGGGTCTGCAGGTAATGGTGGGGCTGGCTAGTCCCTATTTCTATGGGAGTAAGTTTCTTGAGAAGGCATTTTCTATCATATGAAAGAACAAATTAGAGAAGATAGAGATAACTTCAAAGCATGATAGAGATCATGAAAGAAGGTATGGTTCCTAATATATTTCATAGCCTCTTGCTCATAAGTGTGGCATGTTTCACTCCCATAATCAAGACTCTATGCAATGTGGATTATCAGACTCCCTAGGACTTTTTAAAAAGCTAGGGTCGAATGACTAACATAAACCATACAAGCAACACGATGTTCAATGTCGAAATCCCACATCAAAAGGGCCTAATATACCTTGCCAGGGCATAAAGGCTAACTGTATTGATCATCTAAACATGTCCATTTGGACAAGCTAAAAAATATATGACATGCTTGTTAAGACAAGATACTTGCCCATTTGGACAAGATAAATAATAACCTATGGTGGCACACAATTTACAGAACTAGTATATTCTTGACCTTCGCTCCTCGATGTTAAGTACTACTCCCAAAATCATACTATTTCTCATACTATATCTATGAAGTTCACCTTAAAATAAGCATACGAGCAGATAAAACTTAAAACATAATATGCTTCTATTTTTAACTCAAGACCTTGATTTATTATGTGAACTTTATATCTTTCTGTATTCTTAAATCAAAACTAAAACTTTTATCATGTCATGATACTCTTGTAATTGGAACTAGTAAATTAGAACTTCTTATAAACTATGTACTTTATTCTCAAATTACAATCATTTAACATCTCATGAAAACTTCATATCAAAATGTCAAAAATCTCTACTTGAGATCACTTTAGTGGATAAAACTTAAATAAGCATGAAATCATATGCAAATTAATATGCAACTCATGAAGAAACATCATACTCTCAAGCAAAAGAAAAGTAGTATAAACCCTATTTGTAAACTCCTTTAATTCAAGGTAAAACTCAACTTTTGGGTACAATGATGTAAGGTTATCCTTTTTCAAATCCCACATACCCCAACTTAATGAATTTCTTAAAGAAAACTCAAATAAGAACCTTGAAAGCTTTAAATTTGGGGGAAAAAAAATCCTTTTTATGATCTTGATGGGTCAGATATTATGAGTTATGACATTGGGAATCTTGTTTATTAAGGTTGAAAAATCATTTAAGAGGTCAAAGACCAAAAATCCCTCAAAGAATTCTAAGAAAGAAATAAAATTTGGTATTCTGTTTCCTTGGGCGTGGCACGCCATTGTCATGCCACTCCAAGGGCATGGAACACCCTTATTGTAGTACACCAAGGGTGTGCCATGCCCTTATCACAGAAACTAGCTGGAGTGGCATGCCCTTATTATGCTAGGCCACTAGTTCTCACATAAAGATGTGACTTCCCTCTATGGCACACCCTAAACACTAACCCTTACTATTTTAGGGTCCCAAAATGTCCCAAAAAGCATTCCAAAAATTTCAACACACTTTTTAATGGTCTGTAACACCCTCAAATTTCAAGTATTTTTCCCCTCCCTGTGTTTGAAACATTGATTTTTACTTAAATTGTACTTAGGTATGTTAAAAGGGTATCCTGAAAGAGTTTCGGAATTAATGGATAGGGTTCGGTGTAGTTTTAGGTCACGAAGGAAGTAAGCCTCCATAATATTGATGTGACATAAAATATGGTCTCCATATTAAGGTCCATAATATTAAGGTTGGTCTCTATATAAAAGTCCACGGTACAAAGGTTAATCTTGGCAATAAGGTTTGTGCCATGGACCTATATAAAAATCTAGTTATTTTGTTCTATTTTTATTGGGATGAGGGGTAATGAGGTCCTTTCACTTATAAATGACCTTTAAACACTATATGAGCCAATTATCATTCACGATATGAAGGTTTATTACTTCACTTCCAAAAGATACTCTCTAAAATTTCCCCTTTCAAGTCAAGGATAGAGTTTTAATGAGGTGATCATCTACGGTTATAAGGGTGATATCTTCTTCAAAATTCTTGATAATTAAGGCATGTACCCCTTTCCCTTACTTGTATTTTATTAATGGCATGAGAATTGGTTTATAATTCATGGTTTTGATATTGGGTTTTGAACTATTGGTTGAGGGTTTGAATGTATTTAGTTTAAATGTTTTCCCATGATTATTATTGAATCGTTATGTATTGAATTAATGATTTATGAACTCTTTGGGTGCATAAGGATGGTGAATGAATTTAGGGGTACGATGGATTCCCAAAATAAATGGTTTTGGTATGAAAATTGATAATAACCTCGGCCCACTTACATAATTGGCCTTGGGAATATAATTTATCACTTGGTTTGGCTATTATTTTTGAAACCTTGCATTGCATAAATGGTAAATGGAAAAGGAATTAAATCGGTTTGGTTTTTGAATGGTTTTGGAAAGGCCTTGGTGTCCATGGCTTTGGTTTTTAAATTGGACATTACGTAGTCAACTTGGTTTAATGGTTTTGTACGGTAAAATAGAATAGACTTGCAAGCTCTAAATTTTGGTAGGAAGATACCAATAGTTAATGCCTAATTAAAAGACTCCTTGATAAATGAGTGGGAATGTGTAAATTATTTTAATTAGGCTCAAAGGGAGTTGTGTAGCTAACCGTAGAAGGTGGAGGTCCCTGGGGTACCGCTACTAGAAACTCACATTTTCCGATGTGAGGGTTGGTCTTAGTAACCGTGTTCTTATGTCATGCTATATATATTTGTAACAAGTATGGTAAAGGATAAAGATTCCCCAGATTTCTATGATACCTCAGGTTATGCGGCTAACACACACTAGGACCTTTTAGTAGGGGGAGTTGAACCCATACAGCCCATAGGTGTAGATAAAGGACGATCAAGATACACAATCCAATTTAATGTTTTAATTTTATGCTAAGCCTTATTCCCTTTCCCGGTATATGGTATATATATATATATATATATTTCTTATGGTGTTGTGCACTGGTTTTAATGGCTTTTGTATTACAAATTATGGTATTATTTTATCCTGTATCCCTGAGTTACATGTTAGCACTCCAACCACTAACCATCTTCAAATGTTGTGTCCCCATGCAATATAGGGACTAGCCATACTTCTACTCCTCATACATAGTGACTAGGTATTCATGGAATAAGTCAGGTATTAGACTAAAGTGGTGAGATTCCATCCTTTGAAAGACTCCATTTCATGCTTTGGATTTCCTTATGTTTGACTTTTTGTTTGGACTTATTTTTGGATATGGTCGAGCGTATGTCCCAACCAAACTATCTTTGGTTTTGTTAGAGGCTTTATAGGACAGTACTGTGGCCATGGGTATTTTGGTTGGTATTCGGTGTTGATCCTTTATATATTCTTTAAGATTTTCTCCCATAGTTTATTTTATATTAGTATTCATCCACTTCTAGGTGTACTTGGTTACATTAGATTTGTCTAAGGGAATGATCTCTGGTCCTCGGTGGACTTGAGAGGCCCGTCACGGCCAGTCCTTGGTTTAGGTCATGATAAATTTTGTATCAGAGTGTGTACTGTGCCATACTTATAAGGGGGAGGCTACACGGCATTTAGGAATGTTTTTCCTTTGTTGTTAATTTGTTTTCGATCTATAGAGTCTAAGGTATTGGATTTCTCTAACTCCCGTATGTTTTCCTTTTAGATCATGCCTCCCAGACAATCTAAAGCTCTAGGAAACTTATTTGTCCTACCTGAGGACAATGTGGGTGGTTCTCGTCCCACCTATAGGGTACAAACCCGATCTAGGGTTACTGCTTCTAATTGTTTCTGTGGAGTGCTACCCATCTCCACTGATATTACTCAGTCACCTCAAGGAGATATTACTAATGTTGAGTTTCAATAATCTGTTCATTTATTAACCCAGTTGGTGACATCTTAGTCATATCAGATGAGTTCTTCTGGTATTGTTAGGAGTTCATTTGAGGCCACTAAAGTTGGCCATTTTATAAGGTTGAGCCCTCCAACTTTCCATGGTACTAAGGTTGAGGAGGATCCTTAAGGTTTTATTAATGAGATAAAGAAGATCTTCTGGTTTATGCATGCCACTAAGGCAGAAGGTATGGAATTCGCTACTTATTAATTGAAGGATGTAGAGTACCAATAGTATGAAGGGTGAGACCGGCTTAAGGGTAATGATGTTGAGTCCTCTTTGTGGGATGATTTATCTAGTACCTTTCTTGATTGCTTCTTTCCTCAGGAGTTGAGGGAAGAGAAAGCTGAAGACTATGTGCATTTGAAGTAAGGCAGGATAACAATAAAGGAATATGCCTTGAAATTCCACCAGTTGTCATGATATTCCCCTTAGCTAGTGTCTAGCATGAGGGCTAGAATAAGAAAATTCGCTTTCGATTTGTCTCATGAATTAATTCTTGGGAGAAAGGCTATCTTATGGAACAAGGATATAGATATATCTTAACTAATGGTGTATATTCAATAGTTTAAGAAGGAAAAGAAGAAGCAAGTAGAGGTGGGGGAGAGGCAAAGTAAGAATTTTTTTATTCAAATTAGGGTGGAGGCCAGCAACAGAGTGATAGGGATGGTGGGAAGTGGTCTAAGACAAAGTGGGGTGATGAGTGGTGAATTTACCACTCATTCGCACTCATTATTCGTGTATATTACCATGTTTTGAATAAATAAGTGAGGCATATTTGTGATTAAATGCACTAATATCCACATTTTGCAGGCACATAGATGATAAGGTAAGAAATATGGATGTAAGCTGAAAAAGATTAAAAGAAGGAAAGAAGTGCAGTTAGAAGACCTAGAGCAGAAATAGGCCACAGTTACCGTGATCGCGGTCTGAGGGTGTCGATCAAGTCCAGACAAGAATGTCAACAACCACAATCACGTGACTCTGTTCGGTCACGGTAGCCACAATCGCGGCTTAATAGAAAAAACAGCAAAGGGTAAAGATGTAAATGCAAAATGTTGTTCCCAAATTTCTGCTTAACAGACTCAAACCCTATCTTTTGAAAATCATTCCATTACTCCCAATTATTGTAACTTTGTCTAGTGCTTAGTTTTCATTATTAAAGAAAAAAATTGTATTAATTTTGGGTGAAGAATTCATTAGAGTAGCTTCCAAGTTAAGGATTAACTAACTCCCATTGAAGATTTGTGGATGTTCAAGGTGTAACATTCACTTAGTCTTTCATAAATCTAATCAATCGAGGTTATTGGGAATATCTTGCTTACTATTTTTATGTGTATCTAGATCTTCCTCTCAGTATTATGCTAGATTAGGGTGCAATTATGTGTGGGATATGATTTACTTGTGCATATACTAGTTTGTGATGTTGGGTTCTATTATTGCTTGATTTAAGTGGTTGGGATTTGTGGGTAAAAGCCTCAAATACCCAAAATGGGGTTTGTAGGTGAACATCCCAAGCTCTTGAAAGCCTAAACTATCCTTAAGAGAGGGGTTTGGGTAAACATTTGGAATCCACACTATCCTTAATATATAGATTTGGGAACCAAGGAAATAATAGATAATTATTGGGTTTAGTTTGCTAATTTTCACTATCTTAGACATAAGGGTGATTATGAGGTTGACTATACTTAGGGAACCATCCTAGAAATAGGGGTGCCTAATTGATGTATTAGGTGGTTTTAACTGACTCACTCGTTAGGTACTTGAAAGGGTCTATGAGTGATACCCTTGAGGTTTTAATGACAAACTAGCCTCAAGGACTTCCAACCTAGCCTACCACATCACTAGCATTTAGAATTTCCATCAAGTCATCACACTCTCATGGATAAATTGCCCTTAGGAGGGCATAATCCCATGGTCCACTCTTAGTTTATTAAACTTTAGTTATTCGTAACCTCGATTTAATACTAGAAAATCCCAAAAAGAAATATTAGTTGTGACACCTTTCAAACCCCTGATTTTTACATTTTTGTACTCTAGGTTTGAATTTTTGCGAGTATTTATTATTTTGAGCTAATTTGATCGCCACTCACATTTTTCCTTGTGGATTCAACCCCAACTCAAAGTTTGTTAAATATATTGATGATGACCTCCTTGCACTTAAATTGACGTTTAAGTTGAGGGTTATAAAAGATGGCGCCACTACCTGGGAACAATTTGGCATATTGAGTTAGTTTTGAATTTTAGCTTACTTGCTTGGATTCAAACTTGTAAATAAGTGTTTGTGATTTTCTTTTGTTTCTTGTGTTAGGCAGATTTTTTTTGTTTACTTTTACTCCATGGCATCTTTAGATAAATATGAGTTTGGTAGTTGGAAATCCTATCTTGACGATCTATGTCCATATTGTGATGGACTCCTCTTTAGGAGAGATTATAGTTATGCTCCCCAGAGAGAGATGGAAGCACCATCTCGATCGTATTAGAAGTATGATTGTTCTTGTGTGGTAGTCAAAATAGACATTAGAGTGATTATCCAAATGCTCCTCCCCTAATTATGCTAACCCAATTGCTAGTTCTTCTTGTAAGTGTGATTGTTATCATGATATGACAAAGGAAGAACAACATGCCAAGTACAATAGTTTTAAAGAAATACTTCAAACTATTTTGGATTGGGAAATTACAACAGGGGAGAATATGAAAGACATACATCAATCCAATGAGGAATTTGGAATGGAGATTGCCAAGATAGAGGAAATGGGCAAGGAAACAAATCTTGTAAATACTATCACCTTTCCCATTTCCCAAGAGGAGGTGAATCAAGAAAAGAAACCAAGCTATGTGGTCAATGATGTGCTTCGCAGTGAAGAGACCTCAGAGATTTGCCAATAAACTAAACCAGATATTTTTGAAGATGCCTAAGTCAAGGAAATGGTGCTAGAATCAAAAGAAGAAGTCAACCAAATCTCTTATGATGAATCTATCCCATTTTGAGGCAATGATGCTAACAAGAACGTAACCCTAGAAATAAGGGATAAACCTTATTCAAACTATTTTTCAGTATTATGCTTAGAGGATATGATGAAAGTCCATCTACCTAAGCAAATAAAGGATCATGAGGAGAAGGAGCAACACCCCTACATTTTGGAATTCGTTATTTCAAAGGAGCGCATGGGAGCCCCACATTTGAAGGACAAGCAGCTCAACTTCTGATATACAACTAGTGGCCTCTTAATCTTCCCACCATTACCTAAGGATCTAGCTAAATTGAAAATTTGAAGTGAAGTTTGGTAAAAGATTCAAGTCTTCAAAGTGGCAAGATAGAAGTTATATCGTCATATCCACATCCCTATCTTATTTTATCTTAGAAGATCTAAATCTTCTGTCCCTCTACTGCTCAAATCATAGAAAGAAAAGTTAGGACAGAGATTCAAATCTTCTAAGTGAAAAAACAAGTCATAGTTTGGAAGGTATCTATCCACCTAAGATGGGAAATAACCTATCACGCCAAGAAAGTGGCACGTATCCTTTTATTTATGCATGGTAGAGTAGATTTTATTTTTGCTTATGTATAATCTTTGAAGTTGTGGTGCCATGAAAAGTGTTAATTGAAATTAAAAATAGGAAGGTGTGAAATTATTTTGTTTTGAACTGAGCAGGGGAGTGCAGAGAACCTAAAAATTGGTCTCAGTTACCACGATCACGGCTCGTATAACTGCAATCGTGGTACCCAAGTGTACACTATTGCAAAAATTTGACTGTGAATGCGGCCAATATAGTTTAAAAGACCATCCGACTGCCATTTCTCTGTCACACCTTTTTTCAAAATTATCTCAAATTTTCATTAAATTTTAACTGTTTGTTGAGTGTCCAAGTATGCATTCCAATCTATTTGCATCATCTAACTCGATATGTGGTCTCCACTCTTTTATTTTTATATGTGTTATAGGATTGAAACTTTTTTTTAGAAGTAGACCTGGAATAGTATTTCTAATGCTAAATCCATGCATGTTTAAGGTTATTATTGCAGTTAGATATTGCAGTTGGTGTACACATCAATGAGGAAGTCTTGAGTACCCAAACTTTGTCAATTAAAGGGTTGAATTTAGTGTGTACACCACATGTTTGATTAAATGCCCTAATGAATTCTTTATTAATTTCTTGTTATTTAAAGGGCATGATCGAACATGTGGGGGGTTAAGTTCCATTATCATAATAATTATTAGATTGGTGGGACTCAAATTTAGGCTAAAATTTGGTATTTGGTACTATTGCAGAATCTATCGAAAATGGTCTTAATTACCACGATCATGGTATCGAGACCTTGATTACAGTACCACAATTGTGGTCTGGGGTTTGTGATTGCCATAACTGAGACCAGTTCTAATTTTGACCAAAATTTCTAAAATTCCATTTCTTACCCCATATCCCACTATGGCACCACCTAATAAGTTTTTTTAAACAAATAAACATAATTTAGTGTAAAAATGCTAATGTTGTTCATTGTTGTGTTGATCATAGGTATTAGGCCTCAATAATGAGAGACTTGGACCATACCATATTCATGGATGCGGAATGCCACAACCTCTAATACAGTGAACTCCCAAGGACCAAACTACTCCTGAAAAAAAGTATTTGCTTAGATAAAGTAGAGGAGAAAATCCTGGTATTCTATGTCAAACTTACTGCTACCGTGTGGATGTGCTTTGCCCCAGACCCCTGCTTTGCTAATAAGCAATAGGTGTGTGAGATCTTCGCTAAAGTTACCATAGTGTCTCTTACAAACCTAATGATTATAATTCGGGGAAGGGAAGTGTATTTTGGAGTAGAGCAAATCAATAAAGTATATGGGCTCCCGAATGCAGACATGGCTTAGTTTTAGGAAAAAGGGTATGAGCCAGAGACCTGGATGGCGAACATATTATGCCCTGGTAAGAAAGTTCCCTGAGCTACCACAGAAGGGGTATCTCTATGAACGACTTTACAGCAGAGGATAGGCTTTGGTTGACTATCATTTGTAGTAAGGTATCATCGTGCACATATATGATTGCCATCACAGACTTGCGAGTTAGGATGGTGGCTTGTATACTTTCTGACATTACTCTAGATGTAGGCCAAATTATGATTTTAGAATGGAGACACTTCAAGAATTAGTTGGTTAAACTTTTCTTTTTCCTTAACTTATTATTGAGTTATGCAGAAGAGAAGAAATAGAGGAGTATGCTGCAAATACCTGGGTGCACCTAGGCCCCTGCATTTTTCCACTAAAGATTTAGGGTGAGGATCATGCAGATCATCCAACTGAGGAATCAGAATCATGCAGATCATCCACTGTAGATCCCCTGAAGGACATTGGTATGGATATCAGGGTATCAAGAAGATGGTATCAAGATTACCTTAGGGATGGGAGATCCCTCCACCAAGTGTAATTCTTATGTGTCCCACTCAGACTATGAAAAGTATAGAGAGGAGCAGAAGAAGTGGGAATCCATAGTTGGTAGGCTTGAGAGGGCATACTTAACACTGGCAAAGTCTCACAGGAGTTTCAGGACTTCCCTGAGAAGATGAAGAAAAGGGAGAAGAAGTGAGACAAGTTCTTCAGCAAAATATAGAAAGGGGTCAAGGGCCTGTAGAAGGTCCTGAAACCTCATGACAAGCTACCTTCTCCCATAGTTGAGAGTGATGACGAGGCACCTGCTGAGTAGTTTGATACTGATGTTGGTAATAATAATGCTGAGTCTACAGAGGAGAGCAGTTTTTAATGCATATTTAGGGAGCACATATTCCTCTTGGTTTATTGCTTATGCAGTATGGACACTACTAGTTTTTTAGTTAGGGGTGCGTAACCCTGAATTTTTATTATTTTGATGGATTTTTGGATGTTTTTTATACTATTTTGGTGACATTGTGGATGATTTTAATTTTGTTTTTGGGTTGCTACATTTGGGCACTCTGATAGTGCACACATTTCATGGATTAGTCATTCTGTTTTTGCTTTTAGATTTTCTATTTTTATTTAGTTTTAATTGTTATTATGGAGATGTCCAACAAGCTTTTTCCTATGATAGATTCATTGACAATATTCTTAAGGGAAAAATGTTGTGATTGGGTTTTGAGTAATAGATACATGGGAATTTTGAGTACCCATAGCATCAAGATCACAAATGCAAGGGAAGTGTGACTACATGTGGCATTGTGGATTTGGGATTGCACACATGCCATTGGCGAAGTCTGAGTAGCCATGTGGTTTGTCAGTCTATAGTAAACTAAAATGTGATACAAAGGTTTGGGTTGTTGCTATGGTTAGCAAATTATGCATGGTGAAAATAAAAAGCAAACACCCCCTCTCCGTTCAAACTTCTTTCAAAAATCAAGGGCATGGACGTGAGAAACCTTGTAACAAAACTTTTTCTCTTATTGTGACTGAAAATTTATTGGCTTGTACATGTTGATAGATACTCCATTTTCGTTTCCAACATGTGGGGCAATTGAGCCTCCTTGGTAAGTCCATATGTCATGTGCGGTGAGTTTATTTGTCTGGATCTCATGTATACTTGTGTTATCTAGAACCTTCTCCATTAGTCTCTCAAGGATTAGTTTTGATTGTATTTGGTTAGTGAGATGATCTTAGGCCATCTTGGTGACATTGGAAGCCCACTTAGCCTAAAGATCCTACCCGTGCATAGATATTATTCCTAGTCACCCACTTAAGCCTTTGGACCTTTCTTTGGCAAACACATTACAAGTTGTGAGCCTTTCAACTTTTATCCCTCTTTTGAACCATACCCTCCTTGAACTTAAAAATGCAACTTGAGGCTAAAAGCCTAAGTTGGGGTGGTAAAGATTGAAGGAAGTAATTTTGGGCCATAAAAGTGATAGTGAGTACCTACGTGCTTAAGCATTAAAACAAATGAATAGAAGGAGAAAGGACCCAACAAAGAAAAGAATTACGTGAAATTTTCAAGAAAAAAAATGGAAGAAAATGGGTGAAACAAGTAAATAAAAAGTAGGAATATTTTTAAAAGAAAAGAAATGGCCTATAGTGAAAGGTGGATTAAATAAGTATAATATAGACATTCAAGGAGGGTATAAGCCATGATTGTTCCTAAATGGTATCCTACCCTACCCGGAACCTATGTTACAAGCTCTAAAATTCCTTTGAGATCTCCAACTATTTATATTCATTGTAGTGGCAACTGAAAATAGGGGCAAGCTTATGGTATGACACTTGTTAGTGGAGAGAGTTCTTGTGAGGAAGAGAGTTTTGCACTTAAATTCCTTGTAGCATATTTGGTAGCTTGGTGTGTGAAATTTTCCTTTTTGTGAGAAGGCATATGAACTAGTTGAGGTGAGTTATATTGTCATCTTTTGAGAAAAAAGGCAAGAAAGAGTATAGTATGGTTGAGGTCAAAAAGTTAGTCACTCCTAGAGTATCAGTGATTGTTACATTATTGCTCTTTGAAGTCTTTTTCATCCTTTCTTATTATGTTTTATGTTGAGGGGTATCGAGAGAATAGGTTTGCCCATGTTTGAAGAGCTACTTGAGGTAGTAACTAAGCTTGATGTCATTATGATCATTAGGACATCTATTTTGGGCAGTACATATGTATTATCTCATGGTAAAAGGTATATTGCTTGAGGACAATCAAAGATTTAAGCTAGGGGTGTTGATGAGTGGTGAATTTATGACTCATTCGCACTCATCATTCGTGCACATTTCCATGTTTTGAATGAATAAGTGAGGCATATTAATAATCAAATGCACTAATATCCATATTTTATAGGCACGTAGGTGATAAGGTAAAAATATATGGATGCGAGCTGAAAAGAATCAAAAGAAGGAAAGAAGTACAGTTGGAAAACTGGGAGAAGAAATAGGCCTCAAATATGCGATCGCAGTCTGAGGGTCGTATTTGCGACCAGTCAAGAAAGTCAGCAATTGTGATTGAGTGACCCTGTGCGTGGTTGCGGTAGTGGCGATTGTGGACATGCTTCCGCAATCGTGTCTTAGCAGAAAAAAAACTTCCTCGCTTCGTCCGGCTTTCAGAGTTGTGAACTAACCTCTTCCTTTTACAAGCAAATTGCAAAGATGTAAATACACACAGCTGTTCCCAAATTTCCCCTTAAGAGACTTAAAGCCTATCTCTTTGAAAATTATTCCATTACTCTCAGTTATTGTAACTTTGTCTAGTGCTTAGTTTCTATTCTTGGTGAAAAAAATAGTGTATTAATTTTGGATGAAGAATTCATTGGATTAGCTTCCAAGTGAAATATTAGCTAACTCCCATTGATAATCGGTGGATGTTCAAAGTTTGAAGTAACATGCACTTAGTCTTTCATAAATCTAACCAATGAAGGTTATTGGGTATATGTTGCTTACTATTTTTATGTGTAGCTAGTTCTTCCTCTTGGGATTATGCTAGATTAGGGTGCAATTATGTATGAGATATGATTTAGTTGTGCATTTACTAGTTTATGATGTTGGTTTATATTATTGCTTGATTAAAGTGGTTAGGATTTATTGGTGAAAGCCTCAAATACCCAAAACTGGGTTTGTAGTTGAAAATTCCAAGCTCTTGAAAGCCTAAACTATCCTTGAGAGAGGGGTTTGGGTGAATATTTGGAACCCACACCATCCTTGAAAGAGGGATGTGAGAACCAAGGTAATAATAGATAATTATTGGGTTTAGTTTGATAATTTTCACTATCTTAGACATAAGGGTGATTATGAGGTTTTGACTATACTTGGGGCACCATCCTAGAAATAGGGGTGCCTAATTGAGGTATTATATGGTTTTAACTGACGCACTCGTTAGGTACTCGAAAGGGTCAATGAGTGACACCCTTGAGGTTTTGTTGACAAACTAGCCTCAAGGACTTCAAACCTAGCCTACCACATTAATAACATTTAGAATTTGCATCAAGTCATCACACTCCCATGCATAAGTTGTTCCTAGGAAGGCATAATCCCAAGATCTGCTATTAGTTGATTAAATTTTAGTTATTCATGACCCTGAATTAATTCTAGAAAATCCCAAAAAGAAATATTAGTTGTGACACCTTTCAAACCCCCCCCATTTTACATTCTAGTACTCTAGGTTTGAATGTTAGCGAGTATCCATTATTTTGAGCTAATTTGATTGTCACTCACATTGTTCCTCGTGGATGTGACCCTAATTCAAAGTTGGGTAAATTTATTGACGGCGAACACCTTGCATTTAAATTAACGTGTAAGTTGAGCGTTATCATGGGGCAACACTGGTTCTTATTCGATAGCCAGTGCACCTTATCTGAAGCTGTCTGAGATTATTTTTTTTAGAGTAGTGATGGTTATAGGCACAGGTGTATGATCTCAAGACAGTGGGGCAAAATCAACTCTATTATATCCTTCTTGTATACTTTATGGTCGGTTGCATCATGGTTTCTGTGATGAGGGGAGGAACTGGTGTTTTAATTATAGTCAGATATACACATGTTGAAGGATTGCCCTGGGGGCAAGGTTTCTATGGGGGCTAACAAGATTCTAATTACCATGTCATCAGCTCTGCACCAAGGGGTGTCACTTCTAGTACCGACACTAGTCAGAATCTTCTGTATGATCTTACTACTCATCTGGAGTCTGAGGCATCTCTTGATATAATCACTGGTATGTTAAAACTCTTCTCTCATTAGGTGTTTTGTTTACTTGACCCAAGGTCTATTATTTCTTATATGACCCCATTTGTGGTTACGTATTTTGGTTTTGATCTCGAGTATATTTTGAACTCTTTTTTTATTTCTACCCTAGTGGGTGACTCGGTAGTTTCTAAAAAGGTCTATAGAGGTTGTGTGGTGTCTGCTGGTGGTAGGAAAACTTTGATGGATCTATTTGAATTAGACATGCTAGATTTTGATATTATTTTGGGGATTGATTGGTTACACTCATGCAATGCCTCTTTAGATTATCGGACCCGTAAGGTCATTTTCAAATTCCCTAATGAGCCAGTTATTGAGGGGGATGGGAGCTCTTTAGTACTTAAGGTAAGGTTTATATCATATCTTAAAGCCTGAAAATTAATTTCCAAGGAGTGTCTTTATCATCTGGTTTGGGTTAAAGATTCTAACTCGAAGGGTCCTTCTTTATAATATGTTCTCGTGGTTAGTGAATTTCCTAAGGTCTTCCCAGATGATCTTCCAGGTATCCCTCCCTATAGGAAAATTGAGTTTAGGATTGATTTCTTTTGGACACTTGTCCTATCTCTATCCCTCCATATAGAATGGCACTAGCTGAGTTGAAAAAACTTAAGAAATAGTTGAAGGATCTTCTTGACAAGGGTTTTATCCACCCTAGTGTGTCTCCGTTGGGTGCACCTATTTTATTCGTGCGTAAGAAGGATTGTTCTCTTCGGATGTGTATTTATTACCGTCAGTTAAATATGGTTATGGCAAAGAATAAGTACCCTCTTCCTAGAATTAATGATTTTTTTAACCAAATTTAGGGTGCTAAGTATTTCTCTAAGATTGACCTTCGGTCGAGTTATCATCAATTAGGAAAGAGGGAGGAGGATATTTGTAAGACTATCTTTCGTACCCGATATGGACATTTTGAGATCTTGGTCATGTATTTTGAATAGACCTATGCCTGATGGCATTTATGAATCTTATGAATTGGATATTCTGTCAGTTTTTAGACTTGTTTATTGATGATATTTTGGTATATTCAAAAAGTGAGGTAGATTATACCAATCACCACCGTGTTGTGTTGCAGACCCTAAAAGATCAGCAATTGTATGCAAGGTTTTCAAAGTATGAATTTTGGTTGAATGATGTTACTTTTCTATGTCATGTTGTTTCTAGTGAAAAGATCATGGTAGATCCATAGAAAGTAGCAGTGGTTAATAAGTGGCCTAGACCCATGGCTCCAATCGATATTTGGAGCTTCTTGGGTTTAGCTGGTTATGATATGAGGTTTGTGGAAAGTTTCTTGTCGACCGCTGCACCTTTGACTAAGTTGACTCAAAAAGGTGAAGTTTCTATGGTCTGATGCTTGTGAGAGGAGTTTTGAGTAGTTGAAAGATAAATTAACTTCTACTCCAATTTTGACCCTACTCGAGGGTAGTGATGGTTTCGTGGTTTATAGTGATGTGTCCTATATGGGACTTGGTTGTGTATTAATGTAGCATGGCAAAGTGGTAACATATTCTTCTAAGCAATTATCTGACTCATGATTTGGAGTTGATGGTTGTGGTGTTTGCATTGAAAATTTGGCGGTATTATTTATATGGGGTCCATGTTGACATCTATTCAGACCATAAGAGCCTGCAATTTGTATTCACCCAGAAAGAGTTGAATCTCAGGCAAAGGAGATGGCTTGAGTTGCTCAAGAACTATGATATGAGTCTCTACTATCACCCAGGTAAGGCTAACGTGGATATTGATGCTCTTAGCAGGTTATCTATGGGGAGTCTATACCATATAGATGAGGAGAAGCAGGACTTGGTGATGGATATTCACCATTGGGCTAATTTTCGAGTCCATCTCTTAGATTTTGAGGATGGTAGTATATTTGTAAAAGAAGTGGTAAATTCATCCCTTGGTACTGAAGTAAAAGAAAAGTGGGTGTTGGACCCTATCTTGATACAAATAAAGGACGATGTGGGTAGGCAGAAGGTAATGGATTTCGAGATTTGGGTGATCGAATCTTGAGGTACCAAGGAAAGTTGTGTGTTCTCGATATATATGGGCTACGAGGTAGAATTTTGGCTGAAGGTCATGAGTTTCGGTTCATCCTAGTTAGATGAATATGTATCATTACCTTAAGGATATCTATTGGTGGAATATTTTGAAGAGGGATGTAGCTAATTTTGTGACTAAGTGCAGGGTGTGTCAATAAGTGAAGGTAGAGCACTTGAGGCCTGGTGGGTTATCTCAAGAAATGGAGTTGCCTGTATGGAAATGAGAAGTTATAAATATGGATTTTGTCACCAATCTTCTGCAAACTCTGAACTAGTTTGATTCTATTTAGGTCCTCGTGGATAGGATGTCTAAGTTTTCTTACTTCTTACCGGTGAGGATTAATTACTCTGCTAAGGACTATGCAAGGTTTTTTATTCAAAAAAACCATGAAGTTGCATGGTTCGCCTATTTTAATTATTGTTGATCGGGGTACTCAGTTCTCATCGCAGTTTTGGCTCTCGTTTCAGAGAGGTTTGGGGACTAAGGTGAACCTTAGTACTGTTTTTCTCCCACAAATGAATAGACAAGTGTAAAGGACCAGTCAGACTTTAGGGGATATGCTTCTAGCTTGTGTAACTGACTTTGGTGGTAGTTGGGTTGACCATTTGCCTCTGGTATATTTTTTGCACAATAATAGCTATCACTCTAGCATTGGTATGGCTCCTTTTAAGGCATTGTATGGTAGAAGATGTAGGTCCCCTATTGGGTAGTTTGAAGTTGGTGAGGCAAGGTTATTTGGTCCTGATTTAGTTCATCAAGCTATGAAGAAGGTAAAGATTATTCAAGATAGTCTTAAGACTGCCTAAAGTCGCCAAAAGTCCTACGCAAACATGAGACAAAGAGTGTTTAAGTTCGATATGGGTAATTGGGTGTTCTTGAAGGTGTCTCCCATGAAGGGAGTGATGCAATTTGGTAAGAAAGGGAAGCTTAGTCCCTGTTAGGTTGGCCCCTATTTGATTTTGAAGAGAGTGGGAAATGTTGCCTATAAGTTAGAATTGCCTGCAAGCTTGGGTTCGATTCACCCTTTGTTTCATGTATCCATTTTGAAGATGCGTGGGTGATCCTTCCTTAGTTGTGTTATTGAGAATGTTGGTATCTCGAATTTCCCGTCATATGAGGAGATCCCGGTGGATATCTTAGATAGAAAAGTTTGTAGATTATGGACTAAAGATATAGCTTCAGTAAAGGTCCTTTAGAGGTGGAAGAAGCCACTTGCAAAACAGAGGAATATATAAGGGCTAAGTACCAATTCTTATTCCATGTATTGGGCAAAAGAACTTAAGGTATGAATTTTGTTTTCCCATGTTACTATTTGGGTTTATCATTTGATTCTGGTGTAATATTGCTATTCTCATACAAAAAGTGTCTTAGCCCGTCATTCAGGGATGAATAATCCTAAGGGGGGAGGGATAATGTAATACCCTCAAATTTTGAGCATTTTTATTTTTGGCCTCTCCATGTTTGAAATATTGATTTTTTAATTAAATTGTACTTAGGTGTGTTAAAGAGGTGTCCCGAAAGAGTTTTGGAATTTTTGGATGGGATTCGGGGTGGTTTTAGATCACAGAGGTAGTAAGCGTCCATGATATCGACATGACACAGAGGATGGTCTCCGCATTAAGGTCCGTGACACGGAGGCTGGTCTCTGTGATAAGGCCCATGCCACGGACCTATATAAAAATCTGGCTGTTTTGTTTTATTTTAATGGGATGAGGGGTAATGAGGTCCTTTCACTTATAAACGATCTTTAAACATTATATAAGCCAATTCTCATCAATTTTGATGATACAAAGGGCTATTACTTCACTTCCAAAATATCCTCTCACAAATTTCCCCTTTCAGTGTTGATCCTTTATAGATTTTTTAAGTTTTCCTCTCATATTTTGTTTTATGTTGGTATTCATCCGCTACTTGGTGTACTTGGTTACATTGGATTAGGCTAAGGGGGTTGTCTCCAGTCCTTGGTGGACTTGAGATGTCCGTCACGGCCAAGCCCTAGTTCAGGTCGTGACATGGTCCTATTATCATTTCTTATCATAATTCAACTCAGAAATTGCAATAAAACATGAAGGGGCTATCAAAATAAAATCATTAAAATTATGGGGTCTAACAGAGATACATATGCATTTGATACTATATAGATGTATCTATGTACGAATATACGAGAAACATTGTCTGGATTTACTATAGAGACATAATATCCGATACAAAATACACAAGATTTTTGATAGAAGATATACTAGATAATTTTTGATACACTAGATACATAGTGCATCTATATATACGCACACACACAATGCATAAATACACTGGATACATCACAAATATACAAAGAAGTGGAGGGACAAAAGAGGGAGAGAAGCGAGGGGGGAGGAGAGAGGTGAGCAAAAGAGGTAAGAAACATTCATCAGATATCTAAATGTTAATACTACGTATTTGTCAAAACATGTATTTAGATTTTTTTTCATAACTGTATTTGTTTATCCTTGAAAAATTACAGTTAAATTTAGAGAAGTGGTTCAATGACATGCATATAAAGATGATCAAACAAGAATCGATATGAACTAACTTGCTTAAATCTACAACTTAAGATAATATAAAACTATAATGAATAGTAAATCCAGTAACAATAACAAAATAAGAGAGTTAGTTGATACCTATATTCCGATGTAGTTGTCTGGCAACGTCATGAAAATAGCATGAGGCTATTGTATTTCAAAATTATGGATCTTTTAATTACAAGTTTATGTAGAATCCTAGTGAATTAATTAATTCAGATGCCAACAACTAAAAGAAGGAGCTAATTATAACTAATTCCTAGGGAACATTATGTGTAAATTTTGCTCTCAAATGATCCATTTATACATGCTGCGTCCATTACATGTTGGGCTGCGTGATGATCTAAGAAGATCTATGACTTTTTATAAATGGTTGAATGCTTGATGTTATCCTGATCGGTTACTTTTTTTATGTCTAGCCTCAAGTTTATCGATCTAGATTAATCATAACCGTGATATTGGTCTCAGATTGCAACACCTTGAACCTTCCATAAATAATATCATCCTTCACCGGCCTTGTTTGAGACTAAGACAAAGTGTATTTATACTGAACCACGCTCGACTTGTTCCATTTTTCATATGTTGTCTGATGATTTGATCTGTCAAGTTTGAATTATATCCAATAGACATAGTTTCCTCAATTTTCAGTCAATTAATGAGATAAGATTGACTGTGAGAAAGTGCTCTTCATTTTCTTTATTAAAAAGTATGTGATTGTACCTCTATTACCACAAAGTTACATGCACCTCCTCATCTGAATCACTCAGAGAAAGACTTTGGAAAAATCTTGATAAGCTGGTAAATAACTAACTTACTAATTTTTTTTTTAGTGTTTATGCTTTTAAGGATGATTTAATGAATCAAACTTACTTTTTAGATTTCTGATAAAGGAGCACTAAAGGATGATCATATGATGAAAATGGAGTAAATTGAGAAACATAGGAATTGTATTGAAGATTGAGTGTTGAAGGAAGGACAAGAGAAGAAATTTTTGATAGTTCGTGCCAGCGAACTATGTGCATCACCATAAATTTGATGATAACTGATAAATTTTCATGCCAACTAACTAAGTTTGTGGCCAAGAACTTGAAGAAAACAAAACTGAATAGTGACGATATGTTTTTGCCTCACTCCATGAAATATTTCGTTCTCCACAAACTCAATAACGAAAGAATCAGTTTGTGAACGAACTACACATGTTAAGATTTAACTTCCTTCTATTTTGTGATTTCATTTGTGGTAAAATATTTTTATTTTTCCTTTTTTAGTCTAAGAATATTTTACATTATTTATTTCCTTTTAAGTCTAGGATTTATTTATTACAGAATATTTGGTCTAATAGCTATAAGAAAAATATCATATTTTTCTTATTTATTTTATTTAGTTTCTTATAAATAAAGATGTACTCTTCTATTTGAATCAAGGAAAACAATCAATCTAGAGTTTTCATTCAGTTTCTGTTTAATTTTCTTTCTTTGTCTCTTTCATTTCATAATAGTGGTATCAAGAGTCTTCATCGATCCTCATGGATCTGTGAATTTATTGAAGAAAAACTGTCAATAATTTTTTAATCCGTACCTATTTTTAACCTACTTTTAATCCTTATATTTATTTTTAATGTAGGACTATTTTTAACCCTTACTTTTATTTTTAACGTAGGACTATTTTTAATCAGTTTTTAACCCATATTATTTTAAATCTTATTTTTCAAATCATGACAAGCAATACTCTCTCTCTCAATGCCCCACAAACCTTCATCGGTGAAAATTATCAAATTGGGCTGTTAAGATGAAATCTTATCTTAAAGCTTATGATTTGTGGAAAGTTTTAAAGGAAGACAAACCTATACAACCACTCCCTACAAATCCTTCTGCTGCCAAAATCAAACTTCACTCAGAAGAGAAATCAAAAAAATATAAAGCAAAAATTGTAATTCAAAATTCAGTTGCCGATTCAATTTTTTCTAAAAGCATTGCATGTGAAACAGCAAAAGAAGCTTGGAAAAACTTGAAAAGGAGTACTAAGGAAGTGAACGAGGCAGACAAAATCAAATTTTGATTTTGAAAAGAGATTTTGAATCTCTTAGGATGCAAGAAGGTGAGACAATTACTAAGTATTCTGACAGAATTTCATTGATTGTCAATAGAATCAGATTGTTTGACGAAGATTTTAAAGACAATAGAATAGTTGAAAAAATTATGGTGACTATTCCTAAGAGATTTGAGTTCAAATCTCCTCTTTGGAAGAGTCTAAAGATCTTTCTGTCATCTCTCTTGTTGAATGGATAAGCGTTGTTCAATCACAAGAGAAAAGAAGAGCTTACAGGGAAGATAAAATTGTTGAAGATAATTTTGTGTGAACCATCAAAAAAGAAAAGTTGATTATACACCTTGCAAATATTGAAAATAAAACACACTTAAAAGAAAATTGTTGGTGGACATCCAATGCATTATGTGGAAATTGCAAACAAAAAGGTTATGTCACAAAAGTATGCAAGTTCAAAGACACTCAAGATAATTCAAAAGCACCTACTTGTGAAAGAAGAAGATGAGGAAGACCAACTTTATTAGATTGTTGCAACAAAATTAAGGAAAAATGCATTTTTTTCAAGAATAATTAAGTTTTTAAACTCAAATTGGATACACCAACTTGAATTTGAGGGGGAATGTTAAGATTTACCTTCCTTCTACTTTGTGATTTCATTTGTGGTAGAATATTTTTATTTTTATTTTTTTTGTCTAAGAATATTTTATATTATTTATTTCCTTTTAAGTCTAGAATTTATTAATTACAGAATATTAGTCTAATAGTTATAAGAAAAATATCATATTTTCCTTATTTAGTTTATTTAGTTTCATATAAATAGAGATGTACTCTTCTATTTGAATCAGGAAAAAGAATCAATCAAGAGTTTTCATTCGGTTTCTGTTTAATTTTCTTTCTTTCTCTTTCATTCCTTAACAATATGTGAAGACTGAAGATTTTTACCAATAAACTACACAGCTAGGGGATTTTGTTCAAAATTTTAGCGGATTTTAAATAGAAGTTTTGTCTTTTTTTATTCATTCTAGTTTTTGTGCTAGTGTAGAAAGCTCTTTTTTGTCATTTTTGATGAGGAAGGAGTGGTAGATAATAGAGTTGTATTTTTTTAACTAGTGAATTTGTTCGTGCTTCGCGCGATGATAATTAACTTGTTAAATTTATGATATAATATTTTTAACAATGAAAATTAAAATAGTGAGATGTTAGTTCTAATCTTTGGCAAACATACAAAAAAAAAACTATTTTCATGAAGCTATAAGATAACAAAATCAAAATTCAAAATAAGTTATAAAAATTTATCCAATTTGTAAGTCATGAGTCTTTATTAGTAAAGACAACCATTCATGGAATTAAATTTCACGCATGAACTTTCTTTTTGAAGTTCTACATGATAACTTAAAGTAATTTTTTTAAGTCTAAATACCAACCAAAAGTAATCAGATATTTGAAATCTATCTCCATAACTTATCTTCACTACAAACTTCTTTGAGATTGTGTTCTTTTGCCGTTATCATTTGAAACTTTCAAATATATATTAAAATTTTAAATTAAAGACAAAGAATCAAAGATACATAATGAAAGCGAATTTTGTTGAAAAATTATAATATATATATATATATATATATATATTAAAATACAATAATTAATAAATCATTATAGTAAAAGTTAAAAATTGATTAATTAAACTATAGTGAAGTAACTTTTTTGTCTACTAAAATTAGGATAAAAGCATAAAAATGAATGCTAAAAGTCAAAAAAAGAGAGAGAGAGAGAGAGTGGAAATAATTGAATGAATTTTAAATTGTATTATTTACTTATGCCAAAATCTCTTTATTGATATAATCAAACTAAAAAAGTTTCATCTTGTAAGTCATATTTTTGCATTATATATATATATACACACACTATTAATTAATAAATTATTTTAGTAAAAGTTTAAAATTGATTAATTAAATTGTACTTAAGTAACTTTTTTGTCTAATAAAATTAAGATAAAAAGATAAAATGAATGCCAAAAGTAATAGAGAGAGAGAGAGAGAGAGAGAGAGAGAATAATTGAATGAATTCCAAATTGTATTATTTAGTTATGCGAAAATCTCTTTATTGACATAATCAAACTAAAAAAGCTTCATCTTGTAAGTTATTCGTCTTTGTTTTCCTATTCTCGCATTCCTATATAGGTTGTCTTTTCTATTTTTACTTTTCTTCATTACAACTCTTTTTTCTTTTTCAATTTCTCCTTTTTTACTTCTTTCCCCACGTAACAGTTATGACACAACAAGAACTTAGAATCTATTTTTCACATAATTAAACAAATTAGGATTAACTTTTCACTTAATTACATAAATAAATTCAAAAACTAATTAAAAATCAAAAAATAAAATAGAATGAAAAAAAAAAGATGAAAGAACAAATTATTTAACTTTCTTTGAGATGTAGGGACAATCAAAAGCTCACCTAATTGCTTCAAATTTTTGCATACTGGCAAAATTTCTTATTCTTGAATACACATGAAAAAGGTGACATAATGATCATGTTAACAAAGTAGTGGAATAACTAAAATAGAAAATATTCTTGAACATAGTTAGTCTAGAAATATTATACATCATAAAAGAAATTGGTCGAGCATATAAAATTACCTTTGAAAAAATATATTTAATATTAAAGTAGATGCATCGTATGTACCGAGCTTCTTGATACAAATGGCATAGAATGAGTCATCAAAATTTAGCAAATATTTAGCAACAAAAAGTTATGAAATGAAACAATATGAACTTTTCAATCAAAAAGATGAGAAATTTTAGCCTGTAGAGAAATAAATTCATTTGAATTTACTGAGAATAGAGCACATATAAGTAAGTTTAATCAAGACAAAATATCCACCAATGCATGAATCTCATAAGATAATTTGCTACTATTCAAATAAAAAGAATACGTAGAACTCAAGTTGGAGCATTTCCTACACACAACTACAACAACTAAAATGATTTATTCATGTATGCATAATTCGATAGTGTGAGATATATCTAGATTAGTTTGTCTTTTTATCTCCTATTTTTTAGCACATTATTGCCACAGATTAATAAAATTAATTAAGATTAAAGATTGAAGGTTGTAGAATACATGAATACATATTAAAATCTCTAATAAAGAAGATAATCATAGTGGGAGGTGAAAAATTGATGAATTGAATAATTAATTTTTGAATTATGAAAAATAAAATAAATAGATAAATGAAGAAGAAATTGTCAAAAAATGAGAAAAGGAATAAATAAAAATAGGGGTTCTAGAGAAGGGCTACATCACCTTCTCTATATTTCTTCGTTATTATTATTATCTATAAATTTAATTTAATACTAATTAATCACATAAATTATAGATAAAAATAAAAACAATTAAAAATAAAAAATAAAAAGATAAAAATATAAATTGTCTTCTTGTACGTTAACTAATTGAGGGTTATGAATATGAAAGGTTTGAGAGTTATGGACATTACTAATATTTAATTATAATTTATGTAATTGAATGTATGAATTAGGAACATGATTTTGTAAAATAAACTAACTAAAAGAAATGAGAAAAATGTCAAGAAAAGGTATTAGGTCATTTTATCTATGTTTCTCTTTTATATCTATTTTTAGTATAACGACGAACAAAGTGAACAAATTATGTGTAGTAATTTAAACTATTTAGTGATTACTCCTCAAATCTTCACATAGTCATTACTTCATCTTCATTTCATTCGTTCACTATCTTCTTCTTATTCCTATAAAAAATAATACATCACAAAAATTAATACACTATGAATAAGAATTGTAAAAAAATAGATTTAAATCATACATGTTCTTGCTTAGAAGTTACAAATAATATATCATAATAATAATAATAACAATAACAAATTTATTGTAAAGAAAATCAATTAAAATGCCAAAAGAATAATACATGAAGAAGAAGAAGAAAAAACAACATACCCAAAAGAAAAGAATAAGGAGGATATTTTAGAAGGTACACAAATGAAATTTTTTAAAAGAATTTATGTAAGTTCAAAAAATATATAGTGAATGAAATATTCTTAATTTTGTTGATGGGGGAAGAAGATTTGTAATGCTTCTATTTATAGGACAACAATATGGAATATGAAATGACATCGTTAAAGGAGTTATAATCATCTAAGGTCATGAGAGTAATGGAAATAAAACAACATTAAACTTTTATATTAAAGGATATAAATAAATGTAGGAGTAGTAATTGATCCATTTATTTTGATTATTAAATAAATTGATTGATAAATGAAAAAATTTGTAGGGGGTGCGGATAAATTGGGTAACTAACATGGTAACATAAATAGATCTATTATAACTCTAATGGATCTATTTTGGTTTATGTGTGGATATTTCTTAACTTCTCTAAACATTTTTATTTTTAGTTTACTTATTTTAATTTTATTGATGTTCATATCTTGGGGGGATGATTGGGTGGTATTTGATTAAATGTTTTACTGTAATATTTTTTAGTTTTTCTCTTAGTCTTAGTAATTCATGTATATTATTTTGGAGGTATTCTAAATATTCTATATCTTTTGTTCTAAAATATTCAATTAAATTCTCTTTCATAAGTATATTTGTTAATCTTATTTCTTCCATATCTTGTCTCCAGTATTTTAAATACTCATAGTCTATCATTTTATCCTAAAGTAGTTGTGATACTGCAAATTTCTTGATAGTAATTTATTCTAATTGTACTACATCAAATATTAAATTCTAGGTTATCTATTTCGTTAATTATCCTGTCTTTTTCGTCTATGAATAATTCTATGTCTAAATCATATTCTAAACTGTCTTTTAATTCTAGTTGTTTTATGATTTTATTTATCTATATTAATCTTTCTTTTAATTGTTCTCTTCTTTTTCTAAGATGGTTTCTATAATTAATTTCTTCATATAGCCAATTTTGTTTTTCTCTAACTCTTTGAATATATTCTAGCATTCTTAATCTGTACAATATCCATCTGAATAATAACTATCTGAATTATTACTACCATAGAAATCTATATTTTCTAATTCATCTTCTATCCAATTAGTACTTAGTTACTCATCTTCATAATCAAATATTTTTTTCCATATTATTTTCTTTATGTCTTCTAATTCTAAGTCTTTTATGATATATAAAACTAGTATCTTAGTTTCATCATATATATATATATATATATATCTTCTCATATTATTCATATTATGCTAAGGTTTTTACGAATAACTTGGATAACTTGAAATTGGATTCTAGTAATTAAATGTTTTATCATAGTATTTATTAGTTGTTTGTTTTAATCTTAATAATTCCTCTATATTTTCATTAAGAAATTTTATATATTTTATATCTTTAGTTCTCATATATTCTTCTAAATTTGTTTTCATTAGTTTTTCTATTAATTGTATATTTTTCATATCCATTTTTTAATATTCTAAATATACGTAATTTATCATGGTTGATGTGTAGGTTTGGTATGTAAGTATTTGTAAGAGTAGATAGGTAGGTGTAGTATGTAATTTATTCTAGTCATAAAATATTTATCAAATATTTTTTTCAATATGATTTTTCTTATATCTACAATTTCTATATCCTTAAGTATATAAAAACAAGTATTTCGAGTTTATCTACCATTTCTCAGGTAAATAATTATTCATTTTTCATATGATGTTTTTTCAAAATATTTTCTTCAATCATACACATAAAAAAACCATGATCATTTTAGATTACTATATACTAGATTATTCTTAAATAACATGTTCTTCGATCACTATTAGCATGGTAATCTGGATACTTTTCCCTTAAACAGCGTCTCTACTCTGGCTACTCTCCTATCACGACTTTCTTGCCTCACCAGTTTCACCTTTAGGATGGCATAGTTCTTAGAAATTTTTCTCATTTTCCACTTTGCTAATAAACTTCTTAACATGCTATTCTTTGAATAATTCTACTATAAAGTAACTAACATGAACTTATTTTATCATATCATGATTGTCAGGAATTTATGAATTTAGCTATTCATAATCATAAATATAAATACCTGTTCTGGTAAATCTGATAATTCTAGATTTTCCATAGTTGTTTGATTCATATCTTTTCCTAGGAAATATACCTGTTTTTTATTAAATAATTAAAAAAAAAATTGTACAAGAGAGGGTTTTGCTTTAACTCGCGAAGACTTACCTCTAACTGATCAAAATGCTCTCTATGTATAATCCTAAGAAAGCACGTAAACTATTAACACACTTTACACGTTTCCTAATTTACAAAGAAGTCTTTACATTTTGAAAAGAAAAGACTTAAAGCTAACTAAACTAATAATAGTTTTTGGTCCAAATATAAAAAAAAACTATTAAATAAAAATAAAAGTCAAAAAGGCTATTAAAACTTTACAATAATTTACGTAAGAAGTTTAGCTTTTTCTTATATGTCATTTTCCTATCTTTGGTGCCTTGTCTTCTTCTATTATTTCTCCTTTGCTGTCTTCTTTTTATCTTCTTCTTGTCGTATTTGCTGCTTTTTTATCTTCTTGTTATTATAGCATCACATCTGGAATAAAGTTGTGTCGGCCACTACACCTGCTGCATATGTGGTCATCGTATCTTTGACCAACTTATTTAATTGTTCCATAGTTTCTTCTGAAATAACTCCTTTGTTAATAGATCTTATGTCTGGTAACTCTTCTTGTTTTAGGATCGTTATGACCCATTTTTTATCTCTTCTCTGTCATTTTCTCTAATATTCTTACAAGTAGAGTAAACCAATAATTAATTTCTGTTATAGTAAATCCAAACTGGATTTTGATTTATATAATTATTTGCTAACTCAGTCAATATACTGCTAAGTCCAATAACTCTTCTGTTTTGGTAGAAGTCCGGTATCTGATTTTTGGTTATCTGTTTTTGTTCACATATTTCTTCAGGGATAATATAATCTTGTGTCATTCCTATCTTGATAAAAGTAATTGTCTATTTTATTTCATCAAATAATATTTCTGCTAGTGCTGAGTAGAAACGAACATAGAATAGTTGTCCCTTCGTACTCTTTTTATAATCCATAAATTTTTTGTGAATATCTAGAATTCTTATTAACTTTTCTCCAGTAATTGTGTAAACTGTAGATAATAGTCCATAATAGTAACATAAAGAAATTAAGTTTGCACTGGTTCCAGGCAAAGTAATAAGTTTGTTATAGTTCTGACATTTTTGTGTAATATATCCTTGGTTTTATTTTGCTAAATCTTTACTCTGGATAGGTTTTGTATTTAGCAATTTTTGTAAGGTATAAATATTATCAATATATATACGAGTGATATGGTTATAAGTCTGCTTTTGTTGATTGAGTGATTTGAAATATGTGTGTATCTGGGGAGGTATAGATGACTCTGATTTTTGTATATTTGGTGTTTATGGTTTTGAGAATATCTGGTTGAGGTTATAATTTTTTTTCTTTGGTGGTTCAGGTTTATTTTGAGTGACTATATTCTTTCCCTTGGATATATCACTTGCGCCTGCAGTTGTAACTGTAATTTCGTTAGTAATTTGAGTTTTTAGGTGTTTCTCATCATCACCTTCTAGGTCTAGTTTTTTAATGTGCTCTTCCTGCACAGTATCTTTGCTAATAGCTTCTTGTTTTTTTATAGTTCTCAACCTGCACTTTTACATTTGTAACTTCAGTAGTTAATGTGATAACTCGTTCTTGTAATAACTTCATTTGTTCAAACACTTGTAATATTAAGTTTGTTTGGGTATCTTTGACATCAGCTTCTTCCATTGGTAAATCAGTTTGATTAGCTTTGTCTTGATATGTAATCTGCAATAACATTCTTGTCAGTCTTGATTACTTTAATTGTAAATGTAAAATTTAATATATTCAATACTAATCTCCGAATTTCCTTCGTCGTAACTGAGTTTTGTATTTTTCTTGTTAACCACCATCAAACCTGGGTATTATCTGTTCTCACAATAAATTTGTCATATACAATATATGGTTCAAAGGCTAATAAACATTTATATAATGAACATAATTCTTTTTTATTTATTTTTCATTTTATTTCTATTTCATTAAATGTACCTAAGTAATATCTACAATGATGTTCTATTTTTTCATTTTTGTACCGATATTTAAGTACTCCTCCATAACTATGTTCACTTTCGTCTACTTCAACTATATATGTAAATTTTTTATTTTCATCTGGGAATTGTAATTTTGGTAATTCTTTACAAAGTATTTTTATTTTCTGAACTTGTTTTTTATCTTCTTCATTGTAATTATATTCTACATCCTTTTTAAATTTTTTCTGTAAAGGCTTTAGATTTTCTGCTAATTTTAGTATATATTCTCTTACTTGGTTTACTAATCCTAAAAATGATTGTAATTTCTTTTTTGTATCTAATTCTTCTTTTGAATTTATTATTTTTTGTACTATATGTTGTTGCATTTTTACTCCATTTTATCTATTGGCTAAATACATATATAGGCCCCTTAACTATTTCACTTTTTCCGTATAGGCACCTCAACTAAGACAGGTACCTATTGAACCCTTTACTTCTTCACAAAACGTATCAATTGAACACAATTGCTAATGTGGCGCTGATATGGTGTGGCATGTGTAATACACTCTCCATTAGGAGAGTGAGAAGCCATAATTTATTGTAATTTTCTTCTTTTTTTTATTTTTTTCATATCAGCAACAATATGATTTTTCATTACATTGAATGCCTTTTTTAATTTTCATTAAAATTACATTATAATTTTTCCATTTTAAAATTAAAAAATTAAAAAATTACATTTAATTTCAAGATTAAAAAAACTATATTGAACGCCTTTTTTATTTTATTTTCAATTTCCTTTTTCCAACACTGCAACAATATGATTTTCCGGCAATTAATTGTGTTGAAATGGGTTTTCCGGTGAAATTTTCGCCGAAAAACAACATCAACACCACCGAAAAAATTCTTGATGCCATCGCTTAATTCTCAAATGAAAGAGATTTTTTTCTTAATTGTTGGGTGTTGTTTTGGTAGAAAATGGAGGATTAAAAATGAATTTTAATGGTGGAAGAATAGAGGAAAAAGAAGACAAAAAAATTAAAGTTTTCTTTTCAAATCTTGCTAAGAAGACATAGTTGACTGATCCAGGTGAATGTAGTGCTGTGAGCGTTCAGAAATTGAAGGAATGACTCCTTTGATGTACTGTGGGTAGGATCGTACATCCCTCATGAACTGGGAGAAGGCAAGTTTAAGCAGGTTCCGACGTGCTGATTTGGTGAGTGAACAGTCTTTTGGTTGTAGAGATTTTGGTGGACAATTTTATGAGCCATCTTTCGATTGGATTCTTATTGTTTGGCTTTTCCTTTGATGATGTACACATGCTCTTCGGTGAAAGAGATCTTTGATGTCAAAATTTAGTGACCTATGGTCAGATGCTATATTACTGAATAAGAAAGTCTTTTATGCTTTGACTAAAAAAAATTGTTATTATTACTTGTTGTATATGAGTGTGTGTTGAATTGGTACTCTTTTTCTTGTTGTTGGGTGTTGTTTTGGTGGAAAAATGAAGAATTGAAAGTGTGGTTTAATGGTGGAAGAGTAGAAGGAAGAAGAAGGAGGTAAAGAAATAAAATTATTTTTCTGTATGGAGAAAGAAGTATTTGGAAGGGAAGAAGAAGATACTATTTTTTTTTTTTTACTTCTTGTGCTCAAAAATGGAGAACTATTTTTTTTAAACTTGTCTGTTAAAAATGGAGAAAGTAGCATTTGAAAGGGAAGAAAGGGGAGGGGGGAGGTTTGGGTAGGTGCAGTTGGGTGGGGGGTGTATTAATGATTTTTTTTAAAAAAATTAAATTAGATTTAATTATATTAGAAAATTATTTTTTAATTTTTGTAAGTGAAAATGCCATGTGTCGTTGTCTGATTTGTCATTTTTCCACATCATTGGCGTGTGTAGTACACACATTTTATATTTTTTTGCCACATTAGCAGATTGTGCTCAATTAAAATCATTTGTGAAGGAGTAAAGGGTTCAATAGGTAGATGGCTTAATTGAGGTACCTATGCGGGAAAAGTGAAATAGTTCAGGGGCCTGTATATATATTCCGTCTTATCTATTTGTATTCCTAAAAATTCTATCTGTTTTTTCATAATTTCAGTTTTCTTTTCGCTTAAACTTATTCCTGATTTTTCTATTATATCTGTAAATTGTTCTAGTAATTTTAAATGTTCTTCTTTAGTTTTTGTATATAGTAGTATATCACCTATGTCTACTATACAATTAGGTAATTGTTTAAAATAACTATCCATAAGATGTTGATATCTACCTGGTGCATTTTTATATCCAAATGGTAATACATTCCATTCATAAAATCCTTGTGGTACCATAAATGCGGTTAATTCTTTAGAATTTTCATCTTACTTTAAGTGGTAAAATCCTGATTTACAATCAAATTTACTAAAGTAGTTACATCCTCGTATTTGTCTTATTTTCAATATCTTATTTGGTATTGGATAATTGTATGTCATAATTTTTGCATTTAAATTTCTATAGTCAATAACCATTCTACTTTTTCCTCTTTTTTGTTCACTATGTTTATTTACTATAAATGCTGGACTATTATGTTTACTATTGTTTTTTGTATATACTGTTTTTTTAATAATTCATCTATATGCATTTTAAATTCTTTTAAATCATCAAAATTATATGTTAATAGTTTTTGAGTTATTATGCTATTTTTATCTATTAAGTCAATTTTTATAATAGTTTTATGTTTTTCCCATTCTTTTAATGGATCTTCACTATATAATTGTCTTAATTTTTTCTTTATTATGTCTACCTTATCTATTGAAAATATAGTTATTTCTTTTTTATTTATCGAAAATACAAATAGTTCTACTGTGTCTTCTGTATTTTTTATATTTTCTAACTTTTGTGTAATTTTTTCACTTTCTTTTATCCAATCAGTTTTCTTTCTTATTTTATTAACAACTCGTTTTGCTCTTACTTTTTGTTTACATGGTGTTGTAAACCACCAATCTGTTTTAGTTATTATATGTGGGTATAATTTACCTAAAAATGACATTCCTAAAAGCATATCTTTTGATGTTAGTTCAGAATTATAGATTTCTTCTATTGTTATTATTTTATCCCATATCTGTATTTTTACATTCTTAGATTTATATGTAATTAAGCTTCCTTCATTATTAAATCCTTTGACTACTATTGGTACTTTTAGCTTATCCCATTTATCTTTTGGTAAACAGTTGTATCTAAATAAGTTTGCTTCTGCTCATGTATCTATCATAGGTGTATAATACCTATTATAATATCCTTCTACTATTATTTTGACAGTACATATATTTTCATGTCAGGTCAAAGTTCTTTTTATGAATAATTTTTCTTTATTATATGTTATAGATAATTGTGTATGTCCTATATTGTATGGTTTTATTTGTTCTAACCATTTCATTTCTAATATTATGTCTGCCTTTTGCTTTTCTTCCTTTATTTCAAATTCTATTTTTATTTTTCTAACTCCTATTATTATTTCTTTTTTTTTCATATCCTTAATGTTTATTAGACTCCTTGGTAGATCTGGACATATATTACTATCAGATTTTATTTATTCACTTTTTACTAGATATTTTGCTATATAATTTTCTTCTTGTCCTATTTTTAAGAGTATTAAATATTCTTTTTCATTTATTATTCCCGTTATGTAATATTGATTTAAATTAACTGTTGAAGTTGTTTCATAACTTGTTCTTTTTTATAAGCTTGATGATTCTGGTTTTTCATGAGCTATTCTTTTTTATGTACTTATTCTATCATTTATTATTTTAAATCTTCCTCTATGTCTATATTTTTGTAACTATAATCATTATTATCAATTATTTTTACGAATTGTTCAAAAGGACTTTCTATTTGTATTTTATTAATTTTATTTTTTCCTGTTATTTTTTGTTTTGTTGTTAATACATATAAATTTTTACATCTTGCTGTAAATATTTTACTTCCTGGGGTTAGTTCTATTCCTGATATTTTCCAATATAATACTAATTATTTATTTATATTTTTATCTGTTATTGCTAGTGAATAATTCGCACTTATCATAAATTAAAATTTTTGGTATATTAAATTTCCTTTTATAGCAGTTATTATACTTTTTTCTATAGGTTTTATAATTCTATCATCTGCTAAATATAATTCTATTGGTGTATCTATTCCTTCTCTAAAACATGCTTTTATTAATATCTCTGTTCCTCCAAGGTATACACATTTTATTGGGTCTATACTTTTTATATCGTTTATTTCTTTATTAATTATTCTTTTTATTACTAGTGGTATGCTAGCTCTTTCTTTTGTATATCTACAGTCTATTACATGTTCTTTTTGGCTTACTGCGTAGTATTCTTCCTTTTTTCTACTAAATATATTTTTTTATTGTTGGTATTTTAAATATTTTTTCTGCATTTAGGTCTAACTCTTTTCCTTTTATTTCGTCAAATATATTACTATCAAATATTATTTTTTGATTTGTTCCTTCTTCATTTAAATATTCTTCCTTGGTTATTATTTTTATATCTTCTTTAGTTATTTGGTTCATTTTTATATCTTCTTCAGTCATTTGATTCATCTAATTCACTATCTATTTCATTCTCTGAAATTTCATATATACTATCTTCACTTTCTAATTCATAATCTATATTATCTATCTGCACATATTCTGTATTTTTTATTTTTATTTCTGATATTTGTTTCTTTTTTGGGTTTTTTGGTAATTTACAATCTCTAGCTAAATGTCCTACTTTTTCACAATTATAACAAGTACATTCTTTTATAGATTTCGTTTTCCTATATGGTCTTTTATGTTTATAATTTTTTACATAATATCTTTTTCAAGGTTTCTTATACTTATATTTTGATTTCTTGTATTTCTTATATTTTTTATGTCTTTTTCTTTTCTTATAATATCTTTCTTCACATCCAAATTGAGGTGCTATTTTATCTTTGCAACATGCTAAATTTCTTATTAATGTTTTTTCCATTTTTATTTCTTCTCTATATTTTTCACATAGATTTTTATACCATTGTTGTAAAATTTTTATTCTTGCTCCTAGGGTATCTACTATTTTTGCTTCATCCCAACTCTTTATTATTTTTGAACTAAATGGTTCGGGTAATTTACTAAAATATAATCTTCTTATTTCTTTAGTTTTCTATATTATATGTTCCATTATAATAATATTCTTTAAATGTGCACGTATACTCATCTATATAGCACATATTACATATTGCTAGTTTTAACATTAAATTTCTATTTATATCTTTTTCTTTATTTTGCTCTTCTTCTTCTGCTGTTGTCATATTGCTAAATTCATCTCTTATAGTTATTTCATATTTTTTCAATATTTTTGTTGGTAGTATTTTAGTAGTTGTTGATGTTCCTTCTGTTTTATTATCAGATCTTAATATTTTTTTACTTGCTTCGGCTAGGTTTAAAAATAATAATTTTACTATTCCTATTAATGTCTTTTCTATATATTCTGGTGTGTTTGTTGTATCTATTTTATTATCTAATAATTGTTTTGGCATGTATCCTACCCATAGTTGTATTATTTTATTTGTGTATATTACACAATCTAAATATAAAAAGTTATAATTAATTATTTGTTTTGGTGTCCATTTATTCTATTCATCCTTTGGATTATATCTTTTAAACTTATTTTTGTAACTATAGGTTGATTTTCTTATTTCTGATGTACTAGGTATTATATTTTTATCTAGAGTATTTACTTCTGTATTTATTAGTTTTAGATTTTCTTTATTAATTACTTCTTGTTTTTCATTAATTTCTAATTTTCCTATGTTTTGTAGAATTTCTGTATATGTTTCACTATCTTCCGAATCATAATTATCTGTTTCTTCAGCATCTATTGTATTTATTCCTAATTCACTGGTTTCTGATTCTTTATTTTTTATTTTTCATTATTCTTTAAATTGATTTATCTCGTTTAATAATTTTTATTCTTTATCTTTTTCTTCTTTTTCTTTCTGTCGCTTTTCATATAAATCTTTTAGCATTTGTAGTTCTTTTTCTAATTCAGCAATCCTACTATTTTTTGTTTCTTCTATTTTACGTATTTCTTCTGTAGTTTATTGTTTTATTTTATCTATTTCCTTTTTTCTGTCTATCTCTTCATTTTTTTTCTATTCTTACCATGGCTGTCATCTTATCTTCTAATTTTAATTCTTCTTTTTCTAACATTAAATAAAAATTTTCACCTATTTTCTTATATCTTCTTCCTAGGTTTGAGAATACTACTTTTATTTTTAATCCTTCATGATTTTCATGTGTTTTTTCGTCTATTATAAATTCTTCTTTGTTCATTTTATTTAAACGTATATAGGTTATGTTGATATATATATATATATATATATATATATATATATATATATATATTCTAGACTATGTATTATTGATTCTAAATTTGATATTTCTTCTTTTTGTGCATTTGTTGAATTTTTACTCACTCCAATAATTATGTTATATTGTAGTCTTTTTATCCTTTTTTTTTATTTCTTTACGTCTTTCAGATATTATTTCTTTCAATTCTTTATATTTTTGTGGTTTTTGTGTGTTATTCATCTAATCAATGTTTATAATATTTTGGTGGATATCTAAATCTAATTTTAAAATACATAATAAATTAATCAATCAAATAAATCCAACTACATACTACTTCCGTAACTTTACAACATAAGCTCCGATACCAATTGTAGGGGGGTGCGGATAAATTGGGTAACTTAAATGGTAACATAAATAGATCTATTATAACTCTAATGGATCTATTTTTGTTTGTGCGTGGATATTTCTTAACTTCTCTAAACATTTTTATTTTTAGTTTACTTATTTTAATTTTATTGATGTTCATATCTTGGGGGGTGATTGGATGGTATTTGATTAAATGCTTTACTGTAATATTCTTTAATTTTTTCTCTTAGTCTTTGTAATTCTTGTATATTATTTTGGAGGTATTCTAAATATTCTGTCTCTTTTGTTCTAAAATATTCAATTAAATTCTCTTTCATAAGTATATCTGTTAATCTTATTTCTTCCATATCTTGTCCCTAGTATTTGAAATACTCATAGTCTATCATTTTATCCTAAAGTAGTTGTATTACTGCAAATTTCTTGGTAATAATTTATTATAATTGTACTATATCTGATATTAGATTTTAGGTTATCTATTTTATTAATTATCCTATCTTTTTCGTCAATGAATAATTCTATGTCAAAATCACATTTTAAACTGTCTTTTAATTCTAGTTGTTTTATGGTTTTATTTATCCAAATTAATCTTTCTTTTAATTGTTCTCTTCATCTTCTAAGCTGGTTTCTATAATTAATTTCTTCATATAACCAACTTTGTTTTTCTCTAACTCTTTGAATATATTCTAGCATTCTTAATCTGTATAATATCCATCAAAATAATAACTATCTGAATTATTTCTACCATAGAAATCTATATTTTCTAATTCATCTTCTATCCAATTAGTACTTAGTAACTCATCTTCATAATCAAATATTTTTTTCCATATTGTTTTCTCTATGTGTTCTAATTCTAAGTCTTTTATGATAGATAAAACTAGTATCTTAGTTTCATCAGATATATATCTTCTCATATTATTCATATTATGCTAAAGTTTCTACGAATAAATTGAAATTGGATTCTAGTAATTAAATGCTTTATCATAGTATTTATTAGTTGTTTGTTTTAATCTTAATAATTCCTCTATATTTTCATTAAGGAATTCTATATATTTTATATCTTTAGTTCTCATATATTCTTCTAAATTTGTTTTCATGAGTTTTTCTATTAATTGTATATTTTTCATATCTATTTTCCAATATTCTAAATATACGTAATTTATCATGGTTGATGTGTAGGTTTGGTATGTAAGTATTTGTAAGAGTAGGTAGGTAGGTGTGGTATGTAATTAATTCTAGTCATAAAATATTTATCAAATATTTATTTCAATATGATTTTTCTTATATCTACAATTTCTATATCCTTAAGTGTATGCAAAACAAGTATTTTGAATTTATTTACCATTTTGTCAGATAAACAAGTATTCATTTTTCATATGATGCTTTTTCAAAATATTTCCTTCAATCATACGCATAACAAAATATGATCATTTTAGATTACTATATAGTAGATTATTCTTAAATAACATGTTCTTCGGTCACTATTAGCATGATAATCTGGATAGTTTTCCCTTAAACAGCGCCTCTACTTTGGCTACTCCCCTATCATGTCTTTCTTGCACCACCGGTTTCACCTTTAGGATGGCATAGTTCTTAGAATTTTGTCTCCCTTTCCACTTTGCTAATAAACTTCTTAACATACTATTCTTTTAATAATTCTACAATAAAGTAACTAACATGAACTTATTTTATCATATCATGATTGTCAGGAATTTATGAATTTAGCTATTCATAATCATAAATATAAATACCTGTTCTGGTAAATCTGATAATTCTAGATTTTCCATAGCTACCTGATTCATAGCTTTTCCTTGGAAATATACTGGTTTTTATTAAATAATTCAAAAGTTTTTTGTGTACAAGAGAGGGTTTTGCTTCAACTCATGAAGACTTACCTATAACCGAGCAAAATGCTCTCTATTTATAATCCTAACAAAGCGCGTAAACTATTAACACACTTCACACGTTTCCTAATTTACAAAGAAGTCTTTACATTCTGAAAAGAAAAGACTTAAAGCTAATTGTCCAAAAAAGTAAAAAAAAAACTATTAAATGAAAAGAAAAGTCATAAAGGCTATTAAAACTTTACAATTATTTACGTAAGAAGTTTAGCTTTTTCTTATATGTCATTTTCCTATCTTTAATGCCTTGTCTTCTTCTATTATTTCTCCTTTACTGTCTTTTTTTTATCTTCTTCTTGTTGTATCTGCTGCTTTTTTTATCTTCTTACTATTGTAGCATCACATCTGGAATAAAGTTGTGTCTGCCACTATACCTGCTGCATATGTGGTCATCGTATCTTTGGCCAACTTGTTTACAAAATTGTTCCATAGCTTCTTCTAAATAACTCCTTTCGTAAAAGATCTTGTGACTGGTAACTCTTATGATTTTAGGATCGTTATGACCGATTTCTTATCTCTTCTCTGTCATTTTCTCTAATATTTTTATAAGTAGAGTAAACCAATAATTGATTTCTGTTATAGTAAATCCAAACTGGGTTTTTGATTTATATAATTATTTGCTAACTCAGTCAATATACTGCTAAGTCCAATAACTCTCTTGTTTCGGTAGAAGTACGGTATATGATTTTTGGTTATCTCTTCTTGTTCGCATATTTCTTTAGGGATAATATAATCTCGTGTCATTCCTATCTTGACAACAGTAATTGTCTATTTTATTTCATCAAATAATATTTCTGCTAGTGCTGAGTAGAAACGAACATAGAATAGTTGTCCTTTCGTAATCCTTTTATAATCCATAAATTTTTTGTGAATATCTGGAATTCTTGTTAACTCTTCTCTAGTAATTGTGTAAACTATAGATAATAGTCCATAACAAGAATTCCAGGTATTCACAAAAAATTTATGGATTATAAAAGGATTACGAAGGGACAACTATTCTATGTTCGTTTCTACTCAGCACTAGCAGAAATATTATTTGATGAAATAAAATAGACAATTACTGTTGTCAAGATAGGAATGACACGAGATTATATTATCCCTAAATAAATATGCGAACAAGAAGAGATAACCAAAAATCAGATACCGGACTTCTACCGAAACAAGAGAGTTATTGGACTTAGCAGTATATTGACTGAGTTAACAAATAATTATATAAATCAAAACCCAGTTTGAATTTACTATAACAGAAATCAATTATTGGTTTAATCTACTTGTAAAAATATTAGAGAAAATAACAGAGAAGAGATAAGAAAATGGGTCATAACGATCCTAAAACCAGAAGAGTTACAAGTCACAAGATCTATTACGAAAGGAGTTATTTTAGAAGAAGCTATGGAACAATTCTGTAAAGATGTGATTCTACAATAGCAAAAAAATAAAAAAGCAGCAGATACGACAAGAAGAAGATAAAAAGAAGATAGTAAAGGAGTAATAATAGAAGAAGACAAGGCATTAAAGATAGGAAAATGACATATAAGAAAAAGCTAAACTTCTCACGTAAATTATTGTAAAGTTTTAATAGCCTTTTTGACTTTTCTTTTCATTTAATAGGTTTTTTGACTTTTTGGATAAAAAACTATTATTAGTTTAGTTAGCTTTAAGTCTTTTCTTTTCAGAATGTAAAGACTTCTTTGTAAATTAGGAAACGTGTAAAGTGTGTTAATAGTTTACACGCTTTCTTAGGATTATAAATAGAGAGCATTTTGCTCAGTTAGAGGCAAGTCTTCATGAGTTGAAGCAAAACCCTCTCTTGTACAATTTTTTTTAATTATTTAATAAAAAACATGTATATTTCCAAGGAAAAGCTATGAATCAGACAACTATGGAAGATCTAGAATTATCAGATTTACCAGAACAGGTATTTATATTTATGATTATGAATAGCTAAATTCATAAATTCCTGACAATCATGATATGATAAAATAAGTTCATGCTAGTTACTTTATAGTAGAATTATTCAAAGAATAACATGTTAAGAAGTTTATTAACAAAGTGGAAAGGGAGAAAAATTCCTAAGAACTATGCCTATGCCATCCTAAAGGTGAAACCGGTGATGCAAGAAAGACATGATAGGGGAGTAGCCAGAGTAGAGACGCTGTTTAAGGGAAAACTATCCAGATTACCATGCTAATAGTGATCGAAGAACATGTTATTTAAGAATAATCTAGTATATAGTAATCTAAAATGATCATGTTTTGTTATGTGTATGATTGAAGGAAATATTTTGAAAAAACATCATATGAAAAATGAATACTTATTTATCTGACGAAATGGTAGATAAATTCAAAATACTTGTTTTGTATATACTTAAGGATATAGAAATTGTAGATATAAGAAAAATCATATTGAAAAAAATATTTGATAAATATTTTATGACTAGAAGAAATTACATACCACACCTACCTATCTACTCTTACAAATACTTATATACCAAACCTACACATCAACCATGATAAATTACGTATATTTAGAATATTAAAAAATGGATATGAAAAATATATAATTAATAGAAAAACTAATGAAAACTAATTTAGAAGAATATATGAGAACTAAAGATATAAAATAT
The DNA here is from genome assembly GCA_030864225.1 of Capsicum baccatum var. pendulum. Classification (NCBI taxonomy): domain Eukaryota; kingdom Viridiplantae; phylum Streptophyta; class Magnoliopsida; order Solanales; family Solanaceae; genus Capsicum; species Capsicum baccatum. The sequence goes on from CM061560.1 coordinate 71,355,416, forward strand.
ATAGAATTCCTTAATGAAAATATAGAGGAATTATTAAGATTAAAACAATCAACTAATAAATACTATGATAAAACATTTAATTACTAGAATCCAATTCCAAGTTATCCAAGTTATTCGTAGAAACCTTAGCATAATATGAATAATATGAGAAGATATATATATATATATATATATATATATATATATGATGAAACTAAGATACTAGTTTTATATATCATAAAAGACTTAGAATTAGAAGACATAAAGAAAATAATATGGAAAAAAATATTTGATTATGAAGATGAGTAACTAAGTACTAATTGGATAGAAGATGAATTAGAAAATATAGATTTCTATGGTAGTAATAATTCAGATAGTTATTATTCAGATGGATATTGTACAGATTAAGAATGCTAGAATATATTCAAAGAGTTAGAGAAAAACAAAGTTGGCTATATGAAGAAATTAATTATAGAAACCAGCTAGAAGAGGAAGAGAACAATTAAAAGAAAGATTAATTTGGATAAATAAAACCATAAAATAACTAGAATTAAAAGACAGTTTAGAATATGATTTAGCCATAGAATTATTCATAGACGAAAAAGACACGATAATTAATGAAATAGATAACCTAGAATTTAATATCAGATATAGTACAATTAGAATAAATTATTACAATGAAATTTGCACTATCACAACTACTTTAGGATAAAATGATAGACTATGAGTATTTAAAATACTGGAGACAAGATATGGAAGAAATAAGATTAACAGAAATACTTATGAAAGAGGATTTAATTAAATATGTTAGAACAACAGATATAGAATATTTAGAATACCTCCAAAATAATATACAAGAATTACAAAGACTAAGAGTAAAAACTAAAGAATATTACAGTAAAACATTTAATCAAATACCATCCAATCACTCCCCAAGATATGAACATTAATAAAATTAAAATAAGTAAACCAAAAATAAAAATATTTAGAGAAGTTAAGAAATATCCACGCACAAACAAAAATAGATCCATTAGAGTTATAATAGATTTATTTATGTTACCATTTAAGTTACCCAATTTATCCGCACCCTCCTACAATTGAGTATTTTTTGTGTATTTTTACTAACTTTTTTTTTCTTACCTCGTTGATTTGACACGTTGATTTGACATCATATAGGTATTGAATTTTATTCAGATATAGGGTGTGTCTGGTATGAGGGAAAATGTTTTCTTATTTTTCCTTGTTTGGTTGTAGTAAAATATTGTAAAAATATTTTCCAAAATAACTTATTTTCCTTTATTGGAGAAAATGACTTCCCTCTTGGGTCAAGGGAAGTTATTTTTCAAAAAATGATAAATGTGACTTATGTCCCCTTCCCCACCCACGCCCCCTCTTCCCCATCCCAACAACACTCATATTCACATTACTTAAAAAATTCACATCACTTAAAAAATTCACATTACTCAGAAGTATTTTTCATTGTACTTTGCTTTAATTCTTCACTGCTTGAAATAAAAAATAGTGAAGCCCGAATTTTCCCTTTTTTCAATGATCGTTGAATGTACTGCTATTTTCATATGCATAGAGGAAGACTTACCTATGTTGCTTTTGCTAATTTCATATTCCATTTTGTCATTGATGTAGCTTGTTTCACAAGGTTGAATAAGCTTGTCGTTTCATTGTATTTCTATAAATTGTAGTATCTTAAGATTGTCAAGACAAAATGTTGATAAGTGTCTCCTATATTTGCTAATTAGCAGTTGCTTAAATTTTAGTGACTTATAATATTTTAGTACACGATATTGATAATATTGGCTATGCTTTAATTAGTTCTTACAAATTGTTGAGTTGCTAGAGACAGTAATATACTAGTTAACAGTTAGTAGTATTTTCTAAAAAATATTTTTTCACTCACCAACCAAACACTTGAAAATATTTTCTACTCACCAACCAAACACCATAAACTATTTTTCAAAAAATATTGTCCACTCACCAACCAAACATGAGAAAATAAGTAGAAAATCAACTTATTTTTTAGGAAAACTTTTTCCAGGAAAACATTTTCCATGAAAAATATTTTCCATCATACCAAACACACCCGATTGGTGAATATGGTTTGGCTATCTTCTTCAAGGAGTCCTTAATAAAAAAGAACTATTCCCTTAATGCTCGTAAAAATCGAGGTCCATAAGTCCAAGCAAATGTGGGCTTTGTGAATGCCATCAGTTCCCCTTATACCTAGGCAGCTAATTTCACTATCATGGGTGTCATATTAATATGCTCAACCAAAGAGGGTTATTTAGTGAACGACTCATGATAATCCACGCAATCACCTAAAGTACTTCTTGGATGTGTGCTTTACTAGGAAGAAACTTTTTCTTTCGGATAATGCACTTCGATGGTGGCCATCTATCTCTTTCCAAGATGCCGCTTTAGATTGGTTGAAATCACCATCCAACCATTCTATTTGCATTCAGAGTGAACTCTCAACAAAGTTTCTCAACAAGTATTTTCCTCCTAGAAAGATGTTTGTTTTTCATGATTAGATCATAGTTTTCAAGCAACAGCTGGTGGATAAGATATGGGAAATAGAATGTGTCACTACCCAAACTACGGAATCATGACGTCACTTACTCTAGTCCACCTAGATTGAAGAACCACTTACCAACCCTTTAAAGTATATGCGAAAGTCATCAAGTAATATAATGAGCCTTTTATTTATTACAACTGATTTATAAAACTTTAAATACAAATAAAATACCTCTTCAAGGACCTAGTTTAGTTCAAGAACGTTCTAATTAAATAGAATATAAAAAAAAGACACAAATTCCATCATAGTATGAGAGGAATAAAAGCTAATGGATACCACTATATGCATCAGCTGAGAAACATCAACTGATCCTGCAACTAGACTATATTCAAAAAGGATATAGCAAGAGTAGTATCAGTACAAACAACATGTACTGGTAAGTATCATTGGTCGATCAGGGTTAAATCACGTAAACAGGATATATAAATAAAAGATAGAAACATGACAACTTATATAAAAATTTAATCCCCATCACTTTCATCTACTTGTGTTATCAAGAGTATTCCATTCTTTTTTGTGTTGACTTAATTATATCTAATCTATTACTAGTAGTCAATATTTATCATTAACGTTTCCCTTATACCTCTTACACTTTATTTCACTAAATATACACCACGCTTCACATTAAATATCATCCATCATAACTCTTACTTGTTTAATTTCAATAATTATTATTAAACAATCTATTTTCATTAATCTTAATAATAAATAAGAACAATAACCATAACCTCGTAATAAGTACAATGATGAACACTTAACAATTACTTTAATTATATATACCATTTATTCTTTCTTAAAGAACACCCAATAGTTTAGTCAATTGCACTCAATAAAGACATCAAACTAAGTTAAGACCCTGATTATTAATCATTAACCCAATACACAATCATGACTCAATGATAATATCCAAGTCAACAATCCATAACTCTAACAATATTCATACCTGCTTTAAAACATGAGAATAACAAGAACAAATATGCTAAGAAATTATTAATTTAACCCGAATCAACTCAAGGATCCTGTAAGACCCCGTAAAAGTTCTAGTTTATTTTAGTCTTATATAGCTTGTAATAAGGGGTCCCAGACTTAGAAAATTTTATCTTAAGTGTTGACACTTAGTCTCATTTTTATCCTCGATATTTCAATGGTATTATTTATGATCTTTCAAACTTAGATTGTCAATTTGTAAGTTGATTCATGATCAGAGATGTCAATAGGTCATCTTGAGTGAGTTTTAAATTTTTTAGATATTGTTTGAGTCACGTTAGGATGATAAAAATAGCAAGCCAACGTAATATTGATGCGTTGCATTGGCTATCACATCAACAACATCGATGCCTACCGCATTACTGGGCATATTTTCCTCACTTAATTTCGTCTTTCCAAGGACAATTAGGTCTTTTTCCCTCACCCAATTTAGCCAAAACACGAAATTAAGCTTTTAAAAGGGAAAAATATATTCATTATTCACAAAATCCTCTCAAGAAATAAACCCTAGTTCATCAAGCTCAAGATCAAGTTCCAAGAAATCCCCAACAATCTTCACGAATTCCGTCACTCAAGTATGTTAGGTGTTCATCCTTGGATTTCCTTCCAGCCTTGGAGTTCAAGAACTTTTTCAAAACTTGAATTATGATTCCCATGTTATAAATTGAATTATGAACATGTTTGTTTTGTTATTTGAGTTTCAAAGTTAAGAAAACATGAGTTTCATGTAAAATAGATCAATGGGTATGTTGGTTGATGTAGATCTCATGTCAAACTTTTGAATTGTGAATTGATTGTTGTAGTCATGATGCATTAATATGTTGTTCATTTCCAAGTACAAGGTTATGCCTCCTAAGTGTTTGATAAAATATCTAAGTGAATGAATTATGCATTATGATCTTTTGGTGATCTTAGTATTGAAATCATACTATTACTATATGTTTAAACTATTTCCTTGCTTAAGCTATGCTTTGCAAGTGTTTGATAAAATATCCATATGAGTGAATCATGCATGGTAACCTATTGTTATATTTTTAAAGTTGTAATATGAGTTTATCAATTATGCTATCGAGTCCTGGGGGTATTTATTGCCCAAAATCTAGCTGTTCACTTAGTCGCAGTAGTTATAAACTAGTCCCAGTAAAGGTCAAGAACAGTAGTACTCGGTCAGTTAACAGAACTCAGTGAACTCAGTCCATTTTAGTCAGTCAACACGATCAGTGTCAGTTTTGTCAAGCCTAGTACAGTCTAGTGATCAGTTTAATATCAATTTAGTTGGGAGTAGAATTCAGCAACGAGCGAACCCAGAGATGGGGATATTTTTGCCAACAAGGAGCCAATTCTTTTCTAAGATAGATCTTTAATCTAGGTACCATCAGCTAAAAATTAGGGAGGTGGATATCTCAAAGATGGATTTTTATACTCAGTATGGGCACTTTGAATTTTTAGTGATGTCATTGGGGCTGACTAGTGCTCCGGCGGCATTTATGGATCTGATGAACAAGGTTTTTCATTAGTATTTGGATCTCATCATTATTTTGTTTATTGATGACATTCTAGTTTATTTGAAGAGTGAGGTAGATCATTCTAATCACCTATATTTGATGTTGCAGACATTAAAAGAACAGTAGTTGTATGCCAAGTTCTCCAAGTGTAAGTTTTGGTTGAACGCTGCAACTTTCTTGGGTTATATTATTTCTAGTGAGGGGATCATGGTGGATCCTCAAAAGGTTGTTTGGTAAAAAGATGGCCTAGACCCACGACTCCATTCGATATTTGAAGCTTCTTGAGTTTAGCCGGGATTATAGGTGATTTATGAAAAGTTTCTCATTGATAATTGCTTCTTTGACTAAGTTGAATCAGAAGAAGGTCAAGTTTTCTTGGTTAGATACTTATGAAGGGAGTTTTGAGAAGTTGAAGGATAAATTAAATTCGACTCCAATTCTAACCTTGACAGAAGGTAATGATGGGTTCGCAGTTTATTGTGATGTGTCTCGGGTAGGGCTTGGTTGTGTGTTGATGCGGCACGGGAAGGTAATTTCCTTTTCTTCCAGGCAGTTGAAAGTGTATGAGAGAAATTATCCTACTCATAATTTGGAGCTATTGGCGGTTGTGTTTGCTTTAAAAATATGGTGGAATTATTTGTATGGTGTGCACGTGGATATCTTTTCAAATCATAAGAGTCTATAGTATGTGTTCACTCAGAAGGTACTTAATCTCAGGCAGAGGAGACGACTTGAACTTCTCAAGGACTATGATATAAGTCTTCACTACCACACATGTAAGGTTAACATAGTTGTTGATGCTCTTAGCAGGTTATCCATAGATAGTTTGGCTCATGTAGAGGAATGAAAATAGGAATTTGTAAAGGATATTCACCACTTGGCTAATCTTGAAGTTCACCTCTTGGACTCCAAGGATGGCGGTGTAATAGTGCAAGAAGTGGTTCGATCATTTCTTAGTGTGGAGATTAAAGAGAAGCAAGTGCTAGATCCTATCTTAATGAAAATCAAGAGTGACGTTGGTAGGCAAAAGGTAGTGGTATTTGAGATCGGTGGTGATGGTACTTTATAATACTAAGGGAAGTTATGTGTTCTTGATATCAACGGTTTTTGACAAAGAATTTTGGCTAAGGTGCATGAGTCACACTATGTTGTTCATCCCGGCTCGACTAAGATATATTATGATCTCAAGAAGATCTTTTGGTGGAATAGCATAAAGAGAGATGTGGCTAATTTTGTGGCCAAGTGCATGGTGTGTCAACAAGGTAAGGTTGAGCACATGAGGCCGAAAGGGTTGTATCAAGAAATTTAATTATCTGAATGAAAATGGAAAGTGATCAATATGGACTTCATTACCGATCTTCCTCAATCTCGGAATCAGTATGATTTGATTTGGGTCATCGTGGATAGGATGACTAAGTTTGCCCACTTCCTGCTAGTGCGGACTACTTTCTCAGTGGAAGATTATGTAAAGTTGTATCTTCAGGAGATTGTGAAGCTTTATGGGGTACCTATTTTGATTATTTTTTATCGTGGCATCCAGTTTACATCTTGCTTCTGGCAATCTTATCAGAAAGGGTTGGGAACTAAGGTTAGTCTGAGTACTGCATTCCACCCGTAGATGGATAGACAAGTGGAGAGAACTATTCAGAGATTGAAGGATATTCTTCGGGCCTATGTGATTGATTATGGTGGCAATTAGGTTAAGCATGTACCTTTGGTAGAGTTTTTTTAATAACAATAGCTATTATTCTAGTATTGGTATGGCCCCTTTTGAGGAATTGTAGGGTAGGAGATGTAGATCCCCTGTTGGTTGGTTTGAGCTTAGTGGAGTAGACATGTTTAGTCCCGACTTGGTTTACCAGGCTATGGAGAAGGTGATGGTGATTTGGGAGAGGCTTAAAGCTGTTCGAAATTGCCAAAAATACTATGCAAATATTAGGCATAGAGATTTGGAGTTTGAGGTTGGTGATAAGGTTTTCCTCAAAGTATTTTCCATGAAGGAATTAGTGTAATTTTGTAAGAGGGGAAAGCTCAGTCCCCGGTATGTTGGTCCTTATAAGATTTTGTGGAGAATCGGTAATGTTGCTTAGGAGCTGGAGTTTCCTTCTAGCTTGAGCTTGGTTCATCCAGTTTTTTATGTTTCTATGTTGAGGAAGTCCATTGGTGATCCTTCTTTGGTTGTTCCTTTGGAAAGACTAGGTATCATGAATTCTTTGTCTTATGAAGAAATCCCAGTTAAGATCTTAGTTAAGAAGGTTCATCATTTGTAGACCAAGTATGTGGCTTTGGTTAAGGTTTTTTGGTAGAACCACAAGGTGGAAGAATCTACATGGGAAGCGGAGGAGGACATGAAGTCCAAATATTCGCATTTGTTTTTTGCTCTTACGATTTATGTGGAAGGTATGTGTCTTCAATACATCTTTAATCTCAGAGTTTGTTAAAGAAAATATTAATATCTTTGCCTCATTGTTTTCAAACTTTGTTAAATATTAGGAATATATTTTATAATACAAATGACTCATGCATGTGGTTACCCCTACCTTGTCTCTCATTCGGGGACTAATGTTCCTAGCAGGGGCAGACTAAAATACCTTGGTTTCTGGACCTTAGAAAATTTCTTGGAATTATTATCTTTGGAGCCCATACGACTCATGGGTACGAGCCGTATTTTGGGTTACAAATGGTATGGTTCAGTTGTATGCTGACCAGTGTTGGTTGATGGGATGGATTTTGATTACTAAAATGGACACAACTTAGGGGTACGAGTCGTATCGGTGGTTATAGATCTTTTGGTTCCTTAACTTAATTTTATACTTGGTTACTTAGGTTGGATCTGAATACGAGTGGATAATTATGATTCATAAGCTAGGGTACGAGTCGTATCCAGGACTCATATGGTGGACAGTGTCTAAATCTTCCTTAGGTTTATTTTGCCAGGGGTACGGATGAAGGGTATAGATCATATACTTCGGATATGACTTGGTTGGATAAGTCATATGGTGGATAGTTTTGGATCCAAAGGTTGAGTCTAGGATACGAGTGGAGGGTACCAATTGTATTGAAGGGTCCGACTCGTAAGGGTCAGTTATACCCCTGTGATGGGGTTTTTGTGTAACTTAAGTGGGGGTATTCTAGATACTTTCCAACTTAACCTAATAAGGTCCCACGACTTATAACCTACTTGAGAGGTTATTTACCCTATTATTCCATTCATTAACACTTAGGAACTATTCTAAAACACTTTATAATTCTCTCAAAAGTTTTTGGGCAAAGGAAGCAAAGGTTTCAACTAGAGGATTGATTTGGGGCTTGTCTTTATGATTTCTTTCCATCATCATATTGGTTTAAGGTATGTTCTTTTCCCTCATTGTTAATTCTAACTAGAAGCATGGTTTTTATGAATGTTTTCATGACTTCATTGATTGTATAATATTTGTTTTCAAGTATGAATTGCGGGTTTTGATATTAAATGATTGATTATGATTTTCCATGGTTTTAATTATGCTTAGTGTGCATTAATGATGATTTTGGATAATTGGATTGCATGGGAATGGTTTTATGGTGATTGGAATTGGTTTGGGTTATATTATGCCCCCAATATGTTTGACAAAATGCCTATAAACATGTTTTCATTGCATTGAGTATTTTAATAGAACTCTTGCTTGTTTTAAAAACTTGGTAAAGGAATTGTGCGTGGTTTAAATGGATTGAAAAGGTAAATGGCTAAATTATTATGCTTGTGGGGTACATGAAATCCCCCAAGTGATTTAATATAGTAAATGGAAGGGCACTTGGAAGTTCCCTTAAATCTATATATGGTTTGCTATGGATAGTACTTGTAAGTATGGTCGGTATAATGATACCAACACTAAATGGACTTGGTTAATAAATGGTAAAAGGATTGGCTGGTTGCTTGGTAATGGTTTTAATTGGGCAATAATGGTGGGATGTGTAGTAAATTCGTGGAAGATGGAGGTCCCGGGGGACCAAAACTAGAAACTCATATTTTTCAAAGTGAGGTTGGTATTGGTGACTGTGTGCATGATGTAACACTTTATATTTCGATGTACTAGTCATCCCAGGTTTTCTTCCCTGGTCGTGCAGCTACACACACTGAGGCCCTTTCTGTAGGGAGAGATGAACCCATATAGCCCGTGGGTGGTTTAAGAAGGCAAAGCTACACAACCCAGATATTGGTTTTAAAGGCATGCTAAACTCAATCCCCTTTCCTGACATGGTTATATCTATGTCTAGTTGTGTGCATATGGATAGTTTTACGTGATTTTATAAATGTCATTATTTTATCCTTATCCTGAGATTATGCTAGCATTCACCCTCTAACACATCTACTAGTGGTTGTATGCCTAAGCTATGTAGGAACTGGTTGTTCTACTCCTCCTACATAATGATTGCCTCAGGGATCAGCATTTGGACTGAAATTATGAGCTTTCATCCTTTCAGAAGGCTCCATTTTGTGTTATGGATATTTCTAGACACTTTGATTTTATTTTAGATATTGGTTTTGGACATGGTTGGGGGCATGTATCAATTGGATTTTATTACTCTTTTGGTTAGAGACTTTGTGGTACTGTTATGGGTTGGAATGGGCGGGATTGGTATTGGTGTAAGCCTTGGCATTAGAATAAGCTGGAGGGCTAACATCATTGAATGATATTGTTGGTTGTTCCATCGTATTTTATTTTTAGATTAATTATATTATGTTTTGTAACATCTTTGGATAAGGCTTAGTTTATGGCCCTTGTTTTGTTATCGATTTGGTATTATTGGATTGTTGGTATGGGATGGTTGGATTCAGTTGGGTGGGTCACAGTTGTGATCCTATTCTAGAGTCTTCATGTGAGCTGTTACATTATCTTGTTTCATGCTCGAAATCCAGCCAACTCAGGGTAGGCGGTTGGAGGTTGGATTGGGTAACGGGGGTGGATTCTGGTCCCAGTCGAACTTAGGACACCCATTACGATAAGGCCCTTGATCGGGTCATGTAACTAAGGCAGTTGATGATGTATTTTAATTGTGCTTAAGTAGTTTTTGAGAAAAATGATACCTCTCTAAAAAATATGTTTTAAATTGTGTGATGTGTATATGTATATGATCACTATGAATCTCATTATGGCATCAGAATTAGGGTCATAATAATCATAGCTAGCATTTGCATGAACCAGAAAGATAGTAGTTTGTAATGTAACCATATTCCATATGTTTATCCGATGCTTACTTAGTTCTCTTTGTATATGGAATCCAAAACTTGCCTGGTTAGCCTTGCCTATGTGTTAGGATAGTCGGTTAGGAAATTATCATTGGTTGTTTTTGAATTTGTCCACTTTTATCCTAAACGACCTTCCAAATATGAAAAAGAATCTCTTGATCCCTATTTTAAGCCGGTATAAACCTATTTTCTCATTTTCACCTTTCACTTTCCTATTTTAATTGTAATAAAACTGTTTTTGCCCTGGTCATCCTTATACATTGTGTACCTAGACTCAGGCAAACCACCTAAGTTGAGGGTGGTTATCATAGGGATGCATGATTAAGAGTGGGTATGAAAAGGGGCGTAAATAAGAAAAAAAAGAAAGTAGGGTTGGGTGTGGTAAAAAGAAAAAAAAAATCCAAAAGAACAAAAAAGAAAATCAAAAATAAAAAAAAAGAAAATCAAAAAGAATATAAGAAATCGCACCCAACCTGAATGAGCAATACAAAAAAAGGAGAAATAAGGGTGGAATAAAAGAAAAGTTGGTTAAAATGTGGACCCCGAAACTTACTTGTAGTGCCAAGGAGGCTTAGTCACTAAATTTCCAAATGTATCATACTAGCCCCCAAGCCTACAATACAGGCCGAGTAAACTCCTATAGTGATCCTAATCCAACTGTCTAAAAACTAAGATAAAGAAAATAAGGTCAAGCCTATGATATTCTATGCACATTGATGGAACTTCTTTATGACTATGAGTGTCTCGTATCATCCCCGCATTAACATTCATGATTTATCTGAGCGAGTGGAATTTCTTTGTTGTGAAGGCACTTGGGTTGTGTTGCTAGATGCTTATTTGTTTGGGGTAGTGTAATTTGTACATATGTGTGATTATTTGTAGCTAACGTAATGCCATTTCCTGATTTCTTTATGTCACGTGGTTGTGCTACATAGATCCAAACAGTTGGTCTTGAAAAGTAAAGATAAGAGGGGGGTGATGTATTTTAGCCAAATTTGAGATTGATTGTCATAGGTATCTTTGTTTTTTCCGAGGTAAGCATCCTGTGTTGTTTTGTTTTGTTTTTGTTGCCTGAGGACATGCAGATGTTCAAAGTTAAGGGTGTTGATGTGCCACAGTTTCATGTCACTTTCGATGCTTAAAACCAAAGAAAATATGCAAATACTTAGGCCATTTTTTAGATATGATGTGTTTTTTATGTATGTTGTAGGAAAATTAGGTTGAAAATGGAGTGGATCAGAATATAATGAAAAAGATCTGAAAATCAAAGTTACTGGCTAGACTACGATTTGTTATGTGACTATATGACTTATAGCCTAAGTCGTGGTGAAAACATTGAAGGCTGATAAATCAAAGATGGAAGGTGAAATTGTATATGACTCGTATGGAGTGGCAACGAGTAGGAGTCATAGTATGAAGTCATTTTGAGAAAATAAGTTAAAGTCCTGAAGATTGACAACTTGAAGTTCCAGTGGAAATGGATAAGACTACGAGTCATTATTCGAGGTTACAACTCATAGTAATGAGTCATTACAATAATGGTAAAAGATGCCCTGAAAGGTGAAAACCCACTAGAGTGACAATGAGTCCAACCAACGACTCATAGAATCTGACTATGAGTCATCATCACTGGGTACAGAATGGAGGAAATGGGGATGACAATGAGTCGTTATCAGTCTAGACAACTCATTGCATGAGGCGTGGCCACTGCTGAGTTTATTTTCCTATTTTGTTTTGGTCAGGTTTTCTTTTTTATTTTGAGAAACTATAAATATCCATTGGATATTCTTGTAATAGTTGACGCATTTTATAATCTTACAAACATATTTTGATTTTAATATTGACTTTTGATTTTGGGATCTCTTTGATCTTAGTTTTTTGTTGATTAATTAATTCGAGACTTTGGGTTTTCTTCGTCAATTATTGTGAGATTATTCATGTATTTTCTGTACTGAATTCCATGGACTATTTCATAATGATGAGAGGTTAATTCCCTTATCCTAGTGTTGTGGGAACCCTAGATAAATGAAAAAGTAGGAAAAGTGTGAGGTTTGTCTAGATTATTGTCTATATATGCATTGTGATCTTTTTCAGTTTAATTATTTTCTTAGTGGTAGCCAATGCTAAGAGACCGCCTATATTCGATATCGTCTTCACAAGAGAGATATAGATTAGGAAAAGAGGATTACAATAGTGTTTTTGAGGCTATCAACCCTCATCTAATAACATGATACCCACAAGGTGATACTTAAACTAGGATTAAAGACAAGGGTTAGTAAGGCGATACCCTGAGACTCACAAGGTAAAGAGTGGATTTATCAAAGCATTCACAAGATGGTTGGTAATACCTTTCTTTTCAGATTCTGCATGTGTGACAATGAGATATGCTACATCTAGTTTTGATGATAATCAGTTGATAACAATGGACCAGGTCCCGAGGTCTTCATAAAAACATACAGCTATCGCATCTCTGCGCAGTTTTGTCTGTTAGTATAACAAACTGCGCAGGTGAGCTATGTACTAGACAACAAACATGTCCCAATCAAAATTCTACTTTAATCATTATCTTACTATAAATAAAAAAAATTACTTTTCAATTCAATAGTTTTTGAAATTTGATTATTCGAGAAGAAAATGACAAAAACTCAATATTTCTCAAGTTTCGAGTTTCTGTGTGCTAACAAAGTAATTGTTCTTGATTCAAGTCTTGGTTTGTAATCGAATTACTCATCTTATAAGAGTAATGCTTTTCTTCTATCTTTAGATTGCTGAGGTAGAGTTACCTGAGTTGATATTGGTTAGAGTTAATCAATACTGAAAAAAGATTTTGACAGAGTTGTCAACGAGAGTTTGTAATAGAGTTATTACAAATTAGTGGAGCTTAGAGTTAAGTTCCAATGAAGTCTGTAATCATGAGTTTTATTATAGTGTATACTTAAGTGCTTGTGAGGGCAAGACGTGGTTTTTTCTCCCTTGAGCAAGAAGTTTATCCACGTTAAATCATTGTGTTCTTTTAATTTCCTGCAAAGTTTTATTTCCTTATTGCTTTATTGCTATATTGCATGTATCTGACTCTAAGGGACCTGGTCCCTTATAAGGTTATGCACCCCCTACGATTCATTAATATAGTCGGGTTGAACATGAGAAACCTATGGAGTTAGGAAGACAAGGGGAACGCATTCCTAGTTTCATCTCAAATTATTTACAACACAAAGCATTCATAATTTGTTACTTTTTACTGTTTACTACAAAATCTCCCTATTTACTTTCTTACACTTCTGGCTACTTCAATAAGTACGAGAGAAAAATTTAACCTATTCCTTGTGGGATTGACCCCAACCTAAATGGGTTACTAAAATTTGACACAAAGCATTGTATCTTCTTGGAGGGTATAGTTTGGGCGACATCAGGTCACTACCAAACCGTCACTATAGCAATAATTTTGTTGTTCCAGTAAGGTTGTTACAATAATAAGGCTCCACTACAACAGTGTCGCTGTAGCGATTCCATCACACCCAACAACCCCGACCCCATCAATGATGAATTTTAATTTTTTCTTCAAATTTTTGAGTTTTTGGCATAGATTGATCTACGTAGAGTAACATTGAACTCTTATACATTAATTTGGGAGTGATGTGCACCCAATGCAAGCCTCAATAGCTTACAAATCCTTAGGGAAGATTACCTTTTATCTTTTTCCCCATTCAAGCCCGAAAATCACTATGAACCTCATAAATTTTATGTCTAGGATGCTATAGGAGCCTTGAGAATGTAAAATGGACTATCATTCTTCGTCAATCCATAAAATAGGTTCTGAAATTGAGTTGCCCAAAAAATACACCAAAAATCAACCAAAATTTTGAATTCTAGACCTAAAATCCATGATTTAATGATGATACGAGCATAAATATGCTTAATAGAAACAAAAATTTGCCTTGGTTTAACAGTGGGGAGAGAATTGCAAGAAAGAATTTAGGAAATTATGAGAGTTAGGAAGTTCTAGAAGTGGGAAAAATAAATCCTACTTCCCCTATTTGAAACTACTAGAGTACCACAGTAGAGACCCATTTGTTACTGCGACGTTTCTAAAATGAGAAATTGCTCACTACAGCGCCGATGAGAGTGGAATTCCATTTTCATCATAATTTTTTATGCTTTGTAATATTGTATGGTGTATGGGGTGTTTTAATTTTTTTTATATAAATTTTACTACAAGTCATATTCCTCAAGATATAGTTATCATAAGTTGTGCCTAGATAATGGTGCCCTATAGCGATGCATAGGCCGGTTGGGTAGCTATTATGCATTATGCATGAGACGATGGTTCATTAAGTATTATCAAATTAATTTAAAGGTAGATAGGAGTTTGAATTTAATTTCTACCATTTTTGGGAATAATGGATTTCGAGAATTCAACTAAACTTTCCCACCTAGTTACCACCTATTCAGGGATGAATAGTGGATAAGTTAGTATCTAATATAATGATCCATTTTGTTGTTATGGTAAAAACTATTTTATAAAATAATTTGTTTAAAAATTCACATTGAGACCGATTAGAATTACTTTTTGTGGTAAAAAAATTCTTGACCCAAAGTTAAGTAGGCTAAATTTTTGGTTGGGCTAGACCTGCCAACTTCACTGCAGCAATGTCGTTATAGTGGCATTTCGCTCGCCACAACAATGACTGGGCATCATCCCTCCCAAGTTTTTTAATAACTCATCCCTCAGTTGTTGTCTCATATGTCATTTACCTCCTCTAAAAACACCTTAGATGAACCCTAGTCTTAGCACGAGAAGGATGAAAAGATCAAGCCTTAGAAGGGTGAAATCTAAATATTCTTGAAAGAAAACCTCAAAGGACTAGATAAACATAGCACTGGAGGAGGGAATCATCACTCTCCGCAGCAGTGCACTCGCCAATAAGGTAGGCTATTGTTTAATTGTGGTAGAGTTATGTTAGTTATATGGAATAACTATAGTTTTGATTGGAGATGTAATGCTCAACTTACACATCAATATAAGTGTAAGGCAGTCGTTGTGAATATAATAACCCAACAAGAGTCGGGATCGAATCCATGAGGAACAATGTGAGTGACAAATGTGTAAGTTCAAAATAGAAGTACTGACTAAATTCAAACTTAGGATACACAGATTTAGGAGTTTTTAAACATTTTCAAAGATTTGATTAATTTTAGGCTTCTAAATGACTCATTCAAGACTAAGAATAATTAGAGTAAAATCAATTAGGCACGGATCTAAGGATTATGCTTTTATAGGGGCAAGTTATGCATGGGAACATAATGATTAAGTGCAAATTCTAATTGTTAATGATGTGGTAGGCTAGGTTGAAAGGCCTTGAGGCTAGTTTGTCAACAAAGTCTAAAAGATATCACTTATTGACCCTTTCGAGTACCTAACAAGTATGTCAATGAAAGCCACCCAACACCTCAATTTGGTATCCCTATTTCTAGGATGATACCCATGATATAGTCAACCTCGTAATCACCCTTATGTCTAAGATAGTGAGAAATAGAAAACTATGCTCATAAATTATCTATTATTGCCTTGATTCCCACATCCCTTTTTCAAAGATGGTGTGGGTTCCAAAAGTTCACCCAAACCCCTCTTTCAAGGATGGTTTGAGCTTTCAAGAGCTTGGTATTTTCACCCATCAAACCCATTTGGGTATTTAGGGATTTCACCCATAATCCCAACCAATTTAATAAAGTAATAGTAGAATCCATCATCAACAAACTAGAATCTACATAAATATATTATCACTCACGCACAATTGCACCCTAATCAAGCATAACCCCAAGAGGTAGATCTAGCACATCATAAGGATAATGAAAACTAATATACCAAGATGTCCATCAAAGTTACTTGTAAGAAAAATAAAGAGAGGACAAACCATACTTTAGACTCAAATGAATCCTCAATAGACAAAGCCAAATCTATACTTTAGAGTTCTTCTAATTAAATCTTACCTCAAATTAGTGTAAATTTAAGCTCGAAGCTCCAAGAAATTACAAAAACCCTAAACTAAGAATGGGTGGTAGAATTGTGAAATGATGGTGACGTCCTAAAATGAATGACTTTTGAGCCTTAAATGGGATTTGGAGTCGGCTGGCCAAAATGACATAACTTTCCTTGGGCATAATCTCGCTAGTCCGCTATCGCGACAGATTTTGCATGATTGCATCAACTGCGAATGCATTAAGATCACTGCAATAACTGTCCTTTAACCTATCTTAACTATCTGTGATCATGACCCTCAGACCGTGATCGCAGTAACAGAGACCGTGTGTTTCTCCAGGTCTACGAGCTGTACTTCTTCTCTCCTTTTTTTTATCCTTTTTAGCTTGCATCCACATCTTTTCTTGTCATAACCTATATGCCTACACAATATGGATACTAGTGTATTTAATCACAAGTATGTCTCACTTATTAATTCAAAATATGGTAAGTTGCATGAATGTTGAGTGCAAATGAGTGATAAATTCACTACTCATCAGGAGACTTTATGTTTAGGCCTATGAGAATGGAATTTGGATGGAATTAGTAACAAACAAAACTTAGGATAGTGGGACTTGGTGTATTAAGTGATGCATGAGATTTATGTTATGTACAACCATGTTAAGAAATTATTATACTTTCATGAACTAGAGACGAATAAATAATGGTGCGTGGCTATCAATTACATTTAAAAAAGTAAGTAAAGGGGTGTAATTAATAGGAATACATTGTAGTTTATTGTATATTAAAGGTAGGTGGTAGTACAAAATAAGTTGAGTTGTGATAGTTATGTAAAGAGGAGTCGGTAGATTCGAGGATAATTAAGTAAAGTTAACTGGGAAAATAAAAAGAGTTTTAGATAGAATGAGGCATAGGTTTGTCTCACTTCTACGAGGGCTGATGTTAGAGAAGTAAATGTTGAGAACATTAGTTTTAGGGAGTTTCCTTGGAATAAATATGAAAACTGAGATAATTATAGACAAAAGTGAGTAAGGAGTAATTAGTAAGGTTGAGTTAGTGTATGGGAGAAATAATCCCTAGTACGTTAGCTTATGTTAAAGCAGTTAGTTGGTAGTAATTCCTAAAAGTTGAGTACGAATTGGTTGATTAGAATTAGTTGTAGACTTGGTTTGACTCTATTCTTATACTTTAGTTAGATGGTTCTGATTAGCCTTTGGGCATTCTTATAATTATTGGTTTGAGATGATGTTAAAGTTAAGCTAAAATTATTAACTTGAAGGTTTAAGTGTTGATGAATGAAATATGAATTTGATTACTAATATTATTGTGCTTTGAGCATTTTGCTAAGGTTTTTACATATTTTGATGATATTGATATTGGATGCCATCCCAACACAGATTGATATTGGAATTGGGTACTACACTAAAATGATACATGGAAGCTCGTTCCATACAGTTTATGACTAAGGATCCCTGCTGACATTGGTATATGTGCACACTATTTTTAGGAATGCATGGTCTTGTTGCATTACATATGTTGTTGTATACTTGATTATCGCTAACTAAATTGCTTGAGTGTAAGTTATTTGATATGAATAACTTGAAAAGGAATGAAATAAAGAACATAAATTATGATTGTAAGTTGATGGATTTATGATTGTGTATTACATGCATGCGTGTGAACTTAAGGTATGTCTCGAGTTAAGAATCAATCTTATCATCTTGTATTGTATAATTACATACTTTGAGTGTGTTTTTTTGTCTTTTCTTGTTAATTAGTTTTTTTCTTTATTAATTGACTGGTGTTGACTTGCCAGTGTGAAAGGGTAATTTTATAGTGAGCGATGGTTGTCATAAATAAGGATTAATGAGAGAGAAGTGTAAAGTTGTTTCTAATGAGACGAGTTCATAATAAATATAGTTTTAGTGGTTCCTAGGAATTGTATCATTTAGTCATTCTTTGAGGATAAATTAATAATGATATAATCAAGGAAAAGTGGTAAGGTTAAGAGTTGAATCTTAAATTTGTTAAGTAAATATTGTCTTGATTGCTTCTTGATAGCTATAAATTATTATATGTTTCTAACCCTAGTCGGTCGTTGATACCTTCTAGTACGTGTGTTTTGTACTAATGCTACACTTACTATATCTCCCTTTAGGAGTATATATATGATTGTAGGTCACTTGGAGTTTCTGTAGTATGTGGTGATCAGTCTTCAACATCTCCTATTATCCTACTCTTTCATGAAGGATGTCTTTTGAGTTGTCCTTCTTTTATGTAGTGCTCTTATACATGTTTAAACTAGGTTCTGGGAAGTTGTTAGTTGAATTCCAAAATTATTTACTGTAACAATGTTTTTGCTTAAATAAAAGGTCATTTTGTTGATGTTTAAGGTTTTAGATATGTTTTCCATAGTGATAAATATTGGGATGTAAGGGTTCTCCTATCTAGGATAGAGTTGGCTAGGTGCATGTATGATCCTGTGACTTGTACGTGATAGTTTATTTTTTTCAAATTCATGTCGGTGAATTTTCTTGTAAAACCAATCAAATCAAGTTATCAAGGAAATAACAAATATAATCAATATCACAGTTGTCCTAACCCTGTGATGGGCCAACATGATAACCCTTAAAATGGGAAAGTTAAATGTAAAGACGTAGTCCAAGGACATGTAGATTGAGATTAAATAATTAGATTTCTATGAGCTAACTTGCTTAAGAATTGTATTACTTGAAACTTTAAAGATACAATGACTAGTAAATCAAGTATAATAACCAAATAGGGAAGCAAGTTAAGATGAAATGAATAGTAAATCAAGTAACAATAACAAAAGAAGAAGCAAGTTGAGCCTATATTCTGGCGTAGCTGGCTGGCAATGTCACTGGGAAAGCATGAGGCTATTGTATTTAATAACTATTGATGTTTTGATCACAAAGTTCTAATAAGACGCTACTGAATCAATGAAACTCATATGCCAACTAAAGGATAAGGGTCCATTGATGGCTAAACACTAGTGAACATTCCCCCATTAAGATATATATTGCTTCTGTTATAAATCAAATTGAGTAACTATTGAAGAAGGCCTTTTACTCTTTGAAAGTTATTTAACACCCCTAATTCTTATCCTCATCGGAAACTGGTCATTTCCCCATGTCTGCTCGTGTTCCTGAAACTAGATATTGGTCCCTAATAGAAAAGCACCAGAACTTCCTTGAATATGATCATCCTTCACCAGCCATGTTTTAGACTAAGATAGAATGTTACTTTTGATGAATCACACTCGACCTGTTCATATAGCATGTGTCATCTTTTGATTCATCCCTCTGTTGGCTCTGAATTTCACTCTATACAACTTCATGAAGGGATGCAAATTTATTTGATTCATGAAAAGCAAAGTAACTGCACTAGTATCTCTGTTTCAACTTTATCATGAATTTGATTAACTTTAGAATATTAAGTACGTACTTAGAAGTTATCATATGCGTTAGGGAATCGTCTGGTAGCTAGTTAGAGTTATGTAGGTATTAGTTATTAATTTTATCTTATACTCTTCATATAATACAGTAGTAGACCCAGGATTTTACATAAACGAGTTCAATTAGTCTATAAGGATCGATGGTTCTAGCTAATAGTGTAAACAGGGTCAAACACAACAAACGATTTTTTCAATTTCTTTTATTTGTTCCTTTTTGTTAATAGTGTAGCATCAAAATAGGTTTTTCAAAAAAAAAAAAAAAACTTGACACTTTTTTATTTAACTAGTTTAACCGCACGTGCCTCACACGTGTAATATTTGATTATTTAAAATTAACTAGTTTTATCTATCGCGGAGATTTTAAATGAAGTATAAAAGTTTAAATCACTTTTCAAAGATTCACACTTTAATATAATAATGTAAATATAAATATATATTTTAGTATAAGCACATATATATTTTACCGCCAAAAGTTTCAAGTAGTTGATAGACCATCATTTTTAAATTTGTCATGTTGTATCTCTTTCCCTTCTTCTCAAAGGCTAAGAGAGACGCATCAATTTGAACTATATTTGTGGTATAGTTATTTTTTTTTCTATATTTAAAATCTTTCCTTTTATTTAATGTAAAATATTTACAAAATCATTGATTACATTCATTACGTACTTAAAACTTTTAAAAATTTGATACTTCTTAAATTTTTCTTATTCTAACGCTTTTATATTTATTTCTATATTTTTCAAATTTTCTTAAAATCAATTTAGTTGATTTAGAATTATTAAACTAATGGAAAAAGTATTTGTTGTCATTAATTTTGATGACTTCTAATAAGAAAAGGTTTTACCATAAATATATTTAATTAAATTTTATTCTTAAATATTAGAAAAAAATAGTTAAAAGACAATTTTGTCTAAAGCAAAGACTTTTAATGAGGGGCAAAAAATTTTAAATAACATTTCTAAGGCTCTTCACACTTTTAATATATTATAGATTATAGATAAAATTGAATTTATAAAAATAAATTACAAATAACTTGTTTACATTTATTTTAACTAAATTAAATTGAACTAATGATGTGCTATAGAATTATATCACTTTTGACGCTTAAAACTATGAAAATATGCAAGTTTTTGAGGTTGTTTTGTTAGATATGATGCGTTCTAGGTATGTTTTGCAGAAAATAATGTTTTGGATGCTAAATTTTTGAAAAAGATGAAAAAGAGTTTTTGGATGCTTATGGGAGCAATTATGGATGTTTGGGACACTTTCTGGCTTGTTCGTGATCAAAGTATGTGCAGAATTGAAGAAGAGCTGAAAAGATGACTCTTAACACTTGCTAAGTCAACATGCGGACCGCATGTAGCACATGTTGACCGCATGTGGGCAAAGCATGTGTCAGAAGTCCCAAATCGTAAGAGCTGACCCGCAGTTTGGTCCAGGCACTTGACGGTCACCACTTACGCCCATCCAGCAGGCCGTAAGTACTACCCACGCCCAGGGTAAGGGTGCAAATATGGACCATAAGTAGCCACCAACCCTTTTTTTCCTATTTCGTTCGGGCGTTCATTTTAGAATTTTGTCATGTACTATAAATACCCCTTATATGTTTTTTTAGTAGAAGTAACACACCCTTGATACTTACAAACATATTTTGATTTTGAGATTCGATTTTGATCTTGAAATTCTCTTGTATTAACTTCAGTTGATTAATTTAGTTATGGTTTTGGTATTTATTTCTTGTTATTATGAGTTCATCTTACTCTTTCAATCATGAATGTTGTTGATTACTTCTCAAGCATGAACGGATAAAAATCCATAGCTAGGGTTGTGGAAACCCTGTCGGATTGACGAAGTAGGGGAAGCTCTATCGTTATTCTGGACTGATACCCATGCATGTATTTCTTTATCTTCAATATAACAGTATTCTTAATGGGCGCACACGTTAGGATCCCACCTAGATTATTGCTACTTACTCCAAAAGAGGAGTACTTACTAGGAAAAGATAAAGACAATAGTAATTAGATCCATACTTCTAGTTTTCATCTTAGTCAGATGGTTAGATTTCATCTAATCACTATAGACTCAAAAGGTAATAGTTAACTAGGATCAAGTTAAGGGTTGGTAAGGCGACATCCTGAGGCTCAAAACGTAAAGGGTAAAATCCTTTTGCTCATCCAAAAGACTATAGAAGGTACATAACTTATCAATTCTGCATGAAAGGTATCGAATTGGTTCAACAAAGCAAGATAAGCCTACAGAGTTGAGAAGCAAGGGGGAACACAATCCTAATGTTCACTAATAACTGATTGCAACTAAAGTTGATACTCACAACTTGTTCGATATTGTTACTCAAATCCCCCTATTTACTTTTCCATTTTTTGTTGATTACAACAACCGAGAGCCATGATTCCACGTATTCCCTTGGGATTCAACCCCAACCTTTATTGGGTTACTATATTTAGCAGCGATTGTATCATTTTTTGAGAGGAGGTGTAGCTTGGACATTACTAAATTTTGACACTATTGCTGAGGAATATGGTGTTGATTTGTGAATTAAAATTGTTGCAGTTTAAGGGGTTTTCTTTTTGTTTTTATTCTTAGTTAGGTATACGCCGGTGTATGTCTAGCACAAGGAGTGGATGCAATCCCTTACTCTCAACGAATCTGAATCCAGAGAGGATCCTACAAACACCTAGTAGGATGGTGGAATAGAAAAGAGATGATAATATTAAAGGGGTTTGTGATATTGTATCACCCCCTTCTCCCGAAGGAGTACAAGATATAGTTGATCGATAAGATGGAGAGCGTTTATATCTAGTTGAAAATGAGAAGAGTGCAATGGAAGAAGCTCAATAGTTAGCTCGGTAGGAAGAAGCTCAACAGTTAACTCAGTTGGCATAGCTAGCTGAGCAAAGACAAGAAGTAGATCATCGAGCAGCACTCGATGGAAATTAGAACAGAGCTATAGGTGGCCGTGTTCAAGTTATCCCAGCATATCATTATGTGTAGCCATATATAGATGAGGAATAAGATATGGGATGCGTTGAGCCGATAGATACCGGAGCTATTATTCCTCTTATTTTATCCCCAGGCATCAAGTTTGACATAACGAGCATAATGATCCAGTTTTTAAATCTGAAGGGTGTGTTTTTAGGTCTACCTACAGATGATGAAAATATACATCTTGCCAATTTCATCAAGATCTGCACTTTGTATACAAATCCAAGAGTGAATCAGAAAGCACTTAGACTGAGATTGTTTCTCTTCTTACTTATAGGATAAGCATCTTTATGATTAGGGGAACTGCCAAGAGGCTCTATCACTATATGGAATGAGTTGTGCAGGCAATTCTTGAAGCAGTTCTTTCCTTCATCTAGGATGTTATAGCTCAAGGATAAGATTTATAATTTCAGGAAGTTGCATTCAAAATCTATGTATGTGGCATGGTTCAAGTTCAAGAAAAAGTTGAGTGTAGTGCCCAACCATCGAATGTCAGGGACAAGCTTGTTGGAGATATTTTATCGAGAATTAACCATCAGTTCCAGAACCATAGCAGACACCAGACACCATATGTAGAGGAGATTTTATAAGACTATATTGAGAGGTAGCTTCAAAGATGTTAGATTAGATCTCGCTCACTAACCGAGGGTGGAAAACTCAGAAGGCTGAAAGGAAATCTGGCACATATGTTATTGGTGCCTCCTGCGACCAGAATATAGCTGATGATTCAGTAGCACAAGAGATTCCTCTACTAAGAACTGATCTAGGGGTACTAGAAAAACAACTTGTAACAGTAACATTCGAGAAAGTGAATGCAGTAGCAGCACAGGGTTCAGCTTCCAAAGCTTACGAGTCAAAATTAGAGGAGGGAGCAAATTATTTAGATCGTCAGTTGGCAGGTTTTCGAGCCCAGGGGCAAGGGAACCAAGGTCAAAACTACTATGAATGATACAAAGGCCAGAGTAGAGAGCGAGATAGTGATTAGAGGAATAAGGATAACTACAGAGAGAAGAGAGATAGGTATATTCCACCTTACAGATGAGATGTAAAATCAAGAATGGAAGAGATGTTGGCTAAGATGGTGAAGGGTCAAGAAAATTTGGAGATTAGCCTTAAGGAGATTAAGGCCACTATTTCAGGGTTGACCCAAAAGTTCAAATCTCATGCAACTGCTATCAAGCAGTTTGAGCACTAGATCGGGCAAATATCAACAACTCTGAACTAGAGACAGCTACGTACCCTTTCGAGCAACACTATGCGAAATCCTAAAAATGATGATATTGTTCTTTCCATTACTATGAAGAGTGGTATTACTACTATGAATCCCTCACAACCTGTTGTGAAAGCTGTGTAAAGACCCAAATCTAGTACTCGGATCGCTACACGGTGCTCATGAACCTGAAGGACCACAAGCTAACCTATGACTGATATCTGTACCAATATACTACATAATATACCATAAAATGCGAAAACATAAACTGAATGGCTATAAGGCTCAAAAGTAAATGAACATCTAATAAACAATATTTGAAAACGGTATAATACCAAGCAAATCTGAAATAACTGTCTAACATACTATAGTCTGAAAGCCTCTAAACTGTCTAAATAAGGAGTTGATGGGACATGTGCCCAACTAACTCTGACTACTAAAAAAACTGAAAAATGAATTAGTAATGAAATCATCATATCCACGAAGGATGAGGACTCACTACTAAATCTGATTGCTGAACTGGGATGCTGTTGGTTCTCTGGAGCTCGTACTTCTAAATCTATGGTATAAGACACCATAGTGCAAATGCATCAGTACTTTGAATGTACAGGTATGCAAGTGAAGTAGGCTGAATGCAATAGGTTCATATGCATGAACAATAATAACTGACTGACCAATATAAACATGAGAATACATACATGCATACATAACTGTAACTGAGATCGTGCTAGGACTAAATACTCAGTTCTGAACACTGAGTTTTACTAATAACATGGAATTACTAATATCTGAGGGACTGATACTATGTTATTGATACATGAATAATGGTGTCTGATAGTTCTGATTATGAAGAACTGGTTTGGTTAACTGTATCCAACAGTCCTAAATATGAATACTGATGACATGAGTTTTGATAATTGATATAACTAATAACGTGAATGATTGTATTTGACAGCCTTGAATCTGATGGAACTATCTGAGTTCCATTCTATATCTGAGTTGACTATATCTAACAGTCCTAAAATCTGAAGAACTATCTGAGTTCTTTTACTGAGGCTGAGACTGAGACTGAAATTATAACTGTGGGAAGTAATTATCTAACCGACATACCCCATACTAAGCTAAATAGGGTCCAAACTGTAATCCCAGTTGGAAGGGTGTTAGTACCATGCCACTGATAAAGACAACTACTGTGGAGTCAGTCGTAATCTAGCGGGTGACCCCTGGGATCAGTCCTATATATTTAAATGTGATAACAGGTGATCCCTGAGTATGTCAGTCCTATCTAACGGGTGACATCTCATACCTACGCTGGCTACATAGTTCTGGAACTTAGGGATTTCTTCTAGGGATCACAGTCCTATCTAGCGGGTAAGTCCCCATCCCTAGGCTCGCTCGGTGCTGAATCCTACTCTCATTTGAAAGACACTGAACTGATCAACTGAACTGAAGTGATTATCTGAACTGAGCTGATACTAATGATATTATTTAGAAGATCTAAATTGAGTTTACTCAGTTTCGTTGACTGGCAAAATGTACTGAGTTCTGAGGACTGACTGAGAGTACTGAAGTTACTGAGATTTCTAGGAATACTACAGTTACTAAGATTACTGAGATTATTGAGTAGGACTGATCTGATGGATACGGAATTTACTGAGATTTCCTGAGTCATGAGACTTACTAAATTCTATTGATCATGGCTTGACTGAGATTATCGTGAAAACCTGACATGGCTTTAGGCGCACAACTAAATTGTCGGGTATAAGTACCCCAGGACTCGATGGAAAGAAACTGACATAGCATGGCTTACTTGAACACATGACCAACAACACAATTCATAATTCATATATTGAAGCACTTCATCAAACATGTGATATGCATAAACTTGTACATAAATGGGGATTTCATAATATCATGCTAGTTGGGAACTTTTCCTTCATATAGGCACTTAATCAAACACTTGGTAGGCATAATATATGTAGGTAACATTATACAACAATTAAACATCATGATTCAACATTTAATTTCATCATCCTAGGGTTTAATCATAGGTTCACATGGATATATATCTATACAAATTAATTCCACATAACATTGATCACCCAACATGGATTTGAATTCAATTTATCATTCTCAGCATAAACAAAACAAACCCAATATGAAATTCCTAAAGAAATCCATAAACTTGAACTCAAAAAAGAGATTCTTGGACTTCATGGATGAAAGGAGTCCATAAATGAACACTATTCATACCTTGATTCGTAAATACACGAATATTGACGGAGGAAATTCTTGAACTTGATTCTTCTATGAAAAACCCTAATGTGTTCTTGAGAGGATTTTGATAGAATAGAGTATATTTTGATGTAATAGAGGCTCAAATTCATATTTTTGAGCTTATATAGGGTAGGAAAATTGACCCTTTTAATCCTAGGACACCTATTTTAATTCTTGTGAAAATTTCCCAATTTTCAGCCTTGGCACGACGCGCCACTATCGTGCTAAGTAATTGGAACTGGATAATTGAGAATCTGCATGGTGACGCGACGTAGAGCTATTGAATTGCCACCTTGTTTGAGACCTAGAAGTTTGGCGCGACGCACCACTATCATGGAGAAACACTGGAAGTTGACAATTGTCATTTAAGTTAGCTCCGCGACGCACTGATGGCTCAGGTAATACACCGTCTCACTAAAAAGGCTCTAACTCTTTGCCTGGGTGTCTGATTTTGGCAAATTTAGTATTGATGGAAAGATTATAGAAAATCTCATATGGAAAAAAGTGAAAATCTTCAAAACACCACACGTATAAAAGTGGATTCATCTTTGAAACTAGTCTTTGACATTCTTGGGATGAATTTAAGCTGGTAAATTACGGGGTATTACAATATCTCCTCTTTGGGAACATTCATCCTTGAATAAGACTGATTGATATGGGAGAAATGATAAGCTAGAGTACATACTGAACATGAACAACTGAAACATAACTACCTGACTGATATTACTGAGATTCATACTGAGCATGCATATTTGATGCATGATTTTATGACTGAGCTGACGTATGACTACATGACTGAGAGTACTGATAAGCTGATAACCTATATCTGATGTATGAATACATGACTAAACTAATTCATGAACATGCGACTGGACAAGTAAGGGTAAAGATACCAAGTTTGAAATGAAAACTGAGCATGGAACTGAATACCATATTTGTAACTAAAATCTGAACATGAAATTGGATAAGCTTAAGAACAAATACTACCTTGGGCGGAGTCTATGATAAAGTACTAAATACGCATGAGCGGAAACATAAGAGCATAACTGGGTCTGGAACGTGATACATGAGCTGAATATCATGATCTGAACAGAATACCTTGAATACATGGCTTACTGCTGAGATCGGAGTCTGGGGGTCAACCTATGGGTACCCACTACTCCAAACTGAATTCGTTATGTGAGGAGAAACTGAATTTAAGACATGATAGTATTGAATAATAATGGGTTATCTCTCCCTTGGAACACTACGTCCCTCTAAGAATGCTCACCTTACTGAGATACTGGGTGATGCACAGGGCATCAACCTACTGATTCATGACTGAATACCTGGTTTTCGAAACTGACACATGACACTGGAATTAAGATGAACTCACAATCACTAGGATGTGTTACCTTGAACCGGTCTTATTCAAGAAACTTAGGATAGTATGACTAAATGGAAAGTTGGAAAATAAACCATAGGAATTTGACTGTCTGACTGCTAAACGAAATTTCTAGTTTTACTGACAAACTCATGCTGAAATATCTTAAGCCAAAATAAGAGCAAGAGGTCTAACAATACATATCATGAGTATGAAGGACCTATAACGTACCCGAATCTATGCTGGGGGAATTTCCTTGATCATGGCGAGTCTGAAGAGCATAAAACCTGTTCTGACGCTGACCACTAGTGGTACTGGAAGTGGCGCCCTACTGGAGCAAAGCTTTTCCCTTCTGAGCCCTTACTCTAATTCCCGCAACCTGTGGCCTAGCTTACCATATCCATAATAGACCTCAATGCCTGATCTACATACACCTACGTGGTTCTTACCACACTCTTTGCAAAGCGGATAGGTAAAACTCCTGTTCTCACTACCATGGGCCTCGGAGCCTGGCGACCCATCATGACTGTCATTCCTAAACTTGGGTACTAGTGCACTAGCTGAAGATGGGGCTGGGACTGAAAAATTATGACTATACTAAGAACGGATACCACCCTCTGACTTAGGCTGAGCAAAGCTGAAACTACCTGTCCTTGCCCTCTTTTTTTGCTTTTCCTTCACCTTAATCTTTTGCTCTTCTATCTGCTGAGCATGGGTCATATGTCTAGATAAAGTCATATCACTATTCAGGATGGTAGATCTACACTCATTTACCATGCTATCATTCACCTCTGACACAAACTTACTCATCTTGGCGCTACGGTCTGCAACTACATGAGAGGCATATCTGGCTAATTGAGTAAACTTAAGAGAATACTCTTTCACCATTATGTTTCCCTTCCTGAGATTGATGAATTCTAACACTTTAGCTTCTCTAAGCTCTAGGGGAAAGAACCTCTCTAAGAATGCAGTGACAAATTCATCCCATTCTATAGGCCCTTCATTACCCCCCTTTTCTAACTTCCACTGCTTGAACCAAGTATAAGCCACATCCTACAACTGATATACAACTAGCTCAACACTCTCAATAGTAGTCACCCCCATGATATCACTCACCTTCTGAACTTGATCTTGGAATTCCTGAGTTTTATCATCTGACTTAGACCCAAGAAAGGATGGAGGGTTCATTCGAGTGAAGTCTCGAATCCTGGCTGCTGCTGAATTGTCCACTAAAAAGGCTCTAACTCTTCGGTCAGGTGTCAGATTTGTGCGAATTTGGTATCGATGGAATGCTTATTGAATTTCCCATATGACAAAAAGTGAAAATATTGAAAATACCATATGTATGAAAGTGGATTCATCTTTGAAACTAGTCTTTGACATTCTTGGGATAGATTTAAGCTGGTAAAGTATAGGGTATTACAATATCTCCTTCTTGGGGACATTCTTCCTTGAATAAGACTGATTGAGATGGGAGAAACGATAAGATGGAGTACTTACTAAACATGAACAACTGAAACATGACTACCTGATAGATTTTACTGAGATTCATACTGAGCATGCATATCTAATGCATGATTTTATGACTGAGCTGACGTATGAATGCATGATTGAGAGTATTGATAAGTTGATCACCCATATCTGATACGTGAATACATGACTAAACTAAATCATAAACATGTGACTGAACATGTAAGGGTAAAGATACCAAGTTTGAAATAAAAACTGAGCATGGAACTGAATACCACATTTGAAACTGAAATCTGAACATGAAACTGGATAAGCTTAAGAATAGATACTACCTTGGGTTGAGTCTGAGCTTAAGTACTAAATATTCATGAGCAAAAACATACGAGCATAACTGGGTATGGAACGTGATACATGAGCTGAATATCATGATCTAAACTGAATACCTTGAATACGTGGCTTACTGCTGAGATCGGAGTATGGGGGTCAACCTATGGGTACCCACTACTTCAACCTGGATTTGTTATGCAAAGAGAAACTGAATTTAAGACATGAGAGTATTGAGGAATAATGAGGTATCTCCCTCTTGGGAAACTATGTCCCTCTAAGAATGCTCACCTTCATGAGATATTGGGGTGATGCACAGGGCATCAACCAACTGATTCATGATTGAATACCTGGGTTTTGAAACTGAGACATGGCACCAGAATTGAGCTGAACTCACAATCACCAGGATGTGTTACCTTGAACCGGTCTTATTCACGAAACTTAGGATAGTATGACTAAATGGAAAGTTGGAAAACAAACTATAGGAATTTAACTGTTTGACTACTAAATAAAATTGCTAGTTTTACTGGCAAACTTATGCTGAAAAATCTTAAGCCAAAATGAGAGCAAGAGGTCTAACAATACATATCATGAGTATGAAGGACCTATAACGTACCCGAATCTATGATGGGGGAATTTCCTTGATCATGGCGAGTATGAAGAGAATAAAACTTGTTCTGACGCTGACCACTAGTTGTACTAGAAGTGATGCCCTGCTGGCGCAAATCTTTTCCCTTTTGAGCAGCCTATATCCTGACTTACCATATCCATAAAAGACCTCACTGCCTACTCTACATATACCTAGGTGATTCTTACCACACTCTTCATAAAGCGGATAGGTAAGACTCTTGTTCTCACTACCCTGGGCCACAAAGCCTGGCGAGCTGAATATGGGCTGGGACTGAAAACTTATGACTATACTAAGAACGGCTACCACACTCTGACTTAGGTTGCGCAAAGCTTAAACTAACTGTCCTTGCCCTCTTATTCTGCTTTACCTTCATCTTAATATTTTGCTCTTCTATCTGCTGAGCATGGGTCATAAGTCTGGCTAAAGTCATATCACTATTCAGCATGGTGGATTTGTACTCATTTACCATGCTATAATTCACCTCTGACACAAACTTACTCATGTTGGCCCTACTGTCTGCAACCACATGAGGGGCATATCTGGCTAATTGAGTAAACTTAAGAGAATACTCTTTCACCGTCAGGTTGCCCTGCCTGAGGTTGATAAATTCTAAAACTTTAGCTTCTCTAAGTTCTAGGGGAAAGAACCTCTCTAAGAATGCAGTGACAAATTCATCCCATTATATACACCCTGCATTACCTCCTCTTTCTGACTTTTGCTTCTTGAACCAAGTATAAGCCAGATCTTGCAACTGATATGCAGCTAGATCAGCACTCTCAATTAGTTACCCCCATGATATTATTTACCTTATGAACCTGATCTAGGAATTCCCGAGGGTCTTCATCTGACTTAGACCCAAGAAAGTATAGAGGGTTCATTTGGGTAAAGTCCCGAATCCTAGCTGCAGCTGAATTGGCCACTGGGTTGGCCGAAACAATAGTTGGTCATTCATTCTAAGAAGCAATTGACTGAGCTAGAGTAGTGAATATAGCCCTGAACCCTTCATGAGAAACATATTCCCCCAAAGGTTCTTCGGGCTGAGGGGCTGACTGATTCCCATTTCTTCTTTTAGGAGGCATATTCTGTAAAAGAAATGGAGAAATGGATTAGCCTGAGAGTTTAAATTTAATCCTATGCTCACTGACATGACATAAATACTGAAAGAAGGGAAACTGTTACTAAAACATCCCATAGCCTCTTGCACATAAGTGTGGTGCACAACACACCCATGTACAAGACTCTACTAGACGCGACTTTCAAACTTCCTAGGACACTATTGAACCTTAGGCTCTGATACCAAGTTTGTAATTCCCTAAATCTGGTACTCGGATCGCTACATAGTTCTCATGACCCCGAAGGACGACAAGCTAACTCATGACTAACATCTATACCTTTATATTGCATAATATACCATAAAATGCAGAAACATAAACTGAATGGCCATAAGGTTCAAAACTAAATGAACATTTGATAAATAATGTTTGAAAATGGTATAAAAATACCAAAGAAAATCTTATATAACTATCTAACATGTTATAGTCTAAAAGCCTCTAAATTGTCTGAATAAGGAGTTGATGGGACATGTTCCCAACTAACTCCAACTACTGAAATAAACTGAAAACTGAATTATTAATAAAATTGCCATATCCTCAAAGGATGAGGACTCACTTCTAACTCTGATCGCTGAACTAGTATGCTACTGGTTCTCTGGAGCTCCTGCTTCTAAACCTATGGTATAAGACACCATAGCACAAATGCATCAGTACTTTGAATTTATTGGTATGCAAGTGAAGTAGGCTAAATACAATAGGTTCATATGCATGAATAATATTTACTGACGGAGTAACATGAACATGAGAATACATGCATGCATAAGTAACTGTAACTAAGATCATGCTAGGACTGAATACTGAGTTCTGACTACTGAGTTTTACTAATAACATAGAATTACTGATATTTGAGGGACTAATACTATGTTATTGATACATGAATAATGGTGTCTGACAGTTCTGATTATGAAGAACTGGTTTGGTTGACTGTATCTGACAGTCCTAAATATGAATACTGATGACATGAGTTTTGATAATTGATATAACAAATAACGTGAATGATTGTATTTTATAGTCCTGAATCTGATGGAACTATCTGAGTTCCGTTCTATATCTGAGTTGACTATATCTAACAGTCCTGAAATTTGAAGAACTATATGAGTTCATTTACTGAGGCTGAGAATAAGACTGGAAGTATAACTGTGGAAAGTAATCATCTAATCGACATGCGCCATACTAAGTTAACTGGGGTCTAACCTGTAACCCTAGTTAGAAGGGTGTCAGTACCGCACCACTGATAAAGACAACTGTTGTAGAGTGTGTTGATGATAGGCAAAATTACGCGCCTATATCAATATATTTTGCCCATATTTTAGCCTAGTTTTGAGAACAAATTATATATTTCATGCACTTTTAGTCCTTTTTCCTATAAATGAGCTAACGAACATGATTAGTAAAGTTTCAGGTATAAATGATGCAAAATATAGCATTTTATGGCTTACTTGACGCAAAAGAAAGCTCACAAAGGAAAGGGAAGAAAGTCTACACGCCTAAGGACCAAAACTGCTGCATGGAAAATCTGTCCCGGGCTAAAACAACATTTCTGAAGACTTTGGGGACTTACAGACACAAAGATGGATTTTGACAATGATACATTAACCTAGTACAATTGGGTTATGTATTTCATTAGTTTATTTGGATTAGGAGAATGTTACATTAACCTAGTACAAATGGGTTAAGTATTTCCTTAGTTTAGTAGGATTTGGTTATTTATTTCATTAGCATAGTAGGAGTAGGATAGGAGTATTATAAATACCCTATCATGCTAGAGATTTTTAATTAACTCCTCCCTTAGTGGAGAGATACATTCAACAATTAATCTTCTTCCATCCCTCTCTTCTTCCACTACAACACTTCTAATCTACTCTTCTAATCTTTCCATTAATTCTATTCATCTATTCCACAACAAGAGAATCGTTACTTGCTAAGGAATCACGCCTCACGCCTATCACCTAAGCTACACTCCATTCACCAATATTGTGATATAATAACAATGTCAATCGTGATCTCCTTCGCATTCATGGGTAACTAAACTTCTCTATTGGGGTTATGGAAGCCGAATGAGTTACTATCTATTGCTGTGAGTTTGTGAGTTCGAGACACGTATATTGCTTATATCATTATTCTCTTCATCTTAATCTACATTCTTTGCGGTTGCAAACGCAAGAATACGCCAGTCTAACATTTAACTTGTTCGAGAGAAAGGTTATTTGTCTGGAAAAGAGATAATGTCAAGGTAGTAGGACACCCTTTTCTATTAAAAAGATAGTGCCGTAACTGGACTAACCTCTTGGAGAATTTGTACCGTTAGACACGCTTTAAGCTCGAGAGAGTTAAAGTGAAATAGTCCTTGTTTAGGTCGAGAGACGCTTGGATTTACCATCGACTACAATTCTCTATAAGCAATTGCATGTCAGAATTCTACACACTCATAGGCAATAGAGACGTATACCTCAGAAGGTGGACATAACCCCAACGCTTCAATTCTCATCGTTTACAACCAACGTAACAATCTCTCTTTTTACTTTGCTATTTTCAGCTTTTACTTTATTGTTTTGGTTACACATTACAATCCCCCCTCTTTACGAGACTTGTACTAAAAGTCTAGTAATTCTGCTTACTTGTTGGCCAAGCTATTCCCTGTTGGATGGACACCCAACCCAGGTTGGGTTCTATATTTGCTAACGACCGCTTTACACTCCTACGAGAGCTGTAGATTGAGCGTTATCAAAAATTGGCGCCGTTACCGGGGAATACGAGTGTCAATCAAGTTTGTGATAGTTACTAGACCCTTTGGTC
The DNA here is from genome assembly GCA_030864225.1 of Capsicum baccatum var. pendulum. NCBI lineage: Eukaryota > Viridiplantae > Streptophyta > Magnoliopsida > Solanales > Solanaceae > Capsicum > Capsicum baccatum. The sequence continues at coordinate 71,389,339 of CM061560.1, forward strand.
AAAGATTCTCATACTTTTACGTTTAGTTTTTGTTTTTGTTTCTTGCAGGTTTTTACTTTAGTGCATGCCCCATACTAGAAGTTCTGGTCAACCGTTATTACCAATCAATCCTGAACCACAACGAATTAGAAGAATGGAAGCACAAGCTGAAATCGACAGGATGGCTGCTCAACACGAGCAAACAAGATTAGCTGCTCTTGCCGCTGCTCAAGTCCAACAACAAAACATTGATAATCCTGGGCGAGCAACAAATCGTGACGATGAAGATTTAGGTGATGACGAGTTACTAAACCCTAGGCGTGATGCTGAAATTATAACACCTGCCAATAGAAGAGGTCGACAAGCTCGGTATAGGTATGATCGCCAACCTTTGCAGCCAGCTTTCGAAGATGATGATGATGATCTTGATGGTGCCGGAGCCACTGGAGCAATAATTCCACCACCATTAGCGCCCGGAGACAAGTTCAACATCACAAGCACCATGATTCAGTTATTACAACTCAAGGGATTATTTGGTGGACTAGCAGGCGATGATCCGAATATGCATCTCATCAACTTTATTTCTACATGCAAGTCCTTTGACAATCTTGGTGTTGGTCAGAATGCTATTCGATTACGTCTATTTCCATTGTCTCTGTCTAGGGAGGCAACACTATGGTTGAATGGGCTGACTCCTGATTCAATTACAAATTGGAGGCAATTGAGAGATGCTTTCCTAGAAAGATTCTTTCTGCCATCCAAAAGGGATCAATTGAGAGATAAAATCAGCACTTTCGTCAGCTTCCCTCTGAAGCACTTCATGAAACATGGGAGAGGTTCAAGACAAAGCTAGCGAGATGCCCAAACCATCACATGACTAATGTTCACCTCATGGAGATCTTGTATAGAGCCTTGAATTCAATAACTAAACCAGTGGTGGACAACGCAGCTGGAGGTTCTTTCATGGACCTCACCTTTGGTCAAGCAAGCAATATGCTAGATCGTATGACGAAACAAAGTAGAGCTTGGCATACCAGGGATTCTGAGGTAGCAAGCCCCACTTTATCTATTGGCATGACTGCAGACCAAAGAAGAAGAGAAGAAGAACGTGATCAAGACATGGCGCACATGAAAACACAAGTGGATCTTCTGACAAAGCATTTATTATCAGGGAAGACCGAAAAAGTGAAAGTTGTAGCGCTAAAAGGAAGAGATGAATCTGATTCTGAAGAGGAGGCCAACTACTTGAACAATCGGGGGGGTTTCCGCGGAAATGCCCAAGGAAACCAAGGTCGGAACTATTATGATAAATCTGGAAGCAAAGACCAAGGTAGTTGGAAGAAAAACAATGAAAAGAGTGGTTTGTACGTTCCCCCTGGTAGACGTGACACCACCACATCTAATTCTGGAAGTATGGAAGACATGATGGCTAAGTTATTGAAAGGAGTGGAAGCAACGAGCGCGGGAGTTACGGAGGTGATTAATGATTTGTCCTCCATGAAGCAATTATTTGATTCTCATTCCACTTCTATCAAGCAAATATAGAAGCAATTGAGCCAGCTTTCAGCAGCATTCAATCAAAGAAAGGCTGGCACCTTACCGAGCGACACGGTGCAAAACCCAAGGAATGATGGGTCATGCATGGCCATCACTACCAGAAGTGGTAAAGTGCTGGAAACTTCAGAAACAGGCAAGCAAGTGGTTGACGAAATTTCAGACATGGACGTTACACCTAGTGACGTTGCAAAAGGAAATGATGCCGCAACAACTACTTCCAACGTCAAGGATGTTACACCTAGTGACGTGCAGCCTGAAAAAAGGGAAAAACGGAAGCAAGAGGAGAAGAAAGCCACGGAGAGAACACTCCCATACCCACCACCACCTTTTCCCCAAAGATTGAAGAAGGTGGCGGATGATACTAAGTTCAGCAAATTTATGACTATGCTCAAGCAGCTGACCATTAATGTTCCATTAGTGGAGGCACTTGAACAAATGCCTGGGTATGCGAAGTTTATGAAAGATATTTTGACTAAGAAGAGGGCAGCAAGTTATGAGCTGAAGGATGATGTGCATCATTGTAGTGCAATTGCTACCCGATCGATAGTTCAGAAGAAGGCCGACCCCGGAGCTTTCACTATTCCTTGCACCGTCGGAACTTTGAACTTTGCCAAAGCATTATGTGACTTAGGAGCCAGCATCAACTTGATTCCATTATCGATCTACAAGAAGTTGGGGTTAGGAGATCCTACACCAACCAATATGAGGCTTGTCATGGCGGATAGGTTGGTAAAATGACCTATTGGTATTTTATGCGATGTCTTGGTAAAGGTTTCTTCATTTATCTTCCCAGCAGACTTTGTCATCTTGGATTGTGAAGCAGATTCTGAGGTTCCCATAATCTTGGGGCGCCCTTTCTTTGCTACAGGAAGTGTGCTCATTGATTTGAGAGCTAATGAGCTTTCATTCCGAATAAATGACGAAGTGGTTCATTTTGATGTTTGCAAATCAATGAAGCAACCCAAAGATCTGAGTGTATTTTCTGTGGCTGATGTTGTCCTTGATGATGAGAAAGAACGACTTGAAGAAAAGCAAATTCTTGATGATCCTTTGGAGGTTTTGCTCACGAAAGGAGAGATTGAGGATGCTGAAACTTCTGAAAAAGCTATTTGAGCTCTATCGGGATTAGGGACCTATTGCTATACTCCCAAGAAGCTGGATCTTGATCTCAAGAATCGACCCACACCACCAGCTAAGCCAACTATTGAAGAACCACCCACGTTAGAATTGAAGGAGCTGCCAAGTCATTTAAAGTACGCATTCCTAGGAAGGGAAAACACTCTTCCAGTCATAGTGGCAGCCGATTTGGGTGAGAAACAAGTTGCAGCTCTTATTGCAATCTTACGCAAGCATATTAGAGCCATTGGATGGACCATTGCGGATATTATTAGTATTCCACCTGGGATTTGCACACATAAAATTCAGCTTCAAGAAAAGTGCACACCCACCATTGAACATCAAAGGCGTTTAAACCCACCTATGAAAGAAGTGGTGAAGAAGGAGATTATCAAGTGGTTAGACGCAGGAGTTGTATATCCCATCTCTGATAGCACATGGGTAAGTCCTGTACAATGTGTCCCAAGAAAGGAGGTATGACGGTGGTCGCAAATGCGAAGAATGAGCTTATTCCACTCAGGCCCGTTACTGGATGGAGAGTATGCATGGACTACCGCAAGCTGAATTCTTGGACACTCAAGGATCACTTCCCCATGCCATTTATGGACCAAATGCTAGATCGATTAGCGGGGAAAGGATGGTTTTGCTTCTTAGATGGTTATTCAAGTTATAATCAGATTTGTATTGCTCCCGAAGACTAAGAGAAGACAACATTTACATGCCCATATGGTACGTTTGCCTTCAAACGTATGCCATTCGGGTTATGTAACGCACCAGCCACCTTTCAACTTTGTATGATGTCTATTTTCTCTGATATGGTTGAAGACACTTTGGAGGTATTTATGGATGACTTCTCAGTTGTTGGTGAGTCCTTTGAAGCGTGTTTGGCAAACTTGAGCATGGCATTGCAAAGATGTGTAGAGTTCAACCTTGTGCTGAATTGAGAGAAGTGCCACTTCATGGTAAAAGAAGGAATCATTCTTGGGCACAAGATCTCCGAAAGAGGAATAGAGGTTGATCGAGCAAAAATTGAGGTTATTGAGAAGCTACCGCCTCCAATTTCAGTGAAGGGAGTTCGTAGTTTTCTTGGCCATGCTGGGTTCTATCGTAGATTCATCAAAGACTTTTCCAAAATTTCAAGTCCATTGTGCAAACTACTGGAGAAAGATGCGAAGTTTGACTTTAATGAAGATTGCTTGAAGGAATTCGAATGCCTTAAAGGAAAACTCATTAAAGCCCCTATCATGGTAGCACCAGATTGGACGCTCCCGTTCGAAGTCATGTGTGATGCTAGTGGTGTAGCCGTTGGTGCTGTTCTTGGACAGAGAAAGGAGAAACTATTTCATCCTATCTACTATGCGAGTAAGGTCCTGAATGAAGCCCAAAGGAACTACACTGTTACTGAACAAGAGCTCCTAGCGGTTGTGTATGCATTTGAGAAGTTTCGTGCCTACCTATTGGGTACGAAGGTAATCGTCCATACAGACCATGTAGCTCTTAGGTATCTAATGACGAAGAAGGATGCAAAACCAAGGTTGATTCGATGGGTATTGCTGCTGCAAGAGTTCGATTTTGAGGTCAAATATAGAAGAGGTTGCGAGAACCAAGTGGCCGATCATCTATCTCGACTTGAGAATGAACATGTGGCGCAACCTGAAATTTAGATTGATGATGCATTCCCTGATGAGGAGATATTAGCAATAACAGTGGAGAAATTACCATGGTATGCTGATTTTGCAAATTTTGTGGTGAGTAATATGCTACCTGCCAATTTATCCAACCATCAAAGAAGGAAGTTTATGCATGACGTTCAGCACTACTATTGGGACGAGCCTTATTTGTTTTGAAGATGCGCGGATGGTATCATTCGACGATGTATATCCCATGAAGAAGTGCCCACTATATTAGAAGCATGCCACACTTCGCAAGTTGGAGGACATCATGCAGGCAATCGAATGACAAGAAAAGTATTACAGAGTGGTTATTATTGGCCTTCGATATTCAGAGATGCATACGACTATGTTAGAAGGTGTGACCAATACCAACGTCAAGGTGCTATTTCAAAACACCATGAAATGCCCCTGTCCAAAACTCTGGAGGTAGAACTCTTTGATGTGTGGGGTATTGATTTCATGGGTCCATTCGTGAATTCGTTTGGAATGAAATACATCTTGGTTGCAGTGGATTATGTTTCGAAATGGGTTGAAGTTGTAGCATTGGCCGACAACGAAGGAAAGAGTGTTGTAGCGTTCTTAAAGAAGAATATCTTCTCTCGCTTTGGAGTACCTCGTACTATCATAAGTGATGGAGGATCTCACTTTTGCAACAAGCTATTCAAATCTGTATTGGCTAAGTATGGTGTCAAGCAACATAAGGTGGCTACGCCTTATCATCCCCAAACTAGTGGACAAGTAGAGGTTTCCAATCGTGAGATCAAGCAAATCCTTGCAAAGACAGTTAATGCTAATAGGAAGGATTGGTCTAGGAAGCTAGATGATGCACTATGGGCGTATAGGACTGCTTTCAAGACACCCATTGGTATGTCACCTTATCAGCTAGTTTATGGGAAGGCTTGCCATCTACCCATTGAGCTCGAGCACAAGGCATTGTGGGCATTGAAGCAATTGAATTTGAATTGGGATAATGTGAAGAATCTGAGGTTGGAGCAGCTGAACGAACTAGATGAATTCCGTCTCCATGCATATGAACGATCGGATTTATATAAGGAGCGGATGAAGAAGTATCATGATCAGCGGATTGTTCGACGAAACTTCCAAAAAGGTGACATGGTACTACTCTTTAACTCCAGATTTAAGCTCTTCCCAGGTAAGTTAAAATCGAAGTGGTCTGGTCCATTTAAAGTCATCCAAGTCTACTCGTCTGGAGTAGTCGAATTGGAAGGCGATAAGGGTGTTGTTTTCAAAGTGAATGGCCAACGTGTTAAGCCTTATATCGGCCCTCTTAACTCAATGAATGAAATGGCCATCACTTATCTCGATGAATTCTAAGTAATCGAGATTATTACGTCGAGCCACGACAATAAATAAGGCGCTAGATGGGAGGCAACCCATCATTTTATTGTTTTATCATTTTATCGTTTTGTCATTTTGGTACTTGTTTCATTTTTGATAAATAAAAATCCAAAAATAAGAGTCGTGCCACGACCAAAACTACGGCGCTTGGTGGGAGGCAACCCATCGTACTAATCGTTTTCATTTGTTTTGAGCAAAAATAGGTGCAAGAAGTATTCAACGAGGAGATTGATTTCAATTGACGATTTGGACGCATTGTATGGTAAAGTTGGTAAGTTAGGAATGGTGATGCACAAGGCTACGGATTGAGCATTTCTCACACCAAAATAGGCTTCGAGGAATGCTAGGCCTTGGTAAAACCAGGCCACGAACGATGCACAACCTATCCTATAGCCTAAGGTCTCGGAATCTAGTGTGCTATACACTATGCGCCGCCTATTCCTAAGTGTGCTTTTGACTATGCTCCGCCTATGCTATGGCATTTGGTCTCAGTATCTCATATGTCATAGACTATGCGGCGCATATGTCTACAAATGCCATAGACTATGCGGCGCATATGTCCCATTATGCTATAGACAATACGCCGCATATGTCATTGATATGCCGAGCATTATGCGCTGCATATGTGGTATTTTTGTCTCCAAAACCGATTGTAAATGGGTCAAAACCCGACCCATACTCTTCCTATATAAAGGGGACTTAGTTTTATAACACAACCACACTAGAATATACCCTAAAGGCTCCGCATACTCTTCCAAATCTTCTCAAAATTTTCTTCTTTTGCTCTTCCAATTCACAAAACCATCTCCACAAGCTTCAAGCAAGTAAGTAATCTCTTCATTTATTTCTCGTAAGTACTACGTTGCTATGTCTATTATGAATTGCTAAATCGTATAAGATTGTTGGTGATGTTCATGTGTTTGGATTGTTGATACAAAATCATGTGAGTGAACATGTACGTAGGAAAATCTTGACTTTTTTCCAACTTGAAATTGGTTTTAATAGCATTGTTATACTATTTGCGGAATTACTATGGCTATGAATAGTGCTTACGATTGTTGTTTGGATACTTACATGTTAGACTATCCCGGCCATCGGGCTAAGACTTATAGTGCCTACCGACATAAGAGGTTGTGATTGTTGTAAGAATAACTATTCCATGTGGTAACCCCTATGTAGTAGTGTTGCTATAGCTACCATGAAAGTATTCCAATGGCTGCAAGTAAGTGATGCATTGCTGATTTTCTTGTCGGAATACAATCCTAAAACGTATGTCGACGAAATCTGAGTAATCGACCACTTTCGCTTCACTAATTTGTGTTAACAAAACTAAGTGTGGGGTGGTACCCCTACTGCTTATGTATAGATTGTATCCACTGAGATTGTGCTACCATTAACACTAATTCTAGTCTCAGGTACAATGGCACCTAAAGCAAGGCAAGGCAAGGAGAAGGCTACCACGTCCCAAAAGGGCAAGAAGAGAGGTCGAAAGGACCAAGGAGAATCATCCTCAGCACAACTACCCCGCAGAATGTTTGGAATAAAATGGTTTCTTGAGGAAGAAGCCAAAGCATGGTACAGCAACAACAAAGAAAGAAAATATGTGCACGTCGACTTGATCAACAAGGAGACCTTATCAAAGAAGGAGTCGCGTATGTTGGCAAAAATAATGGCATTGAAGCTGGATTTCATCTTCCGCGACATGGGAGAATGCAACCTTGTTTTAACAAGAGAATTTTATGCCAACTGGTCGCCGAACACAACAGGCAATGAACTCAAAATTTGGGGCCAAGTGTTACAGTTCACCGCGGATTGGATCAACTCTTTTCTTGGCTTACCTTCGGCCGACACAGCACCATTCAAAGAGCTGTACAGCAGGCCTCCTTATAGAGCAATACGACACACACTTTGTGGAAGCAGATCGATGGCAAGGTGGGGCAGACATAAAGAAACAGGCCGACACAACACCTCCCCCTATGCTCCACTAAATAGGGAAGCAAGAATCTGGATGCGCATTGTCAACTCATGTCTTATTCCTGGGACTCAATACACCAAGATATCAAGAGATAGAGTGTGTTTGGTCTATGCTTTGATGACTAATGTCCCTATCAACTTTGGGGCAATCATTCGCTCTACCATGAGGAAGGCCAGACTCCACAAAAGGTCCCACTTCACATTTGGAAATTTGTTGACAGCAATCTTGCGGAAGGAGGATATCGAAGAGGAACCAGCTGACCACAAACTCCCACATAACCCAAAGAAGGTTGACCTCACCAAGGTCAAAGATGCTGAAACAACTCATGGTGTCAACCTTACTACTGCGGAGAGACATGCTCGTGATGAGAGTTTCTTCCGTCATCTCTATGGCATGACACGATTTACTATGATGAGTGGTGGACGTATTCCAACTATTGAAGAGCTCTAATAGCTGAACCACGACTACCCAATGAACATGCATGCACGAGAGATGTGTGGAGTGGGCGTATACTTTAAGGAACCTCTAGATGATGATGTGCCGACTGATGACGATCGACGCTTGCCTGATTCTGATGAGGAGGAGAACTCTGACGATGACTCTTATGATGATTCAGACGAAAGGGGTATAGCCCCCGACATTGAGGAAGAGTCCGACTAACCAGGTTCTTCGTATTTATTTTCCACTGAGGGCAGTGTCCCGTTTAAGTGTGGGGTGGCAGTATCGCATGCTATACTTCTCTATTTGCATCTATGTTTTTTTACTTTTTTTTGTGTGTTTTTGATTTTTTTAGTTAAGTTAAGTTTTTTTTAGTAGTTAAATATTTTGATAGGCAACATGAGATTATAACAAGAGTATGTGCTACAATTGTGACTATTGAGACGTTTAGGCTCCAGTTGTGACTCATTATGTGATATTGTGTGGTTCAATTCCTTCACTTGTTGGGTCAAGAGTCTATATTACTTCCAATCAAGTCGACCATGTGCCTTGTGTGTGTGAGATTAATAGTATATTCTATGTTTGTGACTGATGCTAGAACTTGCCTGGTATGTATGCAAAGCGAAAATAAGGAGTGTAAGTTTAGGAGATGATTTAGGCATTTCTTTGGCAACCTATATTTGTTTACCTTCAGTTTTACCTACCCATGGACATCATCCCTAGTTAAACCCTTTTGATCCTTTAGCCTATTTCTTTGACAACCTTGTATGTAAGCCTAATCCATTTTTTTCAAGACCGTAATTTGATCCAAATTCCTAAGTGCTTTAAAGTGAAAAAGTCATGTGACAACATAAGAGGAAATTGGGTGAGTATGATGCTTTAAATTGTAAATGGTGCTTGAATGTGTTATGGAAAAGAAAGTGCTATCATAAGAGGTATGTTGTGAAAAGAAAAAGGAAAAGAAAGCTGAAAAGTGAGTTGTTCTTAAAATTGAAAAACAAAAGATGAGAACAAGGGTGGAAGAATAAAAGAAAGAAAGGTTGAAAGAAAAAAGTGTCAATGATACAATGTGATGTATTAAAGTGCTTAGGAACTTAGTCACTATTCCTGGCCAAAATAGTCCTACCCGTCCCTTAGCCTACATTACAACCATCAAAAGTCCTACTTGATCCTAATCTTAACATTTTGACATTTAGTGGAGTACTACACTAAGGGCAAGCCTATGGTCATCAGTTGCTACATATGAATTCTTTGTGAGAGTGAGAGCAAGGACATTTTGATACCCATGTTTGAAAAATATGCTATACTTGTGAGTGATTATGGGTAATATATTGTGAGACACACATGGTTGATGAGTTTTGGGTAGTTATATATGATTCCTTATACCTTAACATTTGCATGCGAGTTGACCACCATCACGAGTCTATACTTGAGGTTAAACTGTTTCTACTTATAATCGGAAAGCTACTCTTTGTTGATAATTGTTGTGCTTGTCTTGATAAATGTTTTGTGTTGTTGTTGTAGAAAGCCTAAGTTGATGTTTAGAAGGACATGATATGTTGTTCGAGGACGAACAAAGCTTCAAGTGTGGGGTGTTGATGATAGGCGAAATTACGCGCCTATATCAATATATTTTGCCCATATTTTAGCCTAGTTTTGAGAACAAATTATATATTTCATGCACTTTTAGTCCTTTTTCCTATAAATGAGCTAACGAACATGATTAGTAAAGTTTCAGGTATAAATGATGCAAAATACAGCATTTTATGGCTTACTTGACGCAAAAGAAAGCTCACAAAGGAAAGGGAAGAAAGTCTACACGCCTAAGGATCAAAACTGCTGCATGGAAAATCTGTCCTGGGCTAAAACAGCATTTCTGAAGACTTTGGGGACTTACAGACACAAAGATGGATTTTGACAATGATACATTAACCTAGTACAATTGGGTTATGTATTTCATTAGTTTATTTGGATTAGGAGAATGTTACATTAACCTAGTACAAATGGGTTAAGTATTTCCTTAGTTTAGTAGGATTTGGTTATTTATTTCATTAGCATAGTAGGAGTAGGATAGGAGTATTATAAATACCCTATCATGCTAGATATTTTTAATTAACTCCTCCCTTAGTGGAGAGATACATTCAACAATTAATCTTCTTCCATCCCTCTCTTCTTCCACTACAACACTTTTAATCTACTCTTCTAATCTTTCCATTAATTCTATTTATCTATTCCACAACAAGAGAATCGTTACTTGCTAAGGAATCACGCCTCACGCCTATCACCTAAGCTACACGCCATTCACCAATATTGTGATATAATAACAATGTCAATCGTGATCTCCTTCGCATTCATGGGTAACTAAACTTCTCTGTTGGGGTTATGGAAGTCGAATGAGTTACTATCTATTGCTGTGAGTTTGTGAGTTCGAGACACGTATATTGCTTATATCATTATTCTCTTCATCTTAATCTACATTCTTTGCGGTTGCAAACGCAAGAATATGCCAGTCTAACATTTAACTTGTTCGAGAGAAAGGTTATTTGTCTGGAAAAGAGATAATGTCAAGGTAGTAGGACACCCTTTCCTATTAAAAAGATAGTGTCGTAACTGGACTAACCTCTTGGAGAATTCGTACCGTTAGACACGCTTTAAGCTCGAGAGAGTTAAAGTGAAATAGTCCTTGTTTAGGTCGAGAGACGCTTGGATTTACCATTGACTACAATTCTCTATAAGCAATTGCATGTCAGAATTCTACACACTCATAGGCAATAGAGACGTATACCTCAGAAGGTGGACATAACCCCAACGCTTCAATTCTCATCGTTTACAACCAACGTAACAATCTCTCTTTTTTACTTCGCTATTTTCAGCTTTTACTTTATTGTTTTGGTTACACATTACAATCCCCCCTCTTTACGAGACTTGTACTAAAAGTCTAGTAATTCTGCTTACTTGTTGGCCAAGCTATTCCCTGTGGGATCGACACCCAACCCAGGTTGGGTTCTATATTTGCTAACGACCGCTTTACACTCCTACGAGAGCTGTAGATTGAGCGTTATCATCAGTCCTAATCTAGCGGGTGACCCCTAGGATTAGTCCTATACATTTAAATATGCAAACGGGTGATCCTTGAGTATGTGATTCCTATCTAACAGGTGATATCTCATACCTACACTGGCTACGTAGTTCTAGAACTTAGGGATTTCTTCTAGGGATCTCAGTCCTATCTGGCGGGTGAGTCCCCATCCCTAGGCTCACTGGTGCTGAATCCTAATCCTATCTGAAAGACACTGAACTGATTAACCGAACTGAAGTGATTTTCTGAACTGAGCTGATACTAATGATATTGTTTAGCGGAGCTAAACTGAGTTTAATGAGTTCTGTTGACTGACAAAATGTACTGAGTTCTGAGGACTGACTGTGAGTACTGAAGTTACTGAGATTTCTAGGAATACTGTGGTTGCTGAGATTACTGAGTAGGACTGATATTATGAATACTTAATTTACTGAGAGTTCCTGAGTCATGAGACTAACTAAATTCTATTGATCAAGGATTGACTGAGATTATCGTGAAAACCTGACATGGATTTAGGTACACAACTAAATTATCGGGTACAAGTACCCCAAGACTCGATGGAAACAAACTGACATAGCATGGCTTACTTGAACACATGACCAACAACACAATTCATAATTCATATATTGAAGCACTTCATCAAACATGTGATATGCATAAACTTGTACATAAATGGGGATTTCATAATATCATGCTAGTTGAGCACTTTTCCTTCAGATAGGCACTTAATCAAACACTTGGTAGGCATAATATATGTAGACAACATTATACAACTATTAAACATCATGATTCAATATCTAATTTCATTATCCTAGGGTTTAATCATAGGTTCACATGAATATACATCTATACAAATCAATTCCACATAACATTGATCACCCAACATGGATTTGAATTCAAGTGATCATTCTCAGCATAAACAAAATTAACCCAACATGAAATTCATAAAGAAATCCATAAACTTGAACTCAAAAAAGAGATTCTTGGGCTTCATGGACTAAAGGAGTATATGACTAAACACTATGCATACCTTGATTCATAAATACACGAATATTGATGGAGGAAATTCTTGAACTTGAATCTTCTATGAAAAACCCTAATGTGTTCTTGAGAGGATTTTGAGAGAATAGAGTATATTTTGGTGTAATGGAGGCTCAAATCCGTGTTTTTGAGCTTATATAGGGTACGAAAATTAACCCTTTTAACCCTTGGACACGTATTTTAATTCTTGTGAAAACTTTCTAATTTTCATCCTTGGCACGACACGCCACTATCACACCAAGTCACTAGAACTGGACAATTGAGAATCTGTATGGTGGAACGATGCTATCCCATTGCCACCTTGTTTGAGACCTAGAAGTTTGGCCCGACGATCCACTATTGTGGAGCAACACTAGAAGTTGACAATTGCCATTTAAGCTGGCTCCGCGACACGCTGATGGCTCAGGTAATACACTGTCTCACTAAAAAGGCTCTAACTTTTTGCCCAGGTGTCGAATTTGGGAGAATTTGGTATCGATAGAAAGCTTATCGAATTTTCCAAGTGAAAATCTTGAAAATACCACATGTATAAAAGTGGATTCATCTTTGAAACTAGTCTTTCTCATTTTTACGATGGATTTAAGCTGGTAAAGTACGGGGTATTACAAGCTATTGCTGATGAGACACCTATTGTGGAGTTAGAAAAGGTAATAGGTGGTGATGATGCATTTTCTAAGAAAAGAGGTAAGGGTCCGGTTGTTGAGCAGAAAATAAGACAAATTTTGAAACTACCCCCATTTTTTTCTCAGCGACTGAAGCAAAAAAGATATGAAAGAAAATTTAATCGATTCATTGAGATACTAAAGAAGTTAAGCTTGAATATTCCTCTTCTCGAGGCATTAGATCAGATGCCTGGATATGCCAGATTTTGAAGCAATTGGTCATAAAGAAGAAAGGAGCTATGATCGAGGATGTTGATGGCTTGCACCATTGTAGTGTAGTTACTACGAGGTCTTTGGCTCAGAAAAATGGTGACCCCAAAGCATTCATTATTCCATGCACTATTAGGTTATCTCAATTTGCCAGAGCCTTATGTGACTTAGAAGACAACATAAATTTGATGACGTTGGCCATATTCAATCAATTGGGTTTGAACCCTCAAAAATCTAATTTAATGTAGCTATTAATGGCTGACTGCACAGTAAAGAAACCTATTGGCACTTTATTTGATGTGATTGTGAGAGTGGACAATTTCATCTTCCTGGTTGACTTTATTATTTTAGACTATGAGGTTGACACTGAGATTCCCATTATATTAGGAAAACCGTTAATGGACATAGGTAGGGTGATGGTTGACATAGAGAAAAGAGAGTTCAAATTCAGAGTCAATGGTAAGGTGGCCACATTCAACATCTAAAAATAATGAAGCATTCTACCGATATAAGGGTGGTGTTTATGATAGATTGTATTGATGACCCTGGAGGATATTCCTATGGGTATCTTGATGAATTCTAAGTAATTAAGATACCCGGGTCGTGCTGCGATGTTAAATCAAGTGCTGCATGGGAGGAAACCCATGGTCTTGTTTGTGAAGTCTGAGTAATAAACACAGCTACATCGTGCCGCAATGTTAAATCAAGCACTGAGTGGAAGGCAACCCACTATTTTAGTTTTCACTTTTTGTTGTTTTTATATTCTAGATTTTTAGCTTATGGACTTGCTCGAAACATGGTAAAATTTCTACATTCATCAATTTTCAAGTAAGGGAACAGTTATGGAAAGTTATGGAATCATACTTATGGGACCATAAACTTAGGTTACGAGATCATAAGTAACTGGAAAAATATCAAAAATCCAAGTCTGGGCTACAGGAAAATGGGCCAAAACTTTTGGCCTTGCACATGCTGGCCACATGTGGCACTTGCGCCCCATGCTTGGCCGCATGTAGCAGGCGTAGGTAGCTACTGCAGCTAGGTCATGAGTGTGCCTAAATTTTAATTAAAATTTTGGGCCCACCAACACATATTTAAGACCTAAAACAGCCCCCATCCTTATTTAAACACATTTAAACTTGTTCTAACTCATTCAAATCCTCAAAACTTCACTTTTCTCTTTGAATTCAAACTTTCCTCATAAAGCATAAACTAACCCCACACTTAAGTAAAGGCTAAATTGATACCTGTTTGAGATACCGACTTTTCCCAACACACTAAAACCAAGTTTCTACTTTGATTTTTCTCGAGTTCTTCATTGTTCACTTTCGGTTCATCATAAAAAAGGTAAATTTCTCGACTCCTAATTGTTATGTATTGATTTATTTATTGTATAAGAAAATTGATATATGTGTTCCTATGTAAAATATATAGACTATATCATGCATGTATGTCGGAGCGTTGAAGTAGCCTAAAATCATAATAAAGGGCCTTATTTTGAATTAAATTCTAAAGATGGCTCCAATCGAAAGATAAACTTGAAGGAGTAGAGTAATACCACAAATTGAGCATGTTTAGTTTGCCTTGAAAATAATGATTCTTGATAGGTGTGTTCACATTGGACTTGTTGGGATATCAAATAGGTTATAGGGGTGTGAATTTAGGAAAAATTTGAACTTTTTAAATTTTAAGTTTTTCTTCAACTTTGGTATCCCTCACATTTGTTGGAAACTAACGACTAGTTTTTCAGGTACACATGGTACCAAAAACTACTAAGAAGAAAAAGGTTGATACCTTGAGGAGACGAGCAGAGTCTCCCGAGCCTAGTAGTTCAGTAGAGGAGTAACCGATGCAGCAACATAGAGACACTGCAATTAGGGTGACATATAAAGTTACTAGAGAACAAACGTACCAGGCTGCACAGGAAGTTGCAGCCTAGCCAAGGATAAATTCAGCATGGATATCACCCCCACACACTCCTTTACCAGATGAAGAGAAGGAGTCCAAGACAGATTTTGTATCTACTCCACAGGTTGCAGCTCAGGACTCTCAGTCTGAGGAAGAGTCCCAAGACTCATTTGAGGATGCTGAGCAGGAGGGGTCATCAGTGGTATCCCAATCTGAGAAGGGTACCACCATACATGTACAACAGTTATATGTACCCCAAACTAAGAAGGTTACAGAGAAGGCTTCCCTTGAGGTACCAATATAGTAGGGACAAGTCCTACACCCACATATGGGTTAGAGGCACATCTGAGGTGGTGTGTAGAGGATATGCTGGTGGTGTATGATATAGACAATCGTATCTTACATAATGGCAGGCCTAAGAGGCTTATATATGAGGAGCACCAGATCAATCTATCTGGACTGAGGTGAGTACTACAGTTACGGGTCGTATTCAATCGTTACTAGTTAGAGTGGATGACTAGACCACTCAATTATTATAGCCTGACCATAGTACATAATTTTTATGCATCATATCATGCCACAGTAAATCTTACTATGCGCAAATTTCCAGTCCCGATAAGGTACGTGGAACAACCACATCTTAATCACATACTTATGAGAGGGGGTCAGAGTTGATCTATTAGTAGAGACTATCCACTTGGTCATTTTTGGTCAAGATTATATTACTCCTGCATCCACAACTAAGTGAGACTACAGGTTTAGGGTCGCACGTGATAGACACATTGTATAGGAGGCTGAGCATAGATGAGAGAGTGTTGAGATGGCTAGGTGGATAGCTAGCTATATTTCACCTTTGGGTGATGCTACCCCATGAATTGAGGGTCATGGTGTGATCAAGAAGGGTACGTCTTTCTTTGAGGAAAAGTTTTGGTGATTGTTGATTAGATATTGACTATTTTCTACTACTTAAGGTAATTTGTTGACTTAGGAGAAATGGCCCTAGTTTCTAGTATGATGGTCGATATACTATTGATTTTCCAGACATCCTCCGGCATAGGATCCATGATAGAGCATTTAGAGAGATAAATAATCTCTCATTCCCTTATATGATTCAGAGACTATGTGATGAGACCGGTGTACCTGATATACCGAGAGTATATGAGAGGGTATGTGTGATGGCTATTGTGCAAATAAAGAGTATGAAGGATCTGGAACATACAAGCCTTTCCAAAAGATCTAAAGAGCCTACCACAGTACCTCGAACCAAATTCAGGGCCCATCAATTTCCACAGAGCCTGGCGATGTACATGTAGGCGATGTGGGTATTAGTGCTAAATGAATATATGGGATCATGGAGAGGCTCCAGATTCAAGTACTCAGGCAAAGCGGACAACAACTATTTCTTTATCAGCCCTGAATTTGACCTTAGAGTCAATTGGCATGTCTTCAGAGACTACTCGCCCATCGACTACAACTTTTGCTCCAGGTATGATTACTATATATCAAGATTTCTTATAGAGCTTAGTGGATAGTTAGAGGGATATTAATGCTCGGTTGAGGGTTGTAGAGATCGAGATGACTATGTTATATGGGCAGATGAAATTTGGTATTTGGACTAGATTCAAGCAAGCAGAGGCCATATGAGAGGTCGTATTGAGAGTTGCACTGTTTGAGCTACGTGCAAACTTCCAAGAACATCATAATGAGTTTAAGAGATAGGTTAAAGCCTGATTTATAGAGACAAAGGAGCCGAATCTAGCCTAGATGAGAAAGGATTTTAATATATTACGAGTAGAGGTATGTTCTCTCACGGAGAGTTGTGTAGCAGCCACTCCCTCAATTATACCCCGAGTGGTCCAGATATCACCTCCTCATGTACCTAAATAATTTAATTTCTTTGTGAAGGATGATGAGGATGTCTCGATAGTTGCGGCCAAGAGAGGTCACATCGGAGACTTGCAGGATCCTGATATGCCATGTGACCAGGCTGTTAAAAGAACCAGATACGATTCGATAGAGACTGCAGTCACTGATAGGCAGAGGTGTATAAATATAGTAGCAGATGTATCTTTTAATAGTTCACTGCCACCACCACTGCCTCCTCCACTTGATATGCCTTATCTGGGGATACTCATAACACAGTCATGTAGTGCATCCCAGGTATGTTCTCACTTCTCTTTGTTTTGTATTATTTTAGTGCATTGAGGATAATGCATAGTTTTTAGTTGGGTGGGGTATTCCATAACTACCGCAGGTTTTTCTTATCATTCTTGTATTCATGTCAGCCGCGGTATGATTATAGAACTAGCATGTCTAGGATAATCTATATTGTATTATATTTTATTTCGTATTGTGTTATGTTTTTGAGTAATTAGGAGATTTTTAGATATTTAGGACAGTTATCATGTTTTTATGGATTTTTGAGAAAAAATGATACCCCTTCTAAATTTTGTGTTTTAGAACTGTGTGAATGAATATATGTGTGAACATTGTGGATCTTGTTGGGTATTAGGATTAGGGGCATGATAATCACTTGCTAACAATTGCATGAACTAGATAAGTAGCAGTTTGTGATATTGACTTTGTGTCATATGTGTGTGAGATTCTACTTAGTTCCCTTTGTATGTTGAAGTCAAAACTTTCCTAGTTAGTCTTGCCTAGGTTATAGGATAGTCGATTAGGAAAAGATCATAGGCCAATTTTGATTTTAGTCCATTTTTAGCCAAAACTACCTTTCATATATGAAATAGTATCCTTGGATCCATGTTTTGAGCCTTATAGCCTATCTTACTTGTTTCACCTATTCGCCTTCCCATTTGTGTTACAATGATCCTGTTTTAGCTCTGGTCCTTCTTGGACATTGTATACCTCAAATTAGGCAAAACTCCTAAGTTAAGGGTGGCTATCATAGGGGTGCATAGTGTAAAGTAGGCATGTAGAAGGGTAAAATAAGAGAAAAAAAAGTTAGTAGGATTGGGTGTGGTAGCAAAAGAGAAAGAAAAAGAAGAAAATAAAAATTGTGAAAAAGTGAAAAGAAGGAATAAAAGATCACACCCAACCTGAATGTGTAATAAAGAATAAAAAAAGAGAAATAAGGGAGAAAATAAAAAGGTAATTGGCTAGTAAGTAAGACCCCAAGGTTAGTGTAGTGCCAAGGAGGCTTAGTCACTTGATATGTCCATATATACCATACCAGCCCCCAAGCCTATATTACAAGCCGAGAAAAGTCCTATAGTGATCCTAACTTCACTATTTGAAAACTAAGGTAAAGAAAATAAGGGCAAGCCTATGGTATTTGATGCACATTGATTGGAACTTCTCTTTTGAGTGTGAGTGCCTCTTGACTGTCCCTTCATTGGCATACATGATTTCATATGAGTGAGTGGGACTTCTTTGTTGTTAAGGCACATCAGTTATATTGCTAGTTAGTTTCTTATTTCGGGTAGTGTAACTTGTACATATGCGTGGTTGTCTATTGCTAATATAATGCTATTCCTTGATCCCATTGTGTCACATTGTTATGCTTCATGTTTATACATATTTGGTTTTGAAAAGTGAGGTTGGAGGGGGTGTTGTGTTTTGAGCATAAAGTGTTGATTGACTGTCTTGAACAACTTAGATTCTCTTAGTTAGGTGTCGTTTTTGTTTTGTTATATTTTGTTACTTGAGGACATGCAAGCATTTTAAGTTGAGGGTGTTGATGTTCTATAGAAATATATCAC
The DNA here is from genome assembly GCA_030864225.1 of Capsicum baccatum var. pendulum. Lineage (NCBI taxonomy): Eukaryota > Viridiplantae > Streptophyta > Magnoliopsida > Solanales > Solanaceae > Capsicum > Capsicum baccatum. The sequence continues at coordinate 71,408,058 of CM061560.1, forward strand.
TTTCGATGCTTAAAACTATGAAAATATGCAAGTTTCTGAGGTTGTTTTATTAGTTATGATGTGTTTTGGGTATATTTTGTAGGAAATCATGTTTTGGATGCTAAGTTCGTGAAAAGGATAAAAAAAAGGTATTTTTGGATGCTTATGGGAGCAATTATGGATATTTGAGATACTTTTCGACTTGTTCATGATCAAAGCATGTGCGGGAATTGAAGATAAGCTGAAAAGATGACTCCTGACACTTGCTAAGTCAACATGAGGACCGTATGTTTCATATATGGACCATATGTGGGCAAAGTATGTATCAAAAGTCCAAAATCTCGAGAGTTGACCTGCAGGATTTTTTGGTCCTGGCACTTGTAGTCACTACTTGAGCCTACCTTGTAGGCCGCAAGTACTACCTGCGTCTAGGGTCACGACGCAAGTAGGGTCCATAAGCAGCCACCAACCCCTTTTTCTCTTATTTTGTTCGGGATTTGATTTTAAGGTTTCCTCATGTACTATAAAATCCCTTATGTGTTTTTTTAGTAGAAGTAACACACCTTAGATACTTACAAACATATTTTCATTTCGAGATTCGAGTTTGATCTTGGAATTCTCTTGTACTAACTTCAGTTGATTAATTCAGTTACGATTTTTGATTTTTACTTCTTGCTATTGTGATTTCATCTTACGTTTTCAATCATGAATGTTGTTAATTAGTTCACAAACATGAGCTACTGAAAACCCATAGCTAGGGTTGTGGAAACCCTGGCAGATTGACGAAGTAGGAAAACCGCTATTGTTGTTCTGAATCGATACCCATCCAAGCATTGCTTTATCTTCAATATAATAGTTTTCTTAATGGGTGCACACGTTAGGATCCAGCCTAGATTATTGCTACTTATTCCAAAAGAGGATTAGTGACTAGGAAAAGATAAAGACAATAGTAATTTGGAGTTTAACTATCGATCCATGCTTCTAGGTTTCATCTTAGTAAAATGATTAGATATCATCTAATAACTAAAGACTGAAAAGGTAATAGTTAACTGGGATCAAGATAAGGGTTAGTAAGGCGACATCCTGAGACTCAAAAGGTAAAGGGTGAAATCCTTCTGCTCATCTAAAAGACAGTAGAAGGTACATGACTTATCGATTTTGCATGCAAGGTATCAGATTGGTTCAACAAAGCACAATAAGCTTACAGAGTTGCGAAGCCGAGAGGAACACAATCCTAGTGTTTAGTCACGACTGATTACAACTGAAGTTGATACTCGCCAGTTGTTCGAGATTGTTACTCAAAATACCCCAATTTACTTTTCCAGTTCCATCCATTGATTACAACAGCTGAGAGCCACGATTCCGCGTATTCCCTTAGAATTCGACTCCAATCTTTGTTGGTTTACTATATTTATCCGCGACCGTATCATCTTCTGTGAGGAGGTGTAGCTTGGGCATCACAAGTAACAAATATTATATATATATATATATATATATATATATATATATATATACATATTTCAATGAAAATAGTTGCATGAGTTAGCAAAAAAAACTATGAAAGAGAGGATCAAAATTTAATAAATAAAAACTTAAATATTTGGTGAAGTAAACAAATTATAGATTTTAATTGAATTTGATTAAGAAAACAAAATATATTAGATGAAATAATTTTTTTTAAAAAAGTTTAAGGTAGCAAATTAGTACCTAGAATATTGTAGGAAATGGTTGGCAAAAGGATATATATATATATATATATGATATTGGTACTGAACTAAAAAAAAAAAAAAAAAAAAGCGACCAGCTTTACTATATTTAGCAAAAAAAACTATGAAAGAGAGCATCAAAATTCAATAAATAGAAACTTAAATATTTGGTGAAGACGTGAAGTAAACAAATTATAGATTTTAACTGAATCTGATTAAGAAAACAAAATATTTAGCAAAAAAAACTATGAAAGAGAGCATCAAAATACAATAAATAGAAACTTAAATATTTGGTGAAGACGTGAAGTAAACAAATTATAGATTTTAACTGTATCTGATTAAGAAAACAAAATATATCAGATGAAATTTTTTTTAAAAAAAAAAATTAAGGTAGCAAATTTACTAGCTAGCATTTTGGAGAAAATGGTTGGCAAAAGGATATATATATATATATATATATATATATATATATATATATATATATGCAAATTTACTAGCTAGCATTTTGGAGAAAATGGTTGGCAAAAGGATTTATATATATATATATATATATATATATATATATGCAAATTTACTAGCTAGCATTTTGGAGAAAATGGTTGGCGAAAGGATATATATATATATATATATATATATATATATAAAAAAAAGCAATCGGTTTCCCTATAATAGGGATTCGAACTCATGTTTCACTCGCGAATTTGTACCCCCTAACAACCGCTCAACAATTGTTGCTTAGTTAATGTGAGTATAATTTAATTGGGAAATAGACAAAATGGGCCATCGGCTAAAAGAATTGTCAATGGAGTGGCCATTATTTTTGTATTGCCAAAATAGTCAGTTAAGCTTTTTTTGTTGCTATTGTCTTCTTCTTCTTTTTTTATCGTTTTGCTATTTTATTATTTAGAGAATAAGTTGTGAGAAGTGAGGCTACGTTGGTTCGGGCATGTGATGAGGAGGGGTCCTGATGCTCCAGTGCGGAGGTGTGAGACTCTGGCTATGGATGGTTTTAGGCGGGCTAGAGGTAGACCAAAGAAATATCGGAGAGAGGTGATTAGGCATGATATGGAGCAATTACAGCTTACAGAGGACATGACCCTTGATAAGAAGGTGTGGAGGACGCGGATTAGGGTAGAGGGTTAGGGGGTGGGAGCGCGGCGGTAGTAATAGGGGAGCGCTCCTTTAGGTCTGGAGTTTCTGGTTCGTAGTGTTGGGGCTGTAGTTTTTGGGGTTAGTGGCGTTGGCTTTTTTGCATCCCGTACTAGTTTATTATGCACTTATCTTTTGTGTTTGTTATACTGTTAGTTTGTTTTGTGTACCATACTAGTTTCTATCCACTTACTTTTTGTATTTGTTATACTGTTATTGGTCCTAAGTCGGGGGTCTATTGGAAAAAACCTCTCTACTTCTCTTGAGGTAGTGGTATGGTCTGCGTACACCCTTCCCTCCCCAGATCCCACTAGGTGGAAATACACTGTGTATGTTGTTGTTGTTGTTCCTATTTTATTATTTAATAATTTGTAGTGTCAAAAATTATTTTAGTGTGTAGCACTACAAATATCCTTAACAGTCACATGTTTCTATATAAAATAAATTGTTAATACTTTGTAGTAGTTTTTTTCCCAATAGAATAGAGATAGAATACAGAAAAGTCAATGCAATGTAACTCTTTATTTCTATTTTTTATTTAATTCGCATGTAACAACCGTATAATCAATAAAAAGAAACGTATATTTGTTGAATATATACAATTATCATACACTTTATATATTTAAAAACATCCAAATGGTAATGTGCAAGTTCAATTGAAATATGTAAGAAGCATACACATTTTAGACCATAATGATACATTTTTTTATACATATACAATTTTATACAACAATCATACAATTTATATATGTATCCTATATAGATACATATTTCATACAACAACAATATAGTTTCTATACACATCATATACAAAAATATATACTCTATACAATAAATATACAATTTATATACACGTCATATATGATTTTAAGCTACAATAATTATTCATATATATATATATATATATATATATATATATATATATATATTCTATATAATAATGATATAGTTTTTACCCACATCATATACAGATGCATATTTAATACAATAATTATACAATTTGTATACACATTATATACAAATACATATTCTAAACAACAATTATACAGCTTCGATACAAATTCTATACATCCTTTAGCTGCAATTAATATTCAAATACGTATTTTATACAACGACTACTCTGCACATTCTATACAATTTATATATATATATGTGTGTGTGTGTGTGTGTGTGTGTGTGTGCGTGTGTGTATGTAATATATAGATACATATTTTTACAACAGTTATAGAGTTTCTATACAAATTCTCTATAATTCCTATACATATATCTTATCTTATATAGGTATATATTATATACAATAATTATATAGATTCTACACAATTGTATTTGATTCTTATATATATATATATGTGTGTGTATGTATGTACATGTATGTATGTATCTATCTAGGCCAAAGTCATCGATAGACACTCAAACTTGATGCCAAAATTCACTTAGACACCTAAACTAAGACCTGTTCCTATCAGACCCCTAAACCCCACACATTTTGTTCCAATTGGGCCTTTTTTTCCCTATCAGCAAAAAGCTCAAAGTGTGTTTTGCACACGCGCGATGACATGACAAAATGAGCTAATTGGAAACTGACACGTGACATTATGGGTCCAATAATTATTAAAAATTATTTATAATTTTTTTTTAAAAAAGTATATACAAATGACATTGAGGAAATTATTAAAAAATAATTTAAAAAATAAAAAAATTTGATTATTTAAAAAATTATAATTTTTTAAAAATAAAATAAATTATTAAAAACTTATTTTTTAAAAAAATTAATTATTAAGAAAAATTATAAATTTTTTTAAAAAATGGCTAGGATATAAATTATGAAAAAACAATTATAAATTAATTGAAAAATAAAAATATAAAAATGATTATATAAAAGAAATTATAATTTTTTTTTAAAATGAAATAAATTATTAAAAAATTAATTAAAATATAAAATATTAATTATTAAAAAAAATTATAAAACTTTTTAAAAAATGAAAATAAAAAATGGCATTGAGGATATCAATTATGAAAAAATAATTATAAAATTATTTGAAAAATAAAAATAAAAAAAATGATTATTTTTTAAAAAATATAATTTTTTTTAAAAATGAAATATATTATTAAAAAATTATTTAAAAATAAAAAATAATTATTAAAAAATTATAAAACTTTTATAAAATGAAAATAAAAAATGACTATGAGGATCCAAATTATTAAAAAATAATTATAAAATTATTTAAAAAATAAAAATAAAATCCTAATTATAAAAAATAAATTATAAAATTATTTAAAAAATAAAAAGCTAATTATTAAAAAGAAATTATAAAAATTTTTAAAAAATAAAAATAGAACTCCCCCAGCCCCCAGCGTATTGTTTTATTTAGAAAAAAAAATTGCGACCCCTAATGCTTTTTTGCCTAATTATAAAAAAGAAATTAGAAAATTATTTAAAAAATAATAAAGTAATTATTAAAAAGAAATTATAAAAATTTTAAAAATAAAAATAAAACTCCCCCACCTACCCCCAACCCCCAGCGTATTGTTTTATTAAGAAAAAAAATTGGGACTCCCTAATGTTTTTTGTTTTATTAAAAAGGGCCCTTAGTGTTTTAAAAAAAAATCCGTTATTAAAAATATTTTGGGGCCCTCAATGCCACTTGACATCTTTTTATTTGTAAATTAGTAAAAAAATGCTCCTCGCGTGCCTCCCATGATGCGCAGTGCCCATAGGCAAAAAAGGCCCAATTGGAACAAAATGTGGAGGGTTTGGGGGTCTGATAGGAACAAACCTTAGTTTAGGTGTCTAAGTGAATTTTGACAACAAGTTTGAGTGCCTATCGATGTCTTTGGCCATCTATCTATATATGAATGTACGTACGTGCGTACGTACATACATACATACATACATGTACATACTTATATATACATACATACATACATACACACGCACACACACATATATATGGCCAAATCCATCGATAACCTCCTGAACTTGGCACGATCTTTTACTTTGGCACATTAAGTGGACATTGTTCATTTTTGGCACCTCAAGTAGGTATTAACTGTGTCATTTTAACACTTATTTTACAATCAGCTCATTTTATCAAGTGTGTGTAATACACACGTTGCTGACATGGCATACGACCAATCAACAAAAGTCATGTGGCGTTTTTGTGTAAAATAATAATTTTAAAAAATATTTTTTAAATAATTAACTTAAATAAAAAAATTAATAAATAAATAAATACCCCACATCATCTTCTCCAAATACCTCCCCCCTCAGATTGCAGCTAATTCTTAAATTTATCACTGTCGTTCAACAAAGTCATAAATATAGCATCCTAATCAGAACTCGATGACCCATTGTGGGTTGCAAAATTCTCACCGGAATCATTCCCTTCTCCGATAAGAATTCCGGCTTGCTGATGATACGCTGACTGTTATTGTTTTTGCTGAAAATAATCACTACCCATAATCCTTTCACCATTCTTGAAGCTCAAAGCACCACCAATGCAAAACAAGAAACTATTTAACTTATTAATTTCTCTAGAAATTGGCTCTGAACTATTGATTATCCTATAATAATCAATTTGGGTTGGGAAATTCATTACGGGTTTACATTGAAATTTTTAGCTTTGAAGAATGAGGCGACGGAGAAATTGAAATTTTTTGTAAAGTGTTGCCCATCTCTGCCTTGCCAGTGGATTCGCCATTGATGATGACCAAGAAAAAAGCTTTCAATTTTGAAATATCTAGCAAAAAATAATAATGAACAAAATGGTCAAAAAAAAAAGAATGAGGCTTGGAGAAATTGGATTTTCTATAAAGGGTGTTGCTTACCTTTACCTTGCCAATGAATTCACCATTGATGAACAAGAAAAGAACTTTCAATATTGAAATATCCATCGAAAAATAATAATGAACAAAATGGTCAAAAATAATTAAGAAGAAGCATAGTTTTTTAATTTTTTTCGGATAAATAAGAAGCTTCACGCACTCATGGTGAGTGTGTAACACTCTCCATGCCATGTCAGTGAAAAATGTCAAAATGACACACTTATAACTACTTGAGGTGTCAAAAGTGAACAATGTCCACTTGAGGTGCCAAAGTTAAAGATCATGCCAAGTTCAGGGGGTTGTCGATGGGTTTGGCCTATATATACATACATACATACATACAAACATATATATATATATATATATATATATATATGGCCAAACCTATCGGTGACCCCCTAAACTTAGCACGATCTTTCACTTAGGCACCTCAAGTGGACGTTGTCCTTTTTTTGCACCTCAAGTAGCTTACAAAAGTGTTATTTTGGCGCCTTTTTGCATTGCTCTAGCACGTGAATTACACTCGCTTTTGACATGGGTTAAATGATCAATAAATTTGTGTCAACCTATTTTAAATTGTCATGTTATTTATGCATCCATAATTTTTTTTAAAAAAAGAAACAAAATACATTATAAGGTGTCTAATAAATTAATGACACGTGGCTTTTAACCAAATAATTACAAAACTTCATCTTCCTCACCCAACCATTCTTTAAGCTCTCCATCAATGACGGTTGCAATTTCTATAGCATTTATAATATCAGATAACTCAAATCCCATTCCAACCAATTTAGCAACAACTTAGTGTGGATCCTTTTACTTTCACTCTAATAATTGCTTCAACAACAATGCGGCTAAGACAACACATACACAAAAAATCAGATATTCTAGATTGAACTAAAATCAAGCAAATTGTAAACATCTAAACTTAGGGGGGAAAAAAGAACTCATATACAACTACATTGACGTTTGAGAACTTAAAATAGCTTAAAATAACATAGATAATGTAATTATTCTCTAAATTCAATCAAGAATTTAATAAACAAGAGATTTTCAAACTAGATCTTCAAGCTTAACCTCCATATTTTCAATCTGCATTAATAGCTTCTCGAATTTCAGATATGTGACTAAAAAATATAGAGGAGAAGAGGCTTGTGTTCAATTAGAAAATTAATCGACAAAAGAAAATTAATAGAGGTTGAAAGATGTAGGATACTCCATTAATGGAGGTTGAAAGATGTAGGATGAAAAAATAGGGAAGAAGGTGGTCAAATTAAATGAAAAATGGGCTAAAATAGCACTGCCACGCACCCAAAAGCGAGTGAGATACATTCTCTTTGCTGAATCAGCAATATGTATCAAAGTGACATAGTTTGTGGCTACTTGAGGTGCCAAAAGTGAACAACGTCCACTTGAGGTTCCTAAGTGAAAGATCATGCCAAGTTTAGAGGGCCACCGATGGGTTCGGCCTATACATACACATATACATATACATACATACAAACATATATATATATATACATACATACATACATACATATATATATACATACATATATATACATACATACATATATATACACATACATACATACATACATACATATATATATATATATATATATATGTATGTATATATAAAAGCACATTTTCTAGGCCTCCAAAAAATGGAGCAAAAAATTAAAGAAAATAAAAGACCGACATACCATGTAATGTTCAATTGCTCAAATATGGATCATTAATTTTGATCAGGGTCATGTGGTATCCTTTACCCATTAATTGATTAATTTCTTATACCCAAATATCTTAATAATTTTTTCTATGTAAACATAAATTTTTGAATGAAATGGGATAGTTGAACCAATTGACACCATGTGGATCCGCCTTTGAGATAACACATCAATTTTTTCATAATTTATACATATATTATTTGAGATAACACATCAATTTCTTTATAATTTATACATTTATTATATGAATTTCTAAATTGTAAATTAACTATCATATTTTATGCATGAATACTTATTTTCTAACTTGCTATCAAATGTTGTAAGACTCTTATATAAATTAATATATGAATAAGTTACCTCTTTGAAAGCGCACAAGAAGGATTCATCCCACCTCAGACTACTCTCCTAAATGACATCAAAAATACTCTTTTAGTCGATTCCTCCAGGGCTCTTCATACCTGGATAGTACCCATCCTTGTGTGTCATCCTTTGACTCGAAGACCCCCTTAAAAAACATCATAATAGGTAGCTTGAAGGTGTCCTGGAATTTGAAGAGTCTCGTCTCCCATAACAACCCCTTATTACTATTACTATTACAATTAATATTTCAGAATATTAAAAAAATTTAACTCTTCGTTATTTAGAAAACCTAAGAATGAATCATTAATAATTTGTCGGTAATTAGAAGAAAGAATAGTTATAAATTTTTTTTATTCTTTTGAAGATCGTGAAAAAATAAATTAAAAAACTGTATCTTATCTTAATAGCCCGGTGCAGCAGGTCACCTTCAAAATTAATGTTGTAGAATGTAGATTCTAACTACTAAATGACTCTTAAGAGGTTTAATCTGTATACGCGTACTATGTAAATAAATTTTCATATTAACTCATTATGTAAATGATAAGGTGATAGTAACTAGAGAAAATTGAAGGAAATGTGTCTTTTAAGTCTTGAATTAAGGATTGGTGACATTGACCAACAGATAGGGTCAAACATCATTAGAAAACTTGATTAATATTTTCAAAACTTTCTAATCTTTTCAAAAATACAAATGAACCCAACCCACAGCCCTCTTAAATCCTAATCAACCACTCTCTCTCTCTAGCTTCTCCTAACCAATAGTTCTGCAAAATTTCTCTCTTCAACCTCCGACGATAAATAGTCGGGCAAGTTTTTTTTCGACTTTTAACCATCAATCAATGTGAATACTTCTCTAGCGACAACAACTTTAAGTTCTTCGTCCTCCCATTTCCTTTTTCACAAGTAAAAAATTATAAAGAAATAGAGTAACTTGAGCCAACAACTCTTCTGGTATTGAAATGTGGACTGAATAAAACCCTAATTTTTGGTATTTCTGCATTTCTTCTTCTCGTTGTCGTACTGTTAATTTGAATTTATTGGTGATTTTTTGTCATAGTTGATGTTCTTAGTATGTATGTGATATGTTGGTATTGTTGGGTTGATTTGTTATTTGTCTTGGTAGAAATGGTATTGCAACAGTTAAAACATCTGATGTAATAGATGAAACATATGATGTAAGAGATGAAAATCTGATGCAACAAATTAAAAATCTGATGCAACTATGAAAATATGATTCAACAGGTGAACAATCTAACAGATCATTCATCTGTTGCGACAGACGACTCTTCTATTTGGAAGAAATCTAAACAATATTGATCCAACAGACAACTAATTAGTGATCTGTTTTTATTCTTCCCAATAGTTTACTCTTCATTTTAAAATCTGATGCAACAAATTAAAAATCTGATGCAACTATGAAAATCTGATGCAACAGGTGAACAATCTAACAAATTATTCATCTGTTGTGATAAACGACTCTTATATTTTGAAGAAATCTAAACAATATTGATCCAACAAATAATTGATTAGTGATATATTTTTATTCTTTCCAACGATTTACTCTTCATTTTACAACAGATTAGGACTATTTTTATTTTTTCCAACAATTTAGTCATACAGGTCGATTATCTGTTGCAACAGATAACATACCTGGTGCAACAGATTAGTGATCCATTTTTATTCTTTCCAACGGTATACTCATCCATTGCAACAGGTGGCTTATATATTGCAATAGATAAAATACTTGGTGCAATAGATTAGTGATCTATTTTTATTATTTCTAATGGATTACTCATTTATTGCAACGAGTCAGTTATTTATTGCATCAGATAAAATAATAGGTGCAACAGATAGTGTTATTATAGTGTTATTTTTATGGTTCTCACATATTACTCATCCGTTGCAATAGGTCGGTTATATGTTGCAACAGATAACATACCTGGTGCAATAGATTAGTTGTCTGTTGGAACTGTTATATTACTGTTACGCATTAATCAATTCTAATCTATGTTATGTTTCTGTTAATTTAAGATAACATGGCTCCCAAAATAAAAAAAAAATCAAATCAAGTCCAAGTAAAGAAACAAGTGCAGCAGCTCAGCTATATCCACCACTCTATGAGCTTGCTTTACAAGCGTTATCTCAATCAGGAGCAGAAGATAATGAAAACGGGGAGGAGAAATCTTTTAAAAGAGATGATCCAAATGCTAATAGCCCTTCTGTCGAAGAGTTGGTCAAAACCTTCAGCATTGATCGTTACCCTGTGAGAATATAGTGCGATGGTTCCACATATTTAATGGGTGATCTCGTCGTTAAGTCAGTCATGGAAAAATCTTTCGACGCCTTCAAAAAAATACTTCGAGAACAAAAATTGGATTCTTTTTTCAGGGAAAGATGCTTTGGGAAATATCTTGATTTGCCGGAGGACAACAATGCTCGTTTTCAGATGAAAATGGTATATGATCTTCTCAAGCGCAGGTTTATGTATGAAAACAAAGATAAGATGGATGAGGTGTGGATAAATTACTGTGGCATGTCTGTTTGTTTTGGTTGGAAGGTAGTTTTCCATAGTTACCGGACTAAAATGTTATCCTCCTTATCCTTCTCAAGTTATACCTACTCTGACCCAAAAAAAAGTACCCCGCACACCCAAAAAAGGAAAAGGCAAGTCGAGTGATCATGATGACCTGGTATCCATTGTTGGTTCAAGCTTAAAAAACAAAAATCTGATTGAAGCATTGAAAGGTAAAGGACTTTCAAAGAAGCACAAACAATCATTGTGCTTGGTTTGGTTTGTACATAATGTTCTTTGGGCGAGAGACGTTAACAACAACATAAGCCTCGGTTTAATAAATCTCTCCGAGGATCTTGAGGCATTTAACAACTATCCTTGGTGTTATGAAAGCTTCAAAGCGACTGTCAAATATTTGTTGACTCCGTTAACGCCAAAAATAGTCAACTTATATGGTTTTCCATGGGCCTTCATGGTAAATATTTCTTTTATCAAGATATGATTCATCATTTTTTTATTCAATAATACTTTTGATTTATTGGCGTTATGTTATAGGCTTGGGCATTTGAAGCCATTCCTTATTTGAGACAACAAGTAAACTACTAAGAAGAAGTTTTCTGTCCAAGAATTCTGAGATGGTTGTCAGCCAAAATCGATAAAAATGTAAAATTTTTTGATTTTTTCAATCCCCCCAAGGAAGCAGTAAGTCCAATTCTAATCAAGTTTTTATTTTAATTAATGATTAAATGATATCATCATCATTCTTAATATATGTACCGATTTATTTTAGATTATCCATCCGTGGCTTATTCTGACCAACCGAGAGTTGAAGATGTCATTTTTTCTTACTTTACGGTCTGTGCAAAGTTTATCGGATCCTAAGGTCGTTGATGGAATAAAAATAGAATTGTTTGGACTAACAACCATCACAAGAAAAACAATTTTGGAGGGTGGGGATAATGATGCTCCTCTTACAGTTTTTGAAAAAACAAGCCATTATGATTATGATCATAATGGTTGTACAGATTTTTCTCCAGATTTTGCCGCATCTAGCGAATGTTCTTCATACAAATGTCAAGACTGCAAGGCAAAACATAATGGAATGATTAATGCTATTAATGTACTAACTATTTCTGTAAAGAAAATGACATCTAAGAGGGGTGTCATTCCATCAAAGAGGATTTCATATCTAGACACTCCACTAGAGATCAAGGTGGCTAAGAGAAGAAGGAAAGAGACTTCCAAGTCATCATCAATCATAAAAAAAAGTAAGATTGCAATGCCTCTATCTTTGTCTTGCACCGATGTTCATTGTGCAAGGGCCAAAGAAAAGTAGCATGACCTGAAGAAAGTGAATGTACATCATCTATTCCAAAAAGCAAACAAGCATATATTTTTTTCAACAGATGATACATTTACTGAAAATTATCAAATAGATGTATACATTTGTTGCAACTATTGTCTAATCTGTTGCATCAGATTTGTTATTTATTTCAACAGATGAGTCTTATGTTGCAACAAATGGGTCATCTATTTGAAATTATCGTACTGCTATGATTTACCTGTTTGAAATTATCCCAACAGATAATCCATCTGATGTAGCATAAGAATCATCTGTTGTAACAGATGGAAAATCTGCTGTATATCTCTACTTAGCATTGACAATTCTGGCTTTCCAGGTGAATGTCACAGCTACTGATGAAAAGCATAACATGATAATTGATAATCCATCAAATGCTTCCAAAGATGAAGAAAAAGTGAAGCCGGTCAGTTTGGGTGAACGGAAGAATTACCCATTTGAAGGGTTCAAAATCTCGGACGAGGCTCCAAAAAAACTAATACAATTGATCAATGACTCTTCAGAATGGATTGCCAATGGGCTGTTAAAGCATCATACCGACAGGTACATAAATAAATTTAATGGATATTGGTTTATACAATTCTTGTTGTAAGAACCTGACATTAACACATATAAATCATCATGTAGAAAACAAAATGACGAGCACTATAAAGTGAACGAATTGAGTCCTAGTTTTGATATGTTCGACTTTGTTGTTGTACATCCCGGAATGAAGAATTGGTTCTATTTGATGTCACAGCCCTAAACTTGCTGGAATGATGAGGTTTAAAGGCCATACATATTACTATTAATTAATACTTTTGTTTAATTGCATCTGCATATTGATTTTTTTGTCACGTAATCCAAAGTGTTTGATAATATGTGTAGCACCTCGATGTCATTTTTTACTACCTCCGAAAGAAGGCCAAGTTGCAAACACAAGAACAATACAGATACACAACAGGTAATTATTTGTACAAAGTTTACATCAATAATGCCTACAATAGGTATTGTCAACAGCAGTCAAAAGTTTCCCGAAATGAAGAATGCTTAATAAACATCATCAAAGGTTTTAACATTCCGACTGGCTTACCTTAGCATTTGGTAGATGAAGTGTACATACCAATCAATTATGGTGATGAATTCCATTGGGTATTGGCTGTCATCGTTCTAAAAGAGAGTGTATCCGAGTTTATGACTCCATGCCGTGAAGAAGACGTTCTGGGCTGTCATCTGAGATACAAAACCTAGTCAAAATATTGCCTACTTACCTTGATATGAGTGGCTTTTTGGATCAAAAGGTTCGTACTGATTGGTCGATGATTAAAGCATACCGGGATAAAATGGCTAATCCATTTGATGTACAATATGTTGATGGAATTGCTCAATAAACCATTGGTAGCCTATAGGTTTAAGTGTCATGATTTAGTTTAATTTCACAACACTTGCATGAAATGCAAGATATAGATAATCTATTTATTTATAATGCAGGGATTGCGGTCCTTTTTTTGCCGCCTATGCCGAGTATTTGAGCGATGGATTACAAGTACCAAATGATGGACTTGATGCCGGATTACTCCACAAAAGATATGCTACTCTTTTATAGAAATATGGAGAAGCGAAAGCTCAGAAGCTGTACACACCTGACGTTAAAGATCCATGACGACGAAAGACGAATTCCATAGCACTGGATGAAGAACAACTTGTCCATATTGATTAGATCTTTATAACTCGAGTCCGTCAATTTAATAACCTATCCTCCTTGGTTTAACTTGTTGATTTATTTGTAGAGTAGATCTTTGTACTCATAATTAGTTTTTTTACATTTCATTTATTTGTTGAGTTATTTTATATCATGTAATTTTTGAAGGCTTCAATTTATTTTATTCTATCTATGAATATAATTAATTCTGAGTTTTGAACATGTTAATTAAAATGGAGTACTAGATTTAAATATCGCAACAGATAATACATCTGCTGTAACAGATGACATATCTTATCAGACAGATTTAGACATATGTTGCAACATGAGATGCAACACGTAGGTCATCTACTGGAAATTATATAATAGGTCTTCCTACTTTTTTGATTCGCTCTAACAGATTACCGATCAGTTACAGCAGATAAGTTATATATTGCAATAGATCGTAAATCTGTTGCGACAGATAGACGGGGAACATCTGTACAACGCAACAGATGACCAACCTATTCCAACAGATAATCAATCTGTCACAACAGGTACTATATCTGTTATGACAAATATAAAATCTATTGCATTAAAAAAATTCAACTTTGCCAGACATAAAAATTATTGTCCATATATGTATAGTGAATTGGCTTGAAATGAAAATTTGTTATCGTGTTCATCTCTGTCTTTGTACATGTTTCTTTTTATACACGGGCTCCAACCATTTAGTTAGTACCCCATATGCCCAGACCCATTGCATCTTTCCCACAACGGTGTCGTACACACCGATCATTTGTGTGCCGGTCAGCAAACACTCCATGTATGCAAGCGAGTACGGCCTACACACTGCACCGTTTGTATTTTTTGGGAGCTGGATGTTCTTATTTTGACCTTCAAAAATCCATGATTCCTTCGCGAAGACTTCAGCCGGCAAATGATCCATCAGCTTACTCTGCGTCAACAACTTAGGCAACAACTTCAAGAGTGACTGCATGTGGGTTAAAAATTTCTTCTCGCTGAACACAGGTAAGTTGTAGTCATAAACCTTAATCTTTCCCTTGTATAGTAGTATCTCAACAGTAAGAAAATGGGTGACATCCACATTTATGACTGTAAGGATTCTCTTTGCCTTGGTCCAACTCTTGCTGTGTGGATATGACCTCTTCCCCCTAACATATTTAATCGCTTCTTCATCCCATTGGAACGTAGAAACTAATTGATCAAATCCCAGGACACCAGAATCAGCTAGATTACGAAGATCAACGTACCTATTTTTGAAATTATTGTAAAAATTGAGGTCCATTATCCTATCAGCGGTATCATAAGCATATGGGTACGCTAATTTCCTGCCCCTCATGAGGCAGAGAATTTTATCAACATACTTTGGTATAAGAAGATAATTTTTAAATAGGTTAGTAATTGTAAATAATAAAAACACAATGGAAAAAATCCGATGCAGAGGGTTCTCTGAATCAGTTCATAGATTACCCATCCAACGCAACTTATGCAACAGATATGTATTATGTGTCAAGAGAATACCAAGCTGTTCCAACAGATTACACATCTGCTGTGTAGATTCTTCTTTATGGAGTAGATTGGAAGGGTAGGTTAGCAAAAGTAAACTTACCTTGTCCTCGTACCACATGCACATATTTTTCATATCCGAGAAATCTTTGGCGGCAAATGAATGCATGGTGTATTCTTTTTGAACCTTCATCTTGATGAATTCTTCCAGTTCCTTCTTCTTCTCCTTGCGAAGCACCACAAATATTTCCACCTTCTTCGACGGCCCCTGAACTTCAACAACTATTAGAGAGGGGGGAGTTATATTTTTTGCTAATTTCAAAACAGAGAGAATTTGTCTAATTTTTATTCTCTTCCTCCTGACCTCCACTGTAGGAGTGCATGGCTCTCTCACCTTGTTGGATGGTATGACACCCCTCCTGGATTTCAACTCCTCGACAGCTTCAGCAATAACCTCTAGCTTGTGGAGGAGTTTATCCTCTCTGTCCTTGCATACTTTGCATTTGCAATAAGAACATGAGGGTAAGGAGGGGTGAGAGGGACCACTGTAAGGGTAGGAGGGACTGGTGTAGGGGTGAGAGGGAGGACCTGTGCAAGGGGTGTTTTCAAACAAATTTATTTTTTGCTGAGCAACAACATGCTCATAATCCCGACTGTCAGCAGAAGCAGAAGCAGGATGGCCGCCACCATCACAAATAACTCCACTAGTAACACCCCCAGAAGAAGCACCCGGATTTGTTACAGTTTGAGTTAGGTCGTGAAGAGCTTCAACATTAGACTGACCTTGCATAACTGCTCTTCTTATGGATGTTGCTCCATCCAATTCCTTATTTATTAACTCCATCGTTGGGTATTATTTTGTATCAACAAGATCCAGAGTAAGAAAAGAAGTCATCCCCAGCTCATCAATGGTAGGCACGATCCAAGGATGCACAACCTATAAAAAAATGACAGGAGGAATTTAAATCATATAATAATAATTTGAAGTTAGTTGGGTTACATGGGGCTCGGGTTATGTTAACACAACTAACTTATGCAACGGATGATCTAGCTACCATAACAGCTGATCTGTATGTTGAAATAGATTGATAATATATTGCATCAGAATACCCATATGTTGCATAATTTACAGTAGATGGGTAATCTGTTGAGTAGGGTTCAGAGAACAGAGCAACATATGGTTAATCTGTTGCGAAATATAGATCGTCTGTTGCAACAGATTACCCATTGCACCAGTTGCAGTTGATGGGTAATCTCTTGTAACAGATGGAAAATCTGTTTCAATATCTTTCTTTAAGGAAAATTATTTTAGTTGAAAGAAGACGTACTATATTATCCGGAGGGTTAAAGAGATCAGCCTCGTTAATATTTTTTTTCTACTCTCTACTGTAGCCAACCACCTAAGGATCCTTGGATGAGAAACCTTATTTGGGTAATCCGTGAAATGCTTTCGGAGGGAAGGAATGACTTCACATGCCCAAGCCTAAAAATTGTAAACAGGAAGCAAGGAAAAAAAAGGTTACAAGTATAATCAATATAAATTAATGAATGAGTAAAAATAGTGATCAATTTTACCATGAAAGCCCAAGAAAAGCCATATAATGTGGTCGTCTTTGGCTTTAGCTCTTTTAGTAAATATTTGACAGTCAAGTAGTAGCTGTCGTTGCCCCAGGGATAGTCGTTGAATCTCCCAAAATCATCAGCAAGCACCAACAAATCACGTTCTATGACTTTCTTGACGTCTCTTGCCAATAAAACGGAATGGACAAACCAAACTAAGCACAATTTCTCCCTGTAGTGCTTTGGTATGTCTTTATTCTTGAGATCCACTATCAAATCCTTCACTTTGTAGCTAGGTCCAAAAATGCCCAACAACCCATCTTTTTTTACCTTGAGTTTGTTGGACCCTTTGTGGGGTGTTTTCTTGATGGCAAGTTCTTCTAGACGATCGCATCTCAAGCCCATCACAATGGAAAACTCTTTCAATCCAAAACAACCCGGCATGCCACAGTAGTTGATCCAGACTTCATCTATCTTATTTCCGCCCTTATTAGGACCTCCATCATCCCCCACATACATGATCCTACGCTTGAGAAGGCCATATACCATGATCATTAGAAAAGGAAGAGGGCGGGTCCTAGACAGCTCAAGAAAGTGTGCAAAGCAGCTCTTCTTGAAAAGTCCATCTATGTTTTCCTTCTTCATAATACTCCTAAATTTGTCAAAAGGTTTCTCCAAATGACATTTATGTACAAGATCACCAAATACTGCATTAGGGTTATTCATCGGCATCGCAACTTGAAACTTGTCAATACTAATGGGTTTGACAGAATCATGCTGGAATTTTGGTATTATTTCACGCCCCATTGGTGAGGAGGAGTTATCACTTTCCTCGGCTTTATTTTGCCCTGACTGAGATTGTTCTGGAAGTTCCTCCGAATCTATCTGTACTCTAGCCTTTTTTGTTTGGTGATCGAAAGTTGATCCACTTTCTCTATTTTCTGTTTCTTTTCTTTTGGGAGACATCTTTTAACTACAAACAAAAGAAAAATAAAAAATACATTACATTTGATGTCTGCATAATTTTTTTAAAAAAGATGAGACAACTTTCAATAAATTATTCTTACCACATAACCAAAAATAATACTCCAACGGACAACCCATCAGTTAGAACAGATGGGAAACCCAAATCTATTTGAAAACCTATTTAATATCTCCCCACAGATATTCCACCTGTTGCAACAGGTGGAGAAATTTCAATAAATTATTCTCTGCCACATTACAAGAAAATACTCCAACGGATAACCTATCAGTTGGAACAGATGGGGAATCTGTTTGAATACCTATTTAATATCTCCCAACAGATCTTCCACCCGTTGCAACATATGGACCACCACCACCACAACTAATGCCACGACCAATGCCACCAAGACCACCACCAATGCCACCAATACCAACACCAAGACCACCGCCACCACTGCCAAAAAACACAAATACCAACACCACCAACAACAGCCACCACCAACACCATAAACACCAAACAATAATACCACTACAGTCAACAAAACATTGAGAGAAAAACTAGGGTTTTCTCGGGTGCTTTTTTAGCATCAAAACTCAAAATTGTTAACCCATTCTCGAAGATAATACAACTAAAAGTCTTATTTTTTATCATTAACTAAAAGCCCTATTTTTTAGAATAAACAAAAAACGTAGAACTCTTCTCGAACTCTGTTACATACGAAGATAGAGAAAACAACGGATACAAGCGGGAATGAAATAAAAAAAATAGCTATATGTAGTTGTAAATGGGAAGAAAATCGACCTGTTTTGAAGGGTTGAGCAATATGTTCAGTAACTGTTGTTTGTATTATTTGTATTGTTGAGAGGGAGAGGACACCCTGAGAGAGACAGAGAGAAGAGCGAGAACTTAAAATTTGAAATAAAATTTTGTTCACGCAAATGGATGATTTATATGGGTTGATTTGTAATTTTGGAAAAGAATGACAAGTTTTGAAATTTCTAATTTGGTCTGAATTGATCTTAATTAATTTTAAAAATTTTAAAAGATATAGTTTTTAAAACACTGAGTTGATGAGAACTCATTTCTACTCAGAGTGATCGATCACGTCTCAGGTCGGGATGAACGCAATACCAGCGCCATGCAATTTCAAAGACTCTATTGGATTTGTAGTTGACCCTGCGAGCTCATTCATTTATCCCTAATTCCACCTAAATCAACTTAGGTACTATCACTATCCTAACATTGAGTTGATGAGAACTCATTTCAACTCAAAGTGATCGATCGTTAACTCGGGTCGGGATGAATGCAATACCAACACCATGCAATTACAAAGACTCAATTGGATTTGTAGTTGACCCTGCGAGCTCATTCATTCATCCCTAGTTCAACCTAAATCAACATAGGTACTATCACTATCCTAACATTGAGTTGATGAGAAATTATTTTAACTCAGAGTGATCGATCGATGACTCAGGTTGGGATGAATGCAATACCAACGTCATTCAATTGTAAAGACTCAATTGGATTTGTAGTTGACCCTACGAGCTCACACATTCATCCCTAGTTCTACCTAAATCAACTTAGATACTATCACTATCCTAACATTGAGTTGATCAAAAATCATTTTAACTCAGAGTGATAGATCGATGACTCAGGTCGGGATGAACGCAATACCAACGCCATGCAATTGCAAAGACTCGATTGGATTTTTAGTTGACTCTGTGAGCTCACTCATTCATCCCTATTTCTACCTAAATCAACTTAGGTACTATCACTATCCTAATATTGAGTTGATGAGAACTCATTTCAACTCAGAGTGATCGATCAACGACTCGGGTCGGTATGAACGCAATACCAATGCCATGCAATTGTAAAGACTAGATTGAATTTATAGTTGACCCTGCGAGCTCATTCATTCATCCCTAGTTCCACCTAAATCAATTGCTATAAAATCTATTGCAACAAACGACTAAGCTATTGAAAATTTTCAAACAGGTACATATATGTTGCAATAGATGACATATCTGATTTAATTATCATATAGATATTTGCATCTGTTGTGACAGATGACTGAGCTGTTAGAAATTTTCAAAAAAATATTTATATCTGTTGTAACAAATGACATATTTTATTTTATTAATTATCAAAAGAACATGTTTATCTGTTGTCACAGATGACTGAGCTTTTGAGATTTTTAAACAAATATTTATAACTGTTGTAATAGATGACTGAGTTGTTCAGATTTCTAAACAGATATTTATAAATATTACAACAGATGACATATCTGTTTGAAAATGTTTTTATCTCTTTTAATTTTAAAGCAAGAAGCTTCTGGTCCGAGTAGATAATATCAAGTAGTAGTACTTACTACTAAAGTTGATAAAAAATATTTTTTGAATATCTCAAAAGTGAGTTCATTGAGCAGTCTTGTCTTGTCTTTTCAATGTCAGTAGTCTTAGTCTTCCTCCTGCCCCTCAAATTATTAATGAAATAAATGAATATTAATTAATGAATATTGAAAACCGCCACATCTATGTACACAATACATCTATAGAAATTATCTCATCTCTTCCTTCAACTGCAATTTATTTTATTCAACTCTCATATTTCTCTCTCTCCTCTTTAGGGTCACAACCTTTTTTCTCTCTTTTCTCTTCTCCTCATAAAGATCTTTTCGTATCTAAACCCATCCATATCTTTCCTCGACTTAAATTTCTATTTTGATCCCCTTTTTGATATTAAGGTATGGTTCATTATTGCTCTTTGATTCTCGTCTTCTTCTTTGCATGTTATTTACATCTGTTTTTTTATTTAATTACTATTTACACATATCATATTTATTAAATTTTTTTTAAGGAACTTGTAAGTGTTGAATAAATAATCCGAGAATTTTTATTACAATATGAGAAAAAAGTCATCTGTTGGGAGAAGTTTAAAAGCTTTATTGGTAGTATCATTTTCTTGTATGTATTTTGCTTGTTTCATTATTGTTGATGCAGTTATTGATGTTGTTGGTGGGGTTGGCGTTATTGGAACTTGTAGTGTTGTTGATGGTTCTAGCACAAAGGATGTTGCTTCTTTATTATTGATGATGTTGTTGGAACAAATGTTGTTTCTTTTTTATTGATGTTTATGCTGTTGTTGATGTTTCAACAAATGGAGAAACTGTTGGAACAAATAAAACCACTAGAAAGGATGGTTTGATGTATTCCATCAGACTCCACATCTGTTACATCAGACTCCACATCTGGTACAACAGATGGACAATGTTCTTTTTGTGACATTAATTTTTTTCCTCTTCTTTGTAGATATAAGGAACTGAAGATCAACTTTTGACGGACTATGTCAAGAGGCTGTAGTCCACATATGTTGCAACAGACTCTACATCTGTTGCAACAGACTCCACATCTGTTGCAACAGACTCCACATCTGTTGCAATAGACTCCGCATCTGGTACAATAGATGGACAATGTTCTTTTTGTGACATTAATTTTTTTCCTCTTCTTTGTAGATATAAGGAACTGAAGATCAAATTTTGACAGACTATGTCAAGGGGCTGCAGTAAAGATGGGATCGGAGGAATAAACTGCTTGTAGATGAAACCACTTCATATGTGGGAGGTATGTATTACTGATAATGTTATCGTGGAAACAGACATAGAGTGCACTGATTTTGTGAATGATGTTTTTACTGATTAGTCATAGATCGTTCAAATAAAATATCTGTAATTTTACAGTTAAGTTTGGTAGGTCTGTACTGATAAGGCTAAGGGACCATGAATATGGTTCTGATAACCTATTAAGATTTAATGTCAGTTGTTGCTCATGTTTATTTGTCAAGCATTGTGAAGGGATTTAATTTTTATGTCATCGTAAAGAGATTCAGTAGCAATTGGACTAACTTATAGGGTGCATTGGACCCTTAGAAGGACTTCAAAGCTTCGCACTGCATCTAATAAGAACGAAAAACCAATATATATATTGCCCTGGCCAAAATTTATATGGATGGGTTGCTCGCTCGGGGTGATGATTTTATACCAGAATATGCGGTAGGAGAACCCTTTCGAAGAAAAATGGGTAGTTGATGGAAGACTATATTATCTGAGAGCTAATTGAAGAAGAGACATAGGGTAGAAAGTAAATTCTAACGAATCTGACCAGTGGAATTATCTTAATAGAAATGAGATCTGAATCAAGTGCAAATATGAAAGTGTATCTGGTAATGTAATTTCATCTGTTGTGTCTCTGAAAAAAAACAATGCAGATGGACACTTTCCTAGGGAGCTGCGTGGTCGGGATTATTACCTAGATATAAAATAAGACATGACCAACAAATAAGCCTCACAGGAATCGAGGGTATAAATGATGTACAACAAGTCTAGAAAACTTAAACCAATAGCAACTGCAGTTAAAATAAGGAATCTAAGTGAAGGCGGTAAATTTTTGAATTTTAAATTTCATCCTACGCTTCTTGTTTGTGTTTTCGATCAGGTCCACTGTCGTTGACCTGATTGGAACCAGAAACAAGATTAAAAGTCAAATAGAGTATCATTGCTTCCTTAGCAATATGGTTATAATTGATTGTGTTTTCTTGCCTTGACATGCTTTCAACATTCCTTGGAGAAGATCAGATGCTTGCTGTAGTATTTGAATCCAGATAATTTTCAAGCTTTTCTCCAGCTTGTTGATTCTGTATTCAAGATGGTTGTTTCCCTCTTCGAAGTTGGTAAAGAGTTCCTCGTCTCTTGTGAGCTCGATCAGGAATACTACCTTCAAAGTTTTGGCATTCTAGAAGCCCTTCAGAACACTTTCTTCAGAAGCCTTAAAGGATACATGGAGGGTCTCTGTGTTTGTTTTAGGTCAAAATGTGTTGATGCACATTGAAGATGTGGTCCCAAAAGTTGAACAATACACTTTCATCTAGTGTTGCTCCATGCATCTTGCTCAACCAATTTGATAAATTAGCAAGCATGGAGTTACATAGCGTGTGATCTAAACCGGCTCTACCAAGCCTATCAAACATTACATAACTCAAAGGTCATTACTCTATCAAAAAAATATGACCGAGTTAGTGCACAAATTGAACGATCTCACTCTCTCAGCCTTTCTGATGATTGTTCTTCTCCAATATAGATGACAAGATATCTGCTATGCAAAAGTCTACATTGTCGCCAGACATATTCCCAGGTAATCATGTCTAACGATGGTGTAGACTTTTGCATAGCAGATATCTTTTCATTTATATTGGAGAAGAGTGATCAGTAGAAAGGCTGACAGATTGGGCTTTTTTTCTATGTGTACTAACTTGTGAATATTGTTTTGATAGGGTAATAAGCTTAGAGTTACGTAACGTTTGATAGGCTAGGTAAAGCCGGTATAAATCACATGCTATGTAACTCCATGCTTACTAATTTATCAAATTGGTTGAGCAAGATGCATGGAGTAATGCTCGATAAAAGTGTGTTGTTCAACTGTTGAGTCCACATCTTCAACGTGCATCAACAAATTTTGACCTAAAACAAACACAACGACCCTCCATGTATTCTTTAAAGCTTCTAAAGAGAAAGTGTTCTGACGGGATTCTAGAATGCTAGAACTTTGAAGGTAGTGTTCCTGATTGAGCTCACAAGAAATAAGGAACTACTTACTAACTTCGAAGACGGTAACGATCATCTTGAATACAGAATCAACAAACTGGAGGCAAGCTTAAAAATTATCGGGATTCACATACTACAGCAAGCATCTGATCTTCTCCAAGGAATGTTGAAAGCATGTCAAGGCAAGAAAACATAATCAATTATAACCATATTACTAAGGAAGCAATGATACTCTATTTGCCTTTTAATCTCATTTGTGGTTTCGATCAGGTCAACAACAGTAGACCTGATCGAAAACATAAACACGAAGATGAGATGAAATTTAAAATTTAAAAATTGTCGCCTTCGCTTAGTTTTCTTATTTTCACTGTAGTTGTTGTTGGCGTAAGTTTTATAGACTTGTTGAACATCATTTCTACCCTCGATGCCCATAAGGCTGCTTTGTTGGTCTTTTCCTATTTTCTACCTAGCTGATAATCCCGACCATACAGCTCCCTAGCAAAGTGTCCATCTGCATTGTTTTTCTTTCAGAGACAAAACAGATGAAATTACATTACCGGATACACTTTCATATTTGCACTTGATTCAGATTTCACATCTGTTAAGATAATTCCATCGGCCAGATTCGTTAGAAGTTACTTTCTACCCTGTGTCTCTTCTTCAATTAGCTCTCAGAAGATATAATCTTCCATCAACAAATCATTTTTCCTCAAAAGCATTCTCCTACCGCACTTTCTGGCATAGAATTATCAACCCGAGCGATCAACCCAACCATATAAATTTTGGCCAAGGAAATAACTATATTAGTTTTCCATTCTTGTTTGATGCAGTATGAGGCTTCAAGGTCCCTCTAAGGGTCCAATGCACACTTAAAGTTAAGTCCAATCACTATTGGTTATCTGCAGTGATGACAAATATTGATCCATTCTTAAAACTTGACATGCACCAACCGTCAGTAATTCATAATAGGGTATCTGTACTATCTTTATGAGGTCCTCAGCCTTATCAATTTCGAACCCATCAAACTTAACGGTATAATGAAGGATCTTGTTTGAATGATCAATGCCTAATCGGTTAAAAACTGCATTCACAAAAACATTATACTTTGTGTGTGTTGTCTCGGTAACCTTATCAGTAATACATACTTAACTCCCATACATATGATAGTGCATCCATCTGCACGCACCTTATTCTTCCTAGCCCATCTATGGCTTAAACTGAATAAATATATGACTAGCTTGTTGTAGCAGATGACACATCTGTTTATATTGTCAATCAATTGGAGACATTTATTACGATAGTGATCAACCTGTTGCAGAAATCAAAAAGATATATACATCTGTTGCAAAAAGATTGCCAGTATATTGTAAGTTATCTAACAGAAAGAATATATTTTGTAACAGATTACCCATCTGTTAGATTTATTTTAAAGCAATTTTGTTTTTTTTCTGAGATATAATAATTTATAAATAGGTCCCTCCTTACAAATATGGATGATCCAGATTCATACAAGAATATTCATATCGATTCCTTGCATGAACTTCAAAGGCAGTTTGTTTGATGAACTCCAGAGAGATATTTGGCTGACTTCAGAGCAAGGCTGCCGGATGAATGTCAGATGTCTGATTGACAATAATAATAATAGTAGTAATAATGATTATAATCGGTAATGTTTTTTATTTTAGCGATTATTTTCCTCCTTTGGTATATCAAATCTATCCAAGGGATTCAAAAATCTATGAACATTCATTTCATTTTATTTTCGACTTTGAATTTTTAATTCTTATTTAGTATTTAATAATAATCATTCTGTTTATTTCTTATTTTCAACATGTCGACGGTTGGTGGTAGGGATTGAGCAGCAATTTGTGTCAACAGTTAGAGGTTAATCTACTATGATAGATCGATCATATGTTGCACCTGACGATTATTAATAAAAAAAAAGGTATTGTTGTTATTGAAAGGGTGAATTGAAAGACATGACTCGGAGTTTCGATTATTCAATATGAAAAATATTTCGTAAATAAATAATAAACACAATTTATAACCACAATTTTAATAATTGATCGTGACTTTTCACCATTTTTGTTTTTAAAATTATTTATTATATAATAAAATGATTATTATTTTATTAAGAAATTTGAAAAGGTATTTTTTTATAAAATAAAAAAGTAAGCAAATTTGGATTAATGATATGATGATATAGTTATTTTTTTTAAAAAAAAGTAGATTATATGTTGCAACAATTAAATTATCTGATGCAACAGGGTCACTATGGTTGCAACAGATGATATATCTGTTGTCACAAGTGATTTATCTGATGCAACCTATATCGAGTCACAACTCAATAAAAGTAGTTCTTGGAAAGAACTAATTAATTATAATAATCTGAAAAGTCATGACTTATCACAATATTTTATAATTTAATTAATTCATTACTTTCCACATTAATAAAAAATATAATTAATTAATGGAGGGGGGAGGAGAAGATGCGGTTTTGGGAGGCTTTGGATGAGGTGGTGAGAGGCGTGCCTAGCTCGGAGAAGATTCTTGTAGCAGGAGATTTCAACGGGCGCATCGGGGCGTTACTGGGAGGCTTTGGTGATGTGCATGGTGGTTTTGGTTTTGGGGAAAGAAATGAAGAGGGGGCTACTCTATTGGATTTTGCGAGGTCCTTTGGGATGGTGGTGGTGAACTCGGGCTTCCCGAAGAAGGACGATCACCTGATCACCTTTCGAAGCGCGATAGCCAAGACCCAGATTGACTTTTTATTGCTTAGGAAAGGGGATAGGGCGTTGTGTAAGGACTGTAAGGTCATCCCGAGTGAGAATCTTTCGACCCAGCATAGGCTCTTGGTTATGGATTTGGGTATAAAGAAGATTAGAAGGAGAAGGGGTGAGGAGTGTAGACCTAGAATTAAGTGGGGCGGCTTGACGCCAGTGAATGCGAGGGAGATAGGGGAGAAGTTGGCGGGAATGGGGGTGTGGGAGTGTAGGGGGGACGTGGATAGTATTGGGATAGGGTGGCTAGGTGCATCAGGGAGAATGCAAGTGAGGTGTTGGGTGTTTCTAGGGGCTGGACCGGGCATCATCGGTGGAATTGGTGCTGGAATGAAGAGGTTAAAAAGAAAGTGGGGACCAAGAAAGGGGTGTATGCTAAGTTGGTTGAGAGTAAGGACGAAGAAGAGAAACGGGTAAACAGGAAAGAGTACAAGCTAGCTAGGAAGGAGGCTAAGTTAGCAGTTACGGTGGCTAAAACGGCCGCTTTTGAGAGCTTATATGCAGGGTTACAGGAGAAAGGAGGGGAGAAAAAGTTGTTTAGACTCGCTAAGGCTAGGGAGAGGAAGGGTTGTGACCTCGACCAGGTGAGGTGCATTAAGGGGGAGGACGGTACAGTGTTGGTGGAGGACGGCCACATTAAGAATAGATGGCAGTCGTACTTTCATAGGCTCTTGAATGACGAAGGGGATAGAGCGATTGTGTTAGGGGAGCTGGAGCACTCAGAGGAGTGTCGGGATTTTAGTTATTGTAGACGTTTTAAGGTAGAAGAGGTTAGAGAGGTTGTTCGCAGGATGCAACGGGGTAGGGCGAGGGGGCCGGATGAGATACCGGTGGATTTTTGGAAGTTCGCTGGAGAGAGGCTGGTGTAAGGTGGTTGACTGGATTGTTTAACGAAATCTTCAAGATGGCAAAAATGCTCGAGTCTTGGAGGTGGAGTACCATGATCCCTCTCTATAAGAATAAGTATGACATCCAGAGTTGCAATAACTATAGGGGGATTAAGTTATTGAGTCACTCTATGAAGATTTGGGAGAGAGTGGTCGAGGTGAGGCTGAGACGGATAGTGTCTATTTCGGAAAACCAGTTTGGATTTATGCCTGGCCGCTCGACGACGGAGACAATTCACCTAGTACGGAGGCTGGTGGAACAGTATAGGGAAAGGAAGAAGGACCTGCACATGCTGTTTATCGACCTGGAGAAGGCATACGACAAAGTCCCCAGGGAGGTGCTTTGGAGATGCTTGGAGGTGAGTGGAGTCCCGCTGGCATATATCAGAGCAATTAAGGACATGTATGATGGAGCGAAAACTCAGGTGAGGACGGCGGGAGGAGACTCAGAGCATTTCAGTGTCTTGACAGGATTGCATCAGGGATCTACTCTTAGTCCCTTTTTGTTTGCTTTGGTGATGGATGTGTTGACGCGGCGTATTCAAGGGGAGGTGCCTTGGTGTATGCTTTTTTCAGATGATGTAGTTTTGATTGATGAGATGCGAGGGGGTGTGAATGATAAATTAGAGGTATGGAGACAAACTCTTGAGTCTAAAGGGTTCAGGTTGAGCAGAAGCAAGACGGAGTATTTGGAATGAAAGTTTAATGACGTGAGGCTGGAGAATGAGGTGGTAGTGAAGTTGGAATCACATAAGGTATGTAAGAGGGATAGTTTCAAGTATCTCGGGTCCATGATCCAGGGTAACGGTGAGATTGACGAGGATGTCTCGCACCGTATTGGGGCGGGATGGATGAAGTGGAAGCTCGCATCGGGGGTGTTGTGCGATAAGAAGGTGCCGCCCAAGCTTAAAGGCAAATTCTACAGGGTGGTAGTCTGTCCGGCCATGTTGTATGGAGCGGAGTGTTGGCCAGATAAGAACTCCCAAATCCAAAAAATGAAGGTGGCAGAAATGCGGATGTTGCGTTTGATATGTGGGCTGACTAGAGGGGATAAAGTTCCGAATGAGACTATCAGGGAGAAGGTTGGTGTGACTCCAGTGGAGTATAAAATGCGGGAAGTCCGATTGAGATGGTTCGGACACGTGATGAGGAGGGGCATAGATGCCCCGGTTCGTAGGTGTGAGAGGCTAGCGTTGGATGGTTTTAGGCGGGGTAGGGGTAGGCTGAAGAAGTACTGGGGTGAGGTGATTAGGCGGGACATGGAGTAGTTACAACTCACCGAGGACATGACCCTAGATAGGAAGATCTAGAGGACGCGAATTAGGGCAGAAGGCTAGGGCCAGTTTGGGTCGCTAGTGTAGGGAATTACTTGGGGGGGTATTATTCTTGTTATGATGCCTTGTTCCATGTTTTATTACGAATCTGTGTGCTTTTCTCTGTTTTTTATTACTTATGGGTGTCGTATTTATGTTATGTTATGAAATCTTGTTCTATGCTTTACTATGTATTTGTGTGGTATCTCGTGTCTCGAGACGGGGGTCTATCGGAAACAACCTTTCTACTTCTTTAGAGGTAGAGGTATGGACTGCGTATATCTTACCCCCCAAGACCCCACTATGTGGGAATACACTGGGTTTGTTGTTGTTGTTGTAGGTGAACAGTTAGATTATATGTTGCAATAAATATGTTATCTGATGCAACATATTTTATATTTGTTGCAACAGATAATATATCTGTTGTCATAGATGTGTTATCTGATGAAACAGATATAGAATCTGTTGCGACAACTCAATAAAAACGGTTCTTTGAAAGACTAATTAATAATAATAATCTGAAAAGTCATGACTTATATCACAATATTTATTTTCTTCATTTAATCAAAAATTTAATTAATGTATGGAGGTGAATAGTCACGCCTTTTTGTCTCTCATTCAAATTTAATCCTCTATAAATAGGTCTGTCCTTACTCAATCATTTATTTAAATACACACTCTATCTATTTATTGCATCTCGTCTTTCATATTACACTCTAGAAGATAATATTATGGCTGACCCAGTGTGGGACGTTGCTTTTCTGCAAGACGTCATGAATGAACTTCGAAATCAAGTTCGTGATCTGCAATGAAACTTGGGAGGAGTTAGATCAAGAATGCTCCGCGAGATACGCAATCTGAGGAGGGCCTTGCTACTTCCGGTTGAAGATTGGCTAGCTGGCAATAATGATTGTGATAATAATAATAATTAGACTATTATTTTTCTTTTAGTCTATTATATGTACTTTTATTTGTTTAATAAATAAATTATGTTTGATCTTTGACGTTTTAATCCATATTTAATTTTCATTCTGTCTATTATCTTCTCAACAAATATTTCGACGATTCGACGCAAAAAGAATAATTTAGAATCCAGTAGCAATAGCAAGATTTATCTGTTGGATTTGTGGTAGAGGTTGATTTGTGTTGTTTCAAACAGATTAATCATTCGTTGCAACAGATGAACATTCTGATGCAACAGATACTTAGTCTGGTGCAACAGATAAACATCCTGATACAACAGATAATACATCTGATGCAACAGATAATACGATGATGGAACAGATAAATAGTCTGATGCAACAGATTACTTATCTGATGCACCAGATGATTGCTCTGTTTAAATTGTGGGCACTTGTACTAGATTCATAATCGGGGTTCTATCCATTGTTAGAAAAACAGGAGTGTACCCAGATAACAATTTACTTACCAAAGTAACCTATGTAGTAATGCCAAAGTGGAAAGTGATGTAGAAAACAACAACAACAACAAATGGTCGACAAGAAGAAGATCAAGCAGAAGATGATGGATAAAGCAGCAGAAACAGAAACAATTAATAACATTAATCGCTAAGAGGGAGAAAACAACAATGGATCAGAAGAGAGAGAAATACACCTTTTTTTCCCTTCATTTTCCGTTATTTTAGGTATACATTGGGATCAAAGTGTAAATTTAAAAACTTGTGGGTTATTTTAAAACTTTTCCAACTTTCTCAATACATAATAAAGTAATTGTTACCTCCAACTAATAATTAAGACTTGTGTCACCTACACCTCATTTTAAAATTCTTTTGTCATCTGTAGCTCAAACCCCCTAGTAACTATATATAATAGTTGAAATGATTGATAACCTAAACTAAAGTAAATTATCATCCACAATAAGTTAAAATCCATTTTTATAGTGCTAAAAACACAACACCAAGTTTATATATAGAAGTTAAATTCTAATTTTAATAGGTCCAATTGAAAACATGCCGTAAAATCATGGCAAATGGATCAGATGAAACATGCTTAATATCCATTTGAATTTACCATATGTTAGTGCTAGCAAGTTATGATTAAAAAAAAGTACTGTACATCATTAATTAATTAATTAGGTAGAATATATCGATAATCATCATTTGTGAATACACCCACACACTAATAAAAGTTCTCCTCTTCCCAAATCCATATGCATCTTGGACAATACAACAGAAACTGGTTGATGTGTAGGGGTAATAGTCAATGGTCGGTGATTAATTATAGGAGTTAGAAAACACAAAGACTGCAAAATTAGGTGCACATGTAACAGACATATCTTACTTTCTGTCCTCAAATGCTCAACGATTCGTTTGTATGGTAAAAATAAATCAAATTGAATGTTCAAAATATCACTTATTTTTGATATATTTTAAATATCCATCACCTATCATAATTATAGAGATCAAATTACCTATCCATAAAAATTTAAGTAGATAAAAAGAACTACATAACATTTATATTTATTTGAAATAAAACCTACTTATTTATTATTTTCATCAATTTTGTTGATTGTTTAACCACATTGGTCGGTATCAACATATTTCGCTTATTATCATGAGTTTGGTTTATGGAAAAAAAATTATCTCAGTATTTAACTAAATAAACACTACTACAACAACAACAAACCCATTATATTCCCACATAGTGGGGTCTGGGGAGGGTAAAATGTACGTAGTTCATACCACTACCTCTAGGGAGGTAGAGAGGCTGTTTCCGATAGACCCCCGGCTTAAGACAAAAGACATTAAACAGAAACATCAAAATTGTAGAACATGATACAAATAAAATAGGTACGACACTCGCAATTAGAGAAATGAAAAAAGAAATACATACGTAAATCAATAACTAAAGCCATAAATAAATAGATAAACACATAAATTTGCCAACAAACGACAGCAAGTCCACCAACTTACTGACTACTACTACTCCACACCCTTAGCCCTCTACTCTAATACTTTTCCTCCATAACTTTCTATCCAGGGTCATGTCCTCAGTTAGCTGTAACTGTTCCATGTCACGTTTAATCACTTCTCTCTAGTGTTTTTTCAGTCTACCGCTACCCCGCTTGAAACCTTCCAAGGCCAACCTCTCACACCTACGAACTGGGACATCCGTGACCCTCCTCATCACATGACCAAACCATCTCAACCTCACCATCATCTACTTTTTGAGACAGTGTGATAATCTAAAAATGTTAATTGGATAGGACATTAAACCGTAGAAAAAAAATATGGAGATTCTTTCTTTCGTATAGTTTCTGCCGATGGATACATAGAAACAAATTAAAAAGATGTACTCAAGAGCAATACATGTTTGACTAGTTCTAAAAATTTTTTGATTAAACTATACACCTATTGACATATTGAGGACAATCTATCAGACATATAACTATCAAATTGGGTTTGTTCCATGAGTTAGATCTAACTCAATCCTTTAATTAAGTAATGTTGGGCTATATTTTCAGTCCATTTTAAATTGAGACTTATAAGTCTAACTTTACTTGGCCCGTCAGCCTCAGATTCAAATTACTTAAAAATAATTTTTAAATGTATTTATTAATAAAATAAAAAATATAAAGTAACTAAACAATGTAAATAAAAGAGGAAAAAGTATTGAAATACATTTTATTTTAGTTTTACCATTTTATTAATACTTCTTTAGTTAAACATCAAAAGAGGAAATTAGGGACTTTAAGGTTATTTTTTTTAAAGAAAAAAAAAATATGCTCTTCTTGAGCTATTGCTTGTTGAACAACTTTTTTCTTTCTCTGTCCAAATTTTTCTATTTTTACGTAATTTTTGTTTTGCAAACTAGCCGAATAGTTGGGTATTGCCACAAAGGAGTATGGTTGTCACTAAGATTGATTAATATTCATTAGTATCTTATACACATGCTGTTAAAGTGAAGACTCATAATAATTGGTAATTTTCAATAGGCATAATACATAAATATTACCCTAAACTTGACACCAAATTATAACATTGATCTTAAACTTTGACAGTGCACAAATAGGACCTTTAACTATTCAAAACCTGAACAAATAAACATCCCGATCCTATGTGGCAAAACGCGTGTTGTACACGCAAAATGGCTCGCGTCCGAGTTGGAATTGAAGGTTTTTTTTTTCTTCAGTTTTTGTATAGTTAAAGGGCATATTTGTGTACCAACAAAGTTAAAGATCATACTTATAATGTATTATTTTTATTAGGTGGCACCATATGAGTGGATTAGTAATCCACGTCAGAGCAAGTGAGGTACACGCGTGTAGTTGCAAAATTGGAGTATTTTTTTTATTCAGGTTTTGTATAGTTAAAGGGCCTACTTGTGCACTATCAAAGTTTAAGGTCAATATTATAATTTGATGTCAAGTTTACGATCATATTTATGTATTATGCCTTTTCAATAATCACGTTATTTTCGTTTATCATGTTTTGAGTTACTATTTTAAAGGAACAACCAGTCTCAATTTGTGGCTTGCTTAGGTTGGATTAAGCCGCTATTTAAAGGTCCTTTAGTAGTTAAGGAAAAATGATCAATCCATACTAACCCATTCAACTATTTGTCCTGCTAGGACTAAGTTGAGTTGATTAGGTTGGGCCAATCCATTTTGAAAACTCTAATCAGACATATTACAAAAAAGTAGAATAATTAATGTAACACTAGAAAAGATACTGATTTAAGAGTAACTAGCTTTTTGTCATAATCCTTTTTTTAAATGAAATTTAGACTTTTATTAATTAATCATGAAACAAAAAAAATTACAACGAGCCAGCAACCCTTATCAACTAACAAAGACCAAAATTTAACACTAAAAAGAACACCAACCCAACCAATCTCGATGGTCCGAGCCCAACCCCCTTATTACACTTATAAAATTTCTAAGGTTTTCTAATTTTATTCCCCACATAATATTTTCAAAACCCTTCACCACCTAAGAAATGTTGCCGTCATGGTTCAACCCAAAGCTCCACCTTCTTTTTCCATAGATCATTAACATCGTGCATTTGGACCTATTCGTTATTGTTGCATCAGCTTTCAAGAGTAAGAAATTGTACTCTTCATCCAAGTTTGTCAGTTTATAACTCCTTTGTTGTTTATATCTTCATTTTGCTTCTTCCAGCTGCATTGTCTTGTAAATGGTATTAACTTACTGCATTTGACTTGAGGGATCTTGTCTACTGATGCCTTGCCTTTCACTTGATAAGTATTCAACATTCTTCGTCGTTTTGTTCTGTCACATCTAAACTTTTTGTTCTTATAAGTGAAGCTGGAATGGAGTGCAAGGGTAGCTCTAATCCACCACCACCATAAAGTGTGAAACATTACATTCACGTTCCACAACTTCGATCTGACCTAAGACCCTTTCATTTTACCAAGTCATTTTTGTTGGCTGAAGTAATATCATTTCACTTGTTTTGATGCCCTTGGGGTAGTTTGTAAATGTTTTAGTGAAAAACAATGTGCTTAGACTTCCCATCCCCACCACCCCTTAATAGGTGATACTCTTAAATATGGGTATTGTAATTTTTCATTATTGATTAGTCTTTTTTCTTTAGTTTGTTAAGATCAAATTTCTTGAGTCATTGATGTCACCAAAAACTACATCTCGAAGATGTATAATGCGTTTGAAGTCAAATATAATAACCCAACTAGGTTAGGGTGGAACCCACAGGGAAAAGGTCATAACTATTTTACAAACTTGCTGAAATCATCGGATAGCGCAGAAAAGTAAATGGGAGAATTCCTATAATCCATAGAAAGTAACAAAAATTGAATTCTTTGGTTGTAAACAATCAGAAATGAACACTAGGATTGTGTTCCCCTGGCTTCTAACTCCATAGGTTTATCGTGCTCTGTTGAACTAACTCATATTTTGCATGCAGAATCTGAAAAGTTATGTATCACTAACCATCTTGTGAATGCCTTTAGTGAATTTCAATCTTTACCTTTCGAGTCACAAAGTGTCACCTTACTAATCTTTATCCTAGATCTCAGATTAACTCTTACATTTTGAGTGTCAAGTTAATTAGATGCGATTGTGAAATTATAAGATGGGGGTGAATCTCCAATTACTATTGTGATCTTCTTTTCCTAATCTCTACCTCTTTTTTAAAGTAAGTAGTGAATACAAGCGGGTTCTTAATATTGGCCACTTCTAAGAAATCTATTAAATAGGTGATTATCACAATGTATGCAAGAATATTGATATAGAACAACGTTGCACTACCCCTACTTTGCTAATTTGCCAGGGTTTCCCCAATCATAGTTAAGGGAATTAGCAGCTCATAGTTGTGAAACAATCCATGAAATTCATAATTGAAACCGTAGAATCAATCTCACAATAATATATGAATAAAACCCGAAGTCTTAAATCAATAAATCAACCAGAATCCAAGAACATAAGAATCTCAAGATCAAAAGCTAATCCTAGAATCAATATATGTTTGCAAGAGTATAAAGTGCGTAAACTAACTAAAATATTCGAAAGGATATTTATAGATTACAGAGAAACCCTAGGAAACCTTTCCAAAACAAAAGAGGAAAAATCGAGTCGGTAGCCACAGGCTCCAAAACTTCAGCAGGATTTTCTAAAATATCATATTCTAACACTTACTTTGTCACCTATGGGTTATAGGTGGTGCCTACTGGCCATAGGTTCCCTATCGTAGGTAGCAAGGCTAAAATTTCAACTTCTGAATCTCTAAAACTCAGTCCTCTGAGACTTGTTCTGGCACCTACGACATATAGGTAGTCCCTACGGGTCGTAGGTGCCCATGTAGGTAGGGAAAAACTTCAGTTTTTACTTCTTTTCTCTTGTTTAGCTCTCAAAACCTGATTTACTGCAAAACACAACACAAAAAAAATCATATCTAATAAAATAACTTAAGTAACTAGATATTTTGATAGTTTTATGCATTAAAAGTGCTATGAAACCATAACTGTCATGACCCAAACTAGGGCCTGACTGTGACGAGTATATCAAGTCTAACAAGGACGGGAGACCACCCCCAGCACCTAGCCAAACAAAACATAATACCCCTAATATTGGATGAATTCCAAAAATATAATAAGATAGCATAAGATAAGATCAAAGACTTTTAAGATATGTCTGTAACTGATATCCGATAACCAACCAAAAATAGCTAACCACCTTCCTAAGTCCACAGTTATTCACAAAGCCTTCTAACAAAACTGAAATCAATAAAGTGTCGGGACATGCCCTAGACTCTGAGAATGACAATGATAATGTTAATATGAACTCTTTAATCCTAATCTATGAAAGAAAACTGATGAAATAACCAAGTCTTTCAGAGAATGAAAGCTCACCATTACATCACCAATGATCAATGAACCAAGCCGATCCACCTAACGCTACGCAGAAAAAGCAGAAGTAACTCTGATGCCTATATCACATGGGGATACAGTGTTCGGAGACGGTTAGTGGGTTGAGCACTAGCATGTTACTCAAGGGTAGGGGATAAAATAATGCTATGAACTACATTTTCAAAACTATTCAAGCCAATGCACATAATCATATATACATATAAATATGTCATGCCAAAAAAGGGAACGAGGCTTAGCATAAAGAAAAACTTTATCCTGGGCTATATAGTTCAATCGTCATAAGTAGACATCCATGGCTACATGGGTTTAGTCCCCTGCTGAAAGGCCCTAGTGTGTGTTAGCCGCACAAACTGGAGGTATCAAAGAAAACCAGGGAATGCCTCGACCCTACATCAACCAAGATATAAATTTATCAATAGTGTTATCTATGCACACAGGTCATCAAGACCAAATCTTACGTCGGCAAACATGAGTTTCTAATACAAGTCATCCAAGACCCACACCTTCACAGGTTTGCTACATAACCCTCATTAAGCCTAATTTAAATCAAGTTTCACATAACCCATTTATTAACCAATGAACCAACCATTATGTCATAACATGGGTATCGTCATACCCTTATACTTGCAAGCTTATCTCTATGCCATAACAATCATAATAACTTGGAGGAATACATTAACCCCCTTTGTTCACTAAATAAAATCATAGCCAACAAGGCTTTCAAAATCCATGTTCATTGTTTAATCATTAATGCAATGTTATAACATAGGTGAGTAAGTCAAATCAATTGGCAATTTCACAATCCAAAGCCATTTACACAAGTAGGTTGAGGGGACACAATTATTGAAAACCAATTTCAATTCAAAATACCAATTATGGGGGAAACGATGACCCTTAGTTTATTCACCATTTTCATGCACCCCATAAATTCAAAACCACCAATAAAATATAAACAATGTGTAATAAATCATGGAAAATCAATTTAAGAATCAACTATATCAAAACCCTCAACCACATCAAAACCCACATTCAAAACCATCCAATCAAATCATTTAAATACACATTTTTTCATAAAGTAATAATTGGGGAAGAGTAATATGCATGAAATATCAAGAGTTATTGAGGGAATTTGCCCTTGAGAGCTCTAATTGATGAACTTCTTGGAAATCCTAAGTATCTTGCTTGAGAGAATTTATAGAGTTTGAGAGTGTTTTTGATTATATTGTGTAACGCCCCAGTAAATGGGTCCCGGAGCGTCACACGATGCTTTAGGCTACGAGTAGCGCCAAGCTAACCCTTTGAGCCATTTTCATTCAGTTCAACACAAGTCAATGGGGTTTCCATAAATAACCCTCAAATATCAACAGAGTAATCATCATCCAAGAGTAAAAGAATTTCAGAAAGATAACAAAATACGACTTATTAGTCAACTCCCAACATCTATACTAGTCTGACATGCCTCTAAGAAAATCAATAAAACCAGTGAGCCATTGAGACATGCCTCAACTGACTCATACTAAGTTATCAAATATAAAAAATTCCGTGATACCAACATTAGACATCACATCCTCGGAACATGAGGACTCACCACAACAGAGGATGTAGACCAGCGTG
Organism: Capsicum baccatum var. pendulum; assembly: GCA_030864225.1. Classification (NCBI taxonomy): domain Eukaryota; kingdom Viridiplantae; phylum Streptophyta; class Magnoliopsida; order Solanales; family Solanaceae; genus Capsicum; species Capsicum baccatum. Next base: position 71,445,947 of record CM061560.1, read on the forward strand.
CTCGAAGAATCACTGTCGAACCTGGAACTGAGCACCTGAACCTACATTCTGAGAAAGTGCAGTCCACATCTGAAGATGTAGGTCAGTACCATGGAAAGGAACTGAGTATATGGGGTGTATGCAGTTGTGTAAACATCATCATCATAAACATTTATAAGAAATATGCAGGATGTATGAAAGACTCACATAGCCCAAAGAAAATCATCATAATCATGAGAGGATGAAATAAGTACAATAACACATGTGAGTCATCATATAATTTGTCAATCATTTTCAGTTCCTCAAGGATATCAATTCTCATAATGTAAATATCATTTAAATCTTTCAAAAGAATAACTTTCATAATTCCACTTTCAAATCACTTCACCATTCACCATAGACACAAGGAAACACACACACACTGGGAGATCCTATAACCGATATAAACCATGTGAGCTACATGGAGTCCAACGTACAACCCACGTTGGGGAGAACCATTCTATCCTTGCCATCGAAGTAGGTCTATCGATATCAAATCCACACAAACTAGTGGTCACTATATAAATCAGCCTCAGGCTCACTCCTACGGGGGCACGTAGTTCTAGGGAAGTAAGGCCGCTTTATACCTCCCACTCTGTGCTAAAGATTTCTCCCAAACTTAGCTCAGATCATTTCAAAGACAATCCACAACAAAATAATTTCAGTAATATATAAATATACATAGGGAGTCATCATGCTTCCCATCTATCAAAATCAACCACGTTGTTGATTTCTTTCACACTCGAGTTCAAAACAACTCCATTAAGACCAAAAGGTCAAATCATTCAAAATATCTCAAATATTCAACATCAACATTCTTATAACACACACTTTCTTAAAAAAACATAATTTCCAATGGGGATTCATGACCCAAATATCAAAATCATGATAAATATCGTTCAAGATTTATGCTTTATATCTCCACACATGTAAATTCATCTTTCAAAATCATAAATATCAAGATTTCATAATAATCATCATAAGATATGGGTTCATGCTTCAAATTCGTAAAAATCAAATAAAAATCATGCCTTTATAAAGAAAATTACTTTTGGGAACAAGAACGAAAGAGAGTTCTTATTGAAAAACCCCACATACCTTTAATAATGAACTTTAGATCGATACTCGTTTTTTAGATGTTAATCATGCCTTTGAATGATGGTTCTTGGAGTTCTTGAACTAGGAACTTGGAATCTTGAATAAATTTGCAGAATAAATGGTGAACTTTGGAGGTTCTTGAAGTTGGATGTAGGAGCTTAGGGTTTTCTTTTTGAGGGAATTTGATGAAATATAACATATAATGCTTCTAATAGGCTTTAATATAGGATTTGGACGGATTTTGGGTGAGGGGGAATGACCAAAACACCCCTAAAAATTAAATAATTGTCGAATCTGTCCTTTGGTGGATTATTTTGATAGTTTTAAGTAGATCAACCATAACGTTTTACTCCGATATCCAAATTGGAAGAAACCAATTTCATTAGAAATATGACTCTCATATCTTTTTGTTGATATATAGTATCTCACCCAGATCATTGTGTACGAGGAGTTATGATTGTTTGAAGTTAACCCAAAAATTCTCTTTTGATAGGCTGAAGTAAATCGACCATAACTCTTTGCTTCGATAGACAAATTGGATGAAACCAATTTCATTGGAAAGAAGACTCGCGGAGCTTTCTGTTGATATATAGTAGATCATCCAGATAATTATGTACAAGAAGTTATGATCATTTAAAGTTGGAGAAAAAATACGCCAGGCCTCAGTACTTTTTCTTGCACGTTTTACTGTTCACTACTATTCATGGTTCGATCAGAATGTTCAAAACCCAACACGTTTACGCACAAAATTTCAACAAAAAATTTCCCGAGGTATTACATCATCCCCCCTTGGAAACATTCCTCCTCGAATGACGCTAGACATGCCAAGATTAGATAGGGAATAGAGTATATAGCTGAAACCATTCATTAGACTCATCACCACATCCTTTCTCACTCCGAATGCAACATAGAATGCATAAATTCAAGAAACTACAGCTGAACTGCTGCAACTTTTATCAAAAGTGCATGATTTAGGAAAGAACGGTCCCTTTGGCTTGATCGAAGTTCGCGGAAAATAGGTGCTGGTACTTGGATCGCATATCCGCCTCCGCTTCCCAAGTTCACCCTCAACAGATTGGTTTCGCCACAACACCTTGACCAAGGGAACTTCTTTGTTCCTTAGTCTTCGGACACTGAAATCAAGAATCTCATCAAAAGAAAGATTTTCTTGAATGTCAGCACTCACAGAGGAATCCACTACCACAACATCGTTAATATGTTTTCTAAGCATGGAAACATGGAATATTGGATGAACAGAGGACAACTCGGAAGGCAACTCGACCTCATAAGCTACCTTACCAACACGACTAAGAATTTCGTAAGGACCAACATAATGGGGACTAAGCTTCCCTTTCTTTCCGAATCTCTTCACCCTCTCATGGGTGAAATTTTCAGATACACTAGGTCACAACCTTCAAACTCAAGGTCTCTCCTTCTAACATCCGCATATGACTTCTGATGACTCTGCGTAGTTTTCAACCTTTCCCTAATCAACTTAAATTTTTCCATAGCCTCAAATACCAAATCAGGACCACTTAAAACTGCTTCACCCACCTCGAACCAACCTATGGGTAATCTACACTTCCTTCCATATAAGGCTTCAAATGGAGCCATGCCAATACTAGAGAGGAAGCTGTTATTGTAAGCAAACTCTATCAACGGTAAGTGATTATCCCAACTTTCTTTAAAGTCAAGTGCACAAGCTCTCAATATATCCTCTAAGGTCTGGATGGTCCACTCAGCCTGACCATCGTTCTGCGGATGAAAAGCATAACTTAAAAGCACTTAGGTACCAAGACCCTTCTGAAAAGCTTTCCGAAATTGTGAAGTAAACTGAGTACCCCTATCCGAAATGATAGATAAGGGAACTCCATGTAGTCTGACTAGCTTTCGGATATATAATCTAGTGTAATCCTCAGTAGTATATGAAGTATGAACAGTCAAGAAATAAGCAGACTTAGTCAACCTATCAACCACAACCCAAATGGAATCATGATGGTGTCGGGAAGGAGGTAAACCAATCACGAAGTCCATATTTATCTCTTCCCACTTCCAGGTGGGAATACTAAACTCTTGCATCATACCACCAGGTCTTTGGTGTTCAACCTTAAACTATTGGCATGTTGCACACTTAGCTATAAATGCTTCTATATCTTTCTTCATGCCACTCCACCAATAGATTTCCCGCAAGTCTCGGTATATCTTGGTGGCATCAGGATGAATAGAATATCGCACCCGTAAGCTTCAGCCATAATCCTCTATCTCAGATCATCAACATTTGGGACACACAATCTACCCTGCAATCTCATCACACCATCTCCCCCTTGGGAGAAAACCTCTACTTTTTGATCCTTGACTGACTCCTTCAGTCTGACCAAACTAGAATCTAAGTATTGCTTTTCCTTCACTTTCGAAACCAAGGAGGATTCGGAACTACTCTGAACCCCTATACTACCTTCAACAGAGTCAAACAACTTAATCCCTAATCTAGCCAAATGATGTACATCTCGAGCCAACTCTTTTTTACCTTCTACCACATGCGAAACACTACCTATGGACACTCTACTTAGGTCATCCACCACAACATTGGCCTTGCCCGGATGGTACGACAGACTTATATCATAGTTCTTTAACAATTCTAACCATCGTCTCTGCCTAAGATTCAATTCTCTCTTGGTAAACACATACTGTAGACTCTTATGATCAGTGAAAATATCAACATAGACACCATACAAATAGTGTCTCCAAATTTTCAAAGTAAACACAATAGCAGCCAACTCAAGGTCATAGGTGGGGTAATTTTTCTCATGGGGTTTCAACTGTCTAGAAGCATAAGCTATCACCTTACCCTTCTGTATCAATATACAACGCAACCCAACTCTCGAAGAATCACAGTACACCATAAAACCATCAACACCATCAGTCAAAGTCAAAACAGGGGCTGAAGTGAGTCGAGTCTTCAACTCTTGAAAACTCTTCTCACAAGATTCGGACCACAAAAACTTCACTTTCTTTTGGGTCAACCGAGTTATAGGAGATGCTATAGAGGAGAAACCCTCAACAAAACGGTGGTAATAGCCAGCTAAACCCAAGAAACTTTAGATATCAGTCAGAGAAATAGGCCTAGGTCAATTTCTTACAGCTTCGATCTTTTGGGAATCAACTAATACCCTAGAAAGAAATGATATGACCCTGAAAAGCAACTGACCTTAGCTAAAACTTACACTTACTGAACTTGGCAAACAACTTGTGATCTCTAAGGGTTTGCAAGACAGTTCGGAGATGATCAGAATGTTCATTCTCACTACGGGAGTACACCAGTATATCATCGATGAACGCTATGACAAATATATCCAGATATGGTTTGAACACTTGATTCATGAGGTCCATAAAAGTTGTTGGGGCATTAGTTAACCCGAAAGATATAACAAGAAACTCAAAATGTCCATAACAAGTTCAAAAAGCGGTTTTCGGAATGTCACACTCCCTAACTTTGAGTTGATGATAGTCAGAACGAAGGTCTATCTTTGAGAAATAACTTGCACCTTTCAATTGGTCAAACAAATCATCTATTCTCAGAAGGGGGTACTTATTTTTTATGGTGACTTTATCCAGTTGGCGGTAATCAATGCACATACGGAAAGAGCCATCTTTCTTTCTCACAAACAACACAGGAGCACCCCAAAGAGAAACACTGGGCCTTATGAATCCCTTATCTAGTAGATCTTTGAGTTGCTCTTTCAACTCCTTAAGTTCTGCAGGGGCCATATGGTAAGGAGGAATAGAAATGGGCTAAGTATCGGGAAGAAGATCAATCCCGAACTCTATCTCTCTATCAGGAGGTATCCCTGGGAGATCATCCGAAAAAACATCAGAAAACTCATTGACGACGTTAACAGACTAGAGAGTTGGAGTCTCAGACTTAGTGTCTTTGACTCTAACCAAATGGTAAATATACCCTTTGGAAATAAGCTTTCTAGCTTTGAGGTAAGAGATAAAATGACTCTTGTGTGACACCGAATTCCCAGACCACTCAAACATGGATACACCCAGAAACAAAAACTTGACCACTAGGGTTCGACAATCAATAGAGGCATAATAAGAATACAACCAGTCCACACCCAGAATCACATCAAAATCTACCATGTCTAACTTAATCAGATCAACCAATAAAACTCTATGAAGAATGTTAACAGGACACTTTTTATACACTTTCTGGGCAACAATCGAATCACCCACTGGGGTAGAAACTAGGATAGTCTCAGGAATAATCTCAGGACTCATTTTAAAATTCACAGCAATCAAAGGTGTAACATATAAGAAACTGGATCCAGGATCCAATAAAGCATACACATCAAACTGAAATCTACGAAGCATACCAGTAACAACATCGGGAGAGACCTCCTGTTCCTGACGGGACGGTAAAGCATATAATCTATTCTGGAACTGCTCGCCAGCATTGCTAGAAGAGGTTCCCTGAGCTGGGGCTAGGCGAGTCGCTGAAACTGGAGCACTAATAGCCCTTTCACAGGTTTATAAACTCTTCCACCTTCGCCTCCCTCATCTCCAAAGGGAAAAACTTATCCAGGAATGCATCCTGGAACTCTTGCCAAGTTGTAGGGACATCTCTCTTACCTCTACCTTTCCTCCAAGCAATAACCCAGTCATAAGCAAGGTCTTTCAAACTATACGCAGCCAACTCCACACTATGTTCCTCAGATACATGCATCACCTGAGTACTCTTCCGTACCTCCTCTAAAAACAACCGTGGATCCTCATCAGACTTGAACCCATAAAATTTCGTCGAATTCATCCACATGAAGTCACGAATCCTGGCAGTAGCTGAATCACCTCCCTACTACTATGGAGCCAAGGCTGGTTGGCCTGAACATTTGCAGTAACAGCTTGGGCCAGCGCCTGAAAGGCTGCCTGAAATTCAGCATGAGACACGTTTTCATTCAATGGGTTAGCGGGTTGAGGTTGCTGACCATCATTATTTCTTCTCGCTTGATGTGAAGGCATATTTTTGAAAGAGGAGAGCACAAATCAATAGCAGAGAGTGACAATTTAAGAACGATAGACTTCTGAAAGAAAGAATCATACTTTTTCCTAAAACGTCTTGTAGCCTCTTGCTCATAGATGTGGTGCGCTACACATCGATGATGAAGACTCTACTTAACGCGGCTTGTCAGACTTCCTAGGACACCTTAAAACCTTAGGGTTTGATACCAAGTTTGTAACGTCCCAAAAACTGATTTTCGGAGCGTCACACGGGGCTTGAGGCTACTAGTAGCCCCAAGCTAACCCTTTGAGACATTTTCATTCAGCTCAACACAAATAAATGGGGTTTCCATAAATAACCCTCAAATATCAACAGAGTAATCATCATCCAAGAATAAAAGAATTTCGGAAAGATAACAAAATATGACTTATTAGTCAACTCCTAACATCTATACTAGTTTGACAAGCTTCTAAGAAAACCAATACAACCAGCGAGCCATTGAGACATGCCCCAACTGACTCATACTCAGTTATCACATGTAAACAATTTCGTGAAACACACATCAGACATCATGTCCTCAAAACATGAGGACTCACTACAACAGAGGATGTAGAACAGTGTGCCCGAAGAATCACTGTCGAACCTGGAACTGAGCACCTGAACCTACATTGCGAGAAAATGCAGCCCACATCCAAAGATGTGGATCAGTACCATAGAAAAGAACTGAGTATATGGGGGTGTATGTAGTTGTATAAACATCAGCATCATAAATATTTATAAGAAATATGCAGGATGTATGAAAGACTCACATAGCCCAAAGAAAATTATCATAATCATGAAAAGATGAAATAAGTACAATAACACGTGTGAGTCATCATATAATTTGTCAATCACTTTCAGTTCCTCAAGAATATCAATTCTCATAATGTAAATATCATTTAAATCTTTTGAAAGAATAACTTTCAAAATTCCACTTTCAAATCACTTCACCATTCACCATAGACACAAGGAAACACACACACACTAGGAGATTCTATAACCGACATAAACCATGTGAGCTACATGGAGTCCAACGTACAACCCACATTGGGGAGAGCCGTCCTATTCTTGCCATCGGAGTAGGACTATCGATGTCAAATCCACACAAACTAGTGATCACTATATAAATCAGCCTCAGGTTCACTCCTATGGGGGCACGTAGTTCTAGGGAAGTAAGGTCGCTTTATACCTCCCACTTGGTGCTAAAGATTTCTCCCGGCGTTAGCTCATATCATTTCAAAGAAAATCCACAACAAAACAATTTCAGTAATATATAAATATACATCGGGAGCCATCATGCTTCCCATATATCAAAATCATTGTGGATTTCTTTCACCCTCGAGCTCTAAACAACTCCATTAAGACCAAAAGATCAAATCATTCAAAATATCTCAAATATTCAACATCAACGTGCTTATAACACACACTTTCTCAAAAAATACAATTTCCAATGGGGATTCACGACCCAAATATCAAAATCATGATAAATATCGTTCAAGATTCATGCTTTATATCTCCACACATGTAAATTCATCTTTCAAAATCATAACCATCAAGGTTTCATAATAATCATTATAAGATATGGGTTCATGCTTCAAATTTGTAAAAATCAAATAAAAATCATGCCTTTGTAAAGAAAATTACTTTTGGGCACAAGAACGAAAGAGAGTTCTTGTTGAAAAACCCCACATACCTTGTATGATGAACTTTAGATCGATACTCAATTTCGAGATGTTAATCGTGCCTTTGAATGATGGTTCTTGGAGTTCTTGAATTAGGAACTTGGAATCTTGAATAAATTTGCAGAATAAATGGTGAACTTTTAAGGTTCTTAAAGTTGGATATAGGAGCTTAGGGTTTTCTTTTTGAGGGAATTTGATGAAATATAACATATAATGCTTATAATAGGCTTTAATATAGGGTTTGGACGGATTTTGGGTGAGGGGGAATGACAAAAATGCCCCTAAAAATTAAATAATTGTCGAATCTGTCCTTTGGTGGACTGCTTTGATAGTTTGAAGTAGATCAACCATAACATTTTACTTCGATATCCAAATTGGATGAAACCAATTTCATTAGAAAGAGGATCTCAAATCTTTTCGTTGATATATAGTATCTCACCCAGATCATTGTGTACGAGGAGTTATGATCGTTTGAAGTTGACCCAAAAATTCGCTTTTGGTAGGCTGAAGTAGATTGACCATAACTTTTTACTCCGATAGACAAATTGGATGAAACCAATTTCATTGGAGAGACGACTCACAGAGCTTTCCGTTGATATATAGTAGATCACCCAGATCATTATGTACAAGTAGTTATAATCATTTAAAGTTTGAGCAAAAATACGACAGGCCTCAGTACTTTTTCCTGCACGTTTTACTATTCACTACTATTTATGGTTCGATCGGAATGTTGATAACTCGTCGCTCGGGTGTCCGTTTTGGTTGATCCACATATCTTTGGAAATCTTATTCGATACTCTAAGTAATGGTGGGTCATAATCTAAGACATTCCACATGGAAAATTTATAATTCATTCTAGAAGATTGAACCCAACACATTTACGCACAAAATTTCAACGAAAAATTTCCTGGGGTATTACCTATTGTGAATGAGAAATAACCCCTTAAAATGCTCTATGGTCGTGAGGTTCAAGTAAGGGAAAAGTAGAATTGTCTAGAACTCCCTTAATGAAAAGACTGAAATATCACTGCCCAGTTACTAGGGTGACCTTGCGACTAGTAGGGTCACCTTACAACTCGTAATGTCCTACTCGTAGTCTGGACAGTGTCTAGGACCACCAACACTGACTTAGTTACAAATCATACCTTGCGAATCGTACTCAGTTATTATGACTCAAATATCCCAGACATCGCCAAAGCATAAATAATTAGGCATCAAACTGGTTAGGCTACGGAAGGCACCATACGACTCATTTTAAGTCTTTATGAATCGTTAGAATCCAGTCTTACTTTGGATAGAAAACTTACTCACACATATTATTCAGGCTACAATTGGGTCCATAAGACCCGTGAGATAAGGTATCCCTTAGCACGATTAACAGAAACACAGTCACTCTTAGTTTTAACAAAGACAGAAAACAAGATATCAAGGACTTCACAATTTCCTTTAACCAAGTCAGAAAACAAAGATTCTATGGAATACATATACCTCTCGCATGATTATCCAAAGCGGGAAACAAGAATAAGTATCTAGACTTCATGTACTCTTCGACTTCCCAAGTAGCTTTTTCATTCTTTTGGTTCCTCCATAGAACTTTTACTGAAGACATGTTCTTCACATGCAACTAACGAATTTGCTGATCCAAGATCTCAATCGAGACATCCTAATAGGATAAGGAATCCAAGACGCCTACACCATCCAAAGGAAAACTAAAGAAGGATCACCCAAGAATTTCCTCAAGATTGATATATTTAAGACCAGATGAATAAAACCCAAACTTGAAGGCAATTCCAATTCATAAGCCACATTACCCACCCACCTCATAATACGATATGGACCAATATAATGAGGACTAAGATTTCCCTTGTTTCCAAATTGCATCACTCCCTTTATGGGAGACACTTTCAAAACTACCAAATCATCCACGTCAAACTCTAAGTTCCTTCTCCTTATGCCCGCATAGGACTTTTGGAGACCTTGGCCGATATTAAGCCTATCTTGAATCACCTTGACCTTCTCTATAGCTTGGTGAACCAAGTTGAGACCATACAACCTATTTTAGCCAACCTCAAACCACCCAATAGGGGACTTACATATTCTACCATACAAAGCCTCAATTGGAGCCATCCTAATACTCAAGCGATAACAATAATTATAAGCAATCCACGATAGGCAAATGGTCAAGCCAACTACCACCAAAATATATCACACAGGACCTTCTCTTTTTGTCCATCCATTTGAAGGTGGAAGGCAGTGCTAAGGTTCACTTTACTTCCCAAACCTCTCTGGAAAGAATGCCAAAAGTGCGATGAAAACTGAGAACCTCCATTAGAGATGATGGAAATTGAAGCACAATGTAAATTCATGACCTCCTCAATGAAGAGCTTAGTGTAATCCTCCTCTAATAGTTAGTGTTTACTACAAAATGTGAGCAGAATTAGTCATCCTATCAACGATGACCTAAATGGAGTCAAACTAGTGGCAAGACCGTAGAAGATCAGTAACAAAATCCATATTAATTACTTCCAATTTCTACACAAGCAACTCAATTTCTTGAGACAACCCATAGGGTCTTCAAGTGCTCTACTTTCACTTGTTGAAAAACATGTATTTTGCTACAAAATTGGACACATCCCCCTTCAGGTTATTCCACCAATAAATTTCTCTCAAATTCTGGTACATATTCATCTAAATAGGATGGACAGTGTACCTCGACTCATAAGTCTCAATAAAGATCCTCTCACACAGCCCATCAATATCGGGAACACACAACCTACCCTGGTACCTCAAGATAACATCACCACCAATCTCAAAGGCCATCACCTTCTAGTGACCCATATCATTCTTGATTCACATAAGGATAGGATCCAAAACCTGTTTCTCTTTCACCTCGACGCACAAATATGACTTCACCACTTCTTGTACACTATACCACCATCCTCGGAGTCCAAAGGATGAACTCTAAGATTAAACCAACAATAAATACCCTTTATCAACTCTCGTTTCTCCCCATCCTTATGATATAATCTTCCCGTAGAAAACCTACTAAGAGCATCAAAAACTACGTTAGCTTTACCTGGATGGTAGTGAAGACTCATACTGTAGTACATGAGAAACTCAAGCCATCTACTTTGTCTCAGATTCAACTCCTTATAGGTTAACATATATTGCAAAATCTTATTGTCTAAGAAGATGTCAACATAAACCCCGTACAAATAATGGCACCAAATTTTCAAAGCAAATACCACAACCAACAACTCCAAGTCCCGAGTCAGATAGTTCTTCTCATGCACCTTCAACTTCCTAGAAGAATAAGTAACCACTTTACCATGTTTCATTAGCACACATCCCAGTACTAGCTGGGATACATCATAATAAAAAACAAAACCATTGGTACCCTCAGGCAAGGTCAAAATTGGAGCCGAAGTTGACTTTTCTATCAACTTCTCAAAACTACCTTCACAAGCATCGCACCATAAGAACTTAACCTTTTTCTGAGTCGACTTATTAAATAGGGAAGCAATAGAAGAGAAACTTTTCACAAACCTTCTATAATAATTGGTTAAGCCCAAAAAGCTCCAAATATCGATTAGAGTCGTGGGCCTAGGCCACTTATTAACCACCATAACTTTCTGTTGATCCACCATGATCCCTTCACTAAATAAAACATACCCCAGATAGTTCACAATATATAACCAGAAAACTTCACATACAACTGCTACTCTTTTAAGGTTTACAATACAAGGCAGAGGTGATTGACATGATCAACCTCACTCTTCAGATCCACCAGAATATCATCAATAAACATAATTACAAATAAATCCAAGAATTGATGGAATACCAGATTCATAAAATCCATACATGTGACCGAGGCATTAGTCAAACCAAAAGACATCACCAAGAACTCAAATGACCATATCGAGTTTGGAAATCACTCTTAGGGATATCCACTTCCCTAATTCTCAACTAATGGTAGCCCAAACAAAAATCAATCTTAGAAAAGTACTTAGCTCCCAGAAGATGGTCAACCAAATTATCAATCCTAGGAAGTGGATACTTGTTCTTCACAATCACCTTATTCATTTAGCGTTAATCTATACACATTCGAAGGGACCCATCCTTCTTACGCATGAAAAGAATCGAAGTACCCCAAGGAGAAATACTAGGGTGGATAAAACCCTTATTGAGAAGATTCTTCAACTACTCCATAAGTTCTTTCAACTAAGCTAGAGTTGTTCTATAAGGAGGGATAGAGATAGGATGAGTGTCCAAAAGAAGATCAATCCCAAAATCAATTTTCCTATCGGGAGGAACACCAAGAAGATCATCAAGAAATACCTCAGAAAACTCACAGACCATAAGGAACAATTGAAAAGAAGGACCTTCGAATCTAGAATCCTTAACATGCACTAACTGGTATAGGCACCTCTTCGAAACCAATTTTCGGGAGATAAGATAAGAAATAAATATTTCCTTGGGCACTATGGAACTACCTTCCCACTCAACCACCGGCTTATTCGCGAATCGAAAACTGCCCCTTCAGGTTTGACAGTCAATGGATGCATAACACGAGTGCAACCAATCCATCCAAAAATTACATCAGAGTCTAACATGTCTAGTTCAATCAGGTCCACAAACGTCCCCTACCAAAAATGGATACCCATAACCCCTATAGACTCTTGTAGCCATAATAGAGTAACCCACTGGGGTAGACACAAAAAGGGATCAGGAACACACCCGAGATCAAACAAAAATTACTAGTCATATATGAAGTCACATAAAAAAACATAGATCCGAAATCAAGAAGATAATATACATCACGAGAGAAATGTTTTAGCAGACCAGTAACAACATCAAGAGATGCCTCAAAATCCTGGAGAGTGACAAGAGCATAAAGACGATTTTAACAAGTGTCGAAGCCATAAGTAGCACCTTTTGGTACAGGAGTAGATAAAACAACATAGGGACCTTATTAGCCCCCGTAGCAACATCACTTGAAGGAAAGTTCCTCTGAACGTGGTCAGGCTGACCACATCTAAAATAGTTATTCCTCTCCTCATCATAAAAGCCACGATGCACCTGACTACAAAAATGATAATGGGAATAAGATGGAGCTGACTGGGCCTCACTGGCCTGAGATTGGGCACCTTGTGCCTTAAATCCACTGTTTCTCTATAAACATTGATCGCCGAATGACTTAGGATATGAATCACTAGCCATAGAATAGAAACAAGAATTCCCCCACTTCTTCTTAGACCATTTCCCTCTATGTTTACAACTATGCTATTGACCGCCACCCTAATCCAAATACTAAAACTTCTTACTCTACCTTTCACTCACCTCTGTATGTTTTTACTTTTAATTCTCCACTTGTTGTATATACACCATAAGCTTAGAAATGCCCATGTCACTTTTTAATTACCCAACCTTACTCTCCAACACCAAGTCTCGAAACAAAACCAAAGCAAATTTTCTTATCTTATCCCTCATATTAGATACTAGCTCAGTAGCATAATGGGAAAGATGACGAAACTTCAAGGCATACTCTTTCACAGTCATCTTATCTATCTTTAAATTCACAAACTCCTAAGACTTTGCCCCCTTCAACTCCTGAGGAATGAAGTAGTTAAGAAAGTACTAGAGATATTCTCCCATAAAGCCAAGTCTGTATCATCTCCCCTAGATTGATCCGACTCCTTATACCGTTAATACGCTACACCCTTCAGCTGGTAAGTTGTGAACTCCACACCCTCAGAGTCAGAAGCATACATCACATAAAGAATCTTATCCATCTCATCCTTAAAACCTTGAAGATCTTTCTCAACCTTAGAACCAATAATGGTCAGAGGATTCAACCTCATAAATTGGCCAACCCTTGTGGCCTCAAAAGAACTCAAAGTAGAACGACAAAATTCTACATTGGTAATATCTCCTGAAGATGACTGAGCAGGAGTGTTACTAGCGGGAGAAGGATTAGTGGGAACTAGTGGAACTCCAATAGATAGATCAAAAACTGTGACCCTAGACCGGGTCTAAACTCCTTGAGTAGGAAGAGTCTATCCACATTATCCATAAATGGAACAGAGGAGTTTCCATGAACATCACATCTTCTTGTGTCATGATCTGAAAAGTAAAAATACAAGAATTAGAAGAGATTTCAAGATCTTAGACTATATATCCCAAAATAGAACAAGAAAAAGAAACATTCCTAAATACCTTGTAGACCATCCCTTAAAAATGTGGCTCACTATACACCCATAAAAGAGATACTACTTAACACAGCTTTGTGTACACCTTATAAAACAAAACCTAGGCTCTGATACCAACTTTTTTAGGACCCGAATTAGGGCCTGGCTGTGACGGGTATCTCAAGTCCAAGAAGGACCAGAGACCACCCCCTGCACCTACCCAAACAGAATATAATACCCCTAATAATGGATGAATTCCAAACACAAAACAAGATAGCATAAGATAAGATCAAAGAATTTAAGATATGTCTGTAACCGATATTCGTAACCAACTGAAAATAACCAACCACCTTCCCAAGTCCAAAGTAATCCATAAAGCCTTCTAACACAACAAAAATCAATAAAATATCAGGACATGCCCTCGACTCTAACAATGATAGTGATAATGTAAATATGAACTCTTCAATTCCGATCTATGAAAAAACCTGAAAAAATGACCAAGTCTTTTGGAGAATGAAACAACACCACTTTACCATCGATGATCGATGAACTGAGTCGATCCATCTAATACTTCACAGGAAATATAAAAGAATATCTGGTGACTTAATCGCATAGGTATACAACTTATGGAGATGGTTAGTGGGTTGAGTACTAACATGTAGCTCAGGGGTAGAAGATAAAATAATGCCATGAACTACATTTTCAAAACCATTCAAACCAATGCACATAATCATATATACATATAAACATGCTATGTTGGAAAAGGGAAAAAGGCTCAGCATGAAGTAAAACTTTATCCTAGACTATGTAGCTCAACTATCATAAATAGGCACCCGCAAGCTAAATAGGTTCAACTCTCCCTGCTAAAAGGGCCCAAGTGTGTGTTAGCTACATAAACTGAAGGTATCAAGGAAGACCAGGGAATGCCCCAATCCCACATCAATCTAAGATACAAATATATCAATAATATGAACTATGAACATAGGTCATCAAGAGCAAACCTCATATCGGCAAACATGAGTTTCCAGTACAAGTCATCCAAGACCCACACCTGTATGGCTTTGCTACATAACCCCCATTAATCCCAATGTATTGCAAGTTTCACATAACCTATTTATTAACTAATGAATCACCTATTAAGACATACAATGGGTATTATCATATCTTTACACTTGCAAGCTTATCTCTATGCCATGATAATTATATTAACTTGGGGAAATGCCTCGACCCCCTTTGTTCATTACATCAAACCATAGCCAACAAGGATTTCAAAATCTATGTTCGTTGTTTAATCATTAATGCGATGCAATATAATAGGTGAGTAAGTCAAACTAATTGGCACTTTTAATGAGTGGTGAGTTTGTAACTCATTTACATTCAACATTCGTGCACACTACTATGATTTAAATGTAATAATGAGATATATTTTTGCACAAATACACTAATTCCTATATTTTTTCGGTATACAAGTGATGAGAACAAAAGAAAAAACCTTGATCTAGAAAAAGATCAAAAAATAAAGAGGAGAGAAATTTGGAAAACCTGTGCAGACTGGGCCTCAGGAACCGCGATCGTGGAGTGGCCACCGCGATCACAGTAAGTCAAGAAGTCAGCAGACTATGATCGCTTGAAGAATTCAGTAATTGCAAAGTCGCAATCACGACAAATCCACATGCGATTGCGGGATAACAAGATTTTTAGTCGGGCGCAAAGTTGTTAAAACACATAGCCGACCCCAAATTCCCATTTAAAAAGGTCAAAACCCTCATTTTGGGATCATTCATCATTTCTACAATCCTTTCTCCCAACTTTAGTTTAGTGTTTTGTAATTTCTTAGAGCTTGGAGCTAAGTATATACTTTTCTTCAGCTAAGAAGACATTAGAATAACGTCTAAGTGGAAAATTGGCAAGTCCCATTAAGGATTCATTGAAACTTAAAGTGTGGTTTGCATTTTCTTTATTTTTTGTTTTTGATGAATCAATTTAATGGAGATATTGGTTTATCTTTGTTTATTATCATCATGAGTAGCTAGTTCTTCCTCTTGGGATTATGTTAGAATAGGATGTAAATTGTGTGGGTAAAGCATAAACTTATCACTTAGGTCACAATTAAGCTATAACACATAATTTCTATTCTCTTAGGTATTTTATCAAACACCTAGGATGCATGACTTAGGGCATAGGCATGACCATCAAATGGCTTCCATGATATTGTGTGCGTTATGAATGGTTGAGAAAATATCCATGAGATTAGTTTGATGAAAGTATGTCATGTTTATATGCAATTCCATTCATGTACAAGACTATGATAACCATGTACTTCATAAAATCCCAAACTTATTATATTATGAATTGTTGGTATTGGTCATGTGTTCAAGAAGTGTCAAGTCTTGTTAGTTTCATGATATCGAGTCCTGGGGGTATTTAATACCCGATAATTTAGGTGTGTTCCTAGAGTCAGTGTCAAGTTTTCACGATACTCTCAGTCAAGCCATGATCATAGAATTCAGTCAGTCACATGACTCAGGAAAACTCAGTAAACTCAGTATCAGTCCAGTCTTACTCAGTAATTATGTTATCACGAACTCAGCTAATAGTATATTAATTATATGAAACACATATTATTAGTATTCAGTTTCAGGACTGTCAGATACAGTCAATCAGACCAGTTCTTCATAATCAGAACTGTCAGAAACAGTCATTCATTTATTAGTAATATGAAATTAGTTCCTCAGTATTCAGTAGACTCGGTCATTTAGTATCCCAGTATTAGTACTTAGATATCAGTAAATCCACATTATCAGAATTCATGAGTCAGCGTTATCACGATCTCAGTTACAGTTACGTATTTATGCATGTATTTTCACGTTCATGTTATACAGTCAGTTATTATCGTTCATGCATATGAACCCATGCATTTAGACTACCTCACTTTCATACCAGTACATTTAACGTACTAACGCATTTGTGCTATGCTGTTTTATACCATAGGTTTAGAAGTACGAGCACCCGAGCATCCTTAGTAGATCATACATTCAGTAGCCAGACTAGTAGTGAGTCCTCATCATTCGAGGATAGCATGATTATTTTATTACTTTATTATTTTAGTAGTTCGGAGTTAGTTGGGGACATGTCCCATTAACTCCACAGTTTTTAGACAATTTAAAGGCTTTCAGAGTACAACATGTTTTAGACAGTTTATCTCAGTTTTGGGTATTGTCATACCCCGCTATAGACATTCTTTTATATTCAGTATTAGTTCAGTTTTGAACCTTATGGCCTTAAAACTTACATTACGCATATTTTCAGTATATAATTCAGTGCTCACTTATAGATATCAGTCATGGGTTAGCTTATGGTCCTTCGGGGTCATGAGCACCATTTAGCATTTTGGGTACCAGATTTAGGATGTTACAGAGGGATGTGGGAACTAAGGCAATAGCAGACAATTATGGGCATAGTTTGCTAATTTTCACTATCTTAAAAATAAGGGTGATTATGAGGTTGACTATACCATGGGTATCATCCTAGAAATAGGGATACCCAATTGAGGTGTTGGGTGGTTTTAATTATCATATTCATTAGGTACTCAAAAAGGTCAATGGGTGACATCTTTGAGGGTTTGTTGAAGAACTAGTCTCAAGGAATTTAAACCTAGACTACCATATCATCAACAAATAGAATTTGTACCAATTCATCATATACCCATGCATTACTTACCTTTATGACAACATAATCCCAAGATACCTGCCTAATTAATTACACTCTAATTATTCTTTATCTCAAATTAGACCCTTAGAAGCCCAAGAATTACTCTCACATTGAAAACCCCCAAACCATCTTATACCATGAGTTTGAACTTAGCAAGCAACTTGTATCTCGGACTTATAAGTTGTACATATGCTACAATCCATGTCCATTTTATGATGGACCTCACTTTGAAAGAGATTGTACATATGCTCCCCGAAGAGATATGGAATCTTCATCTCGATCCTATTAGGAGTATGATTGTTCTTTATGTGGTGGTCGAGATGGAAATTGGAGTGATTGTCCGAATGCCCCCTTCCCTTATTATGTTAACCCTAATGCTAATTGTTCTAATGAGTTTGATATATTTTATTATAAGAAGAAGAAAGATCACCATACCGAGTCCAATAGCATTGAAGAAATGCTTCAAACTATTTTGGATCGGGTAACTACAATAGGGGAGAATGTACAATATATACATCAATCCAACGAGGCATTTGGAAGGGAAATTGTCAAGATGGAGGAAATGGGCAAGGAAATAAATTGTGAAATTACCACAACCTTGCCTACTTCCTAAGAGAAGGTTAATCAAAAAGAGAAACCATGTTATGATGATGAGCTTGGTAGCAAAGAATCCTCGGTGATTTCCCAACCAACCAAAACAAATGATGTTAAAGATGCTGAAATAAAAGAAATGGTACTAAAGTTAAAATAAGAAGCCAAGAAAATCTCTTATGATGAACCTAGTTTATTGTTGGGTGAAGGTGCCACGAAGGATTAAATTCTGAAAGTAGGAAGAGACTTAAATTCAAACCACCTTTCAACATTATGCTTAGAGGATGTGACGAGAGAACGCCTATCTAGGAAAATGATGGATCATGGGGGAAAGAAATACCACCCCTACATCTTGAAATTTTAAATTCAAAAGGAGTATTTGGAAACCCCACCATCAAAGGCCAAGGAACTCAACTTCTAATGTACAACTAATGGTCTATTGATGTTCCCATCTTTACCCAAGGAGCCAAATCAATAATTTGATGTTAAGTTGGGTAAAAGATTTATGTTTTCAAAGTGGTGAGATAGAAGCTTCATCGTCATGCCCCTACCTTTATCTAACTTCACCTTTGAAGATTTGAATCTTCTATCCCTCTGCCGCTCAACTCATAGTGAGCAAAAGTCGGAATGGAGATTCAAATCTTCTTAGTGGAAACACAAATAATATTATGAGGGGTGATTTGCCACAAAAGATGGGAAACAACCTACCATGCCACGAAAGTGGCCCGTATCCTTATATTCACACATGATATAGTAGAATTTATTTTTGTTTTTGCATAATCCATGAAATTGTGGTACTATGAAGAGTGTTGATTAAAATTAAAAATGGGGATAGTATGAAAATATCATGTTTTGAACTCAATAGGGGAGTGCAGAGGACCTGAAATTCGGTCTCAGGTGTCGCTATTACGATCCATGTTCCCTCGATTATGGTTGAATCAGTTTAAATAACCATCTGACTACCATTCTTTCCACATGCACCCTTTTAAAATTTTCTCAAACTTGTCCAAAATTTGTCTTTGTGTTGAGTATCCAAGTTTTTCTTTCATTCTATTTGCATCATCTAACTAAGTATGTTGTCTCAACTCCTTTATTTTCAATGTTATTTTAGGCTTAGAACTTGTAGTTTAGGAAAAGTCCTACAATAGTATTTTCAATGCTAAATTGATATTCGTGTGTGGTTATTGTGGTGGTTAATTGTTGTAGTCGGTGTACACATTAATGAGGAATTGTTGAGTACCCAGATTTAGGCCTATAAATGATGGAATTTATGTGTACACCATATGTTTGATTAATTTCCTCAAAGAAATCTATTTTGGTTTATTTGAGTTTTGAGGGAAATAATCTATCATTGAGGGTTTAAGTTTCATAAGCATAATGAGGATTGACAAATTGGAACTTATTTTACGGGTTAAAATCTAGTGTTTTGTCGATGCAAAAAACTTCAAAGAGTAATAATGAAACAACAACCAATACTCGAGAAGTGACTCACTTTTGACTATCACTAAGCTATACTCTTTTTGCCTCATTTCTTGGAAGGAGACAAAATCACCCACCTCAACTTGTTCGCATACCTCCTCACAAGAAGAAAAATTTCACACACCAAGCTACCAAATATGAAACAAGGAATTTTAAGTGAAAAAATCTCCCTCTCACAAGAATTCTTTATGCTAAAAATATCTTACCATAGGCTTGCCCCTATTTTCAATCACCACCATAATAAAAGTAAATGGTTAGAGATCTCAAAGGTCTTTTTGAGCTTGTAACGTAGGTCCAGGTTAGGGTAGGATATCATTTAGGAACAATCATGGCTTACACCCTCTTTGAACATCTACATCACACTTACTTAATCCACTTTTCATTATGGACCACTTCTTTTCTTTTACAAATATGCCCACTTTAATTTTCTTGCTTCATCCATTTTCTTTCATTTCTTTTTGTTTCAACTTTTATGCAATTCTTTCATTTGTTGTGTCCTTTCTTTTTTTTATTCATTTGGTTCAATGCTTAAGAACGTAGGTATTCACTAACATTTTGTGGCCCAAAGTTTCTTTCTTTAAAAGTTGAAAGACTTATGATTATAATGTGTTTGCCAAAGAAAGGTCCAAAGGTTCAAAATGGGTGACTAGGGATAACATTTATGCACAAGTAGATTTTTCGGATAAAGTAGGCTTCTAATGTAACAAAGATGGCCTAAGATCACTTCTCCAACCAAATACAATCAAAATTAGCTTTGAAAAACTAATGGGGCAAGTATACATAAGATTAAATCAAACTAACTCACCGCACATGGCATGTGAACTCGCCAAGGAGGATCCATTCGCCTTTCAGATAAAAGAAACATAGAGTATCTATCAATATGTACAAGGCAAAGGTTTTGGAGTCACAAAAAAATAACAAGTTTTGTTACAAGGTTTCTCATGTCCATGCCCTTGATTTGTGAAATGTTTTAGGCAGAAGGGGTTGTTTGTTTTGTATTTGCACTACACATAATTTGCTAACTTATGATGACAATCCAAACCTCTGTATTCACATTTGGCTCAATATGGACAAACCAACCATATGGTTACTCATACTTTGCCAATGGCATGAGTGTAGTCCCAAATTCAAAATGCTACAGGTAGTCAAACTTCCCTTGCATTTGTGACCTTGATGCCATGGGTACTCAGAATTTCCTGCATCTAAACTCAAAACCCAAGCACGGCGCTTTCCCTTTAAGAATGTCGTCACTCAATCTATCATAGGAAAAAGGTAGTCATGCATCACCATAATCAAAATTAAACTAAGTTAAACAAAAATCTACAAACCAAAACAACATGATTAGTCCATGAAAATATAGGTACCATCAGAGTGCCCAAAAATCCCAATCCAGCATCCAATTCAATTATAAAGAATTTGCAAATAGAAATACAAAATATCCAAAAATATCTCAAAACCGATATTATAAAATGCAAACGTGGGGAAAAGAACCCCCAACCTATAGCTTACAGTTACCTCACTACATAATCATGTAATTAACAAAGAGAGGAAAAAAATGTTCTCCCTGGGTCTTTATCATGTGTTGCCATCCTTTGCAGAATTAAATCATCATCACCAGCATCAACATCAGACCACTCAGCAAGTGCCTCATCATCACTCTTAAATATAGGATAAGGTAGTTTTTCATGAGGTTTCAGGACTTTTTACAAGCCTTTCACCCCCTTCCATATCTTGTTGAAAAATGTATCTCTTTTATTCTCCCTCTTCTTCATCTTCTCATGGAATTCCAGAAGATCCCTATGAGACTCTGCTTATTCTGAGTACGCCCTCTCAAGTCTAGAAACTGTGGCTTTCTACTTTTACTGCTTCTTATAATTCTCATAGTCCTCACGGGACACATAAGGTGGATGAATCTCCCGATACCTAAGGAAAACCTGATACAAGCTCTTTGATGGCCTTGATGTCCACATCAATGTCCTCTAAGGGCCCCGTAGTGGATGGTGTGCATGAATCTAACTCCTCAGCTTTCGAATTGCCAAAGTCAACTTTTCTATTTTTACTCTGGCTGGGAGCACAATCACCTTGCATATTTAGAGGGAAAATGTGGGGACTTGGATGCACCCAAGTATCTACAGCATATTCCTTCACTTCCGATCTCGTGCATATCTCAGTAATAAGGGAAGGAAAGAGAAAAAGTATACCCATTAATTCTTGAAGTACCTTCACTCTTAAATTACCATCTCTCCCACATTCATCTCAATGATAGCTAAGATACAAGCCACCATCCATGCTTTCAAATCTGTGATAGCAGTCATATGTGTGCATGGCGAAACCTGGCTACTGATGATACTTAGCCAAATTTTGGCCTCTGCTGTGAAATCATTGAGGAAGATGCCTTTTTTTATGGCGGACCAAGGAACTTCTTTAACAGGACATAATATGTTTGCCATCTAGGTCCCTGGTTCGCACGTTTTTGCCTGGAACTGAGCCATGTCTGCATCTGGAAGCTCGTATACCTTATTGATCCGCTCAGCTCCGAAATGTACTTGTTTTTCGTAAATAGTCATCACTGGGATACGTAAAGTAAATATAAAAAGAAACATATAATGTAAATTACGGGGTTTGATTAGGAATTAGGTTGTATCAATATTTAGTCACACTACCAGCCACAGTAACACTTTGATTTAAAATTAAGCTTGAAGAAAATCTTGGGATTATGTCTGTCTAAAGGTAAAAAAGATGTAGTTTAGAGATAGTTCAACATTATATCTATTTGTTGATCAAGAGTTAGGATAGATCAAATGTCTTTGCGGTTAGTTTTTATCCAAACCTCAAAGATTTCACCCATTGGCTCTTTTGAGCACCTATCAAGTGTGCCATTCATAGTCACCCAAAACCTCAATCGAGCATCCCTATTTCTAGAAAGATGCCCATGACATGACTTACACTCTATTTACACTTATTTCTAAGATTGCAAAAGGTAGTAAACCACATACTTAATTGTCCACCATTGCCTTGTCCCACTATAACCCTTTTTCAAGGATTTTATGGGTTCCCATAGGTTCACTCCATCCCTCTTTCAAGGATGATAAAGGTTTTCTAGAGTTTGGGTTTCAACCCGTCAAACCCATTTGGAGATTTGGGGTTTTTACCCATAAATTCAAACTATTAAGCTCAAGCAATGGTGGAATCCATAATCAACAACTACAAATCATGTAAAGACATCAACACCCACACAAAAATAAACTTTAGTTCAACATAATACCAAGACTAAAAATATTTAGCTACTCATGAAGGAAGTAGAGAAAGATATACCATCATATGGGTTGTTCAAAGCATTCATCCTTCAAAAATACTAAAGATTCAAGTCTCCAAAGTTAGTTACAAAACTTTCCCAATTTAGGGTTCTTGTTTAAAATTGAAAAGTATCTATCAAGTAAGCAATACCTAAAGAGCAAAGGGTTTTAGACTATAAAAAAGATAGGATTCAACCAAGAAAATTTACCAAACTGCCCTGGACAACACGTTGATGTATAAGTTTATGATATTACATTTCTTTGATAACGCTCAACTTATACATCAATTTAAGTACAAGGCATTTGTTGTCAATATATTTACCTAACTAAGAGTCAGGGTTGAATCCGTAAGGAACAATGTGAGTGGCGATTGAGTAAGTTCGAGATACAAGTTTCTTGCTAAGTTCATACCCATGGTACAAGATGATTTGGGGTTTTCAATGTTTGCTAATCTAAGAGTAATTCTTAGGCTTCTATAGGACTAATTTGAGACTATGAATAATTAGAGTGTAATTAATTAGGCATGGATCTTGGGATTACGCTATCGTAGGGGTAAGTTATGCATGGGTATGTGATGAATCATTGCAAATTATATTCGTTGATGATATGGTAGGCTAGGTTTTAAGTCCTTGAGACTAGTTATTCAATAAATCCTCAAAGATGTCACCCATTGATCCTTTCGAGTACCTAACGAGCATGACATTTAAAACCACCCAATATCTCAATTGGGTATCCCTATTTCTAAGATGATACCCATTATATAGTCAACCTCATAATAACCCTTATTTCTAAGTTAGTGAAAATTAGCAAACTATGCCTATAATTATCTACTATTGCCTTAGTTCCCACATCCCTCTTTTAAGGATGATTTAGATTCTTAAAGTTCATCCAAACCCCTCTTTAAGGGATGGTTTAGGCTTTCAAGAGCTTGGGATTTTCATCCATCAAACCTATTTGGGTATTTGGAGCTTTTACCCATAAATCCTAACAAATTTAGGTAAGCGATAGAAGAACCCATCACCAACAAACTAGCATAAGCACATATGAATCACAACCCCCATAATTTACACCCTATTCTAACATAATCCCAATAGGAAGAACTAGCTACTCATGATGATAATAAAGAAAGATAAACCAACATCTCTATTAAATTGATTCATAAATAACAAAAAATAAAGAAAATGCAAACCACACTTTAAATTTCAATGAATCCTCAATGGTACTTGCCAATTATCCACTTAGAAGTCACTCTAATGTCTTCTTAGCTCAAGATTACTATAAATTTAGCTCCAAGCTCCAAGAAATTACAAAACCTAAACTAAAGTTGGGAGGAAGGGTTGTGGAAATGATGAATTATCCCAAAATAAGGGTATTAAGATTTTTAGATGACCCAATAATGACATTGACCATAAGCTTAGTCATTACCACAACTAGTTCTTTGAACATGCGCCAAGCTATTCTTACTTCACCCCTCATCATAAAAAGTAATAATCTAAGGATACAAAAGACTTCAAAGAGCAATAATGCAACAACAACCAATACTCAAGAAGTGACTCACTTTTGACCATCACTAAGCTATACTTCTTTTACCTCATTTCTTGGAAAGTGACAAAATCACCCACCTCAACTTGTTCACATGCCTCCTCATAAGAAGAAAAATTTCACACGCCAAGCTACCAAGTATGCAACAAGGAATTTTAAGTTCAAAACACTCTCCCTCACAAGAACTCTCTATGCTAACAAATGTCATACCATAGGCTTGCCCTTATTTTCAATCACCACCACAATGAAAGTAAATGGTTGGGGATCTCAAAGGTCTTTTTGAGCTCGTAACATAGGTTTGGGTTAGGGTAGGATATCATTTGGGAACAATCATGGCATATACCCTCTTTGAAAATCTATATCATACTTAATCCACCTTTCACTATGGACCACTTCTTTAATTTTACAAACATGCCCACTTTAATTTTCTTGCTTCACCCATTTTCTTTAATTTCATTTTCTTGGAACTTTTATGCAATTCTTTCAATTGTTAGGTCCTTTCTTTTTCTTATTCATTTGTTTCAATGGTTAAGCACGTAGGCATTCACTAATATTTCATGGCCCAAAGTTTCTTCATTCAATCTTCACCAACCCCAACTTAGGCTCTTAGCCTCAAGTTGTATTTCTAAGTTCAATAAGGGTATGGTTCAAAAGAGGGATAAAATTTGAAAGTCTTACGACTTGTAATGTGTTTGCCAAAGAAAGGTCCAAAGGCTCAAAATGAGTGACTAGGGATAACATTTATCCATGTGTAGGCTTTTAGGCTAAAGTGGGCTTCTAATGTCACAAAGATGTCCTATGATCACTTCTCTAACCAAATACAATCAAAATTAGCTTTGAAATACTAATGGGGCAAGTTCTAGATGACACAAGTATACATGAGATTAAATCAAAAAAACTCACCGCGCATGGCATGTGAACTCTCCAAGGAGGCTCAATTTTCCCTTTGCATAAGAGATAAATATACTGTATCTATCAATATGTACAAGCCAAATATTTTGGAGTCACAAAAAGAGAACAAGTTTTTTTACATGGTTGCTCATGTCTATGCCCTTGATTTGCGAAATTTTTTTAGATAGAGGGGGTTGTTTGTTTTGCATTTTCACTATGCATAATTTGCTAACTTATGAAAACAATCCAAACCTCTGACTTCACATTTGGCTCAATATGAGAAAACCAACCATATGGCTACTCAGACTTTTCCAATGGCATGAGTGTAGTCCCAAATTCACAATGGTACAGGTATAAAAATTTCCTTTACATTTGTAACCTTGATGCCATGGGTACTTAGAATTCCTCTGTATCTAAACTCAAAACCCAGGCATGACACTTTCCCCTTAAGAATGTTGTTACCCAATCTATCATAAGGAAAAGCTCGTCATGCATCACAATAATTAAAATAAAACTAAGTAAAACAAAAATCTAAAAATCAAAACAACATGACTAATCCATGGAAGTGTGGTCACCATTAGAGTGCCCAAAAATCCCAATCTAGCATCCAAGTCATGAATCATCCACAAATAAAAACACAAAATATTCAGGAATATCTCAAAACCAATAACATAAAATGCAAACATGAGAAAAAAAAATGAACCTATATCTTGCAGTGACCTCACTGCATAATTATGTAATCAACAAAGAAGGGAAAAAGATGTTCTTCTTGGGTCTTCATCATGCGTTGTCATCCCCTACAGACTCAACATCATCATTACTAGCATCAGCATCATACCACTCAGCAGGTGCCTCATCCTCACTCTCGACTCTAGGAGAAGGTAATTTTTCATGAGGTTTTAGGACCTTCCACAGGCCATTTACCCCTTCCATATTTTGTTAAAAAAATTATCTCTTCTTATCCCTTTTCTTCATCTTATCATGGGTGTGCAAAATATCCCTATGAGACACTTCCAGTGCTGAGTAATCCCTCTCAAGTCTAGAAATTATGGATTCCTACTTTTTCTACTCCTTCTTATAATTCTCATAGTCCTCACGGGACACATAAGAGTGAAAGCTGGTGGATGACTCTCCTGGTGCTTGAGTCAAACCTGATACAAGCTCCCTAATGTCCCTGATGTCCATACCAATGTCCTCCAAGGGCCACACAGTGGATGGTCAGTATGACTCTAACTCTTCAGCTGTCGACTTGCCTAATTTAACTTTATTCTTTTTACTCTGACTAGGAGCACCCATATCTCACATATTTAGTGGGAAAATGTAGGGACCTGGATGCATCTAAGTATCTACAATATATTTCTATATTTCTGCTCTCTTGCATAGCTCATTAATAAGATAAGAAAAGAGAAAAAGTGTAGCCCCTTGACTCTCTAAGTGCCTTCACTCTGAAATCACAATGTAGCCCACGTTCAGCTCAATTCTAGCTATGATACAGGCAACTATTCATTCTTGCAAATCAATGATAACAGTTATATTTGTGCATGGCAAAACTTAACTGTTGTTGATACTTAAGCCAAAATTTGGCCTCTGGTGTGAAATCATTGAGGGAGATGCCTCTTTTTATGGTGGACCGGGGAACTTCTTTGCTAGGACATAAAATGTTTGACATCTAGGTCCCTGGCTCACACATTTTTGATTGGAACTAAGCCATGTCTGCATCTGGAAACCAGTGTACCTCATTGATCCACTTAGCTCAAAAATGTACTTTCTTTCCCTTAATAGTCATCACTAGGTTCGTAAAATTCATGAATCCATTGCTCATTTGCATAGCCGGGGTGCGGGGCAAAACACATCCAATCGATAGCAGTGAGTCTAGCATGGAATCCCAAGTGTTTCTCCTGCACTTTATCTAAGAAAATGCCCCTTTTTGGTTATAATTTGGTCCTTTAGAGGTTAGCATAGTAGAGGTTGTGGAATTCAGCGTAATGAATTTAGTTTTTTCAAAGTCTCCCATTTTGTGCTGAGTACCTATAAGCAACACAATTCAGGCCATCAATAGCCTTCTCATGCAAAAATCATGCTAGATTAGCTAGATAAGCTCATAGTACAATGTTATAGTGGGTTTTAGGGGTGAGAAATGGATATGCAAAAGTTTTGGAATCAGCTGAAAGCTGGTCTTAGTTATGGCGATCGCGAGCCTTTCACTGTGACTATGGTCCCAATGACCGCGAATGTGGTAACTAGAACCATTTTCGATAGTCTCTGCACATCACCAATACACCAGATTTTAACCCCTAAAATAAGTTCCAATTTGTCAATCCTTATTATGCTAATAAAACTTAAACTCTCAATGCTAGATTATTGCCCTCAAAACTCAAATAAACTAAGATGGATTTTATTTGGAAAATTAATCAAACATATAATGCACATATAAATTCTATCATTTATAGGCCTAAATCCGGGTACCCAAGACTTCCCCATTAATGTTTACACCAACTACAATAGTTAACCACCATAATAACCATACACAAACATAGATTTAGCATTGTAAACACTATTTTAGGCCTTTTTCTAAAATGCAAGTTCTAAGCCTAAAACAACATTATAAATAAGGAAGTTGAGTTAACATACCAAGTTAGATGATACAAATGGAATGGAAGAAACACTTGGATGCTCATCATAAAGCAAAAATTTATAGATAATTTGAGAAAATTTAAAAAGAGTGTGTGGAGAGAATGGCAGTCGAATGGTCATTTAAACTGATTCAGACTGTGATCGCGGTGACATGGACTATAATTGCGACACTCGAGACCAAATTTTGGGTCCTCTACACTCCCCTGTTCAGTTCAAAACATGATATTTTCACACTATCCCCTTTTTCAATTTTAATCAACACTCCTCATAGGACCATAATTTCATAGATTATGCACAAAAAAAAATCTACTCTATCACGCATGAATAAAAGGATAGGGCCACTTTCGTGGCATGATGGGTTGATTCCTATCTTTTGTGGAAAACCACCCTTTCCAATATCATTTGTGTTTCCACTTAGAAGATTTGAATCTTCTTCCCAAATTTTGCTCACTATAAGTTAAGTTGCAGAGGGACAAAAGATTCAAATCTTCCAAGGTGAAGCTAGATAGAGGAGAGGGCATGATGATGAAGCTTCTATCTCGCAACTTTGAAGACTTGAATCTTTTACCCAAATTCACATCAAATTTTTGATTTGGCTCCTTGGGTATATGTGGGAACATCAATAGATCACTAGTTGTACATTGGAAATGCCTTCCAAATGCCTCGTTAGATTGATGTATATCTGGCACATTCTCTCCAGTTGTAGTTACCCGATCAAAAATAGTTTGAAGTATTTATTCAAAACCATTGGACCTGATATGGTGCTCTTCCTTCTTCTCATCATAAAACCTATCAAACTCATAAGAAGCACTAGCAGTTGGGTTAACATAATTAGGGGAGGGGGCATTTGGACAATCACTCCATTGTCTATCTCAACCACCACATAAAGAATAATTGTACCCCCAATAGGATCAAGATGGTGATTCTATCTATCTCCAGGGAGAATATGTACAATCTCTTTCAAAGTAGGGTCCATCACAATATGGACATGGATAGTCAAGATAGGACTTCCAACTACTAAAATCATATTTGTCGAAAGATGCCATAGATAAAAGTAAGAAAAATAGAAATCTACCTAACGCAAGAAAAAAAAGAAAATCACAAACAAATATTTACAAGTTTGAATCTAAGCAAGTGCGCTAAAATTCCAAGCTAACTCAATACGCCAAATTATTTCCCTGGCAATGGAGCCATTTCTTTGATAACACTCAACTTACATGTCAATTTAAGTACAAGGAAGTCATTGTAAATATATTTACCCAACAAAGATCGGGGTCAAATCTACGAGGAACAATATGAGTAGTGATTGAGTAAGTTTGAGATACAAGTTGCTTGCTAAGTTCAAATCCACGATACAAGATGGTTTGGGGGTTTTCAATGTTAATGTGAGTAATTCTTGGGCTTCCAAGGGACTAATTTGAGAGTAAGAATAATTACACAATCCAAAGATATTTACAAAAGTGGGTTGAGAGGATACAATTATTCAAAACCATTTTCATTTTCAAAGTACTAATTTTAGGGGAAACCATGATCCCTTAGTTTATTCACCATTCCATGCACCCTATATGTTCAAAATCACCAATAAAGCATAAACAAGGCATAATAAATCATGAGAAAATAATTTAAGAATCAACCATATCAAAACCCTCAACCACATCAAAACCCTCAACCACATCAAAATCCATACTCAAAATCATCCAATTAAACTATTTAAAAATATTATTTGCATAAAGTAACAATTAAGAAAGAGTAACATTCCTGAAATATCAAAAGTTGGGGAGGAAATTTGCCCTTGAGAGGTCTAATGGATAAAATTCTTGGAAATCCTAAGTATCTCGCTTAAGAGAATTTAGAGAGTTTGAGATTGTTTTTTATTGTGTTATGAAGGAGAATAACCCCTTAAAGTGATTTATGGTCGTGGGGTTCAAGTAAGGGAAATGGGAATTGACCAGAATGTCCTTAATTAAAAGACAGAAAAGTCACCGCCTAGTTACTACGGGTGACCTTGCGACTCGTAGGGTCATATTATGACTCATAAGGTTCCACTCATAGTCTGAACAGTGTCCAGGGCCACCAACACTTACTTGGTTATGAGTCATACTTTACAACTCATACTTAGTCATTAAGACTCGCATAGTCTAGTCATCGTCAAAGAAGAAATAATTGGGCATCATGCTAGTTAGTCTACAAAAGGCACCATATGACTCGTTTTGAGTTTTTTTGACTTATTACAAGCCACTCATACTCAGGACATAAAACTTAGCCACACACAAATGTCAGGCTACGATTGGGTCCATAAGAATCATTAAGACTCCTTACGACTCATAAGGGGAGTCGTAGTTAAGGCAGTGAGAATAAATTTTCAAAAAGTTTCAAGGACCAAAAATTTGGGGAGTTACAATAGCACATCAACATCCTAAGCTTATAAAGTTTGGATGTCCTCAGCAATAAAATACAATAAAGTAACACAACAATTCTTAACCAAGGAAAACCAAAAATACGAATGACAGTCAATCATGAAATTTAGCTTAAACATATTACGCCCACCAAGTTTAACATTTTAAAAGTGTATCAATGTAGTACAATAATTTGACATAAAGGAATCAAGATATGCCATTACCTTTGAACAAACAATCATGCATATATATAAGTTACAATATGTGCTATAGAAATTAACACTTTTGATGCATAAAACAAGGAAAATATGCAAGTTTCTGAGGCTATTTTGTTAGATATAATCCATTTTGTTTATGTTTTGCAGGAAACATTATTTTGGATGCTAATTTTGTGAAAAAGATGAAAAAGGTATTTTTGGATACTTTTTGGAGAAATTATGGATGTTCAGATTCTTTCTAGCTTATTTTTGATCAAAGCATGTTTGGGAATCGAAGAAGAGCTGAAAAGATGACTCCCAACACTTACTAAGTTAACCTATAAACAGCATGTAGAAAAAGCAAGTTCCAGAAGTCAAGAACCTCGAGATCTAAAATTGAAGGATTTTTTTATCTGCAACCTGTACCCAAGGTCAAGATAATAAGTACTACCAATGCCCAGGGTCAGAGCACAGGTACAGACCACATATGGCCACCGACCCTGTTTTTCTCCTATTTTGTTTGGCCTTTGGTTTAAGGGTTTCCTCATGTACTATAAATACCCTTCATGTATTTTTTAGTAGCATTATGCACTTTTGATACTTAGAAACATATTTTGATTCCATGATTCGATCTTTGGATTCACCTGTATAAACTTCAGTTCATTAATTTTGTTACTACTGTGTTTTTACACTTTTTATTATTGTAATTTCTTTTATGCTTTCTATTATGAATGTTATTAATTTCCTCACAATTATGTGAGGCTAAAATCCATGGATAGGTTTGTGTAAACCCTGGTTAATTGATGAAGTAGGGAATGTGTTATTTTTTATCTGAACCAATACCCATGACATACATTACTTTATCTTCATTATAATAGATTTCTTAATGGATGCATACATTAAGATCCCGCTGCGATATTGTTACTTACTCCAAAAAGGAGTAGTGACTAGAAAAAAGATACAAACAATAGTAATTTGGAGTTTAGCTGTCGAGCCACACTTCTAGGATTTATCTGAGTAAGATGGTTAGATTTCATCAAAAAACTAGATACTCAAAAGGTAATAGTTAACTGGGATCAAGATAAGGGTTAGTAATGCGACATCCTGATACTCAAAAGGTAAAGGGTAAATTCCTTCAACTTGTCTAAAAGACCATTGAAGGTACATAACTTATCGATTCTACATGAAAGGTATTGCGTTGGTTTAACAAACCATGATAAGCCTACCGAGTTGAGAAGATAGGGGAAATGTAATCCTAGTATTAACCTACGACTGTTTACATTCAAAGATATTACAGTTACTTGTTTGAGACTACTACACAAAACCCTACTATTTACTTTTCTTGTTCTGCCCATTGACTACAACTGCTGAGATCCGCAATTCCACATGTTCGCTTAGGATTTGACTCCAACCTTTATTGGGTTACTATATTTTGATAGTGGACTTATCATCATCTAATAGCAGGGGTTGTTTGGACGTTATTAATATTTTGGTACCATTGCCAGGTAACAAAGTGTTGATTTTTTATTTAAGGTTGTTTGTAGTTTCTGGGTATTTTTTTAATTTTTGTTCTTAATTGGACATACACTGTTGTATGCCTAGCGCATAGAGTAGAGTCAATCCCTTAATCCCCATGAATTCAAATCTAGGGAGTATCTTATAAACACCTGGTAGGATGTCTGCGCAGAAAAGAGTTGATAATTCTGAAGAGGTTCGTGATGTTGTACCTCCCCTCCTTCCAAAGGAGTATAGGATATTGTTGATCGTTAGACTGTTGAGCTGATAGATTATGTTAAAGCTGAGTAAAGGAAAATAGAAGAAGCTCAGTGGGTAGATAGGGAGGCAGAGCTAGCTGAGTAGATATAAGTAGCAGACCGCCGAGTAGCACTCGATGGGAATCACAACACAGCTAGAAGTGACCGTACTTAGGTGATCCCAGCATACCAATATGTGCATCCATATATAAATGATGAAGAATATTTTGGATACATTGAATCGGATGAGACTGGAGCCATTATTCTTCTTATTTTACCCCCAGGAATCAAGTTTGACATTAAAAGTGCAATGATCCAACTTCTAAATCTGAAGGGTTTGTTTGCAGGTCTGCTTACAAATGATATAAATTTGCACCTTGCCAATTTACTTGGGATCTGCAACTCGTATAGTATTCCAAGGTTTGATCAAGAAGTACTTAGACTGAGGCTTTTCCCCTTCTCACTGATAGAAAAATCATCTTTATATTTAGGGGAACTGCCAAGAGGCTCTATCACTACATGGAACGAGTTGCACATAAAATTCTTGAATTGATTCTTTCCTTCATCCAGAATTTTGCAGCTAAAGAATAAGATCTACAATTTTAGGTAGCTGCATTCAGAGTTTATGTATGAGGCATAATTCAGGTTCAAGAAGAAACTGAGTATGGTGCCTAACCATTAGTTGTTAGGGATGAACTTATCGAAGATATTTTACATATCCTTGACCATCAGCTCTAAAGCTATGATAGACACCATATCTGGAGGAGCTTTTATGAAGCTATGTAGAAAGGTAGCTTCGAAGATGTTAGATCAGATCTCACTCACTAACTTAGTGGAAAACTTGGAAGGATGAGACCGGATCTGGCATATTTGCTAATGGTGCCTCTTGTGACCAGAGAGTAGTTGATGATTCAGTAGCATAAGAAATTACATTACTAAGGACTGATCTAGGGGTACTAGCAAAGTAACTTGCAATGGCTAATTTTGAGAAACTAAATGTAGTAGAAACACAGGGGTTAACTTACAAAGCATATGATAAAGAATAAGAGAAGGAAGATAATTATCTGGATTGTCAGATGGCAGATTTTTGAGTCCAAGGGCAAGGTAACAAAGGTCGGAACTATTATGATAGATATAGAGATCATAACAGAGAGAAAGATGGTGATAAAGAGAAGAAGGATAACTAATGAGAGAAGGGACATAGGTATATACCACCTGGAAGATGAGATGCAGAATCCAGAATGGAAGAGATATTGTCTAAGTCGGTAAAGGGTCAGGAAAATTAGGAGATCTTCCTTAAGGAGATTAAGGCCGACATTTCAGGATTGACCCAGAAGGTTGAGTCATATGCCACTACTATCAAGCAGTTAGAGCACCAGTTTGTATAGATGTCAACAACTTTAAACCAGAGGTAGCTAGGTATCATTCCAAGAAACATGATGAAAAATCAAAAAACTCGATGGTTATGTACTTGCTATTACCACAAGGAGTGGTATCACTACTTTGTATCCCCCACTACCTGCTATAGAAGTTGATGATGATGAGACACATGCTATGATTCCGAGAAGCTAATAGGTGATGAAGGTAAAGCTATAAAATATAAAGGTAAGGGTTTGGTCTTTGAGCCAGAAATAGACAAATTTTGAGACCACCCCAACCTTTTCCTTAGCGATTGAGGCAAAAGAAAGAGAAAGGTAAGTTCAAGAAATTTATTGAGATGCTGAAGAATTAAGCTTGAACATACCTCTTCTTGAGACATTGGAGCATATGCCCGATTATGCTAGGTTAATAAAATAATTGGTCACAAGGAAGAAAGTAGTAACAATTAAGGATGTGGATGGTATGCACTACTGTAGTACAGTTACAACTAGGTCTTTGGGGTAGAAAATAGGTGATCTCGGAGCATTCACTATACCTTGCACTATTAGGTTATCCTAATTTGCCTGATTTTTATATGACTTAGGGGCTAGCATTAATTTGATGTCGCTGGTCGTATACAAGAAGTAGGGTTCGAAACCTTCAAAACCAACTTTGATGTGACTGTGAATGGCTGACCGCACAGTGAATAAGCATGTGGGAATCTATTTTGAAGTGATTGTATGGATGGATAACTTCATCATTCTGGCTAACTTTTTCATCCTATACTGTGAGGTTGACACCAAGATAACAATTATATTGGGAAGAACGTTAGGTAGAGCTATGGTTGACATGGATAAAGGTGAGCAAAAATTTAGAGTCAATGATAAGGAGGCCACATTCAACAATCAAAAGTCAGTGAAGCAGCAAACCAACATGAGGGTAGTGTTGGTGATTGATTGTATTAATGATCCTGGAGGATACTTCTATAGGTATCTTGATAAATTCCAAGTATTAAAGATACATGCATCGTGCCATGACGTTAAATTAAGTGTCGCATGGGAGGCAACCCATTGGCTAGTTGGTGAAGTCTAAGTAACCAACACAGCCACGTCATGCCGCGATGTTAAATCAAGTGCTGAGTGGGAGGCAATTTCTAGTTAAGCCGATTGTGTGATCGATCCATTATGGTCACAATTCCCACATGGTAAGTTGAATAATAAGTTGAAAAGTTGAAATTTTAAGGATGAAAAATGGAAGGTTGTGTACTTTGGCATCTAATCAAGCTTTTGGACTTCAAGCTTAGGTTGCGGGAACATAAGTAGCTAGAAAAATATTGAAATTCCATGTCTAGATTATGGAAAGTAGGCCCAAAATTTGTGGCCCAGAACTTGCATCCAGCACCAGCTGGCTGCAGTTGGCTCCTACGCCCAAAGCCTAATTATAGGTAGCTGTCGAGGGTTGGTCCTTTGTGGGCCTAATTTTTAATTCAAATTTTGGGCCCACCAATACTCATATATGACCTAAAATAGCCCCCCCACCTATATTTAAACAACCTTAAGATCATTTTAATTCAATTAAATCCTCAAAGCTTTACTTTTCTCTTTGAATTCAAATTTTCACTTAAAATATAAACTAACCCCACACTTAAGTAAAGGATAAATTGACATTTATTTGAGATAGAAACTTGTCCCAATATTCTAAAAACAAGTTTCAACTTTGGTATTGCCTGACTTCTTCATTATTCACTTTTGGTTCTTTATAAAAGAGGCAACTTTCTCGATTCCTAATAGTTATGCCTTAATATATCTATTGTTTAAACAAGTTGATATGTTTAATACATTTCAAAGTATAAATAATCAATTATTCTTGTATATTGGAGCCTTGAAGTACAGTAAAAACATAATGTAGGGCCTTGTTTCGAATAAACTTCTATGTTTAGACCCCAATCGAAAGTTAAACTTGAATGAAGTAATATCACAAGTTGAGCGTGTTTGTTTGCTTTGAAATTCATGATTCTTTATTGGTGTGTGAACATTGGACTTATTGGGATTTCAAATAGGTTATAGGGGTATGAAAATTAAGGAAAAATTTGAACTTTCGTATTTTGAGATTTTCTTCAACTTTTGTTATCCCTCACTTTTGTTAGAACTAAAAATTGGTTCTTTAGGTACATATGACACCTGAAGTAGTGAAGAGGATGAAGGATGATACTTTGAGAAGACGGGTAGAGTCTTCCAAGCCTAGTGGTTTAGTGGAGCACTACCCGAGGCAATGACGTAGAGACACTGTAGTAGGGGTGACATGTAGAGTTATGAGAGGATAGAGGTCTCAGGCTACTTAGAACGCTACAACCTGATCCAGGATAAAGTCCATATATATTTCACCCCTATACACTCCTCCACCCAATGATGATAATATGGAGAAGGAGGAGACAAAGTTAAGTCTACTCTACAGGTTGTTGCTTAGGACCCCCAGTCTAAGGAGGGATCCTAGATTTATCTGAAGAGGTAAAGAAGAAATGGTCATCAATGGTGCTCCAATTTGAGGAGGGTAACGCTACCCATGTACAATAGATAGAGGTATCCTAATCTGAGGAAGGTACAGAGCATACTTTCCATGATGCATCAGTACAATATGGACAGAGACCTATACCTACATATACCTAAAAGGAACCTCTCAAGGAGGGACCTCTAAGGTGGTGTGTGAAAGGGATGTGGGAGATATTCATTATTAACATATTTAAGAGGTAGGCAGGCCTACGAGGTGCATTTATCAGAAGTGTCAAATTAACTTATTAGGCTAGATCGAGTACCACAGTTATGGGTGATATTTGATCGATATCAGTTGGATTTGATGACTAGACCACTCAATTATTACCGCCCGACTATGGTATGGGAATTTTATACATACTAAAAAGCTATCATAGTCCTTTTTATGCACAGGCATCCAGGACTGGTGATATTTGCAAGGTAACCATAGCTTAATAATATACTGGTAAGAGGGGTCATAGTTAATGTTTTGATAAAGACTATCTGTAGAGTTATTTTCAGCCTAAATTACATTACTCCTGCATCTACAGTTGAGTGTGACCATAGGCTGAGATGGGATCGACATATCATGTGGGAGACTAAGTACCGACGAGAGTGGGTTGAGATGGCTAGGTAGATAGCCAGTTATATTTCACCGTTGGGTGATGCAACCCCATGGATTGAGGGGCATGCCATGATAATGAAGGGCCCATTGACATTTAAGGCTATGTTTTAGTTATTACTGGTTAGATACCGACTGATACCCACTGCTTTAAATTATACGTTAGTATGGGATATAATAGTACTAGTTGCATTTTTTATGGTCGGATATAATGTTGATTTTGCTGCTATTCTTTGGCATGAGTTACATGATAAAACATTTGGGGAGTTAACTAATCTGTCCTTTACTTGCATGATTCAGAGGTTGTGCAATAATTCTGGTGAGCCTAAGATACCAGGTGTAGATGAGAGGGAACCTACAATGGCGACTGCACAAACTTAGACCATAAAGGGTCTAGCAACTTTATGCCCTTTTAGGATATCAAAAGGGCAGGCAGCAGTACCACGGGCCTAGACTGAGGGCCCAATAGTTTTCACAGAGCTTGTCGATACACATTGAGAGGATATGGGTATTAGTATTTATATAGAGATAAGGGAGTAGAGCGCCTTCTGATTCTAGTACGCAGAGAGAGGTCACACTAGCTATTTCTTCTTCAGCCCTGGCTTTAACCTCAGAGCAGGTGGGATTACCTTCAGAGATGACTCAACATCTACTATATCTACTACTTAAGTTATGATTACTATATTTAGTGACTTTTTGCAAAGCGTAGTGGACAGTCAGAAGGCCACCAATGCCAGGGTGAGGGTTGTTGAGACCGAGATGACTACCCTCTATGAGCAGATGAGATTTGAGGTTAGGACTAGATTTAAGAAGGCAAAGGCTCGATAGGAGGCCACATAGAGAGATGAACTATCTAATCTACGTGCTGACTTTCAAACATAGCTCGATGAGTTTGAGAGATAGGTTACAACCTAATATATAGAGACAACTGCGCCAGATCTAGCTTAGATGAGAGATGAGTTTAATATATTATGAGCAGAGGTATGCAGTCTCATAGAGAGACATGTAGCAATCACTCCCTCAATTATGTAGTTCAGATTCACCTCAGTGCACATCATGACAATTTAATTTTTTCACAGAGAAGGTTGAGGAGGTCCCAGTAGTTGGAACCAAGAGAGGTCACATAGATGAATTTCAGTATCCTACTATACCATATAACCAAGCCAATAAAAGAGATATACTTAATTCTTTAGAGACTGCATTCGTTGATAGGTAGAGGTGAGCATCTATAGCAGTGGGTGCATCCACTAGTAGTGCACCACCACAACCACTGCTTTGGCCTGCTGATATGCCCCTATCTAGGGATGCTCATGATTTGGGTTCCTAGTGCATTTTATGTATGTTCTTACTTTTCTCTATTTTACTCGATTTTAGTGCATCGAGAACAGTGCATAATTTTTAGTTGGGGATGAGCATACCATGCCGCCATGGGTTTTTATTGTTGTGCTTGTTTTCCTATCGGCCGTAGTATGTTTGTAGAACTAGCATGTCTAGGATAATTTTGTGTCATATTGTGTTTTATTTTGTATTGTATTGTGTTTCTGTTTAATGAGGAGAATTTCAAGTATTTAGGACAGTAGTCATAATTTGATTGATGTTTGATACCCCTCCAAAATCTTATGTTTTAGAACTGTGTGGATGTATATATATGTGAACTTTATGGATCTTGTTATGGCATTAGGATTAGGGACATAATAATTACTTACTAACAATTTCATGAACTGGATAGGCAGTAGTTGGTAATATTGACTTTGTACCATGTGTGTGTAAGATACTACTTAGTTCCCTTTGTGTGCTAAATTCAGGACTTGCTTGGTTAATCTTGCCTAGGTCGAAGGATAGTCGATTAGGAAAGGATCATAGTTTTTTTTTATTTTAGTCCACTTTTAGCCTAAATGACCTTTCACGTGTGAATTATATCCCTTAATCCTTGTTTTGAGACTTATAGCTTATTTTTCTTGGTTCACCTATTCACCATGCCATTTATATCATAATAAATCAGTTTTGGCCCTGGTCCTCTTTGAACATTGTACACCTTCACTCAGTTAAAATACTTAAGTTGGGGGTGGCTATCATAGGGATGCATAGTGTAAAATGGGTAAGAAAAGGGATAAAATAAGAAAAAAATTAGTAGGACTGGGTGTGGTAGAAAAATAAAAGAAAAAAATAAAAATAAAATAAAAGAAAAAAATTGTGAAATAGTGAAAAAGAAAGAATAAAATACAACACACAACCTCAATGTGCTTTAGAATAAAAAGGGAGAAATAAGGGAGGAAATAAAGTGAAAACTAGCAAAAGTGAGACCCCAAGGTTAGTGTAGTGTCAAGGAGGCTTAGTCATTTGATATGTCGAAATATACCATACCAGCCCCTAAGCCTACATTACAAGCCGAGAAAAGTCCTATAGTGATCCTAGCTTGACTATCTGAATGCTAAGATAAAAAAAATAAGGGCAAGCCTAAGGTGTTTGACATGAATTGACTAGAAGTTCTTTGTTGAGAGTGAGTGTCCCTTGATCGTCCCTGCATTGACATGTATTATTTCCTATGAGTGAGTGGTACATCCTTGTTGTGAGGGCACTTGAGTCATATTGCTAGCTATTTACTTATTTCGGGTAATGTAATATGTATGTATGAGTGGTTGTTTGTTGCTAATTTAATTTCCATACCTTGATACCATTGTGTCACATTATTGTGCTTCATGTTCATACATAGTTGTCTTTGAAAAGTAAGATTAGAGGGGATGTTGTATTTTTAGTTTAAGTGTTGATTGACTGCCTTGAATAGCTTAGATTATCCTAGTTAAGCGTTGTTTTTGTTTTTGTTATGCTTTGTTGCCTGAGGACATGCAAATATTCTAAGTTGAGGGTGTTGATGTGCTATAGAAATATAGCACTTTCGATGCTTAAAATGAGGAAAATATGCAAGTTTCTGAGGCTATTTTGTTAGATATGATCCTATTTGGGTATGTTTTATAGGAAACCATATTTTGGATGCTATGTTCGTAAAATAAGTGTTTTGGCTACTTTTTGGAGATATCATGGATGTTCGGGATGCTTTTTGGCTTGTTCGTGATCAAAGCATGTTCGAAAATTGAAAAGGAGCTAAAAAGATGACTCTCGACACTTACTAAGTCAACCCACGGACCACAAGTAGGATATACGGACCGTAGGTAGGCAAAGCAAGTGCCGAAAGTCCAAAATCCTGAGAGATGAACTTGCAGGGTTTTTTTATCTGGAACCTACGCCCTGTACCTGCGCCTAGGGTTAGGACCGCAGGTACTACCAGGGCTCAGGGTCAGAGCACTGGTACAGACCATATGTGGCCACCGATCCTATTTTCTCCTATTTTATTCAGGCTTTGGTTTTATGGTTTCCTCATGTACTATTAATATCCTTTATGTATTTTTTTAGTAGGAGTTATGCACTTTTGATACTCAAAAACATATTTTGATTCCAAGATTCGATTTTGATTTTGGGATTCTCATGTATTGACTTCAGTTCATTAATTTAGTTACATCTGTGGGGTTTTGCACTTCTTATAATTGTGATTTCATTTATGCTTACTATTATGAATGTTATTGATATTTTCACAATCATGTGTGGCTAAAACCCATAGCTAAGGTTGTGTAAACCCTGGAGAATTAACTAAGTAGGGGAATTGTGATTGTTGATTTGAAGCAATACCTATGGTATGCATTTCTTTATCTTAATTATAATTGATTTTTTAATGGGTGCACACATTAAGATCCTGCCTAGATATTGCTACTTACTCCAAAAGAGTAGTAACTAGAAAAATATAAAGACAATAGTAATTTGGAGTTTAACTGTTGATCCACGCTTCTAGAATTTATCTTAGTAAGAAAGTTAGATCTCATCTAATAACTAGAGACTAAAAAGGTAATAGTTAATTGGGATTAAGATAAGAGTTAGTAATGTGACATCCTAAGACTCAAAAGGTAAAGGGTGAAATCCTTCTACTCATCCTAAAAATTGCAGAAGGTACATAACTTATCGATTTTGCATGCAAGGTATTGGGTTAATTCAACAAAGAACAAAAAGCCAATGGAGTTGAGAAGCCAGGGGGAACGCAATCCTAGTGTTCACCTATTAATGATTACAACCGAAGATAATACAATTACTTGTCCGAGATAACTACACCCCCCCATTTACTTTTCTTGTTCTACCCATTGACTAAAACAGCTTAGATCTATGATTAAACGTGTTCCCTTGGGATTCGACCCCGGCTTATTATATCTTGACAACCACCGTATCATCATCTAATAGAAGGTGTTGTTTGGAAGTCATCATTACACGACCCAAACAATGAAGAAGCTAGTAACACAACCCATGTACCCTTACAACAAAAAAGTCCCATTTAATTAATAGATTCATGCATGTTAATGTAGGGATGACCATGAGACACTCATACTCCCTAAGAGTTCTAACAATGTGCATAGAATACCAAAGTTTTCCCTTATTTTCTTTACCTTGATTTTCAGACAGTAGGGTTAGAAACACTGTAGGACTTTACTCCACTTGTAATGTAGGTTGAGGGGCTGGTATGATACACATGAGAATTTAGTGACTAAGTCTCCTTCGCAGTACACTTAAGTTAGGGTCCACTTATCAACCAATCTTCTTTTATTCCACCTTTATTTCTCCCTTTTTATTCTTTTACTGCATATTCAAGTTGGGTGTGATTTCTCTTTATTCTTTCTTTTTTTTTTTTATAAAAAAGTTTTTCTTCTTCTTTCTTTTCTTTTTCTACCACACCCATCTCTACTTTATTTTTTCTTATTTACCCTTCTTCATACCCACTTTAGATCATGCACCCCTATGATAGCAACACTCAAATTAGGCAATTTTTCTGAGTTGAGGTGCACAATGTCCAAGGAGGACCAGGGCAAAAATAGGTTCATTGTAATACAAATGGGAAAGTAAAAGTTGAACGCCATAAAAATAGTCTATACAGGCTTAAAATAGGGATCAAGGGACACTTATTCACATTTGGAAGGTCATTAAGGCTAAAAGTGGACTAATTTCAAGAATGACTATGATCCTTTCCTAACCGACTATCCTACAACCTAGGCAAGACTAACCAAGCAAGTTCTGGATTTAACAAAAAGAAAAAAAGAAGAATCTCTCACACACATGGCACAGGATTGCATCACAAACTACTACCTATCCAGTTCCTGCAAATATTGGTTATGACTATTATGTTCCTAATACTAGTGCGATAACAAGATTCTCAATGGTCACAAATATGTACACATCACACAGTTCAAAAATAAAATTTTTGGAGGGGTATAATTTTTCCCAATAAATCAAAACAAAATACATCAACTACCTTAGATACTCATTTTTCCCTTAGTTAAACAAAAACACAACACAATACAAAACAAAACATAATACGACACATAATATTTTCTAGACATGCCAGTTCGACAATCATACCGCGGCCGTAAGGAAAAGAAGTGCGACAACAAAATCCTATGGTAGTTGTGGTATAACCCATCCAGAATAAAAAGACTACGCATTGTCCCCAGTGTATGACAATAATATAAAGCAAGGGAGTGAGGATATACCTAAGACGCACTTGGCATCCAGAACTGACATTGATGCAAAAATAACAAGATACCTTGGGTCTCCTCCCAAGAAGTGTCTGATCTACAGTCGCAGCACAACTTGGTTGCCTTGGATACTCATACTTTGCCAAGGTCCATATCATTACATACTTTCACCTCATCAAGGTTTCCTTATAGTGCTTCAGCCGCTATCCATTCACCTTAAATAGGGTTTCACCATCATACTTCAACTCTATAGCACCATGTAGCAACATCTGAATCATGGTGAATAGTCTATAACACCTAGACTTCAACTTGCCAGGGAATAACCAAAGTCTTAAATTATACAACAAGACCAAACCACAGGTCTCAAATACTCTTTTCTTAATTTTCTTGTCATGATACAGATTTATCTTTCCTTTGTATAGAGAAGAACTTTCATAAGAACGTATATGGAATTCATTCAAATCATTCTCCTTGGTCAACCACAACTTAGTTGTATCATGCCACTCAAAGTCTAGCTTTTTCAATATTCATAGTGCCTTGTGTTCAAGTTTGATTGGTAAGTATCATGCCTTGCCATACATAAATAGATAAAGGGAGGTATCTATGGAGGTCTTAAAAGTTATTTGATAGGATCACAAAGAATCATCTAACTTTCTTGACCAGTCAATCCTGTTGAAATTCATAGTCTTCACCAATATAGACTTTATGTCTCTATTGGAGATCTTAATCTGCTTATTTATTTGAGGATGATAAGGTATTAACACATTATACTTTACATCATATTTCTCAAGTAGGTCCTTAAATAGACAGTTACAGATGTGAGACCCAACATCACTAATGATCATATGTGGAGTGCCAAATTGATAAAATATATTCTTTTCAAGAATGTGGTGATACTTCGACCTCATTGTTGGGAAGCGTAATTGACTCCATCCATTTTGAAACATAGTCGACTACCACTAGAATGTACTTCATCCAAAAATATATCATGAATGGACCTATTAAATTAATCCCCCCATACATTAAATAATTCCATCTCTAAGATAGGTGCTATGAGGAGTCCATGTCTCTGTGAAATATTTTCTTGATACCAACATTGTTCATAGGCTTGGGAAAAATCATGCGAATTTGTATAAATAGTTGGTT
Organism: Capsicum baccatum var. pendulum; assembly: GCA_030864225.1. NCBI lineage: Eukaryota > Viridiplantae > Streptophyta > Magnoliopsida > Solanales > Solanaceae > Capsicum > Capsicum baccatum. The sequence continues at coordinate 71,489,690 of CM061560.1, forward strand.
AATAGTACCCACACTGCAAAAATTTATGGGATGTATGGTTACCACTATGATGACTCCCAACTTATGATGAATGACAAGCCTCAAGAATGCTCATCATCTCCACCTCGAGGATATACCTCCGAATGACTCCATCTACATAAATTCAAAAGAGATAGGACTCATCCGAAAAAACTTTCCTGAACTCGTACATGAACTGCTTATGCTGCTAAATGATAAATCTTCCAAAATAAGATTACTTGCTAAAAAATTGGCAAAATCAGTGAACCAAGGGATTAAGTATTGAGATGCTTCCAAGACTTGATCATATATAAAATTGTCATCTATGTCAAGCTCATCCCCAAACCTATACATTGCCTCCACCTCAAGGCGAGACAAGTGATGAGCAACCTAGTTCTCTATGCCCTTTTCGGTCTTTCACCTCAAAGTCAAATTCTTGCAATAAGAGGACCCATCTATCAACCTCAGTTTTATATGTTTCTTTAACATTATGTACCTCAAATCTACATTAGCTATATGAACTATGACTTTGGTCTCTATCAAATAGGACCAAAATTTCTCAAACACAAAAACCACTACAAGTAACTCTTGCTCAGTGACTGTATAGTTCTTATGGGTAAGATTTAATACCTTCTTGGCATAATAAATCAAATGAAGGATTTCCTTACATCTATGGCCTAGGACATCACCCAAGGCCACTCCACTAGCATCGCACATAACCTCAAATAGTAAGGACCAATAAGGGAACACAATAATAGGAGCCGAGATCTACTGATCCTTAAGGAACTCAAAGTCCTGGAGACATGCATCATTAAATTCAAATTTTACCTCCTTCTTTGAAATACTGCATAACCGTTTTGTAATTTTAGAGGAGATGAACATCCTATAAAAACTAGTATAACCCAAAAAGCTTTAGATACCTTTAACTGAGACAGGAGGGGGTAATTTTTCGATCACCTCTATCTTCGCTCTATCCATCTCTATACCCTATTTTGAGATTTAGTGGTTGAGAAAAATACTTTATATTACCATAAAATGATATTTTTTCCAGTTCAACACCCGATTGTACTCCTCACATCTCTACAACGTTTCCCAGATGGGCTAAACAATCATCAAAGGAGTACCCAACGATAGAAAAGTAATTCATGAATACCTCAATAGTTTTTGACACCCAATTTTGACGTCTCGATATGCCCCCAGGTTGTTATTTTATCAAAAACTATTAATTTTGAATACTCGTATTTTTAATGCATTATTTTGGTATCACAAAATGATTGGCATGTCACGTTTATAATTTTGGAGTATGCAATTTGTTTTATTATCTAATTTCATATTTTATATAATTTATTAAATTAAAAATAATAATTTCAACAGTTCTTTAAATTATTTTCATAAATATACTCATAATTTATAAATACCTAGTCTATTATTATTATTATTATTGTTGTTGTTGTTGTTGTTGTTTTCATCATCATCATCATAGTAATTTTAAATTTTGTATTCATAATTTATGAGCGTTAATTTATTTTAAATTATTATCAGTAGCTTCTTGTAATTTTATTTACACATTTTATTCATGATTAATTTGAGACTAATGAAGTTATTATTATTATTATTACTATTATATATTTATTCATAGAAGCCTAACTTAAATTAATTTTCTTAATTTATTTAAATTCTAGTCACTTTGTATCCAATAAATGTTAATTTTAATAAAAATTGTGCCCAATTGACTCATTTTTAAATCACAATCAATTTTCAGTGGTCCCTTTCAATTTTAATCATAGCCATTGATCTCCTGTGAACGACGGCTAACACAAAAACCCACTTTTTATTCTTTTAACTCCCTTAGACCAAAGAAAATTTCACCATCTCTCTCTAAAACATAGGGGAGCTTTCTCTTATTATGATTATAGTTGCGAGTATATTGGCTTGAGTTTGTGAACCTATTATATACCTATATTTATACATTAATTATTAGGATGATATATTAATGTCCGACGAGGTCAGAGGATACTTTTATGATATATTGATACCCGACAAGGCCGAAGAAAACTATGACGATATATTGATACTCGTCAAAGCCGGAGAATACTATTGTTATGATATTGATACCCGGCAAGGCTGGAGGATACTATTGTGATGATGTTGATACCCGACAAGGTCAGAGGATACTATTATAATGAACTTAATAGCTGGCAAGGCTGGAGGTACTATTGATGATCTTTTAATACCCGACAAGGCCGAAGGTACTATTGATGATTTGTTGGTACCTGACATAGTCGAAGGTTGATTACAATAATGATGGTCCTAATAAGGACAGTTTTGATAAGCTACAATATTGATTGTGTACTTTGCATTTATTCCTATATGTACATTTCTTATCACCAGTATACACCTATATTTATCAGTCGGTATGGGACGATTGCATATATATGGGTAAAGAATATTCCTTGTGTTATTGTGTGCTGATTGAACCTTTCAATTTTGGGGAGGTGGGGGTACGCATAGGCTCAACTAGGTACTTGGTTGTTTAGAGTAGCCGGTTATTTATGATGTTATTGATATTGTTATTACCATTATTATGATCATTATTATGGCTAGCTTATGACAGATTGGTCATTGATCCGGTACTGGGATTGAGGTATGTCTTCAACCTTTGCTATCTTATGATTGCATTACTATGCATGATTATTCTATGTATGGATTAGAAATCTTGAGTATGCTACTATTGAATCCTGATAGTATTATAGTGAGGTCTTAAAATGAGAACATAATGATCTAGGTTATGTTTGAGATGACCTCCTGCTTACATATATATATATATATATAGCTATATGAAGTTATGGTACTATTGGACATCCCTTCCTTCGTTGTTCATATTGTATAGTCGTTCCTTCGCCTTGTATGTTACAATATATCTTTCTTTCTTTATTTATTTGTATATTGATCTAGATATACGGTATAGCATTCGCATATATTAAATGTAGCTGGAATAGGATAGTTCACCTTGATACTTCCTTAGTCTTATTATGTTAGACTCTTGGACTTAAATAGAATAGTTGTCCCTTGTTATTCTCATTAACTTATTACATGATTTATGGACTCTTGGTTGTAGTTTCCATTTTGTTTATATGCTTTATATATCTACTTTATCTTTGGAGCTTAGTTGGAATTTTCCTACTAGTACCATTCATTTGGTACTCATACCACACCTCTGCAGCCTGCAGATCATAGTACGGGTTATTGCCATTGATGTGTGCATTGTGCGGATTAGCCCTGATTTGGAAACTTAGAGTGAGCTCCTGATGTTTGGAGTATTTCTTATCTTTCTCCTATGAATTAGATTAGCCTCTAAGTTGTATTTAGAAGTAAGTTAAATAAGTGCATTTCTCTTCGATATATCACTTAGGTACTCTTATTATGTTTAGAAGCTCTTGTACTAATACCACCAGGTTTTGGGATTCGTCTATGTATTGATCTTTATTTTATATATTCTGCATTCTTTTCCTTATGTTATTGAGTAGTCCGTTACTAGTCATTCTAGACTACAGGTTGGCTTGCCTACTGGTGAGTTATGGTAGGCGCCATCATGACCTGAAAAGTTGGGTCGTGACATCTATTGGTTCATTTTTTTTAATTTGATTTTGGAATATCTTTTTTTTTTTCTATTTGAGTCCCCTAATTGATTTTGAATATCCCTTTCTTCCTTTAGTTCTTCACTATTCCCACAATATAAACAACTATTTTCTTCTCTTTTTTGGGACAAGTTTTTTTCATCGTCTCCTACTCTCTTATATACTAAAGTAAAAAGGATTTTTCATCTCCTACTCTTCAAAATTATATGTTTTTCTCTTGACTTTGAGCATATTTTTGGTTTGTTTTTTTACTGTATGGGTTGCTTGGTATGCTTCTTTTAATTCTCTTGTTACTTCACTTAATTGATTGTTTGGAATAGTTTGCTTTTGTGTTTGGTGTATCCTTTCATGTTCGATAGGTTCGAAAGCCATTTCATTGAAAAGATTGTTTAAGACATGGAATAATGTAATCCCTATTCATATAAATTGGTAGTTATTCAGTCTGTAGTAAATTTGTATAAACAACGGCTATGTAATAAAAAAAATCACGGAAACTGCTTATGGGGGTGGCGATCTCACTACAAAAAATTACTTTATTTATGACCAATGTTTAGGGATAAATTAATAATATCATCTCTAAAAGTACATATATTAGGATGAGAATAAAAACCGGTCCTTAATATTCTATTTTATTGCGAAGGTGCAAAATCTAGTCCCTAATTTTTTTTAACTGGCCCCAAATTGTAATTAGGAGCTTGGAGCGGAAAAAACTAAAGCCAAAATGTAATATTTAAATTTTATTGATTTAATTTTAGTTTACTAAATATACTAATAGGCTCCAAATTAATTATTCCTACAATTTTTTATGATACTAAGTAATTATACGTGTGTAAATATACAGTCTCCTTCTCAAACATAGCATATATGTACACACTTTACATCGTTTTCAATCAAATACAGTGGTTGGTCCCAAATTTACCCTAGAAATCCATCAATATATGCACCAATTTTGCAGATGCACAACGAGTGAGGGAGTAGCTTTGCCAATTACTTTTTTTAATTTGGATTATTGCAGCTAATCTTCCCTAATCTCAATTTTATCTCTGTCATAGATTTGAGGTATGATTTTTTTCTATCTAGATTGTTCTAAATTAGTTTTTTTGCTTCATTGTTCAAGCTACTCATCTTATTTTTCTTACTTTATTCTACCCGAATCTGTCATTTGTTTATTTGTACAACTCAATAATTTACTATGAAATTTGTCAATTTGTGGATGGTATCATCTCTCTATCATCTAGCTACTAGAAATAGCAATGGGTTATAGCGAGTGTGGAGTGGGGCTAGTTTACTGCAATAAAGGATAGAGCGGGGTAGTCTTCAAGTGGGGCGGGGCTGGGCAGGGTGCAACAGAGACTTAGCTCTTTACAACTATAGTGGTGTGGTGATGAAATCGATGATATTGTTGGAAGAAGGTTTGGGTCAACAAAAATCCCTTATAATAAATAGAAAAATTAGGCTGGTACCCTCTCCATATTTTTTTTCAGGTTCCTGGTATCCATTGGGATGCTCTATTACTTCTCAGCCTTGGGATATGTTATATCAACATGTACATTTTGGGCAATGATCTCTTTGAATATTAATGTGTGATAATTTTCTAGATATTATATGATCTTTTTTATGCACTTCATTACCTATGAGTTAAAAACTGTCTAGATTTTAGCAATTGATGTATGTTATCTTTGATATGTCTATAGTGAAAATTCGTAGATCCTTGCCTATTCTGATGGTTTCCTTGTCGAATTCTGTATAGTTGATCCCGTTTAATCATGCACATTATTTAGCAGCTTAGGTGACTTATTATGGTCCTTCTTTACAATGTGTGAACTAAATTATTTGACTAATCACCTGGAATCAAGTTTCAGTAGTTCCTCATATAAATCCTTTGTTTTTACCTTTTTTTAATATAGTTCTTTAGGTAGCTATTCCTCATAGAATTAAAACAATTGAAGATATCATACATCTTTCATTTTTTTTATGATAGTGGTATTTAGACAAACCTGCACATGCCTTTACTATTTTGCCGAGTACCTTCACCATCACATCGCCTCACAGTATCACTGGTCATGTGTAAATTTCAAGCAACTCTGTCCACCATATTTTATAGTAATGGATTTCGAGCAACTCTATCCACCTTATTTTATAAAGATGGTGATGTTTATACTACAGATCTTTGCTATCTCTATAATGAAAGTCCATAGTTTGTTGCCATGTTCAAGTTCAAATGATACCATATTATCCTATTTTTGGAGTTCCTCTATCATATTGCCCAAAGTTGATCCTGTTTAATCATATTTGGGTGACTCTATACCTTGTGAGGAATAGTCCTTTGGGATTAAGTTTTAGTGGTTCTTCCTATAAATCCTCTGCTTTAACCATGGTTTAAAACTGTCACTTATCTAGCAGTTCCCCATCAAACTGAAGCAACTGAAGATATCATGCATTTATCTTTTTATGATGATGGTGTTGTTTATCCCCACATGCACACACCTTTATTATTTCTACAAGTTTCAGTAGTTCCTCCTAGAAATGCTCATTTTTTACCATTAATTTCCAGTATCCTTTATGTAGTAGTTCCCCATGAAATTAAAATAACTGAAGATATGAAGAAGGGTTGAAACTAACCCTTACTATCTGAATGGAACAAAAAACTAGGTATATAATTAAACTGGGTATGTTGTTTGCATGAGCAATAGCGCATCATACAATCATCGAACAAAAGACTCAAACTTAAAACGCATGAATGTCTCTTTGCTGATGCATCACTTGTACAAGCTAGTAGTCCATGTAACAACACTACATATTTAACCTTTCATGGTGCCAAGACTCTTTTTTTTGGAATCAAGATTTCTTGTTACTCTAATAGAGTTGAAATACAGTTGATTGGTTTTTGTAGGTTGAACGCACCATATGTTATACTTATCAAAAACAAATATTCTAGTGTGAGCAATATTGAATATTTTCTAGAAACAACCACAACCATTGAAACTTAGGGATAATAGGTTCACCCATCTCCACTTAAATACCATATTTAGCTTGCTTGGTGTAGGACTTATTTTTGACCTTAGACTCAAGCCCCTCAACCTTTTTCTGATAAACTATTTAAATTGAAAATCTAGAATATTCCCACTAAAAGAAATGAAACAAAATTAATAAGGATGATAGAGTGGAGTTGACACGAAATGAACTAGTCAAATTCTCATTTTTGGCTAGTGACCCCAAAATGCTTTATTATGAGAAAGGAAAACTGGGTAATTACAAAATGCTTCATCTAGTTTGCTTGCCTTTAGAGTTCTTTTGATCAAACAAAAGGAGGACATGATACATTTAATTGTCTTATATGAGGGACCATCTTAAAGCCTCCAGAAAATTACAAGTTTCAATAAGTGCTATAGAAGTAGTTGATCTGAGATTTTGGATCATGGTTAAGTCCAAGTAGTAAGGGGCTTCTGGAGTTATGCCCTGAGATGGTGATTTATTTTTGGTGTTCTTTGTTATTTTGATGCTGAATTTCACTATTTACTGCAACCTCTTCTTGTTCATTTTCTTTTTTAAATGAGAGTTATCTAAGTTACAAGTAGCGACTTCTGGGAGATCACTGGTGATATTGTTATTGTTGTTGCAGTAGCAAATTTGTCTGAGACATTTAAATGTTGTTGGTCTGTGATGATTATATGATTATTTGGGTAGTAAGCCGACAATTTCAAACAATGTCTATAAATTTCACAAATAATATAGTTCTAATCTGAGAAGGAGATCGTATTATGTTTAAAGTCAAAATGCTTGATGTAGTATGATATAATCATGTGATGATAACACTTTATGTGAATCTTATTATTTTTCTTATCCTTTATATTTTCTTAATCTAATTTTTATGTATTCTCCAAGGTTATGGCACCTAGTAGGCAATGGATGCAACTTTCTCTTCATATCGGACCGACAAAATCTACTTAGACGGGGTTGAAAAGTTCTTGAATTATGCTTTTCGGGAAAAAAAGAATGTAAAATACGGTGTCCATTTTAGATTGTTGTAATATAACATTAGGAACTCATAAAATGATTAAGATACATTTTGAAAGTCCATGGAATAGTTGAAAATTATATCTTTTGGTTTCACCATGGGGAGCAGTTAACTATCAGATTCTGAAGATGAGGATGAGGATGAAGGAAAAAATTTTGATAGTGAAGATAAATATGAAGTAGAAGAACTATTGAGATATTTATATCCTAATGATAAAAATGGTGGAGATACACACACTGGTTTTGATGATAAACATGAGGAGGAACCAAATCCTAAAGCTAAAAAGTTTTATAGCCTTCCGAAGGATTTAGAGCAGCCATTGTATCAAAACTCAAAGGCTTCAAAGCTTTCATCTTTGATTAAATTTCTTCACATCAAAAGTATGGGTCATTGGTGTAATGGAGAAATAAATACAATTCCTCAATTTGGTTGACTAATTCTAAAAAGGAATGCTTTATGGGTCATCGACATTGCTTTTCTTTGAGTCACAGATGGAGGAAAGACAGAAAATCATTTGATGGTATAATAGGAAAAGGCACCCACCAAAATGCATTCTGGGATTAAGATACTTAATCAAGTGCAAGATATTGAAGAGCAACCATTAACAAAGGATCCTAAGAAGAGGGGGAAGATATCACATGAAAAGCGAAAGGATGACTAGAACAAGAAAAGTATCTTTGTTAAACTTCCTTATTGGAAATATCTCTTGTTGCGACATAATTTGGATGTTATGCATATTGAAAACAATATATGTGATAGGTTTTTGGGAATATTTATGAATGTTAAAGAAAACACCAAAGGTACAATTAAAACTCAATTAGACTTGCAAGCAATGAACATCAGGTCAGAATTGCACTCTATCTAAAGAGAGAATAAAGTCGATGTTCCAACTGCATGCTACACATTGTCTCCTGAAGAAAGGCATAAATTATGTATTTTCTTGAAAAATTTAAAGTCCCAGATGAATTTTCATCTAATATTTCTCAATGTGTGAACTTGAAAGAACACAAGATATATGGTTTGAAAAATCTTGATTGTCATGTTCTTTTAAATCATATACCCCCCCTCCTGCACTTCATGGTATGTTGTCGAAAGAAATATGTGAACCTCTTATTGAATTATCTTTACTTTTTTGTGTTCTTAGATCAAATGGGCTGACGATTGATGACTTGAAACATACTGAAGAGCAAATTCCCATTACACTTTGCAAGTTAGAAAAGGTCTTCCCTCCTTCTTTTTTTGATGTCTGGTCCACTTGCCTATATATTTAGCTGGTGAATCTAAGATTGTTGGGCCTATTCATTATCAGTGGATGTATTCTATCGAGCAATGATTATATTATTTGAAATCTCTCATTGGTAATAGGGCATGTCCAGAAGGTTCTATTGCAGAGGGCTACCTTACAAATGAATGTATGACCTTATGTTCATGGTATTTGTATAAAATGGACACAAAATTTAATAAAATTGAATAAAATAATGATGTTAGTTTTAGAAATTCAAATGGAGGTTTATCTCTATTTTGTCATCCTAGAAAAACTCTAGGATCTAAAGATCCATGAGAGCTTGAAGCAAATGAATTGGAACAAGTACATATATATATTCTGAAGAATTGTGATGAAGTCATACCATATCTCGAGTATGGAGAATTATTTTGTATCATATTATTTTTCCAATTTTCTTTAAAGTAATATTATTTCTACATGACATTTATGGTTAGCCTTAATTTTGTAGAGAGTTTGCAAATATGGATATTGTTCAAAAATTATCAGATGCAGAATGGGACTAAGAATTTATTAAATGGTTTAAAGATAGGGAGAGTAATATGAGCAACACATAAACATTAGATTTGACATCTTAATGTTGTATTGCTCATTCTAAAGTATTAAATGTAATCTTATTTTTAGGTCACAAATTACATAAAGCAGATAATAGTTGGCTCATGGAAGATATTCTCTCACTTTCACGTGGTCCTACCAAATATTCAACACATTGTAATGGTTACATTGTAAATGGATATAGATTTCATGCAGAAGATTATGATAAAACTTTAAGGACTCAAAATTGTGGTAGTGTTGTAGCTAGAAACAATGATGAAGACATAGAGATGCTTGATTACATGGAGTTTTAATCGATGTGATTGAATTGCAATTTGTTCCAAATAGAAGAGTGATTTTATTTTGGTGTAATTGGTTTGATGTGCATGATAAAATAAAAGTAATAAAAGAGATGAGTATGACTATTTAAGTTTGAATTCGAGTAGATTTTTGAAAATAAATGAGCTTTTTATTTTAGTGGATCAAGCATCTCATGTGTTTTATGCTAATGATAATTCCAATAAAGGCTGGATAAGAAGTTTTCTTAATATTTTCTTACTTTTGGATCTTTTTGTAGGTTCAATATGAAGACTGAAAATGAGGATGGATCAAATTTGAAAAGTACTATTAGATATACTTTCTATGTACCTAGTGCAATTGGAAAGGGATGAGGACGAGGGCTCAAATCATTGACAACAAAAGGGAAAACTCTAATTAAGAGTTCATCTTATCAACCTAATGATCTAGTTAAGCAATACATATAAGAAGTTGAAACAAGTAGGGTTTTTCAATTTTATTAGTCTTAAATTTCATAAATAACTTGAAATAAACAATATAGCTTATTTTTGGCTGATCAAAACAGCTTGTTCTTCTAACTTATTTTGTTTTCCCTTGTGCTATAAAATATAATTCCTCAAGTATTAGTAATATGATTTTCATTCTTTAGGTGATATTAGGAAGGAACCAGAAGAAGGGTGAGAGAACTTTACCATGTCTTCTAATCAATGAATGGACATAAGAACTTCATGGTTCTTGACAAAGAGCATATGCCAGTTAATAGTTTATTACCTCCGTCTACTAAAGTTAAGTAATACACACAAGAAATTGAAACAAGTAATTTTTTTATCTGGCCTTTTAGACTGTCATCTGTAACAGCATAATTAGTCATATTTGATCTGTTTAGTGAAAATTAAGGCTAAGATTTCAATTTCTTTGTGACATTGACATGTGTCCATTGTTGACTGTAGCGATTCTATACTAGTATTTGCACAAAATATAAATGTGTTTGGTGGCATACAAAGTGTTGTAGCCCTATTTGTTAACTCAGACAGCTGACCTCTATCTACATTTTTAAGGTTACAGCTTGATACATCTAAATTTTGTTAAGCTCATGCAACTGCACATTATACTATTTATACAAGCTTAAAATTATTTTTCTTGTATATATAGAAGAGGACGTTGAACCCCCTTGATTAGTTCTTTCATTCATATTTTTTTATTTTGAACCCTCTGAATTAACATGTTGGCTCCGCCACTGCTTATCTTCCAGTTGGTGTACTTCTGTATGAAGATCAGTGTCAATTTTAGTTCTCTCATCCTCTAGTTTTTCTTTAGAATCCACTTCATTATTTAAAGACATATCTATTTTTTCATAGTGAATCACTCTATAATCACCTGTATGATTAGGATTTTACTGGGAATTTAGAGCTTTCCTTGAATTGCTCAGCTACTTGTGACACTGCATGAGTTGTTCTAGGTTGTTCTTTGAGTAAATCAAATTTATTACGGACCTGCACACCTTTCTCTTCTTTTTTCATTCTTTTTTTTTATGTTACCCCCTTTTTAGCTCAATCCCAGAGTAGATTTATTATTGAAGTAGCTAGTCTGTATAGCATGGCATCATAACACAGTATCAACAAAATTCTTAATTTGTTGATACTTGAAATTTTGAGATGCTTGTGACTGAATGTTATTATCAGATTTTTCTTTACCTATTGTGACTTTCTTGGACTTATTAATAGGATTCTTTCTTAGCTTACCAGTATAAATATCAGTAGAAATAAAACTATCACTCATGTTCAGTTCATCACTAGTGGTATCAATTGAAATAGAACCAATGTGTACACCACTTAGAAGACTACTGATTTCTTCTTCTTCCTTGTTATTTAGATTTCAACTACAATAACTCCTTGTATTACAACCTCGATTGTGTTAAGTTACAGTATATCTATTTTTAAAGCTTTCTCCTTTTTATCATACATGGCATTCCCCTATTCTTCCTTTAGATTACTACTATATGTATCTTCAGTAGAGCTTCGAATGCTCTTAACTAGTTGTTGGTTGCCTTAAGGAGATATTGGCTTGTATACCTGTTGCTTCTGGGGTAATTATTCCTTATTGGTATTCTTCTTTGATTGTTCCAATGTTGATTATTATTTTGCTCAAAATTATCCATATGAACACCAACTTCTTTCTGTAATTGGGCCTCGAGTATATCAATTGTCTTTTTATGTCCAACTTCTACAAAAAATTTCATTCTCCTTTTCTCCTCATCTCTTTGTTTAATAGTGCAATCGACATTGATATGGCCTTAATGACTGTAATAGTCACAATAAGCAAAATCCTTTCATACTAGGTGGTTTTTCATTTGTCCTCTCTATTTTCTTTATCATATCCCATCCATACATATAAGGTCTAGGCATAGTGAGATTAATTGTAACTTCATCTTAGCTACACTTTCCTAGAAATGTGTAACTTCATCCAGAATTGTGTTATATTAACCTTAAAATGTTAAGCTCAAGTTAATTAGGAGGAAAGATGATAAATTGGTGTTCTCTATCTTCTTGTACTATATTGTTGTAGTTATGCTATATTTTAATTGTCGTGTTATCTATAGTATTGTGTCATGGATTCTTCACTTTCATTATTTTACTTTTCCATGTTGTCTTTAGTATTTTGTTGTGGCTTCTCATATAGCAGAGATATAGGTTTAGTAGTAATAGTTGTAATAGTAGTAGTTTAATGGTGGAATGATGGCGACAATGCTGTGAGATGATTCTGATGGTGCATTTGATTGTGGATGGTAAAATCTATGGTTGTGGAGATGAGAGTTTGATGATGGTGGTGGTGGTGGTTTAATGGAGGTTTGGTAGTGTGTAGTAAAGAAGAAGCCATTGGGTGACATGAACTTTTTTTTTGAAGTTGAGTTTGATTTCATCATGGATGTTTTCTTCTGATGTAAATTTGAGTTGGTGATGCTAAATGTTTTCTTTTGGTTGTACTCTCCTAGTGCTGATTCTTGCACAATAATAATACTTACCTATTTAAACCAAAAAAAATAAAAGGAAGAAGAAGAGAGGCAAAACTTTCCAGATTTCCATAGTTTCCAAATTTCTATACCAGTTTTAAATTTTCATAGCTTCTTTACTACAACAACTATTTCATATTTTCATAGTTTCTAGATTTCCAGATGGGGCATATATATTCTTGCACTATTTTTGTTATCCAGCTCATCTCTTAATTCTTTCTTCATTTGGTGCAATCTGTACCTCACGACATCATATATCTGCAGAATTTGAAATGACCCTCGAATCTTTAACTTTCATGGAAGTACTAGTTAAATATCAATCATATCTAAGATGCATCAAAAGTTTTCCCTATTCAATAATCATGCTTGTTCTAGTACCATAATAATCAAAATTGTAGTTATTGTAGCTTACTTAGTCTCCCATGTCTCTTGGTTGTTTGCCTATTAGTCAAGACTGGAAATACAATGACTAGAAGTATCTGAATACTTCATTAAATCTACATGAAGTAGGTAAATCAGGGATTTGGGATGGGAAACTGTCATAGTCCAGGCAGCAATAAGAATGAGTATGCATCTTTATTTTGTCATTTCCTTCTTTCCCATTCAGCATTCCATCAATAGTAGCTGCAACTGCAGCATTGTATACAACATTGTATAGTAAGAATGAGTATGCATCTTTAGTTTGTAACTCTCCAATAGTGCCTTTGTATTAGCATGGTTTCTAAATCAGTCTACAAATGGGCATCGAGTGGGATCTGTGAGGGTGAGGTGTATGCAGACCTTATCCCTACTAGTTGAACTTAGTTTTCAAATGTGTACTTGTTTTATCCATTGGATAAGTTAGTTATCCTTTACTATACTATGTTCCAATTCTTTGCTTCTTACGTATATTAAATTATATATCAATACTTATTAATTGTCTTTCCAAAATTTTGTACTTACAGATTTCTGAAGATTGAAGTTACAAATGAATATGCAAGTTCAAAGAATGCACATGCTCATTATCATTTTTCTAAGAACATTATGTAAGTTTGACATCAAATTCTAGCCCGAATGTTAATTGGTTATGTTTTTTTGTTTAGCAAATATTGAAACTATTGACATTATATAGCTCGGGATGTTAATTAGTTAAGTTTTTATTGTTTAGAAAATATTGAAACTATTGAATCATATTCTAGCTCAGGATGTTAATTGGTTAGGTTTTTCCTATTTATCAAATATTAAAACTATATTTACCATCTTTTAACATTTTTAGTAGCGATTTTATATTTAGCAATGAAATATATAAATTTTTAGATTTTAGTAGCAATCTAGGACGAGTTAGTTGGTCGTGTCTAAAGGTTAATCGAGGACGAGTTAGTTGCTCGTCTCTAAAGGTTAATTTAGGATGAGTCAGTCGTTCCTTTATAAAGATAATCTAGGATGAGTTAGATGCTCATTGTAATAGATTAATTTAGGACAAGGTAGTTACTCATCGCCAAAAATATTTAGCGACTAGAAAATAACTACTTTTTAAAGATGAAAATCATCTATTAGGGACAAGATACAGTCTCTAAAAGTATTTTTGAGACCGAATATGTTACCGTCTCTAATGACATTTAACGACCAATTAGAGTACCTCGTCGCAATAGACCTTTAGCGAAGGAGGTTGTAAGGACGAGCCGCGACCAGCATTTTTCCGTCCTAAAAGATCATTTGTGATCAGAATTGGACTTTTAGGGACAAAAATTTCCTTTCCTAGAGGCTATTTTTCTTGTAGTGCCCTATGATTTGATTTTTCTTTCATTTAAATATCATGACTATGGGGTTATTGAATAAATTTTCAATTAAGTTATTTTATCACTTAGGCAAATAATCTGGAGTCATTAAAGAATCGTTTTTTTTGTCACTTAAAAAAAGTCATGCCTTAGGATTATTAACCTTAAAAATCGATTTCGAACGGGTTAATTTAATTTATTTGTGGTTAACAATTTCTAGTATGTTTTGTTAGTATCTACCATATTACAGTAATTTTCTGCATTCTAATTAATTTTGGCATGATTATTTAATCTTCCATTAGTCTTATTATCTTTCTGCATACTTGTACTAATTTTTCGAATATTAAATTGTTTTTCAGCATTTAAATAATAATTTTTAGCACATTAAATTATTTTCAGCGTTAAACAATAATTTTTCAGCGTATTAACTAATTTTCCAGCATTCAAATAATAATTGTCAGCATATTAAATTACTTTTCAGTGATTAAAAAAAATAAGTCCATGTATGTTTGGTCTATTTTTCTACCATGCCTTTGATTTCTACACAGTTTCATACTCATGATATAAAATTACTATCTGGTTCATATCATATTTTAGATAAGTATCGTGGGAGCCATTTGCATCTTTGTTTTTAGTGAGTCAAGTCATTACTCATTTTAACTAATTTAATTTTATATTTTAATGTCTGCATGGGTTTGTTTAGCTTATCATTTTTTAAGTCGGACATTGTCATAGTGTTATAATGATGTCTATAATGTGATCTTATTATCAATCAAGTGCAATTGTGCATAATACATAAATTAGCCAAAAAATAGCATAAGCAATTTGATAATAGCAATTATTGTGATTTATCAATTTTTAAGCTATTGTTCTTCAGCTATCAATTCGGTATTTAAATTATAAGAGCGTTACGATATGGAGTAAAATATCTAATATTTTGGCATAAATAAAATTTGAATTTAATTATTCTTGTATTTAGTTAAATCTTAAGAACAAACATACTCTCACTCCTTTGAACATTTTGCATGTACACCACCATGGAATGGTATCACTTGGAATTCAATCATGAGAGGGGAGAAGTCAATGCGTGAAGCAGAGTCCAAATGGAGTCATCACCACATCGAGGGTCAGGTACGTTTCTGGAAAATAATGAAAAAAAGGCAAGCAATAGTTGACTTCTCATATGAAGCACATATAGCTTTATTAAATTATAAAGCACCTCGTGACTCCCTTCTTTTCTTATTTCATATGTTACTATTTTAAACGTCTCAAAGACTTGACAACTTTTACTACTATAGTATTGCAACACGCTTTAATACAAATTATACATTATGCCTACATATTTTTCACTTCACATGACTTCTAAATGCAAAAATATTTTATTTAGTACTCTTAAATGAGTTTCTTTAAGAATTTTTTTGTCTTTTCTTAAGGTATTTAAGAGAGTCGATATAGGAATTGGAACAGAGGGAGTAACATCGCATTGAGTCCGTTTCAACCTTGTCATGCCCTGACCCCACTTACATTCTCTCTTATTCTTTTTTCATTATGTATGTATTGTTGAATTACTTATTTACTTTTATTTATCCCTTACATTAATTTGTCACCAAAATTGAGGTGACACATATATTACTAGCAAGTTTTGCATTATTTGTAGTTTCTCCTTACTTTGACGTAAGTTCAATTTATAGTTTATCATCCTCCAATTTTGTCCTCATGATAAAAAGCAAAGGAGCTCGCTCGAGTCCGTAATCCAAGGAAGATGAAGATTACAAGAATTATGGTATTACTCAATTATTATTTGTATCTCGCAAAAGGCCAGTCTCTGTCACGACCCGAGGCTAACCCATAGGTGTGAAAATAGTGCTTACAGTCACAAGTGACCATAAGCTAATCCATGAGCAGGTACCTGCTGTGAGCACTGAATAAATATGAACATAACACCTGTGCGCAAGATAAACTAAGAAGGAAATATAAATCTAAATGCTGTAATACCGAATCAAACATAAGTTTGAAACATCTGATAAAAACTAAAATTAACTGGCTGACTATCTAACTGATTGTATGAACGTATGAAAAGCCTCTAACTGACTGACTGAGCAGATGATGGGACAAGCCCTCAACTAACTTCGACTGACTGAAAAATATGGAACTACTAAAATAAATAAAATAATCAATCCTACCTCGATGGATGAGGACTCACCACTACTGTTGCTGGGTACGCTGAACTGTCTAAGCGCAGTTAGGAAACTGAGCATCCAAACCTAGGATATAAGACATTATAGCGCAAAGAAGAGTATGCGGTCAGTACTTTGAATGTACTGGTATATAAGATGAAGTCTGGCTAAAATGCATGGGGTGTTGTGCACATGAGATAAGGACTAAATGAATGATGATAGGCGAATTTACACGCCTATATCAATATATTTTTCCCATATTTGTGTCATGTTTTGAGAACAAATTATATATTTCATGCACTTTTAGTACTTTTTCCTGTTGGTGAGCTAACGAACATGATTAGCAAAGTTTCAGGTATAAATGATGCAGAATTCAGCATTTTATGGCTTACTTGACGCCAAAGAAAGCTTACGAAGGAAGGAAAGGGAGCTTGGACGCCTAAAGGACCAAAAGTGAAGCATGGAAAATCTGTTCCGGGCTAAAACAGCATTTCTGAAGACTTTGGGGACTGCAGTAACTTAGTTAGATTTGGAGAATATTACATTAACCTAGTACAATTGGGTTAAGAATTTCATTAGCTTAGTAGGATTAGGAGATGGGTATTATAAATACCCTATCATGCTAGAGATTTTTATAATCTTCTTACATTCCTCCCTTAGTGGAGAGATACATTCTACTTCTCAATTCCAAATTCTTCCATTAATTATATTTTTCTTCTTCTATTCATCTATTCAATTCTTAATTTCCGCAACAAGAGAAACGTTACTTTTCTAGGAATTCACACCTAAACGCCTAGCACTTTTGGACTACACGAAATTAATCAATGCAATCATGGGTAACTAAACTTCTCTGTTGGGGTTATGAAAGCCGAATGAGATACTATCTATTGCTGTGAGTTTGTGAGTTTATGACACGCATGCTGCTTATATCATTATTCTCTTCATCTTAATCTACATTCTTTGTGGTTGCAAACGCAAGAATACGCCAGTATAACATTTAACTTGTTCGAAAGAAAGGTTATTTGTCTGGAAAAGAGATAATGTCAAGGTAGTAGGGTCACCCCATAAATTCCCTACTAAACAGTTAGTGTCGTAACTAGATTAACCTCTTGGAGAATTCGTACCATTAGACACGCTTTAAGCTCGAAAGAGTTAAAGTGAAATAATCCTCGAATAGGTCGAAAGACGCCAGGATTTACCATCGAATACAATTCTCTATAATCACATGTATGTCGGAATTCTACACACTCATAGTCAATAGAGACGTATAACTCAGGAGGTGGACATAACCCCAACGCTTCAATTATCATTGTTTACAACTTACGTAACAATCCTTTTCTTTTTACTTTGTTATTTTCAACTTTTACTTTATTATTTTGGTTACACATTACAATCCCCCCTTCTTACGAGACTTGCACTAAAAGTCTAGTAATTTTGCTTACTTGTTGGCCAAGATATTCCTTGTGGGATCGATACCCAACCTAGGTTGGGTTCTATATTTGCTAGCGACCGCTTTACACTCCTACGAGAGCTGTAGATTGAGCGTTATCAAAAATTGGCGTCGTTGCCGGGGAATATGAGTGTCAATTAAGTTTGCGATAATTACTAGACCCTTTGGTCAAAGATTCTCGTACTTTTACTTTTAGTTTTTGTTTTTGTTTACTGCAGGTTTTTATTCAGTGCATGCCCCATACTAGAAGTTCTGGTCAACCATTATTACCTATCAATCCTGAACCACAACGCATTGGTAGAATGGAAGCACAAGCTGAAATCGAAAGGATGGCTGCTCAACAGGAACAGGCGAGATTAGCTGCTCTTGCCGCCGCCCAAGTACACCAACAAAACATTGATAACCCTGGGCGAGCAACAAATCCCGACGATGAGAATTTAGGTGATGACGAGTTACTAAACCCTAGGCGTGATGCTGAAATAACACCTGCCAACCGAAGAGGTCGACAAGCTCGGTTTAGATATGATCGCCAACCTATGCAGACAGCTTTCGACGATGATGATGATGATCTTGATGGTGCTGGAGCCACTGGAGCCATAATTCCACCACCATTAGCGCCCGGAGCCAAGTTCAACATCACAAGCACCATGATTCAGTTATTGCAACTCAAGGGATTATTTGGTGTACTAGCAGGCGATGATTCGAATATGCATCTCATCAACTTTATTTCCACATGCAAGTCGTTTGACAATCCTGGCGTTGTTCAGAATATAATTCGACTACGCTTATTTCCATTGTCTCTGTCTGGGGAGGCAACACTATGGTCGAATGGGCTGACTCCTGATTCAATTACAAATTAGAGGCAATTGAGAGACGCTTTCCTAGAAAGATTCTTTCCACCATCCAAAAGAGCACAATTGAGAGATGAAATCAGCAACTTTCGTCAGCTTCCCACTGAAGCTCTTCATGAAACATGGGAGAGGTTCAAGACAAAGCTAGCGAGATGCCCAAACCATCATATGACTAATGTTCACCTAATAGAGATATTATATAGAGCCTTGAATTCAATAACTAAGCCAGTGGTGGATAATGCAGCTGGAGGATCATTTATGGACCTCACCTTTGGTCAAGCAAGCAATATGCTAGATTGTATGACGAAGCAAAGTAGAGCTTGGCATACCAGGGATTCTGAGGTAGCAAGCCCTACTTTATCTATTGGCATGACTGCAGACCAAAGAAGAAGAGAAGAAGAACGTGATCAAGATATGGCGCATCTGAAAACACAAATGGATCTTCTTACAAAGCATCTATTATCAGGGAAGACCGAAAAAGTCAAAGCCATTGCGTCAAAAGGAAGAGACGAATCTGATTCGGAAGAGGAGGCCAACTACTTGAACAATCAGGGGGGTTTCCGTGGGAATACCCAAGGAAACCAAGGTCGGAACTACTATGATAAATCTGGAAACAAAGACAAAGGTAGTTGGAAAAACAAGAATGAAAAGAGTGGTTTGTACGTTCCCCCTGGTAGACGTTACACCACCACATCTAATTCTGGAAGTATGGAAGACATGATGGCTAAATTATTGAAAGGAGTGGAAGCAACGAGCGCGGGAGTAACGGAGGTAATCAATGATTTGTCCTCCATGAAACAATTAGTTGATTCACATTCCACATCTATCAAGCAAATAGAGCAGCAATTGAGCCAACTTTCAGCAGCACTCAATCAAAGAAAGGCCGGCACTTTACCTAGCGATACTGTGCAAAACCCAAGGAATGATGGGTCATGCATGGCCATCACTACCAGAAGTGGTAAGGTGCTGGAAACTTCAGCAAAAGGCAAGCAAGTGGTTGACGAAGTTGCGAACATGGATGACAACGCAAAAGGAGAAGTTGTCGCAGCTACTACTCCTGACGTCAAGGACGCCACCTCCAGCACGGTGCAGCCTGAAAAAGTGGAAAAACAGAAGCAAAAGGAGAAGAAAGCCATGGAAAGAACACTTCCATACCCACCACCACCTTTTCCCCAAAGATTGAAGAAGGTGGCGGATGACACAAAGTTCAGCAAATTCATGACTATGTTGAAACAGCTGACCATTAATGTTCCATTAGTGGAGGCACTTGAACAAATGCCTGGGTATGCAAAGTTTATGAAGGATCTTTTGACAAAGAAGCGGGCAGCAAGCTATGAGTTGAAAGAAGATGTGCATCATTGTAGTGCAATTGCTACCCGATCGATAGTTCAGAAGAAGGCCGACCCCAGAGCTTTCACTATTCCTTGCACCGTAGGATCTTTGAATTTTGCCAAAGCATTATGTGAATTAGGATCCAGTATCAATTTGATGCCATTATCGATCTACAAGAAGTTGGGGTTGGGTAATCCTACTCCAACCAATATGAGGCTCGTCATGGCGGATAGGTCGGTAAAACGACCTGTTGGTATTCTATGTGACGTATTGGTAAAGGTTTCTTCATTCATCTTTCCGGAAGACTTTATTATTTTGGATTGTGAGGCAGACTCAGAAGTTCCCATAATCTTGGGGCGCCCTTTCCTTGCTACAGGAAGTGTGCTCATTGATTTGAGAGCCAATGAGCTTTCATTCTGAATAAATGACGAAGTGGTTCGCTTTGATGTGTGCAAATCAATGAAGCAACCCAAAGATCTCAGTGTATTTTCGGTGGCTGATGTTTTCTTTGATTATGAGAAAGAATTACTTGAAGAATAGCAAATTATTGATGACCCTTTGGAGGTTATGCTTATGAATGGAGAGAAGGAGGATGCTGAAAATTCTGAAGAAGCTACTTGTGCTCTATCGGGATTAGGGACATATCTCTATGCTCCCAAGAAGCTGGATCTTGATCTCAAAAATCGACCCACACCACCAGCTAAGCCATCTATTGAAGAGCCACCCACGTTAGAATTGAAGGAGCTGCCAAGTCATTTGAGGTACGCCTTCTTAGGAAGCAGAAATACTCTTCCAGTCATTGTGGCAGCCGATTTGGGAAAGCAACAAGTTACAGCTCTTATTTCTATTCTACGCAAGTATATACGAGCCATTGGATGGACCATTGCGGATATTATTGGTATTCCACCTGGGATTTGCACACATAAAATTCAGCTTCAAAAAAATTGCACACCCACCATTGAGCATCAAAGATGTCTAAACCCACCTATGCAAGAAGTGGTGAAGAAAGAAATTATCAAGTGGTTAGACGCGAGGGTTGTGTATCCTATCTCGGATAGTACATGGGTAAGCCCGGTACAATGTGTTCTCAAGAAAGGAGGCATGATGGTGGTCGCGAACACGAAGAATGAGCTTATTCCACTCAGACCCGTCATTGGATGGAGAGTATGCATGGACTACCGAAAGCTGAATTCTTGGACACTCAAAGATCACTTCCCAATGCCATTCATGGACCAAATGCTAGATCGATTAACGGGGAAAGGATGGTTTTGTTTCTTGGACGGTTATTCAGGCTACAATCAGATTTGTATTGCCCACGAAGACCAAGAGAAGACAACATTTACATGCCCATATGGTACGTTTGCCTTCAAACGTATGCCATTCGGGTTATGTAATGCACCAGCCACCTTTCAACGCTGTATGATGTCCATTTTCTCTGATATGGTTGAGGACACTTTGGAGGTATTTATGGATGATTTTTCAGTTGTTGGTGAATCTTTTGAGTCGTGCTTGGAAAACATGAGCATGGCATTGCAAAGATGTGTAGAATTCAACCTTGTGCTGAATTGGGAAAAGTTCCACTTCATGGTAAAAGAAGGAATCGTTCTTGGGTACAAGATCTCCGCAAGAGGAATAGAGGTTGATCGAGAAAAAATAGAGGTTATTGAGAAGCTACCACCTCCAATTTCGGTGAAGGGAGTTCGTAGTTTTCTTGGCCATGCAGGTTTCTATCGTCGGTTCATTAAAGATTTCTCCAAAATTGCTAGTCCATTGTGCAAACTATTGGAGAAGGATGCAAAGTTTGACTTTAATGAAGATTGCTTAAAGGCATTCGAATGCCTTAAAGGAAAACTCATTGAAGCCCCTATCATGGTAGCACCAGACTGGTCTCTCCCATTCGAAGTCATGTGTGATGCTAGTGGTGTAGCCATTGGAGCTGTACTTGGACAAAGAAAGGAGAAATTATTTCATCCTATATACTATGCGAGTAAGGTCCTAAATGAAGCCCAAAGGAACTACACTGTTACCGAACAAGAGCTCTTAGTAGTTGTGTACGCGTTTGAGAAGTTTCATGCCTATCTATTAGGTACTAAGGTGATCATTCATACAGACCATGTAGCTCTTAGGTATCTCATGAAAAAGAAGGATGCAAAACCAAGGTTAATTCGATGGGTGTTGCTGCTACAAGAGTTCGATTTTGAGGTCAAAGATAGAAGAGGTTGCGAGAACCAAGTGGCCGATCACCTATCTCGACTTGAGAATGAACATGCGGCGCAACCTGAAATTCAGATTGATGATGCATTCCCTGACGAGGAGATATTAGCGACAACAATGGAAAAATTACCATGGTATGCCGACTTTGCAAATTTTGTGGTGAGTAATGTGATACCTGCCAATTTATCTTACCACCAAAGGAGGAAGTTTATACTTGATGTACAACACTACTATTAGGATGAGCCATATTTGTTTCGACGATGTGCGGATGGTATTATTCGACGATGTATATCCCATGTAGAGGTGCCTAATATTTTGGAAGCATGCCACACTTCCCAAGTTGGAGGACATCATGCAGGCAATCGGACGGCAAGAAAAGTATTGCAAAGTGGTTACTATTGGCCTTCGATATTTAGAGATTCCTATGACTATATTAGAAGGTGCAACCAATGACAGCGTCAAGGTGCTATTTCAAAACACCATGAAATGCCCATGTCCAAAATTCTTGAGGTAGAACTCTTTGATGTGTGGGGTATTGATTTCATGGGTCCATTCGTGAATTCGTTTGGAATGAAGTACATCTTGGTTACTGTAGATTATGTTTCAAAATGGGTGGAAGTTGTAGCTTTGGCCAACAATGAAGGGAAGCGTGTTGTAGCGTTCTTAAAGAAGAATATCTTCTCTCGCTTTGGAGTACCACGTACTATCATAAGTGATGGAGGATCTCATTTTTGCAACAAGCTATTCAAATCAGTTCTGGCCAAGTATGGTGTCAAGCAACACAAGGTAGCTATGCCTTATCATCCCCAAACTAGTGGACAAGTAGAAGTTTCCAATCGGGAGATCAAGCAAATCCTTGCGAAGACGGTTAATGCAAATAGGAAGGATTGGTCTAGGAAGCTTGATGATGCACTATGGGCGTATAGGACTGCGTTCAAAACGCCCATTGGCATGTCTCCTTATCAACTAGTTTATGGGAAGGCTTGTCATTTACCCATCAAGCTCGAACATAAGGCATTGTGGGCATTGAAGCAACTAAACTTGAATTGGGATGATGCGATGAATCTGAGGTTGGAGCAGCTGAACGAATTTGATGAGTTCCGTCTCCATGCTTATGAGATATCGGACCTATACAAGGAGCGGATGAAGAAGTATCATGATCAGCGGATTGTTCGACGAAACTTTCAAAAGGATGATATGGTGCTTCTCTTCAACTCTAGATTGAAGCTGTTCCCAGGTAAGTTAAAGTCTAAGTGGTCTGGTCCATACAAAGTTATCCAAGTCTACTCGTCTGGAGTAGTTGAATTGGAAGACAATAATGATATTGTCTTCAAAGTGAATGGCCAACGTGTTAAACCTTATATCGGTCCTTTTGACTCGATGAATTATATGGCTATCACTTATCTCGACGAAGTCTAAGTACTCAAGGTAACTATGTCGAGCCACGACAATAAATAAGGCGCTAGATGGGAGGCAACCCATCGTTCCATCGTTTTATTGTTTTATCATTTTTCGTTTATTGTTTTGTCTTTCTTTTGTTCTATTACTTGTTTTGCTTTTGATAAGAGAAAATCCAAAAATAAGAGTCGTGCCACGACCAAAACTAAGGCGCTTAGTGAGAGGCAACCCATCGTACTAATCATTTTCATTGAGCAAATATAGGTGCGAGAAGTATTCAACGAGGAGATTGGTTTCAAATGACGATTTGGACGTATTGTATGGTAAAGGTGGTAAGTTAGGAATAAGGATGCATAAGGCTATGGATTGAGCATTGCTCATGCCAAAATAGGCATCGAGGAAGGCTAGTCCTAGGTAAAACTAGTCCACGAACAATGCAAAACCTATACTATAGCCTAAGGTCTCAGAATCTAGTGTGCTATACACTATGCGCCGCCCATTCTTAAGTGTGCTTTACACTATGCGCCGCCTATGCTATAGCATTAGGTCTCAGTATATCAAATGCTATACACTATGCGGCGCATATGTCCCTAAATGCCATACACTATGCGCCGCCTATACTATGACTATGCCAAACATTATGCGCCGCATATAGGGCATTTTTGTCTCCAAAAACGTATGTAAATGGGTCAAAACCCGACCCATTCTCTTTCTATATAAAGGGGACTTAGTCTTGAAACATAACCACATTAGAAATTGACCTAAAGGCGCCGCATACTCTCTCCAAATCATCTCAAACTTTTTCGCTTTGCTCTTCCAATTCACAAGAACATCTCCAAAGGCTTCAATCACGTAAGTACTCTTGTATTCTTTATCTATTTCTCGTAAGTACTACGTTGCTATGCCTATTATGAATTGCTACATCTTGAAAGATTATTGGTGATGTTAATGTATTTGGATTGTTGACACAAAACCATGTGCGTGAACATATACGTTAGGATAATCTTGACTTGTTTCCGACTTGAATTTGGTTTTAATAGAATTGTTATACTATTTGCGGAATTGCTAGGGTTATGAAAATTGCTTAAGTTTGATACATGGATACTTACATGTTAGACTATCCCGTTCATCGGGATAAGACCTATAGTTGACTACCGACTTAGGAGGTTGTGATTGTTGAAAGTAACTATACCCTAATGTAACCCCTACGTAGTAGTGTTGTTATACCTAACATGAAGGTAGTGTAATGGCTGCAAGTAGTGATACATCGCTGATTTTCTTGTCGGAACATAGTTCCTAAAACATATGAATTCACTTCACTATTTTGTATTAACGAACCTAAGTGTGGGGTGGTACCCCAATGGCTTGTGTATAGATTGTTTCCTTTGAGTTGATGCTAACATGAATACTGTTTAAATCTCAGGAACAATGGCACCTAAAGCGCGACAAGATAAGGCTACCACTTCCCAAAAGGGTAAGAAGAGAGGTCGCAAGGAACAAGGAGAATCATCCTCAATGCAACTACCCCGACGAATGTTTGGAATAAAATGGGTTCTTGAGGAGGAAGCCAAAGAATGGTACAAGAACAACAAGGAACGGAAATATGTTCACGTCGACTTGATCAACAAGGACACCATAGCAAAGAAGGAGCCGCGTATGTTGGCGAAAATAATGGCGTTGAAACTGAATTTCATCTTCCACGACATGGGAGAATGTAATCTTGATTTGACAAGGGAGTTCTACGCCAACTGGTCGCCGAGAACCACAGGCAACGAAGTCAAGATTCGGGGCCAAGTGTTACAGCTCAACGCGGATTTGGTCAACTCCTTTTTTGGTTTACCTTTGGTCGACCCAGCACCATTCAAAGAGCTGTACAGCAGGCCTCCTTATAGAGCAATACGACACACACTTTGTGGAAGTAGATCGATGGCAAGGTGGGGCAGACACCGAGACACCGGACGACACAACACCTTCCCCTATGCTCCATTGAATAGGGAAGCAAGAATCTGGTTGCGTATTGTCAACTCATGCCTTATTCCTGGGACTCAATACACCAAGATATCAAGAGATAGAGTGTGTTTGGTCTATGCTTTGATGACGAATGTCCCTATCAATTTTGGGGCAATCATTCACTCAACAATGCGGAAGGCCAGACTCCACAAAAGGTCCCACTTCACTTCTGGTAATCTGTTGACAGCACTCTTGCGGAAGGAGGATATCGAAGAGGAACCAGCTGATCACAAACTCCCACATAACCCAAAGAAGGTTGACCTCACCAAGGTCAAAGATGCTGAAACAACTCATGGTGTCAACCTTACTACTGCGGAGAGACATGCTCGTGATGAGAGTTTCTTCCGTCATCTTTATGGCATGACACGCTTCACAATGATGAGTGGAGGTCGTGTTCCAACTGCTGAAGAGCTCCAACAGCTGGACCATGATTATCCAATGAACATGCATGCACGGGAGATGTGTGGAGTGGGTGTATACTTTGAGGAACCTCTAGACGATGATGTTCCAACCGATGACGATCGACGCTTGCCAGACTCCGATGAGGAGGAAAACTCTGACGATGACTCTTATGATGATTCCGACGAAGGGAGTATGACCCCCGACATTGAGGAAGAGTCCGACTGACCAGGTTCTTCGTATTTATTTTCCACTGAGGGCAGTGTCCCATTTAAGTGTGGGGTGGCGGTATCGCATGCTATACTTCTCTATTTGCATCTATGTTTTTTTTTTAAGTTTTTAAAATTTTTTTAGCTTCGCATGAAATAATTCCAATAGGCAACATGAGATTATAACAAGAGTATGTGCTACAATTATGACTATTGAGACGTTTAGGCTCTAGTTGTGACTCATTATGTGATATTTTGTGGTTCAATTCCTTCACTTGTTGGGTCGAGAGTCTATATTACTTCCAATCAAGTCGACCATGTGCCTTATGTGTGAGAGATAATAGTATGTTTTATGTTTGTGGCTGATGCTAGAAC
The DNA here is from genome assembly GCA_030864225.1 of Capsicum baccatum var. pendulum. Taxonomy (NCBI): domain Eukaryota; kingdom Viridiplantae; phylum Streptophyta; class Magnoliopsida; order Solanales; family Solanaceae; genus Capsicum; species Capsicum baccatum. The sequence goes on from CM061560.1 coordinate 71,516,638, forward strand.
TTGCCTGGTATGTATGCAAAGCGAAAATAAGGAGTGTAAGTTTAGGAGATGATTTAGGCATTTCTTTGGCAACCTATACATGTTTACCTTCGTTTTACCTACCCTTGGACATCATCCTACTTAAACCCTTTTGAGCCTTTAGCCTATTTCTTTGACAACCTTGTATGTAAGCCTAATCCATTTTTTCAAGACCGTGATTTGATCCAAAATCCTAAGTGCTTTAAAGTATAAAGTCATGTGACAATATAAGAGGAAATTGGGTAAGTATGATGCTTTAAAATGTAATGGTGCTTGAATGTGTTATGAAAAAGAAAAGTGCTAGCATAAGAGGTATGTTGTGAAAAGAAAAAGGAAAAGAAAGATGAAAAGTGAGTTATTCTTAAAAATTGAAAAACAAAAGAGGAGAACAAGGGTGGAAGAATAAAAGAAAGAAAGGGTTGAAAGAGAAAAGTGTCAATGATACAATGTGATGTATTAAAGTGCTTAAGAACTTAGTCACTATTTCTGGCCAAAATAGCTGATCCTACCCGTCCCTTAGCCTACATTACAAACATCAAAAGACCTACTTGATCCTAATCTTAACATTCTGACATTTAGTGGAGTATTACACTAAGGGCAAGCCTATGGTCATCAGTTGCTGCATATGAATTCTTTGTGAGAGCGAGAGCAAGGATATTTTGATACCCATGTTTGAAAAATATGCTATACTTGTGAGTGACTATGGGTAATATATTGTGAGACACACATGGTTGATGAGTTTTGGATAGTTGTACATGATTATTTGTGCCTTAACTTTTGAATATGAGTTGACCACCATCACGAGTCTATGCTAGAGGTTAAATGGTTTCTACTAATGATCGGAAAACTACTCTTTGTTGATAATTATTGTTCTTGTCTTGACGAATATTTTGTGTTGTTGCTGTGAAACCCTAAGTTGATGTGTAGAGGGACATGATATTTTGTTCTAGGACGAACAAATCTTCAAGTGTGGGGTGTTGATGATAGGCGAATTTACACACCTATATCAATATATTTTGCCCATATTTGTGCCATGTTTTGAGAACAAATTATATATTTCATGCACTTTTAGTCCTTTTTCCTGTTGGTGAGCTAACGAACATGATTAGAAAAGTTTCAGGTATAAATGATGCAGAATTCAGCATTTTATGGCTTACTTGACGCCAAAGAAAGCTCACGAAGGAAGGAAAGGGAGCTTGGACGCCTAAAGGACGAAAAGTGAAGCATGGAAAATCTGTTCCGGGCTAAAACAGCATTTCTGAAGACTTTAGGGACTGCAGTAACTTAGTTAGATTTGGAGAATATTACATTAACCTAGTACAATTGGGATAAGTATTTCATTAGGTTAGTAGGATCAGGATATGAGTATTATAAATACCCTATCATGCTAGAGATTTTTAATAATCTTCTTACATTCCTCCCTTAGTGGAGAGATACATTCTACTTCTCAATTCCAAATTCTTCCATTAATTATATTTTTCTTCTTCTATTCATCTATTCAATTCTTAATTTCCGCAACAAGAGAAACGTTACTTTGCTAGGAATTCACGCCTAAACGCCTACCACTTTTGGACTACACGAAATTAATCAATCTTGTGGTATAACAACAATGTCAATCGTGATCTCCTTCGCAATCATGGGTAACTAAACTTCTCTGTTGGGGTTATTGAAGTCGAATGAGATACTATCTATTGCTGTGAGTTTGTGAGTTTATGACACGCATGCTGCTTATATCATTATTCTCTTCATCTTAATCTACATTCTTTGTGGTTGCAAACGCAGGAATACGCCAGTATAACATTTAACTTGTTCGAAAGAAAGGTTATTTGTCTGGAAAAGAGATAATGTCAAGGTAGTAGGGTCACCGCCTAAATTCCCTACTAAACAGTTAGTGTCGTAACTGGATTAACCTCTTGGAGAATTCGTACCGTTAGACACGCTTTAAGCTCGAAAGAGTTAAAGTGAAATAATCCTCGAATAGGTCGAAAGACGCCTGGATTTACCATCGAATACAATTCTCTATAAGCACATGCATGTCGGAATTCTACACACTCATAGTCAATAGAGACGTATAACTCAGGAGGTGGACATAACCCCAACGCTTCAATTCTCATTGTTTACAACTTACGTAACAATCCTTTTCTTTTTACTTTGCTATTTTCAGCTTTTACTTTATTGTTTTGGTTACACATCACAGTCCCCCCTTCTTATGAGACTTGCACTAAAAGTCTAGTAATTTTGCTTACTTGTTGGCCAAGCTATTCCCTGTGGGATCGATACCCAACCCAGGTTGGGTTCTATATTTGCTAGCGACCGCTTTACACTCCTACGAGAGCTGTAGATTGAGCGTTATCACTGAACATCATGAAATAACTGAGCATGAATGCATGAAAATTGTAATTTTTGAGAATACAAGACCAAGCATTATATGTTTCTAAAATAATCTGTAAGCTGAAAGACTGAAATATGTATACTTTGGTCAAGAAAACCTGAATTGAATATACATTGAATATTGTACTGATACTGTGGGAGGTATCAACTGACCAACATACCCTAATCAGAGCTTATCGAGGTCTAACCTATAATGCCAGTTGGAAGGGTGTCAGTACCATTCCACGGGTACTAACACTACCTCTGGTGCTCAACTTTAACATGCTGACAGTTTGAACACTTAGCTACAAATTCTGCAATGTCCTTTTTCATACCATTCCACCAATAGATTCCCGCAAGTCATGGTATATTTTAGTGTCTCCTGGATGAATGGTATATCGCACACCATGCACTTCTGCCAAAATTCACAGCCTCAAATCATCCACACATGGAACACATAACCTGCTCTGACAACATAACACACCATCTCCCCCGAGAAAAAACCTCTACTTTCTAATCTCTGAATGATTCATTCAACTTAACCAGACTAGGGTCCCTATCTTTCTTCTTCTTTACTTCGGCAACCAAAGAAGATATTGAACCATTCTGACCTATATACTACCTTCATCTGAATCAACTAATCATACACCTTATCTATTAAGCTGATGAACCTCCCCGACTAACTTTTTTTTATAATCCTCAACATGAGAAACACTACCCATAGACAATTTACTAAGGGCATCTGCCACTACATTGGCCTTGACCGGATAATACAACACACTCATATCATAATCTTTCAAAAAATCAAGCCACCTTCTCTGACGAAGATTCAATCTTTCTATGAGAACAAATACTAAAAACTTTTGTAATCCGTAAACACATCAACATGAACCCCATAAAGCTAGTGCCTCCAATTTCAAGGCAAAAATAATAGTTTCCAACTCATGATCATGGGTAGGATAATTCTTTTTATGGGGTTTAAACTGCCTAGAATCATAGGCTATGACCTTATCTCTCAGTATCAATACGCAACCAATAACAACTCTGTAAGCATCACAGTAAACTACAAACCTGTCTGAGCCATTTGGCAAAGTCAATACTGAGGCTGAAGTGATCAAGTCTTAAACTCCTGAAAACTCTTCTCACATAAATCTGACTACTGAAATTTGACTTTCTTCTGAGCCAATCAATACATAGGGTACACAATAGAAGAGAACCTTTAACATACTATTTATAATAGCAATACAAATCCAAGAAACTCCTGATATCTGATGGAGAGATGGGTCTGGTCCAGTTTCTCACTACTTTGGTCTTTTAAGGGTCAACTCAAAAGACATCACCAAAGATAATATGTCCGAGGAAAGCTACTAATCTTAGCCAAAACTCGCACTTACTGAACTTGGTGAACAACCATGGGCTCTAAGGGTATTCAATACAATTATGAGATGGCCTGCATAATCATTTTCACTATGATAATAGACAAGAATATCATCAGTAAAGACTGTAACGAACATGTCCAAGTAATGCTTGAACACTCTATTCATCAAGTCCAAAAGACATAACTAGGAATCTGAAGGGACCAACTGAGTTTTGAAAGTTGTTTTTGAAATTTCACATTCTCTCACTCTGAGCTGATGAAATCTGGATCTGAGGTCTATCTTAGATAAGCAACTGGCACCCTGAAGTTAGAATAAGTCATCAATCCTAGGGAGTAGATACTTATTTTTTATTGTAACATTGTTAAACTGACGGTAATCGATGTACATTCTGAGAGGGCCATCTTTCTTATGCATAAACAAGACTGGAGAGACCTATGGGGATACACTGGTTCTGATGAATTCCTCATCTAAGAGATCTTTCAAATGTTCTTTCAATTTCCTAAGCTCAGCTGGAGCCATTCTATAGGGAAAAATAGAGATAGGATGGGTATCTGGAAAAGATATATTTTGAAGTTAATTTCCCTTTCGGGAGGAACTCCAGGAAGATATTCAGGGAACACATCTAGAAATTCCCTTACTATAGAAATGGACTCGAGACTTGGAGTCTCAAAAATAGAGCCTTTGACTCATACAAGATGGTAAACACTCCCCTTAAATATCATTTTTCTTGCCTTAAATAAGAAATGATCTGACCCCTAAGCACAGAGGTACTACCCCTCTATTCAATGACTGGCTCATTGGGAAACTAAAACTGAACGACTGTATTTTTACAATTAACTGAGTCATAGCATGAGTGGATCCAATCCATGCCAAGAATGCTAACTCCACAAGATCAACTGAGGTAATTTTCTGAGATATCGTGATCGAGCAATTTCTGTATACCCATTTGGCTATAATAGATCTACCCATTAGGTACATAGTGAGAAGGTTCTGCTAAAGATTTGGGACTGACACCAAACTTGACTGCTATATAAGGGGTTACAAAGAAGGGTGAAGCTCCGGGGTCTAATAATGCATAAACATGGAGATGAAAGACTTGTAACATACTCGTAACTATATCAGGAGAACTTTTATTATCATGTCAAGGCTGGAGAGCATACAACCTGATATAACTCTACCCACAAGTTGCGCTAAAAGTAGCACCCTGCTGAGTCAGGTGACCGGCTGGAACTAGAGGACGGTTAGTCTGACCCTACTGACCAACTATGGGCGATTTGGAGATGAATCTCAAATTACTGTAGTGATATTATTTTCCTAATATCTACTCTCTTTTGAAGTAAGTAGTGAATACAGGCTGGTTCTTAACATTGGCCACTGCTAAGAAATCAATTAAACTAAAGATGATGATAATACATGCAAGAATATTAGGTTGGAACAATGTTGCCCTTGCCCTACTTTTTATGGGAATTAGTCCCTCATAGTTGTAAAAAAATTCATGGAAATTCATAATTGAAAGCATAGAATAAATCTCACAATAATATATGAAGAAAACCCAAAGACTCAAATCAATAAATCAACCAAAATCTAAGAACACAAGAATCCCAAGATCAAAACCTAATCCTAGACCAATATATAATTGTAAGAGTATAAAGTGCATTCACTAACTAAAAAATGTCAAAAGGGTATTTATAGATTACATGAAAACCTTAGGAAACCTTTCAAAAACAAAAGATGAAAACTTGAGTTGCAGCCACCTATAGTGTTACTTACGGTCCGTATGAGGCCCCACATAGGTGCTAGGCTCCAAAAATTCTGTAGGATCTTTTGAAACTTCACCTTCTGACACCTACTTTGGCACCTATAGGCCGAAGGTGGTACCTACTGGCCGTAGGTTCCCCATCATAGGTAGCAGGGCAAAAATTTAAATTTCCAAATCTCTAAAACTCGGCTCTTTGACAATTGTTCTGGCACCTATGCCATGTAGGTAGTACCTACAGGCCATAGGTGCTCATGTAGGTAGGGAAAAACTTTAGTTTTCACTTCTTTTATCTTATTTATCTCCCAAAACTTGGTTTCCTAAAAAATAAAAAACAAAATACATCATATATAACAAAATAACCTAAGTAATTGGATATTTTCATAGTTTTAAGCGTCGAAAGTGCTATGAAACCATAGCATATCAGTTATGATTAACCCATCGGTACGTAATCCAAGCAATAACCCCGAATGATGAGTAATGGGCTAATGGGCTGAAGGTAAAGGGACACAAGAACAAAATCAACAATAACAATAATATAAGTTGAAGCACATGAGATATTCATACATAACATACTGTATAAGAGAGAAAAGAGGACAAAATATGCCAAACAAAACCTCCCAAGACCTAGTAAGGTCGCTACAAGAGTCACTATAACTAAAAAAAGTGTATTAGATGGTATCCAAAATATACATACAGAGTAGTCTCAGAATTACAAAAAACTATCACCGAAGCATAAGGAGGAGGATCAACTCTGGAATCTAGAAATCTTACCTATCTCTAAATGAGTAGCAAGGCTCGAAGATAACATTAGTGCTGATGGATCATACTTGGATTTGCATCAGGAAAAAAATGCAAAACTGTGGTTTGAGAATCAAAACAAGGGGTATTCAATAGGCATCATCGGCTGACTAAGCTAAATTATAGTAAAAGCATAAATAATGTATGAGAAAGTAACTAACGCCAGCAATAAAAGAGAGAGGAATAAAAATAGAAGGACATATCAAGCAAAGGTGATATAAGGTAAAATTAGTGTACAAGTGCAAAAATAAGACTAACTATATCCTAATTGCGCTCCTATATGCCTAGAGGCACAAACAAGAGAGAATATAACCCAATCGAGAGCCCATAAGCCCAGAGGATACAAACAAAAGATATGGCAAAGTAAGGAAGAAGAATTACAATGGTGTTGTTACTTTGAGCTAAGCTCAACTATATGATTCTCCATAATTTAGTAGATCAAGAAGTCTACAATGGTTTTCTTACTTTGAGAAATATGAAAGAAAAATAAAGAAGAAAGTATGTATACTACCAAGGGTTTTCTCATCATTGTCGAGAGGCCTCTAGTCGTAGCGGCGACATCCCTCTAGAAGGACCATTGCAATCACAATGGCCTAGCTAGTCGATCACAATGAGCAAGCTAGATCGGTACCATGACCACCTTCATTACAATAATATTGATTAAGGTCATAGAACCTTATGATCATGTGGATCCTTAATGCAATAAAGTCGACAGACCTAGCTTACACCAGCAACTTTGCTAAGTTGCCAAAATCCTAACCATTCCCTTGGGATTTGTTAAAAATACCTTGAATGCAAATAACCTATGCTACCCTACCAATATCAATATTTTAGACTCAATGGTGCTGTCAAAATTTCCATTTGAGGCTATTTTAATAAAAATGGGTCTCATTCCCTAAGGTCCACTTTAGCTAAAATCCACCTAATAGCCCAAAAAGAGTCCAGAAGCCTCAAGATTTGATCCAAGGATAGCCCTTGCTTAAAATCAATATTTTGGGGCTGATGAGACTATCAATATTAACATCTGAGGTTGTTTATATAAAGTTTGGGGTTGAGACCCTATTCTTAACAACGAAAGATCCAAAAACATAAAATGGGCTCTAAAAACCACACGAACTACCTGGTAATCAAATTTTTAGTCCTAGAAAGTCACAAATGACTTATGGTGTTGCCTAAACCATACCCCACCCCCAAGAAGATACAATGCGGGCATTGTCAAATTATAGTAATCCAACTAGGTTGGGCTTGAACCCAAAGAAAATAGGTCAAATACGTCTCACAAACTTATTAAAGTAGTCAGAAGTACAAAAAAGTAAATGGGGTTTGTAATAAACAAGAAATAGTAACAAGTCTTGATTACTTTCAATTGTAATATATCTATGATGAACACTAGGACTATGTTCCCCTAGCTTCCTAACTCTGTAGGTCGTGCTCTATTAAACTATCCCGATATCTTATATGCAAAATCTAATAAGCTATGGATCACTAACCGTCTTATGAAAACCTTTAGTGAATTTTAATATTTATCTTTTAAGTGTCATAATGTCGCCTTACTAACCCTTATCCTAGATCCCAGATTAACTATTACCTATTAAGTGTCAAGTTAATTAGATAAGGGTTGATAGCCCCAAATTACTATTGTGATCTTCTTTTCCCAATATCTACATCTCTTTTGAAGTAAGTAATGGATACAGGCAAGATCTCAATGTTGGCAACTACTAAGAAAATAATTAACCCAAAGACGACCACAATACATTCAAGATTATTTATTAAGAACAATGTTATACTTTCTCTACTTTATTATTTTTCTAGGGTTCCCACAAGCCTAGTTAGGTTGTTTAGCTGCTCATGCTTGTGAAAACATCCATGGAATTAAATAAAGAAAGAATAAGATGAATCTCACAATGATTAAAGAAGAAAAATCAAATTCTCAGATTAATAATCAACCAAATATTCAAAAATAACGGATTCCAAGTTCAAAAGTCAGATCTTGAAATCAATATACGTTTGTGAAAGTAAAAAGTGCATAAAATCACTCAAAACATCAAAAGAGCATTTATAGATTACATAAAACCCCTAAAAATCTAAACCAAAATAAACTGGGAAACTTGGATTGGTGGCCAAGGACTAGCCGTAAATGGCACCCATGCCATGTGGGTAGTGACGTGGGTAGCAAAGAAACTTAAGAGTTTTTGATAGGCTTTAGTATATGAACAACGATGGTACTTATCTAGCACAAGTGCCACCCACACCCTATAGGTGTCTTTATCATGGGTGTCAGAGAAAATTTCAACTTTTAGGCTCTCTGATTCTTCACTTTCTGAGACCCACAAAGCTACCCACATAATGTAGGTAGTACCCACGCCATATGGGTAGGCTCACAGGTTGGGTTTCCTACTCAAATTCAACTTTTTCTTCTTCGTTTAATCTTCAAAACCTAGTTTCCTACAATATGAACACAAAAATACATCATGTCTACCAAAACACACCTAAGTGCTTGCATATTTTCTAATTGTATGCATCGAATAATGCCATAAAACCATGGAACATCAACACCTTTAACTTTGAATGTTTGCATGTCCTCGGGAAATAAAAATATAGAAACACACAACATGATGATTAAAACAGAGAAACCTAAGGTACCTATGGCAATACGTGGTTTTTCCTCCCTTGAGCAAGGTGGTTTCCACAATAAATATTTGTGTCTTTACTTTTTTGAAAAGCCTTTAGTTTTAAAGTTCTTATCTATTTAATTGCATGTGACATACTTTAAGGGACCTGGATCCTCACTGTGTGGTGCAACACTCCGAGTTTCAACAATTGGTATCAGAGTAAAAACACTCTAAAAGGTTAACACCTAGAATGAATTAGTTATCATGGTTGCTCCACCCAATCTTGAAAAAGGGCAATATATTACTAGATTTCCTAGATTTAATAAGTAGTTTTATGGGTGGTGGAAAACCAAGATGTTTAACTTCATTATGGCTAAGGATAGTGAGTTGATTGATATAATACTTGATGGTCCACATATTCCAGTTATAGAGGTTAAAGAAGGAGAAATTACTAAAATGGTTGCTAAAAGCAGAAGAGAGTATGATGATGAAGTTAGAAAGAAAATTGAGAAGAAATACAAAGCCATGAAATTGATAGTTTGTGGCATAGGGCCTACTGAATATAGCATGATTTCAACATGTGAAAATACTAAGAAAATCTGTGATTGCTTGAAAACAGCTCATGAAAGGACCACTGATGTGAAGGATTCAAAGGTTGATATGCTGACTACACAGTATGAAACCTTCGTCATGAAATAAGGAGAAACCATTCAAGAGATGCATACCAGATTTACTTCTATTACTAATGAGTTGCATTGTTTAGGAGAAATAATTTCTTTGTACAAATAGGTGAGAAAAATTCAGGAGGTTCTACCTAAATCCTGGGAAAACAATGTGGTTGTTATCACTGAGCCAAGAAATCTAAAAACTCTCACCATGGATGAACTTATTGGGAATCTAAAGACTTGTGAACTCAAAAAGCAGTAAGGGCAAGAGAAGAAGAAAGTAAAAAGGGGAAAATCTTTAGTATTGAAGGCTTTTAAGTTAGATTTAAATGAAGAAGACACAGATGTTGCCTATTTGGCAAAAGTAATTGTTAGTGCTTTGAAGAAAAATAGTCAGTTTTAAAGAAGTGAAAGTAGTAGCAGAAAGGGAGGCACTATGGAGGTTTGTCACAAATTTGGAAGTCCTGAGTATTTCATTAAGGATTTTCCAATGCGGAAAATGGATCATTAGGAATGTCTCAAGAATGGAAGTGGTAAAATAAAAAATAGGGACCAGGTCCCTATACAGTCAAGAAGAAAAGTTGCAGCTGATTTTGAAGAAAAGCAGGCCTTAGCTGTCTGGGAGATTCATCCAGTGAATCTGATAAAGCTGAGAAGGTTGAAGATGTGTCCATGCTAGTAGTGGAGGATGAGAAAGTGATTTTTGATTACTTGTTTTCTCTCATGGAAAACACTAAAAATGAAGAAAAAAGTAAGGTAACTCTCTCTGACATTAAGAAAAAATTAGATAATTACTCTGGTTGAATGAGAAAGAAGCTAGCAAATATTTTGATTGATTCAGTATGTGAACTGACTATTGAGAAAAATGCTCTAGAAGAGAAATTATAAAATCAGGAGCTTGAATTAAGAGCCTTAACTCTCTAGATTTCTAAAATAGAAGAATAGTTTGCTAAGTTAAAATCTGATAATCTGAGTTTGCTGAGTCAGCTGGAGAATGTAGATGCTTCTGATAGTAAAAGGAATAACAAAGCGTCAAAGCTTCAAATTGATAGTGAAGAAAAATTGAGGGATTCTCAAAATCACCTCATGACTGCACTCCAGAAGAATGAAGATCTAGAAAGGGACATGATCCATCTGAGAGAAGAAATTAGTAAATCTCTACAATGGACCACATCCTCATAGATCTTTTCTAATTTAACTAGTCAAAGTGTTAGAAATGGTAAGGGACTTGGATATCAATATAAAATTCAATCACCTGGATCTCAGGGCAAGGTTGTTCAAGATGTCAAAAATAAAGTTCGCAAAGCTATATGCACACATTATAGAAGAGGTGGTGACATGAAAGAAAACTGTCAAAGTTGGATGAGAGCTAGAATAAACAATGTTAAATATATTCAACAAGGGAATGCCTATCCTAAGGCTTCCAGACTTTTGAATATGAAGAAAATCTCATTACCAAGATGGGTCAAGAAGAATTTGATTACACCATTTTCCTTCTATTGGGAACTCAAACTCAAGTGGGTTCCTAAATCTAACAAATGACGTTGTTTATAGATGAAGAAAGGGACTGCAGTCAAAATAGGATCACTGCTAGTGGATATTCATAGCATATGACTATAAAATTTGACTGTATTCTTTCTCTGAAATACACTTCAATGTGGAGGTGTCTCATGTGAAAATAGTAAAAAGGATCAAAAATATGTGTGGCTGATGGAAAGAAACTTATTTTTGTATTCAACACAAATATGTTGATTCATCGAACATATAAGTTCCTTTTTTTACTCAAATAGTTAATTTCAAGGGCTTGGTCCGTTGCATACCAAAGTTGGTGAATCCACCCAAATAATGCAGATGAGAATAAGGAAAGAGGCGGTGATCTGAGATCTGAGTCAAAGATCCCAGCTCCAGTAGAAGATCAATAAGAAGGGTCTACTCAAAATTAACAGGCACCTTGTCCTTTTTAAACTTATCTCAGAAGGCCAAACTTAAGAGACAGATGCTCTAACTCTCTTGATATTCTGACATCATATTTTGTAAATAGAATTGAAAACAAGAGCTCAAGTCAGATATTATATAAATTTCTAAGCATTTTTGTCCAAATGTAAGCTAAAAACTATGAACGTTTTCTAAAAGATGTTGACTAGTTTAATGCAATGTTGAAGGAAGCTTAGCAATTTAAAGGATGCTAAGTATGAGACCTGATCCTCAGATCTATGTACAAAAAAATATTTGGAACAAACTGGTGCATTGGAACCAACAACTGAATCTGGGATTGATCAATTTAACCTGGCCTACTAAATGAATCAGTCACTCTTCCAAAATTTGGCTATGATAAGGTGATAGGTATCCTTGGTAAGATGGTTCATAATAGTCTAAATCAGTACTATACCTTTGCAGTTTTATACCCATATGAATAGTTTTGGAGAAAAATAGTTGAGGCAAGCATAAATGGAGAATTCACTCAAGAAAGAGAGGGACATGGTCCCATCTTTCAGGTTAGTACCAAATTAGAATTACTTAAAAATCATAAAATTTCTATTTAAAAAGGCCACATTTCCTTCCTATTTTGAACAAATGTCGTCAATTCACAACAAATGTGAAGAGTCGCACCTATTAGAGTTAGATGCATTAATTGAAAAAGACCTTTTTAATTGTTAAACAATCACCTCCATTATTACTAAATCAAATCTTCTTGTTGACTCATCCCCAAATTAGCTAAATCATCTTCCTAAATTGTCTCTAAAACTAACTTGGTCCTTTTCTCTCAAAAGTTTAGAATGGCAGGAATTTCATCTTTTTTAACCTCCATGAAAGAGCCCACTTCTGATCTTCCTCAAGAATCACAGAATGTTTTACCTATCCCGCCTTTACTTGAGGTTTAAAACACCCCAAATGAACTAAATTCAAAAATCCCCAAATCAAATAATCTGATTCTTTAACGCCTAATACCTTCAAAAAATAGCTTTAAGTCCTCAACAAGAACCTGTATTAACTCTGCCTAAAAATCCTCTCCAAAAAAATTTAGAACCCTAAAATAAGTCTGTCCCTATTGAAACACCCTCAACTGCTGAAATTTTTTCTGAATCACCCATGGTGATGGATCTAAATCAAGGGTTTGGTTCGCTGATTGAACAAGAAACATCTTAATATGAAATTCCTCCTTCCCTCAAAGAACTAAAACCTTCTGATGTCTCTCTAATCGCTCTTTACTCTGAAGAATTAGAAGGTACTAAAATTTCAAAAAACTTACAAGTATTTGGTTCCCCTACTCCCTTTGATTCAAATCTAATTTTCGCTCAACTATATGATGAAGAAATAACTGTAAAGAGTTTTGATCTATCTAATAGCTTAGATTGGGTGGTTGAGAATTTACTTTTTCTCATATATGACCCCAAGGAAAGTTCAGTCATTGTAGAAGAGCAAACAGTAGGAGAAAGGATAAAGTATCTAAGGATGAAAGAGTTGTACTACCTCCTAATGAGAAGGATGAGGAGAATAAGGATGAACCATCTCTAAGGTGGACTATGAAGAAATAGTGGGGCTATAAAGGAAAGGATAAAGTGAGTGACTCTGATGTAAAAGTTGCTACACCCTATTCTATTAGGGGATCTAAAAAGAATCTGATAGTGGATACAATAAAGACAAGTAAGTCTTCGACCACCAAGAGAAGAAGACTTAAGAAAGATGCTTTAGTAGAGAAGGAGGATAATGTTGAAATTATTGAGATTGGAGAGGATGAGGATATTGATCTAAATGTTGCTGCAACAATTGAGAAAATAAGAAAAGATATTCATGTGCAAAAAGGACCAGGTCCTCCAGTTCAAAGTTTGGTAGCCCTATTAGAATGAAGAAGAGACACATAACTGTGAAAAGAAAGAAATTCTCTGAGGGTCTTGGTCCCAAAAATATAAAAATTGATGAAAAATAATCAAGCAGTGATGCAAAAAGAAGTATAAAAGAAGAAGGAAAGTAGGATGTTTTTAAAGCGAAAAAAAATGAGATACTGAAAACACAAAAAGTGCTATCAGAAAGGGTTTTTGATCCCAAGATATATGAGAAGACTAGAATGGTATAGCTAGTAGAGTATGAAAGACATCAAGGTTGGTTACACCTGTTATAGGAACCAACTACTATGGTATTTGTGGGTGAGGTGAGAGAATTATATTACACTATAGAATTCTCAGTTGATAGTTTCAGTCTGGCTATACAAGTATAGAGAAAGGAAACAAGACTGCATAAAGAAATATTAGGAAAGATTTTGGATGTGCCTGGTATTGATGTGAGGAATGTTATGAAGAAAAAACCCTTAACTTAATTCTTGATTAATGTTTATAATATAGGAGGGACATCAATAGCCAGTGTGAGAAAGAAGTTTCTCACCAGTGAGTTCTAGTTGGTGTTTGAGTTCATAAATAAGGTTATTTTACCAAGGTTAGAGAAAAGAACTATAGACTCTATAGCTGATCTATTTCTGCTATAATTCTTAAGAAAGTTTGATCTAATAAGTTTTCTTGCTCTAATGATAGAGCATATGCTCAAGATAATTCATGAGATGGAAGAAAAACATGGAATGCCATATGGATATTTATTGAACAAAGTGTTTCAATATTTTGGATTAGCTGGAATTAAAGGGACCCCAGGAACTGTCAAACAAATATTTAGTTTGACAATATTGGTCCAGAATAAATACATAGAAAGAAAATAAGAATCGTACCTCAAGTGTCTAAGATACTAGCTATTCAAGAAAATCGTACCTCCAAGGATGCTAAGATAGTGCAATTGAAGATGAAAAGTCAGCAGATATTTTCTGAGGGACCGGGTTCTTCTGGAAAACTTGCAGTAGAAAATGCTACGCTCTAGTTCAAGGTTTTAGAATTTATTGGTAAAGTTCAAAGAATAAATACAGAAATGAAAAACCATACCAAGCAGTTGCTGGAAGCCCATACTGTAGAGCATTCAAGAATGGAGATTTTAATTAAGTTGCATTCCCCTAAGCCTTCCATAACCTAAGTCCTATTATCCCTATTCTCTTATCAGCTCTGTGTTAATTTCCAATTCTTGTGGTTATGTTGGCTTTTGAAGACCATTGATTTTTTGGAATAATGTAATGGTACTAATCCCATTAACAATGAATGAATTTTTGTTTGTGTGCTTAATTTATTCTCTCCTTAATCTAAAAGTTGTTCTTTATGTTTGTGTTTCCCCACTGGCCATGAGTTAACTATCTTGTTCTTACTTTATCTTTGGTTTACTGTTGTTACTTTTCAATGATTCCAAAAAGGGAAATGTTGAATGTATAAGGTAGGGACTAGGTTTATTGTATGATAATGATATAATAATATGTTAATGACCAAATCCTAATTTAACTAGTGAGATGTTTGATGCAATGAATGAAGTCAAGAAATTAAATGACAGGTTATGCAGACATGTTGAATGCAGTGATGGCATATTGATAAGGGAAAAATGGTCAAATAAATATTGATTTATGAACGCATATTAACAGGGTGAATACTAACACATAGTGAATGAATGGGTGAGTTTTTAGTGTCAATTAACAACAAGGGACTAGGTCTTTATGTTGAAGGGAAGCTTGATGTATGATGATAGGGGCAACATTCACTGACAGTAGTGGTAATCACTCCAACTATATAAGGTGAATGAGTTTGATGCTCCAAATATTTGTGGTCATGTTCTTTGTTTGTCATCATCAAAACGAGGGAAAATTGATATATCTTTTTTGGTGATGAGTAGTTGAGAACAAGGGTCTAGGTCCCTAGGTCGTCATGGAAAAATATAATTTTCACAAGGTCTACGCAGTTTTGTCTTCTAGTGTAACAGACTGCACAGGTAAACTTTTACCTTTTAGGAAATTTAGCCCAATCAAATTTCTACCATAATCATTATTCCCCTATAAAAGGAAAAAAATGTTCTCAAATTGGTGAGTTTTCACAATCCTGATTATTCAAAGAGTAAAAGAGATGAAAAGTTAGTTTTTCAAGTACTGTTCAAGTTCAGGATCTTTATATGTACTGAAAAAAGTGAGTGTTCTTGAGTCAAGCCTTGATTTTTAAATGACTTACTTATGTTATAAGAGTAATGTTTTTCTGTTTTTTTGTTTTCTTGAGAGTGCTTAGGTAAAGTTACCTAAGTGTGATATTGGTTAATAGTTAATCAATATCAAGGTGAGTTTTTGGTAGAGTTGTCAAGGTAAGTTTGTAGTATAGTTATTACGAGCAGGTAGAGCCTATAGTTAGGCTCATTGGAGTCTATAATCAAGAGTTTTATTATAGAGGATTTTTGAGTACTTGTGAGGGCAAGACATGGTTTTTCCTCCCTTGAGCAAAGAGGTTTCCACGTTAAATCTTTATGTCTTAACTTTTCTGCAAAACCTTTAGTTTTGCAGTGCTTTACTATTTAATTGCATATGATGACTTTAAGGGAACTGGTCCCTCACTCTGTGGTGCTACCCTACAAGTTTTAACACTCATCAATATCAACAACATTATTCAAAGTTTCATCAACTATAGGCATGGGAGGATCAGTGGTTGACTTACCACTACGAGTGGTGATATCCAAACTATGATTGTCATTCTTTGGATTCTGCACAGTACTACTCAAAATAAAGCCCGATTGACACTGATTTAAGGTTCCTGACATCTGACCATATTGCTACTCAAGCTGCTTAATTGTGTTAGCATGTGATTCCACTTTTTGGGTCAAACCTAAAATATCTATCTTCATCTTCTTAAGACAACTCTACTAATTGTTTGACCCCTTCACCAATTTAGTATGTAACTCCTCCATCCTTAACTCAATGTCATGGTTTCTTGGTGGAACATACTCACCATTTTTCTTCTTAAAATTATCCTTATGCCTCCAATCACGGTCTCTCTATTTGCTCTGATCTATATATCCATCCTCATAGAAGTTTTGACATTAGTTCCCTGGCCTCGAGTTCCAATTGTCATTAGCAGACCCTTGTTCCTTGGCTCGAAAACTTTCCATCTCTCTATCTAGATACCTCGCCTCTTCTTTAACATCAAATTCATACAATCTAGGTGCTTTACCTTGTGCACCTATGACATTTACCTTCTCTAAACCGATAGTTGCAAACTACTTAATTAGTAACCTAATCTTCATCCTCAACTATGCAACTTCTTGAGCCACTAAATCGTCTACAATTATATGCTCTCTGGATGTACCAATAGCATAAGTATCGGTGCCTTTTTCTGGCTCCTGAGTATGCCAACCTCGATTGGTAAGAGGGATATGATCTATGATTTCTGATGCTACATCCCAATGCAAGCTCATGAATGCTCCACTAGTAATAATGTTCATAGCAACTTTGGAACTAGCATTTAGGGCACAATAGAAAATTTCTAGCAAATTTCTCTATGAAATTCTATAATTAGGCACCATCATCAACTTCTTCTTAAATTGAAACCATGCCTCATACATTGGTTTATAATGTAGTTGCTTGAAATTATAGATCTCATCTTTCAACTACAGCATTCTGGTAGGAGGGAAGAAACAGTCTAAGAATTGAATCCACAACTAGTTTCAAGTAGTAATGGACCTATGAGGTAGTTTTCTTAACCATAATGTTGTTTCACTAATTAGAAAGAATGGGAACAAACTGAGTCTCAAAGCTTCTCGACTCACCCTAAGAATATTATATGAAGTGTGAAGTCCCATATAAATTTATGATGTGTATGTTTTCATCATCGGTTTGGCAAACCCTTAAACACACTCTTCAAATTCAATAGCTGAATCATAGAACTTATGATACCAAACTTTGTTCCCAGGAAAAATTTGGGAGAAATGATAGCTCTTATCTATATGGGATTAACATATGCTAGTTTATCCTCTGGATTATCATATGTTTGAATGTACTGATAAGCTCAGAATACGGGAGCTCTATCTTCTGTAGCTGTGTCGAGTTTTGCTCGACAATCAGACTCCTATCTTTGTATCACCTTTAGACCTGCACAATGGAAATACTAATTATCCCTCCTCACATTTTCTTTCACTAATAACCACTCGGTGGTTTTTTTCGCTATCTCATAAATGCTATGCGTAGATGGGGTAGGCATGTCATGTGGATCTTCTCGAAGCTCCTCATAATGAGCTTCATAATCGTGTTCTGACTTTCTATAATTCTGTTGTAGGATTTTTCTTACTCTGGATAAAATGGGATCAAGAGATTTACTCAACTTCTAGCACTGGGCATACATTAGTGTATGCCCTAAGAAGAACAAAAATGTAAATGGTAATTAGTCAATCCATAACAGTATTCCCAGACAATGATGCCAAAATTTTGTATTGCCCAAACTATACCCTTCATGAAGATACAATACAATCGTTGTCAAATTAGAGTAACCCAACTAGGTTGAGGTCAAACCCATAGGAAATAGATCGAATCTATCTCGAGAACTTGTTGAAGTAGCCGAAAGTGCAAAAAAGTAAATGGGCGAATTTGTATTAAACAAAAAATAGTAACAAGTCTTGATTTCTTCCAGTTCTAGTTAATCTGAGATGAACACTAGGATTGTGTTCCTCTGATTTCCTAACTCTATAGGTTTATTGTGCTCTGTAGAACTATCCCAATATCTTTTATGCAGAATTTGATGAGTTATGTATCACTAACTATCTTGTGAACACTTTTAGAGAATTTCACCCTTTACCTTTTGAGTGTCAGGGTGTCGCCTTACTAACTCTTTTCCTGAATCCTAGATTAACTATTACTTTTTGAGTGTCAAGTTAATTAGATGGGGGTCGGTAGCCTCAAATTATTGTAGTGATATTTTTTCCTATCTCTACCTCTCTTTTAAATTAATTAGTGCATACAGGATAGTTCTCAACATTGGCCACTTCTAAGGAAACAATTAACCCGAAGATGACCACAATATATGCAAGGATATTGATCAAGATCAATGTTGCACTTCCTCTACTTTGTTATTCCGGCAGGGCTCGCACAGCCGTAGTTGGGTGGTTTTGCCTCTCATGCTTGCGAAAACATCCATGAAATTCAATAAAGAATGCATATGAAGAATCTCACAATGATTGAAGAAGAAAAAATAAATTCTCAAACTAATAATCAACCAAATAATCAAGAATAATGGATTGTAAGATCAAAAGTTGAATCTTGATATCAATGTATGATTGTGAAAGTATAGAGTGCATAAACTCACTAAAAATGTCAAAAGTGTATTTATAGATTACATAAAAATCCTAAGAATCTAAACCAAATCGAACAGCAAAACTTAGGTCAAGGGCCACTTATGGGACATCAGTGGCACCCACGCTTGTGGGTGATGTCTTGGGTTGCAGAGAAACTTCAGCTCTAGATTAGCTTCAGTGTTTGACATACTATGGAACTTACGTGGTGCAAATGCCACCCACTCCCCATAAGTTCCTCCATCATGGGTGTTAGAGAAAATTTAAACTTTCACGTTCTCGGATTCTTCACTTTCTGAGACCCACGAAGCTACCCATGCCATGTAGGTAGGCTCGTAAGTTGGGTTTCCTGCTAAACTTCAACTATTTTTTCTTCATTTAAGCTCCAAAACCTAGCTTCCTACAACATTAACACAAGAACATATCATGTCTAACAAAAAACACCTAAGTACTTACATATTTTCCAATTTTAAGAATCGAATAGTGCCATGGAACCTTGACACATCAACTTAGAGCAACTATAGGAAAGTTGTAAATGCAAAACAAGCACGAAAATGTGATAAATAACTTGGAGGGTCATTAGACTTTTCCGTATGGGTATTATTATTATTATTATTATTATTATTATTATCTCCATTTTAATTTGTTTGTGTTATTTTTAACTTAATACAATATTTAAGAGCGTAAGAAAAGGACTTATAAATCTTGTAGTCTTAAATTAAAAATATGTCAAATATACAAAATATCATTTAATTTTGTGGTCATTATTAAGTTACAGATTAAATGACAGAAAAGCTTTCGGCTACATAGGCACCAATTTACAAGCACATACACAAAGAATATATAGCACAACAAGAAATTAATCATCTAAATGAACACAATTACCAGATGATAAATACAAACACAAATACCAGATGGTAAATACAAGAGAGTCATAAAGGGCTTCTAATTACTTGAAGCAGTTATGGCATGATTCAATTTCTTTGGTCATGATGACACGTAGTATAGCTTAATAGTAGGTAAGCCAACCCATAGACCAAAATAATGAGTAACAGAATATTAAGAGAGAAGACAACCAAACGAAATAAAAAGAGAAAGAGAGTCAAAAGAAAGTAAGTGCTCCCCAAAACCTGGTGAGGCCAATACAAGAGTTATCTAAAAAACAAAATTAAAAGGAAAACAAGATATATAGATATATAACTATCTCTAAAATACATTATAAAGATCAGCTAAAGCAAAAGAGAAAGACCAGGGATAACTCCGGGCGCCAGGAGCTCACCAAAGTCTCAAGTCAATGGATTTTCCACATGATACATATATCAGCGGAGAGAAGCCATACTATGATCGGGGTAATGAAGTAGTATAGTATGAGTACCAAACATGACATACTTAGAAAGCATCAGCCAACTGAGATCCAAAGATAATGCAAGTATATATAACATATAAGGAAAGAATATACGTAATGGAAACTAACTAAGAAATGAATTAAAGATAATAGAGAGGTAAAGATAAACTACTATTCTCTACTAGTAACAAGAAAAGATATTGTGATACACTAAGTAGCTAAACAATATACTATATTAGTACGAAGAAAGAGATATACAATAGTAGAATGAAGAAAGAGATATATACTCATAGTATAATGAAAGGGGTATATATAATTTTAGTATAAATAAGAAAGTCACATACTACAGGAATAATTAAACAGATAGGTGCCAACCTGAGGGAGATAGCCTAAAGACCTAAATATCACGAGGATTACAATATCAAGAACAGAGCTATCTCTAGTATAATCAGAACATCTAACCCATAATATGAACCTACCAAATAATAGTCTAACAATATAAATATCACCATAATAAAGATGAAAAAATCTTGGCAGTGTACCTACAACCTCGGGTACCAATTGATAACCAGCGTACCACAAACTTTATAATAATATCCGAACAATAAAATAATCAGCTATCCCAGACAAACAATAACATAGTTGGACCCGCACAAGCCTGATGGTTACAAACAATCATTTAGTAATAAACAAACGTAACCTATACCATCTATCCCCCCATAAGACCGAGGTGCAAGGGCCAAAAATTATATTGGTGATAGGCAATGCATTTGAATGAGCATGTAAAGGGAATCCAATACTTTTAAACCAACTCAAAATATCATAAAAAAATATATACACCTTCTTTGGCTTGCTAAATAGCAAGTTAAGACCTACAGTGACCATCCTCCTCTAGTACTGTGGCTCATTGGATAAATGGGCTCATAGGGGACTCAAAAAATCTATAAATACCGCCTAGTTCCAAACTAGGACTTTCATAAATCTATAATCAATCCACTTCATCGGGTATCAGAGGGAAGTAATACTATAATAAGTTCTCTGATTCAAAAAAGGACTAAAACAAATAGAAATCCATAAAGTATAATAAGTGCTTTGAATCAGAAAAAGACTAATCCAAATAGAAATCCATAAATTCTAGCGCTCATAATAGAATCTAAGATTAAAATGGTAAAATAGTATAGAAAAGGCTAGAGACTTCATAGACCCAAGTAAGTAAATAGTGCCAAATGAGCGAATCAAGAATGGACCAGAATCTGGCTCGATTGAGTTTTCAAAGTAGAATGCTTAGTTTAAATAATCATAAACCAATAACAAGCTTGGTAGAGATTTATTTAAAATTAGTTTTAAAAGTGAAAGTGAGAATAAATCCCATTTTGAAAAACAATAGAGAAGACCAAGGTTTTATTTGTATTCATACCACTAAGTATGAAAATGCACAGATGTATACATGCCATCACCTATATCAAAATTATAAAAGCTTAAGTTCCTAACATATATAACCTAAACCACCACTATTCAAGGGATAGAGAACTAACTTAATGTCCAACTGGTCTCATAACCAAGGGCTCAGACCCAACCATATAACATAAAGAACAATAAGAGTAAATATGTATGTGTAAAAATTCAAAAGCAAAAGAAACAAAAAGCATCAAGCTATTAGGAGAATTTAATCGAGGAATATCATCTCTATAAAAATTTACTACCCCAAGTCATATATATAAGATTTACTAATGTCAACCTAAAATCATAACAACTATACAATCAAGCTTAACCTAACTGCATAACTATAGCGGACATTCTAGGCTAAGACTCAATTATAAATCTATTCTAAAATATCCTAAAATGTCAAACCAAGATAAAAATAAATATAAACCTATCTTACAACCCTACCTAGAATGCAATTTATGCAATACACAATCTCATAAAGAAGAATAGATCAAAGCCTAAATCATACCCGAACAACTGTCTTGAATCATCCAGAAAATACTCATCTTTACTCCATGATATCTAAATGACTACCAAAATCATAATCTACCTATTAATACAATTAAAATGAGATCCATATTGTAATATCAAACTCTAAGACTAAACTCGAGTAAAAAATAAGCTAGTAGGGCCAGCTAATGTAATTCTAAAATTGAATCCATCACGAGGTCCCTCAAAGGATAAAAAATATATCCTCAAAAATTGAGAATGAATGGAGTCTGAATTAGGGCTCAATAAAAGCCCCAATAACAAAGGAAAAACAAGATTAAAAATTGATTATTAAATGGAGAGTTAAGGAAGAAACTTATGAGATAATAATGAAAAAATAATCACCAACACATTCCCTACATAATCCCATCTCCAATTTGTAATTTAACATAAGTTCTTGAGCTCCCACAATCAGCTACAGTGAAAAATAGAGCAAAAATTGGGATAAAGACGAAGGGAGCAAATTTTATATTGCCTGGGATTTACCCATTGTAATCATAAGGGCACTGGTCGGAATTGCAAAAAATAAAAAAATTGGCTATCGCAAATATGGGGAACTAGCTGTTATTGCAAAGGCTAATTGGAGAAGACAATCCCAAATGCGAAGATAAAACTAGATCGGGTTACACCAATCCTTCATTGCAAATGTGAGACAAGGCTTGCGATCAAAAGGTAAATAACTTAAAACTTCTTGAATGTGGTCTACTTTTCATGAATGCAACGAGTAAAAATGGCTTGCACTAGGTATAGTAAAATTCCAAGTACCAATAAAATTTGACTGGTTGCTCAAGATTTATTTGGATATTCGTGCATCCCAAAAAACTATGCTACCCAACCAAATTTTATATTCTAGATTCAATGAACCATTAAAATTTCCTTTAGAGGTTATTTCACCAAAAATGAGCCCCACACTCGGTAATGACTTGATTTTTGAACCTTCAGCTTTTATATTTTTTGACCAATTTTCCCTTTTCCATGGTTGTTATGTGTTATTTTAGGGTGTGGGAATGGTTGGCATGATTCTTGATGCTATCTGAAATAATTTGTGTAAGTTGTGGCTTTTAGAGTTTAGAAAGGCCTTATAGTTTACTTTGGTCGATATTTATTGCTATGTATGTCTAATGGTAAAAGGACTGCGCGAACAAATTTGGAACATTGATTTTGAGTTGGTAGCATGGTTGGTTTAATTTTATGCCTTTTTATTCTTATTTTAATCCTTGATTTGGGAATTAATAAAATTGGGTCTCGAGGGTAAATTTTGTGAAAGCAATCTTTTTTCAAAAATTTGATGCCATTGATTCTGGAATGTCAAATTTATCCTAGTATCATATTTTGTATGCCTTCATGAGATTCTACACAAATTTTAAGGAGTTGATTGGCGACTCACAACTTAGAAAAGTTGTTGATCTAGCTGAGTCTAGTGCAACCGTTTAAGCATCCAAAGGACTGCTTAAAAAACCCATGCAGTGCTTTAGTGGAACCCTAAAGACTAGGCAACTACCGCTAAAGCAGATATTTGACCACCTTATCGGTCACCGCTTTAGCGATAGGGGACCACTATTGCAGCCTCGTGCATAGGGTT
This sequence comes from Capsicum baccatum var. pendulum, assembly GCA_030864225.1. Lineage (NCBI taxonomy): Eukaryota > Viridiplantae > Streptophyta > Magnoliopsida > Solanales > Solanaceae > Capsicum > Capsicum baccatum. Next base: position 71,540,317 of record CM061560.1, read on the forward strand.
AGACCTCTTAAATGGTTAACCCAATGCGTAAGTGATGATTTTTTATACCGCTATTTGAGCATTTTAGCATTCATAGCAGTAATGATTTAAAGAAATTCTTTCTCAATTTTCTTCTATTTTTGAGACTTTGAGCTTTGGGTTAAGAGATTTTTGAATGATTTCTTCCATTTTTATGTTTGGGCAAGCTCTAAATCACTATTTTATTTATTTTACATTAATTATATCATTTAGAATCTTTTTTAAATCTCAATTACAAATTGTAATTAGGGGATTTTTGGCTTGAAAGGCCTAAAATAGTGATTCTTTGATTAAAGCCTTGTTTTTAACCCGTTTTCACTTGAATTTTCTCCTATGTCTTTCAGTAATACTAAGTAAGTGTTTGCTAAATAAAAATTCCAATTTTACCCTTATGCTTTACAAACAAGCTTTGGGGGTCCGTTTGACCCCATCTTGAAAGTAGGCAACATGGGTATCGTTTAAGTTGATTTTGAGGCCTTTTAAGAGGATAAATCTCCATGTTAAAGGGCGTTGGGCTTGGATTTTGATGTCACAAGGTAGGTTATGGATTAAGCTTCTTCTAATTAGGTTAGCTAGTTAATATATACGTAAAAGCATGTTATGGGTATGGGTAATAATCATGGAAACTATATTTCAATGATACTATTAATGTTTTGTGCTTGTATGGGGGCTTGTATTATTATTGTGGGTGACTTGATAAGATATATATTATGGGTTCTCCTTGTGGGGGATTTATCTAATATTTTTGGCCTTGTGTATGCATCAGTTGCTTTTTAATGATAGAAGTACCCAAGTTGAGGTTAATGTGATATTAATGATACCTTATATGTATCTTTATTCCAATGTTACATTGCTTATTCTAAATCATGGATGGTTGATATTTGAGTAGATTTTGAACTCACATTTACATATATTGAATGGATTTGAGATCTTTATACTAGGTTGGTTGGGAGAATTACATCCTCATATCATCACTATATTCTTGAGACATTGGTACCATTAAGAAAACATCAATTTTTTTTGACAAAAATGAGATGTTCTTACAAAACCCTTTGTCATAGTGTATAAGTTGGAGAGGAGATATGGATATAAAACTAGGATTGAGTAGTGAGAAAGTATATGAATTGTGAACCCCTCGTGGGTACTACCTGAAAGCATTAAGGATTGATAAGTGTATATGGAGGTTATGTGATAACCTCAATCATATCACACTATCATCATTATATCATTTCATACATTATACATTATTAGTGGTGTGCTTCTGTGTTTCATTCAATACATGTCTACTCAGTTTCTTTTTTGTACCCCATTTTTATTTATGTATTATATTTAGAACTTTAAAGGAGATGGTGTGAGCTACCGTTTAGGACTTTTTTTATTTTAGGTGGCATGCTCATAGTATGTATTATTTACCTTATTTTCTATTCTGCTAAGTTAACCTCTGATACCTTATTAGTATAAGTGGACCATACTCATCCCTACTGTGCTCTTTTGGTGTAGATCTAGAAATAAGTGCATCATGCGGTAGTTGAGATCGTACAGTTGATTATTTTCATTTTGAGGTATTGGCTGCTCTATGCCTTCAGAGTTTACCTCAAACCTCTTTTATCCAATTAATGTCTTTATTTTATATTTAGAGACAGACTTGTATTTTTTGAATTCAATTGTATTCCAGTATTGAGTTGTATTTAAATTATTCTTACACTGAAAAACTAGGATTTGGGATGGTTTATGGTATATTTATTGTTCAGACTCCCGCTATTATTGTACATGTATGGTCTAACTTACTCTAGAAGTCTCGCCTTGGGAATTGTTACACTATTCTTTTCTTACTTATCGGTTTGGGTTATTTTCTTACTTATCAAGTCGTAGTCTCTATCGGTTAATCATGATCATAGTTTTGGGGCCATGAGAAATTAGTACCAGTGCAGTCAGGTTCATCTATCTCACAAGTGTAAGAACAGGGTGCCTGGTAGAGTCTCACAGATTGATATGTAGACGTTCATATATATCCTAAAGAGGCTATAAAATATTTCTAGGAAACTTTCTTATTTAGTTCTTTATCATGTGGGTCTTCCCTACCCTATGTGCTAAACTGTGTTTTTACTTTCTTTTGTGTAGATGGTGAGGACTTTATCTTGTGAGTCTAAGGATGTTGAGCTAGTATTTGATAAGGGAGACTATCCTAGAGCTAAACTCATAAGTTATGGACGGGCTTGATTTAGAGGACGGGAATGAGGATCTACTTCTTCTAAAAGTTGTACTAGAGGGATCTCCCCTAAGACCAAGTTTGATCATGCTGGGGATATGGGACGTACTCAGGTTTCAATGAGTACTACTACCTCGGTATGGAAGGACTTGTTAATTTCTTTGTTGACTTATCTAAAAGGTGTTCCTCTAAGTGGAATTAGTAGTCCTCTAACTCCAGGTGTTGTACGTCCATCCGTGTCAGAGTCTGCTTATAACATTTTTCCTATTTTGAGTGTGGTTTCTCCATTGGTACCAATATTTTCATAGGATTCAATCATTGTTTCTCATTCAATGTCAGTATCTAAGTATATTATTCCAAGTCTAGGAGATCGACCATAATCTTTCTTGACCCCTCGGTAGGATCATAGCCTGCCAGATTAATTATTTTTCTTGTTTCTTTCGGTACAGTTATGCATTTTGAGGATCAAAAGAGGTTTGAGAGATTTACTCACTTGGGTCCACCTTCAATGGTGTTGTGGCCAAAGATGACTACGAGTTCTTGATTGATTGCTAGGAGAAGTTGTATAACCATAGTTTGCTTGAGTCGTAAGGAGTTTCTTACACTAAATATCAATTGAGAGATGTATCAAGGGATTAGTTTAGGTCTCTTGTTAGTTCCAGGCCCTTGGTTTGCTAGAGATGACTTGGAAATAGTTTGTACAGGTTTGTGGCCTACAGATTAAGGGATTAGATAAGAGATAAGTTTGATTACTTGGAGTAGAGTTTCATGATTATTGCTGAGTATGAGGCATGTTTCCATATCTTGACTAAATATTTTATTACCAATAATTCTATCGAGTTTCAGAAGATTCAAATATTTGTGAAGAGATTAAATGTTATGTTTCAGTTGGCTACAACCAGATGGTAGTGTCATAGGTGTCATTTTATAGCATGGTGGATCATAAGAAGATGACTGAGTCTATCCTTCAATCTACTTAGGGAGGTGCCAAGAGGGTACATCGTTAGGTGATATTAATGTCCACACCCCTCGAGGTAAAATATCTTAGAGGTTTCAATGGTTACCATTATAGACCAGTGAAGGCATCTTTGAAAATTTTGGGTAGCAAGTTTTTAGGTCACACGGCTACAAGTAGTCAGGCATCATTCCAGGGTGGTTGTTCTAGCTTAGTCGTACTTTCTCAAACTGAGTTGGGCCACATAGGTTGCTTTGTATATGAATATTTTAGCTATATGGACAAGGATTAACCTTACCGTGTTTTCAGGCCTAGTCATATATCAATAATAAGAGGTGGCTTTCAGAGTGGTAGAGGTACTACTATAGGTATAGTAGGAAAATGTAGTAGTTCTCGTGGTTGTGGTCGGGTGGCTACTTAGTTTGATAGCGATACTAGAGTGCTATGGTATACCTACCAAACATAAGGTAGAGGATTCCAATGTTGTTATCACAAGTATCGTCCTTATTTGTCAAATTTGCATCTATGTTATTTGATCTGGGGTCGATTTTCTCATGTGTTTGCATATTTTTCTTTGGGTTTTTATTTTACTAGTGAGACTCTTTCCATCCCAATCCATGTATCTACCTATGTAAGAGACTCTTTCATGGTGGATTGGTTGCACCGATCTTGTGTTGTGACCTTTGTAGTCTGTGAGACCTGGGTAAATCTAATTATCCTAGATATGGTAGCTTTTCATATCATCTTGGGTATGGATTGGTTAGCTCTCTTTCATGCTATTCTAGATTATTATGCTAAGACCATGACTTTATCTTTTCTTGGTATGCCAAGGATAGCTTGGAAAGGCATACTTAATTCATGTCCAAAGAGAGTTATATCCTTTCTATGTGCTCGTCGCATTATAAAGAGGGGTGTTTGTCTTACTTGGAGCATATTCGTTATACTAGTAATGCTTCACCGACTTCTTTGAATTTTTTTTGTATTGTCTGCGAGTTCATAGAAGTTTTTCCTATGGACTTGACTATTATTCCTCTGAGTCATGATATTGACTTTGATATAGATGTTAAGTCAAGCACCAAGCCCATTTCTATTTCTTCTTATAGGATGACCTTAGCAGAGTTAAAGAAATTGAAGGACCAGTTATAGGAATTATTAGATAAGGGATTTATCCAGCTTAGTGTATCACCTTGGGGTGCACCTATCTTATTTATGAAGAAAAGGGATGGGTCTATGTGCATGTGTGTTGATATCGATAGTTGAACAAGGTGACAGATAAGAATAAGTATCCTCTTCCTTATACTAATAATTTATTTGATCAACTTTAGGGTGTTTCGATGTTTTTAAAGATTGACTTGATGTCCAGGTACCACCAGTTGAGGATTAGAGCTTGGATATTCCAAATATAGCTTTTTAGACTCGAAACAGTTATTATGAGTTCTTGGGCTTGTCCTTTTTATTGATCAATGCCCCATCCGCGTTCATGGAGTTAATGAACTGAATGTTTCAATCTGATATCAATACTTTTATCATTGTATCTATATAAGATATCTCAATTTACTCCAAGAGTGAGATCAACCATAAGGAGCATTTAGGATTGTACTTCAGAGGTTGAGAGATGAGAAGTTGTATGCTAAATTCTATAAGTATGAGTTTTGGTTGCAATCTGTCTCTTTCTTGGGTCATGTTGTGACCAAGGATGGTATCATGGTCGACCCTGCTAAGATTGTGGTGGTTCATGATTGAGATAGACCAACTTCTCCTACTAAGATTCAGAGTTTTGTTGGTTTAGCAGGCTATTATCGATACTTTGTTAATGGTTTTTCATCTATTGCAGCTTCTTTAACCAAGTTGACTCAAAAGATGTTTTCATTTCTATTGTCTAATATTTGTGAGGTAATCTTTTAAAAACTCAAGGATTTATTGATATCAGCTCCAATCTTGACTTTGCCTTAGGAGGGCATGGGATTTTCTGTCTTCTGTGATACTCCTGGCATATTGGGTTAGGTGTTGTGTTGATTCAGAAGGGTAAGACGATTGTGTATGTTTATTGTCAGTTGAAGCCTTATGAGAAGAATTACCCTACTCACAATTTAGAGTTGTGCATAGTTGTGTTTGCATTGAAGTTGTGGAGGAATTATTTGTATGAAGTACGTTGTGAGATCTTCTCAAATCACTGTAGTCTTTAGTACTTCTTCACCCAATGAGATCTTAATATGAGTTAGCATTGTTGGATTATGTTGTTTAATGATTATGTTCTTATTATTCTTTATTATTAGGGTAAGATTAATATGGTTGTGGATGCCTTGAGCCAAAAGATGACTAGTATGGGTATCTTGGTGCATCTTTTTACCGATAAGAGGCCTCTAGCCTTAGAGGTTCTGGGTAGGCTTAACATTTTGATACTTGGGTGTGTTTGGGTATTTGTGGAGGCTATAATTTCCTTGGTAGAACATATTTGGGTTCATCATTTTAATGATGATGGTTTGTGAGTGATTCAGGATAAGGTATTGAGTGGCGAGGATAAGAAAGCCTTTCTTCAATCTGATGGTGTTTTGAGGATTAGAGGCAAGGTTTATATGTCAGAAATGGGTGACTAGGTGAGGTTGATCTTGGGGGAGGCCCATTTTTCTAGGTATTCTATTCATCCATAAATGACTAAAATGTATTGTGATTTGAGATAGCACTATTGGTGGGGTGGTATAAGGAATGATGTAGCTAATTTTGTACCTCGTTTCCTATGTTGTCAGCAAGTGAAGGCCGAGCATTTGAAGCCTGGTGGTTTGCTTCAGAGGTTATCTATTAAAGAACAAAACTCAAAATCTCAAATTAATAATCAATTGTAAAAACCAAGAACAAAGGATTCGACAATCAAGAGTCCAATCTCAGAATCAATATATTACTGTGAATGTAAAGAGTGCATAATCTAATACAAAAACATCAAAAGGGTATTTATAGAAAACATCAGAACCCTAAAAATCTTAACCAAAATGAATAAGGAAAATTGGGTCGGTGACCACTTACAGACCCACTTACGGGCTGTAAGTGGTACTTATGAACCCCTAGGTGGGTTGTAAGTGTCAGAAAATCTTCATGTTGTAGGTATACCACCTTTGATTGCACTTACGAGGGGCGTAAGTGGTACTGAAGTGGTACTAACAACCCGTAAGTGGGTGCTGAAACTCTCTGAGAAAATCTTCAACATTCATGACCTCAGAACCTTCACCCTTTAATACTTATGTGGCCACTTACAATGGTCGTAAGTGGCACTTATGGCCCATAAGTGACCCTCCGTTAATTTCAGAACAAACTTCATCTTTCAGGCACTCAGAACATGTCTCCACTGATACATACGAGGCCACTTATGGTGGCACTAACAGCCCGTAAGTTGGATCGTAAGTAAGGTCTTCTGTACATTTCAACTATTTTTCTTCTTCTTAGCTCTAGAATCATGTTTTCTACAAAATAAACACATCATATCTAACCAAACAGACCTACATACTTGCATATTTTCCGATTTTAAGTATCGAAAGTTCCATGAAACCATTGCACATCAACACCCATAATTAAGAATGTTTGCATGTCCTCAGGCAACAAACACAATAAAAAAATAACATAATGCATAACCAAGAGAATCCTAAGGTACCTACAACAGTCAACTCAATTTTAGGTCAAGAACATTACCCCCTCTATTTCCAACTTTTCGAAAATTACAGTGGGGATATATGTAGCACAACAATGCGACATAAAGGAATCAGGCTATGTCATTAAATTAGTAACAAACAACCACGCAAATGTACAAGTTACACTACCCAATCAGATAAGTAGCTAGCAACACAACACATGCACCCTCACAAGAAAAAGTTTGATATCTCACAGTATAATCATGTATGTCAATTAAGGGACGATATCAAGATACACATACTCTTAAAAAAAGTTCCAATCGATGTGCATCGAATACCATTGGCTTGTCCTTATTTTCTTTCCCTTAGTTTTTCTGACGGTTGGACTAGGATCACTATAGGACTTTATTCGGCTTGTAACATAGTCTTGGGGGCTGGTATGGTATATTTGGGAACTAGTGACTCACCCTCTTTGACACTACAATTACATTTAGGGTCCACTTCTCAACAATTCTTTTATTTCTCCCTTATTTCTCTCTTTTCTCTTTTATTGTTTATTCAGGTTGGGTGTGGTCTCCTTATTCTCTTTTTTTCTTTTTTCTTTTCTATTTTTCCAAAAAAATTCTTTTTACCACACCTAACTCTACTTCCTTTTCTTTTATTCAAACCCTTTTTCATACTAAATTTTAACTGTGTACCCCTATGTTAGCCACCCTCAACTTAGGTGATTCTTCTGAGTTGGAGTACACAATGTCCAAGGAAGGACCAAGGCCAAAACAGGATTATTGTAACAAAACTGGGAAAGTGAAAGATAAAAACAAAAAAATAGGTCTAAGTAGGCTCAAATCGATGATCAAGGGATACTTATTCACATGTTAATGGTCATTTAGACTAAGAGTGGACTAAATTCAAAAATGACTTATGATCAAGTCCTAACCAACTACACTACAACCTAGGCAAGACTAACCAGACAAGTTCTCGAGTAATTGAAAAAAGGAAAATAGGTAAGTATCTCACCCACACACAGTGCAGGGTTATGTTATCAGCTACTTCCTATAAAATTCATGCAAATGTTAGCTATGATTATTTTGTCCCCAATCCTAATTCCATAAAAATCCTCACGATAGTCACATCGATATTCATACCACACAGTTCACGAAATTGTTTTTGGAGGGGTGTTAATTTTTTAAAAATACTTTAAAAAAACTAAATATATCAACTACCTTAGGTTCCTAATTTTTATCCTGATTAAACACAATAGAACATAACACATACATGATACAGACACAAAACAACCTAAACATACCAGTTTTAGTATGATAGAATAGCCGGCGAGAAAATAAACATGGAAAGAAAATCCATCGATTGTAGTACACCCCCACCTCCAACTAAGGACTGTGCACTACTCCCAGTGTATAACTACTATTTGATGCAAGGGAATGGACACCTGCCTAGGATGCTCTCGGCATCCGTAGCAGACTCTCCCACATCTAGGGAATCTCGTGGCTTATCCTGTAGAGGTGGTGGTGGGGAAAAACAGAAGATGCACCTACTACTATCTTAGCTCATCTCCGCTCCTCAATAGACTGGACACCCTATAATTGTAGAAGGCCTTTTTCAGGACATGATCAAAGGGTATGGTGAGATCCTAGTCCTCCTCTCAACCTCTCTTGGTCCCAACAACTGAGAATGTATCCTTGTCAACAAATAAATGAAATCTCGTAGGTGGAAGTGGAGGCAATGGCTGTGTAAAGGATAGGATGAGCGGAGGAATGATTGGAATCTAGCTCTCTGCCAGTGATCACACCTCAGCGTCCAATGTAGCCATCTCCTAATGAAAGCCAGACAAATCAGAAGCCTGAACCTCATGCAACCGCGTAGTCATTCTAGACTCAAATATATCAATTTGAGCTTGAAGAACATTCATATACTCTTCCATCTATTCCCTTATCCTCAACTCAAATTGGGCCTCAGCAGTCTCATTTATAGTTCGAACCTAAGGATGGATCTGTCTATATAGCACAACCAAGTGAGACTCTATCTGAATAAGGTGGGTGGGGTGTCACCTCATCCTACCGTTCGAACAGTCATTGTAAGAACTCATATGGCATCCTAATAAAACCAGCAACTGCGGGGCAAGAGGGTAAAGTGGATGCCCCAGTCGACTCAGAAGTAGAAGCTAGAACTGATGTAGATGTAGTTGAGGCCCCCTCCCACCAGTAGCAATCTTGGTATCAGCTCTCTGCTCGCCTATCTTAATATCAATATTAACATTTGGCCTTTCAACAAGCTCAACCGAAATTGAATGTCACTCAAAATGAATCGTAATAGCAGTGGGAGGTAGCTGCGCTCTTATGCAATGACTAGGTTTTCCAGATCCTTGATTAAACTAATATCTATTATGCTTGTCACCTCAATACTATGATCAACATCAAGAATAGTCGGCATGCGGGCCATATCACATAACCATTGGATCAGATAAGGGAAAGGGAGAGTGGTTCTCTCATTGAATGATCAAACATGAATCTCCAATCAGATCAGTGTTGTAAAATCTATATCATATCCGACAAGTAGATTTGCAACCAATATGACTCTATCCCATGTAAGTATGTTGTTCGATGGAGTTGGAATCACCCTGAAACATACCACGATCAACTAAAATTTTAGAGAAATATGCAGCACTGCCATATTTATCTCCCCCTTAGCCTCTGTCCATGGGGAATCAGTGCTCAAGTAACAAATCTGGGTGGCTATCCACCTAGCCAAATGTCATGACCCAAACATAAGTCTTGTTGTGATGGGTATCTTAATCCCATCGAGAATCGGATACCACCCTCTTTTCCTAGTAAAATAGAACATAATACATACATAACTGAAGAACAAATCCAAATAGACATGAGTAAGATAACAAATGGCTCAAAGGAAACTAAGATTTCCAATAACAATCCCAATCCACAGTAATCCACAAAGCCTCTAATATCCAAAGAACAACCTAAGTTGGGACGTACCCCCGATGATAGCTAAAAGAGGGATCCAACAGTAGTCTAGACATAAATAAAACTATCTAAAAAAAAGGCCTTCCGGAAGAAGGAGGCTCACTACTTTAAGCTAACTCATGTATGATCTAGAAATAAACTATCAATATGCAAGAAAGTAGAAGTGTCTTCAAACCCTACATCGCATGGGTATACGACATCTAAGGAAAGTTCGGAGGGTGAGCGCTAGCATGTAACTCAGGAAAGGGATAAAATAATGACATGATAAAAATAATTCCAAAACCATATGCACACAATCATATAAATAAATATATAACATGTTGGGAGAAGGAATAAGATTTAGCATGAAGTTTAAAACATTAACCTAGATAGTGTAGCTTAACCATTATAAAAACACCCACGAGCTATATGGGTCTAGCTTCCCTCCCCATGCTAGTTGGGTCCAGCCCCTTCCCTGCTGGTTAAGCCTTAATATATATAGAATGTGAACAACACACACGGTCATAAAGACCCCCATGCTAAAAAATGTGGTTTCTAGTATCGGTCCCTCTGGGACTTCCTCCTTTTTCGGTGAGCTACACAACCCCTTTTAAGCCCAATTAAGATATTTACTCATTCTCGTTCAGTAAACCAAGGACCATCCATTACGGTACATATCATTGGTATTGTCATACCAATTTTTCTTGCAAGCTAATATCATAGTTCAAATTTTTTTTCAATATGCATATATCCATATTTTAAAGACAATTTCATAAGTTAGGTTGAGGTCATTAAAAATTTAATTACCAAAATCCATAAAGTTGGGAGATTCCACGACTCCCATTAATTAATAAAAACAATTTGGGGAAATCCATAACCCTCACTCCACTTCCCATACCCACACAACTAATTAGTTTTAAAACTATCAATTCAAAGCATGAATGATCAATAGAAACCATAGGAAAAGCAATTCAACCAATAACATCCAAAAGTCCTCAACCCAAATTCAAAACCAACAATTAATCACATGGATAACAAGCTTAAACACATGCTTTTAGCAAAACAAGTTTTAAGGAAGAGATACATGCCTTAGATACATAAGAATTTGAAAGCAATTTGGATTTTGGAACCCGAAAGTTGAATGCATTGTGAAACCATTAAGTTTTTTTTTTTGGAGGGGGGGGGGTTGAGTTTGTGAGTGAAATAGAATGATTGATCTTTGAAAACTGATAAAAATAAACTTATTTTATGTTTATAGGTCGAACTTGGGTGAGAGGACCCAAAATCCCATCTCCCATGTGAATAAACTAAAGACTACAAGTATTTTAAACATCAGTGTGGCACGGTCTTATCACATAAGTTATGCTCTATGCTATGCTGCTTATCGAAGATATTATCCTCCATGACACGGTGCTGTATCAAAGGCACACTGCCTCTATACGACGTTGAAATCACGGAGGATATCCTCCGTGGCACACCAACAACACGGAGGCTTACTACCTTAAATTTCCAAAATGACCCTAATACACTCCAAAAATTGTTAAACTCTCCCAGGACCTCTTATTAACCTCTCTATACAAATGTAAGTCAAAAATTAATGTTTCATACTTGGGAAGGCCAGAAATTAAAATGCTCAAAATTTTGAGGGTCTTACATTATCCCTCTTGGGACCATTCATCCTCGAATGATGAGTTAGGATACTTTTAGGTAGGTAGAATACACCAAAATCAAATGACAACTCAAAAAGTAACAATAGGAGAACGAAACTCATACATGAAGCACCTTCGTCTGACACATGGGACTAGAATGGTTACTTAGCCTGCATATCCTCTTAAGCTTCCAAAGTAGCTTCTTCTTCCATTTAGTTCCTGCAGAGGACTTTCACTGGAGCGATATCCTTAGTTCTCAAACGACAGACTTTCCTATCTAAAATCTACATCGGTACTTTTTCATAAGACAAGGAACTCGAAATACCAACATCCTTAGTCGATATAATTAAAGAAGGATCACCCACATACTTTTTCAACATCAAAATATGGAACACCAAATCAATAGAATAAAAACTTGAAAGCAAATCCAATTCATAAGCGATGTTCCCAACTCTTCTTAAGATCAAGTATGGGCCAACATAACGAGGATAGAGCTTCTCTTTCTTCCTAAATCTCTTCACTCGCTTTATGGGATACACCTTCAAGAACATCCAATCACCCACTTCAAACTCCAACTCTCTTTACCTGACATCTATATTGGGCTTTTGGAAACTCTGAGCAGTCTTAAGCCTATCTCTACTTACCTTCACCTTCTCCATAGCTAGGTGAACCAAATCGGGACCAAATAACCTAGTCTTAACAACCTTAAAACACCCAATAGGAGACATACACCTACTATAAAGAGCTTTAAAAGGATCCATCTAATACTAGAGTGATAACTATTATTATACGCAAACTCAATTAGAGGAAAATAATCCACCCAAATACCACTAAAATCAATCATGCATGCCCTTAGCATATCCTCTAAGGTCTGAATAGTCCTCTCCGCTAGTCCATTTGTCTGAGGGTAAAAAGTAGTGCTAAGGTTCACCTTATGCCCAAACCTCTCTATAATGAATGTTAAAAGTAAGATAAAAATTGTGTACCTCTATTCATAATGATGGAAATTGGATCACCGTGAAACTTGATGATCTCCTGAATGAAAAGCCTAGCATAATCCTCTCCAGAATAGTTAGTTCTCACAAGCAAGAAATTAGCAGATTTGGTCATCCTATCCATAATGACCCATATTGAATCATACTAATTTTGAGACAGTAGAGACCTATAATGAAATCCATATTTATGAACTCCCATTTCTAAATAGGTAACTCAGTTTCCAAAGACAACCTACCAGGTCTCAAGTGTTCTACCTTCACTTGCTAACAAACCATATATTTAGCCACAAAGTTAGCCACATCTCTCTTCATGTTGTTCCACCAATAGATCTCCTTCAATTCATGATAGAACTTTGTTAAACTAGAATGAACTGTATATCTTGACTCATGAGCCTCAGCCAAAATCCTTTCTCGCAGTCCATTAATAACTGAAACACACATCTACCTTGGTACCTTAAGATATCATCACCACTAATCTTAAAAGCTATAATTTTTTGTTGACCCGCACTAGCCTTAATCTGCGTCAAGATAGGATCCAAAACCTATTTCTTCTTTACCTCTACACTAAGATATGGCTTCACCACCTCTTGTACAATTGATGTGTGATGTATTTATACACTCTAGTGTTGTTATCCTAGCCTATTTAGCCTTGTTTTAAGGATAATTCATGTGATTTATGTGTTGATGATGATATAAATAATCATTTATGTGTTAAAAGATGTGATTACATTGATTAAAAGTGTTTTCAAATAACTTTGGGTTCAAATCAATTATTTCAAGTCTAGACGAGAAAACTAGTTTTACTAGCTTGAGTTAGGTATTGATCTAGTCTATCATGGTGAATTTTAATGTGTCAAATGAGTTCCCAATGTCATTATTGTGGATTTATGAGAGGAAAAACTTGCTTAGAGTGTGCAAAGTTTAATTAAAATGTGCCAAGAGTTAACAATAAGTTTAAGCATAAGTAATCGAGACTAGTGCTTCATTTGAGTTTCTAGCTTGTAGTTATTGACATGGTATTGTGTTGAACTCTAATGATTGATTTTTGATGTTGTAGGATGCTTTAGTAGTTAAGTTTGATGATATTTGATGTTGAACAAGCTGGAATTTTAGGCAAAATAACACCACAAAGCAAGGATGGACGATGAACGCTTAGACAAAATTTTGGATGCAATTTCCAGTGTGTCCAGGCGATATGCCCGCATTACCCTAGCCATAGAAGGCTATGGAGCCCGTGACACCCCATATACACCGGTGAAATAGACCAGGAAGCGCCCCTTCTAAGGTGGTGGAGCCAAGCCTGCAATGCCCCAGGAAGTTCGGTGCTCCCATGGGTGCGACGCCCCCTCCATTTACATGTCGGCAAAATTCCCTCTAGTATAAATAGATCTTATGTACACTTTGTTAATCACATTTTTACATCTTGGAGTATTGAGAAGGGATGCTAAACACTTTATTTAGGGTTTTTATTCTTTACTTTAGCTTTCTAATTGATTTGATTATGTATTCCATTAGTTGGATCATGATTATGTTGATTAGTGGCTCTACGCCCCCTTTCCAGGGTTAAGCCAAGAACATGACTACTATCATTTTAAATTGATTTCATTTGATTTGATTATTGTATTTTTTTGTTTGTTTATCCTTTTATAAACTATTTTAAGTAGTTGCTAACCTTAGAATACATATATTGTCAACTTTGTGATCTAGGCAGGGGTCAGGTCGGATCGGGTTTTTTGGGCCCGACCTAGATTTGGAAAAAATTTGACCCCATAATTTTGTTCAATTTACGGGGCCACTTACGGACTGTAAGTGGTCCATCTTAGGTAAAACCATTAGGTGATTTTTACCTCTCATTTCTATGACCCCACTTATGGGGTCATAGGTTGTACGTATGACCCCCATAAGTGGGTTTATAACCATAATTTCAGAGACCCCAAAATGCTGAAATTTTAACTCTAACACTTACCACACCACCTACCTAGCGTAGGTTGGACTTAAAACCCCCATAAGTGTGCCAGCAAGTTCACTTACCTGGACTTGTCTGAATTTTGCAATTATTACCATGTTCTAGGTATTTTCCTGTGCATTAAACCTACAAAAATGAAAATAAAGTGAACACTAAAATATTGGGTTACCTCCCAACCAGTGCTTGAATTAACATCGCAGCACGACGTGACTATGTTGGATGTTCAAACTTCACCAACAAGACCATAGGTTGTGTCACAACCCGAACTAAGGCATAGTTGTGATGAGTATCTCAAGCCCACTGTAGGCAAGAGACCACCCCTTAGCGTAACATCCAGAAAAACAATAAAAGAATACAGCGAAAGCCAACCAAACATGATGATACAGAGAATAGATAAACCAACTATAAACTAAGAGTCAAAACAACAATCAACCCACACTTGTACACAAAAGCCTCAAAAACCAGACTATCAAACTAAGTCGGGACATGCCCTCGACTATGTAAAAAAATCCAAAAAAATACTAAGAAATAGAGTAAACAATGAAATGACCAGGCCTTCTGAATTATGGAAGCTAACCACTTAACAACAGATCCATGGGAATACCGAATAACCTAATACTGCATAAGATCAATAGAAAAACCGTCGGACCATACATTATAAAATGATCCAGCATCTAGGGATGGTCAGTGGGGCTAGCACTAGCATATAACTTAGAAATAGGGATAAAATAATGTAATTACCAAAATCCAGTAATAAACCATATGTTCCTCATTCATATACGTATATATAAGAGGCTGGGATAGGGACATGGGTTATTAACATAACAGTTTAAAGTATTAACCAGAATTATGTAGCTCACTCCGTCCTAAAGGCACCCATAAGCTATATGGTTCAGTTCCCCATGCTAGAACGACCCATGTGTATTAGCTGCATGAACTGAGGAAAAATCGAGGAAAGGCTAAAGACACCAAGGTTATAGCCTTCTCAAAATATAATGTGTGCACCAAGAACACAATCACAAGGACCCCTAATGCTGGCAAACGTGGTTTCCAGTGTTGATCCCTCCGGGACCTATACCTTCATGGTGAGCTACAAAATTTCCTTTAAGCCCAATTATAACAATTGAAAATAAACCAACCATTAACCCAAGAGTTATTTATTAAAGCATTTACCAACATGATTTTATCATACCAATATGCTTGCAAGCTAATTCAATTATGCCAAACCAGTCCATATAACCATACTGACTCCCAAGTTTCATTTAAAATACAAAACCAAGTCCACCAAGGACATCTAAAACCTTATTTATTCATTTATCATTTAATGCATGCAATGGGTTCAAAATACAACTTAAACCATGCAATTATTCATATTCAAAATCAATTCTACAAAGTGGGTTGAGGTTAATACATTATCAAGCCAAAATTTCCATCAATTTGGGGAAACTCGTGTCCCCCATTCCAACTATTAAGATAATGCACCAATTCAGTCCCACAAATCATAAATTAAAGCATGAATAAACAATTTAAAATAGGAGAAAAGTAATTCAAGTAATAACCATCAAAACCCCTCAACCCAAGTTCAAACACACAATTTAAATCACATGAATATCCACTCAATTTATGTCATAATTTAAGAATTAAGTTAGGGAAAGATAAACATGCCTGAAATATAAAGGAATTCAAAGAGAAATTAAAGTTTGGAGCTTGGATTGTGAATCCTCTGTAAAACCCTTATGTCTTCTTGGGCTTAGAATTAGAGAAAAAATAATGGTGTTTGATCATTGATAACTGAATAATAAAGGTCAATTGGGTGTTTAAAAGTTGTCCAAGGGCTAAAAGGACCAAAAGCCCCTCACCCCGAGTAAAAATAATAAAAACTAGATGAAATTAACATAGGATTATGGTACGCCGCTATCGCGGAGGGTAGCCTCCATGCCACGCCCTTATCGCAAAGGTTAACCTCCATGTCATACCACTATCACAGAGGTTCACTGCCTCGAGGTCCCTAAAAGGCCTCGAACACCTTTTAAAACTTCTGAAACTCCCCCAAAACACCCTTTTAACATCCCTAATCACAATGTAAGTCAAAAATCAACATTACACAAATAGGAGGGTCAAAAATAAGATGGTTGAAATTTTATGGGGTGTTACATTATCCCCCTCTTAGGATCATTCATCCCTGAATATGTAGTTATAACATGTTTAGCACGATAATAGCAAGAGTATATCAAAATCAATGGAAAATTCAAGATGGGACAAGAGGGAAACAAAACCCACACCTTAAGCACTTTCATCAAATATGGGGAACAGGAATAAGTACTTGGCTTCAATATCTTCCTTAGTTTTCCATGTAGTTTATTCTACCTTTTGATTTCTCCAAAGCACCTATCCGAAGCTACATCCTTTGTCCTAAATCTACAAACTTTTCTTTCCAATATCTCAAATAGGAATTTCTCATAATACAACGAATCTGAAACACCAACATCCTTAATAGGCAATATCAAAGAAGGGTCATCCATACACTTATTAAGCATAGACACATGGAAAATAGAATGAATTTAAGCCAAACTCAGAAGTGACATTCCCAATTCTTCTTAAAATCGAATGTGGACCAATGTAATGGGGACTGAGCTTCCCTTTTTTTCCTAAACCTCATGACTCCTTTCATGGGAGAAACCTTCAAGAATACCCAATCACTAACCTCAAACTCCAAATCCCTTCGTATTACATATTCATAAGACTTTTGCTGACTTTGAGTAGTCTTAAGTCTTTCTCTAATCATCTTCACCTTCTCCATGGCTTGGTAAACCAATTCAGGGACAAACAATCTAGTCTCACCTACTTCAAACCACCTAATAGGAGACCTACACCTTCTACCATAAAGAACCTTAAAAGGATCCATCTGAATGCTAGAATGATAAGTATTGTAGAATGCGAACTCAATAAGTTTCAAACTATCAACCCAACTAAATTTAAAATCAATCGCACAGGCCCTTACCATATCCTTCGAAGTCAAAATAATATGTTCCACTTGTCCATCCATTTGAGGGTGGAAAGTGGTGCTAACGTTCACCTGAGTGTTCAAACGTTTCTAAAACAAATGCCAGAAGTGAGAAGAAAATTATGCAACTCGGTCTAAAATGATGGACACTAGCACACCATGCAACTTTACTACCTTCTAAATGAAAAACTTAGAATAACTCTATTTTGAATAGTTATCCCTTATAGGAAAGAAGTGATCAAACTTAGTTATCCTATCCATAATGACCCAAATGGAATCATACTGATCGTGAGATTGTGGAAGACCAGTAACAAAATCCATATTAATTATCTCCCACCTTTATATGGGCAATTCTATCTTTTGAGATATGCCACCAGACTTTAAATATTTAACTTTGACTTATTGACAAACCATACACTTAGCAACAAAATTTGTCATATCCCTCTTTATATTATTCCACCAATAAATATCCTTTAAGTCATGATACATTTTAGTTGAACGTGGATAAACTGTATATCTAGACTAATGATTCAAAGCCTATTTCTCTTTCACCTCATCACCAAGAGATGATTTAACCACTTCTTGAATAATCACTCCTCTATTCTCAGAGTTCAGAGGTTGAACGCCCAAGTTATCCAACTTGTGAATATACTTTACCAACCCTTTTTCTCCTCCTCAACATAATATAGGCTCCCCATAGACAATCTGCTAAAAGTGTCAGCAACAACATTAGCTTTACCTGGATGGTATTGTAAACTCATTTTGTAATACTTAAGTAATTCGAGCCACCACCTCTGCCTAAGATTTAATCTCTTATGTGTAAACACATATAGCAAGATCTTATGGTCTGAATGAATATCCACATAAACTCCATACAAATAATGGCATTAAATCTTCAAATCAAAAACTACAGTTGGCAACTCTAGATCATGGGTTGGATAATTTCTCTTACGAACCTTAAGCTGCCTTGAAGTATAGGCTGTAACCTTACCATGATGCATCAAGACACAACTCAATCCCACATGGGACACATCACAATACACAACAAAACTGCCAATACCCTTGGTTAGGGTCAAAACTGGTGCAAAAGTTAACTTATTCTTCAACTTATCCAAACTACCCTCACAAGCATCAGACCATAAAATCTTAACCTTCTTCTTATTTAACTTCATTAGTGGGGAAGCAACAGATAAAATAATCTCCACAAACCTCTTATAAGAGCCTACCAAACCCAAGAAGCTCCTAATATCGGTTGGACTCGTGGGTCTAGCCCATTTTTTAACTATTTCAACTTTCTATGGATCCACCTTGACCCCCTCACTAGAAATAACATGCCTAAGAAAGGTCATAACACTTAACTAAAATTCATACTTTAAATATTTTAAATATAATTTCTGGTCCTTAAGAGTCTGCAACACAATTTGGAGGTCATTGTTATAATCCTCTTCACTCTTAGAGTACACCAAGATATCATTGATGAAGAATACAATAATCAAATCCAAAAACTACCTAAACACCCAATTAATAAGATCTATGAAAGAAGACAAGGAATTAGTCAACCTAAATGGCATAACCAAAGAATCATAATGGTTGTACTTGGTTTAAAAAGTAGTCTTGGGAATATCAACCTCCCCAATTTTCAATAGGTAATAGCCCAAACGAAGATCAATTAAAGAAAACACCTAGCACCCTAAAGTTGGTCAAATAGGTCATCAATCCTAGGAAGAGAATACTTGTTTTTCACTGTAACCTTGTTCAACTGACGATAGTCTATATACATTCGAAGTGACCCATCTTTCTTTCACACAAAAAGCACAAGAGAACCCCCAAGGAGAAACACTGGGATGAATAAAACCTTTATTAAGAAGATCTTTTAACTACTCTTTGAGCTTAGCCGAAGCCATCCTATAAGAAGAAATTGAAATAGTATGGGTATCTATTAGAATAGCAATCACAAAATTTATTTTTCTATTTGGAGGAATTCCAAGAAGATCATCGAGAAAAACTTTAGGAAATTTATTAACCACAGGGACAGATTAGAAAAAAGGACTTTCATCCTTAACATAAACTAAATAATATAGAAACCCTTTAGAAATTAGTTTCTAGCCTCTAAGATAAGAAATAAACCTCCCTTTGGGCACTAAGTAACTCCCCTCCTATTCAATCACTGGCTCACTAGGAAAATGGAAACGAACCTTTTAGGTCCTAAAATTTAGAGAAGCATAATATGAATGAATATAATCCATCACTAAGATTACATCAAAATCCACCATATCTATATCTATAAAATCCATCAGTGTGGATCTATGGAAGATGAACACCTCACAACCCCTATAGATATTTCTAAAAATAATAGAATCACCCATTGGAGTAGATGCAGATTAGCGATTAAAAATACTTTTAGGACCAAAAACCAAAGTAGACAACCACATAAGTAGTAACATAAGATAAGGTAGAACCTGAAACATCGCTAGAGAAGAGCTAAAACATACAAGTGACAAATCAGGGGATGCCTTAGATTATTGATGAGTAGGTAGAGCATAGAGATGATTTCATCCAGTGCTAGTACCTGAAATGGTGCCCTGAAACATCCTAGGTTTTGATCCTTATAAATTTCCTGAGTTTTGAACTCACTGGACATCATACCACTAGGGGTACTAGTCATATGTTATGATATGGTTTAGTAGGGTCTTAATCATACCTTAAATAGTGTGGTAGGGATATTTTTCTATCCAAGATATGAGTGGACAACATACAAGTCATTTTTTAGGGTATGGGTCGTATGGAGCCAACTCATATGTTAATTAGTGTACCCTTGATCATATTTTATCTAGGGTATGGGTTAAGGGTACTGGTTGTACCTTTGGATATGATTTGGTATTGCATGGTTTTATGTTGACTGTTATGGGGTCTAAGGTGAGGCCTAGGGTACAATTAAAGGTAATAATCATACCCTAGGTTAGGGATTGAGGGGTGGTCATACTCTCCTATGGGCATTTAATACAATTCAAGTTTGGGGTAATATGGATATTTCCCCTTATAACTCCTTGGGACATCATGACTTAAAACACTTTTTGGGGTTTCATTGACCTATTTTCAATCAATCAAACACTTGTAAACTCTCTCAAAATCTCTCAAGTCGCTTGGGTTAAGAAAAATCTAGGGTTTTCTTCAAGGTGGTAAATTGGGGCTCATAGGAGTGATTTCTTCTCATCTTCTTTTCAATCTAAGGCAAGTTACTCGTCTCTCGTTGTTAGTTCCAACTAAAGGCATGTTTTATGTTTTTTTGGTCATGGAATCATTATTGTATGGTTTTGGGTTTTTAAATATAGGTTGGGGATTTTGGTTATAAATGCTTGGTTATGGTTTTTCCATGTTTTAATTATAGATTTATATGTTTTAATGATGGTTTGGACATTTGGTTGCATGGGAATGGTTACTTGGTACTTGGTTTTGGTTTTGAAAACATTATACCCCCAATGTGTTTGATAAAATACCTACGATAATGCTTTTACTATATTGTTGGACTTTTAATAAAACTATTGCATAGTAGAACTTAGTAATGGAACCCTAAAAGGTATAAATGGTCTAAATGGCTTGGAATGGTCAAATGGTAAGCTATTAGTGGTTATGGTTGGTTTAATTTAAAGCCTTGTAAAGTACAAAGAAATTCCCAAGCAAACTAAGTAATGAACCTATTATAGGGTACATGGGATTCCCCTAAGTCAACATAATAAAGTAATATATGGGTACATAGGAATCCCTTCTTCTTAAAAAGGATGTCTAAGGACATTGCTTGCAAGCTATGGTTGGTATGATGATACTACTACTTATAGCCTTGGTTAGTAATAAATGGGTTGGTGGTCTTGGTTATATAGTAATGCTTTTAATTAGGCAATAATGGTGGGGTATGATAGCTAACCGTGAAGTTGTGAGTCCAATAGATGGACACTGGAAACTCATGTTTGTTGACATGAGGATTGGTAATGATGACCATATGGGGTACATGGGAATCCCCTAAGTTACACTTATATATATGTATCATGGACAACGAAGGGTACTTGGGAATTCCCTACTCCTATGGCATCTCCGATTCATGCAGCTACATGTATTGGGGCCCATTTAGGGGGTTACACTGGACCCATATAGCCCGTGGTGGTACTAGGATGGTTAAGCTACACATCGAGGTTAATGGTTTTATATGCATGCTAAACCCGATTCTCTTGCTATACATGGTTCATATATATGTGTGTGTGTGTGTGTGGATGGATTTGTGTCCATGTGGTTGTCGCTTGGTTAAAGGTTGGAACTATTTTATCCTTATCCTGAGTTCTTGCTAGAGTTCACCCGCTAACCCATCTTTGAAGCTTGTACCCCACGCGATGAGGAAACTGGCCATTCTACTTCTCCTACTTGTGATCAGACTCGGGATCGGCTTGGTTGGTTTGAAGTGGTAAGCTTACATACTCTAAAAGGCTCCATTTCATATCATGGATGTCTTTTCATACTATGGTTATTTCATAGATATTGGTTTTGGCAATGGCTGAGTTCATGTCCCAACTGGATATTGTTTTTCTTTTAGTTAAAGACTTTATGGAACTACTATGGGTTAGAATGGGTGGTGTTGATAGTGGTGTCAACCTTAGTATTGGAATTGGTATTCGGGATGATACCGTTTGACTGAATGTATAATTGTTCCATCCTTTTATGTTATGTTATGGACAGGAACTTGGTTGTTGCTTCAGTTTTGGTTATGGTTGTTGGTTGGTAATGGTGGTTGGACTTTATTGGGTTAGTCACGGTTATGGACCTATCCCAGAGTCTAGATTGGTAGAAATATGATATTTTCTTATATGTTCAGAATTCATCAACGCAGTGTATATGTTTGTTTGTTGGGTTACGTAACAAGGGTGGCCTCCAATCCTGGTCGGGCTTGAGATGCCCATTACAACAAGGCCCCGGTTTGGGGCTGTGTAATGCCCTTAGGTGCAGGAGCTAAAAAGTGGTGACCGGAACCTAATTAGTGCCAGTGGAAACTATAGCTCTGGGACAATTTCGCTGTAGAAGATCAAGTTAACCACAATTGAAACACAAGTTCCTTCCCTCCTTATAATAACCGCAGTGAAGCTTCCCACAAAATCGACAAAGAGGATAAGGTGGGGGATATTGAGCTCCGCTAACCTGAGATTGGGCACCCGATCACCAGAAGTTTTAGGATAAGGAGTACTAGCTTTTGAATATGAATTTCCTCAAATTTTTTTCTTAGTCCACTGTCTCCCATCTCTCCCTCTGTTCTGCTGAGCTGCACCCTGCTCTAAATATCTAAACTTCTTATTTTGTCTATTTTCTATCTCTACCTGCTGCAGATAAACTACCAACCTAGAGATGTCCATATCATTATTCAACATAGTCGCCTTACACTCTAACACCAAATCATGGGACAAACCAAAAGCAAACTTCCTTAGTCTAGACCTCATATTAGATACCAATTCTGGAGCATAGCGGGTCAACTGCTGAAACTTCAGAGCATATTCTTTAACAATCATCTTACCCTACTTCAAGTTCACAAACATTTTATCTTTAGCTTTCCTCATCTCTTGAGGAAAGAAGATATCAAGGAAGGCACCTAAAAATTCATCCCATACGAAAGGTTCAGCATTATCACCCCTCATTGCTTCCCACTCCTCATACCACTAGTAAGCCACATCTTTCAAATGATGGGCAGCAAACTCCACACCTTCAGAATCAGTAGCATTCATAACCCTAGAAATCTTCTCCATCTCATCAATAAACCCTTAAGGATCCTCCTCAACCTTAGAGCCTATAAAGGTTGGGTGATTAAACCTTATAAACTACCAACCTGAGTAACCTCAAATGAACTAACAGCATGACCAACATTATCAGACCGACGAGACTATGATGCCACTAATTG
Organism: Capsicum baccatum var. pendulum; assembly: GCA_030864225.1. Taxonomy (NCBI): domain Eukaryota; kingdom Viridiplantae; phylum Streptophyta; class Magnoliopsida; order Solanales; family Solanaceae; genus Capsicum; species Capsicum baccatum. The sequence goes on from CM061560.1 coordinate 71,563,640, forward strand.
AGCAAGCATATAAATAAACCATCACAACTCTGCATTAGAGATATATCCTTGAGATGATTGAGCATAAGTATCACCAGCCCAAAAAACCTGAGAAGGGCTAGTAGAGACCGGTGGAACCCCAGGTAGAGTGGCACAGTCAAGAGCAGGGACCCTAGAAAGGTTCTGTACTCCAAAATAGGTTGAGTTCCCTATATATCTTCCTCAAGTCAAAATGAATTTCAAGTAGAGTTTTTATGACCATCTCGTCGAGGAGGCAAGATTTAAACTGTAAGTAAGCCAAGAGTTAGAGGAGTTTCAAGGTAACTAGACTCTATAGCCTGAAATAGAACACAAAAAAGGGAAATATTCCTAAATGCCTTGTAGCCTCTGTCTTATAAGTATGGTGCGCTATAAAGCCATAAAATAACTCTACTTGACACAACTTTATGGACACCTAAAGACCCTGAACCATGATCTCATACCAAGCTTGTTGCAACTTGAACTGGGGCCTAGTCGTGATGGGTATATCAATCCCATTGTGGGCCGAAGAACACCCCATTAGCCTAACATCCAAAACACAATAAGAGAATACAGAGGAAGCCAACCAAACATAATGATATGAAGAATAGATAAACCAACTAAAAACTAAGAGTGAAAAATAACAACCAACACATATTTGTCCACAAAAGCCTATAAAACAAGAATACAGACTAAGATGGGACATGCCCCCAACTTTGATTAAAGGAATCCAAAAGAAATAATAATAAACAAAGTAATAAGTGAAATGACCAGGCCTTTTGAATGATGAAGGCTCACCACTTCATAACAGATCCACAGAAATACTGAATCACCTAAAACTACATGGGAGAAATCAAAAAGTCCTCGGACCCTACATCATGAAATGATGCAGCATCCAGGAATGGTCAGTGGGGCAAGCACTAGCATGTAACTCAGGGGTAGGGATAAAATAATGCAATTACAAAAATCCAGTCATAAAGCATATACACCACATTATATACAGATATATAGGATGTTAGGATAAGGACAAGAGCTATGAACATGAGAGTTTAAAGTAATAACCTAAACTATATAGCTCGCTTTATGATAAAAGCGCCCATGGGCTATATGGGTTCAGCTCCCCCTGCTAGTAGGGACCTAGTGCATGTTAGCTGCACAAACTGAGGAAAAATCGAGTAAAGACTAAAGACATCAATGTTATAGCCCAACCAAAATATAATATTTTCACCAAGAACACGATCACGTGACCCCCAAGGCTAGAAAATGTGTTTCCAATGTTGATCCCTCCAAGAACAACACCTCCACCGTGAGCTACACAATTCGTTTTAACCCTAAATTAAAATAGTTGCACATAAACCAACCATTAACCTAAGAGGAATTTATTAAGTCATTTACCAACATGGTGTCGTCATACCAATATGCTTGCAAGCTAATTAAATTATACCAAACCAATCCATATAACCAAATTGACTCTTGAGTTCTATTTAAAATCCAAAACCAAGGCTATCAAAACCATATTCAATCATTTTTCCTTTAATTCAATGCAGTGAGTTCAAAATACAAGTTAAACTATGTAATTATCCATATTTAAAATCCAGTTTATAAAGTTGGTTGAGGTTAATGCCATTACTAAGCCAAAATTTCCATCAATTTGGGGAACCCATGTCCCCCATTCAAATAATCAAAACAATATACCAATTTAGTCCCACAGATCATTAATTAACGCATGAATAAACAATTTAACGTAGGGGAAAAGTAATTCAAGTAATAACCATCAAAACCCCTCAACCCAAGTTCAAACCCTCAATTTAAATCATATGAATATCCACTCAATTTATGCCTAATGTAAAACTAAAGTTAGGGGAAGAGAAACATGCTTGAAATGTATAGGAATTCAAAGAGAAATTGAAGTTTGGAGCTTTGATGGTAAATCCTCTGTAAAACCATTGAGTTTTCTTGGGTTTAGAGTCGAAAAGAAAAATGATGGTGTTTGATCTTTGATAACTGATAAAAAAGGCCAATTGGATATTTAAAAGTCGTCCAAGGTGTAAGAATACCAAAAGCCCCTCACCCCAAGTGAAAAGAATAAAAACTAGATAAAATTAACATAGAAGTGTGGCGCCCTGCTATCGCAGAGGGTAGCCTCCATGCCACGCCCTTATAACGGCAGTTAACCATTATGGCATGCCATTATTACGGAGGCTCACTACCTTAGGGTCCCAAAATAGCCCCGAACCCCTTCCAAAATTTTTGAAACTCTCCCAAAACAACCTTTTAACATCCCTAATCATGATTCAAGTCAAAAATCAACATTATGAATGCGAGAGGGTCAAAAATAAAATAGTTTAAATTTTATGGGTCTCATAGGTTGCCTCCCATGAAGCACTTGATTTAACATCATGGCATAACTCGCTTGCTACTCAGACTTCACCAAGGCTTTCATCAACAAAAACTTTTACTTCTTTAGTATTTTCCATATAGTTCATAACATGTTTCCCATTCACCTTAATGAGGGCCTCACCATCTCACTTCAACTCAATCGCACCATGCGGGAACACTCCCAGCATAATAAATGATCCATACTACCTAGACTTCAACTTTCTAGGAAATAAGCAAAGCCTTGAATTATACAACAATACCATATCACCAAGCTCGAATACTCTTTTTTGAATTTTTTTGTCATGGTAAAACTTTATCTTCTCTTTGTACAAAGATGAACTCTCATAATCTCAGAGTCGAAATCCATCCAACTTATTCACCTTGCTCACACTCAACTTTGAAGCATCACTCCACTCAAAATTGAGTTTTTTCAATGCCCATAGTGCCTTGTGCTCAAGTTCGACCAGCAAGTGACATGCCTTGCCACACACAAGCTGATACGGAGAGATACCTATGGAGCTTGTATAAGTTGTTTGGCATGCCCAAAAAGTATCATCTAATTTCCTTGACCAACTAATCCTGTTGGTATTCATAGTCTTATGCTAATATATACTTAATCTCACGATTGGAGACCTAAACCTGCCTACTCATTTACGGATGGTAAGGTGTTGCCACCTTATGTTTCACACTATATATTTTTTGTAGGGCCTTGAATAGACGATTACAGAAGTAGGACCCGCCATCACTAATAATAGCACGTGGAATGCCACATCAAGAAAAGATGTTCTTCTTCAAAAATGTGGTGACACTTCGACTCTCATTGTTGGGAAGTGCAACCATCTTCACCCACTTCAAAACATAATCAACTTCTACTAATATATAATAAATGGACCCATGTAATCAATTCCCCGTATATTAAACAAATCTAACTCAAAGATAGGTATCATGGGGAGCTCATGTTTCCATAAAATATTACCTTACCACTGACACTGATCACAAACCTTAGAATAATCTTGAGCATCTTTGTAAATGGTTGGCCAGTAGTACCACACTATAGAATTTTGCGGGTTGTATGAGTACCACCATAATGACCCCCAACTGACGAAGAATGACAAACCTCAAGAATATTCATCATCTCCACTTTAGAAATCTACCTTCAAATAACTCTATCTGCACACACACCTGAAATAGAAAAGGATCATTCCATATAAACTTCCAAACCTCATGCTTGAATCTTTTGTGTTGCCGAAATAATAAGTCCTTTAGGACAAGGTCACTTTCCAGAAAGTTGGCTAAATTACAAAACTAGGTGATAAAGTCATAACATGTTACCAAGAACCGCTTATATGGAAAAGTATCATCAATTTTAAGAACATCCCTTAATTTCAACAGTGCCTCTGCCTCAAGGTGGGATAGGTAATCTGCAACCTAGTTTTCAGTGCCTTTTGGGTCTTTTATCTCAAAATCAAATTCTTACAGGAATAATACCCGATGAATTAATCTCAACTTAGCATCTTTATTTGACATCAGTTACCTCAAAGTTGCATGATCTATATGAACAATTACTTTGGTCCCTATAAAATAGGACTAAAATTTCTCAAAAGTAAAAACCAACATGTGTAACTCCTACTTGGTAAATGTATGATTTTTCTATATGGAGTTTAATGATTTAGTGTCATAGTAAATAGAGTGAAGGATCTTCTCGGATTGCTGGCTTAGGATAACTCCTAAAGCTACACGACAAGCATCACACATCACCTCAAAAGGTAAGGACCAATATAAGGACAAAATAATAGAAGTCGAGATCAACCTCTCCTTAAGAAACTCAAAGATCTTGATATAAGCATCATTAAACACAAATTTCACCTCCTTCTATAAAATCCTGTAAAAAGGATTAGCAATTTTAGAGAAGTCCTTGATGAACCTCCTATAAAATCCAGCATGACTAAAGAAACTTCTAATACCATTAACAAAAATTGGTGGATAATTTTTCAATCACCTATATATTTACCCTATCAACCTCAATACCTCTCTATGAAATCTTGTGTCTGAGCACAATCTCTTGTTTCACTATAAAGTGGCATTTTTTAAATTCAAAACCAAGTTAAACTCCTCACATCTCTGAAGTGCATTGGAAAATAGGCTACATAGTCATCAAATGAGTCTCCAACTACCAAAAAGTCATCCATGAATACCTCTATAGTGTCCTCCACCATATCAAAAATTATTGACATCATACAATCTAAAAGGTGGATAGAGCATTGCAAAGTTCAGACGGCATTCTCTTGAACACAAAAGTACCATATGGAAATGTAAACACAGTCTTCTTTTGGACTATATGGGAAATAGATATCTGATTATATCCTGAATAACCATCAAGAAAATAGTACCAACCTCTGCTAGTAAGTCTATCTAGCATCTGGTCGATAAATGACAAAGGAAAATAGTGTTTTTGTGTCCAAGTATTCAGCTTTCGATAATCCATGCACACTCTTCATATAGTAATTGGTCTCATGGGAACTAACTTATTATTTTCATTTGGTACCACAATGATCTCACCTTTCATAGGTACACACAAAATCGGGCTCACCAACTCACTGTCCACAATAGGATAAACCACGCCTGTAGCTAACCACTGTATAATTTCTTTCTTCACTACCTCTTGCATAGGTGGGTTCAAAAAATGTTGGTACTCAATGCTTGCCATATAATCTGGTCCAAGATAAATTTTATGAGTATGAATCCCGGGTGGAATACCCACAATATCTTTAATAGTCCGTCTGATGGCCCTTTAAATCTCTATAATAATGAAATCAATGCCTCAACCTGTGTATTTACTAAATCAGTCTCAATAATGATCGAAAAGGTATTATCGACCCTCAAGAATGCATATTACAAGTGAGAAAGGAGGGCCTTCAATTCCAAGATGGTGGATCCTCAATAAATGGTCAAGCTGGCAAAGTCGCCCTATTCAAGTCAAGATCTAGGCTTTTTGGTGCATAAGAATAAGAACCTTTGCCATAGATCATGCTCACCAATGCATTATATTTATCAATTTTGTCACCATCAGAGTTTATGATCACTGTCGCTAGTGTCTCAATACCAAGTCTCTCCTCAATGGGTACACTCACTGCATCTTCCTCAACAATATTTACCACAGACACCACTTTCATATCTTCCAGCTGCCACATTGACTGACCTACATTAAAAGTAACTTGTTCATCATTGATCCTGAACTTTAATTGTCCCATCTCCATGTCAACCAATGCCCTACCCATGGCTAGAAAGGGCCTTTCTAAAATAATAGGAACATCAAAATTCACCTCATAGTCAAGGATCACGAAATTATCTAAAAAAATAAAGAAATCTATCTTCATAAAAACATCACAGAATATACCAATCAGTTTCTTTATTGTCCGTTCAGCCATCAATAATCTCATGACATTGGCTTAGGTGTTCCGAACCCTAATTGCTTGTACAGTACTAGTGGCATTAGATTTAGGCTAGCTCCCAAATCATACAATGCTTATGAAAAAATCAGAGACCCAATAGTGAAAGGAATAGTGAAAACTTTGAGGTCTTCTTTCATCTAAACCAAAGATCGGGAAGTAATAGCACTACAATAGTCCAAATTATTAGTAAGCTCAAAACTTACCATCTGCTTCTTAGTAACTAGATCTTTCATGAACTTTTCATAGCCAAGCATTTGTTCTAATGCTTCCACAAGAGGAATATTAACAAATAGTTCCTTCAAAATTGAAATGAATTTCTGATACTTTTCTTTCTCTTATTTCTTCATCAACCTTAAAGGGAAAAATCAGGGAGGTCATGGAATGGTCTTCAATAGAGGCTCACTTCCTTCCCCTAACTTCTATCCTTCTCAACTCGTTTATTAACACCCATAAATTTTTGTGATAACTAGTCACAAACTTTTCAAATTCTACTTTGGGTGCATCATCAATATCTGTAATATCATCTCGTACCTTAACAGCTATAGGCATAGGAGGATCAATAGTATACTTAACACTCTGAGTGATGATGGATAAATAGTGACTTTTGTTCTTCAGATTCAACACAGTGTTGCTCAAAATAGTGTCCAATTGCCATAGATTCAATGTAGCTAACATTTAACCAAACTTCTACTCAAGTCGCTTAATCAACGTAACATGCGATTCAACTTTCTGGATCAGTCTCAAAATATATGCCTTAATCTCCTTAAGACAACTCTCTTAATTCTCTAAACCCTTAACTAGTTTATTCAGCAATTCTTCCATCCTCGAATTAGTATCATGGTTCCTCAGAGGAACATATGCACCACCCATCTCCTTATAGTCATCCTTTCACATCCAATCACCATCTCTCTCTATTGTACCCCTATATATGTCCCCATAATAGTACTAACCTTGATTCCTTTAGCCTTGAGTTCCAAGTGTCTTGATTTGACCCTTGGACCTTAGATCAGAAACCCGCAACCTCTCTATCCAGGTATTTTGCCTCTATCCCAATATCTAAATCATATATCTTAGGAGCTTTACCTTGTGTTCCCCAACATTCACCTTTTATAAACTAAAAATTATGAATTTCTTTATCGATAACCCAATCTTCATCCTCAATTATGCAACTGCTTAAGCCACTGTATCATCTATCACTCTCTGTTCACTAAAACCATCAATATCATAAGTAACAACTCATCTTTTATCCTTCCAAGTATGTCACCCTCAGTTGGTCATAGAGACTCGGTCTAAAATTTCTATAGCTAACTCCTAACGCAGGTGCGTAAAAGTTTAGCCAGTAATAGTATATGTCACAGCTTTGGTATTGGCCTTCAGGGCCCGATAAAATTTCTCAAGCAAATTCCTCCGTAAAATTTTGTGATTGGGCACCTTCAATAACTTCTTCTTGAACCTGAACCATGATCATATACTTGTTTAAAATGAAATTACCTAAAATTATCAATCTCATACTTCAACTACAGTATTCTATATGGTAGGAAGAATCGGTCCATGAACTACTTCCGTAACTCATTCCAATTAGTGATAGACTCACGAGGTATTTCCCCTAGACATAATGTCGCTTCCCCAGTCAAAGAGAATGAGAACAACCTGATTCTCAAAGATTCCTAACTAACCATAAGAAAATTGTATGATGTGCAGATCCTAATGAAATTCATGATGTGCAGGTTTGTATTATCAGTCGGCAAACCATCAAACACACCCTTCAGATTAAGTAGTTGAATCATAACACTTGTAGTATCAAACTTTGCCCTCTAGGAAATTCAAGATAAATAATGACTCTTGTCTCGATAGTCTTAGCATACCTCAAGTTATCCTCCAAATCATCAAATACTAAAAAGTACTGAAAGACTGGGGTACTTAGACTCTATATCTGGCGAGTTCTAGTCGATGCTCTACTTTCTACCTCTATCTTTCTCTTGAGGTACACGATGAATGGCTAAATTGCTCCTTGCATTCAATTTAACTAGCAACCGCGCAGTGGTTTGCATAGTTATTTCTTGAGCACTAAGTGGAGGTAGAGGATTCAACTCAAGTGGATTATCTTGAGCCAGCTCATCAAGAGCTTCAAACCCATGTTCTGACATCCTATAATTCTGTCATAGGGTTCTTTAAAGCACTGCATCAGGTCGGATCAAAGTATTGCCTTAACTCTTAGTACTAGGCATACACTGGAGTACACCCTAAGAAAAATAGAAAAGTAAAACCCAACAACTTCAATTAGTCAATTTATAACCGTATGCCCCAATAACGATGCCAAAATTTGATGTTGCCAAAAACTACACCTCCAAGAAGTATAATGCAGTCGTTGTAAACTTTATATCCCAAACTTGTTAAAAAATTAAGAAAAGCAAATGGGGGATTTTAGTGAGAACAATATCAATAGTAACAAATCTTGATCTCTTTGGTTGATATTAATATGAGATGAATACTAGGATTGTGTTCCGCCTGACTTCCCAACTCTATAGACTTATCGTGCTCCACAGAGTGCCATCTTACTAACCCTTATCATGGATCCTAGATCAACTATTACCTTTTGAGTGTCAAGTTAATTAGATAAGGGGCTACCTTTAAATTAATATTATGATCTTATTTTCCAATCTCTAACTCTCTTTTGAAGTAAGTATTGAATACAGGCAGGTTCTCAATGTTGCCTGTCATTAAGAAAGTAATCAAACCAAAGAAAATCACAATACATGCAATACTATTGATCAAGAAGACTGTTTCACTAACTCTACTTAATTATTACATTAAGGTTCCCACATCCCTAATTAGGAGGTTTAGCTGCTCATAGTTGCAAGAACATTCATTGAATTTTATAAAGAAAGAATATGAATAATATTACAATAATTTAAGAACAAACCAAGAATCTCAAAATAATAATCAATTGTAAATACCAAGAACAAAGGATTCCACGATCAAGAGTCGAATCTCAGAATCAATATATTATTGTGAATGTAAAGAGTTCTAAGCTAATACAAAAACAACAAAAGGGTATTTATAGAATACAACAGAACCCTAAAAATTTAACTAAAATGAATAAGAAAAAACTAGGTTAGTGACCACTTACGGACCCACTTAGGTGGGTCATAATTGTCAAAAAAATCTTCATGCTACAGGAATACCACTTGCAATTGCACTTACAAGGGGTGTAAGAGGTACTGACGCCTCATAAGTGGGTGTCACAACTCTTAGAGAAAATCTTCAACTTCAAGAATATCATAACCTTCTCCCTCTAATACTTATGTATCCATTTATGGTGGCTATAAATGGAACTTATGGCTCGTTAGTGACCCTCCATCAATGTCAAAACAAAATTCAACTCTTAGACTCTCAAAACACGTATCCTATAATACTTATAAGGCCACTTACTATAGCCATAAGTGGCACTTACAGCCCGTAAGTGGGATCGTAAGTAAGGTCTTCTGTACACTTTAACTATTTTTCTTATTTTAGCTTCAAAACCTAGTTTTCTGCAAAATAAACACAAAAACACATCATATCTAATAAAAGAAACCTATGTACTTGCATATTTTCTGGTTTTAAGCATCGAAAGTTTAATGAAATCATGGCACATAAATCATCACATACATTAATGATACATTGGTACCATTAAGTAAAATTCGATCTTTTGGATAGAAATGAGACACTTTTACAAAACCCTCTATCGTAGTCCACAAGTTGGAGATGAGATATAGATATTGAACCTAGAATTGTGTATTGATAAAGTACATGGGTAGAAAACACCCCATGGGTCCTACTTGGAAGTGTTGAGGCTCAGTATCATATCATACAGAGATTTTGTAATAACCTCAATCATATCACACCATTATCATCATCATTATTGCATTTCATACATTATGCATCTTTAGTGTTGTCTCTGCATTTTATTTGATGCATATCTGTTGTGTTTCTTTTACGTACATATTTTCTTATTTAGATGTAATATTTTGAATTATTTATGGAGAGAGTGTGAACTACCATTTGGGATATATTTTATTGTAGATGACATGCTCATAGTATGTATTTATATACCTTATTTTCTATTTTGCTCAATCGATCTATGATACCATCTGAGTACAAGTGAACCGTACTCATCCCTACTGTTCCCTTTCTGTACTGATTTAGATACAGGTGCATCATGCGATAGTTGATATCATGTAGTTGATCATTGTCATTTTTGAGGTATTTTCCGATTTATGCCTTCAAAGTCGCCCTCGTACCTTATCCTATCTAGTTGATGTCTTTATTTTGTATTTAAATACAAAATTATATTTTTCAGATTCAATTAAATTTCTAGTTTTGGGTTGTATTTAGATTGTTCTAACACTTTAACATTAGGTTTTAGGATGTTTTATGGCATCTTTATTATTTAGACTCCTATTATTATTGTACATGTATGGTCTGAATTTGCTTTAGAAGTCTCGTCTTAGGAATTATTGTATTGTTTTCTTCTTATGTATCAGTTTGGGTAATTGGATTACTTATCATAGCTTAGCCTCAATAGGTGCCATCATGACCGCAATGTTTGAGTGGTGACAGCCACTATTCCATTTTTACCATATTCCACCTACTAACCCAAAAAGAGCCCAAAATCCTTGAGACCCGGACCAAGGGTCCCCTTGCCCAAAATCAACATTCTAAATCTAACAAAACTGTTAGAATTCTCACCTAAGGTCATTTACTATAAATTTTGTCCAAAGATCAATTTCTCAACTTCAAAACCTCCAAAATAGGAAAATGATCTTAAAACCTAAATAAACTACCTGGGAATCAAATCGGTGGTCCCCATAAATCATAAATGATTTGTAGCTGCTATAGAAAAATATGACACACCAAAAATATATGAAAATAGAGAAAATAACATAGAGGGACAATACAAGCTAGCAATATTTTTGATAAATAGATTAGGTACAATACCCTCCTCGCAAAATAAAAGTGGATATTTTACCTTTAGTTTGTCTTGTAAGAATTGAAACCTTACAATAGACAACAACCTTGTAAGGACGTCAGCTATTTGATCCTTAGAGGAGACTTGGTGAGAATGTTGTATCTGGCTACTTTATCTACACAAAATAAAAATTTATCTCAACATGCTTTGTATGAGAGTAAAAAAATAAGATTAATATATAGGTATGCTTCACCAATTTTATCACACCAAAGGACAGGAGACAATTAAAGACCAAGAACAAGTATTAGTGACTAGGTCTATATTAATTCTGCAGTAGCATCTGTAAAGGCTTCATGCTTAGACTATGTAGCTGATCATGCCATATTTCATTATTTGTGAAAGGACCATGAGATCAGATTTGAGCTAAAGTAGATCACATAGCCAACTATATATTATTGATCTCTACGTTGACATCTAGTCAGGGTTGGTGAATTATTAAAAGTAAAGATAGAAGCTCTTGAAATAAAAAATGATATACTTTTGGTGTGTTAGAGATAATAGAGAATGTATTTCACATAATCCTATCACATATGGATTGTGCAGCACACTTTATTCCCCATAAATGATATATCAAATCTTATAAGAGTATTGAGTTATTAAAGAACACCAACCACTTACTTGTAAAGACTTGGGCCATCAAAAATAAGACTATCTAATAATATCTTAGGATCATTAAAATGATCTTTAATGGTAAAATTGTGGATTAGAACCCTAGGTTCAAGAAATTAAGGAGAAAATCCATAGGTATGTGTAATATCACCTAAAATTGCTTCTAGATTGTAAACTAACTATTCCTAGCACAAATATGTTATTCTAAAACATAAATTTTGATAGTTGGGGACCTTGAATTTGATAAAGATGGGACCTTTAGCTTTAAAACTCCATTAATAGCTATGGATTGAGTATGACAGAACTAGTTAATGGTTAATTCACTCTTGAGTAATGTTATAGACTATGAAGAAGGATAGAATTAGTTGTTAAATTCTTGAAGTATTTATTCAAAGAGTAATAGAATAGTTAATCTAATAATTATTTGATTTCTAGATGATTGGACTAACAGAGGCATGAAGAAAATAAAAGAATTGCCTTGATATGGCTTGCTTTTTCCAAGATGTTCGATAGAAGTGGGTTATGATTTAAAAATAGTAGACTATGATTAAAAATCATATTTGTAATATGAATTTTATGGTAGGAATCATGCTTATAACTGAAGGCATAGAGTTTGGATAGATAAAGTATAGAATTAATGTATTAAAGATCTAATTGGGCGTTGTTATATTTTTGTATGAATCCCTTGATGAGTGTTTGTATTTTTATGACATACTTGATGAATTACAAGGTAAATAAGTTAATATTGGTGGCGGTAGAGGAATTGTATGTGCCTATAATATATAACATCATCTTAGTACCTTAAAAAGGGTGAATTTGATATTGTGTGTCTTTGAAATATGGGATATTCTTGTTTAAAGATAGTTATGAAAATTGATTATGATAATATGATGTGTTGGTATAACTTAAGAATCTAAAGTCAAGTTAGACTAAGTGTTAGGAAGTAAGATATGTAAAGGTTTATGACTAAAACTAAAATAAGGTAAAAGTTGAGAAGTAGAATGGGTCTAATCTTAATAACTTATTATGGTAGAGGAATACATATGGAGGTTGAGAAATAGTAGTATTTGGTTAAGTTCGAATGCTTATTTAAAAGAGAGAGACTATAAGGGAATTATGTGTACCCTTAAGTTTTATAAAATAGAAGTACAACCTAAATTGATTGTATGTAAACTCATTTATGTTATGTTATTTGGGATCCAAACATGAACGTTTTTTGAGTAGGTGAGGGTTGAATTAGAGTGAAATCTTAAGTTGATTGTATGTCTGCATGTTTAATTAATTAGTTATTTATTCAGTAGCAACATATTTTAATGAAAGATGAACTTATTAATTATTAAATGCAAGTTTGAAAATTGATAACTTATAATGAGATTGGTAAAAAGGACCTTGTTTTGATATACAAGTGTGGTTGATTTATCTTATTATGTTATTGAACTTGTTTATGGTATTATTTATTGTCATGGGATGAATCAGTAAAGGTTGATCATCATAGAATTAATGGATTTCGGGAAGGATAAGGATGGAGACTTTGAAATAAGGGTGGTATAATATTTGTTTTGAAATAAGGATGTCAGACACTGGTTGTTTAGGATATTGATATATGGACTGAGATTGTCTCTTGCAGGTCATATCTAGTTGACAGTATAAGATCCTTAGCATATGTGTACGCCATAATATGGAGAGTTTTTTTTATAGTTTCTTGAGTTGATCGAGTTATGCATTATTATATTTAGATTATTATGTGGTTCGTCTATTTGACATTATATTTGAACCATTGAGTAGACTGAATTGTTTGGCATTATATTTGGATTATTATGTGGTCTGATTATGTAACACCCCGCATTTTCTGGATAGACTTTGAACCGTCATTCCTACGTGTGCAAACTCTAACTCCATGATTTGTATACAGTATAACCTCGATAAATTAATACTGTTGGGACCGTCAAATTTTATTAATTTAGGTGTACGTGAAAACTATTTTCTACATTGACTATTAATTATGCATACTTAACCAAATTCATGTATTTTTGCTGATACATTTTCAATATTCTATGTATATCTTAATAAAATATATAAATCTACTTAATTATTAATGTAGTTACATGCTACATTCATTAAAATGTATAAATCCACTCAATTATTAATGTAGTTACACGTACATACATTAACTAAGTTACAATATAAATAGATGTATTATGCAAGTCTTCAAATCAAAAAACAAAAAAAATGGCTTCTCATCTCAAAGGTGTTAAAAAATCAACCATGACTAATGGTATACGTAGAGAACTGTGTGAGTATAAACAACAAAATCTAGCATGCACTCAAAAGCAATTGCAACAATGGGTGTTAGAGAAGTTTAATTTGCAAGTGAGTCAAGCCACAATATCAAACACGATCAAGAGGTCAGCAGAGTATCTATCAGCAGCCGACATTCCAAAAGATGAGGCTAAAAGACATAAAGCTGCCAAATTTCCAGAATTAGAGAAGGCTCTGTTCGAGTGGTTTATTCATTACCAGGAGCGTGTTAATATGAATGGGGAACTAATTGTAACGAAGGGAAAAGAGCTTCTAAAAAAGATGTATCCCATCGATACACCTGATTTTCATTTTTCTCAAAGCTGGCTAGAGCGTTTCAAATCAAGACACGGTATCAAGCAATATCGTCGTTTTGGAGAAAGTGGATCAGTTAATATGGAGGCCATGGAGAGCAATTTACAATCCATCAGAGAGAAACTTGATCAGTTTGCTAAGAAAGATGTTTTCAATATGGATGAAACTGGATTGTTCTTTAGGCTACAACCAGATCATTCTCTTGCAACGAAGCAACTTGAAGGTAAGAAACAAGATAAAGAAAGACTTACAGTTGTTATTTGCTGTAATGAGGATGGTTCTGAGAAAATTCCTTTATGGATCATTGGGAAGTATTTAAAACCACGTTGTTTCAAGAATGTGAATTTGGGAAGAATGGATTGTGAATATCGAGCCAATAAAAGAGCATGGATGACTGGGATTCTATTCCAAGAATATGTTCAACAACTTGATGCAAAAATGGACGGCAGGAAAATTCTTTTAATTGTTGATAATTGTCCTGCTCATCCAAAAAATGTCGAAGGTTTGAGAAATGTTGAATTGTTTTTTTTACCACCTAACACAACATCAAAGATTCAGCCTTGTGATGCAGGGATCATAAGAGTTTTTAAGATGCATTATCGTAGGCGATTTTATCGAAATCTTTTGGAGGGTTATGAAATTGGGATCTCAAATCCAGAAAAGATTAATGTTTTAGATGCAATGAATCTTGCAATCTCGGCATGGAAAATGGATATCAACTCAAGTACAATTGCAAATTGTTTTAAGCATTGTAAACTTAGGTTGTTAGATGATGAATCCTCGGAAAATCAAGAACAGTTGAATAATGATGGCTTACAACAATTGCAGAATCTAATCAATGGATTGAAGTATCGAAATGCAATGAATGCTGAAGATGTTTTGAATTATCCGGGAGAAAATGATACGAGTTTTGAGCTACCTACGGATGAACAAATAATTGAGAGTGTTATGGAAACACATAAAGAAGATGAAGTGGAAGATGATAGTGTGGAATTAGAACAAGTTTCGCGCAAAGATGCTCTGAAAGCAACAATCACCTTACATCACTTCCTTTTGCAATATGAGAAGACTACACCTGATATTCTTAATGCAGTAAGAAGGGTCAGAGATGAGATTCAAGGTGATATTGATTTCAAGAAGAAACAAACAACATTAGATTCATATTTTCAGAAACCTGTTTAGTTTACTTATGTATTATGTATGAAATATTTTGATACAGATGAATTATTAATTTATATATCAAATGGGACCTATATGAATTTTTTTTTGTATTATCTTATAAATTTAGTGAATTATTAATTTACCACGTTGATCCCGACTCGGGACCGAAAAAAATTATTATTTTAGCGAGGTTATTAATTTATCGAGTATTAATTTATCGAGGTTATACTGTATAAATACATGTGTCATGATCTTTATCCTAGTGTGTCAAGTAATTATGAGGTAAAAAAATATTCATGGGAATCCCTTAGAGCAAAGTTGAGTTAAGAGCCTTTGATTCGGCCAAATTATTGTATTTGATTCTATAGGGGTCTACTTTAAACTTGTATAACTTTTGATAAATGTGTAGTTTTGCAGCTCAAACCCATAAAATGATAGATAATTGAGTTATCTTTCCAATGATACCAATTACGCCTTAATTCGATACCCGAGTAATGTGTTATGGATTTTTTTGTGAGAGGCAGTAAAGGCAGGCGATAATGCGCCACAGCAGTTATTCCCCGGGATAAGGCAGGCATCGCGATGGCTACTCTCCCAGACTAGAGGGTGCACAACGAAGTTTATTCCTTCACTGTTTCATCTTCTTAAGGGTCAAGGGATACTTTTATCCTTTTCCCTCAACCCCAAACATCCAAGGCATGAATTATAACATCGTAAAAGGCATTATTTGTGCATTTTCTTTAAATCAACTCACATAAAAACCCTCACATTTCCCAAGAACAATGATCCAAGCCTCTTCTCTCAAGAACATAAGGATTAAAGCTTCAATTTCAAGATTCCTTCACGAATTTGTTCAATTAAGATATGTGGGGCCTACAAATAAGGATACTCTTTCATCCTTATGCCCCAAACTTATTTTAAAGTTAAATTTATATGATTTGCAAATTAGGGTTCACACCCAAACTATCTTGTCTTTAGTTTATTTGATTATCATGTGATTGAAGAATTAAAGTACATACATGTTCTCATCTATTTATGTTTTGACTTGAAGATTCTCTACTATAATTTGTATATCATGAGTTTGATTTGAACATTGATTAAAGATTTTCAATTGAATTTTAAGAATGATATTGTATTACAAGTTATATGAAATAAAGTATATGATTCAAGGATTGAGTTTGAGCACTAAGTTTACAAGAAAAGTTTGAATCTTTTGATTCCAAGATAAGGCTTGAAATCCACAATCATTTATCATCCTTATGAAATAAATCAAAGATTGATTTTTTTATCTTAATAGAAGATATGGAATCCATATTTGTTCATCTTTACTATTATTTAAAGTAAAGAAAAGTATAACTAGTTTTCATTCTATATACCCCTATGTTATTTTAAGGTGAATTTCCTAAATCATGAGCATATAAGTAACATGGGAGTAGTATTTTACACCAAGTTGGGTATGATCCCGAGGTCACATACTTCAGAACTATGTGCCACCATAGGTTTTAAGTCCCAATATGGGTTAAGTATAGTGATCACTCAAGTTAAGGTTTTATTTTGATGGCACGAATAGAATAGCTCTCCTCAATGTGGGTAAGATATTGGAATCCATGATAGCTCACATAGTTTATGTTGATTAGAAAAAGTTCCCTAAAAAATTTAAAAGTAAAGATTTTAGAACAAAGTATTATGGCTCACAAAGTCTATCATTTTGCCTCATTACTCATGTTTATGATTTTGTAGTCTTTGTTTTATTCAAGCACAACGTGAGTCATTTACACATAGCATGCACATTTGAAATTTTATATAAATATTCAGTTATTGTTTCACTAATGCATCCACCCTTACATAATCAGTACATTCCAGAAGTACTGACCCACATATATGTTTATATGCTACATTATCTCATCATAATCAGACAGTTTGCAGTTTCCAATCAGCAGATGATGAGTTCCTTTGATTCGAGGACTCGAGTCAACTATAGTTTTAGTATCATTCTTTTATTCAGTCGTATTGATTAGGGATAGCTGGGGGTCATGTCCCGGCTACCCATAGTCAGTATTAGTAGAGGCTTCATAGACGGTCATTCAGATTTGATGTAATTATTTTCAGTTTTGTTCTGTATAACTAAGGTATGTTTTGAATAGTATTGTATTGAATATATTTAGCAAATCCATTTCTTTCACTTATTTCTTTCATATTTATGTAACACATTCAGTTATTCACAATTTATGTAAGTTTCATGGGTTAGCTTGGGATCACTTATGGTCCTAAGCACCGTGTAATGTCTAGGGGGTAGTCTCAGGGTGTGACAAACATGGTATTAGAGCACAAAGTTCAAGTTTCTTAGGGTGTCTATGAAGTCGTGTCTAGCAGAGTCTTGCAAAATTGTACGGAGACGTTTGTACTTTTCTTCGAGAGGCTACTGGCATTAAAGATATGTCTCATTTTGTTCATACTCTAGATCATGCAGTAAAGTTGTTATTTTAGAAACTTCGGTCAATTCGTGTGTTACTCCATAATTCTCCATCTATGACTTTCTAAGATAACATGAGTACTAGATTCTAATTTCTCCTAAGATGATGCTCTCAAATTTACTATAGTAACTTCAGAAGTCACATAAGGGGCTTGGAAGGAGTTCTCTAGTGTGTTATAAGTCCCTTAAGTTGAAAGTTTATGTCCTCATCCATATGAGGTGTGCAGTTAAGATAGAATATATTATGTATTTAGATTCCTCATTATCCCCTTTAATCCAGATAGTGATCATGAGAGGAGATAGTACAAACCTAGATTATTAAATAAAGTTTGAATTCGATGGATATTATTACCTTTAACATTATGATTCATAAGTAGTAGAACCTTCTTATAGTTGGGAGTATGGTTTTAGAAGTGTAATGACAAGAAAGGTGGCAATGGCGATTGATCGGATATATATAGCTGAACTTTTGCATATGATTGAGTTAGTAGTAAGGTGATATATCCTTGTGTGTTGTCTTAGAGTTAATGAATGTGGTACAGGTTCCTTGGTGGAATGTAGAGAAAGAGCTATTATTTAAGGTGAATTATTGTTCGCTTGAAGTAGGAAAGGAGTTATTAATGGTATTTATTGTGTTAAAAAAGTATAAGTTATTAATTAAAGTATTTGGTGGTTGAGTATTATTAATTTAGTCTTCCCTTATGATTGTGAAAAAAAGTATGATCATCAAGGTGGAAATAACGATTGCTTGGTTAGTGATGCTATTTGTATGAAAGGTGAATCAATAGGCTTGAAATAGTGTATGCAAGAATTTAAGTTTGTTGATTCAAAATTAAATATGATGGTGTGGTGTGATTTAGTGGTGTGCCCAAGGTGATATGGATTATTATTTCTAAGTTTGTAGAGTGTGTGTGCTTTGATAGTACCCTGGAGTTACCAAGTGCGAATAAGGCTAGTAATGAAGTATATGGTGTTCTTACCAACTAAGTTATGGGTTATAGGTTATTGATGTTTATTTTTTGGTGTAATAGTAATTCTCATGGTTTAGCAAATATATACATATATATATATATAAGTTTAGAGATGTGATATTAGTAGGCTATCAAGGAAAAGATGGAGATTATGTGTTTAGTGAGTCAAGTATGTTGTCAAGAAAGGTGTAAGTATGTGATGATGATTGTTGAAGCTAAAGAAAGTTAAGTATAGTATAGATTAAGGGAGACTTCAAGAATGAAGTTAGTATAGTTCGTTAAAAAGTTTGTGGATATCCATGTTAAGTGTTAGAATCTAAGTTTGAATTTTGAAAATTAGGCTAATAGAAGGGAGAGTTGAAATTCTAGATGGTGTGAAATCAAGATATGGTGATACTCCTAAAAATTCTAAGTTAGTCAGTGTTTAAGTTATTGTATGATGACTATTGGGGCAATAGATAGTTAAGATTTTATCTCAGAAAGAAGTATTAGTAGTGATGTCGTACTCTTTCAGGTGTAGTCTTTCAGGGTGAGTTTATTATGGATGTGTATTGTTATATCTCGGGCTCTAGAGTACAGTGTTTGCAGGTAACTAACCAACTAAACTACTAAGATTTCTTGGAAAATGTTTTCCTGGAAAATAAGTTGATTTTCTACTTATTTTCTCATGTTTGGTTGGTGAGTGAAAAATATTTTTTGAAAAATATTTTATGATGTTTGGTTGGTAAGTAGAGAATATTTTTTAGAAAAATATTTGTTAGTGTTTGATTGGTGAGTAAAAAAATATTTTTTAGAAAACACTACTAACTGTTAACTAGTATATCATTGCCTCTAACAACTTAACAATTTGTAAGAAATAATTTAAGCATAACAAATATTATCAATATCGAATACTAAAATACTACAATCACTGAATTTAAGCAACTATTAATTAGCAAATATAGGAGACACTTTTTAACATTTTGTCAGGACAATCTCAAGATACTACAATTAATAGAAATATAATGGAACGATAAGCTTATTCAACCTCGTGAAACAAGTTACATCGATGACAAGATGAAATATGCAATTAGCAAAAGTAACATAAGTAATTTTTCCTCTATGAGTATGAAAATAACAATACATTCAACAAACATTGAAAATGGAAAAAATTCAGATTTCACTATTTTTTATTTCAAGCAGCGAATAATTGAACAGTGAAAAATATTTTTGAATAATGTAAATTTTTTAGAAATGTGAATTTTTTTAGTCATGTGAATATGAGTATTGTTGGGGTGGTAAAGAGAGGTGGGGGTGGGGGTCATAAGTCAAATTGTCATTTTCTGAAAAATGACTTCCCTTGGCCCATGAGGAAAGTCATTTTCCATCAAATTGAGGAAAATGAGTTGTTGTGGAAAATATTTTCCCAACATTTCATTACAGCCAAACAAGGAAAAATCGAAAAACATTTTCCAGAAAACATTTTTCATCGTACCAAGCACACCCTAAGTGATGAAAAACTAGATCATCATGTAAAAGGACCCACAACACTACACTACACCTAGAGGTCAAGTTTTCGGTTTTCAATTGCATGACCCCCTAATTTTTTTATAGAGGTGTTTTAAAAATTCGATAAACAATATTAGATTCTTTGGTATACAACATTATGCAAAACTTATTTTTTTCTTACAACAGTGTTTAAAATCTTTATATATAATATTAATAATACACATAGCATGCAACATAATACAAAATAATAGGAGGTTTTTATACTCCCATATACATTATTATATAAAAAATTAACTTCGCCTTTTCTTCTTGAACTTCTTATGAAATTTAACTTAAATTTTGCTTAATATTACTTCAAATTAAAGTTTTGAACTTCTATTAATGTTTAGACACAATATCATATGTTAGTCAGATTTACAAACTCAAACAACAAAATTTGATTTTCAAAAGTGAATTTTGTATTTACAAATGATTCTTGAAAGAAAAATAAGAAAACAAGACGGAGAAGAAAACCATAGAAAGAAAAGATGAAGTAAGAAAGATTTGTCGGAATGATGAAGAAATGAGAATGGGAGAGATGAGATTGGCATGAACACTAAAAAGGAGAAAAGAGTAAAAGGTAGAAAGATAATTTATTTCAGAATTAGAAAAAGATTGGTCAATTCGGATAAACAATAAAAAGGCCACAAATGGATAGTGCTAAAAGGCCACAAAAATTTGGCTCAAATTTGGTCACAATAATAAAAAGACTATATTATTCTTTTCTTTTAAATAGACAAAGTTATTTAATTTATAAAGTAAAGGGGTAAAAATGTCCAAAAGTATAAATGATGGTATACAGACATAGGTTTCTGGATTTATTGAAAATTTTCATGTTGACACTTTAATTAAGCTATGATTTCTATTGAATTCTTGAGACTTTCATAAAGTAAGTATTCCCTCTGTTTCAAATTATCCGTCTCAAATTTTCTAATTTAATTTTTCATTTTACTTGTCCTTTTTCATTAATCAAGAAGAGAATAAAATCTTTTTTCATGTTTTACCCTTTGCATTAATTATTTTTTCTTCAAATTAAAATGTAAATATCATTTAATAGGGACACTAAGGTAAACTAGCCATGTTATTAATTATTTTTCTTAATCAATGTGTCATCTCAATTTAAAATGGATAATTTGGAACGAAGGGGTATCTATTAAGCACACTCGTTGATAAAGCATAACATATGGGGTACCCTCTCCTTTGAGAGAGAGAAAAGTCTTAGTCTTTTTTATTTATTATATTTTTAATTTGATATCTTTTTGAAGATCGATTTGTGGTCACCGTCTTTGATTCTTTCACCATCATCACCACCCCCAACAAGGAAATAATTTTTTCTTAAAATGTACTTGTTGTATCTCTTTTTTTTGTAATTTTTTTCGCAACTAATTTTCCTTCTCACCATTGTCAAATTATATAAGGTGGAAGATTCATGGGGCGAAGTTGTTGCCACGACACCCACCGTCACAGTACAACTTTCATTAGCTTTTTCTTTATTTTTATTTTCGTAAACTGCCTCCCTAAAATTTAATTCCAACACTTTGTAACTTAAATAACATTTATTCTTGAAGATCTAATAAAAAAAATGTTAAAAGTTTTATATTAGATTTGAGAAATACCTCGCTAGATTCGATAATTTTTTTTGGTTTTCTCTAATATTCAAGAAATTCACTACATTTCAAAGTACTATCAGTTTTGATGACAAGTTTCATTTTTAAGCCATGTTTCTATTCTTAATTTCTGATTTTGAATGTCCAAAATCAACAAAAAATTGGATCAAATTTAATGAATGAGGCAACAAAATTTGCAATGGGTGAAGATATGATGAAGGTAATTGTTGAATGTTACATGATTATCATTGTGATCTTAAGAGTTATACAAGTACTATTTACAGTAGTAAACAAAGAAGAAGAAGAAGCAGTGATGGAAGAGTAGAAGCTGAAGTAGAGAAGTAAGATGAGAAGAAGAGAGGAGAATGAATGTGGTGTAGAGTATATTATTATTCTCAATCTTAATTTCACAATGTACATATGATAAGTATATATATGTGGTAGTAACTGATTCCTAATCAACTAGGTGAGCTAAAAATCTAAGTGATCTATAACTAACTCAATCGATAACTAACTTACCTAACTAGTGGAGCCTATAACTACTTTAACTAACTTATAGATTAGTCTATTACCCAACACTTCTCAAACTTGGTGTGGTAAATATGTTAACTATGTCAAGTTTGAAAATTAAGTGTTCATGTTGAACTCTAGTAAGTCCTTTGGTCATCACATCTGCAGGTTGGTTCTGTGTAGAAATATACTGAGTCTTTATCAAACCCTGTAGGATTTTTTTCCCTTACAAAGTGGTAATCAATTTCTATGTGCTTCATTCTCTCATAAGGAATTGGATTGACAACAATTTGTAAATCAGTTTTACTATCACTGAGAACTATAATTGGTAGTTAAATTTGAACATCTAATTCTTTAATCAGTCCACTTAACCATGTTAATTCTGCCACGGTAGTTGCAAAGCTTCTGTATTTAGCCTCAGTAGAGCTTCTTGATATAATTGCTTGCTTTTTGGACTTATAGGATACTAGAGATTCTTCAAGTTTGATTGCAAATCCTATCACCAATCTTCTTGAGAAAGGCCATGTAGCCCAATCTGTATCACAATATGTAGTTAGCGTATTAATGTTGGAACTAGATAGTAATATACCTGATCCAGGATAATTCTTGACATATTTGATCACTCAATGTGCAGCATTCATGTGTGATTTCTTTGGAGATTGCAAGAATTGACTTAGAGCTTGGACATTATAATATATATCAGGATTAGTCACAGTTAGATATAGTAATTTACCAATGATTCTTTGATATTTTCCCTAATCCTCTAGTAGTTCATCACTTGAGTCTACCATGTCTTTGTTTTGTTCATCGAATTCTCTTACTGTTAATTTAATAGTTGAGTCCATAGGTGTGTTGATAGGCGTGGTAGGTTTCAGTGATTAGTTCAAGTGCATATTTTCTCTGATGCATCATGATCCCTTCTTTTGAACTTGAAAAATCAATTCCTCGAATATACTTTAGCTTTTATAGGCCTTTCATCTTAAACACTTTATGTAGGGTAATCTTTGTTTCAATGATCTTAGTTAGATCATTACTAGGAACAAAAATGTCATCGATATGTACTAATACTGTGATCATTCCTGAATTAGTTCTTTTATTGAATAGTGGTTGGTCATAATGACTTTTCTTGAAATTACTCCTAAATAAGGCTTCACATAGCTTAACATTCCATTTTCTAGGAGCTTGTTTCAATCCATACAAGGATTTAAGAAGTTTGCATACCTGCCTACCCATACTTCTTGAATCCTTATGGAAGTTTCGTATATATATTTCATCATGTAAATCACCTTGTAGGAAAGCATTAAAGACATCCATTTGGTGGATATGCCAGTTCTTAGATGCTGCAATAGCAAGCACAGTCCGGAAGGTTACCATCTTAACTACATGGCTAAAGTTTTCTAATAGTCTATACCTTCCTTTTGACTATATCCTTTAGCAACTAATTTTGCCTTGAACCTTTCAACTTCTCTTGTAGCCTTTTATTTGATCTTGTATATCCATTTTTATCCAATTGGTATTTTATCTGATTATAGATCCACCACCTTTCATGTTTGGTTGTCTTCTAATGCTGTAATTTTCTTGTTAATGGCCTCTATCCACCTAGGGTCCTTCACAGCTTCTGCATCGGTAGAGGTTTCAATTTCATTAGAGAATTTTCTAGGTAACTTTGATAACTAGGTGTTAAGGAATTATAGGAAATGTAATTAGATAGAGCATAGGGAATGTTTCCATAAACATTTAAGGACACAAAGCCTTTCATCCAGCTTGGTGGATGTGAAGCTCTTGTAGATTTCCTGGATGGGACAGAACTTGAAGATGTTATATTATACAGATTTGGAGCATGATCAATTTGTTGAACAAGTTCAGTCACATATTGTTGAATTGTATGTTGCTCCTCCGTTCCTTGTAGCTCCTCATGTACTTGTGCTTAAGTGAACTCCATGGTAGTAGTTTAAGGTGAAATCATAAATGAATCCACTTCTGGGTGTATGGACAGATAATCAAGTAAAGTGAATAGCTTTTGTAAGGTTGACTGCATATCTGCACATTTAAAAGGGAATATATCTTCTCTGAACGTGACATTTCTATCAACAAAGAATAGTTTATTAGTGATGTCATAAAAAAGATACCCCTTTTGAGTTTCTGAATAGCCCATATAAATAGCCATTCTACTTTTAGGTATTAAATTACCAGTTTCCTAAACTAATTTTGCATAACAAAGACAACCAAGTATTAAATGCACAAGTGAAGGTTTCTTATTATATAGTTTCTCATAAGGAGATAGACCATTTAAAACAGATGAGGAAATTCTATTAATTAGGTAGGTTATAACTTTTGCACATAGAGCCCAGTACTTAAGAGGTATGTAAGCTTGAAATTTGATAGCCCTTGTTAGTTCTAGAATATGTCTATGTTTTCTTTCAACTATCTCATTTTGTTTGGGTGTATGAGCATAGAAAATCTGATGTGTTATACCATACTTAAAGAATAAGTTTGAGGTGACTTTATTCACATATTCTGTAACATTATCACTTCTTATAATCTTAATACATGCATCATACTAAGTTTTTACAAAGACAATGAACTGTTAAAGAAGAATTGAAACATCATATTTGAATTTAAGTGAAAAGATCCATGTCATTCTAGAGAAATCATCTACTAGGATTGGAAAGAACCTAAAACCATCATGAGTAACCACTTTATAGGTACCTAGAGATTAACATGAATAAGATCAAAAGCTATATTACTGATAAAAACACTAGTAGGAAATGAACTTCTAGCTAGTCTTGCAAAGGAATAGATACTACCTTTATTTAAAATGTTAGTAATCTGAGACCTATTTCCTGGAAACAAAAGTGTAAAAGTCTTAAAAGGAACATGTACTAATCTTATATGTCAAAGATTAATGTCGTCTCTGTCTCTACTAGTCTTAGCTCTGAAGCTAAAGCCAAATTTAATTTCATTCCTCCGTGGCAGGTTTTGTTTGATTAAAAAATAAAGGCCATTTTTTTCTTACCAATCTACTTCATCTTCCCATTGTAAAGATCCTGAAAAATGCAAAAATTAGGAACAAAATAGCAGAATATTGTAATTTTCTAGTTGCCTTTGAGGCAGACATCAAATTGCAATTGAATTGAGGTACACGTAGCATATTTTGTAATGTACTTTAACCTGATATAACATTTTTACTAGTGTATTGTACTACTGAAACCTGACCATTTGATAAGAACACTTTACTAGATACCTCAGGTTGAGTTATTGAGTTTTTGTTCAATAGCTCAATATTTGAGGTCATATAATTTGTAGCATCTGTGTTAATGATCCACTCATAGGAATCATTAACCACATTTAGGGCTCTAAAGTTACCTGTTATGTTGTCCACAGCTATTTTAGAGGTCTTTGATTCGTCTTGCTTTAACATTTGGCATATGTGATCATATTGTTCTTGTGTGAACCTTAGTGGAACCATTATGCTATTGCTAGAACTGATGGATGGCATTACCTAAGTTGGGGTCTGAGCATGTCCTAGCATGTAGTTAGGATATATAGAATAAGGTGATGACACTTGAGAATCGTGGGTATGCTGATGTAGAAGCAGACCATTCTTGTGCTATTGTAAGTGTACTTGGAGCATTCCTTCTTTGTTGTTTGTTCCTAGGTTCATAAGTTTTATCCACACCCTTGTGATTACGATCTTTAGGATGACAAAAATGGTAACCAATAATTTTGAAGCAACCTTTCTTGAGATGACCTTTAAGTTTGTAGTGGTCACAAACAATATTTGAGTTGTATGATGAGAAATAGGGTCTCTTATCCCTTTGATTCCCTAATTTTGAGTACAATGCAAACTTATAAACTTCAGGTGCAACCCTTAACAGGCCAACATTAGTAATGTTATGTGATACAACTCTTTGACTCTCATCACAGCATTAAGTAAGCTTGGTTCATAATGGGTGAGGGATTTATCAGTAAATTCGACTTCTAGCTTGGGCAAATGAATCATTTAATCCAATCAAGAATTGATACATTTTTTTCTCTATAAGTACCCAATAAATTCCTTAGATTGAGGATAATTACAAGCAGGAGAACGGACCATTGAATCAAACTCATCCCATAAAGTCTTTAGTTCAGAAAAGTAAGATGTTACTGACTGAATTCCTTGAGTAATCTGAGATATTTCTAGATGTAAGTTGAAAGTTCTTTAACCATTAATTTTTTAAAATCTTTCCAAACAGAATAAGCATTAGACGCATATATGATATGTGAGCAAATGCTAACACATTTGAGGCTTTTAGCTAAGAATAATTGCAAAGTCTTTAGTAACTTTTATCATTTTTGATTTTTTTCTATTCGATATTGTAGTAAAAGTCAAGATGCAAGAGAACCAGTAATAATGAAATTAAAAGAGTTGATTTCTGAGCAACCAGAGGCTTCAGAAGTGCTTGAGAGAATGACCAAACAGAGTCGGGCATGGCATATCAAGGACTCTGTGGTAACAAGCCCCACTATTTCTATTTGTATGACTGTGGAACAATGGAGAAGAGACAAGCAGCGTGATTAATATATGGCTCACCTAAAAACTAGATGGACTCGCTACCCAAGCATTTACTATCAGGTAAAATAAGAAAGTGAAAGTTGTGGGATCGCAGAGAAAAGTGGAGTCTAACTCAGAAGAAGAAGCAAACTATGTAAATAACCAGGGGGTTTCCAAAGAAATATCCAAGGAAATCAAGGTCAGACTTATTTTGACAAGGCTGGATATAAGAACCAGGAGCAAGGTAATTAGAGGAGCAATAATCATAGGAGCGGGTTACATGTCCCTCCTGGATATCGGGAGGCTGCTATAACAAGTTCTAAAAAGATGTCCCTGGAGAACATGATGGCTAAATTATTAAAGAAAGTGGAGGCTACCAACTCAGGTGTGACTACCATGAAGATCGATTTATCCTCTATGAGTCAATTGGTAAATTCACACTCCGCTTCGATCAAACAGCTGGAATAGTAAATGATCCAACTCTCCACAGTGCTAAACCAGAGAAAGAGTGGAATGTTACCAAGTGATATGGTTCAGAATTTAAGAAGTAATGGTTTATATATGGCAATTACCACTAGGAGTGGTAAAATATTACCTAGCCCTTCTATGGGCAAAAGTTTGATTGAAGATATGACTGAAGTAGATGATGAACCCAAAGAAGAATGTCCAGTGGAGTCTGGGAATCTAGATGGTTCTAATGATGCTCCAGAATAAGGAAAAGAAAAGGAAAAGGAAGTAGTGGTGAAAACTCTCCCAAGACCACCACCTCTCTTTCCTCAAAGATTGAAGAAGAAGGTTGATGACATGAAATTTATTAAATTCATGGCAATGTTGAAGTAGTTAACAATAAATGTGCCTTTGGTGGAGGCACTCGAGAAAATTCCAGAGTATGCTAAATTAATGAAGGACCTTGTGACAAAGAAAAAAGCGGTGATCTACGAACCGGAGGATAATCTCCATCATTGTAGTTCCATTTCTAGATGATCCTTAGTGCAGAAGAAGGATGACCCTGGAGTATTTACTATTCCATGTACAATCGGGTCTCTCAATTTTGCTAAGGCCCTATGTGATCTGGGAGCGAGCATAAATCTGATGCTGCTAACCGTGTATAAAAAACTAGGTTTGGGGGATCCCAACAAACATGCGGTTGGTTATGGCGGATAGATCTGTAAAGTGGCCAGTAGGAATATTACATGATGTATTGGTAAAGGTGGCTGACTTTATACTTTCTGTTGATTTTGTAGTCCTAGACTGTGAGGTGGATTTTAAAGTACCCATCATTTTAGGTAGACCATTCCTTGCTACTGGGAGAGTAGTAGTGGACATGGAGCTGAATGAGCTGAAGTTCAAGTTCAATGACAAAGAAGTAAGATTTGAAATGCACTCATCCATGACACAACAAAAGCAGATGAGTGTCTTCTCAATCATGGATGTGTTTTATGAAGAAGGGAAAGAGGTAGCATCATGGTGTCTTGATAAAGTCTGAGTAGTCAAGATAACTTAGTCGTGTCGTGACATTAAATCAGGCGCTATTGGGAGACAACCCAAAATTTTTATGTTTAAATGAAAGTTGTTTTAATTTATTTAGATAGGAAGCATAATGAACTGAAGAGGTATGCAGGGATCTAGGTAAAAATTGATGAAGTCAGCCAAGGGACCCTGACGACAGATGTGACGAGTTATCACAATTGTGATAAGTCATCATATATATCATCAAAAAATCCAAAAGAAGGCAACACTCTGCCTAAGGTTGATAACATCTGTGACGACTTATCAGACATCTGATAAGCCATCAGGTAATCTTGGGCCCAAATACTAAAAAATTTGACCCGGCCCATAGTCAAACCTTTTCACCTTCCCACGTATCTCTTTTCTTTTCTTTAAGTTTTATTTCCTTCCATATTTAGTTTATTTACTTACTCTTTTCAAAATTAATTTCTAAGTAAAACAAGAAAAATATTCTTTCCTGTAAAGTGTGGGTTTGAAATCAAGATCAAGAACTCTTCTTTCATCTACTACTTCCTCTCACTCGCGTAACCAAGTGAAGTCGCCTATCAGTTATACTCATAACTCAACTCTCCTTTTCATTAGGTCAGTGATACAACTGAGGTAAATCTTAGTTTCAAAGGGATTGAGGCAAGCTTAACTTGCCATTGTGTGAAAAACAAAATCTAGGGTGTACAATGCTGCATTATGCGTAAAAACCTAGGGCTTAACTCAAGAACACAACTCCATATGATTCTAAGAAGAAAGTGGATTGATAATCAAGATTAAAACTGAGCTGGAGGTTGTATTCTAAGATGATGACATGTTTGATAAGCTATCATATTTATGACGGCTTATCAGACTATGTCATCATGAGTTGAGAAAAATAAGCCTGTTCTGTTTAAGGCTGACGACACGAATGATAAGTTATCACATTTGTGATGACTTATCAGAATATGTCGTCACAACTTTGATATGATACAATTGTGAACCTCTTTTAAGGGATATGGAATTATAATGACTGAACTTCTTAAGTTGAATGATCATGAGTGCTAAATGAGTGCTTTCTTTTGCTACAGGTCTTATAATGTCACCCAAAAGAAAAATCCCCAAACCTACAAAGAAAGTGACAAAGGGGAGTGTACCTCGGAGACTCTTCGATAAGGAATCCAATTATGAGGAGGAGGATGAGCCACTGCTCAGGAAGCAAAGGAAAAAGAAAATCCCAAAAAAGCCTTCACCACCTCCACCAGTTGATATAGAGGAGAGTGAAGAAAGTGATACTGAAGCAACAACACCACCTGATAGTACAAAATTCTGAGCAGACGGCTTCTGAGCAGCCTGAGTCTGAGCATTCTGAGTCTGGGGAGCTTGAGTCAGAGCATGCTAAATCTGAGCAACCTGAATCTGAGAATCCATCATCTGAGTCCCCTTCTGCTGAGCAACAGGATGATGAAGAATCTCCGATTTGGGGAACTCTGGTTAAATGCAAGAACCCCAGGGTCCGAGACAGTGCTAGGTGGAAAATTCCCAAGGCACAAAAAATCTTCTATGATGGGCTTCTTAGAACTAAAATAAGGACCATTAAAAGGACAATCCTTAAAGAAAAGAATATCATCACTACTGGGTTGAGCAGATATCCTAAAGTAGAGCAGAAATTCTGAGACTACGACTTGGGATGGACCGCAAAAGGAGGAAGCTCATTTTACCCTACACTTGTTTGGAAGTTCTTTGCAAACTATCAGGCTCGATTGGAGAACATATGCAAAGAAGGGAAGAAATCAGTAGATCAACCCTTATTGGATAAAGTTCCAGTACGGGGTGTGATGGTGGATCTCTCAGAAACAATAATTAATAGATTTCTTCATGGCCCCGAATTTACTCCTCAGGCCACTTCACCTACATTCTACAGTCGGTTGAAAGATCGTGTAAATCAATGGTCTTGGTTAGCCACCCTCATAGCTGAAAAAACTGAATGGCTGACCAACAATGAAAGGATTTTCAAGGACTCCCTGACTCAAGAGACAAGGTTCTAGTGGGGTATAGTGCACACCCATTTGATGCCTACTGAGGGAGATAACATCCTTGGAGACAATAGAGCAATACTGGACACAATTCTTATGGCTAAACTCAACTTGAACTTTGGAGAAATCATTGCTGAGGAGATGAAAATTTGAGTCTCCAGGCCCAACATGACATATCATTTCCCTTGTCTAATTACGAGGTTGTGTAAGGCAACCAATGTACCTGAATTTCCAGGGATAGACAACGAATTTCCTACCAAGAAGACCCACAACACCATCTGATATGATGAAAATCAGCCAAGGTTGACTTGACAGAGGAGTAGGGGTTGCAACAAATCCATCAATTACAGATACCAGCTCAGCACCTAATGTAGAGGTGACGAATTCTGAAGCTGCACCACCGACATCCCCAGCACTAGCAGACTCAGTGCCTAGAAATGAAACAAATTCTCAGCTGCTGTGTTTACTATAAAATTTGCCTTCAACCCGATAAATTTTAGGAGAGTGTCAAAACAAGCCAAGTGGTGCGAGGCTCAGGTGCAACTTTTTGCCAAGCAATTTGCCTCTGCGGTAGACAAGATGATTAAGGTCGCACTTGAGCCCTTCGGAGCCTTGCCCGGTCAGATTGATGAGTTAGAAAACTATTTCAATACAGTAAAGGCGGATGTTGGAGTATTACAGCAGCACCAACTTATGGTGTAGGCAGAATCAGCTGTTAATAAGTTTGAGGTTGAAATCCCATTACTTGATCTCATGGGGGAACCAATGAAGAAAAATACGAAGAAGGGCAAAAATAAAGGTAAGGGTAAGAATGAAAGTCCTGATAGCGATGAAGAAAGAAAAGAACGAGAAAGAAGGCTGAAAAAAAAAAAGACGGAGAAGGTGATGATCGAGTCCATAGATGAAAATGAGAAATGAGAGGAGGCCCTACGAGCGAGAGCTGTAGGTGCCTCAACTAGTAGGCCTCTAACAACTGCTAGGCCAGATGTGTCAGAATGGATGAAGGCTCTCAATGGAGATAAGGCAGCTGAGAATGCAGCAGCAGGGTCAGAAACCCATGATTCCCATACTTGATCTACTCCAGGTATACCCTAACCTTTAGTTCAAATTTTCTTTGATTTTAAGTTGAGGGTATAGGGTGAGTTGTTGTTTTAATATTTTGTAGCTGACTAGGAGAAATACAAGTACCTGAGATAGTTAATATGGTTTTGTTATTTTGTGAACACCTCTCAAATGGTCTAATTGTTTAACTGTGTGATTTGCGTCTAATTGTGACCACTGTGCATCTTGTTATGGTATCAATTTTAGTGACTTAATAATCATTGCTAAACAATTGCATGAAATGGATAATTAGTAACTTGTGATATACTTGTGTGCCATGTACGTGTGAGATCTTAGTTAGTTCCTTTTGTATGTTGAATCCAGAACTTGCTCGATTAGTCTTACCTAGATTGAAGGATAGAGGTTAGGAAGGGATCATAGGCCATTTTGATATTAGCCACTTTTAGCCTAAATGACCTTCCCTGTATGCATAATATCCCTTGATCCCTATTTTAAGCCTGAATAGCCTATTTCTTTTTTTATGATACCTATTACCATCTCATTTATATCATAATAAATCTGTTTTGGCCCTGGTCCTCCTTGGACACTGTGCACCTTGACTTAGGCAAATGGCCTAAGTTGAGGGTGGCTATTATAAGGGTGCGTGTTGTAAAATGAGTATGAAGAAAGGTAGAATAAAAGAAAAGAATGAAAAGCTGGGTGCGGTGGAAAAGAACAAGAAAATAAAAGTTGGGAAAAAAGTGATTGTAGAAAAGACCACACCCATCCTGAATATGTGTCATCAAGAAAAAGAGAAGAATAAAAAAAGGTTAATAAGTGAGACCCCAGAAGCTAGTGTAGTGTCAAGTAGGCTTAGTCACTTTAAATATAATCGAGTATCATACCGGCCCCTAGACTACATTACAATCCAAAGAGAAGACCTATAGTGATCCTAGCTGACCTGTCTGAAAATCTTGGTAGTGAAAATAAGGGCAAGCCTATGGTATTTGGCATACATTGATTGGAACTTCATTCTGATAGTGAGTGTCTTTTGATTGTCCCCATGGTTACATATGTGATGTCTAATATAAATGAGTGGGACTTGTTTGTAGTGAGGGCACACTGGTAACGTTGCTAGTCTCTAACTTATTTGGATAGTGTAATCTTGGTATATGCATGGTTGTTGTTGCTGAATTAATGTCATATCTTAATTCCTGTGTGTCACATTGTTGTTCTTAAATAATATGCATAGTTGTTGTTTTTAAATTAATTGAACTTGGAGATGGTGAAGATGTTTTGAGATAATATGGATGGTCGACTGTCGAATGTACTCTGTATCCTCTTGGTTGTGTTTTAGTTGCTTGAGGACAAGCAATTATTTTAAGTTGAGGGTGTTGATGTGTGAGCAGATGCTAACATATTTGAGGCTTTTAACTAAGAATAATTGCAAAGTCTTAAGCAACTTTTGTCGTTTTTGATTGTTTTCTGTTTGATATTGCAGCAAAAGTCAAAATGTAAGAGAACCAGCAATAATAGAAGTAAAAGAGTTGATTTCTGAGAAAGTAGAGAGGGAAGTATAGCTGACGACCTATTTGATAAGTCATCAGCCTTGTGATAAGCTATCAGAGTTGTCGTCAGCCTTAGACAGAGAATGAGCTTCAGCTGAAATTCGTGACGACATCTGTGATAGGTCGTTAGAAATGTGATAAGCCGTCAGGCTCTTTGTTAGGCTTAGGCAGGGAATGGGATTTGAAGTGAAAAAGCGACGATAATTATGATAAGTCATCACATGTCTGATAAGCCATCACGTCTCATTGTCAACCTAAGGCAGAGATTGTCAAAAGTGAAGAGGAGCTGACAATATTCCTGATAAGTCGTCACACACGTCGTCGCCTGCCCGAGAAAATATTGTGATCTATGATTTTATTTTCATAATTAGGCTGAAGTATTTAAATCATATGTTAGGATTTTCTAATGAAAGGGAGGAACTGACGTTTTGAGAATCTCCTCTCTCTAATTTTCTGACTTGGACTTTACAATTATTTTTGGAAAGATTATTACAATTTTTTGGGGATTTTCTACTGTGAATCAAATCTGAGAAACACTTGTTGCTATTTATCTTGTTGTAAGTTCATATATCAAACGATGAATTCAACTTGTTGTCTTAATTATTTTATTATGAGTAGCTAAATTCCCTTAATTCGAGTTGTGGGATCTATGAATTTGGGTTTGTAACGTAACTAAGTGTTCAAGATTCTAACGGTGGTAGAAACTTCTTTTTAATTCTATTATTTTATACTCTGACTATTGGTTGCAAACAATAGGCCTTGCTTACTGGTGATTTGCCTGAGATAAGAAATCAACCCTAGTAAGAAGTGAATTATCAACAGGGACTTGGAAGCATCAAACCTCCATTTAATAATTAATGTTGTAACAAGATTAATTAACTTGAGATAACATCCTATTATGAAATATAAATTTCCTAAGTTCGAGAGAATTAGGTGGTTAAATGTCTAAATAGGTTGAGAAACATTTAGACATAACTTCAACAAGGATAGTCTGTTGTTCCTACCTACCATAAGAATCTTGAACCGTTACTAGCGTCTGTCAAATCCCAACACCCATAGTGAACATAACTCTAGTTTTCCTTATCATATTGATTTCAAACACTGAATTGAAAAGTAATTATTTGTTACCTTTCCAAAAAAAACCATTCATAGGAAACCCGCAGATAACTCAAATTCACACCATATTTCCTGTGGGATTCGACCCCAACCTAGTTGGGTTATATATTGACAACGATCGCTTACATTCTCGTAAGAGAGGTGTTGTTTGAGTGTTATCAATATACTACACCCCTAATCAGATCAATAGACACAGAATTCATAAGCCAAGATATTACTATGGCATTAAATCTTTCTCATTACCCCTACAATTCTGCTTTATATGATTCTTTCTTATAGGATCCATCAACTAATCCTAGTTTATTACGTCCCAATAGAGAAATCCTTATTGCCTTACTCCAGAGTATATAGTTTTCACTACCTTTTAACTAGAAATATATGACAGTTAAGCCACTTACATCAGTAGAAACTAGAAATAAAAGGTGATTCTGATTTATTGTTGCATTAACGCCTTGCCCAGTAGTTCATGAAGATGTATTATTTCTAAGATCATTAGGAGTTTCCATAACAAACACGAATCAAAGAGACAACAGCTACAGACACCAAAAACTAGAAGAGACTTCAGAAGTAGTTGTAGATATGCAGAGAAGGTTTAAGCCAGAATCAAGAAACTTGTTAAAACTGGAACTTCTGGATCAAAAAACACTGAAAACATTCAGTAACCTGTATCTGATACCATGTTGAATGTTACATGATCATCATTGTGATCTTGAGAGTTATACAAGTACTATTTATAGTAGAGAACAAAGAAGAAGAAGAAGAAGAAGAAGAAGAAGAAGAAGAAGTAATAGAAGATTAAAAGCTAAAGCAGAGAAGTAAGATGAGAAGAAGATAGGTGAATGAATGTAGTGTAGAGTATATTAATATTCAGAATCTTAATTTCATAATGTACACATGATAAGTATATATATATAGTGGTATTAACTCATTTCTAATCAACTGGGTGAGCTAATAATCTAAGTGATCTACAACTAACTCAATCTAGAACTAATTTACCTAACTAGTGGAGCATATAACTGCTTTAACCAACTTATGAATTAGTTTAATACTCAATAATAATGGAGGTTTTTCTTTGAAGAAAATCATGATCTTTTTTTTTTAGGAAGAAGAAGATCTATAGAGATTAGGGGTTTTAAGAAATATTTTATTTTTAATTTAAAAGTTCTTTTACTCTTTTTTTATTGAATTATTTGCGAGCAAAAATCAGTTATTTTTATCTTATTAATTTATTTACCATGCCAACTGTGTGTAGACTCCACACATTTTAATTTGTCTATGATCTTATGAAAAATGCTTAATCAATATACTTTGTGAGAGGTTCAGGGATTCGTAAAAATATGATGTAATTGAAGTGTCAACATGAAAAAACTCAACTAATTCAGAAATCTGCATATGTTTTCCGCCTCAATTAATACTTGAAATATATTAGGAGTATTTGAATTCAAGACCAAAATATCTTTAATATTTTTTAAGGTAAATATAAATCACGAGACAAAGTGTCCATCGTTTTGTAATTAAAATAAAAATAAAATTCACAATAGGAATAAGTATAAGTTGGAGTGCTAGATTTTACTTTATTAATCTAAACGAGGTAATGAAATACTACTAATTAACAAGTATATAAAAAAAAATATAATTACTTAAATTCAACAAAATATTTTTAATATATTATCTATTAAAAAATAATATTTATTTATTTTTACGTACAGCACAAAGCACATTTATATTTAATAGTTAAAAATATATTAAACCAATAAGACTTATTTTGCATTTGAGATTTACACCTCGCTCCGACTCCATAAAATATCTCGGGTGGCACTCTACCTCTTAAAACATTGTCCTAAATATTTTTTTTTTTAATTTTTTATCTGGTGTCTGGTGCCCGCATTGGAGTCCCGACTAATTCGGATCGCGCGTTGTAGGGCGCATTAAGGTGGTAGCGCTCCCAACAGAGTTTTCTTCATCCCCAGGATCGAACCCTCGACCTCTAATTAGGGATGAAGCAACCACAACCCATGTTGATTGTCCTACATCTTGTCGTTCACACTTCGCACCAAATATCGTTATCAAAGCGAGCACGTGAAGGAAGCAACGGCCCTAAATCTACATTATTTATTTAACCCTTAAAGGGATAAATGAAAAAAGTTAAAAGATTACTACTGAAGATTAAAGTAAACATAATATTTCCTCCATTTCATTTTATTCGTCTCAATTTAATATTATACATTAATTAAGAAAAACTAGAGATGTTAATATGGGTCAGGCCCGTTGGATCGGTTTGACTTGACCTTTAATTTGATGGAGTTGGACTTCAATTTTTGCAGTCCATTTAAGAATAGAGCTTTTTAGCCCGGTCAGGATAAGTCTGTGGCCCGTGAGGCTTGAGCAATGTGGATTGGATTAGACCATGGGTCGGCCCGTAAGTCAAATACATGCAACTATTTAGATTGCTTATTAGTATTTTTATTTGGTTTGAATGATATCATGTCAAAAGTTATTTAATTTTGCTATTAGAAATATTTTTTGAGATGTTGAAAACTCGATTAACAAGTATTAACACTATGTAATATTATCTGGTAATATTTATTTTTATTAACATTCTAAAATTAAATTACAAAATATTATTTTTTAAAAATTAGGTTGGCCCGTAAGGCCCGCATCCCACAAAGTAATGGTGATGGGTCAGTCCGGGTATTTACTATAATACTCCTATTAAATGATGTTTATATTTTAATTTGAAGGAAAAAATTAATACTAAGAATAAAAAATAAAAAAATATATTATCTTGTCTTGATTAATATAAAATAATAAATAAAATAAAAATTAAATTAGATAATCGGAAAAGGATCAGAAATACCCTTCAAGTATTGAAAATGGATCAATAATACGCTTCGTTTATCTATTGGGTCAAAAATTCCCTTCCATCCACCTTTTTGGGTCAAATATACCTTTATAACTAACAGAAAATTTTTAAACCATAATTAGAAATTCTATTAAACACGTGGCACCTTTCTATTGGTTGTAAATTAAATTAATTAAAATATTAAATTCAAATTCAATTAAAATGCCGACCCATGGAGAGTTTGTGTGGCGCTATTAATATATTCTTATTCAATTTTCATGATTCAACGTTCTTTTTTTCAAATCACTAGCAAATTCAATCATTTTTCTAGCTTGAATCACGTTCAATTAATAAACATATACATGCAATTTCATCTTCAGTTGAAATCACTCGATCAAAAATTATTGATTTGACTTTCTAGTAGTCTTGTTAGTTCCGCATCTTGAATCTCGTTCAATTAATAAACATATAAGTGCAATTTCATCTCCAATTGAAATCACACGATCGAAAATTATTAATTCGACTTTCTAGTAGGCTTGTTAATTTCGCATCTTGAATCTCGTTCGATGAGCCTTTCTTTCTAAGGACATGAGAATACGATTCGAATAAATTAGGATAATACAAGCTTTTATTGAAGCGCTGAACCAAATATATGTTGCATGTATCAAGCAATAAGAAAACAAATAGGACTTTTTTTTTCGTGAAGTCCTTTCATCTCTATTAAATGGAAAGTGAATGTATTTATGTGATGTGATTGTCCGGTTCTTGAATAGTATAATTGTATTCTAAAGGCTTAAATATGCCACTGAACTATCAGAAATGACTCATTTATGCCATCCATTAAAAGTTGGACTCATTTATGTCATCGCCATTATAAAACTGGCTCATCCATGCCATTACTTTTTAACAACCGATTTTTAAAAACAGTCTTGCCCCGTGGCAGCTTATTAGAGGGATCCGTCACTTTTTATTTTATTTTTTATTTTAAAAAAATAGTTTTCTTTTTAAATTTTTCTTTTGATCCATTAAAAAGAATCCACCCAATTTTTTGATCCATTAAAAATTAATTTGATCTATGCTTTTAAAATTTGATTAATTTTTCATGATCAAATAAATATTTAAAGTTTTTTTTTTAAAATCTACTACTAAAATTTATAACCAAACGCTATTCTAATTAAGCATATAGTATGTCTTAGCATACATGAAATATTTTGTCAGCCGAATGTAAGTAACTTTTTATTTTTTTATTTTTTTATTAAGCATAGAATGACATCATAAGCATCAGGGGCATCTCAAGCAAATTTATGGCTTAAGACAAAAATCAAACGGAGGCCTTGCGTTTTATTTTTTTATATACATTTTTTTTTCTATAAATAGTATTTAATATATTTCTTAAAATTTGTAATTTATTATTACTAAACAAAAATAGGCCCCTCAAATTTTGGGGTCTTAGGCGACCGCCTTTTTTCCTAAAGGGTTGAGCCACTCCTAATCAGCATTCAACATTTGTACGTAACACTTTATGCATCATCATTTATCATTGCAAAAACAGAAAGGCGACAACATGACGACATATATAGTATACGTAGAGTTGGAAAAATGAGAAGCTAACTATTAATAATATAATAATAATATTTAATGTTTATATATCCCTTCAGTTTCAACTGAAAAATGACAAAAGCTTTAGTTTACGTGAATCTTTTTTTAAAAAATAATAAATAAAGTGATAAAAAGCGTGGACTGTATACTTTCTCCGTTTCCTTTTTAGTTACTCGCCCGTCAATTAAAATAACTATTTTATTATAATATATTTATTAAATGATGTTTACTATTGTATTTGAAATTAATTTGAAGAAAAAATAATTAATATTAAAGGTAAAATATGAAAACAATCTTAATATGTCAAAAATGACAAAAAAATGAATCGAACGAGAATGTTTTAAGAATATATTCATGAAAAATTAATTAAATTTTAAAAGTATAGATCAAATTAATTTTCAATGGATCAAAAAGTTGTGTGAATTCTTTTTAATGGATAAAAAAAATTAAAAAAAATAAAAAATAAAAAATAAAAAATGACGTGGCCCTCTCTAATAAGCTGCCACGTGGCAAGACTGTTTTTAAAAATTGGCTATTAAAAAGTAATGGGATGGATGAGCCGATTTTGTAACGGCGATGACATAAATGAGCCCAACTTTTAACGGATGGCATAAATGAGTCATTTCTGATAGTTCAGTGGCATATTTGAACCTTTTTCCTTCTTTTAAATAATACTACCTTCGTCTCATATTATTAATTGTCAAAGTTACTCTAAGTATGTTTTTAATATATTTGTCATTTTATAAAATCAGAATAAAATTAGTAATTATTTTTATCTTATTTTTATCCTTTTTATTGATTTTTTTAAAAAAAATATTTTCTTCTTGTTATTAAATAAAGCTTAATTTATTGTTGGGGTAAGAATAAAATAATAAATGGAGGGAGTATTATTTTAAACCAACAGTCTTTCAAATATTGCCAATAGCGCCACACAAACTCTCTATGGGTAGATATTTTAATTGAATTCGAATTTAATTTAATTCACAACCAATAGAAAGGTATCATGTGTTTAATAGAATTTGTAATTATTTTTTAAAAAAATTATGTTAGTTATAAGGATATATTTGACCTAAAATGATGGATTGAATGATATTTTTGACTCAATAAATAAATAAAGAATATTCTTGACATATTTTTAATACTTGAAAAATATTTCTAATCCTTTTCTGTTAGATAATTTGAGCCGAGTAAAATAAAATAAAAAGAGTATTATATTAAAAAAATAATGCATGGGGCTGAAGAAGAGAAAGAACGGAGGGGGGCCCGTTTCCAGAAAGAGAAAGTGAGACAAGTGAATATAAATTCACGGAACGAAGGAAGCGTGATGCCGTACACTTCCTAAAGTTATATAGGACCCACTCCATCATCCGTCTTATTTTGTCTTTTTTCTTACTTTTCTCAAAGCTATGTCCTTGGTGATCATGTCCAATTATCCTCTATTTCACTAAAAATTTAATATGGGCAAGACAACCAATTTATACTATTATTTTTTTTTGCATGTATTGTTTTTTTAATAATGTATCTATATATATTTTAAATTTTTTTAAATTATTAAAGTTATATGTTAATAATTTTTAAATTGTTTTACTATTTTTATCTATTAACTTAAGTTTTACAATAATTTTAAAGCTAATTTTATTATATCATGATTGTTACGAATTTAGCTATTTATAATTATAAATGAAAATACCTGTTTTGGTAGATTTGATAAATCTATGTTTTGTTCATCTATAGCTTTTCCTTAGAAATATATCTATTTTTATCAAATATTTAAAAAAAAATTTGTGTATAAGAGAGAAAGTTTAATCTCTAGTTAACTATCCTAATTTTCCACAATTATAACAAGTACATTCTGACAAAAATAATAAAGATTAGGCTATATAATAATGATACTCTTTATAAAAAAAAGTCAAAAAGGCTATAATTCTACATATGTTATATTTACGTATGTTACAAACTTAGCTTGTTAAGTCATATGTCGCTTTCTTAACGTTAATATTTTTGTCTTTTTAACTTTATTTTTCATCGATCCGTGTTGCTTTATATCTTTTATTGTGTATCTTCCAGCTGTCCTTCTTGTACTTATCTTCTTTCATTCTAGTTTAACTTCTGAAATCACGTTATTTTCTTCATTGCATTTTGAGCATAGATGGTTAAGTCCTCTTTTCCTTTTTCACAGCTTTTTCTTTTTTCTATCGATATCATCATTATATATGTCTTTTCTTCTCTACTGATAATCGTTTGTGCTGTTTCAAATTAAGTTGGTTGACTCGTTAAATCAATTAAGAATACTCCTTTTTTTTTTTTTTATTTACTTTATTTAAATTGAATACATTTTTTGATCAAATTTTTAGTCATATAAAATTAAAAGTAATTTTATCAATATAGGAATACTCCTAATTAAAATTTATACATTTTTTTTAAATCAATAATGATTATATCCATTAAAAAATGCACAATATAGAAATTTTGTTCAAACTAATCTTAAAAATTTAAAGGATCAAATATTTAAAAAGAAGCAGAATTCAAATAAAACCGCTAAAAAGAAATGTAGGGAGTAATAATCTTTGTACCCCTGGATTAAATTACTAAAACTTAATTAATTCTCTTTGCCTGAAAAAAACTTTAAAAGTTTTCATTATATATACTCCATCCGTCTCATTTTATTCGTCTCAAATTTCTTAATTTGATGTCCCATTTTACTTTTTTTTTTACTATCAAGATAAGATAATTTTTTTTCCCATTATACCCTTAGTGTAGTTGATTACTCCTTATTATTAACATTCTTGAAAAATATTGTAAAGAGGAGTATCAATAAGAATACACCATTAATAATATAAATGGTGCTTTAGTATTAGTCATCTATCAATATTGAAACTAACAACAAGACACAAGTCAGAGGGATAAAATGATAAAGTTATATTACCAATCATTATTTTCTTAATAGTTGTGTCATCCCAATTTGGGACAGATAAAATGAGACGGAGAGAGTATCAAAAAATTGAATTCCCGGGAGAACCTCAAAAAGATAAATCTCGAACAAGGAACTCACATAAAATTTCTTTAAGTTAAACGTCTTAAAGATCAATTAAAAATAAATAAACAAAGAATAACTGACTTTATCAAGTTCAGTCTTTTATTTATATTAGGAAACACTGAAAAATATAAAATTCAGTCTTTTATTCATATTAGGAAACACTGAAAAAATAAAATATAAAATAATATTTGGATTAGTATCAATTATTTATAGCAGAACATTTCTAAATTAATATTATTTGGATAATAAAATATTATTATTTTATAGAAATATTATTTAATTAATAAATTAATATTTATTAATTTAAAGAATGCTTTCGAAATTCAGTGAAGATTTATCTTATTGAAATCAGTGATTTTTTTACTAGTTCAAATTGCAATCAAGAAAAATATTATTTTAAAAAATTTATTGATTTATTGAATATAGCTTAGAAAGTATCTATTGGATCATTATTTGATTTCAACAAATAAGAATCAAAGACTACAAAAGAAGGGGGAAATAAAATACTTGAG
Organism: Capsicum baccatum var. pendulum; assembly: GCA_030864225.1. Classification (NCBI taxonomy): domain Eukaryota; kingdom Viridiplantae; phylum Streptophyta; class Magnoliopsida; order Solanales; family Solanaceae; genus Capsicum; species Capsicum baccatum. Next base: position 71,605,708 of record CM061560.1, read on the forward strand.
AGGAGAAGGGGTGTTGGGGAGAAAAGGAAAAGAACCGAACAAACAATACAAAAGGGTTTTCACAAAAAAAAGAAAAAAATACAAAAGGAATTTGCGAAATGAAGAGAAGAAAGTGAGCTGACAAAATGAGTTCAAAACACTTGTCAAAAATTATGATGTCTCACATAATTAGTGTTCGTTGTGTCTCATTCGTATTAAAAAATTTCCTCTATTTCACTCTTTTTTTTTATCAGAGAGATTGCATTAAAATTAGAAAAAGAAACGGTAGTTCCAAGTGTTAATCAAGTTCGATTACATAACAAAAACCAACCCCCATGTCCGGGGAATAACTACTTTCATTCACAAATCTTATAAAAAAAGTTCCCGCCATGTCTGCTTACAAAGAATTTTGTGCACACATCGGCGGAACTTCAAAAAGACTACTTGAAAATTGAACTTTCATTCGAGAGCCCAGCTTCGCCAAAACATCCACTACTCTATTTTTTTTCCTATAGCAGTGAGACACCTTGGGTCTTCCTAGTCTTCTTAGTCTTGACCTGCAATTATCAATGATAGGATCATACAATAAATTATCATTGGCCAACCATGTAATAACTTCAGTCGAATCAATATAAATCTCAATAGGAACAAAATTATTTTCCTCAACCAGACGCAGACCTTCCTGGGGCAATTAATTCCATTTGGTTATTCGTAGCCCAAGGGTAAGCTTTCGCATAGCCCAGGATCCAGTTACCAATGGAGTTTCAGATTATCCCCCCAATACCTTCCTTTCCAGGATTTTCTTTACAAGCTCCATCAGTATTGAGCATAAATGAACCTTGTATGGGGCTGATCTATTTTAAATACATATCTACCTTACGATGACCTTGTCCATTAGGAGAGACGAGAATAATGTATTCCAAGGTCTCATTGTAAACCTAAATCCAATTAGGAGTAATAGCCTGATTGTTGAAGGAATTGTGGTTTCTGTTCTTCCATATAGCCCATAGGCTGAAAGGAAGGATGTTGTGCCAATTTATTATTCTATCAAAGCTTTTATGTCTCAACAAAGACCAGGTGGAGTGGCAATTTTAGGGGTAGAAATTGGCTATGTTCAGCTCATCAATTTTGGAGCCTGCCTAAAAAAGATACTTCCAAAACTCTTTAACTATGAGACGTTCAAAGAAGATATGAACCAGATCTTCCAATTGGGAGTTACAGACCTTACAACCAGAGTTAGTGGCCAACCCTATTCTACTGATATAGAGGGAAGAAGGGATCTTGTTATGTTGTATAAGCCAAAGAAAGGTCTTAATTTTAGGAGGACAGTTGGCATTCCAAATCCACTTAAAGAGATGTCCAACATGAAACTCAGATGCATTGCTGGTAATAAGGTTATACATGGAGCTAGTGGTGAAGAAACTACTCCCAGATAGGCCCCAGATAAGTGTATCTTTTCTAAGTTTGGGATTCCTTCTGAAGGAGATCTGAATATTGTTGATGACATCTTGGGGGAGTTGAAGGGAGAGGCTTGAAAAGTTCCAAGCCCCTTCATTCCAGACCTCTACAAGTGTTAGATTGGTCTGAGAGTTAGTGAGGGGACCATGTAAGATGGACCTTAAAGGTTGGAGGTAGGGATCCATCTATCCATCCAAAAATTGACCTTCAACCCATTCTTGACCAACCATTGTGCCCCAAGTCTGCAGAGGGCCCCACCCTGGGTAATGTAATTCCAAATTCTGGAATAGGATTTGGAATGAAGGAGGTTAGACTTCTCATATTTATTCTTGATAATAGAGGCCCATAAGTTATTGTTGTTATGGTAATGCCTTCAAGCTAGGCTCGCACTGAAGGTATCATTCCTGGCCTTAGCCCTTTGGATCCCAAGACCTCTCCCTCTCTTAGACTTAGAGATAATTTCCCAACTAAGAAAATACAACTTTCTTTTCTCAGAGAAGATTCCCCAAATAAAGTTCCTTTGAATCCTATCTATCTGGGAAAGAGTGGTAGTAGGGAAAGAGGTGTATTGCATGGCATGAGTGGGGATGCTATTTAGAGAAGACTTGGCAAGGGTTACCCTATCAGCTATGCTTAGAAGATTAGTCTTCCAGCCAACAATCTTAACATTGAGATTATCAATGATGAAGTTGAAATCTCTGTTAGTAGATTTTTTATAATGCATAGGGAAGCCCAAGTACTTGCTAAAGAAATTAGAGGGGCTAATGACGAGGATTTTAAGAAAGTTGCTCTTTGACTTGAGGAGAGCAGTTCCTAGAAAACAGGACCTTAGACTTAGAGTGGTTTATCTTTTGACCAGAGTGCATACTAAACTCCCGGAGCACTTTAGAGGTGGTCGCACAGTTTTATCTGTTGCCTTGGCAAAAATAGTGAGGTCATCTGCAAAAAAAAAAGAGAAAACTTTGGGCCCTTTTTACTGATAAAGATAGGGTGCTAGGCTAAAATATCAACTTTATGGTCAATTCTCCTAGATAGGAGTTCTATGCACATAATGAAAAGGTAGGTAAAATGGGATTACCTTTCCTTATACCACTAATGGGTTTAAAGATGTCAGTCTTTTATCCATTAACTAGGATAGAGATGGTGGAAATAGAGATGCATGACATGATAAGGGAGAATAAATTGGGGGGATATTGAAGAAATGGAGAGCCTGTCTTATGAAGGACCACTCAATCCTGTCAAAATCTTTCTCCAAGTCAATTTTGAGAAACATGCTACCCATTTTTCTATTCATTCTTTGAAAGTGAGAGATCACTTTCTGGACAATGATAGCCTTGTCAGAGGTCCTTCTATTAGGAAGGAAGCAAGATTGACAAGGACCAATGATATTAGCCAGGTGGGGTTTGAGTCTCCTAATAATGATCTTGGTAATCAATTTGTACTGAGTATTACAAAGCCTAATAGGTCTGAAATTCCTAAGATTAAAAGCATTAGGGCATTTGGGGATAAAACAAAGATAAGTAGAGTTTACCTTAGGATCAATGGCCCCTTGGAGAAGGTCTCTTCACAGAATCTGATAATAGGGGGGAAAAAAATATTCCAGTAATTTTGGTAAACAAAATGGTAAATACCATTAGGTCCAGGGGCCTTGTTGGGTTTAAAGAAGAAAATAATGCTTCTAGTTTTCTCAGAAGAGGGAAGATCATCCAGAAAAGGGTGATCATCAGAGTGGATGAATCCCCTAGAGGAGGGGTTAACCTAATATGACTTGAAGAAGAGGGTATGACAGGTCATAAAAAGGGAATGATAGTAGAAAGTGATGTGAAACTTAATGTCTTCAGGAGACATCAACCAGTTACCACTATAATCCTTAAGAGCATTGATCCTATTACTTCTTCTTCTATTAATGGTGGAGGAGTGGAAGAACTAGGTATTTAAATCACCCTCAGCTATCCAGGAGATTCTGGATTTGAGACTCCAGAACTCCTGCTCTTGTCTAAGGATGAGGCTATAGTCCTTAGTAAGGGCTCTTTCAAGGTTTTGAACGAAGAGACTAGTAGGATAACTGGGCAATTTTTGAATACCAGAGAGTCTAGCAAGAATGTCTCTCTTTCTCTTGAAGATGTTGCCAAAGGTGGACCTATTCTAGGTGGTGGCGTGCTCCTGGAACAAGAAGATGGCATCAGTTAAGGGGATATCCCCCCAAAGAAATTCTGGACAACTTGAGTAAAATCAGGATGAGAGCACCATATAGATTCTACTCTAAAGGGCTTATCATGGCTGGGTTTGAACTTTAGGGGAGTGCCCAGAAAAGGGCAGTGGTCAGAGTGGGTTCTAGGCAGATGGGTGACAGTTATATTAGGGAAAATATGCATCCATTCTGTGTTAGCTGAACACCTATCCAGTCTTTCTAAGATGAGAGACCTCCTATTTCTATATCTTTTGTTAGCCCAAGTAAATTTGATACCCTTGAACTAAATTTATGTTTGAAGAGGTGAAGGGGTGTGTGGTGTTTCTCTAAATTTGAAGATGCACTATCTATTTTCTTTATTTTATTTTTTAATTAATATATTATTATTTATACTATATAATATTTTTAATTTAGTATATTATAAATTATGTAAGATAATTAATTAAGTTTCTAATATTTTAAATGCATTATATATGTATTCTCTATTATCTATATAGGTAAACGAATTGTGATTGTCACTAATGAAATTTTTTTAAATAATAATAGAAAATTTATTTGCAATATAAATAGCTAATATTTTTTTAAAAATTAAAATTATTCCTTTGTTTTTATTAGTTATTTTTTATTATTTGCATCAAATATATTTATGAGGTTTATCACATTATAGATTCTATTAATATTAATAACATTATTTTTTAGTCTTGTTCATTTTATTATATAAATTAAAGAAGTAAAATAAATAAATTAATAAATGCTAATAATATAAGAGTAGAATAGACATTTGAAAAAGTCAATTAGAAAACATGGGGGAGATTGACTATTTTTCAAAGTTGATGGTGAAATTTAATTTTTAAAGTAAATTTCAGGGGCGTAAATGATTGTCACCCTTGAAAACGTTAATAATATAAGTGAGATGTCAAAAGTGATTTGTTTGAATGGTAAACACCCTTACCTTCTAATCGAAAAAATGTAGAGTTTGAGTTTTGAAGGAGTAATAGGGGTAAACATTTGTAGAAAGGGATAAAAAATAGTCAAAAAACAAGAGTGAAGTGTTGACAACATCCAAAACTTAGCGTGAATTGATATTTTAGTCCTCGAACTTACCTAGTATTAGAAATACCCATAACTTGACTAAACAAATTTGCAAACACCCCCTAAGATGTCACATAGTATAGTAAATGGCTCAAACTCTTGTGGGCGGGTAAATTGATTTAAATTAATACCACATAAGCATTAAACAGTAAAAATAATAATTCCATTTTTAATTTTTTTCCTTTCATTTTCATCAAACCTTAACTGTTATCACAATTCTTCTTCTTCTTATTTAAGTTTTTCTCCATTAAATACACCGCAATTTTGAACTTAAATTTTTTATTACCATCCTCTTTATTTGCTAATTTTTTTAACCTCAATTGTTTTGATGACTATACTTTATAGATGTGAAATTCGCGTACCGTTGAAAATTTTTTTGTGGGATTAAAATCTCGAAATAAAATTTAATTAGAACCTTTCATATTAAATAAACCACAAATCAAATGTATGGAGATTATTACTGATACTTTTATCCAAGATTTTTAGGTTAAATCCTTTTGCAGAAAATAAAAAGTTTATGTGGAGAATTCTGGGACAATTATGAGGAGGAGCGAAAGAGTTCAAGAGATGTGAGAGAGTTTGCTTGATGATTTCATTGGATATGGTTATTTTAGTCGATTTAATTTTAAAATATCTTTTTTTTTACTTTAAATATCCTCATGGACTCTGCATAAATAACACACCAATAGAAATTTTCAGTTGCACTGTAGTTAGTTAGATATGGAAAAATGAGGACATTTTGAAATTTATTTAATCAAGTGTAGAGGTAATTCTAATGCCAGGTATAGTTTAGTGTAGTGACCTATTCCGTTGTTACTAAAGGCACTTCTCCTAGGTTATGGGGTACACAAATTCTTGTAAAATATGATATCAAGCTAGTGCATAAATACTTAATTAAAAAAATTTGGAATTTGAATTTTGGGGTGGGTTGATGTCACCCTCTATGAGGTGGAGTGGTAGCTGCCTACCAACATCTACAACGGCACATCAGGGACCTAAATCAAGCCTTCTTTTTCTTTTCTTTTCTAATTCCAAGTAGGATGAGGGTTACCTCTACCCCCCCCCCCCCCCAAGTGTTGCCTCATGACCTTAAAGAAATAGAGAGGGAGGAATACACTTGAATGGGGTAAAATCATTATTTTTGTACGGATTTCATGTCAAAAATCACTAGCATAGAGTCAGAAGTCCATGATCAAGCCTCTGTAGTAGCTACTTGGCATCTAGCTAGGCTAGTCTAATTGAGTAATATAGACCTGAGTTAGAAAACATATACATGACATAGACTGGCGAGAGATTTCATACTTAGGCCTACGAGTGTGGTATTTGGATGGATAAAAATAGTAATTTTAATTTTTTTTTTTGAATATAGCTTGATATTATGTGTAATATTGAGTTGTTATATGAATGATTGGATATTGTTGTTAATGCTAAATCATTTTGTAAATTAATTATAATGTTATTAATCTTAGAAGTTGTGTTAGAAACTAATGAAGACCAATATAGAGATGATTGGTAACTCAGTGTAAATTAGATGAGCATGCTAGGTGGAGAAGTACACTAAGTGATAACGTAGGGTTAAGATGAAAGGTTGGAGGTACCAAGGTTCAAACCAAGTGTGTGGATGCATGTGTTAGATATTGAAAGTCCTAAATAAGTCCTCTATTGATATATGATATATTGGTGTGGCACGTGACCTATTAAATGATGGTTAATTATTGTTGAAAACCCAACTTGAATTATATGTTCATATTAACTGTTCTTCATTTACTACGCATGTTTAAGAAAAATAAATTATTGAATGATATCTATGTATTAATCATATATTATAAAATTATATTAAAGGCTTGTTGATTGCACAAGTATGTTTCTTTTATTCTCATTAAGGTTGTGGTTGTTGTGATTTGTTATTATAGTGAGCTAAGTCAATAAAGGACATCTTACGAGATTTATTTATTATTGTGAGATAAGACGATAAGGGATATCTTTATGAAATTTACTTATTGAGGACACCATAATAGTATTAGTTGATATAAGATTGACAAATACTAGATGTTTGGTACATGGACAAGAGCACATCCGCTGTAGGTCATGGCTAATGGGTGACCATTAAACTCTTAGCATGTGTGTGCAAGGTATACGTGAGTTTGAAGGTTCCTTGAGTGGATAGAGTTTGTGATTATTGTTATTGATATTGTTATTGTGATTGTTAAATTGGATCCTTGAGTGGTCCTGGACTAAAAGTATAAAGGAATGACTTATCTTATATTGATGTCTACTTATGTATTTAAGGAAAGGTGTAACTTATTATTGTTGAGTCATTATTTGTTGATTTAGTTAAGGTTGGTAGTTATGGTATTGACTTGGTATGTTATCTATATTGCCTTACACTTGACTAAATTCTTTGGTGTTATTTGAGAAGGGCTAAGTCGTACATATACTTAAGGTAAAGGCTGTTGTTAAGGTGTTCATAGTTGTACTTGTTTACTACGTTCTAGTTAATTGTTCATTAACTGTTAAATACTTAACTAAAGGCGATTGAAGGATTGGGGAAATGATATCTAGGATTGAATGTTGTATGGAAGTTGACTTATAGATTAGTGGAACTGGCGTAAGGATGGATTGGTTTTGACTAATGTGTTTGCCGAGTTAGAGAGGTGAAGAATTAATGGGGAGAATGTTGACGACTAATAAGAACTCTTAAGGTGCATGTTTTCTTTAGGGATATTAATATAGTATTTATATAATTTAATTTAGGTTGTCTGATGATACTTACTAGTATGTGTTGTTTGTAATGATACTACTTTTACTATATTCTTTTCTGGGGTATAGTCTGGTTGTAGGATTATTTGATGTTTCTTGCTTGATGCGGTGGAGATCTCCAACAATTTCTATCCTTTGTTTCTTATGGCGAAAGATGAATCATACATATTTTTGAATTCCGTTGTAGTAGATCTTGTACCTAACTAGACTAGATCTTTGGGGTAGAGTATTTCTTTGTATTCAAAGAATTGTAACCAGTTTTGTAATTATAAAAAAGTTTAACGATTTTTTATGACTTTTGGATATTTGAAAATTGGGTGGTAAGGATTCTCCTATCTAGGTGGATTAGAGTAGGTGACTGCATGATTCAATTTGTTGGGTTGTGACAATTGGTATCATATCCTAAGTTATCGATCTTCCAATACAAGAACAAACATCGAGTAGAGTCCTACTAATTGATGTGTTGATGTCCTCATCAAATATTTGGAAATCTATAAGGTATCTAGGAAGTGGTTCCACTTTTTTCTCTTATTTAATACAGTTCATATGATTGTTTGTATGGTTTGAATCCATTGGCATATCTCAACTTCAATTGGTATCTCAGTAAGGAAAGTGAATGTCACTTGACTCCATTTGAAATGACACAGGCAACAAAATTAGAATTGGGAAGGTTCCAATTAGTATCTGACTGTTAGGGTTGTGTATAGCTTTTCGATAATCAGTTAGTGGGTGTCAATAAAGTGAGTAGAAGAATAATAAAATTGCTTATTTTGTGAGTTAAGTCTTTTAAGTTGGTAATTGTGTGAAGTGTAACTATTTGAATAACTGTAAATCTATGATATGTGGATTCATCATAAATTGTCATATGTGGTTTGTTGCAAAATTATGTGTTATGTGGTTTGAATTAGTACTAAATGTGAAGTGATATCAAGATGTTGATATATGATTTTGAAAGTCTTGCTCCAAGCGATTAGCGTGGTAAGGCTATAAAAATGACAATTACTGCATAATAATGAGAATTATTGAAAAGAAGGAATCCTTGTTGTGGTTTATAATTGTGAATTAAAGTGGTGTTATGAATTAATTGATTGTTTTCTTTGATTTTCTGGGTTCAACTTTAAGATTGTGATTTAAATTTTGGTGTGATTTTTATTTTTGGTGTTGTGATTTGGGCTTCTGCTCTAGAGCTGCCATAACGAATACTGTCTTGCTAACGCGAGCTCGCTATAGTGGGAATTTTTCTGCCATAACGGCTTGTACGATGCTGCTATAGCAAGATATGCTGGGATAAAATCCCTGCCTAGCCATCCCCTATTTTGCATTTCATTCCCAACCTGTACAAGACGTTATTTTAAGTTATGAGTGACCACGTGATCGATAGAAACCACATAAAATAAGGTAAGAAATAAGAATCCACCTTTAATTAATAAAATAAGTATCTATGTGCAAATAAAATAAAGAAAATAAAAAAAAATTGTTTGTTACATACCAAAAATGTGGGCAACCCAAATCTAGTATTGATAAAATAAAGAAGGGGGGATTAGCTGACATACACAAAGGACGTAGCTGGATGCCCTTTCATTATCATGGTATATGGGTTTGGGGCCTTATCCTCCCAAGTCACTCATGAAGGAGAACTCCTGTACATTCTCTGGCTCCTACTGGGTATGTTCATTGTCAAGAACAACGTATTTGAACATGACCTTGACAGTCTTTCATATCTGGGAAAACATACGATCTCGAGGGCGCTTCTGCCTCTTCTATTCATCAAGCTCTCTTTGGAGCTCTACATAGCCTTGGGCAGTGGGAGATAGGGATATGGAGCCAAAAGGGGTTGTAACCTAGGGAAACAAGTAGGCATGCTCCATGAATATCCCCACAACAGCTAGGTCTTTCTCCAAGTGTCTACTGAAAATCGAGGACTAGGAAAAAGAGACATCCTACTCCTCTTTCTCCTTTACTGCTCAATTACTCTCAGCCTCGTCCATATTTCTTTCTTCTAGGATGAGGCATATTTCACTTTAAGGGGATGTCCATCACTTTATCCCTATCAGCATGTAAAGGTAAAGTTCCTTCTTGTTTGCTGGTAGAAGTCCTTCCACTATATAATAATTTGTTCTCCGATGTTCAACTGTATACCTCATATAGCACATTCCACTACCAAATCCCAACGGTAAATCATGTCAAAAGTGTTACCCAATAGATGAATCATTTGAGTCACTAGGTTTAGCCACCTCCAAGCATCAATAGTAAAATAGATGCCCCTAAACCCCTCGGTACTAGGCCAATACACTTTGTTCTTGTCAGTCTTCACTACCAACATGTCCTTGAGCCACTAAATATCTATCTCCTAGGCCTTGGCTAGCTACCTAACATTATAAATATTCCATACTTGAGCACCCTATTGACTGTAGCAACATTCATGGGTACATCCACTTCTTGAATATGGATATTAGGGTTAGGGTCATCCAAAGCATGATAAAAAATACGGCATAGAAATCCTTGACCCAGATATCGGCCCCCTCCCGAGGAGCCTCTAAAGGTGGCATCCAATCGAACACCTAGAGCTGGTTGTAGAACTCTGGCGCACCCGCTTCTACACCCCTCATAAGTAACCCTATCTTATAGCAAAGCTCCATCCTTTGGTAGTCCAAAAATTATCCTCAAAATCTGTTGTTGGGGAATCTTCGAAGCTTGGGAGAGAATTTTCTTGATCTTCGGTCATTGAAGTAGTAATTATACAAAAATTATGCAAATGTGAGTTAGAGATCATAGGGGTATCGAAGGAGTCTCACTTTCAGGAAAATATGAAGCCCAATAAATAGTTGGGAGGCTACTGTCTATAGAATTCCATTATAGTGGGATACATCCCACTGCCACAGGACTACTATAGCAGGAACATTTTTTCCATAGCGGGACTGTCATAGTGGGATGAGGTCACTAAATCATACTTCATTATCCTTGACCCTAAGAGGTACATCAATTGTACCTCTTACAAAATCTCCCTATTTTTGTCATTTCGGTCACATATCAGTGTAAGAGAACTATCCTAGGACTAGTATATGCAAAAATCTGGGTATTTAAATCCCTATACATTCCCAAATTATCAAAAACAAAATTAAGAACAACCCTTCACATTTTTCACTATTATTTAGTCCAGGTTGGCTTTGAATTCCATAATTCATATGCACAAACTGATATAGAGGCGTGTAAACATAAGAGAAGCAATAATGCTTTGACAATTCATTCAAATCAAGCAATAATTTTCAATTTCAAAACCAACCCAAACCTACTCTATTTTCAAGCAGATTCTTATAATTATGTGAGTAATAAAGTAAAGAGATGGAGTTATCGCGATAGTTATCTTATTTTCAATAATGAGAATGAAGTGATCTAAGAGAGGACGGGAGTTTTGGAGTGTAAAAGTTGAGAAATGAATGTGAAACCCATTACACAACATTTTAAACTGATCTATCCCGCTATAGCTTCCTACATCCCGCTATAGCGGCATCGCCATAACAAAAATATTTCTGCTATACCATGATCCAGTCACTCGGGGATTGAACATTTTTTATTTATTTTACTTTTGAATTATTTTTCTCTCTGGTAAATTGGTGAGTCCTGAATTCCCTTAGGTACTCAAAAAACTATGTTCAAATAGTCTCGTATGACTCGTATTGTGAAAAAAAATATTAAGAAAGGGAGTGAAGTAGCAATAAAGTGATGCTTAAAATCTAATAATTCAGTGGTAAAAATTTAGTGATTACATGATCATTGGGGGGGGGGGTATCAGTATCCAAATGAGGATTGTTTCATCCTCTTCCTATAAGTCTTGTTTGGGGATGGATGATGGGTAAACTGGTATCTATTATAATGACCTATTCCATCGTCATTAAAGGCACCTCACCCAAGGACATGGGGTTCAAAAATTCTAGTAAAATATGTTCTCGAGCTAGTGCATAAATACTTAGATCACAAATTTTAGAATTTAAATTTTGAGTGGGGGCTGATGCCATTTTCTATAGCAGGAAATTTTCACAATAACTACACCGTGGTACCGGCATACAGATCGCTATAGAGGGACACCAAGGAATAGAATTTTTCCTCTATTTTTTAAATTTATTTTCTCCTCTCCAGTTGCAAATAGGACGTGGGTTACCTCTAAACAACTCCAAGGGTGCCTTATGACCTTAGTGCAATAAAGAGGGAGGAATGCTCTTGAATAGGGTAAAATCCATTATTTTTGTAAGGATTTCACATCGAAAATCACTAGTATAGACTCAGAAGTTTGCATTTATACCTCTATAGAAACTGCTTTGCATCCAGGTAGGCTAAGTTTAATTGAGTAGTATTGACTTGAGTTATAAAACATATGCATGACGTAGATTGATGGGAGATTTCATGTTTAAGCCTGCGGGCATGGTGTTTGGATGGATAAAAATAGTAATTCTAGACTTATTTGAATATGACTTAATGTTGTGTGTACTATTGAGATTATGATATGAATTGGTGTATATGTTGTTGTTAATGCTAAACCAATTTGTGGATTAATTGTAATATTATTGTTCAAAAAAAATGTGTTTGAAAATAAAGATCAATATAAAGAAGATTGGTAACCCAGTGTAAGTTAAATGATGATGCAAGGTGAAGAAGTGCACTTAGTCGTAACTTAGGGTTAAGATGGAAGGTTGGAGATGCCAAGGTCCAAACCAAGTGTGTAGATGCATGTATCAGATTTTGAAAGTACTAGATAATCCGTTTACTAAAATGTGAAATATTGGTCTGGCATGTGACCTAGTAAGTGATATACGAGGAAAATACGAAAATGAAAACATAAAAACAGGAAAATAATAGAATCAAAATAGGGAAAGTAAAGGATGGTATATAGATGTAATATAATAATGCAGGCAAACCACGATATATTAAACCAAGGCCCTCAAACATAGGCCAACTATAAACTCCTAAATCATATGGAGACCAAGAGGGACATTGAAGCTTCACAACCAATGTTTATACTCAAAATACACAAAGCTCCCAACAAGCTTTCTAAAACACTCTCAAGTGTAGTTTTCACAAAACATCATCTAACCTAACTCTAAGAGAAAACTATCTATTTATAGCTTAGGCTATTTATTATAATTGGACCTAAAAGTTACTCTAAATGCTAAATAGGACCAAAGTGACCCAGAAGCTAAATATTATTCTGAATAGGACCCAAAAGTGACCCAAAATCCAATTTCTCAAGATGAGACACTCTTCTTTTTTCCATCCACCCCATGGTGGGTCACAATACTCCTTATCCCTAAAGCTTTGCCAATTTTCTTGAGCTCGAGTATTTGGAGTGACTTGACTTGTTCATTCTCTCCCTTTTGAAGAAAATTTATCCTCAAATTTAAGAATTAATCATCTTCAAGATCAATAACTTTAGGGTAGTCCTTGGAATTGGGAGATATCATAACTTTCTAAACCAAGTAAAGTGGAATTCTAACCTCTTCTTCTTGAGGCTAAACCTCTTCAAATGACACTTTTTGGCTAGCATATTTTGGATGTTGATATCCACTTCACAAGGATTTGCTTCAACCTCTGCATTCTCATCAAAATTATCAACCACTTCTATATGCCTTTCATCTTGCTCTACTTCATCTTTATAGCATGGGTCACCTTCTCAAAGTATGAAGCTCTTCGAGTTGGGCACCCAATTATTTGATGACCCCATCCTTAACATTTAAATTAATGAGTGCCCTTAAGATTTAGATTATCTCCTTCTCTAGGTAAATACCTTTGTAACACCCCCCATTTTCAAGCTAGACTTTGAAGTGTCATTTTTACGTGTGTAAGCTATAATACCATAATTTACTTTTTAATTCATACCTCAAGATATTTATCCTAGTGTTTTAGGTGCTTATGAGGTGAAAAGTATTCATAGGAATCACTTAGAGAAAGATTGAACTAAGAGCTTTTGATTCGGCTAAATTTTGGTATTTAATTCTACAATGGTATAATTTGAATATGTATAAATTTTGATATACAGAGAACTTTACATCTCAAGACCCACCAAATTGTAGATAATTTAATTATCTTTCCAACGATACCAATTTTTTCTTAATTTGATAGCCGAGCAAAAACTTATGGTTATCCCAAGGGTCGTGCATCGCCTAACAAATCGCAGAGGCCATTGGAAAGAGTGTGTGATTGGCCATGTGATTCCCACTTAAGGGTTGGGAAATTGGCCATGTGACACCCACTTTGGCTTGGGTGATCGGCTGGGCATCTCCTGGGTCATTGAACAGTGCCAAAAGTGCTCTGTTTGGACTTAACTCAAGGGTGTTAAAGTCATTTCACACCCCTAAACCATCCCTAATCACTCCTAAATATTATAAGGGTTTTTTAAACACATTATTTCCATTCCCATCATCCCCAAACAATCAGTATATAACTCCAAAACCCTTTCCCTCTTCCTAAGAACAAGATTCAAGCCCTTTCTCAAGAAACCAAGGAATGAAAACTTTAAGTTCAAGAAATCCTCAACGAATCTTTGAGAATTCATCTAGTGAGGTATGTGGGAGTTCATCCATGGGTCCTCTTTCACCAGTGGCGCCCAAGAACTATCATTTCAATTAAAGTATGGAGTTTTCCATTATTACAAAGTTGTATATATTCAAGATACGTTGAAATCATGTTTCTCCTTAGTAATTTGACTCAATTCATGTCCTAGTAGGATCTCATGAAAAGATTGGTTATCTCATATCTCAAGTTTTGATTTTTCCATGTTGTGTTCAATTGAATTTCATGTTATATTATCGAATTGTGAATTAGCCATGCAATTATGTTGTTTTCACATGTTTTAAGACATTCCCATGTTCAACTCCATGATTCCAAAGTGTTTGAAGAACTGTCTATGCTTTCGGGTCTTTGAACCATAATCACTTATTATAGTTTTTGAAGTATGATATCGTATGATATACTCATTTATTCCTGGTGGGTTATGAACACCCGATACCTATGTGTTTTTACATAATTACATTTTTAAATAACAAGTCAGTTAGAATCATAATTTTTTATCACCATGTTCAGATCATTATTTTTATAATAAACTTACCAGTATTTATTTATGTTAAGTACATCCATTCACATGTTCATGATTTCTTCAATATTAAGCATGCACTGTTATTTTTAGAATACCATGAACTGAGCTTATCAGTTATCAGTTATCAGTGCACGCACCAGTTAGTAATTCAGTGTCTTTCATTTGGAAGTAGTATTTAGCACCGAGTGGGAAGTGTAGATTTAGCACATCCTACTTCCCCAAAAACTATGCTCCACCATAGGTTTAGTGGCCTCTCTAGAGAGTGTTTTTCCTTTCCTAATATGGGCTCAATTTAGTGATCATGCTAGTTTAGGTTCTACTCCGATCGCAAACATAGAATAGCCCTCCCCAATATGGGTCAAACGTTGGACTCTATGACAGATCACATGGTTTATTTTGGTTATATGATAGCTCCCACAGTCTCAGTACAGTATTCAATATATTTTCAATTCAAGTTTACTTGACTAAGTGTACAGATTCTCAGTTATTCGGTTATCAGATTTTAGTCTCTCAGTTTACAGATTTTTTTAGAAATATGTTTATGATTGGTCTTGCATTCTTAGATATTCTAGTTTTCATGCATTCATGCTCAGTTATCTCAAGTTTTTAAGTTATTCCTTACCTAATATGCATAGTATTCCACAGTTTCAATCCAGTTATTTAGAATAAGTATAGTTCTATTTTTTCATGTTCAGTATCCTTACATGATTCTTAGAAACTAAGTGTAGTGATTCACCAGCTTATCAAATTTTGTTTGTTAATCATGTTTTAAGGTGTATCATCTTTTAATTTATTTTAGCCCCTTGGTGAGTCTACTTGCACTTTACATGAATGTTTTAAGATTACATATGAAAGTAGTCTTACTTATTGCATTTACACCCACTTACTCAGTACATTCCATAAGTACTAATCGATATATATGTCTATTTGCTACATTATTTCATAATGTAGGTACCAGTTATAACCTACGTATGATAATATAACAGTCATAGCTTTCAGCCAACAGGTGATGAGTTCTCATATTTTGGGGACTCCAGTCAGATTTAGTTCCTGTACTGTGTTGTATTTTTGATTTTCCATATGTATTGATTAGTGGTAGTTGTAGGCATGTCCGAGCTATCTACAGTTAGTATAGTAGGGGTTTCTATAGTAGATGTTTCACAGATGTCAATTAGAGCCAGTCATGTAATTTGAGTTCTTTCCTCAGTTTTATCAGATTGTAAATTTTTTATTAGTTACATAATTATTCATATTTCATTAAGATTATGTTTTTGCTCAATAAAACTAGCTATTTAATATATTCTAAATCAGTTGCTCTAGTATTATGCCAGTTCATGGGTTAGGTTGGGATCACTTGTGATTCCAAGCACCATTTTATGACTAGGGGATAGTCTCGGGTCATGACAAACTTGGTATTAGAACACAGAGTTAATGTGTCCTAGGGTGTCTATGAAGAAGTGTCTAGTAGAGTCTTACAGAATATTACAGAGACGTCTGTACTTTTCTTTGAAAGGCTATAGGATATTTAAGAAATGTTTCCCTTCTCTTATGTCTCAGATCGTGTAGTATAAGTGTTCTTTAAGGAAATTATGTAGATTCTCACGTTAATCTATTTGTGTCAACTCTGCCTTATTCTTGAGGCAACAAAAATGGTGAAGCTTAAATCTCTATAGATAGAGTTTTCTCAGATAGTCCCCAAAAATAGTTATAGGATCGCCAAAGGCTCGATAGTATCCTATCAGTGCTTTTAAGTTCCAAAGTTTGAAGAACTTTATTCATATTCAGGAAAAATCATGCAATAAACCAAAGTCAGATATGCTTTCAGATCTCTTCTTAGAATCCTATGACAACATATGACCTAGAGTTAGGAGCATGAACCTAGTAGTTTAATAGCAGTAAAGTAGGGATAGTGTTTATCTTAATTTAATTGATTATGTATTCATAAGGCTAGTTGTATGAAAGGTTGACCAGTAGGCTTGAAGTAGTGTATGAAAGAATTTCTTTTTATTGATTTGAAATTAAGTATGATGATATGTGTATGATCTAAAGGTGTACTCCATGTGATGTGGTAATGTATTATTTCAAAATTTTTGAAGTTTGTGTTCTTAGATAGTACCCTTGAGTTGATAAGTGTGAATGAGGCTAGTAATGATTTAGCTGGGCACTACATAAGGTTTGTAGAAAGTTTTTCTTCTATAGCTGCCTCGTTGACTAAGTTAAATTAGAAGAAGGTAAAGTTCTTGTGGTATATAATGTTCTTATCAGTTAACTTATGGGTTATAGGTTGATGATGTTGGGTATGTTGGTGTAATGATAATTCTTAGGGTTTAGGGAGAAATATAAGTTTAGAGATATGATATTAGTAGGCTATGAAGGAAGTTAGTATGGTTCATTAAAGGTTTAGGGATATCCATGTTAAGTGTTGGAATCTAAGTTTGAATCTTTGAAGATTGAGATAATAGAAAGAAGAGTTGAATCTCAAGATGGTGTGAGCTCATGGTATGGTTATACTCATGAAGATTCTAAGATAATAAGTTTATGTTATTATATGATGACTATTGAGGCTATAGAATTCTAAGAGTTGAATCTCAAAATCAAGTATTAGTAGTGGGTTTTATACTTTTAGGTGCATTTTTTCAGGGTGAGTTTATTATTGATGTATAGTTTTATATCTTGGACCCTATAATAAAATGGTTGCAGTTCAGTTTAGAGTTTAAAAGTGGTCTACAGACTTAGAATTATGGCTTAAATCTAAGGGGGAGATTATAGAACAAGTAACTAAGTCAGGCTCCCAAATTCTAGTAATATTGCCGGTATGTTGTAGAATTGCAGTAACGGAGGATGATGCCCGAACCATTCATATTTCAGTATTTTGTACTTCAGTCATCATGATATCTACTCATGCCTTACAAGTCATCTCCATGATCATAGATTATATTTATGCATTTGCCATAAAAATCATGTATGCTCCAGTCCCTATTATAAGGAGTTATAGTTTTCTCTACTGTACAAAGCACGTTCCATGAAATATTGAATTCCAAACTTAGGTCATGCAGCTAATGACTCCTGTACTCATGCTTTACAGTATGATCAATTCTAGGTACTCATGCGACACTTCTAAATGAACAGTGAAATTCAAATTATGTCATTTATGTCCTTAGTTTATATCTCTTTAATGAATTCATGTCGTTGATACTCTATTCTTTCGTCCTCAATTAAGTGTTAAGTTACGTACAATATCTTTCCATGCTCTAGGATCTCATGTTCTAACATTTTAGTGACCTCTTATTATGAAATAATAGTGGTGATGAGTAATTATTTAGATGGGAGAGAGTAAGTTTTTCTTGTTAAATAAAATATAGCAGTATGCTTGTGTTTTATAAGGCTATAAGGTAGAAGGAAGATTGAGGTTAAGCTTTTTGTATATGTCATGGTTAGTTGAGAATTCTATGTGTGTTTTCTTGGGTTAGTGCATGGAAGTTGTTACTGATAGAGTTTTAGAGAATATAAGAAAGATTCTTTTATGGTTGTTTGCCTAGAAATTCATATGTGGTTGTGAGGATAGGCTTTAATGTCATGTTAGTGTATATGTGGATAAATACATTGTGTGCAAGTAAGTTTATAGTAAAAGGCTGAATTTAGTTGTTGAGGTGGGAAGAAGAATGATTCTTGAGATGAGAAGTTGTGAAAATGCATGAGGTATTGAATTCATGGTTCAGACTAGTATTAAAGCGTTAAGTGAGCACTTTACAGATTCGAGTACGCTTGAACATAGTAAGAGAATTCAGTTCATGTCAGACTTTAGTAGATAGAGTTATCAATGCCATGTGAAGATTATAAGTAGCCTCAAGTAAAGTGCAGTATTTAAGAGGAACGTATAGTTGAGGGAGTATTTAAGAAGTATGTCTAAGCTTGAAAGTAACAGTTGCATTGTTTAAGGCATAGCAATGTTATCCTAGCCTATGTTTCATAGGCCTATGTTCCATATTACAGTATTATAGACATGTTGTGATTCCTTATTCAGATATCTTATTCAGATCATGCCCAAGATTCTTTGCTCCCTAATGTTATTGGAACTTCTTATAAAGAGTGTTAAAAAATACTCCTGCTGAGTATAAGTTTTCAGTATGATTCAGTCTGTTTAGCTAGCAATCCAGTTTAGCAGTCCGACAGACAAGTTCCTATGGTTTTCCATCTTCCTTATTCCTGAGGTTATTTATTCACATCCATGTAAGTTGCAAATTCAGTTTAGTCCATGCATCAAGTTTAAGATCCAGATATTCAAACATGATTTAGTTCGTAAGTGTTTCATACATCATCCCAATCTTTTCTTAGTATTTCAGCCAAGTCAGTATTATTTGGGGGATGAACAATTGCAAGGATGAGACGTTGTAATACCCTGAGTTTTTATGTCCTAAACCTCTTAGCGTTTCTTCATGAAATCAGATCCAACTTGAAGTAATGGTTTCTCTTGTTTCTATCTTAGTCTTATAACCATTCTCATGTCATTGCATGTATTCATGAAATTAGTTCAATTCACGTGTCATGATCAGACTCAGTTATGCGATCATGTTCCAAGTTATGCATGTTTAGTATATGATCTCATTTACCCTAGTACAATACTCGCAGTCTAACCAGTCTCATTCGAGGATGAATGATTCCAAGGGGGAGATAATGTAACACCCCATATTTTTGGGCTAGACTTTGAAGCGTTGTCCTTATATGTGTAAACAATAATACCATGATTTACTTTTAAATTCATGTGTCATGATATCTATCCTAGTGTGTAAGGTGATTATGAGGTGAAAAAGTTCATAGGAATCACTTAGAGCAAGGTTGAACTAAAAGTTTTTGATTCAGCCAAATTTTGGTATCCGATACTACAAGGGTCTACATTGAACTTGTATAACAATTGATATACTTAAAATTTTGCAGCTCAAGACCCACCAAATTATAGATAATTGAATAAGCTTTCCAACTATACCAATTTCATCTTAATCCGATAATCGAGTGAAATTATGGCCATGCAAAGGGTCGTACGTCGCCTGACAAATCGCAGAGGGCCACTGGAAAGGGTGTGCGATTGGACATGCGACGCCCACTTAAGGGTTGGGCGATTGGCCAGGTGACGCCCAAATTGGCTTGGCCGATCTATTGGGCATCGTCTATTGCACAGCGCCAAAAGTCCTCTATTTTGACTTAAATCAAGGGCGTTGAAGTTATTTCACACCCCTAAACCATCCCTAATCACTCCTAAACGTTATAAGTAGTTTTTAAACATATTATCTCAATTCCTATCACCCCCAAACAATTAGTATATGACTCCAAAACCCTTCCCATCTTTCCAAGAATAAGATTCAAGACATTTCTCAAGAAACCAAGGAATTCAAGCTTCGAGTTCAAGAAATCCTCAAGGAATCTTCTAGAATTCATCTAGTGAGGTATGTGGGAGTTCATCCATGGGACCTCTTTCACCCATGGATCCCAAAAACCTTCATTTCAATTAAAGTATGGATTTTTATATTATTACAAAGTTTTATGTGTTCAAGATACGTTTAAATCATGTTTCTCCTTAGTAATTTGACTCAATTTATGTCCTAGTAGGATCTCATGAAAAGATTGGTTATCTCATATCTCAAGTTTTGATTTTTCCATGTTGTGTTCAATTGAATTTCATGTCATAATATTGAATTGTGAATTTATCCAAGTAATCATGTTGTTTTCAAATA
Organism: Capsicum baccatum var. pendulum; assembly: GCA_030864225.1. Lineage (NCBI taxonomy): Eukaryota > Viridiplantae > Streptophyta > Magnoliopsida > Solanales > Solanaceae > Capsicum > Capsicum baccatum. The sequence continues at coordinate 71,626,004 of CM061560.1, forward strand.
TTTTAAGACATTCCCATGTTCAAGTTCAAGATTCCCAAGTGTTTGATGAAATGTCTATGCTTTCAGGTCTTTGAACCATAATCACTTATTACAGTGTTTCAAGTTTGATATCGTATTATATACTCAATGAATGCTGGTGGGTTAAGAACACACGATACCTATGTGTTTTTACATAATTTCATTTTCAAGTAACAAGTCAGTTAGAATCATGATTTTATCACCATGTTCAGATCATTATTTTTATAATAAACTCACCAGTATTTATTTCATGTTAGATACATCTATTCACATGTTCAAAATTTCTTCAAGATTATGCATGCACTGTTATTTACAGAATACCAAGACCGGAGCTTATCAGTTATCAGTGCATGCACCAGTTAGTAATTCAGTGTCTTTCAATTGGGAGTAGGATTTAGAATCGAGTGGTAAATATGGGTTCAACGCATCTTACTTTCCTAAAAACTATGAGCCACCATAGGTTTAGAGGCATCGCCAGAGAGATTTTCCCCTTGCCCAATATGGGCTCTGTTTAGTGATCACGCTAGTTCAGGTTCTACTCCGATGGAAAGGATATAATAGTCCTCTCTAACGCGGGTCATATGTTGGACTCCATGATAGCTCACATGGTTTATGTCGGTTATATGACAGCTCCCACAGTCTCAATATAGTATTTAGTGTATTTTCAGTTTTGATTTGCTTGACCAAATGTATAGATTCTCAGTTATTCAGTTATTAGATTTCAGTCTATCAGTTTATAAATTATTTCAGAAATATGTTTATTCTTGGTTTTTTATTCTCAGATATTTCAGTTTTCATGCATTCATGCTTAGTTATCTGATGTTGTTTATTTAGTCCTTAATAATATGCACAGTATCTCACAGTCTAAGTCTAGTTATTTAGATGAAGTACAGTTTTATTTTTTCATGTTCAGTATCCTTACATGATTCTCAGTATAGTTCTTACAACATGTTCATCTTTTATGTGATATTTACATACAGTACTCCAATTTTACCATATTTCAACCTCTGTTTTACTTATCCTACCACAGTAAAAAATTTTAGAAACTAAGTGTAGTGATTCACCAGCTTATCAAATTTTTTTTGTTAATCATGTTTTATGGTGTATCAACTTTCAATTTATTTTAGCCCCTTGGCGAGTCTACTTGCACTTAACATGCATGTTTTAAGAGTACATATGAAATTAGTCTTACTTATTGCATTTACCCCCACTTACTTAGTACATTCCAGAAGTACTAATCCACATATATGTCTATTTGCTATATTGTTTCATAATGTAGGTACTAGTTATAACCTACGCATGATAATATAACAGTTATAGCTTCTAGCCAACAGGTGATGAGTTCTCCTATTTTGGGGACTCCAGTCAGATTTAGTTCTTGTACTGTGTTGTATTTTTTATTTTCCATATGTATTGATTAGTGGTAGTTGTAGGCATATCCGAGCTATCTATAGTCAGTATAGTAGAGGCTTTATAGATGTCAGTCAGAGTCAGTTATGTAATTTGAGTTCTTTCCTCATTTTTATCTTATTATAAATTTTTTATCGATTACATACTTATTTAGATTTCATTATGATTATGTTTCCGCACAGTAGAACTAGCTGTTTAATATATTCTAAATTAGTTGCTCAAGAATCATGTCAGTTCATGGGTTAGCTTGGGGTCACTTATGATTCCAAGCATCATATTACGACTAGGGGGTAGTCTCGGGTTGTGACAACCTTAGAGCATTCTTCTCAATGTCCTTTTGCTCAAAAGTCTTCTTGATTTTAGAGCCTTGACTCCCAATGGAGGACTCATAATAACCTTGGTCGCCATTTTATCTTTCTTGATGTCTTGCTCAACATTAATATCCACCTCTAAGAGATCATCTATCCAAGAAAAATTATATATTGACATTCTAGAGGCAATTTCTTGATTCAACCCCTTTAAACCGAATCTTGGAGTGATATTTATCCTTATAGTTATAAATCTTCTAGAGTAGGTTTTGAAATTCATCATAGTATACTTCAACACTCCTGTCTTCTTGTATCAAATTGTACAACTTGGCAAGCAACCCTTGTGTAACGCCTAAAAAATGGGTCCCGAGACGTCACACAGTGCTCAAGACTATGAGTAGCCTTAAGCTAACCCTGTCTGCCTTCTACTGAGTCTGAATCTCATAATAAGGAAATATAAATATCACATCAAAACTAGAATGCGAAAATCTATCTAAGCTAATTGAGAATATCTGAATATAATCTCTGAAAAAATTCTAGATTCAAGAGTCTGATCAATCAATACTGAAAATCTGAATCATAATCTAGCAGTCTGACAAGCCTCTACTACTAATGCTAGAAAGTCACTGGGACAAACCCTCAGCTAACTCGAACTGTCTGAAAATATTTAATCATCTATAATAATAAGCTAAAAAATTGAAAGACTAAGTCCCCAAACTATGAGAACTCACAACTGTTGGGATGTTGATGGAGATGCTCGAAATCAATCACGCTGATAAAATTGAGCACCTGAACCTACATTATGATACAATGTAACACATAGACGTATATGTGGATTAGTACTTTAAGAATGTACTGAGTATATGGGGGTGAATACATAAGTAAAATAATATCTCAATGTCATCACAATTTATAAAATAATGCATGCTAAATGTAAATGACTCACATAAGCTGAAATATCTGAAAACTATAAATCATAATCAAGAATAGCAAAAATTATTACATAAATCTAGTGAGCATAACATTTAGTTTCTAAAAGATGTACTGGCATTCTGTCTTTAAATCATACTATCTAAATGTATAAAAGACTCACTTTTGTATCTGTAAATTGAAATCTGAAATCTCATTGCTAAAGCCGTATGTAAAACAATATCTGAATAAAACTGTGAGCCTTTATACTTAGTTTCTATCTAAATAAAACTGTGAGCCCTTGAACTTAGTTTCTAAAAGTTGTTCTGTTAAAATTATTCTATACTGTAAGATTTTACTAGTAGGGAAATAATAAAAAAAAACTATTCTGAAAGTCTTTACTATCCAATGTCTAGTTCCCTTATGGGAAAACTCACGTTGGGGAGAGGTGTCCTACTCTTGCCAAGGAGTATAACCTAATCTAAATTATCACATCTATATCTGTCATCCATATAGAAATGGTATAAATCTGATAATCTGAACCTACGTTGGTTTGTAGTTCTAGGGCATGAGTACATACCCAACTCGGTGCTAAATACTACTCCCTTTAATCTATATGCTTATTCTGTTGGAAATCCACTTGAAAATCTAGTATAATGGTTCATTACAAAAATCAAATGTATATTTGTTAAGTAAAACTGTAGTCTGAAACTGAAAAGTGGATTTCATATTTAAGCTGAGATCAAAAGATAAAATCTTTATCGAAAATCTAAAAATACTCTAGTCATAGGGCGCTCAAAGCATAAGCAATCTTGAAATTGTAATATTCAACTAGGGCTTAATACCCATGCATCAAATTCATGTAAAAATATAATAATATTCATGCTTGATAATGAAGGTATTGATAATTCAACTAAAAATCTAGAAATTACTGCAATACACATGAAAATACAAAAGTAAACATGAAATTCATCATCTAATTTACTTAAAAGCTCAAAATCCTTCAATTAGCAATATTGGGTATGGACCCTAATGTGAAATTCATGAATAATCATACAAAATCATGTAAATTTATAATCAAAACTAGTTTTGGGCACAAGGATGAAAAAGGATTCTTGTTCATACACCCCACATACGTTAATTGATGCAATTACTAAGAATGCTTGAATTGGAATCCCTATTTTTGCTCTTGAAAATGAATTCTTAAATCTCTTGAATTGGGAATCCTTAATTTTTGAGCTATCTTGGAAAAAGAATAGAGGAAATTTGATTTCTTGGAGATTAAGTTTTGAGGTTCTAGGGTTTTCTTGAGATAGAATTGATGAAAAGTGAGCATAGAATAGGTTTAATTCTGTGTTATTCACGACTTGGGGGCTTGGGAATTGACTAAATTGCCCTTTTAAAATATAACTCAAAAACTAGAAAAATCCTAATTTGGCTACCCACCACAATACATCACTATCGCGGTGGCTCACAGGAAAAGGGTTGACCCTGAATTCTCCCATCAACACAACTCAGGGCTATTGTGTTGGGCTACTGGAAATAGGATGAGTCCCAATTTGGACATCACCACTATGCGTTGAAATTACATCGCCTCACTGGAAAAAGGACGAGCGAGAACTGGACTTTCACCACAATGTGATGTAATTATGGTGCTCCACTGGATTTTGACAATTACGAAATCGTCCTTCATCGCGACGCAGTGCCTGTCAAATGTAATACTATTTTACTAAAAACACGATAACTTCTCAATCGAGTATCAAATTAAGGCGAAATTGGTATCATTGGAAAGCTGAGCCAATTATCTACATATTGGTAGGTCTAGAACTTGAAAATTCTACTTGTATCAGGAGTTATTCATTTTCAAATCTAACCCTTGACATTCTAGGAGCTAAGCTAAGTTAGAAAAAAGTAAAGGGTATTATAATATCTCTCCCTTAGGAACATTTATCCTCGATGTGGCTAGTTAAATTAGAAATACTGAGAAACTGAGTCTCTCTGCTGACATGCACAACTGAACAAATTTCATGACGTAATCTAAACATGCTGAGCTACTGAACTAATCTGTGAGTGCATGAATTTACATGAAGATAACATGATGGATGAATCTGAGACTGGAAAAAGAATTGAATTAAGGAAGATTGATACCTTTGGATGAATCTGAGTCGGTTGGGAAAATGTGAGGATTCTTGGTATGCATGTCTGCTTATGCTTCCCAAGTAGCACCCTCAATGGGCTAATTTTGCCACAGAACTTTTACCAAGGGAACTTCTTTGTTCCTTAGTCTACAAATCTGATGATCAAGAATCTCTACTGGAACTTCTTCGTATGAGAGGCTATTTTGAATATCTGTACTTTCTAGAGGGACTATAATGGCTGAGTTTCCCATGCACTTCTTTAATAAGGACACATGGAACACTAGATGAACTGACGATAAGTCTGTGGGTAGCTCAAGCTCATACGCTACCTACCTAACATGATTCAAAATCCTGTAAGGGCCTACATATCGAGGACTAAGATTCCCTTTTCCCCAAATCTTTCACCTCCTTCATGGGTAAAACCTTCAAATACGCAAGATCATCTACTTCAAAGTCAAGATCTCTCCTTCTTACGTTTGCATAAGATTTCTGACGACTCTGAGATGATTTCAATCTCTCTTGAATCAACTAAACTTTCTCCATGTCTTCAAACACAATATCTGACCCAATCAAAGCAGCCTCACCCACTTCAAACCAACCGACTGGTGATCTACGTCTCTGCCTATAAAAAGCATCAAACAGGTCCATCTAAATACTAGAATGGTAATTGTTATTATAGGAAAACTCAATCAATGACAAGTGGTCGTCCCAACTGCCTTTGAAATCAAGAACACATGCCCTCAACATATCTTCTAAAGTTTAAATAGTTCTCTCTGCCTAACTATCTGTGCGGATGAAAAGCTGAACTGAGATAAACTTGGGTACCAAGACTCTTCTGAAAGGATTTCCAAAACTAAGAGTTAAACTGAGTACCCCTATCTGAGATGATGGACAACGAAACTCGATACAATCTAACCAACTCTCTGATGTATAACTAGCATAATATTCTGCTTTATAGGATGTGTGAACTGGCAAGAAATGCGCTAAATTGGTCAATCTATCTATAATAATGCAAATTGAATCATGCTGTCGACGCGAATGGGGTAATCCATTCACAAAGTCTATATTCCCCTCTTCCCACTTCCAAGTGGGAATACAAAATTCCTGCAAGGTGCCACTGGGTTTTTGGTGCTCTACCTTAACCTGTTGACAAGTTGCATACTTAGCTAAAAATTCTGCTATATGTTTCTTCATACCACTCCAATAATAGACTTCCCGAAAGTTGCGGTACATCTTTATGGCTCCTGGATGAATGGAATAATACGTACCATGAGCTTCTGCAATAATCCGATGCCTCAAATCATCAACACATAGCACATACAATCTACTTTGGTCTCTCAACTCACCATATCCACCTTGGGAGAAAACTTTTACCTTTTGTCTTTAACTAAACCCTTTAGTTTTACCAAACTAGGATCCTTATCCCGCTTCTCTTTCACTTCAGAAACTAGAGAAGATTCAAAACTACTCTGGACCCAAATATTCCCTTCAGTTGAGTCAACCAATCTCACCCCTAATCTAGCTAACTGATGAACTTCTCAAACTAGCTCTCTCTTATCATTCTCCACATGAGTAACACTGCCCATAGACAATCTACTAAGGGCGGCTTTCACTACATTAGCCTTTCCTAGATGATACAACATACTCATTTCATAATCCTTCAACAACTCTAACCACCTTCTCTAACAAAGATTTTACTCCCTCTAAGTAAACACATACTGCAAACTTTTGTGGTCCGTAAACACATCAACATGCACGCCATGAAGATAGTGCCTCCGAATTTTCAATGCAAACACAATAACAACTAACTCAAGATCATGGGCAGGTTAGTTCTTTTCATAAGGCTTAAGATGCCTAGAGGAATAGGCTATAACCTTACCTCTCTGCATCAAAACACAACCTAGACTGATTCTAGAAGCATCATAATAGACAATGAACCCACCTGTACCTTCAGGTAATACTAAACCTGGGGATGAAGTGAGTCAAGTCTTCAACTCCTGGAAACTCTTTTCACAGGAATCTGACCACTGAAACTTAACTTTTTTTTGGGTCAATCTAGACATAAGGGACACAATAGATAAAAAAACCCTCAAAAAAACATCTATAATAGCTAGCTAAAACCAAGAAACTTCTAATGTCGGATGGAAAAATAGGTCTAGGATATTCCTTACTGCTTCTTTCTTTTGGGGATAAACCCTAATACCATCACTGGAAATAATATGATCAAGAAAATCTACTGATCTTAGTCAAAACTCATATTTGCTAAACTTGGCGAACAACTGGTGATCTCTATGAGTTTACAAAACAATTCTCAGGTGGCCTGTATGATTATTCTCACTACGAGAATAGATAAGAATTTATCTTTAAAGACTATGAAAAATATGTCTAAATACTTTTTGGACACTATGTTCATCAAGTCCATGAAGGCTGTGGGGGCATTGGTAAGACCAAATGACATGACTAGAAACTCAAAATAACCATAAAAGGTTCTGAAATCTATCTTTGGAATGTCACATTCCCTTACTCTAAGCTGATGATAGCCGGATCTAAGGTCTATCTTAGAGAAATAACTTGCACCTTGGAGTTGATCGAACACTCTGTTCATCAAGTCAATGAAGGCAGTGAGGGCATTGGAACACCAAACGACATGACTAGAAACTCAAAATAACCATAATGGGTTCTGAAAGCTGCTTTGGAATACCACATTCCCTTACTCTAAGATGATGATAGCCGGATCTAAGGTCTATCTTGGTGAAATAACTTGCACCTTGGAGTTGATAGAATAAGTTATCACTCCTAGGAAGAGGAAATTTGTTTTTGATTGTGACTTTTTTCAGCTGACTATAGTCAATGTACATTCACAAAGAACTATCTTTCTTTCACACGAATAGGACGGGAGCACCCCATGGAGAAACACTAGGCCTTATAAAATTTGTATCTAAAAGGTCCTTAAGCTGCTCTTTTAACTCTTTAAGCTCGGATGGAGCCATACGATATGAAGGAATAGAGATAGGATTAGAATCTGGAAGAAGGTTAATACGGAATTCTATTTTCCTATCGGGAGGTACCCCTGGTAAATCTTCAGGGAAAACATCAGGAAATTCACTTACTACACTGACTGACTGAACTGTTGCGGTCTCAGACTTAGTGTCTTCGACCCTAACTAGATGATAGATACACCCCTTTGAGATCAACCTTCTTGCTTTAAGATAGGATATGAAATGGAACTTTGGAGACACTGAATTTCCTTCCCACTCAAAGACTAGATCATCTGGAAATTGAAACTTCACCACTTGGGTGCAACAATCTATGGATGTATAACAAGAATGGAGGCAATCCATACCAAGAATAAGGTCAAATTCAACCATACCTAACTCTATTAAATCTACTAACATGATTTTATGAAGGACAATGATATGACACTTTCTACAGATCTGTTTGGCAACAACTAACTCACCCACTGGGGTAGAAACTAAGAAGGGCTCAAGGATCTTTTCAGAACCTATTTCAAATTTCACTGCAACTAATGGGGTCACATAAGGAAAACTCGACCTGGGGTTTAAAAACACATAAACATCTAGATGAAATATGTGAAGCATATGAGTGACAATATCTAGAGAATCCTCCTGCTCTTGATGGAATGGTGTAGAATAAAATTAATTCTAGAACTAACCGCCATCGGTATTGGATGATGTGCCTTGTAGAGGAACTGGGAGACCTAGAGGAGCTGGTGCGCTAGTAACTTGAGTCCGGGGATGAACATCCCTGATTCCCTATTTAACATGCGAACACTCAATAATTCAGTGTCCTAACTTACCACAACCATAACAAACTTTCTATCCCGTCAAGCACTCACCAGGATGATTCTTACCATACTTAGCACATGGAGGATAACTGGTCTTTCCACTCACACTATTCTGAGATCTGGATACAGAAGTCTTACCCCACTACTCCTGTCTAGCTTTGGGAGTGGGAGCACTACCCGAAGATGGTGCTGGCTTAGATGAATGATTCTAAAACTATGAATGATTTCCCCCTCTATACTTTGTCTAGCCATACTCAAACTGCCATGTTATAGCCTTCTTATTTCCCCTCTCTCATCCCTTTAACTTTTCTACCTTAATCTACTGTGCATGAATTATCAACCTATAAAGATCCATGTCCCCAATAAGCATGGCAGTCCTACACTGTTTAATTACCAAACCAGATACTCCAGTAACAAACTTACTCATACTTATCCTAGGGTCAGCCATCGTATTAGGGGCATACTTAGAGAACTGGTTGAACTTAACGAAGTACTCTTTCACTGTCATTGAGCCCTACCTCAGGTTCACAAACTCTTTTACTTTATCTTCTCTCATTTAACTCGAAAAGAACCTATCTAGAAATGTATCCTAAAACACCTTCCAACTCATAGGAACAACATTCTCACCTCTACTATTCTTCCATATAACCAACTAATCATATAATACATCATTAAATCTATAGGATGCTAACTCTATGCTCTCCTCCTAAAAAATATACATAATTTGGGTGATTTTTTTCACCTTATCTAAATAAAGTTGTGGGTCCTCACCTGCTTTAGACCCAAAGAACTCTAACGGGTTCATTCTCATGAAGTCTCTGATTCAGGCTCTAGCTAAATTTCTATTCTGCTGAAGTGGGACTATCGCCTGATTGTTGACCTAAACATTAGCATTCATTACTTGGGCCAACACCTGAAAGGCAGCCTAAAATTCAGCATGGGATATATTCTCATTAAGAGGGTCAGCAGGCTGGGGTGTTTGGCTATCATTTTAGTGAGCATTAGCTCGCTGAGGAGGCATATTCAATTGCCATGTAAGAGCATAAGTTAAAAGTAGCTAGAGGTACTGTAAGCATGATAGATCATGAAAGAAAGAGATAATTTCCTAAAATGTCCCATAGCCTCTTGATCATAAATATGGTGTGCTTCACACCCATGAATAAAACTCTACATAACACGGCTTGTCTAACTCCCTAGGACTCTAATAACCTTAGAATCTGATACCATGTTTGTAACACCTCAAAAATGGATCTCGAAATGTCACACAGTGCTCAAGACTATGAGTAGCCTTAAGCTAACCCTGCCTTCCTTCTACAGAGTCTGAAGCTTATAATACAGAAATATAGATATAACATCAAAACTAGAATGTAGAAATCTATCTAAGCTAACTGAGAATATCTAAATATTATCTTTGAAAAAATACTAGACTCAAGAGTCTGGTCAATCTATACTAAAAATCTGAATCATAATCTAGCAGTCTGATAAGCCTCTACTACAAAAGCTAGAGAGTCACTAGGACAAACCCCCAGCTAACTCAAACTATCTGAAAATACTGAATCATCTATACTAATAAGCTAAAAAATTGAAAGACTAAGTCCCCAAACTATGAGGACTCACCAATTGTTAGGATATGGATGGAGATGCTCGAAATTACTCACGCTGCTGAAACTGAGCACCAGAACCTACATTATGAGACAATGAAGCACATCGATGCATATGTGGATCAGAACTTTGAGAATATACTTAGTATATGGGAGTGAATGCATGAGTAAAGTAGTATATCAACATCATCACAATTTATAAAATAATGCATGCTAAATGTAAATGACTCATAAGCTGGAATATTTAAAAACTGTAAATCATAATCAAGAATAGCAAAACATGTTGCATAAATTTAGTGAGTTATAACATTTAGTTTCTAAGAGCTGTACTGGTATTCTGTCTTTAAATCATACTGTCTAAGTGCAGAAAGGAGTCACTTTTGTATCTGTAAATTGAAATCTGAAATCTCATAGCTAAAGCCATATGTAAAGAAATATCTGAATAAAACTATGAGTCTTTACACTTTGTTTCTAAAAGTTGTTCTATTAAAATTATTTTGTTCTATAAGGTTTTACTTATAGGGAAATACTTTTAAAAAACTATTCTAAAAGTCTTTACTATTAGACTTTAGAGAATTCTTTTAAAAACTTTCTGTAAGGGAGGTTTTTCTAACCGATATAAAGCATGTGAGCTATCATGGAGTCCAATGTCTTGTTCCCTTATCAAAAAACCTCATGTTGGTGAGAAGTTTCATACTCTTGCCAAGAAGTATAACCTAATCAAAATGATCACATCTGTATTTGTCATCCATATAAAAATAGAAAAAATCTGATAATTTGAACCTACGTTGGTTCGTAGTTCTGGGGCATAAGAACATACCCAACTCGGTGCTAGATACTACTCCCTTTAATCTGTATGCTCATTCTATTGGAAATCCACTTTAAAATCTAGTATAATGGTTCATTACGAAAACCAATTGTATGTATATTAAGTTAAACTGTAGTCTAAAACTAAAAAATGGATTTCATATGTAAGCTGAGATCAAAAGATCAAATCTTTATAAAAAATTTGAAAATACACTAGTCATAGGGTGCTCATAGCATAATCAATCTTGAAATAGCAATATTCAACTAGGGTTTAATACTTGTGCATCAAATTCATGTCAAAATATAATAATATTCATGCTTGATAATGAAGGTATTGATAATTCAACTCAAAATCTGAAAATTACTGTAATACGCATGAAAATACAATAGTAAACACGAAATTCATCATCTAACTCACTTCAAAGCTCAAAATCCTTCAATTAGCAATATTATGTATGAACCCTAATATGAAATTCATGAATAATCACACAAAATCATGTAAATTTGTAATTAAAACTAGTTTTGGGATCAAGGATGAAAAAGGATCCTTGTTCATAAACCCCACATACCTTAATTGATGCAATTACTAAGAAAGCTTGAACTTGAATCCCTATTTGTGCTCTTGAAGATGAATTCTTGATCTCTTGAATTGGGAATTCTTAAGTTTGAGCTATCTTGGAAAAAGAATGGAGGAAATATTATTTCTTGGAGTAAGTTTTTGAGGTTCTAGGGTTTTCTTGAGATAGAATTGATGAAAAGTGAGCATAGAATGCTTAGAATAGGTTTAATTCTATGTTATTCACGACTTGGGGGCTTGAGAATGGACTAAATTTCCCTTTTAAAACTTTACTCGGAATCTGAAAAAATCCCAATTTAGCCACCTACCGCGATGCGCCACTATTGCGATGGCTCACTGGAAAAGGGACGAGCCTAGTTTTGCCCATCAACGTGATGTGAGGCTATCGCGTTGGGTTACTAGAAAAGGGATGAGTCCCATTTTTTCCATTTCCACGATACGCCAAAATTGCATCGCCTCACTGAAAAAAAGATGAGTGGGCACTGGACTTTCACCATAACACAACATAATCGCGATGCTCTACTAGATTTTGACAATTGTAAAATTATCCTTCACCGCAATGCGGTGCCTATCAAAATGCCATACTGTTTTACTAAAAATACCATAATTTCTCAATCGAGTATCGGATTAAGGAGAAATTGGTATCATTGGAAGGCTGAGCTAATTATCTACATATTGGTGGGTCTAGAACTTGAAAATTCTACATGTATCAGGAGTTATTCATTTTCAAAGCTAACCCTTGACATTCTAGGAGCTAAACTAAGCTAGGAAAAAGTACGGGGTATTATAACATCTCCCCCTTGGGAACATTCATCCTAAAATGTGTCTAGTTAAATTGGAAATACTGAGGAACTGAGAATATCTTCTGACATGCACAACTAAACAAATTTCATGACGTAATCTAAACATGCTAAGCTACTGAACTAATCTGCGAGTGCATGAATTTACATGAAGATAACAATATGGCTGAATCTGAGACTGGAAAAAGAATTGAATTAAGAAAGATTGTTACCTTTGGATGAATCTGAGTCTGTTGGGAAAATGTGAGGATACTTGGTACGCATGTCTGCTTTTACTTTCCAAGTAGTACCCTCAATGGACATATTTCAACACATAACTTAAACCAAGGGAACGTCTTTGTTCCTTAGTCTACGAATCTGATGATCAAGAATCTCTACTGGAACTTCTTCATATAAGAGGTTATTCTGAATATTTGTACTTTCTAGAGGGACTATAACGACTGAATCATCAATGCACTTCTTTAATCAGGACACATGGAACACTAGATAAACTGACGATAAGTCTGCGGATAGCTCAAGCTCATACGCTACCTTTCCAGCACGATTTAAAATTCTATAGTGGACTACATATCGGGGACTAAGCTTCCCCTTTTTGCCAAATCTCTTCACCCCCTTCATTGGTGAAACCTTCAAATACAATAGATCATCAACTTCAAACTTAAGATCTCTCCTTCTTACATCTACATAAAATTTCTAATGACTCTGAGCTACTTTCAATCTCTCTCGAATCAACTGAACTTTCTCAATGGCTTCAAACACCATATCTGGTCCAATCAAAGTAGCCTCACCCACTTCGAACCTATCATCTGATGATCTATATCTCCACCCATAAAAAGCCTCTAACTGGTCCATCTGATTACTAGAGTGGTAACTGTTATTATAGGAAAACTCAATCAACGATAAGTGGTCATTCCAACTGCTTTTGAAGTCAAGAAAAGATACCCTCAATATATATTCTAAAGTCTAAATGATCCTCTATTCTTGACCATCTGTGTGTGGATGAAAAGCTGAACTGAGATAAACTTAGATACCAAGACCCTTATGAAAGGCTTTCCAAAACTAAGAGGTAAACTGAGTACCCCTATCTGAGATGATGGATAATGGAACTCCATGCAATATAACAACCTCCCTGATGTATAGCTAGCATAATCTTCAGCTTTATAGGACGTATGAAATGGCAGAAAATGAGCTGACTTGGTCAATCTATGTACAATTATGCAAATCGAATCATTCTGTCGACGCGAATGGGGTAATCCAGTCACAAAGTCTATATTCACCTTTTCCTACTTCCAAATAGGAATATAAAATTCCTGCAACGTACCACCAGGTTTTTGGTGCTCTACCTTAACCTGTTGACAAGTAGCACACTTGGCTATAAATTTTGCTATATATTTCTTCATACCACTCTAACAATAGACTTACCATAAGTCGCGATACATCTTTGTCACCACTGGATGAAGGGAATAACGCGCACCATGCACTTCTGTCATAATTTGTTGGCTCAAATCATCAACACATGGCACACACAATCTACTCCGGTATCTCAACACATTATCTCCTCCTTGGGAGAAAACTTTTATCATTTGGTCTTTAACTGAACCTTTCAGCTTGACCAAACTAGGATCCTTATCCTACTTCTTTTTCACTTCAGAAACTAGAGAAGATTTGGAACTATGCTGGACTCAAACATTCTATTCAGCTGATTCAACCAATCTCATGCCCAATCTAGCTGAGTCAACTAATCTCATGCCTAATCTAGCTAACTGATGAACTTCTCGAACTATCTCTCTCTTATCATTCTCCATATGAGCAACACCTCTCTACATCAAAACACAACCAAGACTGATTCTAAAATCATCACAATTGACAATGAACCTATCTGTACCTTCAGGTAATGCTAAAACTGGGGATGAAGTGAGTCGAGTCTTCTACTCCTGAAAATTCTTCTCACAGGAGTCTGACCACCGAAACTTAAATTTCTTTTGGGTCAATCTAGACATATGGGACGCAATGGATGAAAAACCCTTAACAAAACATGTATAATAGCTAGCTAGACCTAAGAAACTTCTAATGTCTAAGGGAGAAATAGGTCTAGGCCAATTCCTTATTGCTTCTATCATTTGGGGATCAAGCTTAATACCATCACTAGAAACAATATGTCCAAGAAAAGTTACTGATCTTAGCCAAAATTCACATTTGCTGAACTTGGCAAACAACTGGTGATCTCTAAGAGTTTGCAACACAATTCTAAGGTGGCCTGTATGATCATCTTTACTTCGAGAATTAACAAGAATATCATCTATAAATACAATGACAAACATGTCCAAATAATTTTTCATCACTCTGCTCATTAAGTCCATGAAAACTACGGGGGTATAGGTAAGACCAAATGACATGACTAGAAACTCGAAATAACTATAACGGGTTCTAAAAGCTGTCTTTGTAATGTCACATTTCCTTACTCTAACCTGATGAGAGCCGGATCTAAGGTTTATCTTAGAGAAATAACTTGTACCTTGCAACTGATCGAATAAGTCATCAATCTTAGGAAGAGGATATTTGTTTTTGACTATGACATTATTCAGCTGATGATAGTCAATGCATATTTGCAAATTACCATCTTTCTTTCACATGAACAGGACGGGAGTGCCCCATGGAGTAACACTGGGACTTATGAAACCTTTATATAAAAGGTCCTTAAGCTGCTCTTTTAACTCTTTAGGCTTGACTGGAGCCATATATGGAGGAATAGATATAGGTTGAGCATCTGGAAGAAGGTCAATACCAAATTCTATTTCCCTATCAGAAGGTACCCCTCGTAAATCTTCAGGAAAAATATCAGGAAACTCACTGACTAAACTGCGTGACTAAACTGTTGGGGTCTTAGACTTAGTCTCTTTAACCCAAACTAGATGATAGATACACCCTTTTGAGATCAGCCTTCTGGATTTAAGCGAGGATATGAAATGACTCTTAGGAGACACTGGATTTCCTTTCCACTCAAAGACTAGCTCATCTGGAAATTGAAACCTCACCACTTAGGTGCGACAATCTATGGATGCATAACAAGAATGTAGCCAACCCATACCAAGAATTAGGTCAAAGTCGACCTTACCTAACTCTATTTAATCTACTAACATAATTTTATAAAGGACAATGATAAGACATTTTCTATAGATCTATTTGGAAATAACTGACTCACCCACTGGGGTAGAAACTAAGAAAGGCTTAAGGATCTTTTCAGGACCTATTTCGAAATTCATTGTAACTAATGGGGTCACATAAGGAAACTCGACCTGGGTCTAAAAACACATAAATATCTAGATAAAAAAAACGAAGCATACTAGTGATAATATCTGGTGAATCCTCCTGCTCCTTATGGGATGGTAAAGCATAAAACTGATTCTGGCACTGACCGCCACCAGTACTAGATGATGCACCCTATGGAGGGACTGGGTGACCTAGAGGGGCAAGTGCGCTAGTAGCCTGAGTTTGGGGACGAACATCCCTGTTTCCCTACTTAACATGTGGACACTCTTTGATTCCGTGTCCTAACTTACCACAACTATAACAACCTTTCTGTCTCAACAAGCACTTTCTAGGATTATTCTTACCATACTTAGCACATGGAGGATAAATAGGATTTCCACTCACACTATTTTGAGATCTGGACACAGAAGTCTTACCCCCACTGCTCTTGTCTAGCTTTGGGAGTGGGATCACTACCTGAAGATGGAACTAGCATAGATGAACGATTATGAAACTATGAACAATTTCCCTCTTTATAATTTGTCTTGCCATACTTAAATTTCCCTTTTCTAGCCTTGTTATTTCCCCCTCCCATCCCTTTAACTTTTCTGCCTTAATTTGTTGGGCATAAATTATCAACCTAGAAAGATCCATGCCTCAATAAGCATGGCAGTCATACACTGTTTAACTACCAAACCATATACTCCAGTAACAAACTTCTAATACTTCCCCTAGGGTCAGCCATCAGATCAAGGGCATACTTACAGAACTGGTTGAACTTAAGACAATACTCTCCCTGCCTCAGGTTCACAAAATATTCTAATTTAGCTTCTCTCATTTAACATGGAAAGAACCTATCTAGAAACGCATCCTGAAATACCTGCCAACTCATAGGAGATGCATTTTCACCTCTACCATTCTTCCACATAACTACCCAATTATACACTACATCCTTCAATCTAAAGGATGCTAACTCTAGACTCTCATCCTCAGAAATATGCATAATCTGGGTGATCTTTTTCACCTCATCTAAATAAAGTTGTGGGTCCTCACCTGCTTTCGACCTAAAGAATTCTGATGGGTTCATTCTCATGAAGTCTCTGGTTCTTGATGCTGCTATATCCCCCTTCTGCTAAAGTGGGACTACTTCCTGATGGTTTCCCTAAACATTAGTAGTCACAGCTTGGTCCAACGCCTGAAAGGCTGCCCAAAATTTAGCATGTCATGCATTCTCATTCAGAGAGTCGGTAGGCTAGGGTATCTGGTTATTATTTTTATAGGTGTTTGCTGGATGAGAAGGAATATTTAACTACTACGTAAGAGCATGAGTTAAAGGCAAATAGAGATATTATAAGCATGATAACTCATGAAAGAAAGAAATAATTTTCTAAAATATCTCGTAGCCTCTTGCTGATAAATGTGGCATGCTTCACACCCATGATCAAGACTCTACGTAATGCAGCTTGTCTAACTCCCTAGGACTCTTATAACCTTAGGCTCTAATACCAAGTTGGTAACTCCCTTAAAAAAGATCCCGAGATGTCACATGGTGATCAAGACTACGAGTATCCTTAACCTAACCCTGTCTGCCTTCACTAAGTCTGAATCTCATAATAAGAAAATATAGATATAACATCAAAACTAGAATACGGAAATCTATTTAAGCTAACTGGTAATATTTGGATATAATCTCTAAAAAAATACTAGACTCAAGAGTCTGATCAATCAATACTGAAAATTTGAATCATAGTCTAGCAGTCTGAAAACCTCTACTACTAATGCTAGATAGTTACTGGGACAAATGCCTAATTGTCTCGAACTATCTGAAAATACCTAATAATATATACTAATAAGCTAAAAAACTAAAAGACTAAGTCCCCAAACTATGAGGACTCACCAACTATCTAGATGTATATGGAGATGCTTGATTTCACTCATGCTGCTGAAACTGAGAACCTGAACCTACATTATGAGATAATGTAGCACATAGACGCATATGTGGATCAGTACTTTGAGAATGTACTAAGTATATGGGGTGAATGCATAAGTAAAATAATAACTGAATGTCATTGAAATTTATCAAATAATGTATGTTAAATGTGAATGACTCACATAAGTTAGAATATCTGAAAGTTGTAAATCATAATCAAGAATAGCAAAACATGTTACATAAATCTATTGAGTCATAAAATTTAGTTTCTAAAAGTTGTACTGGTATTCTGTCTTTAATCATACTGTCTAAGTGTAGAAAGGACTCACTTTTGTATCTGTAAACTGAAATTTGAAATCTCATGGCTAAAGCCATATGTAAAAAATATCTGAATAAAACCGTGAGCCTTTACACTTAATTTCTAAAAGTTGTTCTATTAAAATTATTCTGTTCTATAAGGTTTTACTTGTAGGGAAATACTTTTTAAAAAACTATTCTAAAAGTCTTTACTATTAGGCTGTAGGGAATTCTTTTAAAAGCTTTCTGTAAGGGAGGTTTTTCTAACCGACATAAACCACGTGAGCTATCATATATTCCAACGTCTAGTTCCCTTATGGAAAAACCTCACATTGGGGAGAAGTGTCATACTCTTGCCAAGGAGTATAACCTAATCTAAGTGATCACAGTTGTATCTGTCATCCATATAGAAATGGGAATAATCTAATAATCTTAACCTACATTGGCTCGTAGTTCTGGGGTATGAGAACATACCTAAATCGATGCTAAATACTACTCCCTTTAACCTATATGCTCATTATGTTAGAAATCCACTTTAAAATCTAGAATAATGGTTCATTACGAAAACCAACTGTATATTTGATAAGTTAAACTATAGTCTAAAAATGAAAAGTGGATTTCATATCTAAGATGAAAAGGGATGAGTCCCATTTTGGCTATCGCCACAACACGCTGAAATCGCGTCGCCTTACTGGACTAAGGACGAGTGGGAACTGGACTTTCATCGTGACCCAACGTAATTGCGATGCTCCACTAGATTTTTACAATTGCAAAATTGCCCTTCACCGCGATGTGGTGCCTATCAAAATGCCATACTATTTTAGTTAAAAAAACCATAACTTCTCAACCGAGTATTGGATTAAGGTAAAATTGGTATCGTTGCAAAACTGAGCCAATTATCTACACATTAGTGGGTCTAGAACTTGAAAATTCTACATTTATCTCTCTAGTACATACTATGCTCTTATAAGGGCCTTCATTACTTCCCATGGTAAATAATGACCTCCATGAAGAGCCCCTTGAATTCTCTTAGCTGATTCCCACCAAGTCAAAGCATACCCTTCAAATTGAGCAACAATATAGGTTATTTTCTAAACATCAGACAATTTTGAGATGTTATTTTTGATCCATTTTTGAGAACTTACATAGAGGCTGTTCTGATCCATTTTTGATCTGCTCTCTCTTACAAATGCTTACTCACTTTGATTGAGGATATTCCTACATATTGTATATACTATATTATTTTAGTCACAGATTTAATCTCAGGCAACAGATTTAAAGATATTCACTCATTTAATTTTAATTCGAGTCTATATATATCTGGTACCGAACAAAGTAGATTTATGATGATATATTTTGAAAGTCCTTGTTTGGGAAAAGGCAGTGTATACAAATATTGAATCCTTTATGGGCCCCTTCGTTCAAAAAGCCTTAATACCGGCGGATAATGATCTCCATAGGTTCTGCCTTTGCGAGTTAATGAGATGGAGGAGGTATATGCTCTTTGTATATTGTGGCACTGGATTGGATATTATACTTGGAACATCTTGATTTTCCTATCTCTTTGCATGACTTGCATTCATTTATATACATAGCCTACCACCGATATAGTTATTTGGCACCTATATCAATTAGTCTTATGGTGTGATATATAAGTATAGGTTATGTTTGTTGTTTGTTGAGTGATTAATTGTACCTTTTGGGATTATTGGGGCCTGTTAGTTTACTATTTATAAAGGCTATCCAGTCAGATTATTATTGTCTAGGTATTATTGTATTATTTGTGGCAAGCTGGTTGTGGACTAGTCTCCGAGGTTATCGGTACATTTCTAATTTGTTACTTATTTTAAGGTAAGGTTTAGTATTTCTAGTCTGCTTTATGATTATTCAATATGGTTAGAGACCCTAATTATGCTAGAGATAGCTCTCATATCACTTATGATCCTTGAGATGTAAGAATAGTTCCATTAGAGCAGTATCTTCCGGCATGATGGTTGGTATAATTCTGTTATATATATATATATATATATTATTTTCTATTCATGATTTGTATATTATTTTTTTCCTACTACTATTATATGTTGTATCAACATTTCTTCATTCTCTTTTGTATATTATATATCTCTTTTTTCACTTCACTACTGTATATTAGATATATACTTATGGTATCGCCCTTGTCCCAAATTATAGGTTGTTCATGATAGGTTGCCTTTATTGGTTCATCAGTATTATTATGCTTAGCTTTATATATAGCTGCCTATAATATTTATTTTTGCTTTACATTTTATTTTTACTTGCATTATCTCTTGAGCTTAATCAGTTGATGCCTATTGAGTACCATGTGTTTGGTACTCATCCTACACTTCTTTGGCCTACAGATCATAGTACAAGTTCTCATCATTGATGTGTGCATCGTGTGGAGTAGATATAGATCAGAGATTAGGGGTAAGCTCCTAACGTCTGGAGCATTCCTTTCCCCTCTCTTATTTTTGGATTGATCTTTCTTTTGCATTTCGAAGATGTTGATGTCTCTCTCTATATATATTATATTTAATGATGCCTTTTGAATCAAAAGAGATATTTTCAAGAAATGGCAGATCTATTCACTCTACCAGTAATCGAGCCAGATCTCGTGTATCATAAGGGATTTGCCTATACTATTGATTTTTGTGGATTGGATAAAAAATAATTCTAGAATGAGGCCAGGAATGAATCAAAAAAGAAATCTTTATTGGTTCTACCTCCAATATTTTTATGAAGAGAATGAATCTTTTTCTCAAATGATCAGAAAAAATAGGTCTGGATCCCCTGTGAGAATGATTTGGAAGATCCAAAATAAAAAATAGGGGTATTTACTAGCAACAACATAAAGGAGGCAGTCACTCAATATATATTGATCCAAAATCAAATTCAAATCCAATATAGTACCTATGGGTACATATGATATGTATTGAATCAATTTTCTTTATGAATAGATCTGATTACAACTTTAAATATGGAATTCAAAGGGGTTAAATAGGAAAGGATACTCTGAATCATAGAACTATAATGAAATATATGATTAACCAATATTTATCAAATATGACAAAAAGTCAGCAGAAATGGTTTAAGCCTTTTATTTTGATTTTTCAAACTGAGAGATCCACGAATCGGGATCCTGATGCATATAGATACAAATAGTCTAATGGGAGCAAGAATTTCCAGCAATATTTGGAACATTTGAAGCAGAAGAGCCATTTTTAAGTAGTGTTTGATTGATTACGTTCTAATCAATATTCATTGACCAAAAATATTTTTCTAAGCCACTTCATTTCTTTTTGTCAAGTCACTTTTTTTTTCTCCAAGTTGCTTTTATTTTCTTCTTATGAACTTCTTTTTATCTGTGTGAGTTTAAGAAATATACCTATTATTAGGTATGATATCTACATCTATGAATCGAAATTTCTCAATGATCAACTCTGAAATCAGTTGTTAGAATCAATAGGTCTTCAAGTAGTTCATTTCCAAAAGCTGAAACCCTTCTTATTGGACGATCATGCTACTTCCCAAAAGTAAGATTATTGATCAACGGAGGAACAATATCAAATTTTTCAATAAGATGCCAAAGTGGATGATTGACTCATTCCATACTAGAAATAATCATAGGAAATTCTTTGACAACCCGGATTCCTATATCTCAATGATATCCCATGATCAACATAATTATCTGAATCTTGTGAAACCATTTCATAGAAGTTCATTGATATCTTCTTTTTATATATCAAATCAACTTTGAATTTTGGATAATCCGCATCACTTCTGCTTCTATTGGAACTCAATATTCTTTTTTTTTGGAAAAGGCCCATATCAATAATTTTAATTTTATGTATGGAAAATTCCTCAATATCTTATTCATTTGTAATAAAATAGTTTGTATATTAGTAGAAAACATGCTTTTTAGGGGGGAGATACTATTTCACCAATCGATACATAGGTATCTAACATATTCATACCTAATTATTTTCCACAAAATGGTGATGAAATGTATAACTTGTACAAATCTTTCCATTTCTAAGTCAATTTGATCCATTTGTTCATAGAGCTATTCATTTGATCGCAGATATTTCCACCTGTCACAGAGGAGCAAATAGTTAATTTTGAAAGAACTTCTTGTCAACCTCTTTCTGATATGTATCTATCTAATTTAGAAGGGAAAAACTTGCATCAGTATCTCAATTTCAATTCAAACATGGGTTTGATTCACACTCTATGTTCTAAGAAATCTTTGTCATCTAAAAAGAGGAAAAAATAGAGTCTTTGTTTAAAGAAATGTATTGAGAAAAGGCATATATATAAAACCTTTCAACGAGATAGTATTTTTTTAACTCTCTCAAAATGGAATCTATTCTACTCAAAATGGAATCTATTTTCAAATATACATTCCATGGTTCCTTACTTTAGCAGGGTACAAATATCTAAATTTGATATATTTAGATATTTTTTTAGACCATTTGCCAATACGAAGTAGTAGTCAAAAAATTGTATCCACTTTTCCTAATATTATGTATGGATCAGGTTATCATGATGAATTCTTCCACAATGAAATCTGATAAGTGAAACCTCGAGTAAGTGTTTACATATTCTTCTTCTGTCCAAAGAAATGATTCATCAAAATAATAAGTAACCATTGATATTGACACTTTTGAGAATTCCAAATGCTCGAGAGTTCCTCAATTCAATCATTTTCCTTATTCTTATTGCTGGATATCTTATTCGTACGCATCTTCTCTTTATTTCCTGGTCCTCTAGTGAGTTATAGATAGAGTTTGAAAAGGTCAAATCTTTGATGACTCCATCATCTATGATTGAGTTTCGAAAACTCCTGGATAGGTATCCTATATCAAAAATTAAATTCTTTTTGGTTAAAGAATCTCTTTCTTGTTGCTCTAAAACAATTAGGAGATTCTCTAGAAGAAATTGGGGTTCTTCTTCTGGCGGAAACATGCTTAGTCCCGCTAATAGGGTCAAATCAATATGTTCTAAGAAGAAAGATTGGGATATCAATCTCATCGAGATGGTTGATCTCATACCAAATCCCATCAATCGAATCACTTTTTCGAGGAATACGAGATATCCAATTCATACAAGTAAAGAGATCTATTTATTGATAAGAAAAAAATAAGAACGGGGATTGAATTGATGAGAAAATACAATCCTGGGTCATGAGCAGTGATTCAATTCATGATGAATAAAAAGAATTCTTTGTTTAGTTCTCCATCTTAATGATATAAAATAGGATTAATTGGATTTTATTGATCTGACTCATAGTGATCATTTATCATAGAATGACTTTTGTTATCAGATGATTGAATAACTTGGAGCAATATACTTATGATACTTAGTGGACATTTATAAAAAACATATAATGAATTATATATTCAATCCATCATGTTTAGCAAAAACATGAATATTTCTTGCTTATTATCAGAAAATCACTTATTCACAAACTCCGTGTGGGGAAAATAGTTTTCATTTACTATCTCATGAAAAATACTTTTTGTTCTACTCATTCTTATCCCACTATAGGGGTAGTTTAGTGATAGGTTCTATAAGAACTGGACGATCTTACTTGGTCAAATACCTAGCGATAAACTCTTATGTTTCTTTCATTATGTATTTCTAAACAAGTTCCTTGATAACAAGCCTAAAGGTTTTCTTCTTGATGAGATTGATATTGATGATAATTATGATATTGATGGTAGTGACAATCTTTATGATAGTAAGGATGTCGATCATGACCTTGATATGAAGCTGGAACTATTAACTAGGATGAATGGACTAACTGTGGACATGATCCTGGGAATAGACCTATTTTATATCACCCTTCAATCCAAATTAGTAAAAAAATGTATCTTTGCATAATATTGATTCCAAAAATTCATGATCTAGATGTGAATGAGTCGAATGATTTATCCCTTGGTCTATTGGTGAACCATCTATCCAGGGATTGTGAAAGATGTTCTACTAGAAATATTTTTGTTACTGCTTTGACTCATATTCCCCAAAAAGTGGTTCCTGATTTAATAGTTCCGAATAAATTAAATATGTGGATTAATCTACAAAGGCTTATTATTCCATAACAAAGAAATCACTTTTCATTTTTTCATATACTAGGTGATTTCACTTGGGAAAAAAATGTTCCATACTAATGGATTCGGGTCCATAACCATAGGCTCCAATGTATGAGATCTAGTAGCACTTAACAATGAGTTCCTATCAATTAGTATTATATAGAATAAATCAATTATAGACACTAATACAATTAGATTCGCTCTTCATAGACAAACTTAGGATTTGCAATCCCAGGTAAGATCGGTTCAGGATCATAGGATCCTTTTCTATCAGATAGGAAGGGCTGTAGCCCAAAGTATACTTCTAAGTAATTGCCCTATAGATCCTATATCTATCTATATGAAGAAGAAAACATGTATTTAAGGGGTCTCTTATTTGTGCAAATGATACTTCAAGCTTGGAATGAACATGAAAATATTAACGATAATTCTTTATCTTTTGAGTTATTTTGCCGAATCACTCGCTCAAGATCTTTGGTCTTTATTCAAACCCAATTTAAAAAATGGGATCACTTATTATGGAATCGTTAGGAATGATTCTTATCTAGTTTATATACTATTAGAAGTAGAAGCCACTCTGGTGGGATCTTCATGGATAAAAAAAGATTACAGTCAGTTTAATAATAATCAGTGACTTTGCTTCTTTAGCTCGAATTGAGAAATCCCTTAGATATGATGTGAAATGACTCTTGGTCTATCCTTAATCATAGATTTCTCTATGAAAAATATCAATCCAAGTTTAAATAAGTGGAGGGAGAAAAATCCCTTGACTCGCAAGAGGAAAAATTCAATCAGATAGTTTGGGCTTTAAGAATATGGTTCCCTTAGGGCCTTCTTTTTGTCCTATTGAATTGTATCGAAAGGCCTAATAAATTGGGATTTACCTAATGGTATAGGTCATTTTAGGAAAATCAAATCATTTATGATAAAGAGAATGAGCTTCAAGACAATGATTTGAGGTTCGTACAGAGTGGAACTATGCAGTACCAGAAATGAGATAGATCTTCCAAAGATCAAGACCTTTTTTGAATAAGCCAAATTTAGGACCCTGCAATCCACTCTTTTTCCTATTCAAAGATCGAACCCTTGGCTTTGTGTTTTCACATCTAGAATTATTTGCCGAGGAAGAGATATCAAAGGGGCTTTTTACTTTACAAATAGATCCTCCTACATCTATATAAAATACTGGTTTATCTAGAGTATACAAGAAAAGCACTTTGAATTGCTGATTAATCATTAGAGAAAGATTAGAACCAATAGTTCATTATCTAATGGATTTTTCCATTCTTATACTTTATCCTAGATTTCTCAGTATTTATCAAATCTATTCCTATTTGACTTAAAGTTGTTAATCAGATAAATTTATCATTTGAATGCACTAATTCCCAGGTTTTGCAAGTATATGGGTGATGGGAAGAATAAAGTGAAATGAGCTGAAAGAGATAAAAAAGGGAAGAGTTAGTGCAAAAGATGGAAAAAGCATGGGCAGGAACTGACCCTCAGTTACCGCGATCATGGTTTGAGGGTCGCGATCACAACTAGTCATGATTAGTCAAGATGTCGATCGTGATATGTTCACTGAGACTATAGGAGCCGCAATCACGATCAAGCTCCGGTGATCACGATTAAGTGGAAAATAGCCTAGAGACAGATTTGTCATTTTCCACAGCTTGTTCTAATTCTCTATAGAACGAAAAGCCTTTCATTTTTGGGATATCTCCAACTAGATTTGGAAGTTTTTTCTCTGTAAATCCTTACTAATTTGGGAAAGAATATTATGCTTAATTTTCCAATTGAGTTTAGTTATAATTGAAGTTCAATTGGAGAATATTCTTGATTATATCTTGAATGGAAGCATTGAATGATCCTTTTGGTATATTTATTTCTTTAAACTTCATGATTACCTAAAAAATTTTCTTGGGATTATGTTGAAATAGGGTGCAAATATGTGTGGGTGCTGATTATTAGTGTAGATTCTTGGTTAATGATGTTAGGTTTCACTAATGCTTCCTTGTTGAATGGGAATTTATGGGTAAAACCCCCAAATTCTGAAAATCCCACATTATCCTTGAAAGAGAGATGCAAGTATACTGTTGGATCCTATATCATCCTTAAAAGAGGGATATGGGTGATAAGGTATTAGTGAACAATAGCTAGATGTAGCTTATTCCCTTTTTATTATCTTAGAATAAATCGTGGATTGAGAATTTGCTAGGTCTCTAGAATCTTCCTAGAAAAAGGGATACCCTATTGAGGTTTTAGGTGGATGTATTTGCCACATCCATGAGGTATCTGAAAGGATCAATAGGTGATATTTTTGGTGCTTGGTTGAAAAACTAGCATCAAAACTCCTAACCTAGCCTCCCCATATAGTCATTAACTAGCATTTATATTTAATTATAACGAACCCAAATTATTTGCCCTTAGGAAAATATAATCCCAAGACTTCTCTCATATTGAAATCTTATCCATATCTGTTGCCCTTAATTGGTAGTTTGAGTAGATTTTGGTAAAACAACCCTTCCAAACCATACCCCTCGAATTTTAATTTATGTATTTCATTTTGTTTACACTATGGGTATATACTTAGACACTTTCAATACCCATAAGATTTGAATACTAGATTTATTCCTCGAGGATTTGACCCCAACTCTCATTGGGTTATTATATTTGACAATGATTGCTTTGCCCATAAATTATGGATTAAGTTGAGCGTTTTCATAGTCCTTGAAAGGAGAATGGAGGCTGGAATGCCAATAGGTGTCTATTATATTGACTTTACCCAATTGTCCCTATTTTGGGAACGTTTGTGGCATAGTAACTGAAAAGGTAAATCACAATCCCTGGACTATATAAGTACTATATCTGCTAGGTTACAAGAGGATATTTTACCAGAGGTTTCTAATCTACCTTCCTTGATTCATGTTAAAGCATATACTCAAGGGGTAGGTATAGGGAAAAATTTTTTAAACCAGACTCCTCATTTACTAGATAGAGAAGATCACCAAGATTTGGCGATTTGCTGCCAAATTTATTCCCATTCAATGAGCATTCTCAATATTATTCCTTAAAAAGGGCTCGAACCTCCATGCTCTTTACATGAGATTTTAAGTCTCACTGTCTACTATTTCACAATCAAGACATCTTGAAAGTGAATCGTATTTCATGAGTATGATATCTATCTAGTGTAATGCATGGAATATATGACAAAGGTGGATCTATTGACCGGTCACATCATATAGGCCCGAGTTGAACATCCAATTGCTTCGATTTTAATTATTCAGAGAATACAATGCCTGATATATATCAAAAAGATGGACAGTCAAACCTATTTCTTGATTCACTCAAAGAGGTGAATAGGGGCCCAGTAAATATATGTAAAAATCATGTACGATTACACATATTCCTAATCGTAAATAGAATGTACCGATGTAGGGATCCATATGTAAACATAGTATCAATTTAGATAGACCTGAATGTCCCCTTCTCATAATGAGAATGTATTTAACCTTGTTTTGGCCGAGTCTAGTATGGAATGAACTTATAATCTTTGAATTAATTCGATTATCCAATTATAAGTTCATAACCCTAGACCATTCCTATTTTAGGCAGAACAAATTTATTAATTCTTTGATTCCAGTTAGTAAGAGGGATCTTAAACTCAGAAATAGACCCTAGAAGCTAAAAAATCTATCCTAAGCAATTGCAATAATCGGGTTCATTGATATTCCTGGTATAATAGATGCTATCAAACATACAATCAAACATTTCAAAACATATTTGAAGAAAGTTCCTAGATTTATGGAGATATAGAACAACATATAATTTATCATTCTTTCATATCCATCATTTGAGTCTCCAATAATTATTCAAAAAATTACATATCCAATTTGGCCTATGGACGAAATAAAAGCATACGTTTTATGTTTGTTTCAGTAATAGAAATGAGATTTACCAATATCATGCTAAGAATAGCTAGGATTTCCATAAGACGATTTCATTCGTTTGATGAGAAATAAAAAGAAATATCAAAAATTTGAGTGGCTGAAGCTGAAGCAACTACTTTAGAAGTAATAAAAAAAAATGTAACGAGTGGAGTGGGAGAGTCAGAGTCAAAAAGAGGATTACTGACTTCTTTCTCTTATTCAAAGAGGTGCATGATATTTTGATCTCACACAACTCCTAAGTGATAAAAGAAAGATGAACCCATTTTCTTTCTTTTTGATTATCTTTCTCGCGCATGTATAAGACCGAATCCATTTGATTTCTATAAAGGATTAATAATCCTTAAATTTTATAGGAATTCTTAAAAAGTGGTTATGAATGATTTTTCATCTTTTTGACCTTGGTTTCGTAGGACAAAGTCTGAAATATTGAGAAATAGAACTATCTGATTTAATTCATTCTTAATAGCCACAAGATGATCATCTTAAGGTGATCCTTTTTTCGATGGATGCTCTTATACACTCGTAATGTTTGTAAACTGAGAACCAACTATGTAGCATCTACATTGAGAATTCAATTATTGTATACATCATTAGTCCGATCCTTCGTAGGAACTACCCATAATAACAAATTTGCAAAATAGATTTATTTATCATAAAGAGATTCATCGTTCCTGACCTTGCTTCACCTTAATTGTTATTTGAACAAATAGAATTTTTTTATTGGTTTGTGTGGGGGTATAATTTATCTTCGGCATGTCCATAGAGTTTTGAAAAATTCAAACTTCTCAGAGATAGATAGAGAGGTAGGAATTTCTTGAGCGATCGTACTACTTCGTAAATATTAGGAGTTCATTGATGTGAAGGTTTGGGGGAAGCTTGAACCTAATTTATATGATAATGAATATGAGCACTAATACATTTGTTTATTTATAAAACCATTTACTATTTCTTAAATCTCCATACCTCCCCCAGATGAACTATATAGCCAAGAGAAGCCATGAACCAAAATAGAAAAGCTTGCCTCACCCATAAACTATGATGGAAAATAGGACTATCTTGAATCATCATATTTCTACCCCTTTTCATTCCATTTAAAGAAATAAAGAATCCTAAAATATTGATTTTCTTTATTGTTGAATCTCTCTTTGATTAATCAATGTATGATATTTCGAATCCTCATTACTAATAGAAGTAAAATGATCTCTGGATTGATTAGAAGATCTGTTTAGTTGGCTAGAATCCGTTACTTGAACGAAACTAGATCTTATGGAATCATATTTAATACTTTATGATGCATTTTTTTACCTTGATAAAAACCCAATCCTTGTTTACCAACCACACATTGTCTAACGAAATCCTATTTTCTCTCAAGACATTCCTCAAAGAATCTGATTTGAGTGAATTCTTCCCCAACTAATGAAGAGATCTTGGCAGAATTGCCACATATGAAATTGAGCACATTTTTTCAAAGAAAAATCCCACTTGTTTATCAAGAATATATGGGATCATGCTCAATATCATTTGGTTGAATAGTTAACCCTATCCCTTATTGTTTGAAGAAACCCTCCACTTCAATTGGTATTTTTGATGGAAAAAAAACATGAGATAAGAAATCCAGTGTTTCACTAAGATTTTAAATAGTGGTACCAAATTAATTGATTCTATTTTAACTCTTCCTTAATTCAATTCCAACAACGGTGTCATTAGATATTTTACAACTAGAATCCCTATTTTTTCTGATCCAGTTCCTTCACCAAAGCAAACCCAGATAGATTCAGGTATGCTATGCATTTTAGTTATTGGTAGAAACCAAGTACTTTTGTTCGAATTCAGGAAATAACTTTCTGAGACCTTTTTTCCTCTGGGAAGATATAGGAGAGAAATAATACTATTGATGTTCGAAAACCCAATAGATTTTTCCATTGTATCATTTCTAGGTCTAATAGAATTCATAGATATAGAAAGAATCCCTATCAAATAGAGAATTTTTATTTCGACCATATTTTGATTATTAATACAATATATAAGGACCACTACTACAAAAAGTATTATACCCTTGATTGTGAAATATCGATTGCTTATTGAACCCTGTTAATTGTATAAAAGTAGGATACTCAAAATTCAAGGGTCAAAGGGTTTTAAAAGATGTTCTTAGTGGAGAAAAATAAGAATAAGGGATTCTATTAAATTGAATTGGGTCCATGAATCTAAGAAATGGTGAGAATTCTTGATCTCTCTCAATAAAAAAATCCAGGATTTGAATTGTTGTCCTCTCATTGATTCCTCCTAAATTGCATTGATTTATCCTAAAGATTTTATTTCAATTAGAATTTTGTTATTCACCATGTATGAGGATCCCCTCTAATTATCCATGGCTAAATGGTTAAAGCGCCCAACTCATAGTTGGCGAATTCTAGGTTTAATTCCTACTAGATACACCCCAATGGGACCCTCTAATAAGTCTATTAGAATTGGCTTTGTATCAATAGAATTGCCTCATTCATACTTAATGAATTGATGTGGTATATTCATATCATAATTTATGAACAACAAGAACTAGTATTCTTATTGAGACTATAACTTATAGGGAAGAAAATCAATTTATGGATGGAACCAAATATGTAGTATTTATAGACAAAAGTATTTGGTTATTGGGGCATAATTAAGATACTTCTAATTTTGAATCAGGATCAGCTACGACAGAAATGAAACATTGGGTTGAATTCCTCTTTAGTGTCAAGGTAATAGCTATGAATAGTCATCGACTTTCAGTAAAGAGTAGAAGAACATAAATAACATATTGGATATACAATGCATTACAAATGTATGATCATTTTGCTTCAACCGGATTATTTTACTCCACCTCTTATAAAGAAAAGAACATAAATAAAAATACTTAATAGCATGATGTTACATTTATACAAAATTTCTACCCCAAATACACACAATAGAATCGTAGATAGTCAAGTGAAATCCAAAACACAAAATAATTTGATCAATGGATAAAGTTATATATGTGTGTGTGTGTGTGTTCCATGCATACTTTGTAATCCTGTTGTATTAGAAGCTCTTGCACTAACTTCACTAGGTTTTGGGGATGTATTTAGTTTTTTTATCTTCTTTCTTTTTTATTTAGTTTTGCTTTCACTTTTCCTTATTAGTCCATTGCTAGCTGCTTTGGACTATGGATTGGATTACCTACTGGAGTAGGTTATGATAGATGCCATCATGACCTGAGAAATTGGTTCATGATAATTGGTATCAGAGCCTAGGTTTACTAGTGTTGCTGGTATAAGATCTAAGTGCCTAGAAGAGGTATATGGATTAGTGCAAATACATCTATATCCTATCTTCAAGAGGCTATAGAGCATTCTTAGGTAATTCTATTATTGACTCCTTATCATGTGTTTGTACTTGTATGAATCACCAAGTACTTATTTTTGACTCCACTCTTTACTAAATGGATAACACGAGGTTTTCGGTTAATGTGGATGATACTTCTATTCATGTAACTAGAGTTTCAGCTTAGAGTTAGACTAGGGAGCTAGACATTGATATTATGGATCTGCAGCATCAACCAAAGGGTTTAGAGTCATCTTAGGCTCCATCATAGTTTGGGATAACCTCAACCTTTTAGGATATTGTGTTAGGAATTTTGAGCCACTTCATGGATACTTTATAGTCAATGGCGGTGTTCAATATATTAAGTGATTCTCAAGCCAGAGTTGGTTTTGTTGGTGTTCTGCAGGACACTTTATTAGTTTCGTATATGAGATTAGGTTTCTTGAGTGGGACAGGTATATTCCTATGTTATTTCCTATAGATCATGAGATGGTGAATGGATTATCTAAGTATTGACTTTACCACTCTGCTTGGCATTGAAACATTTGATTGCATCTAGATGATGTGTCATGAATTTATGGAACTTGAGATGCATTAAATGAATATTTACTAGTACAAGGGTATGTTTATATGGATATAATGGATTTTTGGGTGTTTTTAGGTCAAATAGGTTACACAGAGTGGAGTGCTAGAATTTGGACTGAAATGTTCCCCAGATAATCATTTCCACAACCGTGGGATTTAACTACAGTCATACTAAGACCTTGTAGGAAGAATTAGAGAAGTGACATTCAGGAGTTGATAAGATGAAGAGATCCTACAATCATCCCATGATCATACGATTGTACCATTTGGTCATAGAAAGGAAGACCCTAAAACAAAGCTACAAGAACTAAGTGTGAGAATCACTAGATGAGAGGTTTACATGACCGTGCTTAAAAGTGATTATCATACTTTGAGTTTGTGGGACTAAAGGGAAGAGATGAAGGTTTAAGAAGTTTAAGTTGAAGAAGATAAACGACAACATTAGACAATAGTATGTTGATACAACATAGCCATACTAAGAGTCGTACCATCAAAGACCTGAAGATGATAAAGTCCCTGATCAAACCAAGAGAACTAAAGGTAATTTGGTATATAACCATGATCGTACCTTTCACTTGTAAGATATGCCCAACCTAAATTTCCTATTTGTGTTAGGATAGGTTTTATTTTAAATATAAATACTCCTACAGGGTTTTTTTGTATGAATTTACACTCTTTCATATTTTACAACATTATGTTGTGAGATTGTAAGGCATATTCTTAGGACTTCACGAACATTGATTTAGAGTTTTAGTTCAAGTTGAGATTTTGCAGTCTTCTAATTATTATTGTAAGTTCATAATTATATCTTCATCTATGAATTCTTCTTATGTGCTTGCAATCATGAGTAGCTAAACACCACAATTAGGGTTCTAAGAACCATGATGGATTAACGACGTAGTGTTTAAAGTACAAAGTGATTCTCGAAGGGTAGTTGGGCATGTATTGTTGTTTCTTTGGTTTTGGTTGATTTCTAATGAGTGAAAAATTGGGATCCAACTTCTACCTTAGATGGTAATCAGATAGGAAAATTGAATCAACAACAAGACATGCAGTTATTTTCATTTAATTAGCCTTGAGATGGTAAACGGTAAGGACTCTATTAGGATCACAGATAGGGGTTAGTACAATAAAACCCATGGAACATGAACTTTTGCACTTATGGTATTCATCTACAAGGGTATAATCTAATCGGTTATGTGATACATAACCTATCAATTCTGCATTTCAATACCATGAGAGATCACTGATGTATGGAGAACCTACAGAGTTATGAAGTTATTGGGGAACTCAATCCTAGTGCCTTTCTCACACTAATTACAATAATAATAAATCAACACTTATTATTATTGATCTTTAGTTTCACAGAACCCCCATCTTCTACGTATTTGCAATTACTTAGAAAAATACGTTATAGAAATTTAACCTGTTCTCTGTGGGACCTAACCCAACCTTTATGGGTTTTATATTTGATCACCAACCGCTTTATACTTCATTGGGAGGTTTAATTTGGGTGACATCAAATTTTAGTATTATTTTTAGCGGTGCAAGTTATAGAGTTGATTGATTGTGTTTGTTGGGCTGTTGGTTGACGTTGCCCAAAACTAACTATCAAAGAAGTATGATGCGGTCAATGCCAAATATAGTAAACCAACTAACTTTGGGGTCAAACCCACAAATAATATGTCAAATAGTATCTTAAACTCGACAAAATCCATGAGCAGTTGCAGAAAAGTAAATGGAGGGGATTTTGAAGGCAACAGTAACATGTAGCCGAACTTAAAAGCTTGAGTTTGTAAATAATAGAGGATGAACACTAGGACTATGTTCACCTTGGATTTCCAACTACATAAGATTCTTGTGTTCAATCCACCTAACCTCCTTCTTTGCATGCAAAGTTGACAAGCTATGTACTATCATCCGTCTTGTGAACACATTGACAAATTTCACCCTTTACCTTGTGAGTCTAAAAGTGTCGCCTTGTTGTCCCTTGTCTATACCCCAGTATAACTCTTACCTTATGAGTCTTGAGTTGATTAGATGAGGGTTGATAGCCTTGAAACATTGTTGTAACCTCTTCTTCCTAATCTTAGACTCCCTTGTGAGGATATTCTTGAATATAGGAAATCCCTATGCTTCGGTAGTAACTTTGGTCCAATTAATACAAAGAAGGTTGCAATACATGCACTACAGTAGAATAGATAGATCTCCTACTTCTCTTACATAGCTAATATGCCAGGGTTTCCACAACTCTAGTTAAGTAATTTAGCCACTCATGTTCATGCAACAATCCATGATGATATATGAAGAACGCATGTAATTAATTCCACAAAAATGAAAGAGTGAAAATCCAAAGTTTCCAAGTAAATGCAAAACCAAACCTCCAAGAACAAAATCTCAATAATCAAAGTATGCAAAGAGTATCAAAAGTAATGTAAAAGTGCGTAAGCTAATAAAGTAATAACCCTAAGGTATTTATAGTATTTCAAAAAAATAAAGAAACCCTAATAAAAATGGAATATGAAAATTAAGTAGGCAATAATTATGACTCGTAAGGTCTCTTTATGAGTTGTATGTTTGCTAGTCATCGTCATTCCAGTGTAATTTCATCTTTCAGGTTTCAAGCTTAAGCTTTCATTAGGATTCCTCACCATGAGTCGTAGCCAGTCCTTATGACTCGTGGTCTTCACTCGTTATCACTTGTGCCTTAAAATTTTGGTCTTTAAACACTGGTCTCTTCACTCTTTACAATTGCTCACTACGAGTCATAGATAGACCTTATGACTCATAGTCTTCTATGACTTCACTTCTGGACTTTAGTATGGCTCTCTTTTCTCTTTATGTCTATATGTTATAACTCGTATTCACTCCTTATGAGTCATTATCATCTGATACTTAGCTCTTCCAGATTAGCCTTACCCACTGCCATAATTATGAGTTAGGATACAATTTGTATGATATCTTAACGACTCATAGCCTAACCAATATTTATCTTTTTTCAGACTTTTCTTTAATTTTTTCAACTCAAGCCACTTTATAACTGATTTCTCTACAACCCTGCAACAAACGACATCATATCTACCAAACTAACCTAAGTCCAAGCACAAATTCCTGGTTTTAATCATCGAAATATCATGTTTTCAAGGCATATCAACACCCTCAACTTAGATCTTTTTCATGTTCTAAGGTAAACCAAATTTGCCACCCTCAACACACAATGCTTAACTGTGAAAAATTTAGTGACATATGCGGTGGCCAATTTATCAATTTGCACATATTCTTACCCCTTCTTTATTTTTGTAAGGCATTACTGCGTATTATGATTTGGTACAATAGTGTGACTCACAGGAATCCAATAATGGTATTAAATTAGTAACAAACAACTAGGCCTAAGTAATATATACTACCCGGACAAATACGTAACCTGGCATTGTAACCCGTGCACCCTCACAGTCAAAGATGTTTCTATCATTCAGTTCGATTTAGACTATTATTTATGGGATGGTCTAGAGACGCTCATACTCATAAAGAAATTCAACGTTGTGTACACAGAATGCTATAAGTTTTCCCTTATGCTCTTTACCTAAATTTTCAAACAGCCAGGCTAGGATCACTATAGGACTTTGTTAGGCTTGTAACATAGGCATAAGGTTGGTTATGGTATATTTTGTAACTTTTAAATGACTGAACCTCCTTGGAACTATGCTTTCTTCGGGGTCTACTTTTTCTACCATCTTTTTATTTAATCCTCCCTTAACTCTCTCTTTTATTTTATTTTTCATGCCTATTTTTGGGCTAGATAAGGTTCTCTTTTTTCTCTTCTTTTTCTTTTTCTTGAAAATTTTATATTTCTTTTATTTTTACCGCACCATCCCTTATTCACTTTTCTATCTACACCTCTTTATTTATACTCATTTTCCCATACACATAACTATAATAGCCACCCTCAACGTAGGAGATTTGCCTGATTTGAGGTACATAGTGTCTAAGGAGGACCAGGTTGATTATAGTCAAATGGGAAGATAAAATTGGTGTAAACAAAAAAAATAGTTCAATTAGGCTCAACTTAGGGATAAAGGGATTCATACTTTATTTGGTTTGGCATTTTAGGCTCAAGTGGACTATTCATGAAAAATGGCCTATGATCATCTCCTAACCTACCATCCTACAACCTAGGCAAAAACAACTGGGAAAATTCTAGACTCCGCACATAATAGGAACTAAGTAACGCCTCATAATCACTTTGTATAGGGTAAATTTATTAGTCACTACCTATCCAGAAGGCTAGGTCTCAGATAGCCCATCCTTAACTGGAGTGTCATATACCTCCATAAATCTAGTAGCGGTGCTAGGTGTATCTCTAATCCATAGTATCTTAGCTAGCATAGCTTCTCCTTATTTTTCTTTCCTAGTCATGGGGTTAGCTGCTTCTCAAATCAACCCCAAGTAAGTAGTGTTCTTTGTCTTAACTTATGGATCTACTTCTGAAAGTACTCGCATCTCTGACTTGAAACATATCTAAGTCAATAAATTATGCTATGTCAAACTCATTCTCAGCCATAAGTCCAGCTATTAATGTCGCATGGACTGGACTGAAAATATTGTCTCCTATTGTGGAACAGAATCTATTTTTGGAAAAAGTCCACCATGTCTTTGCCTTAAAGTTCAGCATGTTCTTAGCAATCTGCTGGGAGTTCACTTCCAGACCACAAACCATCCAACTCGCTTTCTCGCCTTTTGTAGCAATAATACTTTCTATCCACTAGAAATGCATTATATTTTCTTCCATACCATTTTTTTCCTTTTTATTTTGCACATTTCATCCATGTGTTACTCAATTTCATTCGTATTCATCGGTGGTTGGAAATCAGGTCCATGCAAGAATCTCAAAATAGTCAACATGGAGATGTTCACCCAAACTCTATAAATAGTCAATGGGGTGATAGAATCACCAAGTTTTAACAAGTTACCCTATGGGTATTACCTCTTCAGCTCCCCTTTGTAGTCCAGATAGAACTCCTGCACTAGTGTAGGACTGAATTTCCCTAGAGATATGGTCATCTTTTGAAAACAATATTGTTAGAACTGGGCTTCAAACTCAGATATCTCAGACATGCCTGCCTCAGTCAACCTTATCTCCAAATATATTCCTCTTTTTATTTTTCTATTGGATGAATTTATTTCTATTCTTTTATTATATGTTTGTTGTATCTCAGGGTACCCCCACCATTCAACAATTGGAACTGGAGCAGGTTTGATGGATAATGGAATTTGTGGTGGGGGTGGTCGCTAAATATTAATCAGAGTCATATTCTCCTTACTCTAATTCTCATCAATTTATTATTTGGAACTAGAGTCAACCTCCTCATTGTTACCACTATCTTATTTACCCTCACCATCTTCTTAAAAGCTAGATTTAACCTCTTCGTTGTCGCTTTCACTATCCTCTTTAGACTGGTATAGTGAATATAGTGGTGAGGTGTGAGGATTTTTATTTCTTGGCCTTTTGGAAGGTGTGTATTCCTCAACAACTTTTTTTCCCCGTGGTAGTTTCTCCTATGGCTTTACCTACCCTTTTATTAGATATTCTTCAAGGTCACCACTGGACTCGTCAGTGTCCTTGTTTACAAATTTGAAATCAAACTTTGGGGCAGATTTCTTTTTGTTGTTTTTCTTAGGGATTTGTTTCAATGATAAATCACACTATGAAGCCATTAGTACCTGGTTGCATAAGATTAAATAGTTAATTCTAAGAATAAAGAAAAATAAAAAAAGTTTGGTGTTAGTGTATATGTACTGGACTCATTACGACTCAGGGATATAAGTTGTAACAACTAGGTACGACTTATTTGGATGAGTCATAATGTAGAGACAGGACAGGTTAGTAGTTGTTGATTACATTACGAGTCCAACTAATGAGTCATAATGTTAGACCACGACTCGTTACTAATACTCATAAGCTGACCAAAAATATTTCATATACTGCATAAACATCCCCATTCATTATAAATCCTTACTACAAGTCATAAGGATTGATTACGACTCGTTCAAGTGAGTCGTAGTGATGTCAGAACCCACACTCTTTTAATCCTTCCTGTTGTCAGTGGTTATGAGCCCTGTAATGATTCATTAAGGGTGTTTACGAGTCGTTAGAAGTCTTGTATACACCACAGCATGGGGGTTTAGACTTAGTTGGTTCCAATACTCAATCACATAACAACAATATACATTACAACACAACTCAATACTTCCTACATTCACCCCTAAGCGCAATTTTAAAGCATAAAGAATATTTTCACTCATATTACCACTATATATAGAATAATTTTCAAGAATATGGTTTGATTACCTATGCATGTACATATTTAAATCAATAAATCCAAGAACCTTATATCATTTTTAATAATTAACTTAATAAATAGAGCTTTTAAGCATGAACACTTACTTGTTTGCACATTTCTTGGCTTCTTATAAATTTAGGACCTATTCTTGATGGAATTTTTGAATTGTGGGAGGAATATACTTGGTTGATTTTGTGTTTTAGAGTGAATGTGGATTGCTTTAGAGTTTTAAAAGCCAAGAACAATGAAGGGAGTTTGAAAATTGAAAGGTTGAGTGCCTATTTTTTTTGCCCATTTGATTTTAAATAGCGATTTAGACCGGATCGACCCGCGATACCTAAAATCTCAAGCTTGGTTACAAGTCTTGATTATTATTTATAACTATTTATTATTGGTTTTAGACTCCCCCCATAAAGACTGGAACATTACCTGGGTCTCCAATCATTATGACTCAATATGATGTGTCGTAATCATAGACTATAACTCGTTCTGAGAGTCGTAATGACTCTAGAGACCAATTGCCTGAAAATGATAAGAGTTCTAGGTTCTTATGACTCCTTCTTATGAGCCGTAATCGTTGGTTACGACTCATAAAGAGCCCTATATGGCCTGATTTCAGCAATTTTCTGATTGACTTTTGCAATATCCATTCCTGCACGCTGAACACATATGTTACCATATAATTTAATATGTACAAGACATAGGTTACCTCCCACAGAGAGTTTGATTTAACATTGTGGGATGACGTGGTGATGTTGGTTACTCAGACTTTACCCACCAGCCTTATGGGTTGGCTTCCACGTTGTGATGATGTCTAAGAAACACCTTCTTTTAAATGATGGTACGATGCTGTCAAGATATAGTAACCCAACTAAGGTTGGGGTCTATTCCTGAGGGAACCCATGGAATTACAGTTATCAATAGTTATAGTCTAAGGGTAGTGCTGGAAAAGTAAATGGGGGGATACATTTGTAGTAATATTGAGAAAGTAACGATATTAACTTTGGTTGAAATCAGTATAGGTGAACACTAGGATTACGTTCCCTGGTTTCTTAACTTTGTAGGTTTATCATGCTATATTGAACCAACCCAATACCTTGAATGTAGAATTGATAAGTTATGTACCTTCTATAGTCTTTTGAATGAGTAGAAGGATTTAACCCTTTACCTTTTGAGTCTTAGGATGTCACATTACTAAACCTTATCTTGATCCTAGTTAACTATTACCTTTTGAGTCTCTAGTTATTAGATGAAAGCTAACCATTTTACATAGATTTACCTAGTAGCGTGGATCGACCATTAAACCTTAAATTACTGTTGTCATTATCTTTTCCTAGTCACTACTCCTCTTGTGGAGTAAGTAGCAATATCTAGGAGGGGTCCTAGTGTTTGCAACCGCTAAGAAATCTATTATATTGAAGATAATGCAATGCATTTCATGGTATTGGTTCAATTCAATAATCGCAATTCCCCTACTTTATTAGTTAGCCAGGGTTCGGACAACCCTAGCGATGGGTTTTTAGCCACTCATGTTTGTGAAAAAATCAATGACATTCATAATTGAAGGCTTAGATGAAATGACAATGATAAGATGAATAAAACCCCAAAATCGTAACTTAATTAATCAACTGAAGTTAATATAAGAAAATCCCAAGATCAAAGACGGATCTTGGAATAAAAATATGATTGTGAGTATCAAAAGTATGTAACTCCTACTAAAAAGTACACAAGGGGTATTTATAGTACAAGAGGAAACCCTAAAAACAAAGCCTGAGTAAAATAGGAGAAAACTGGGATCAATGTATGGCAATTACATTAGCCATAGACAACCACTCATAAATACCAATTACGCTACCTAGAACAAGCAAATAACTATCAACATGACTCAAGTGCCCTCATAACAAGGATGTCCCACTCACTCCTATGAACTAATTCATGTCAATGCAAGAATGGTCAAGAGACACTCACACTCAACAAAGAAGTTCCAATCTATGAAATTCAAATACCAAAGGCTTGCCCTCATTTTCTTTACCTTAGCATTTAGATAGCCAAGTTAGGATCACTATAGGACTTTTCTCGGCTTGTAATGTAGGCTTGGGGGTTGGTGGTACATATGGACATCTAGAGTGACTAAGACTCCTTGGAAATACACTAACCTTGGGGTATCATTTATTAACCAATTTCTATTTTTTATTCCACCCTTATTCGTCCATTTTTATTTTAAAGCACATTTAGGTTGGGTGTGGTCTTTTATTCCTTCTTTTTTCTTTTTATTTTTCTTTTTCAACCACACCCAACCCTACTAAATTTGTCTCTTATTTTACCCTTCTTCTTGCCCATCTTACACTAAGCACCCTTATGATAGCCACCCTCAATTTAGGCATTTTGCCTGTGTTGAGTTGCACAATGTCCAAGAAGGACCTGGACCCAAACAGGTAAATTATAACATAAATATGAAAGTGAATGGTGAAAACAAGAAAAATAAGCTATACCAAGCTTAAAGTAGGGATCAAGGGATATCATACATAGAAGATCATTTAGGCTAAAAGTGGACTTAAATACAAAAAGGCCTATGATCCTTTCCTAACTGACCATCCTTCAACCTAGGCAAGACTAACTAGGAAAGTTCTGAATTCAACATACAAAGGAAACTTAGTAGTATCTCACACACAAATGGCACATAGTCAATATTATGAACTATTCCCTATCCAGTTCATGCATTTTTTTGAAATGATTATCCTGTCCCTAATCCTAATGTCATAGCAAGATCCACAAAGTTTACACATATATACATGAACATAGTATATACATTAACATATTGTAGCCGTATCCAAGACAGTGTGGCATGGTGAAAATTCTATTGTAGGTACGACTCGATCCTTATAGTCATAAGACTACCATACGAGTCATTTGGTGGTAAGTCATAAGTTCATTAGTGTAGGCTCCCTAAGATTTTTTCCAAGTTATGAGTGGGGGGCTACAATTTATATGGAGATGTTACTAATCATATGTTACCACTCGTATGATGATCAGAGTACACCATATTTAATTTTTCCCAGCTTACGAGTTGATGGGCCTAGTCGTACCTTAACTCTACGATTCCTATGGTTGAGTCGTGCAGACTGGCAATCAATTTTAGTAATATTCAGTTAAAGTAATTTTTGGTATTTTCTACCCTTATACCCACCACAACCTATAACCCTCAAAGATGTGTTACTTTCACCCCCCTTATAATTAATTAACAATACTTACCACCTCCCATCTTCAAGAACATCAAGATTAGGGTTCCTCACAAAAACTCATCATTCAAGTCTCAAGGTTCAAACTCTCTTCCCAAGTTAAGAAAATTTAGTTATGTGTGGTTTATGAACAAGGTTACTCTTTCATCCTTGTGCCCAAAGTGCATTGCTTTGAGATTTAATTTACTTTTGAATTAGGGTTCATACCTAAATGTCCATGTTCTTGAAGTATGATACTACCATGTGATTGAAAGTTTTAAGTGCACCAAGGTTTACATATTTTCATGTTTGACTTATAAGATTCATGTTATGATTTAAACTTTATTATCTTAACTGGGATTGTTGAAAGATTTCAAGGTGATTATTGAGCATGGTGTTTTATTATGAAATCCTATGAAATAAATCATGAATTCCAAGTCCTAAGTACAAGCATTAATTTTACAAGGAAGTTAATCTTTTGAAAATTCATCCATATACATTATAGCATGATTTAAGAAAGATTGATCTTTTGGTCTAAAGATAAGATATGAAACTAACAAATTGTTCATATGATTATGATTTAAGTAATGATAAGCATAACTATTTTTAATTCTATAAACCCTTATGTTATTTTAAGGTGGATTTTAAAGTATGAGCATATTAGTATTCTAAGGGTAATATTTAGCACCGAGAGGGGAATGCAGATGAGTGTATCCTAAATTCTTAGAAACTACGAGCCATCGTAGGTTAAGCTTTTTCCCATTATGGATGAAGTTCTATGATCACTTAAGTTAAGGTTCTATTTTGATGGCAAGGATAGAACAACTCTCCTCAATATGGGTAAGACGGTGGACTCCATGGTAGCTAACAAGGTTTATGTCGGCAAGAAGAATCCTCCATAATAAATAACAAAAGTAAAGACTCTAGAAACTGAGTGTTATGGCTTACTAAGTTTACCCATATGCATATTACTCATGTTTTATGATCTTGTAGTCTCTTATTTTATTCAAGTTCAAGGTGAGTCATTTACGCTTAGCATGCATCCTTTGAAAGTTTACTTATGTATATATATATATATATATATATATATATATATATATATATATATATATATTCAACTATTGTTTTACATATGCATTCACCCTCACATACTCAGTACATTATAGAGGTACTGACCCACATATATGTCTATGTGCTACATTGTCTTATAATGTAGGTTCGGGTGTTCGTCTCTAGCAGCACGATTAACTCCAAGCATCAACACCTACATCCTAACTTTTCGTGAGTCCTCATAGTCTGAGGACCCATTTTATTAAACTTTTACTTATTGATGATAATTTTTTAATTATTTGATTTCCATTTATGTTCGGGTCAACTGGGGTCTGTCCTACTGGCTCTCTAGACATTAGTAGAGGCTTGTCAAATGATTATGTTCCCAGTTCAAAGAATTTTTTAAAGATTTCCAAGTTAAATACTTTCACTAAGATACGAAATAGTTTATCTTTAGTTTCTATATTTGTTAGTCACTCCTCATGTGAGTTCCCAAGCTAAATAGATATCATGGGTTAGCTTAGGGCTATTTGTAGTCTTAAGCACTATGTGACCTTAAGGGGTACTTTCGGGGTGTTACAATTGGATACTTTTACTTGCCTACTAGTCTGAGGATTGTAAGGTGTTGCCACCTTATTCCTCACACCATATCTATCAAGCAAGGCCTTGAACAAATAGTTGCGGAAGTGAGATCCACCACCACTAATAAGTGCACATAGAGTGACAAATCTGGAAAAAGATTTTTCCCTTTAGAATAATAGTGACACTTCTGCCTTCATTTTTGGGAAGTACAACTGTCTTCACATATTTTGATACATAGTCGACCGCTACTAGAATGTATCTCATGCCATAGGAGCTCATAAATGGACCCATGAAATCAATCGCCCATACATCAAATAGCTCCAACTCTAGAATAGGTGTCATGGGGAGTTCATGGTGTCGAGAAATATTAACTTGATACTAACATTATCCATAGGCCTGTGCAAAATCATGAGCATACTTTTCAATTGTAGGAAAATAAAATCCACACTGTAGAATCTTATAGGCTGTCTGTTTACCACTATGATTACCCCCAACTGTTGATGAATAACAAGCCTTTAAAATACTCATTATCTCCACCTCTGGTATACATCTTAGAATTACACCA
Organism: Capsicum baccatum var. pendulum; assembly: GCA_030864225.1. Taxonomy (NCBI): domain Eukaryota; kingdom Viridiplantae; phylum Streptophyta; class Magnoliopsida; order Solanales; family Solanaceae; genus Capsicum; species Capsicum baccatum. Next base: position 71,669,593 of record CM061560.1, read on the forward strand.
TCGGCATAAAACATAAGCAGATATGGCTCATCCTACAAGAATTTCCTTAGCTTATGCATAAATCTCCTTTGCTGCTGGAAAGATAAATCTTCTAGAACAAGATCTTTTGCCAAGTAGTTGGCAAAGTCAGAAAACTAGGGAATCAAATCATGAGATACTGCTATCACCCGCTCATCTAGAAAATCATCATCTATCTCAAGATTATCCTCTAAGTTCTGCATGGTCTCCTCTTTAAGTCTGGATAAGTGGTTTGCAAGTTGATTCTCTTTCCCTTTCTGGTCCTTGACCTCAAAATCAAAATCTTACAGTAAGAGAACCCAACGAATAAATCACAGTTTGGAATATTTCTTTGCCATCGAGTACCTCAAGGTTGCGTGGTCAGTGTGAGCTATCACCTTGGTCCCAATCAAATAAGACCAAAACTTCTCAAAAGCAAAAACCACCACAAGTAGCTCCTACTCTGTAATTGTATAATTTTTCTCTGCGGGGTTTAAAGCTTTGATGGCATAGTTGATGGGATACAAAAACTTCTCTCATCTTGGTCCTAAGACTACCCCTAAGGCCACTCCGCTTGCTTCATACATAACCTCAGAAGGTGAAGACCAGTCAGGCAAATACAATAATGGGTACCGAAATCAACCTCTCCTTCAAGCATTTGAAAGCCTCGAGACACTCATCATCAAACACAAATTTCACCTCCTTCTTTAAAAGTTTGCATAGAGCAGTCGCAATTTTAGAGAAGTCCTTAACGAATCTTTTATAGAACCTTCATGACCCAAAAAGCTTGTATTCCTGTAACTGATACAAGCCATGGCAATTTCTTCATCACCTCAATCTTTGCTTTGTCCACCTCAATACCATGTCAGGAGATATTTTTCCCTTGCACGATACCTTGTCTCACCATGAAGTGACATTTTCCCAATTTAGTACCAAATTGTACTCTTCATACCTCTACAGTGCATTATCTAGATGAGCAAAACAATTATCAAAACAAACCCCAACCACTAACAAGTTATCCATGAATACCTCGATAATGTCTTCCACCATATTAGAGAATATAGATATCATACATCTCTGAAAAGTGGTAGGTGCATTGCAAAGTCCAAACGACATCCTCTTGAATACAAAGGTACTATAGGGGCAAGTAAAGGTAGTCTTTTCTTGGTCTTTGGGAGAAATCATGATTTGATTGTGCCATGAGTACCCGTCAAGAAATTAGTACCAACCCCTGCCTTCTAGTCTTTCCAGCATCTGATCCATGAACAACATAAGAAAGTGGTCCTTTTGTGTCCACTTGTTCATTTTTCTATAATCTATGCATACTCTCCAATCGGTTACTAGCCTCATTGGTACTAACTCATTCTTTTTATTTGGAACTACTGTGATTCCCCCTTTCTTTGGCACACACTGAACTAGGATAACCCACTTGCTGTCTATAATAGGAAAAACCACCCCAGTATCTAACCACTTGATTATCTCCTTTTTTAGCACTTCTTGCATAGAAGGGTTTAGTCGTCTCTGATGCTCAATATTGGGAATGTTGTCCATCTCAAGCTATATCTTATGTGTGCATATACCTAGTGGGATCCCCATAATGTCTATAATGGTCCATGAAATAGCTCTCTTGAACTTTCATAATACTGATATCAAAGCTTTAACCTATGCTCCTACCAAGTCTACCACAATAATTATCAGTAAGATATTATAGGCCCCCAAGAATGCATATAGCAAGTGAGGGGGGAAGGCCTTCAATTTTGATACCTGTGGTTCTTCAATCGATGGTCTTGCATGAGGTGTGGTTCTGTTTGTCAAGTCAATATCCAGCTTCTTAGGGGCATATTTATAAGAGCCTATGCCATTCAGTGCACTAGTTATCTCATCATAATCAGCTATTGCATCACTCTCAAGGTTCATAATTACTGTTGTTAATGCTTCTCCCCCTAATATCTCCTTAATAAGACATCGACTGTGATCATGTCATCATCCACCACATCTATCACTGCCACTACTCTCATATCATCTGATTGTTGTGCAGTCATGCATATATTTAACATAACATACTGATCATTCCACTTAAAAGTGATCTCTTTCAAATCCATATCAATCAACACTCGGCCAGTAGACAAGAAAGGTCGACCCAATATGATCAGAGAATGGGTTTCTATCTCATAATCTAAAATCATGAAATCTGCCAGATATGTGCATTGTGTTATTTTTATTTCAATGTCACACACATTACCCACCGGCTCCTTTACAGATGAATCAGCCATAACAAGCCCTGCAGACATAGGCTTGAGTTCTCCTAACCCCAACACTTTGTATATCACTAGTGGAATAACACTTATTCCTGCTCCCAAATCACACAGAGCTTTATTAACATCATAAGGCCCATTAGAACATGGGATGTTCACTGCACCTGGATCGCCTTTCTTTTCTACTTAACATTCCTGAAAACCTAAGCTAAATTATTGCACTATGTTTTGGATCTCTTATCTGTTCTAGTCATTATCACAATCACTGTCGAAGTCATCATCCCTACAGTTCATCTTCTCAAACTCTGCCTCAGGTGGTTCAGCAATATCAACCTCCTTCTTCTTAGGATTATTAGGTTAGGAGTTATCCCTAGTTTTAATAGTTATGAAGTGAACAAGTGTTGGTGGATTGTGCACATTGTCACCAGGTTATTCTCCTAACTGTATTTCAGCCAAAGTGATAGAGATTTCTCCATATTGCTTCTCTAACTTCTTAATAGCAATCGCATGTGATTCAACCTTTTGGGCTAATCCTTAAATTTCAAATTTAAGTTCTTTGAGAAAAGTCTCTTGGATCTCTTGACCCTTCATCAACATTGTCAACATCTCTTCTATTTTAGAATCTGCCTCACGCCTGCCAAGTGGAATGTACTTATCTCTCTCGTCATGATAGTTCAGACCTTTATTCCATTGCCCTTGGGCTAAAAAACTCTCCAAATAACAATCCATAAAATTTTCCTCCTCAGATATCCTAAATTCTTCCGCTTTAGAAGAATTGATGGACGCAAATTGTTTTACCAACTAACCAATCTTTGTCCATAATAGTGAAACTCTTGAGCTACAACATCTTCTACTACTCTATGTTCACCGAAAGTTTCAATGACATAAGTATCATAACCTCCCTCCACCCTTGAGTTTTACACTCTCGATTAGTTAATGAGATCTGATCCATAATACCTATAGTTATTTCCCATCATAATCTCATAAAGGATCCTCCAAAAATAGTGTATGCCATTGCTCTGGAACTGGTAGTCAGGGCTCTATAGAATATCTCCGACAAGTTTTCCATGAAATCCGATGGTTGGGTACCATGCTAAGCCTATTCTTGAACCGGATCCATGCCTCATACATAGACTCTGACTGTAGCTTCCTTAAATTATAAATCTTATCCTTGAGTTGCAATACCCCGGATGGAGGAAAGAACATATTTAAGAATTATCTACATAGCTCATTCCATATAGTAATAGACCCTCTTGGCAATTCCCCAAGCTATAAGGATGTTTCTCCAATACGCGAGAAAGGGAACAGACTCAGTCTTAGTGCCTCTTTATCTACCCCTAGTATGGTATATGAAGTACAGATCCTAGTAAAATTTTCCAGATGCATGTTTGCATCATCTATAGGAAACCCTGCAAATACACCGCTCAAGTACAAGAGCTGGATTATAGCACTAGAGATACTAAACTTGACCTCATGAGGTAAAGCAGGAGGAATAATGGCTCTTGTATCAACTTGCTCATCATTTCCCATATCTTCTTCATTATCCTCATACGACTGAACGTACTAATATGTTGGGATCACTTGAGGTCGGCCTCCTCTGACCCTATTTTGATTTCCATCGAGTGCTGCTTGGTAGTCTGCTGACTGTTTTTGCTCTGCTAACTCCATCTGAGCTAAAATCTCACTTGTGTATTTATTAATAGCCTCCTAAACTCCATCTTTAGGGAGATTGTCCATCTTTTGCTCTAACATCCTACTAGACGATTGTAGGATCTTCTCTAAAATTGGTGGGAGTAAGAGATTGCCTTTACTATGTGTGCTAGGCATAGACCAGCATATACTTAACTGAGAACAAAATAAAAATACCTGAAAGTTACAACAACTTTAAATGACAAATCAACACAATGTTACCTGACAATGATACCATTTTTTGATGATGTCCAAGAAACACCTTCATTTAGATGATAGTATGATTGCTGTCAAGATATAGTAACCAAACTAAGGTTGGGGTCAAATCTCAAGGGAACACGTGTAATTGCAGTTATCAACAGTTATAGTCTATAGGCAGTGCTGGAAAAGTAAATGGGGGGATTTGTTTGTAGTAATTTTGAGCAAGTAACAATATTAACTTTGGTTGAAATCAATATAGGTGAACACTAGGATTGCGTTCCCTTTGACTTCTCAACTCCGTAGGTTTATCGTGCTATATTGAAACAACCGAATACCTTATATGCAAAATCAATAAGTTATGAACCTTCTACAGTTTTTCGAATGAGTAGAAGTGACATGACCATCCCTAGGACCTTATCGTAATGGGCATCCCAAGTTCGACCAGGATTGGAGACCACCCCCATTACCCAACCCAACTGCTTGCTCTGAGTTGGAAAAATTTTGAGCATGAAACAAAATAGTGTAACAGCTCACATAAAGATACTGGGAATAAATCACAACCATGACCGACCCAATCGAGTCCAACCATCCCATACCAATAATCTAACTATACCAAACCACCTTTCACTACTTTGATACACATCCCGCCATTATTGCCCAATTAAAACCAATTTCCAAATAACCAAACCATTATCCATATATTAATCAAGGCCATTAATATTGGTACCGTCATACCAACCCTTGCTTGCAAGTATTATCCATAGCTAACTATTTATAGGTTTAAGGGGACTTTCAAGTGCCCTTCGATTTACCATATTAAGACAATTGGGAGACTTCTATGTTCCCCACAGGCATAACTAATTAGCCTTTATCCTTTCCAAACTATTTAAACCATGCACAATTTCTTTACCAAGTATAAAACATGCAAGATTTCCATTAAAAGAAGTCAATCCAATGAACATATTTTTATAAGCATTTTGTCAAACACATTGGGGGCATAATATGACCAAAACCAGTTCCAATTACCATTAAACCATTTCCATGCGATACAATTATCAAAAATCACCATTAATTCATATAAAAGCATAATTAAAACCATAGAAAACCATAACCAACCATTTAACATCAAAAACCCCAAATCATATTTGAAAGCCACAATCATGTAATATTAAAACCATGAAAATATTTATATAAATCATGACTCTAAGTAAAATTAGAAATGAGATAAGAGAACATGCCTTAAAATAAGATGATAATGGAAACAAATCAACAAGACAAGCCCCGAATTGATCCCTTAGTTGAAACCCTAGCTCCCCTTGCCCAAAAGATCTTGAGAGAATTATGAAGTATTTAGGAAGAGTTTCTAAGTGTTAATGAATAAAATAATATGGTAAATGACCTTTCAAGTAGGTTAGAAGTTGTGGGACCCTATTAGGATAAGTGAAGAAATGTCCAAAATATCCTATTACGATTCGTACTCTAGCTTATGACTCATGGTGAGCCACCCGTACTCAGATCCAACCTAAGTAACCAAGTCTACGATTAAGTTAAGGAACCCAACAATCCATAACCACCAATACGACTTATACCCCTAAGTTGTACCCATTTTAGTAACCAAAATCCATCCCACCAACCCACACTAGTAGTATACAACCGGACTATACCATCCATACCCCAGCATACGGCTCGTACCCATGACTCATATTGGCTCCAGAGATCAAATTCCAGGAAATTTTCTAAGGTCTAGAAACTAGGATGTTTTTGTCTCCCCCATTAGGAATATTTGTCCCCGAATGATGGACAAGGTAAGGGTAACCACACACAAGAGTTATTTGATTATCAAATATATTCCGAATCTTTAACAAAGTTTGAAACAAAGAGGAAAAGATATTAATCTTCCCTTTAACAAACTCTGAAAGTAAAGATGTGTTGAAGATACATACCTTCCGCATGAATCCCAGGAGTAGAAAACAAATGCGGATATTTGGACTTTATGTCCTCATTAGCTTTCTAAGTAGCTTCTTCCACCTTATGGTTCCGCCAATGAACCTTAATCGATGCCACATCCTTGGTCCACAACCGATGAACTTGCGTATCCAAGATCTCAACTGAAAACACTTTATAAGATAAAGAATCCGTGAGACCCAACCCTTCCAAAGGAATAATCAAATAAGGATCACTAATGCACTTCCTCAACATAGAAACAAGAAAGACCGGATGAACCAAGCTCAAGCTATAAGGAAACTCCAGCTCATAAGCAACATTACTAACTTTCCATAAAATCTCATGAGGACCTAAATACTCCCCTTCTTTCCAAACCACACTACTCCCTTCATGGGAGATACCTCAAGAAAAACCTTATCCCCAACCTTAAACTCCAAGTCTCTATGCCTAACATCCACATAGGACTTTTGGCTACTTTGAGCAGCCTTAAGCCTATCCCAAATCACCTTCACCTTCTCCATAGCCTGGTAAACCAAATTAGGACCAAACATGTCTACCTCACCAAGATCAAGACAACCAATATGAGCTCTACACTTCCTACCATGCAACGCCTTAAAAGGGGCAATATCAATACTGTAAATAGCTATTATTGTATGCAAACTCCACCAAAGGTAGATGCTCAACCCAATTTCCACTATAATCACTCACATAGGCCCGAAGAATATCCTCCAATGTCTGAATAGCTCTCTATGCTTGTCCATCCATCTGTGGATGAAAAGCAGTACTGAGATTCACCTTGGTCCCTAACCCTTTCTGAAAAGATTCTTAGAAGTGAGACATAAACTATGTTCCATAATAAAAAATAATCGAAATAGGCACCCCATGCAGCTTCACAATCTCCTGAAGATACAACTTCTATAATCCTCTACCGAAAAGGTAATCTACACTGGCAAAAAATGCACTGACTTAGTCATCCTATCCACGATGACCCAAATTGAATCATATTGACTCCGAGATCGAGGAAGACTGGTAACGAAGTCCATATTGATCACTTCCCACTTCCACTCGGGTAAATCAATTTCTTGATACAACCCTCTTAGCCTCATGTGCTTAACCTTAACTTTTTAACACACCATGCACTTGGCCACAAAATCATCCACATCCCTCTTCATACCATTCCACTAATAGATCTTCTTGAGATCATGATATGTCTTAGTAGAGCCGAGATGAACAATATAGCGTGACTCATGCACCTCAGCCAAAATCCTTTGCCGCAAACCATCAACATTAGGAACATACAACCTTCCTTGGTACCGTAAAGTACCATCACCACTGATCTCTAACACCACTACTTTTTGACTACTAATGTCACTCTTGATTTTCATCAAGATAGGATCCATCACTTCTTTCTCCTTAATCTCCGCACCAAGAGATGATTGAACCACTTCTTGCATCACTAAACCACCATCCCTGGAGTCCAAGTGGCAAACTCCAAGATTAGCTAAGTGGTGAATATCCTTCACCAATTCCCGCTTTCCTTCTTCCACATGAGCCAAACTCTCTATGGATAACCAGCTAAGAGAATCAGCAACCAGATTAGCCTTACCTGAGTGATAGTAAAGATTCATATCATAATCCTTGATAAGCTCAAGCCATATCCTCTTCTTAAAATCAAGCTCTTTCTGGGTGAACACATACTGTAGACTCTCATGATCAAAAAAGATATCCACGTGAGCACTATACAACTAATGCCGCCATATTTTCAAAGCAGACACTATCTCCAACATCTTTAAATCACGAGTTGGATAATTCTCTTATGTACCTTCAATGGCCTAGAAGCATAGGCAATCACCTTCCTACGTTGTATCAACACATAACCAAGCTCTACCCGAGATGCATCACAATAAAACATAAACCCATCATTGCCTTCAGGCAAAGTTAGAATTAGATCCAAAGTTAACTTATCCTTTAACTTCTCAAAACTCCCTTTACAATCATCTGACCAAGAAAACTTAACCTTTTTTAAGTTAACTTAGTCAAAGAAGCAGCTATCGATGAAAACCTTTCCACAAACTGCTATGATACTTAGCTTAACCCAAGAAGCTCTAAATGTTGGGTGGATTCATAGGTCTAGGCCACCTCTTCCACAACAACCTTCTGTGGATCCACCATGATCCCTTCACTAGAAATATTATGACCCAAGAATGTCACAGCGTTCAACCAAAACTTACACTTAGAACTTGGCATAGAACTATTGTTCCTTTAAGTTTTACAACACTACACGGAGGTGATTAGGATGATCTACCTCACTCATCGAATAAACCAGAATGTCATCAATAAACACAATGATGAAAAGATCCTAATACTAATAGAAAACTCTATTCATCCGATCCATAAATATCGCTGGAACATCAGTCAACCCAAATGACATCTCCAAGAACTCAAAGTGCCCATACCGAGTATGAAAATCCATCCTAAGGATATCCAACTCCCTAATCTTTAGTTGATCATACCCAGACCAAAGATCTGTCTTAGAAAAAAACTTGGCACCTTAGAACTAGTCAAATAGATCATCTATCCTTGGAAGAGGATATTTATTCTTGACTGTCACCTTGTTCAGCTGCCTATAGTCAATGCACATCCTAAGGGAACCATCCTTCATACGCACAAACAAAACTGGTGAACCCCAAAGAGATACACTAGGATGAATAAACCCTTTTTTCTAGACGATCCTTTAATTTCTCCTTGAGTTTTTTTTACTCAGCCGGAGCCATTCTATATAGAGAAATAGAAATTTGATGAGTGTTTGAAATTAAATCAACACCAAAGTCTATTTCCCTATCCGGAGGAACACCAGGAAGATCATCTAGAAAGACCTCTATAAACTAATTAACCACAGGAACTGACTAAAAAAAGAACCTTCCAAGTTAAAATCTTTAACCCAGACCATGTGATAAAGACAACCTTTAGAGATTAACCTTCGAGCTCTAAGATAAGAAATGAACCTACCCTATGAGATAAGAAACACCTTCCCATTCTATAACCGACTCACCAAGGAACCTAAAAATAACCCTACGGGTCCAACAATCGAAGGATGCATAACATGAGTGTAACTAATCCATCCCCAAAATGACATCAAACTTTACCATATCCAACACAAACAAATCCACCAAGGTCTGCTTTCCACCAATAGATACCACACCTTCCTATAGACTCTCTTAGCAATAACCGAGTTACCTACTAGGGTAGAAATAGAAAAAGGATTTGAAATAACTTTTGGATCAAAACCAAAAGATACAGCCATATAAAGATTCACATAGGAGAGAGTAGACCCCAGATTAAGTAAACAATATACGTCAAGAGAGAAAAGTTGTAACGCACCAGTAATGACGTTAGATAATGCCTTGAATTCCTATCGGGATGCCAAAGCATACAACCTATTTTGACCAAAACTTAAACCAGAAGCAGTAACAGAAGTATATGGCACACTACCAGATGTAGGAGCAAACGATGAAGCCACCCGAATCTTATTTTCCCCTGTAACAACCTTATTAATCGGATAATTCCTGAGCCGATGGCCTTTCCTTTATTTCAATAACCCCGACGAGGAAAACCACAAAATCAACAAGGAGGGCAAGAAAAAACTGACTGACCTCTGCTTGCCTAAGATTGGGCACACTGCGCCCAAACATTATCACCACCATGACGACGCTTGTCCCATTTATTTTTCTGCCATTTTCCATCATTTCAACCACCCTAAAACTTAGAACCTCCCTGATCAGAAAACTTTCTCCTCTTACCTTGCCTATCCCCAAACTCTGCCTGCTTTTTCTTCTTATCCTCTACTTGCTGTATATGAATAGTCAACCTAGATATGTCCATATCTTAATCAGCAAGGCAGTCTTGCTCTCCAAAATCAGATCCCAATTCAACCCAGAAGTAAACTTCTTTATTTTAACCCGCATGTCAGCTACCAAATCATGAGCATACCTTGATGATTGGTGAAACTTCAAGGCATATTCCATGACAAATATTCTCCCCTACTTGAGGTTCACAAACTCCTCCATCATTGCTTTCCTCAACTCTTGGGGAAAGAAATGATCCAGAAAAGCACCAGAGAAGGTATCCCATAAGGACGACTCCGTCATATCTCCTCTATCCCCATTCCATTCTTCTTACCATTGATATGCAATATCTTTGAGCAGATAAGTTGTAAAGTTTATCCCTTCAACATTATTAGCCTACATCACCCGAAATATCATCTACATCTTATCCAAGAAGCCCTGTGGATCCTTCTCCATCTTTACTCCATAAAAAGTGGGAGGATCCATCTTCATAAATTGACCAACCCTTATAGCCTCAGTAGATAATAGACTAGACATATTTCATTCAGCCTGAGAAGTAACTAATTTAGAAATAACTTGAATAGACTAATGGAATTCTGCATTAATCACCTCACCTTGAGGAGAACTTGTAGCAATCGGTGAAACTCCATAATTACCAGGGATAGGACCATGAGATTAAAGATGAACCCTAGAAGTAGGATGCATCACTATAGTATTACCCCCAGATAGGATAGAAGAATTTTCTTGTGATCCAAGTCTACGAGGCATAATCTGAAAAACAAACAAACAATGATTAGAGAAGATTCCAGGGATGAAACTTTAAGATTGAAAATAGAATACCAAGAAAGTGAAATATTCCTAAATGTATTATAGCATCTCCTTATAAGTGTAACACGTTACACACCCCTAAAAGAGACTATACTCAACAAAGCTTTATGGACTCCTAATTGACCATGAAGCTAGGCTCTGATACTAACTTAAGGTGACGCGCCTTGGGTCCTTGTCATAATGGGTATCCCAAGTTCGATAAGGACTGGAGACCATCCTCATAACCCAACCTAACCTCTAGTTGCATACCCTGAGTTGGCTAAATTCCAAGCATAAAATTGAATAGTGTAATAGCCCACATAAAAACTCTAGGAATAGATCACAATCGTGATCAACACAATTGAGTTGTGGATAGGGTAAATAAACTTACAAATATCAAGAATACCCTCACTTAAGTTACACCAAAATCTCATCGTAGGGATATGACCGACATACACTAGTCGTACACTCCGTTATGATTGATATCCTTTGCTCGTATCCTAAACCTCTACCCTTAGACCAAGCACTTTACAGTATATGACTAATCCAACTAAGTAGTAACCTTATCATATGATCCTTATCCATGACCCGTATCCTTTGTAGAATTAAATACAAGGAGGATTGAACACTTTATACCATATGAGTCCCTAGTATGATTCGTACCCTAGCTTATGGCTCATGGTGAGCCACTCGTACTCAGATCCAACCTAAGTAACCAAGTCTAAGATTAAGTTAAGGAAACCAACAATCCATAACCACTAATACAACTCATACCCCTAAGTTATACCCGTTCCAGTAACCAAATCCATCCCACCAACCAATACTGGTAGTATACAACTGGACCATACCATCCATACCACAAATATGGCTCGTACCCATAACTCATATTGGGTCAGAGGTCAAAATTCTATGAAATTTTCTAAGTTCCAGAAACTAGTGTGTTTCAAGAAAGATTTGACCCTTTACCTTTTGAGTCTCAGGATGTCGCATTAATAACCCTTACCTTGATCTCTGTTAACTACTATTTTTTGAGTCTGTAGTTATTAATGAAAGCTAACTATCTTAGCTAGATATACCTAGTAGCGTGGATCAATATTTAAACCTTGAATTACTATTGTCATTATTTTTTCCTTCTCACTACTTTTTTTGTGAAGAAAGTAGCAATATCTAGGAAGGATCCTAAGATTCGCATCTACTAAAAAATATATCATATTTAAGATAATTCAATGCATTTAATGGGTTTTTCTTCAATTCAACAATCACACTTCCCTTACTTCATCGATCTGCTAGGGTTCGCACAACCCTAGCTATGGGTTTTAGCCGCTCTTGTTTGTGAAAAAATCAATGACATTCATAATTGAAGGCTTAGATATAATTACTATGATAAGATAACTAAAAACCCAAAATTGTAACTTGATTAATCAACTGAAGTTAATACAAGAGAAAATATAAGAGAATCCTAATATCAAAGACGGATCTTGGAATCAAAATGAATTTGTGAGTATCAAAAGTTTGTAACTCCTACTAAAAAGTACATAAGGGGTATGTATAGTACAAAAGGAAAACCTAAAAATAAAGATGAAATAGGAGAAAACTGGGTCGGTGGCCACATGTGGTCTGTACCTGTGGTTTAGTACTGGGCTCAAGATTGGCTCCAGGTGCAGATACGGACTGCGGGTACCGAATGGGAAAAATCCTGCAGGAAGTCAACTCTCGGGATTTTGGACTTTTGGTACCTAATTTTTCTATTTGTGGTCCATAGGTTCCACCTGAGGCACGTGGGTTTCTTTAGTAGGTGTCGAGAGTTAGTTTTTTTAGCTCTTCTTAAGATATGCTCAACAATACCTGGTGACCTGGTGCAAATACTCTTTTCTCAATTTTTCGATCATGATGAGACTTTATCTTCTCATTGTATAGTGTAGAACTCTCATAAGCCCAGAGTCAAAATTTATGCAACTCATTCTTTCCTTTGTTACATTATTCCACTCAAATTTCAACCTCTTTACACCCACAATGCTTTATGCTCAAGTTCTATACTAGCACAAATACTCTTCTGGAAAATATCACTAACCAGGTAATTTGCTAAGTCCGCAAACCAGGGAATTAGGTTTTGCAATGCTGCTAAAATCTGCTCGTCGAGAAAAGTATCATCGAGTTTGAGCCTATTCCCTACCTTTTGCATTGCTTCATCCTCGAGCCCAGAAAATAATCTGCAACTTAATTTTTTGTACCCTTTAGGTCTTTTACCTCAAAATCGAACACTTATAGCAAGAGAATGCAACACATCAATCTAGGCTCTGCATTTTTCTTCACCATCAAGTATATCAAGGATTCATGATCAGTATTCACAACAACCTTAGCGCCAATTAGATAAGACTAAAATTTCTCAACGTCAAAAACCACTGCTAGTAACTCTTGTTCAGTCACAATATAATTCTTCTAAGAAAGGTTTAATGTTTTGCTGGCAGGTGCAAAATCTTCTCTCACCTTTAGCCTAGGATAGCACCTCGAGCTACACTGCTTCCATCACACATGATCTCAAGTGGCTTAAACAAGTCAGGAGATATAATGATAGAAGAAGAAATTAGTCACTCTTTTAAGCACTCGAAATATTTTAGACATGCCTCATAAAAATCAAACTTTACCTATTTCTCAAGAAGTTATCATTAAGGATTTGCAATCATTGAAAAATCCTTGAAAAATAGCCAGTAGAAACCTGCAGGGCCCCAAAAGCTTCCAATTTCCTTAACTAAAATTGGTGGTACCAGCTTCTCAATCACTTCAATTTTCACCTTGTAAACCTCTATATCTCTTTTTGAGATCTTGTGCCCAAGCACAATTCCTTTTTTCACCATAAATTAGAACTTCTCCTAATTAAGTACCAAGTTGCATTCCTTACACCGACATAGATCATTGGATGGGTGAGTCAAACAGTTATCAAAAAAATCATCAACTATAGAAAAATCATCTATAAAAACCTTAATAGTGTCTTCTACCATGTTAGGGAAGAGTGACATCATGCACATCTAAAATATTGTTGGAGTGTTGCACAACCCAAATGGCATTCTCTAGAATGAAAATTTCCAATATAGGCAAGTAAAGGTTGTCTTCTCCAGATCTTTGGGAACAATCATTATCTGATTGCACCCGTGAATAGCCGTCAAGAAAATAATACCATCCCCTTCCTACAATCCTATCTAACATCTGTTCCAAAAAGGACATTAGAAGTGGTATTTTTGTGTCCATATGTTCAACTTTATGTTGTCCATGCACACTCTCTAGCTTATAACTATTCACATTAGAACTAGTTCATTTTTATCATTTGGCACTACAGTAATGCCACCTTTCTTTGGGATGTATTGAACAACAATAACCTACTTTCTATCAGTAATAGGATAAATAAGTTAGTATATAGTCTGGTTCAAGTTGGATTTTGTGAGTGTATATTAGTGGCGGAATACCTATAATATCTATAATAGTTCACCTATAGCTCATATGAACTTTTGCGATACAGATAATAGTGCTTCAACCTCAGTCTCTATCAAATCTGCAGCAATAAATACTGGTAATGTATTATTGGCCCCCAGGAAAGCATAACATAAATAGGATGAGAGGACCTTCAATTCTAATACTGGTGACTGTTTAATTGATAGATGAGTGAGAGGAATGGTTGTATTTTTTAGATATAGATCAAGATTCTTTGGAGCATAAGTATGTGAACCTGTCCTATACAAAGCACCAACCATCTCGTTATACTCCTTAATTCCATCACTATTAGAATTCATAATCACTATTGCTAATGCTTCAACACCCATACTCTCTTCAATTAGAATAGTAAATACATCAACTTTGTCATCAATAGTGGCTATCATAACCATAACTCCCATATCATCCAATTGCCGCCTCGACTGGTATACATTAAAGATTACTTGTTCATCATTGAGTTGGAACCTCATCTGTCCTAACTCTATATCAACCAATGCCCTACCTATAGCTAAAAAGGGTCTGCCTAAGATAATAGGGACTTGGAAGTCCATGTCACAATAAAGTATCACGAAATTGGCTAGGAAAATAAAAGATGCCACCTTTACCAACACATCACATAGAATACCAACTGGATTTTTTCTCGGTTCAATCAGCCATCAAAAATCTAATTGATGTTGGTTTATGTAACACCCCAATTCGCTGAACCGAAATGCTACACGGTGCTCATGACCCTGAGGGACCACAAGCAAACCCATGACTGATATCTGTACCTGTATACTGCAAATCATGATATAATAATGCGGAATACATAGAACTGTAAGGCCATAAGTTTCAACTGAATACAATCATATGGGTGAAATTACCTAAAACAACTCAATCTGAATGTAAATCTGAACATAAATTTGGAAGCCTTTAAACTATCTGAATAAGGAGTTGAAGGAACATGTCTCCAACTAACACTGTAAAACTAGGCTGAAGAAATAAATAAATAAATCAAATCATATTGTCCTTGAATCAATGAGGACTCACTGTGTCTCTGCAACTGGAATGCTACCGCTACTGCTGGGCTGGAGCTCGTGTCTTGGAACCTATGGTGTAACATGAAAAGAAAGCACCATAGCGCAAATGCATCAGTACAACTAGAGTATTGAGTATACAAGGAAGGTAGGCTGAACATAAATGGTTTCATACATGAACAACACTAACTGACTAATATGAACGTGGGAGTGCAAACACATATATATAGAAACTGAGACTATGAATACATGATAGCATGACCTGTAAGCTAATACATGATTTAATGATAACTGTCATGACTGATACTGAAACTGAAAACATGGACGATTGTATCTGACAGTCCTGTATATACTGAAATCAGAAGAACGCCCTGAGTTCTTTTACTGAGAGTGATATTGAAACTGTGGGAAGTAGTGTTTAACCAATATGCCCCATGTATGCCGTTATGGCTAAGCTGGGGTCCAATCTCTGCCCTGGCTGGAGGGGTGTCAATATCGTGTCACGGGTAAGGACAGCCTGTGAGGGACCCTTATCTAGCGGGTACTCAATGATAATGGTGGGAACGCTAAACTAATAGGTTAAGCCACCTTATCAACCCTAATCTGACGGGTTAAGATGTCTTAACCTACGCTGGATACGTAGTTCTGGAACACAAAGATGACTACTAAGAATAACACCCTGAACTGGCGGGTGAGTTCCCATCCTTGGATTCACTCGGTACTAATCTCTTCTCCCATCTGGAGGGACTGGACATGAATAACTAATTGTACATGACTTAATCTTACTGAATTCCATTGACTGGTAGAATGTTATTGATATCTGACAACTGACTAAGATCATGAGGTTTTCCTGAGTCACATGACTGACTAAAGTCTAAGGAATCATGGCTTGAGTTCGGATATCATGAAACATGACATGGCTCTAGGCACACAACTATAGTTTTTGGTTATAAGTACCCCTAGGACTCGATGGAAGAAAACTGACACACATGACTGACTTGATCATAAGAGTAGAGTCCATAATTTATAATATCGTAAGCAGGGATCTCATACTAAGCATGGTTATCAACAATGTATTGCATGGAAAGGATTTCATATCACATGGAAGTACTTGCACAATCTTAATATCATGTTCATTGCATAATCATATTGACAACACATACCAATAGCATGGAAATTTATGTGGATTGCATGGTTATCATACATCTTGTTCATAAGTAGGATTTGCAAGTAAACATAGCCTAATTTCATAAGAATAGTTCATGAGTATTCCAACAACATTTACAAGGCACATTAACAACATAGAAGTCATTGGAACGTAAGGGCATATCATGAATCCTTCACTTAGTCACAATTTTGCTATATTGCATGATTTCTAGTTTCTTAGGCATTTTATCAAACACCTTACATGCACATCTTAAGCATAGATGAAATCATCAAATTATACATCATGAATAACCAAATTTACCTGTTTCCAACACATATGATATAATGAAATTCAAAAAAAAAACATATAAAGATTCCATCTTGGGAATCACCCAATATCAACAACATGATCATCAACACCCAACAATATAGAAATCATACTTTATAATGAAAAAGAGGGTTTTTGAGCTTTATGGATGAAAGGATTCATAAATCAACTCACGCATACCTTAGAAGGAAGATTCTTGATGATTGATGGAAGAATTTCCTTGAAATCAGATCTTCAAGCTTAGTTGCGCAACCCTAGTTGTTTTTCTCTTTTAGTGCTCTTGGATGATGAGCTTTGAGATGATAATAGGGATGTAATATGTTTAGAAGCTATTTATTTCATAGGGTTAAGTTTAGGGACGTGTAAGGAGTGTTAAAAGACTTAATTACCCTTAAAATAACTCAAAACGGAGTGTTTTTGGCACCTGGAACTGACTTAGGCGGCGCCTAAGTGGTTGCCTAAGCTATGTTGGGCGGCGCGTAACCAATCGCCTATCCTTACTGTCTCTCATGAAAATGGGCATAACTTTTCGCTCGGGTATTAGATTAAGGTGAAATCGGTATAGTTGGAAAGCTAATTCAATTCTCTACAATTTGGTGGTCTAAAGCAGCCAAAATACCACATTAAAATCAAGTTATACTCATTTAAAGATGACCCTTGCAAAATCGAACACTAAAACTTGATGGATTCAAAAAACTCTTAGCATGTATTACCTTAAATAACTCATATGAACATTCTTAATGCATCATAAGCTATCCTATCACTAGGATATTCATTTTAAGTCATGTACTCAAGTATGAATCACAGGATAGGAGATTTCATACGTAGGAATACTTATTCACTTCCTAGCTTACAAACATGCGGGGTATTATAATATCTCCCCCTTGGGAACATTCATCCTCGAATAAGAATTTACTGAGAAGGGATACAAGACAATAGAACCTGAACTGAACATGAAGAACTGAAACTTGATCTCATGACTGACATGCTAAACATACTGAACTCATGCATATCTGATGCATGGACAACTGACACATGAATGCATGACTGAGTATGAAACAGTTAATAGGTACCAAGTTTATACTGGAAACATGAATGTGAAACTGAATAAGATTAAGGAGAACTGTTACCTTGAGCTTGATCTAAATTAGCGGGGAAGAGTTGAGGACACTTGGTACACATATCTGCTTCTGCTTCCTAAGTAGCTCCATCATGAGACTGATTTCGCCAAAGAACCTTGACTAGAGGGACTTCTTTGTTCCTCAATCTACGAGTCTGATAATCTAAGATTTTGACTAGAATCTTTTCATAAGAGAGGCTATTCTGAATGTCGATGCTCTGAATAGGGACAAAAACTACTGGGCCACCTATGCACTTCTTTAGCAAAGAGACATAGAAGACTTGATGGACTGAGGCAAGATCTGAAGGCAACTCAAGCTCATAAGATACCTTGCCGAAGTGACAAAGAATTCTGAAGGGACCGACATACCAGGGAATGAGTTTCCCTTTCTTGCCAAACCTTTTTACTCCCTTCATGGGAGAGATCTTAAGATAGACATAGTCATTGACCTCGAACTCAAGATCCTTTCTATGAACATCTGCATAGGACTTCTGTCGGCTCTGAGCAGCCCGGAGTCTCTCTTTGATCAACTGAACTTTCTCTAAGGCATCGAACACTAAGTCAAGACCTATGATTGAGGCCTCACTAACTTCGAACCAACCAATCAGAGATCTATATCTCCTACCATAGAGAGCTTCGAATGGAGCCATCTGAATACTAGAATGATAGTTATTGTTGTATGCAAACTCAATCAAAGGCAAGTGGTCATCCCAACTTTTCTTCAAGTCAATTGCACACGCCCTTAGCATATCTTTAAGAGTTTGAATGGTCCTCTCTGCTTGACCATCTGTCTGAGGATAAAATACTATGCTGAGATGGACTTGGGTACCGAGACCCTTTTGGAATGTTTTCCATAAGTGAGAAGTGAACTGGGTACCTCTGTATGAGATGATAGATAGTGGAACACCATGCAACCTGACTAAATCCCTGATATAGAGTTTGGTATAATCCTCGACAGAATAAGAAGTACGAAAAGAAGGAAATGGGCTGACTTGGTCATTCTATCTATAATGACCTAGACTGAATCATGCTGATGATGAGTTTTAGGCAAACCCATCACGAAGTCCATGTTAACTTCTTCCCACTTCCAAGTAGGAATGGTGAAGTCTTGCATGGAACCACTAGGTTTCTGATGCTCTATCTTAACCTGCTGACATGTAGAGCACTTAGCCACAAACTCTGCAACATCTCTCTTTATCTCACTCCACCAATAGATCTCCCGTATGTCATGGTACATCTTAGTGGTCCCTAGATGAATATAGTATCGCGCACCATGCGCTTCTGGAAGAATTTTCTGCCTTAATTCATCTATGCCTAGAACACATAAATGACCCTGACAACGAAAAACACCATCTCCCCCTTGGGAGAAAACCTTGACTTTTTGATTCTGAACTAACTTTTTAAGCTTAACAAGGCTAGGATCCCTATCTTGTTTCTCTTTCACCTTGGAAACTGGAGATGACTCTTAACTACTATGAACACATACACCACCCTCTGAAGAATTGACTAAGCGAACACCTAGTCTGGGAAGCTGATGGATCTACTGAGCCATCTTTTTCTTACTATCCTCAACGTGAGAAATACTACCCATGGAGAGTCGACTGAAAGCATCGGCTACAACATTGGCCTTGCCCGGATGATAAAGAACACTCATGTCATAATCCTTCAAGAGCTCTAACCACCTTCTCTGGCGAAGATTGAGATCTTTCTGGGAAAAGAAATACTGGAGGCTTTTATGGTCTGTGAAGACATCTACATGAGCTCCATAGAGATAATGCCTCCAAATATTCAAGGCAAAAACTACCACTGCTAACTCAAGACCATGAGTAGGATAATTCTAATCATGTGGCTTTAACTGTCTGGAGGCATAGGCTATGACCTTACCATTCTTCATGAGGACATAACCTAAACCAACTCTAGATGCATCACAATAGACTACAAAACCATCTGAACCATCTGGAATAGCTAGAATTGGAGCAGAGGTGAGTCGAGTCTTCAACATTTGAAAGCTCTTCTCGCATGAATCTGACCACTGAAACTTAATCTTATTTTGAGTCAATCTATACATGGGAGATGCAATAGAAGAAAATCCCTCGACAAACCATTTGTAATAGCCAGCCAAACCCAAGAAAATCCTAATATCTGATGGAGATACGGGTCTGGGCTAGTTTCTTACTGTCTCGGTTTTCTGAGGATCTACTCTAATTCCATCACTGAAAATAATGTGGCCAAGTAATGCTACTGATCTTAGCCAAAATTCACACTTGATGAACTTAGCGAATAATTGGTGATCCCTAAGAGTCTAAAGAACAATCCTGAGATGGTCTGCATGATCACGCTCTGTGCGAGAATAGACCAGAATATCATCTATGAAGACTATGACAAACATGTCCAAGTACTGCTTGAAAAAATGGTTCATCAAATCCATAGAAGTTGTAGGGGCATTGGTAAGACCAAATGATATGACTAAAAATTCAAAGTGACCATATCGAGTGTGGAAAGTTGTCTTCAAAATGTCACATTCTCTAACTCTGAGCTGATGATAACCTGATCTGAGGTCTATCTTGGAGAAGTAACTGGCACCCTAAAGTTGGTCGAATAGATCATCAATCCTGGGAAGAGGATATCTGTTCTTAACTGTGACCTTGTTTGAGTTGACGGTAATCAATATACATCCTGAGAGAACCATCTTTCTTGCGCACGAATAATACTGGCGCACCACATGGGGAAATGTTGGGTCTGATGAATCCCTTATCTAAGAGATTCTTCAACTAATCTTTCAGTTCCTTGAGTTTTGCTGGTGCCATTCTATGTGGCGGAATAGAAATAGGTTGAGTATCTGGAAGAAGGTCTATGCCGAAGTCTATTTCCCTTTCGGGAGAAATGCCTAGAAGATCTTCGGGAAAGACATCTAAGTATTCATTAATAACTGGGACTATTTCGAGGCTGGGATATTCAGAACTGGAATCTTTAACATCACGAGATGATACACACACCCCTTAGAAATCATTTTCCTTACCCGAAGGTAGGAAATAAGTTGACCCCTGAACGCTGAAATGCTACCCTTCCACTCAAGGACGGCTAATTTGGGAACTGAAACTGAACTATCCTATTTCTAAGTCAATTGGGGCATAGCAGGAATGAAGACAATCCATGCTGAGAATGACATCAAAATTAGTCATCTCCAACTCCACTAAATTTGCTGACATAGATTTATGAGATATCATAACTGGGCAGTTCCTGTATACCTACCGAGCTATGATGGTTTTACCCACTAGGGTAAAGACTGATAAGGGCTCTACTAGGACTTCAGGACTAATTCCGAAATCGCCTTCTATGTATGGAGTAATAAAAGACAAAGATGCACCTGGGTCTAGAAAAGCATAAACATGAACATGGAAAATCTGTAACGTACGAGTAACGACATTAGGAGAATTTTCCTGATCCTGCCAGGACTGAAGAGCATAGAGTCTGCTTGGGCGTTGCCCAGTGGTAGCACTGGAAATGGCACCCTGTTGGTTTGGACAACTGGACTAAGCTGTAGAATGATTTTGCTGACCCTGAATACTTGACTGCAGACACTCCCTAATCCTGTGTTCTGGCTTGCCACAACCAAAATAGACATCACTACCAGCTCTACAAATGCCCTTATGGTTCTTACCACAAGTCTGACAAAGGGGATTCGTTCGGTCACTGCTAACACTGCCCTGAGATTTAGAGCCTAGTGCTTTGTCTCTATTGCCATCTCTGAACTTTGGCACTGGATCACTGGAAGAGGAAGGAGCTGGAACGACTGACTTGGAGCAAAACTGTGAACGGTTTCCTCCATCTGACTTGGGGTGAGCAAAGTTGAAATTACCTGACCTTGCTCTCTTGTTTTGCCTCTCCCTAGTCTTAAACTTCTGCTCTTCTACTTGTTGGGCATGGGTCATGAGTCTGGATAAGGTCACATCACCAATCAGCATCGCAGACCTACACTTATTTACCATGCTATCATTGACCCCTAACATGAACTTGCTCATCTTAGCTCTATTGTCTGCAACCACATGAGGAGCATACCTGGCTAGCTGAGTAAATCTGAGAGAATACTCCCTAATCGTCATATTCCCCTTCCTGAGGTTGATGAACTCAATAACTTTGGCTTTCCTCAGCTCTTGGGGAAAGAATTTATCTAAGAAGGCTGTGACAAATTTTTCTCACTCGATAGGGCCTGTATCATCTAACCTCTTAGACTTCTACTGTTTGTACCAATCATGAGCAACATCCTGTAACTGGTAGGCGGCTAACTTAGCACTCTCAATAGAAGTAACACCCATGATGTCAGTGACCTTATGGACTTGGTCAATGAACGCCTGAGGGTCCTCATCAGACTTAGACCCATGGAAAGATGGAGAGTTTATTCAGGTGAAGTCCCGAACCCTAGTTACTTTGGGATTGGCCACTGGATTGGCTAGAATGACTGTTGGCCATTCATTTTGTGCAGCCATGGACTGAGCAAGTGTGTTAAATGCAGCTTTAAACTCCGCATGGGAAACATGTTCACCCAAAGGATCTTCGGGCTGAGAAGCTAGCTGGTTTCTTCTCATTGGGGCCATGGTCTGGAATAAGAGTAGAATGGATTAGACTGAGAGTTTAACTTGTGATTTTTCTCACTAGCATGACATGAATAATGAAGAAAGGGGGCTGTTCCTAAAACATATTATATCCTCCCGCACATAAATATGGCGTGCAACACACCCATGTACAAGACTCTACTAGATGCAGCTTTCAGACTTCCTAGGACTCTATTGAACCTTAGGCTCTGATACCAAGTTTTTAACACCCCGATTCGCTGAACCAAAATGTTATACGTTGCTCATGACCCCGAGGGACCACAAGCTAACCCATAACTGATATATGTACCTGTATACTGCAAATCATGATATAATAATGCAGAATACATAGAACTATAAGGCCATAAGGTTCAAATGAATACAATCATATGGGTGAAATTACCCAAAACAAGTCAATCTGAACGTAAATCTGAACATGAATCTGAAAGCCTCTAAACTATCTAAATAAGGAGTTGAAGGAACATGTCTCCAACTAACTCCGTAAAACTGAACTGAAGAAATAAATAAATGAATCAAATCATATTGTCCTCGAATCAATGAGGACTCACAGTGTCTCTGCAACTGGAATGCTACCGCTACTGCTGGCCTGGAGCTCGTGTCTCGGAACCTATGGTGTAACATGAAAAGAAAGCACCATAACACAAATGCGTCAGTACAACTGGAGTACTGAGTATATGAGGAAGGTAGGTTGAACATAAAGGGTTTCATGCGTGAAAAACACTGACTGGCTAATATGAACGTGGGAGTGCAAACACACATATATAGAAACTGGGACCATGATTACGTGATAGCATGACCTGTAAGCTAATACATAGTTTACTGATAACTGTCACGACTAATACTGAAACTGATAACATGGACAACTGTATTTGAAAGTCCTGTATATACTGAAATCTAAAAAACGCCCTGAGTTCTTTTACTGAGACTGATACTGAAATTGTGGGAAGTAGTGTTTAATCGATATGCCCTATGTATGCCGTTATGGCTAAGCTGGGGTCCAATCTCTGCCCCGACTGGAAGGGTGTCAATATCATGCCACAGGTAAGGACAACCTGTGAGTGACCCTTATCTAGCTGGTACTTAATGAGAACGGTGGGAACCCTAAACTGATGGGTTAAGCCACCTCATCAACCTTAATCTGACAGGTTAATATGTCTCAACCTATGCTGGCTACATAGTTGTGGAACACAAGGATGACGACTAAGAATCACACCCTGAACTGGCTGGTGAGTTCCCATCCTTGGGTTCACTCGGTGCTAACCTTTACTCCTATCTGGAGGGACTGGACATGAATAACTAATTGTACATGACTTAATCTTACTGAATTCCATTGACTGGTAGAATGTTATTGATATCTGACAACTGACTAAGATCATGAGGTTTTCCTGAGTCACATGACTGACTAAAGCCTATGGAATCATATCTTGAGTTCGGATATCATGAAACATGACATGGCTCTAGGCACACAATTATAATTTTCGGGTACAAGTACCCCCAGGACTCGATGGAAGGAAACTGACACACATGACTGACTTGATCATAAGAGTAGAGTCCATAGTTTATAATATCGTAAGTAGGGATCTCATACTAAGCATGGTTATCAACAATGTATTGCATGGAAAGGATTTCATATCACATGGAAGTACTTGCACAATCTTAATATCATGTTCATTGCATAATCATAGTGGCAACACATACCAATAGCATGGAAGTTTATGTGGATTGCATGGTTATCATACATCTTGTTCATAAGTAGGATTTGCAAGTAAACATAGTATAATTTCATAAGAATAGTTCATGAGTATTCCAACAACATTTATAAGGCACATTAACAACATAGAAGTCATTGGAACGTAAGGGCATATCATGAATCCTTCACTTAGTCATAATTTAGCTATATTGCATGATTTCTAGTTTCTTAGGCATTTTATCAAACACCTTACATGCACATCTTAAGCATAGGTGAAATCATCAAATTATACATCATGAATAACCAAATTTACATGTTTCCAACTCATATGATATCATGAAATTCAAAAAAAAAACATATAAAGATTCCATCTTGGGAATCACCTAATATCAACAACATGATCATCAACACCCAAAATATAGAAATAATACTTTATAATGAAAAATAGGGTTTTTGAGATTTATGGATAAAAGGAATCCATAAATCAACTCATGCATACCTTAGAAGGAAGATTCTTGATGATTGACGGAAGAATTTCCCTGAAATTAGATCTTCAAGCTTAGTTACGCAACCCTAGTTGTTTTTCTCTTTTAGTGCTCTTGGATGATGAGCTTTGAGATGATAATAGGGTTGTAATATGTTTAGAAGTTATATATTTCGTAGGGTTAAGTTTAGGGATGTGTAAGGAGTGTTAAAAGACTTAATTACCCTTAAAATAACTCAAAATAGAGTATTTTTGGCACCTGAAACTGACTTAGGTGGCGCCCAAGTGATTTCCTAAGCTATGTTGGGTGGCGCTTAACCAATCGCCTATGCTTGGGTTGGGCGGCGCCTAACCAATCGCCTATCCTTACTGTCTCTCATGAAAATGGGCATAACGTTTTGCTCGGATATTGGATTAAGGAGAAATTGGTATCATTGGAAAGATAATTCAATTCTCTATAATTTGGTGGGTCTAAATCAGCCAAAATACCATATTAACATAGAGTTATACTCGTTCAAAGATGACCCTTGCAAAATCAAACACTAAAACTTGATGGATTCAAAAACTCTGAGCTTGTATTACCTTAAGTGACTCATATGGACATGCTTAATGCATCATAAGATATCCTATCACTAGGATATTCATTGTAAGTCATGCACTCAAGTATGAATCACAGGATAGGAGATTTTATATATAGGAATACTTATTCACTTCCTAGCTTAGAAACATGCGGGGTATTACAGTTTAGTTGCTTCTAACCTTAATTAATTAAACCCAACTAGTGGCATAAGATTAATACTTGCTCCTAGATCACATAAATGTCGAGCGAAGTTAAAAGACCCAATAGTGTATGGAATGGTGAAGGCTCTAGGGTCTCCCTTCTTCTCTACTAATGATCTAGAGGAAATAGCACTACAGTGTTGAACATTGTCAGCAGGCTCATAGATCACGGTGCGCTTTCTAGTGGCCAGATCTTTTATGAATTTTGTATAGACTATCATTTTCTCCTCAACCTTATCTTTACCTTTGTCATCCATACTACTATCATCAACATTTAATGATTTTTTTTGCTTCTACATCAGGTGTTTCATTAGTAATAACTGGATCCTTATCATTCTTTGACTTATACATAGAGGGCATGGGAGGATCCATGGTGGTTTTACTATTTTGAGTGGTAATGGCATGTCAATGATGATAATTCTTTGAGTTCTACACTTTATTACTAGGAAGAGTGCCAGGCTACTTTTGATTCAATATGATCGACATTTGGCCGAACTACTGCTCCAGGTATTTGATCATGGTAGCATACGACTCAACTTTCTGATTTAGCCTTGATAGATCTGCGTTAATCTCCTTAAGATAGCTCTCTTAACTTTCTTTGCCTTTTACTAATTTAGACAACATTTCTTCTATTCTAGACTCGGTATCTTTACTACCTGGTGGAACATATCTATCACTCTTGTCTTTATAGTCTTCCTTGTGCCTCCAATCACCATCTTGTTCTCTACTCCTATCTTGGTACCTATCACTATAATAGTTCCAACCTTGATTTCCTTTCCCTTTTGCTTAAAAATATGCCATTTTGTAATCCAAATACTTTGCTTCCTGATGATAGGCGAATTTACACGCCTAAAGTACTATATTTTACCCATATTTTAGCTAAGTTTTGAGGACAAATTATATAATTCATGCACTTTTAGTCCTTTTTCCTGTAAGTGAGCTAACAAACGTGATTAGCAAGTTTTCAGGTATAAATGATGCAGATTTCAGCATTTTATGGATAACTTGATGCCAAAGAAAGCTTCACGAAAGAAGGAAGGGAAAGCTTGGACGCCAAGGACCAAAACTGATGCATGGAAAATCTATCCCGGGCAAAAACAGCAATTCTAAAGACTTTGGGGACTAGCAGTAACTTAGTAGGATTAGGATAATGATACATTAACCTAGTAGGATTGGGTTAAGTAATGCATTAGCTTAGTAGAAATAGGATATGGGTATTATAAATACCCTATTTTGCTAGAGATTATTATCATTCTCATTCTACTTCTTATTCCACAACTTACAACTCGAATTATAATTCTTCCATTAATTCTATTTTTTCTTCTTCTATTCATCTATTCAATTCTTAATTTCCACAATAAGAGAAACGTTACTCAGCAAGGAATTCACGCTATTCTTACCCCTATACTTATCGTGAGATTATTTTGGTATGATGATAATTGCTATTGTGTTTTCCGTTGCAATCATGAGTAGCTAAACTTCTCTGTTGGGGTTATGGAAGCCTTATGAGATACTATCTATTACTATGAGTTTGTGAATTCGTGACACGTATGTTGCTTATATCATTATTCTATTCATCTTAATGCAAATTCTTGTGGTTGCAAATGCATAGAATAACGCCAGTATAGCATTAACTTGTTCGAAAGAAAAGTTATATGTCTGGAAAAGAGATAATGTCAAGGTAATAGGGTCCCATCCCCTATTAAAAAGTTAGTGTTGTAACTGGATTAACCTCTTGGAGAATTCGTACCATTAGATACTCTTTAAGCTCGAAAGAGTTAAAGTGAAATAGTCATTGTTTAGGTCGAAAGACGCTTGGATTTACCATCGAATACAATTCTCTATAAGCACATACATATCTGAATTCTGCACAACTCATAGCCAATAGAGACGTACAACTCATAAGGTGGACATAACCCCAACTTCTCAATTCTCATTGTTTTACATCTTACTAAACATTCTTTCTTTTTACTTTGCTATTTTCTGTTTTTACTTTACTATTTTGATTACATTATTTGCACATTAAAATCCCCCCTTTCACGAGACTTGCACCAAAAGTCTAATAATCTTTGCTCACTTATTGACCGGCTATTCCCTATGGGATCGATACCCAACCCAGTTGGGTTATATATTTGACAGCGACCTCTTTACACTCCTACGAAAGCTGTAGATTGAGCGTTATCAAAAATTGGCGCCGTTGTCGGGGAATACGAGTGTCAATTAAGTTTGTGATAATTACTAGACCCTTTGGTCAAAGATTCTCGTACTTTTACTTTTAGTTTTTGTTTTTGTTCTCTGCAGGTTTTTATTCAGTGCATGCCCCATACTCGAAGTTCTGGTCAACCGTTATTACCTATCATTCCTGAACCACAACGTATTGGCAGAATGGAGGCACAACACGAAATTGAAAGGATGGCTGCTCAACAGGAACAGGCGAGACTAGCTGCTCTAGCTGCCGCTCAAGTGCATCAACAGAATATTGATAACCTCGAGCGAGCAATAAATCCTGACGACGAGGACCTAGGTGATGACGAGTTACTAAACCCTAGGCATGCTGCTGAGATCACAACACCTGCCAACAGAAGTGATCGTCAAGCAAGGTTTAAGCATGAACGTCGACTTGTACAACCAGCTTTCGATGATGATGATGATGATCTTGATGGAGCCGGAGCCACAGGAGCCATTATTCCTCCACCATTGGCACCCAGAGCCAAGTTCAACATCACAAGCACCATGATTCAGTTATTGCAACTCAAGGGATTATTTGGTGGACTAGCAGGCGATGATCCGAATATGTATCTCATCAACTCTATTTCTACATGCAAGTCGTTTGACAATCCTGGCGTTGGTCAGAATGCAATTCGATTATGCCTATTTCCATTGTCTCTGTTTGGGGAGGCAACTCTATGGTTGAATGGGATTACTCCTGATTCTATTACAAATTGGAGGCAATTGAGAGACGCTTTCCTATAAAGATTCTTTCCGCTATCCAAAAGAGCACAATTAAGAGATGAAATCAGCAACTTTCGCCAGCTTCCAACCGAAGCTCTTCATGAAACATGGGAGAGGTCCAAGACGAAGCTTATAAGGTGCCCGAACCATCACATCACCAATGTCCACCTAATGGAGATACTATACAGAGCCTTGAATTCAATAACTAAACCAGTGGTGGATAATGCGGCTGGAGGATCATTTATGGACCTCACCTTTGGGCAGGCAAGAAATATGCTAGATCGGATGACGAAGCAAAGTAGAGCTCGGCATACCAGGGATTCTGAGGTAGCAAGCCCTACTATATCTATTGGCATGACTGCTGAACAAAGAAGAAGAGAAGAAGAACGTGATCAAGATATGGCACACATGAAAACACAAGTGGATCTTCTGACAAAGCATCTATTATTAGGGAAGACCGAAAAAGTCAAAGCTATTGCATTAAAAGAAAGAGACGAATCTGATTTAGAAGAAGAAGCCAACTACTTGAACAATCAGGGGGGTTTTCGAGGTAATACCCAAGGAAACCAAGGTCGGAACTACTATGATAAATCTGGAAACAAGGACCAAGGTAGTTGTAAGAACAAGAATGAAAAGAGTGGTTTATACATTCCCCTAGGAAGACGTGACACCACCACATCTGGTTTCGGAAGCATCGAAGATATGATGGCTAAACTGTTGAAAGGAGTAGAAGCAACCAGCGCGGGAGTAACGGAGGTAATAAATGATTTGTCCTCAATGAAGCAATTGGTTGACTCACATTCCACTTCAATCAAGCAAATAGAGCAGCAATTGAGCCAACTTTCAGCAGCACTCAATCAAAGAAAGGCTGGTACCTTACCTAGCGACACTGTGCAAAATCCAAGGAATGATGGATCATGCATGGCTATTACTACCCGAAGTGGTAAGGTGCTGGAAACTTCATCCAAAGGCAAGCAAGTGGTTGACGAGGCAGCAGACATCGATGATAAGGCAAAAGGAGAAGCTGTCGTAGAAACCACCCACGACGTCCATGACGTCACACCGAGTATGTTGCAGCCTGAAAAGGCTGAAAAATGGAAGCAAGAGGAGAAGAAAGTCGTGGAGAAAATAATTCCTTATCCACCACCACCTTTTCCTCCAAGATTAAAAAAGATTGCGGATGATACAAAGTTCAGCAAATTCATGAATATGTTAAAGCAGCTGACCATTAATGTTCCGTTGGTAGAGGCACTAGAACAAATGCCTGGGTATGCGAAATTTATGAAGGATCTTTTGACAAAGAAGCGAGCAGCAAGCTATGAGTTGAAGGATATTGTTCATCACTGCAGCGCAATTGCTACCCGATCATTAGTTCAGAAGAAGGCTGACCCCGGTGCTTTCACTATTCCGTGCACGGTTGGATCTATGAATTTTGCTAAGGCATTGTGCGATTTGGGAGCAAGCATCAATTTGATGCCACTATCCGTCTATAGGAAGTTGGGGTTAGGCGATCTGACACCAACCAATATGAGGCTCGTGATGGCTGATAGGTCGGTAAAACGACCTGTGGGTATCTTGAATGATGTGTTGGTGAAGGTTTCTTCATTCATATTTCCTGCAGACTTCGTTATTCTGGATTGTGAGGTAGATTCTGAAGTTCCCATAATCTTGGGACGTCCTTTCCTTGCAATAGGAAGTGTGCTTATTGACATGAGAGCTAATAAACTTTTATTTCGGTTGAATAACGAAGTGGTCCGTTTTGATATATGCAAAGCAATGAAGCAGCCCAGCGATATGAATGTGTTCTATGTAGCTGATGTTCATTATGAGGATAAGAAAGCATTATCTGTAACAAAACAGCTTACTGTTGAGCCATTGTCTGCTGCGCTACTGAATGTTGAGCAAAAGGATGATCAAGATTATGAAGAAACTACGTGTGATCTAACGGAAATAGGGTCCTATTCTCATACTCCTGAATAGCCGGACCTTGATCTTAAGAATCAACCGTCACCAACAGCAAAGACTTCCATTGAAGAGCCACCAATGCTAGAATCGAAAGAGCTCCCCGATTATCTAAGGTATGTGTTCTTGGAAAGAGGACATATACTTCCAGTAAGTATGGTGGATGATTTAAGTGAATAGCACGTAGAGGCTCTCATCTCTGCTCTGAAGAGATACAAGTGAGCCATGGGTTGGACTATTGATGATATAATTGGTATCCCTCCCGGGATAGGCATGCTCGAGGGTCATCTCGAAGAAGATTGCATGCCTACAAGTAAGCCTCATTGTCATCTGAATCCATTCAGAAAATGATCCACCATCTATCTCGATGAAGTCTAAGTAATCGAGATAGCTATGTCGTGCCGCGACAATAAATCAAGCGCTTGGTGGGAGGCAACCCATCGTTTTTCATTTTTTTTCTTTCTTTCGCTTTTGATAAATAAAAATCCAAAAAGAAGAGTCGTGCCATGACCAAAACTAGGGCGCTTGATGGGAGGCAACGCATTGTTCTAATCGTCTTTGTTGTTTTTGAGTAAATGTAGGTGCAAAGAGGTGTAAAACGAGGAGGTCGGTTTCAAATTTTGATTTGGACGTATTGCATGTTAAAGATGGTAAGTTAGGAATGAAGAAGCCAAAGGCTATGGATTGGGCATTGCTTATGAAAATATAGGCAACGAACAAGGCTAGGCCTATGTAAAACTAGGCCACGAACAAGGCAAGGCCTATACTATGGCCTAAGCTCTCAGAATCTAGTGTGCCATGGCATAGGCGCTGCCCATGCCCAAGTATGCCATAGCATAGGCGCCGCCTATGCCAATGCCTTTTGTCTCTGAATCTCATATGTGATGATAGACGAAATTACGCGCCTATATCAATATATTTTGCCCATATTTTAGCCTAGTTTTGAGAACAAATTATATATTTCATGCACTTTTAGTCCTTTTTCCTATAAATGAGCTAACGAACATGATTAGTAAAGTTTCAGGTATAAATGATGCAAAATACAGCATTTTATGGCTTACTTGACACAAAAGAAAGCTCACGAACGAAGGAGAAGGAAGTGGGACGCCTAAAGGACCAAAACTGCTGCATGGAAAATCTGTCCCGGGCTAAAACAGTATTTCAGGAGACTCTGGGGACCTGGACCAAAACTGCTGCATGGAAAATCTGTCCCGGGCTAAAACAGCATTTCTGAAGACTTTGGGGACTTACAGACACAAAGCTGGATTTTGACAATGATACATTAACCTAGTACAATTGGGTTATGTATTTCATTAGTTTATTTGGATTAGGAGAATGTTACATTAACCTAGTACAAATGGGTTAAGTATTTCCTTAGTTTAGTAGGATTTGGTTATTTATTTCATTAGCATAGTAGGAGTAGGATAGGAGTATTATAAATACCCTATCATGCTAGAGATTTTAATCAAGTCCTCCCTTAGTGGAGAGGCAACTCCTCCCTTAATTCAAGAAATTCATTCTTAAACTATTAATTTTCTTCCATCTCTCTCATCTTCCACCACAAACACTTCTAATCTATTCTTCTATTCATCTATTCCACAACAAGAGAATCGTTACTTGCTAGGGAATCACCAAAACCACACGCCTATCACCTACTTCTCACGCCATCAACCATGCAAATCGTGATATCCTTCGCATTCATGGGTAACTAAACCTCTTAGTTGGGGTTATGGAAGCCGAATGAGTTACTATCTATAGCTATGAGTTTGTAAGTTCGAGACACGTATATTGCTTATATCATTATTCTCTTCATCTTAATGCAAATTCTTGTGGCTGCAGACGCATAGAATAACGCCAGTCTAACATTTAACTTGTTCGAGAGAAAGGTTATTTGTCTGGAAAAGAGATAATGTCAAGGTAGTAGGACACCCTTTCCTATTAAAAAGCTAGTGTCGTAACTGGACTAACCTCTTGGAGAATTCGTACCGTTAGACACGCTTTAAGCTCGAGAGAGTTAAAGTGAAATAGTCCTTGTTTAGGTCGAGAGACGCTTGGATTTACCATCGACTACAATTCTCTATAAGCAATTGCATGTCAAGACTCTACACACTCATAGCCAATAGAGACGTATACCTCAGAAGGTGGACATACCCCCAACGCCTCAATTCTCATTTTCTACAACCAACGTGACAATCTTCCTCTTTTTACTTTGCTATTTTCAGCTTTTACTTTATTGTTTTGGTTACATATTACAATCCCCCCTTTTTACGAGACTTGCACCAAAAGTCTAGTAACCGTTGCTTACTTGTTGGCCGAGCTATTCCCTGTGGGATCGACACCCAACCCAGGTTGGGTTCTATATTTGCTAACGACCGCTTTACACTCAAACGAGAGCTGTAGATTGAGCGTTATCAATATGCCATGGCATAGGCGCCGCCTATGCCTAAGAATGCTATGGCATAGGAGTCGCCTATGCTCAACAATGCTATGCAAAAGGTACCGCCTATGCCAAGCATAGGCAAAGCATTAGGCGCCGCCTATGGTCACTTCTTGTCTCCAAATCCGATTTTAAATGGGTCAAAACCCGACCCAAGCCTTTCCAATAAATAAGAGACTTAGTATTAGACCAAAAACAAATTGGAAACCTAGCATAAGCGTCGCCTACCTCTCCAAATCTTCTCAAAAAATTTCCTTTTGCTCTTTTACTTTACAAGAA
Organism: Capsicum baccatum var. pendulum; assembly: GCA_030864225.1. NCBI lineage: Eukaryota > Viridiplantae > Streptophyta > Magnoliopsida > Solanales > Solanaceae > Capsicum > Capsicum baccatum. The sequence goes on from CM061560.1 coordinate 71,702,624, forward strand.
CATCATCTACGGTCATCAACCAAGTAAGTACTTCTTTGTTCTTCATTTATATTCCGTAAGTACTACACTACTACGCCTATTATGAATTGTTAAATCTTGAAGTAGTATTGGTGATTTGAATGTGGTTGATGTGTGAGTGAAAGAATATGTAAGAATGATCTTAACATGTTTCCAACTTGTATTTGATTATGATGCACTGTCATACTTTTGCAGATTTAACATGGTCATAAAAATTGCATAATCTTGTCAATAGAAAGCTTACATGTTGGAATAACTTGTTCATCAAGATGAGAATTATGGTTGACTACCAACATAGGAGGTTGTGATTATTTCTAAATGCTATACCTTGATTCAATCCCTATGTAGTAGTCTTGATATATCAAACATGAAAGTATTGCTAAGAATACAAGAAGTATGACTGCACTGATCTGATTTTATTGTTGGAATATAGCACCTAAAACGTATGCCGATGAAGTCTGAGTAATCGACAACTTTCACTTCACTAGTTGATGCCAACAAACTAAGTGTGGGGTGGTACCACTACTGCCTGTTTATTGATTGTAACCACCGAGATGATGCTAACTTGACTATTGTTTTAATCTCAGGTACAATGGCACCCAAAGCAAGACAAGGCAAAGATAAAGCAACCACTTCACAAAAAGGCAAGAAAAGAGGACGAAAAGAGCAAGGAGAATCATCCTCGATGCAAGTACCACGCCGCATGTTCGGAATTAAATGGGTTTTAGAGGAGGAAGCAAAGGAATGGTATAGGAACAATAAAGAGAAGAAATATGTTCATGTGGACTTGATAAACAAGGAAAGCCTAGCAAAGAAAGAACCGTGCATGTTGGCCATGATAATGGCGTTACATCTTGATTTCATCTTCCGAGACATGGGAGAATGCAATCTCGATTTAACAAGAGAATTCTATGCCAACTGGTCACCAAAAACCACAGGAAGAGAAGTCAAGATTCGGGGCCAAGTTTTACAACTCAATGCGGATTTCTTCAACTCCTTTCTTGGCTTGCCTGCTGTTGATCCATCACCATTCAAAGAGCTGTACAGTAGACCTCCATATAGAGACATTCAACACACACTCTGTGGAACAAGATCTATGGCACGGTGGAGTAGACACAAGGACACCAGACGACACAACACCTTCCCATATTCTCCTTTGAATAGAGAAGCAAGAATATGGTTGCGCATAGTCAACTCTTGCCTAATTCCAGGTATACGCATTGATGACGAATGTCCCTATCAATATTGGGGCAATTATTCGATCCACAATTCGGAAAGCTAGGCTACAAAAGAGGTCCCACTTCAGTTTTGGCAATCTGTTGACCACAATATTGAGGAAGAAAGACATCGAAGAGGAACCGACTGATCATAAAATCCCACACAACCCAAAGACGTTTGACCTCACGAAGGTTAAGGATGCTGAAACTACGCATGGCGTCAACCTTACCACTTCAGAAAGGCATGCTCGAGATGAGAGTTTCTTTTGCCATCTTTATGGCATGACTCGGTTTACAATGATGAGCGGTGGGCATGTTCCAACTGCTGCAGAGCTCCAACAGCTGGATTATGACTACCCAATGAATGAGCACGCGAAGGCGATGTGTGGAGTAGGTACATATTTTGAGGAACCTCTTGATAATGATGTGCCGACCGATGATGATCGACGAATGCCAGACTCCGACGTGGAGGAGAATTCTGATGACGACGACTCCAATGATGATTCCGACGAAGGGGGCATGACCCCAGACATAGAGGAGGAGTCCGACTAACCAGGTTCTTCTTATTTATTTTCCACTGAGGGCAGTGTATCCCGTCTAAGTGTGGGGTGCTGGTATTTGCATGCTATATTTCTCTATCTACATTTGCATTTATGTTTGTTTTGTTTTTCTTTTTAGTAGTTAATTTTTTTTATTAGTTAAAATTTTTAACTTAACTTCGCATAAAATTATTCTAATAGGCAGCATGAGATTATGACAAGAGTTTGTGCTAAAATCATGACTATTAAGACGTTTAGGCTTTAATTGTGACTCACTATGTGATATTGTGTGGTTCAATTCCTTCATCTGTTGGGTCAAGAGTCTATGCTACTCCCAATAAAGTCGACCATGTGCCTTGTGTGTGTGAGGATATAGTATATTCTGTGTTTGTGGCTGATGCTAGAACTTGCATGTTATGTATGTAAAGCGAAAATAAGGAGTGCAAGTCTAGGAGATGATTTAGGCATTTCTTTGGCAACCTAGACTTGTTTACCTTCTTTTTACCTACCCATGGACATTATCCTAGATAACCCCTTTTGAGCCTTTAGCCTATTTTCTTTGACAACCTCATATGTAAGCCTAATCCATTTTTTCAAGACCATAATTTGATCCAAATTCCTAAGTTCTTTAAAGTGTAAAGTCATGTGACAAAATAAGAGAAAATTGGGTGAGTATGATGCTTTAGAATGTAATGGTGCTTGAATTTGTTATGAAAAGGAATTGCTATCATAAGAGGTGTTATGAAAAGAAAAAAAAAAGGGAAAGGAAAACTGAAAAGTTAGTTATGTTTAAAATTGAAAAACAAAGGTGGAAAAAAGGGGTGGTAGAATAAAAGAAAGTAGAAAGGTTGTTTGAAAGAAAAGTATTAATGGAATAATGTGATGTATTAAAGCGCTTAGGAACATAGTCACTATTTCTGGCCAAAATAGTCCTACCCGTCCCTTAACCTACATTACAACCAGCAAAAGACCTATTTGATCCTAAGCTTATCATTCTGATATTTAGTGGAGCATTACACTAAGGGCAAGCCTATGGTCATCAGGTTCAACATATGAATTCTTTGTCAGAGTGAGAGCAAGGATAATCTTATACCCATGTTTTGATAAATATACTATACTTGTGAGTGATTATGGGTAATATATTGTGAGACACACATGGTTGATGAGTTTTGGGTGGTTGTGTATGATTCTCTGTGCCTTAACTTTTTGATACGAATTAACCATCATCACAAGTCTATGTTAGAGGTTAAATTGTTTCTAGTAAGTGATCAGAAAACTACTCTGTGTTAATGATTCCTATGCCTGTCTTGATGAATATTTTGTGTTGTTACTGTGAAACCTTAAGTAGATGTTTAGATGGACATGATAGTTTGTTCGAGGACGAACAAAGCTTTAAGTATGGGGTGTTGATGATAGGCGAATTTACACGCCTAAAGTACTATATTTTACCCATATTTTAGCTAAGTTTTGAGGACAAATTA